>JAJQWJ010000019.1:8203547-9613547 GCA_023637945.1 Phaethornis superciliosus
AATCACTCAGCTTGGTGGAGTGCAGCCTCAGAGAACTGGTCAGGGGACTGTGGCCTGAGCTCCCTGTGGAGCTCTTCAGATTTAGAAATGAGGTTCCTTTTTTTAAGATTTCCTAATATAGACATGTTGCACTGAGAATTTATTCATGGTTAATAGTCAGTTTAGTATTCAGAAATACATTTCCTAGTTTAATTTACCATTCATCTATCAGTCCAGGTGGCAATAGTGTAGACAGGAGTCTACACATCACGTTTATCACAGACAACTTGCTGTTACTAGATCCAGAGTCCAGCTGAACTCAGTGTTCAGCTCTGCCACTCTAAATCCACTGAAGCTGGAGATTGACATTATATCTTGGTTCCTCTGTGTTGCAAACAGAACTAGCAGGTTTTTTTTAGCAAGAAATGTATAAAGGCCTGCTCTGCTGAAAGGTGTGAATATAATTTATTCTGGTTTCACTTAAAAAAACCCATGAAACCTGTTTCTGGTGGGCTCAGAATTTGCTGTTTGATAGTATACCCAATGACACCTAAATACAGAAGTCAGATCTATACCTTCAGTCTTTGGCACAGGCTACTGTTTAGGTAAACATATGTGATACCTTATCTGACTGTTTTAGAATGTATCTTGGAGTAAATTCCCTAAGTGCTGTGGGAAAAACACTAAATCTAATGGTGGACTTATTTCAGCCATGTGAGTTTTAGGCACAGCACTTTTCATTTGAGTAAGTCACATTCACAACACCTTGAAAATACGCCCGCATGCTTATTTATGCTGAAATTCGTTTCCTTCCTGATCTGAAGAAAAGTTCATTTTATGGAAAGCAGATGTTTTTTAGCTTAATGCATTTTATTCACGTGTTTTAGCTTTGTTCAATAATTCTTAAGTACACTTGGGAATTCCAGAGCATGTAATTGTCCTGCAAGTTCACTCAGAGTCATAAGATGGCTTCAAGCTGGTCTGTCATTCATCTGGTGAACACACCAATGACTAAGTGTGATGAGCCCTTATGTTTTTCTAAAACAATATCTTGGCAGCTTTGCTAAAGATTTAATTCACAGATTAGGGATATTCAGCCTCTGAATAAGTGAGCAATCCCAGGTCACCACAACACTAACCATGCAAAGAGCTGACCCAGAGACTGTGAAGCTGAAGAGGGCAAATTTGCACTGAGGGAAAATGGTGTGAGCTATTGCTTATGCATAAAGCATTATGTGATCTCTTGTACTGTAGTGGGTTTTTTCTGGAGCTATGAATTTTGCTATTCTTTTGAAAAATGGGTTTTCATATCCAAACTGTACAAAACATCTCACCAGAAAGTGAGAGAAAAGCCTTTTGTTAGAAAGAAATTTTAAATTTTGAACTTCAAAATGTTGGAAAGTATGAAAGAGTGTGTGAGTTATTTGCTCTATAATGGTCCATCAACTGAATTTCTAAAGGTCTAATGTGGTAAAAAGTGTGATAAATATGTGCATTTTTGTTCAGTGCTGTTCTGAAGGAGGAGAGGAACAGGCTGTACCAAGTTCAAAAGGAAAACCATTGCTTATGCAAGAGAGTTCTGTAATTAGTAGGAAAGTAAGAAATCTTGTGAAAGTAAATGGCAATAGATTTATACATAGATCACAACATCTTCTGCAGCATCAGCCACTTAAATTATGATCTTCCAGTTTCATTTTGAATTTAAAATTTGAATCAATCCAGAACTGGAAGGCCAAACGTTTCTGAAATTTCCAAGTTTCATAGGCTCTGATGCAGAACTATAAACCATAAATTGACTTCTCACTTTGTAATGGAACTCCAGACATGGTGAATACTTGTGCTTTTTGTTTGTTTTATTGTAAAAGTTTGCCTCCCTCTATGGATATGAAACTACTGCTTTTGCCTCTAGGGCTGAACTCACCAAATTTAACAAATTTCCTTTAAATAACTTGTTCAGTATTCTCTGAGTGCTGATACAAAAGAAATTATGTGGTATATAGTAAGCAATGAATACCCAAGAAAGAGAAGAATGCACACATAAGTAGGAAGGTGCAGACATATTTTCCATTGTAATTAGTATTTTCAGAAAGAATCTGAACCCCTGCATCTCTCTCCCACCATAAAAAAAAGAACTTTTTATCAGAGGTTGTAATGCTATCAGCAAGTAGCTCCATTTGAACATGATGAAGAAACAGGCTGCTGGTCAACCACTTTCTAATCTGTCTCTGTTGCCCCAGTTTCTTTCATGTTAAAAATTAGTTTATATTCCACTGGAACTGACCATCAGTTCCAATACTGTGTCTTTGCAGCCATTTCCTAAAATTGTTCTTTTGGGCAAGAAATCTAATAACAAATGTGGAAAATCAAGTGTGAACGAACTCCTTCCCTAGGCTGTCTCATTGAACTAACATTTCATGCATATAATCTCATTAGTGTAAAGATTTTGTTCCCTAGTTTCTACCAGTAACTTAAATTCAAATGAATGAGTTATGTGCTCCTGTGGAAGGCAGGGGGATTTGCAAGGATGACCATCAGAAGATTCAGTATTAAATGGTCAGAAAGTAGCAAAACCCACATTCTTGGGAGACTGCACTTTGTCAGAAGGGTGTGCCCTGAGTGGGGAATCATACCACCCACTTCTGAGCCAGCCAGGCAGACATTTGTCAAATATTTTACAAAGTGGGGGAAAAAAAAAAGTAGATTTAATGATAAATAATAATGCACTGTCTCCGACATTAAAGGACATCATTGGCTCTCTTCTCTACAGTGTAAATCAATGTAATGTGTGAATCCTTTAAAAGTAACATGGAATTTAAAATGGGAAATATGAGGAGCTAGTAGAATTACTGCTAAAATCATCCGTTTATTATCTAGGTGTGCTTAATAGCCTGCTAGCTTATGAAAAATCATTTGCTAACCCCAAGGAATGGTTCATTTTCCAACTCAATCACTCAGCCATGCATTGGCCAGTACTTTTAAAAAATATACCTTGTATTACTTCTTTTGTCAGTGTCTGGAGATAATTTATAATAGCAATAACTTCCATTAGCACACCTACTAAGCAGCTTAGTGAGAACAGGTAAGATTTGCGGGTGGACTTCAGATGTTTTAATAGCAAACCAATTACCCACCAATGATTCCAAGGTTTTAAAGTGGTTTTCGGTTGGCCAGAAGTTAATTCAGTTATATAGTAATTAATAGACTCAATTGTTCTGTGGTAATCAAGATGCTGCATATAGATTGGCAAGTTTGTTTCTTGTGTACATAAGGGTAAACTCTGTTTCCTCTGACATTATACTTACACACCCTTAACAGAGTAGCATAAAAGGGAACTTAACATAATTTGATTGTTTCCCTCTTCCCCCATCTATAAATATTAGACATTTCTGAAACAGATTTTTCCATGCATTGCAAAACTTTACCAGAATATTAATTTCTGATCATTCACACAGCAATTGAGTCTAAGAATAAGGTCCTTTTTGGATGCCCCACACTTATGATGTTAACTCAGTTACATGTAAGTCAGATACATCTGGTTGCAGCAAATTTGCTGCCAATGAGAGACTCCAACACCCACCATCCTGGGTATGCATCTTTTTCTCTTCCTCACAACACCCACAATTTGTTTTCCCAGCACCCAGCCAATTTGGAGTTATAATGTCTGAAAAGTAGCCCTACAAAGAGAATAAATTCAGTTCAGCTCACTGATTTGGTCTACTTCTTGATTAGTTGAACACCAGCACTAAGCAAAGGAAGGGGCAGAAACATGTGGAGCAGATCTGAGGACATGGAAAACTTCCTTTGGTAGCAATTAGCCATTAGATTTGCTCTGCCAGGCACTAAATAAATGAACCCTCTATATCAGGGACTCACTCCAAGAATACCCCTAGCAAAGAAACTGTTTTTTATAGATGGAAGAGTTTCTATATGGTGTTTTTAAAGAATATTTCAGCTTGAAGTTTAACAGAGAATAGTTTTAAATTCTGAATTCCATTGATACCATAAGTCCTAATAGTGGAAGTAAAAAAAGAAAACAAAAATAGAAACCAAACCTTGAGAGTCAAAAATCAGATCTAAACAGACATTTGTTTATTACTCCTTTGGACAAGTTCACATGTTTTTCCTCTTGAATCCAAGTAAAAGATGTTTTGGGGAATCTATTGTATTTGTGCAGAACAGAGAATGTGTGTTCTGGGCAATTGATGCTGCTGTTCCATGGGTTTGCTGCACAGTGCTGGATGCTTAATTGGTAAGCTCCACATTAAGTCATGTGCATGCTGAAAGGTTCAGGGATCAATTTTTTTTTTTTTTTAGTTTCCTGAACATGATTACATTTTTTGTAATTTACATTTATAGCTACTAAACAGTGATACATTATATTTAGAAAATGAGATGCTCTGAGTGTTAGCAAGATGTGACAGTGACAAATCTTATGAACGTTAATACTGAAACCCATCATAGTTCAAGTCCCACTTGCTGTATTATAGCTTAGTCTAAGGTTTGGAAGGGAAAATTTTCTAGTTATCAAGTTGTCATTGTTCTATTGCCATTTTTTGCTCAATTTAAAAACAATATGCAATTGTGGAAGCTGTATTTAATAGTTATGAAACCTTTAGAAAAAAGTACAAAGAAAAGGTCACTCCCAAAAAGGTCACAAATATGTCACAGATTTGCAGCTTTTGCAAGGGTGTCCTACACACACTTTGTGCTTATGCAGTCTGTGAAAATGCATAGCCCATGTTTGATTGGGAAAAAAAAATATATCCTGAGCTTTCTGAGTTTGTACCACTGGTGTTAAGTGTCTGTCAGAGTTTCTACTGTGATCACCCTTTCAGGGGTTTATCACTCAGCTCTAATACCTGGCCCCAGGCTGAAAACTGGCATGCTAGAAAGGAGATTTGGTTTAAAGATATATGGAAGCTGCAACAGTGGGGTAAGTCACCCTCGATGGCTTCAGTGGTCTGGTTTCAACCTGAGTGAGAGCTTGGGGATTTCAGTCTCACTGTGGTGTCTGGGGGTAGGGCTCAGGATTGCACTCTCCCAAGCTCCCATTTGCCTGCAGAAAAGGCAGTTTCCCAGTGACAGGCCCTGGGTCTTCTGTGTTGTGCTGGCAGGTTCAGGGGCCAAACAGCCACCTTGCACCTCTTAGGAAGCAATCTCATTGTTGTAAAACTGTTCACTGGGTTGGAAATCCCAGATACACCAGGCCTTTGACCTGACAAGGGACAAGGACTGGTATTCCTCTAATAACTGATCCACCTCTCTGAGTTCTGAAATTGAACATACAAATATAATGTATAGTATTATATGGATAATGTATAATAATAGCTGTGATGGGAGTAAAATAGGACCTAGTGCTACAGAGCACAAGCTGTTTTCTGATATCCTCTGGGATAGCACTGCTGTCCCATGCAAAAGACCTGCAACATGACAGCATAGGTCCTTGATAGCTGTTCAGAAGCCTGAGTTGCATTTACTTCCTTGACATTGAGTTTGCATTGCCACTTTCCTCTGCAGTTCCCCTACAATATATCCCTCAAAACCCCTTTTTCATTCCTATTTTACGCTGACCAAAAAGTGTGGTAAGATTTTTGTAGTAAGTAAAGACATCTTTATTCTAGAACTTTATAATCTGTGGGTTATACAGTGTAAACTTTCCAGCCTGGACATCTTTCTGACTGTCCCTCCCAGGACTTATCTGAGTTACATGTTACTGGGGGACACAGGCAGGGTACAAGGAGAAGCAATGAAAATAATGGTGCTCTGTGGGGTGTCCCCGTGGTGTGGTGGGCTTTGGACACTACCCAGCTATTTATGGGGCAGGGCCAGCACACTCTCCTGAGCCACTGTGGGACACTGTCAGCAGTCATGGGTGGGAGCTCACACTCTAGCTGACATCTAAGATCATAATGACTTTTCATGAGCTCTTCATTTCCAGTCCTATTCAAGGGGCTGAGGGTTCATAGGAATACACATTGACACATTAGAGACCATATTGCTCTGTCTTGCCAATCATCCATAAATTGTAAAAAGACTACATGTATCATTTTTACAAGGCCTGGGAAAATGGGAAGGGACAAATATGTATTCATATTAAGAGTCTGGGCTTAGATGTATGCCAGCTAAACAAATATGAAATTAAAGCTGTAATTTACCCAGCCTACCTTTGTAATACTCACAGGCACAAGGAAACAGATTGAGTGAAGAGTGGAAGCATTAGCTCTGCATGGTTTTGATTTTTAGGGGGGCAAAGAAGGAGTGGGATTGCAAGACCCATAACATTGTTCTGACCTACCATTTTTTATGTTAATAATTCTTCTCTGTTGTTACCCCATGCTATGGTGTGTGCTAACATGTGAAACAGCTTGGTATGTAAGTTAGTGCTCTGGTTTCTCATTGCAGGTGCTGTATCTGCATGCATTTATATTTCAGTTCAACATATTTCAGTGTATGGTATACCAAACGGGTCAATCTTTTGTTTTGAAAATGATGAAATAAAATATGCAATTTTGGTGCTGTTTATTTTGTTGTTGTGGGGATGTTGGTTTGTTGTTTGTTTTTTTTAATAAAAACCAGTTAAGGTAAACAGTAAAATATGCTAAAATTGCACTGTGTAACTGCTGGAAAGATTTCTGAGTCTTTGTGTACTGTACTTATTTTGGTATTAGTTGACATTGGTAGGTAGAGGCAATACATGATCTACTTTGTTAAAGCCAGGATTTCTAGCAATTGGGATTTCTACCTTTTGTCTACAGCAATCTAGCAAGACTGTATTTCAGACTACAAATTTTTCTAAAAGGAAACAAAGCAGATAGCATCCTTTAGCAGGCATAAGTCCAACAAATGTCAAATTCTGAACAACATTACTTTGTGTCTCTATTTAACATTAAAGCTGATGGCTTTTTGACAGGTTTATAGCTGACAACTTCCATAGCCAGTCATGCAGTACAATTATGTTTGAGCTAATTTGATGAATCAACTTGATGTTCTATAGTCCCAGTTGGCTTCAATAGCGTATGTGCTCAATTTTCTGCTGGAGGTCAAAAATAAGCTTTGAAATTTGGCTAATCCCATCACATCCGCAGAGCATGTCTGGTGGAATAATCTTTGGACATGAAGTCTTGACTAATGCCAGAAATAGGAAGGAAAACTTAGTGATTTCATTAGACCTATCAATCATGAAGTGTGTAGGCACAGCAATCAGGGGTCTCATGTCCAGCAATTTACTTGTAAGCTTTCAAATGCTTTAGTGGTAGGGTAGTAGGAAGAACATTCCTCAAGCCTGGGTCTTGTTCTAGAGGAAAATGGGTGTTATTGTTAATCCACATTTAGAGCAAATGATAACTGAATGGTGGTGGAGAGGGAGAATACAAAGATTTTCTAATTATGTCTTTCCTGAAAAGATGGGCTCTGCCATATTGGTGGTATGTGTTAGGTTTAGTACTGCAATTTTTATGGTCAAATCATTACTAGTTGTGAGGCTGAAGTGTGTCAGATAACCAAGCAGCAGCAAATGCATTGAAACCTCTAACACAAGCCTTAACAGGTTTCCCCAACAAATATATTTGGTCCTTATTCATTTTTTAATGGGTTTTCAGCACAGAAATTTCAGTCTAACTTGATGCTTGCACTTTTGGGCATTAACATTGCTCTAAAGTGGAAACTAAAAGCTTCAGCTTTCATGATGGCTTGGCACTGAACACAGCTAAATGTTGCTGTGTTCTGACATGCTTCGGTAAAACACATTTATGGTCAGTTAAAGATCCAATACGACTGCCCTTGATTGCACGAGGTGCCTGTGGTGACTGATGGGTGCTCTAGCTCTCTCCTAGCATGCCAATATTAGGCAATAAAAGTATTGGTTCTTTGAGACACAAACTGTTTGCCTCTGCAGAGCAGCTCCTGGTAGAAACAAGAACATGTGTAAGGAATACACCTGAAAGGGGCAGTGCTGATGCTGCACAGCACTTACCAATGCATTGACCAGATAAGAAGAGTGTAACAAGTCTACTGGTTTTAATTTCTGGCTTTATCTTGTCCTAAATGTGTTTTTAATGTTATGCTGGCAAATCTGTCAGCAGTTGCAAACACTGCAACAAGAGATTTGACTTGAGTTCTGGTACATTTTGGGGATCTTCCAATGTGATGTTCTGAGTACCAAAGTAGATAACACCCATGAGCTACATGTGGCTTGTGATTTGGCTCCCATGACACAGGGAGTTCTGGTGTGTTATGTACTGCTGGACGGAAGTCTTCTCCACATCAGGAATAAGTACTGAGGCCAACATTTCAAAGAATCTGAGCACAACTCATCTTCTTCTTGTGTTCAGGTTGTGGTTCTCTTAAATGCAAAGATTTTCTTAAATGCAATTCCTTTTAATTGTCTTTTTCTTCCTGGAAGCCTCCTAGAAGTCTATCTTTCTATCTGAATTACCCAGTATCTGTCTTGTGACTTTCAGCCACATAAAGATTTTGGTGTGCACCTGAAAAAGCAGTTGGGAGTAGCTTGTACAGAGTGTGAGGACAAGGAAGGAGACCTGCAGGGTGGTCCCCATGCAAGGAATTCACATCTGGCAGAGACAACTCACATCTCGACACTTTTGCTTCTGGTTGCATGTGTTTTATGCTATGATGAGGAAGGAACAAAGCTGGGACTCCCATTTTTTCTCTGAAGTTACATGGGGGAGGCAGTATGCATGAGGTTTTGGGAGAGGACCTTTTAGTTGAGAGAATACTGGCCTTGTAACTGCATGCACTTTCTACCAGAGATAGACACAGATCTGTCTGTATGTATATGTGTTTGTCTGTGTGTATTTGTTTAAAGAAGAAGCCACCAACATGGCAGGAAGCAGTTTTCCTGTCAGTGGAGCTGGTGAGATTCCTGCTTTCTCTCTGTGCACTGGCTGCAGCCCCAGGCTCCCACCCCACTGCACCACCCCTCACCTCTCTGCTTCACTCATTGCCCCACAGCACACAAGACAGAGCTGGGATGAGGCCTGAGCATGGAGCTGTGTTTATTAGCAGGATGTGCTGAAACACCAGATTGGATGGAAGAAAAGTATCAAAACCATACATGCATACATATATATACACACATGCATAGGTGTGCATACACCTACTTTTGTGTTCTATTTCCAGTGATTAGATCTGAGCTATTACCAGTGCCAAATTAGGCAGCAAACAGATCTAGGTCTGTTTCTCTTTTTTGCTCTCAGTAGTTATTCACGTTACATCAAAGGACTGGATTTTTAAGAAACACTTTTGATTCTTAACTTGAATTTGTAACAATTTAAATGATTTACAAGGAGAGACTCGCTTGATAAGGAATGACAGAGTCTGAGCATTTATATGAATATGAAACAATTCTAATGAAGCCTGGAGACTGGACTTTTTCCTATCAACATTTCAGAACATTTAATTTCCCTTTTTAACTTTTCTTCTGGGTGTATATAAATATGTAATATTAGCCAAGGTCACCTTTGCCTGTTAGTATCAAACTGTTCTCTGTGTATTCGTAACTGATGTTTCTGTTTTCCTGAAGTTTCTCAGTGTGCTATTCCAACTTGCTTTTTTGATTTTAGTATTTCTTGAGAAGAAACAGGTAAAATAACCTGAACTGCTTTTCTCTGAAAGGAGCAGTATCATTCTCAGGGTGACTGCAGGGTATGAATTGTATCAGCATATCTTTTAGGGGCCAGCTCAGCATCCTTTTTTTGCCTCTTGAATCTGACACTGCACTGATGGGCATGCTGCCAGCTGTTAGCAAACTGGACCCAGAGTTCTTTTCATTATTATTGAATCTGCAGCTAGTTTCTATTGTCAGCTAGGGAACTTCACTCACTGTTGTGGCTAGTCCCAGAGCCTTCATGAGTAATGGCACAAAATAATTAAAAAAAAACAAAAAACAAAACAACTGGTTTCAGAGGTTTGTCCTTGCATGGATTAGGCATTGTGGTTAGCAGTGTTTTAACACCTTATATATGATAAGAGAAGAAAAAATCCTTTGACCTTTAGTCTGCCTGGTCTCAAGGGGCTTTTTGTGTTTTCTCTTCTATTTTGATTCAAACTTTCCTGTGCAGTAGTTCATGAGAGAACTTGAGAGCTGTTTACCAGGTAATCTGATCAACACTGATTTCACTCTACACACACACACAAAAAAAAAAAAAAAAAGCTATTTGTTTTCTATGCACTTGATAAAAGTCTGCGTGTGTCCATGGATCACCTGGGGTGTGTTTTTGTGTTTTCCCTGATGTCTCCAGAAGCCCGAGATTTCTGCAGTTTGTGGAGGAATTCGAGCAGGAAGAGAAAAGTGGGAGATACAATTGTGTTACCTTCCTGCTCAAAAGTCTACCTATGTGGAAGGATATGTGATCTAAGGAGAATTACATTTGCTGTAGCAGAAAATCCCTTCCTCGCCTGTGTTTTGATATGTCTACAGTGCTTTGTCTGAATACATGTTCCTAAAACATTATGCATTTGAAAATAGCAGCTTTCCCACTGCCATATGCTGAGGAATCTTAAGTACAGCCTTAAAAATCATGAGTGGTGTAGGGAATTAATATTTTTTTTAATAACATATTGGATTCTTACAGTTTGCTTTCTACTTTTACAGCTAGTATAATCTTGATTTCAAGCTTTTCCCTGTGACAGGGAGAGCTTCATGCCTTTTTGTGTTGTTTTTGTTTTTTAATGAAATATGAGCAACTCACAAACCCACAGGAAACAAGCTCGAAAGACAAGTACTAACTATCCTGAGATTAGCGATAAAATAAGTAGAATTGGCTACACTGAAAAATGGTCATGATTTCACACACAGTCTCTGCCCAGTTCCATGCCTGATTTATGTGCAGATACCTCAGTTGTGCACATTAAAACCAGAGGAACTGCATGGGAAATTGCTGATCTTGGGGACAGTTATCAATCTCCCCACAATCTACAGGATTACCCAGGGATTTCTTATTTGCAGATCCCATTCCTGTTGAGTGCTCAGAAATAAAGAATAAGAGAATTGCCACTGATTTTTTAGCCACTAGGTCAGTGTTTCTCAGGAATGTAGAAATGTATATGTGATGACCCCAATCTGCCCAAAACACCACCTAAAGGTTTGTTTTTACAGCAGATTTTTCCTACCTGACTTATCTGAAACATCCCATACTCCTGGTGATGATAGGTATTCAAACCTGTGATATGAAAACCCCTGGGTTTTATTGTTTGTTTGCTACATCATATAACTATTTTTTTTCTTTTAAACCAAAAAGAAAAACAACTTCAAAAGCTTTTGGATTTAGGTAAAATTTAGAAGTTACAGAGAGGTGTACTCATGCATTCAAGGACAAAATTTGAACTTAAGTCCTCCAAAACCCCATATGGTAATTCTTAAGTTTTCCTTTTTGCATATGTAACTAACAGATGCTGCAATGTCTTCAGATTCCTTCCATACCTTCCAAAATACGCACCATATATGCAGCCATTGTAGGTCTGGAGATTATATCTGTCAAGACTGGCTGCACGTGCAAGAAACATGATGGTAAAATATGTGGCAAGTATGGGAACTGCATGAACAAGAAGTTCTGTGCTTGAACTCTTCAAATGAGTCTGACACTGGCCAACTGAAGAGTTGATATATTCAGGAAACTACATCTCTTGCCCCAAGAAAATCAGATGACATTGTATATCATCTACCATCGAGTTTCTTTCCACATGTTATCTGAACTACTTTTCATTTGAAGGATCAGCTCTAAGTATCTCATACAGTTACAGAGATAATAAAATAGCCTTGAGGCCACAGAGCAGGTCACTATCTCCTTGGGGTGTGTTCTAGTTTTGTGTGGTTTTGTACAGCAGTACTGGTATCTTCTAGAAACAAAATATTCACAGATAAATAAAGAAAAAACGGAACTGTCATTTTTCTTATTTTATAGTAAGGCTGTGGTGGTAAGAATGGAAAAGGTATTACTGTCTTGAACCTTTGAATCTTTCTGAATCTTCCCAGGGACTTGTAGTTTCATGATTTGGACCACATGATAATTCTTGATTGCCAGTTTAATTAAGACTTTGTCCTGTGGCCCAACCCGAAAATCACAAACATCTCTGTGGCAAAGAGTTGATTACATGCTGAGAGCATGTTTCAAGTCTTAATAGCAGTCTTTTCTACTTTGTTGACTTTAACTTTTTAAAATAAATAAATAACTAAATGAAAGGTGTTTATCTATATCCTATTGCTTCTCTTTGGCTTTACCTCTTGTCTTTCCCTTGCTATGCAGGAGGAGAGGCATTGTCTGGTCTCCCAGCCTCTGAGCTACTTCACACTGAGCATGAATTCACAGCCTTTTCAACTTGTGGAGAGTTTTTAGAGGTGCAGCACTTTTTTTGCCCCCCCCCCCCCCTATATCTCTTACTCTCAGTATGTGAGTACTGCAGAGTCCTGAATCATACAGCCCTGCAGCCCTCAGCCAGGGTTTTTGATCACAGGGAGGGGATGGGTCTGCCCTGACTGAGGTTGTGTTAGAGCAGGGACTCAGCCTGGCTGCCTCAGTGACAGACCTCAGCTCCTTTTATTTCTTTGCAGAAAATAATTTACATATCGAGCAATGCAAGACAGTATTGATCTCGTTTTATTGTGGCTGTTCAGGACTACTAACAGGCTAGACAGATCCAGATTTCTTAAAACTAAATTAAACTCAATTGTCTGAGTCAGAAAAACATGTTTGTTTCTTAGTTACTGTATGTGCTTCTCTGTTGACTTGAAATGTATTCTGTAATCCCATGCATATGTGATTCCTTTCTTGGTACTCCAGAGTGCACTCTATAGATAACACTTTCGTGGTATTTTAAATTCCTATATTTTGACTGTTTTCAGAGAAATGAATATGATTTAACCTTCTTTAGAGCAAGGATAAACTTTGAAATGAAAACTAACATATGGTCTTTATGCTATTTTTATAACTTTATTTTACAATTTCTGAGCTGATTTTGAGAGCTGATTATTATTTACCAAGTGAAACAGGCTGGCAGGGTGACTGCTGCAGTGCTCCTGTAGATGAGTCCACAGCTTTCCCAAATTCAGTTGAAGGGAAGCCCTGCAGAAGGGAGTATTTCAGTCTGTGCTGTGGCCCATAGGCAGAGCTGCTTGGGGAAAACTTCATGCTACCCCCTGACATGCCTGGCTGCAGCAAGAGCCTGTTAGTCTGTCACTTCTCCTAGCACTACATTCACTCACACTTTTTTGTTGTTGTTAAATATACTGGCTGTCAGACTACATTAGATTTCTTTGTGATCCACTGAATTTTCTGTGTGTTTCCTTGAGGAGATCCTCCATACTCTATTGAAGAAGACTCTTTCCTCATCCCCTCTGTTCTCCTAGTCATGCCTGCTCTGTTTCTGCTGTGTCCCACGGGTGCAAGCCCTAGACATGTCCAAGAAATTCCCAAGCCACAGCTAGCTTCCTTAGCTAAAGGACCTGTGAAATGCACTCAGAAGTCAACCCAAGGCTATTCTGGTAGGAATTCAGCTGCCTTCCTGGGATTCTAAGTGCAAAGAGTTAGATTCCAGAAATAAAGAAATGTAGAGCAGCCTTCCACCTTGGAGAAGACAGCAGGTACTGTGCAGCTATTGGTCTGGCTAATCTGTTGGGGGAAGCAGGGGTGGATAAATGTGGATGAGCTGTAAAAACATGTGAGGAATCCATTTGCACATTACTATGGAAATTTTTTTCTCAAACAAAAACTTCCAAGTATAGATGTCTTAGTGTTGCCGGCCTTGTTATTTCATCTTTTGTGTGATGTTGTCTCTATTCCCAGTGGACACCAAGAGTACACCTCAACTTCACTGCTTCTGCATACAAATATTTGCCTGAAATATAAAGTACATTGTAAGGTCACTTGCAACTGTGCCTGGAAAAATGAGACAAAAAGCCTGAGCAAGTTTTCACAACTGAAATTAAGTAGGTCAAGAATCTTTCCAGCTTGTCTGGTATTGTGCTCTACAAGCTAATGAGATCTTGAGAGTAGAACCACATGTATGAGGTTGCCAAGGTGAGCATACATCCTCGTTACAAACCTATGAACAGGAGAAGCAGTCTCTAATTTTTGTTTTATCTTTACCCAAAAATGTGCTCTAAAAATGTTTTACCCTGCCTACAAACTTTCTGGAGTGGGTAGAACTGTGTTATTAATGTAATTAACTGTTCTGTTAATTACAGAATGTATCCCTTCATCTTAATGGGTGGGATGACCAGGCATATATACTTATGTACTTAAGTTTCATTTGTATCTTCAAATAGATAAGAAAGATGAATTAAGTGATTCTAGTTTGCAGGATATGATGTTTATCCCACAGCTGATTATACCATAAGTGAGTTAAGACCTCATTAACAGCTTGGTGTCAGGTCTAGTGCTGACTTGCATGTTGGATAAAATAATTTCCCATGTTATATAGGTTTTATGAATCATTAAGATATAAACCACTGTTATGAACACTGCCATGAAACAGGTATTCTAAAAAACAGTAATACATAGTCATAAGGATATATAATTATATGTATGTGTGGGTATATATATAATGTTTAGTCTAGACATCAGTATAATTATGCACAATAAGATGTGACATCTGAGATTCATGCATGTTATAAATTTTCTTGAAAAGGAAAATGGTAAAGTCTGGGAAAATCTGATTTTTTCCCAGCATTGCTCTGCCTGACTGCCTTTTTATATCTGAATTATGAAACGAAAACAAGGAAAGTCATTTATTCTTGAGCCATTTTCTTTTAGTGTCCATCTTCTCATGTGATCTGTAAGGCCATGGGTTTGCTCTCAAATGTAAAGATGAAACAAACTCTTGTCCTCAATCAGAAGACAGAGAGCTCAGGGCTGCAGAGCTGAAAGACATGGCTGCATTGTCTGAAAATAGAGCTGGGCAGTATAGTCTCTTATTTATAATATCACAATATCTTTTTTTCTAATGGAACTTCTAGGCTTGCTTGGAGAGTTAGGACATGACATGACAAGAACAGGAAAGATAAAGAAGTT
This sequence comes from Phaethornis superciliosus, assembly GCA_023637945.1. Taxonomy (NCBI): domain Eukaryota; kingdom Metazoa; phylum Chordata; class Aves; order Apodiformes; family Trochilidae; genus Phaethornis; species Phaethornis superciliosus. The sequence continues at coordinate 8,218,553 of JAJQWJ010000019.1, forward strand.
ATCTCTCAAATATTCACATTTGCAGCTGCTTTGGCTGGAAAATGGAGGGCCAGATTTCAAAACCTGGCCAGCTCCTTCATGTGTGTAATTTGCAGGAGAACATGAATGGAATTAATTGTGGGTGGAATTTAAGCTATTTATTTGTCTTAAGAATTTATTTTTGAGGAAAGAAAACAGACATTTTAGTATTTAATATGTGTCCTCTATTCAGTTAGAGAAGTGAACCTCCAGGGCTGCAAAAGCTGGAAAGACCCAGATAAGGCCAGGAAGAAAATGTTGCTCAAAATAAAACCATTCAAGGTTAACAAATTGCAAGACATTTTAAACAATCTAGGCAACGTATTGCTTGCTCACAACTGTGTTTTCTGCTTTGCTGGATTTAACTTGTTTTGACTAGTGTTGAAGCTTCAAACCAGTTGGGGACCACACAGCTTTATATAATTAAACATTAAACTGGTTAGCAGGATTAAAACTGTTAAATACATCAAACTTTCAGGGCATTCATAGAGCAGTGTGTTTATTTCAGCTGGCATGTTATTTTAAGTATACCTTAGAAAACAGCAAATGCAAAATGCCACGGGTAACAGGGAGACTGCAGAGAATAAGCAGAGGACACAGGATGTTCAGATGCTGGAAGTTTGCATCTCTGCAAACAAGGCAGGAGAGATTCACATGCCATGTCAACTCTCAGATGTATTCAGCAAATTCTACTGACAAGAGTGCAGGAGAACTCAAGTGCTTTGTCGTGCATCCTACTAGAAATATTACACACTGCTGAGAAAAGAAAACAGAGAGGGTCAGTCAATATTTTTCTTGAATTTACTCCTAGTGGTGGAAGCTCTGCCCGGAGTATTCCATTTATATTTGGAGCTCTGCACTATATCATTGTGCCTCTCTGTAAAATAAATTTATTCCTGGAAAAAAAAAAAAAAAAAATTTACTCTCCTTGTCACATGTAGTGCTTCCAGGAAGGTCCTAGGAATTAATTAGCTTTTTAATTTTTTTTTTTAAATTTGATGTGCAAGCCAGAAAAAAAAAACCAAAAAAACCCAACTTTATTTATTTCCAGGTTTTATTACACTATAAAAAGTTTTTTAATTTATCAAATTTCAAAGTGAAATGTCACAGCTGAAGAGTTTAAAGGACTTTCATATAAAAAAGTAAGAAAAAAATAGTTGGTATAACTTCAGGGGTTTTTAGTTTTTTCTCCCACATCAAAACAGTTGCAAATATTGCCCTTCATTTGTGAATAATTATGACCTATAATGTCATTTTGGGGTCAGCAAACTTTTTGCATGAAAAATTTCACATGGCCCAACACCCACACCTGTAAAATGCTGATTAAAGCTCTCTTCAGTTTTTCAAGTGAATAACCCCAATGCGGGCAGCTGTACTCCATTCCTCACCTTAAAACCATGTTGTTGTTTGAGTGCATCAGAAACAACCTGAAACAAAGTCAGGATACTTTGAGTGCCCTGCACCTCAAGGGTGGGTCTTGTGTGTCTGAGCAAAGCATTGGAAAGCCAAAGTAGAGTCAGAGTAGTGCTGAATTCCTTACTCCAGCTCAGCTCAGTGTCTGTGATGAAGGATGAGCCAAGGAAGAGTAGAAGCCAAGGGAAATATTCTGACATTAGTTCCTGGTGGCCTACTGTCACTGTGTATATCATTTCATTAAACATCTTTGTCATGCAATATATAATTTGGCTCCAGTCTCCTGGTTTTGACTTAACCATAGACTCAATTTAGACTTTGTGCTTTCAGATTTCTGGCTTATGCTGTGTTCTAACAAACCCATTTTTTTTGTCGACTTTTTTAAAAAACTACACAGATTTCAGGTGAGGTTTTCTTGGTGTCTTAAAAGTGGTTAGCTACCAAGCTATCTGCTGCTGGCTAGTATTCATTTGTCTGGAAAGTTGTTAGCAAACTAGAACTTCCAAGAAAGTATTGCCCAGAGAGGTCATTTCCCTGTCTTCTTTGCTCACATGAATAGACAGGGCTAAATTTCACTGCATGTCTCCACATTCCTGCTTCCTGACGTGTATTAAAAGGTGAAAATTGTGTTACTACACACAGACAAAAAGGTCCTTTTCAGTGCAGGGGACATTTACCAGTTGCTTTAAAGAGTAAGAATGTAGAATGACAAAATAGGTGAAACAATTTTGATCAAAATAGTTAATCTTTTGAAAATTTCTCTATTCAGTCCTAAGCCTGTGAAATGTATAGTATGAAAAAGTAATCTTTTCTAATTATCAGTTAGTACATATTTTCAGGCAGGGAGTTTTAAGCTTTAAGTATATACACTTTTTTTCCCAGGAAAACTGATATATATTTAAAACACTACGTATGGCTACTAGTTATATACAAATGCTTTCAAGTTTTAAATATATTTGGCTCCACTCAACAGACCAGTGTGGTGGCTCAGCTCATTAGCATTTAAACAAATTTGTTACACTCTTAAAGACTATTTTCAGAATGACCTAACCCCCACAAATGCAGTGAATTCCAGATGCTAATGGTACCATTTATCAAGACAGAGCTTTTTAACATAATGCATAAACCTTTCCTGCATGGAAGTTTTACGGTGCATTCAATTCCATTGCAACTCACTGCTTCAGGCAGAGGAAATGAAGAAGTTAGGCAATGTAAACACACTAGAAGAGGGTTCTTAGATCCATGTGGCTTCTGGAGACAAAGTATTTATTTCCTCAAAATTTGGCTTCCCCTGTGACAGACTAGGGTGAACTACCCTGGGGACTTTGGAGTTAAATGATCTATCTAGGTGTGTTGTGTTTCTTCTTCCTGAAGCATCTGAGTGTCTTGTACCCTATCAAAGCTTAAAAAAAATAAAAATATCCTATTTTTGAGGAGTTACGTAGCACTTAAACTGCTTTGGCAATGGACATCTTTCTGTTAGCTGCTTGTTGGGTCATTGTATACAGCAAAAATCATTCTAACCGAACTCAACTATTATTTTATTGTTATTTAGTCTGTTTACTCTCTGTAGCTACAGTGTAGCTAACTGTTGTGATACCAGAACTCTTTCCTCTCTGTGATGTTTAGAATAGCATTAAAAGCAAGAAACTAACCATGCCAAGAATAAAAAAAAAAAAAAAAACAAAAACAAAACAAAACAACAAACATTATTTTGAGATTGTTTATGCTGAAGCCAATATTAAATAAGAACCAAAAATTTGGAAAGAATCAAACAATTTAATCTACTCCCTGTCTCCCAGCTTACATTACTATTTCTAGTATCTCAGAATTTTCCAGTCTCCTTGACATTTGAGGGTGATCCCTGTGAAACCAGCTTGATGCTTGCCTCTCTGCTGAAGCAAATAGCAATGACCATACTGCTCCCATTCCCTGAACCCAAGACTTTTCATCTTTCTAGACTACTGTATCTTGTCATATTAAGCTGACACTTCAAAATGTAATGATTGCACTCCAAAAAAAAAAAAAAAAAATTGTATATTCCTTAAAGTCCCAGTTCTGGAAAGCAATTAACTGTAGACTTAATTTTCATTTATTCAGCTTATCAGTTTCAGGGAGCAGCTCCAGTTTATACCAGCTCACAGTGTAACCAAAGGGCTGTAACTGTTACCCTTGTTGGTGTGAGATCAGAGGGTTCTTTTTCCTTTTCCTGCCTGTTTTGTTCCAAGTACAGTTGGCTTCAGGTTCCCATCTCCTATTATTTACAATGTAAGAATTTTGGGCCTTGATGCTACAAATGTTCCTGCATATTTAACTACAAGCATATGAGAACTCCCAAAAGAAAGCCCTGGAACTCTTCATGTCTTAAGCACATAGCATCCAGTACTGGAAATTTCTGTGCATATGCTTTTCTTTACCCCCTCGAGCAGTCTCATTAATTTCAGCAGGACTACCCACAGTAGTAAAGTGAAAACACGTCCATAAGTATTTGCAGGTTCAGGTCCATAGTGACACTTCTCGTCCTCCAATGTTATTTTATCCCCAAGCCTGTTCATTGTCAAAAAATGAATCTTTGAGTACTCAGGCCTCACAACGCCCCTCCAATCCCTTCCTGGAACTTATTTTATATTCTGTTCTCTGGCAAGGCCTATGGACAGCAGCGAGGCTGTCCTAAATCAAATAACCTTAAGAATCTGACATGAACTGACAAGAGCCAAGTATGGCTGAGCTACAGCTCAAAGCAAGCTGAAGTGAACAGTTCTCCCTGCTGTAGTTTAGTTTTAGCAGCATCTTTGCAGTTACTGTCTACTTCATCTGAAATATTTATTTTTTTAAATAATATTAAATAAGCTAGATGGGGATTATAAATGGGAGAGATTTGAATGCCAAAATGCTAGGGGTTTTATTTTTAAACGACCTGGAACATAGGCCTTCATTGCACTTCTTAGCTCCTAAATTATGTTATATTTGCTACCATTCTACTCCAAATGGGCATTTGAAGTTTGAAGCAGGACAATTCAGCGGTTCCACAGCTTTGGTAAAAAAAAAAATACCAAACATCTGTGCTATAGGAAATTGTGCTGTGTAGGTGTGAGGAGCAGAGAAACTCAGAGGGAAATCCTCTTCCAGCCCCATCTCAGGTCCCTGGGCAGTAATCTCTCCTCCAGGGAAGTGCAGAGGCATCGTCCCCCAAAGCCCAACACTTGCAGCTGTTTCCTTACAAAAGCAGCGGCACCGTGAGAAAAGCAAACACAGGGACAGCAAGAGGGGCACTGAGGGCTGCTGGGCTCAGCTGCAAGGCAGGAAATCCTCACTGCTATTTTCCTGCCTCAGACATTGCCTGGTAGGTGAGAGAGGTGGCTCCTCCAGCTTCATCTGTGACACTGAACAGTGCACCTCAAAGCCAACGATACTGCTCAGGAAAGAATCCTGCTGAAGAAGTCTTGAGGTCTGCATTGGGAAGCTGTATTGCACATACAGGAACTAGTGGGAAAAGCAGATGAAGAAAATAGTTGGAACTACTTCTGTAAATACATAGATTGGAGGTTTTAACAGGCTTTATCCATCAAACACACAGGTAGCTCTGTTCCTAAATTATGTCCAGAACTGCAGATACAAATAAAAATTAATTTCTCTTGTGAAGTGGATTTGCTCAGCAACACATACAGCAGCTTTACATGAATGTGAAATTGTGGTAACTGTGAAGTCAAAGACATGCCTAACTGGCTTAAAAATCAGACTCAAACAATCCCTTAACTCCATAATCCCCAAATATAAACAGCTGACATAGATTTTACGTTCCAGTGTATTAGAAGTGGGAAGCATCAGTTGTTTTAAATGGAAACACAGCAAATTACTGTATCTGAAATGCTGTCACTTGCTCCAAGCAGAGCTCAAACAAATTATGGCTTATCTGAATGATTTCAGATAAAATTTCAGATAGGATTAACTGTGATGTTCTTTGTTCTCTAAACTTTAGATCACTTAAGAAGAGCAGCTGGAAACATGAACAGTGTTTTATGATAAAAAACGTATTAACAGCTCTAGAGGAGGAAAGACAGCTGCACATAAGCAAAATTAGAATAAACTTGAAATTTCTGGAACTTTTATTAATGAGCATGGAGCTTTCTTGCCCATGTGTAGATAAACACAGGTGTTTTGTAAGGAAGAAGGAAATACTGTTGTCTCTCTTATGAACAGAAAATAAAGATCAAAACTTTTTTTTTTTCTGCATGAGAAAAGATGATGGCTCATATTTTCAGAAATACTTGTTAAAATTTTTTGTCATATTTTTCCCTGACCTGTAAAACTGATTATCAGATTCCCTTACCAAAACATGTTTTCCCAAGTACTGCATTTTTAAAGTTATTTACTGAGATTGCTTCAGTGTTTTAAAATATCCAGGATGAGATTTCAGTTTTGGATTACATTAAATTTGACATCATCATATTCACCATATTTTCAGCTTCCTCAAAGCAAGGGAAGAAGAAACAGCAAACAAAAAAAGTAAAATAAATATTAATTTAAAAGAACCAAAATTTGTTTGCAGCTATAAATGAATGAGTTGTCATTAAATTCAGTGGAGGTAAAACCTAGCAAAAAATAGGGCCTTATTTTTCTCTCCTTTTCAATAATTTTTCAAATGCTATTTTTAAAAATTCTATAGGGAGGGGGAAAAGAGGGTGGAAAAGAGTTACAGCCATTTTATCACATTTTACTACTAACAATGCAGTGCAAATGAAAAGAAACCATAATGCTCTGTAGAATAATACATTAATCATCATCAGTCGTCATTCAGTGCAGTGTGTTCTTTCCACACCATGCAAAATATGAGCAGATACCCTCAAGAGAAAGAGCAATGTCTTATCTAATCGTTCACCTAGCCTGGAATACATCACGGGCTGCAGTGGGGTTGTGTGTTGTCATCTTGTGTATGGGGCAAAAATCATATGAGAAGTTTCTTTGTGAACTGTGAGAGATTTATGAAAGGTTTCACCCCTCCAGGGGTGTGAATTAAAAGGGGTTAGAGGCCCATCTATGCAGAATGTTTTTACTCGGTGGCAGATTAGATTTCTTTTCTTGAGGGAAAACAAAAATCACTGGGAAAAAAATCTTTCTCAAGTTATTTTTTCATGAGGAGCTGACTAGCTAAACTTGGTAGATTGTGGTTCATCATTGAAAGATTTATTCTCCAGCTCCACCTAACTCCTCAGCTGTTGTCTTGCCTTGCTCCCTCAGGAATGTCCCAAGAGGAATAAGCCTTGTGACAGGGGCTCAGCACCCTTCCCAAACTGCAGTCAGTGATCTACCAAGCTATCAGGATGTTAGGTGGTATCTGAAGGAGTTTGTGTGAAAAACTTGTCCTGGTGCAAAGGTAGGTCAGGAGAGCTTCAGTCTCTTTGTCTCCTGGGCTGAGCAGGCTCCTTGCATTTCTGCTGCTCTTCTTGTGTGCTGTCTGAGGCACCCATCTGCCCTGGCAGGACAGCAATGGAAAACTCTGTGTCAATATCACCACTGGAGACACTGCCCACGGATCCCCTGATGCACTTTGGGAGTTTTAATCTAGATCTTCTCTAGTATTTGCACTGAGAAGTTGATGCTTCCTGGAGAAATTTTTCCTGAATAATTTTACAGTCTCCTATGTTGAGCTCTTTAGGATTGTTACTCACAATGTGGCAGTGTGACAGACTCCACAGCTTTCTGCATAGTAGAAATGACTTAGTGAAGTGACTATTTCACAACCAGCAATTCCTCTTTCTCCAGCTTTTTCATCTGCTCATAGATGAATGGCAATGTACAATTATTACACTTGGGAGCCAGTGGTAGAAGTATTAACAGAGGGGCAGTCAGAAGGTTTCTGAGAGATATAACATACAGAAAAATAAAATTAAGAGGCAGCTTTCAAATTACTTGGATACTTGTGAAAATCTCATCCAAAAATTCTTCATTAAAATTTTCCTCTAATATTTGTTGCCATGTCCTTCCCATTCTCTTTTTGTTACACAATATATGTGCATATGTCTTTCTACTCTAGTCCTTGAATCTGTCTCATAAATATATCTCATAAGTATGTGCATGCTTAGGTATGAAAATACGCTTTGTACAATGCTATAATATTTGTGCTGTTTCCAGTCTTCTGTATCTCTGAAAAATAAGTAGGTGCTATACTTATGTCATTTATTGCTATTTGTTTCTTTATGTAGGTTCCTCTTTAAGTGCTCTTCTCATAGCATAGCTCCAGGGCATCCTTGCCTACAGTCATGATACATAGAAAACAGAAAAGCACAATTTAAACTGCAGCACCTCATCTGCTTTGCCTGTTTGTCTGTATTTTTCTGTCTGCCAAACTTCATATTCCTTTCATTTGGCAACACAATATGATCCACCATAAAGAAATATAGCACAATGGAGGCTGAGTCATTCTGGCTAAAAGGTTAGGGCCACATCCTGCATTCCCTCCTCCAAAAAAACTCCTATGGGCTTGAATAAGAGCATTTCCCAAGTTGGGAACCTCAAGACTTAATCATAAGTTATATATGCTGGCATGGGCTGGCTTTTTTAGCTACAGGGTGCTTCAGTTTGAAAAGGCATTGCCATTTCTCTTTGCATTGCATCAGTTCTTAAACTTCTTCTTTATTCATTGTTCTTGGAGGATTTATTCACACTAGAAAGACCCATGCTGTCTAACCAATGCTTATCTGTTAAACCATTACACAGAAATTTTGGAGGGATCTCAGCTTCTGCTTTCCAAAGTCTGGGTCAGTGAACTGAATGAGTTTTTTGTGGTATACATGAAGAACTACAAAACCTTTTATATGTAACCCCATGGTTTCAGTGAAGGCTTTGTCCAAAAAGGAGTTTGTAGCCCAAACAGGCTTAGTATTTGGATGCCCTCTTTTCTGGGAGCTGGTTTTAGCTCTGTGTTGGGCAACCTGGGTGCAAAGGTCTCTAAGAAGGCAGCTTTGGGGATGAAAATGCCAAAAAGACAGACTAGCTGCCAATTCAAACCAGCCAGCAGAGACTCCAGGCTCTCTGGCCAGCTCTTGCTTAGGGCTCTCATTGAGGTACCCCCACCTGGAGCAGAGCCTGGGCTGACTGCTACCTTGCCAGCAATTAGAGCTCTGCCTAACTAGAATCAAAGCCAGTTCTGCCACCTCCCAGGAGAGCACACTAACCACCCAACTGTCCCTGTTTTGCATAGAAAGATATTAAAAAAGGATTGAGATGAGATAGAATGACAAATAAGTCTGCTATATGTGTTGCTGATGCAGAATGTGGGAGAGTCACCTTCCAGTTTCTCTTCTGACAAATATTCAAATGTGTAACAGTTTCAGTGGGAAAGACTGGAGGGTACCCACCTTGGCAGGGAAGGCAGCATCTGGAGTCTTTGGTTGGAGGTGAGAGTTAAAATTCCCTCTGTAAATCAGGACATGGAGGAGTTTGAACTTGAGAGCCCAACACTGAAGGGAAATACAACATCCAAACAGGTGAGCTGCTGTCAAAGGCAAATATGGTAGCAGTCCTTCATCCATGAAGTAATCCCAAAACACCACTATTGAATCAGGCTGTGTGGACAGACTGAGGGAGAAGGACATTTAGCACTTGTGGAGCTTGTTGCAATATGAACCGAAATTGTAACAGAAGGGCAAAACAGCAAAAGTTCTGGTACTTAGCACATTTCACTAGTGGAAGCCTGGAAACCTGAGGAATCCAGGCTCACTCAGAGCAGCTGAACAAGGTTTCTGAGTACCTCATTTCAGAATTAGTGACTCCTAACGTGTCAGCTGTGCATCATTTCACTCCCCAAAGCCTTCCAGATTTTACCTTGTTTGGTCCTTTTAAATTCTTCCTGGAGCTGCTCTCCAGTGATTTATTTTCTGTTCCTTATGCTGCATCAGTCATACATCAGGTTGTGGCTACTCCCCGGTGGCTTGCAGAGAACAATAACAGAGGTGAGAAAATATGCTCACTCATATATTCTGATTGCTTGACTTTCCTCTATATCTCTCTAGAATATACCTCTACCTGTGTGCTTATTTACATATTAATGGACAAGTATTTGCAGACCCATGTATTTAGCAGGAGAAGAAAACTGGGGAATAATCTGTAGTTAGCAGAAGTATATCATTTTGATTTACAGTCTAGATTTAAATGTTTTGAGGTCAGACCTCTGAGTGAAAATAATTCACTACTGGATATACAGCTTCCACAGGCTGTACATTTATTGCCACCAAGTACAACACAGATTGTTTTTTACATGCCTGCTTTTTATTGCTTTAGATGCTGTTGCAGGATAGTTCACATAAACATTTATATAGGGTTTAGAAAACAGTTGTTAGTGAGGAGGAAGCTTTTTCTGTTTACACAGCCTCTGAACAAAGCCACCGCGCGGAGCTTCCTGTAATTGACATGTGGGAGGGTTTTTTTCAAGTCACTGACTGGAAGAAGTGAGTGTCTGAGATTTATTCCTGACAGGACTTAAATTACTGGTAGCCTGACACATTTGTGAACAATTACTAGACACTGAGGTGTTTAAAGTAATAGGTACTGTTTGCTTGAGGGATGGGGAAGTTTCAAAACCATTAAAACAAAACAGTTTTCCATTTGATTAGTAAAAAGAAAATGCATACATTTATTTTTTTCTAAAAGGCACGTCTATATTTGACTTCTTTAATAATTTTTCTCTTCACCTGCGCATACTTAAATATTCCCTTGATTTCCTTAACTGTAAGTTACCATACATTTATACAAGCATTGGATATCTGAGCTAACATGACACCTATGAGCTTGTAGTATCCTATAAGGTGAATCCACTAATAATGTCTCAATAAGACCCAATTAGAAAGTGGTCTTATTGCTAGAATAATATCTACTTTTTTGTCTTCCTTTTATTTTCCAATTTGAAAGAAAAGTGAAAGGCCCTAAAATTTACTGCTTTATCCATTTGACCATTAACTGTGAAAGTTTAAGGCAAATAAACTCTGATAAATTCTCTCATTTATTCATTTATTTGTAACTCTTCAAGGTAAAAGTTATATTTATTTCTAGCATATGCATTCAGTGTCCACATGCAATGACTCCTTTCAGTCCTCATTACAAAGCCTGGATCTAGGAAAAGCTCTTCATCCCAACTCCCAAGTTTCTTGTAGCCATTTGAGAGATTCCTATCACCAGAGGAGTACAGAATTGCCCTGGAATATTAAGGAGTTTCACATGACCACAGAACTATGCATGTGTACACACTTTTATCCATCTTCCCTCATTAATCCTGATCTGTTGTACAGCTGCTGTCTCTGCACCTTGTGTTATTCTGATGTTCTATGATGAAAGTGAGTAAAATGCTAGAACTGCATTAGATTGTGGTGTTAGATGGTAGTGTTAGATATTCTAGATGATCAGTATTTTAGAAAAGGCCAATGAACCTGCTTCACTTCTGGTTTGGTAACTAGAAGCCAGTTTGTTCTTCCTGGCTGAGTCAATAAAAATGTTTATTCATGTCCCCAGTGCAATGCAACCACATAGAGAGCTGCAGGAAATGTTTGTATCAGTGCTGGGTTAGGATGTGAAGCTGAGAGCATTGCTTGCACTCCTGTTGATCCAAGCACTCGGATACTCCCAGTCAGGTTGCCCAAAATCATGATGCTGATTTAAGCGTGTTAAGCCTTCAACAAAATAAATTTAAATTTCATCATATTTTTTTAGTTATTCCACCAGTGATAAGGATAAGATGCTCCTTTAAGGAAACTAAAAGGCAGTATGCTTATGTTAATCACATTGTCCCTGTCAGATATCCTCCCACTGTTTTATTGGGACTCTTACTATGTAAATGTGACAGCTTTTCCCATGGGCAGTTTGCTACTTCACAAAATAAACCTTTTCCTTATAGTTATTTAATATTATTCAGGAATGAAGATGCATTTGTGTTTTGCTGGCCTTCCTGCAAGTGCACTTTTGGATTTCAACAAGCTCAGGTACTATCAGAGCAGATTAATTTGTTGCTGTCATTGTTGAGTGAAAATTCCCATTCCTCAAGTAGAATATTCTTGAGTGCTGTTAGAAAATCCCTGTCTTGCCACAGATTCTTCTTTGACAATTTAGGAGTTGATCTGGGAACTGGGAACTACCTGAGGTTTTTTGGTTTTTCCACGGTGCTGGGAAAATATGAAGACAGATACTAGATACAGCTTCAGCCTTTATAAATTACTACCTGTCCACTGCTTGCTTTAGCACAAGGATAATCAAGGTAGAGTATATGGGAGATGTATGAATTTCTTGAAAAAGTTTTCTGGCCCTTCCTGGGACAGAAGTCAAAGGTTCCCTGTCTTACATGCTGTCTCCAGGAAAAGGACAGGATTCACACCCCAGTGTCTAGGGGACCAAAATCTTCTTTCAATGTACAATAGCAGTAAATACTTGTCTTTCCCATTCATGTAGAATAAAGACACTCTGTGTCTTTTTGGTGTCATTTACAAAGTCATTTGCACTGTCTGCATTAGGGTGAGAGCTCCTGAAAATCCCCTCCACATACCCTGTGTGGGACACTGCTACATCAGCCACCTAAATGCCTTTCTGCTCTTCATTTGAACCTGTGTAGAAGATTCTCCCTACAAAGAGGGAGTTTTTCTTCCCTAGTTCTTGTTTTCTGTGTAAGTTTTTGATGCATGAGTAGTGAAACAATTTGTAGCATGCTGTTAGCACAAAACAATGAAAAATACTACCAAAAATAACACATGAAATTGCAATGAATACATCTATTTTTACACATTGTGTTCTGTCTCAAAGAAATTTCAGAAGCTTCAGCAAAAGAACCCAAACCACTTCCAGGGTGTCAAATCACCATAGGAATGGCTTTCTCTTAGTTTTGCAAATTTTATTCCCTTTCTTGAGTATTTAGGGAAAGCAGCAAAAAGATCTGCAGATGTTCCAAACTTTCTATGATCTTTTACAATTATTCAGGGCGGTGCCTCTTCTGTAGACTCTGTGCTGTTTTGTTCACATATTCATAATTTTTTTCTCATTTACGAGAGTGACTGAATAGGGCATGTGAATTGTTTTACCCAGTAGGTGGTGGAGCAATAATGAAGCATTGTGATTAAGTAGTGTTGGAACATCTTAACTTCCTCACTGAGTGGGAGGCACCATTAGTAGTAAAAGTAATTACCTGTGTAGAAAGTGCTGATTGCACTGAGTATCTACTCCATGACACAAAGAATGTCTTCTCAACTTTAGGGACTTTAAGAGATCTCCATTTGCTGCTAATTTCACACTTTTAGCAATAGCACATAATTTCCTTTGCTTTTTCTTTGGTGTCAAAAATTACAAATAAACTTTGCAAGAGGTTTTTCTGCTCATCAAAATTCCATCCTTGTCATTGGTAACTACAAAAAGAGCATGATCAAAATATCACACAAAAGAAATGGAGCTCTAAAAGCAGGGTACATTCCCAGCATCTGGACTTGCTCAGTCCTGCAGAACAAGACTGTGGTGCCCCCATCCACCCAGACCACTGTGACTCTCTAGAAGTGATGCAGATATCGACTGAGCACTGAGAAAAGGTCTCAGCTTACAAAAAATTCCTTTAATGGAGGATATATGGGAGGCTGTTGCCACTGATGGCATCAGCTGCTTACAGGGTTATTCTCACAGAAGTCAATCTGTAGTATAATACACTCTGTCCCAGGTTCTGCATTTCATAAGCATTCATACATCTGCCTGAAAGTTTCCAGTAACTCAGGGAATAAAATATTAAGATGTGAGGGAAATAAGCCGTTTTTTCTATCATGGAAAAATAGTTTTATTTTTAGTTTCATCTGTACATTGTAACTCTGGTGGTTTTTGTATCTCACTTAGCTGTGAAATTAAATCTCACTGCTTGTCTCTACACTTTTAAACTCTTTTAGGTACTTTGAAAAGCATTAAGAGTCCTGGGATCCAAAGGGGCCCGTGGCTTGTAGGATAAAAAAGAAAACTAAAAGCATTTATGGTTTGGTTTAGGTCTGAGTCAAAGCTTGTTGGAATCACTTCAAAGAGATTCTCAGTGTTTTAAGATTGGAACATAATGTCTAACATATATGCAGTGCTGCTATGCTCCTGCAAAGTACCTGAGCATATGTGTGATAATGTAAGGGTTAGATGACTGTACTGGGGAGTGTCAGTTAAGGTAAATGACAGCAAAGAAAAGGCCTGGTGAGGAGGATGTATTTTCCCTGTTCTCTGTATTACTTTATGTAGCCATTTCCTTTGGTTATTTTGGAGGATATGAAGTCATAGTGATTTGAGACAGGCAGAATCTTTAATGAAGGTGACAAACTATAAATACATTGATTGCTTCTTTCTCCACTGGCAATGTTTGTATAAGGAATGAGATGGTTTTAGTCAACGACTTCAGATTTTTCAGAAGGTTTTGCCAGAGTTTCTGGTACAAATACAGTTTCTGAATGTTTTTAATTTTTTTTTTTTTTAAGTTTCCTCAGAAAACTGTTTTTTAAAATATCTCTTTGAATTACACTGACCTGTTTTTTTCTGATGTATTTTCTTTTTCTTGTACTAGTTGGCAAATTCGTGACAAATTTTACTTCTGTTATATATCAGTAGAGTCCTGGGTGACCTATCTGTGACTGTGACACACAAAGAGTAAGTTTAGGAGTGTAGAAATATTAAATTGCTGGATCCACAACAGTGGAAATGCATTTTAAATAATCAGACAAAAAATTAACTAGTGATTTTATGACTAAAGTAAGACCAAATAATGATTAGCACCATGAGAAATTTGTCTTTTTTTTTTTTTTTTTTCAGAGTGAACACAACATTTTTCTTCAGTATTCATTTCCATGGGCTTGGTTTAGTTTGATTAAAACTAAATGAAATGTCAAAAATAATATAATTCTAAATTAGTAAGATCCACCCAGTTATGTGCAGACCTATGTAACTGTTTTCTGTGATTTTAGTCTGCAGATATAAGGATGGCTTCAGATTGGGCCTGAGCTGATTTTTATTTTTACTATTGTTAACCAAACTATCTGGAAAATACTTCAGCAAAGCAGCCTGGAATTTCACTGATACCAAAATCAGGCACACTTCTCGTGGCAGATTACATTGTTCTAATTGTGAACAGTAATGTAGTGATTAAAAAAATATAGTGAATATCTGTTTTTCATTGCTGGTGTTTACAGCAACTAACTGCCTTCAAGGACACCAAAAAGAAAATTTCCATCTTTTAGTGTGGCACGAAAAAAGCAAGCAGAGATTTTAATCACAGTAAAAATATAAGTAACGTAGAAAATGTTACAGTTTAGCATTTTTTTCCCGAATCCTACTGAAATTCAGGAATGTTTCCCTTCTTCATGGTGTCTTTCAGTACCACTCAAATATCCATATCTGATAGTTACAGTTTAAAGCCTGATAATATTAAAGTACCAACTTAGCTGTACTCCTTAAAGTAAGATTCCAGAATATTTCTGTCCCCAGGTACTAACTGTAAATGAGAACACCTTTATCTTGCAAGAGTGTAAAAGGTAAATCATTATTAGTGGTCAACTTTTATATTGTTCTGGGGTCTCATTGTGCTATAAATAGTGCAATCATTGAAAAAGGCAATGCTGATCTGGCGTTCTGATTAATCCAGTAAATTACAGATGTGCATTATTCACCACGTTTTAACCTTGCTGAAATTTGTTTTCCACTCAGAAAAATATATAACATTTTCACAAGTACACTGGCATATCCTAGATTTAAATTTTCTTTTGAAATAATCTGAACTGCTGGTTGTGAAATGTAATCACAGTAGAAGGTAGTGAAAAGTGTGCCCTACATGCAGAAATCCCAGAATATAATGGTAGAGACTGATGGTCTGTGCAGATATTATGCATGTGAGGATCATGAGTACAAGTAATTGGGCAGGTTTGTTCAGGAATTCTTTAGGTCAAAGGAATCTAAAATATGAGAATGATTCTGGAACAATGCAGACATGCATGTGCCTAGTTAGCACCAACAAAAACGATCACAGTTTTGTTTAGCAATAGAATCTAGATTTTGAATTTTGATTTGTATCCATTGCTTAGACACAGAGAAATGTAACTCCAAGCAAAAACTTACATGGTAGGAAGAGAAAAATGAAATGTGATGTTTTGGTCCAAGTGAGTTTGTTTAAGAAGGAAAAACTGAAAAAGCATTCTTGGCAGTTAAAGTGTTATGTGGGTTTACAGTCCTTTTGGGAATATACAAGTGTGTCACAATCAATATTGTTCTTGATAAAACTGAGCCACAGACAAACTTTTATAAAAAGCAGCAGACCCTCATCCCTGGACCAAATAATGAGATTTGCAAAGGAAAATTCAGAATATATTCTGGGAAAAAAAAGATGCATACACCTGATGTTAGTTAGCAGGGAAAATATTGGGCAGAAATTTTTAGCCTAATGGGAAATTAAATTACTTTAAACAGCATTTGAAGATGAATGGAACAGAAATAATTTCAGATATTTTAATTCTTTCTAAATCTGAAAAAAAAAATCCCAAAATCCCTAGAACAAAACAGACAGAAACAGCTACATCTAGAAGGAGACTCTGTGGTCAAAGGACTAGCAGGTTGATGATCTTCTAACTCCTCTCTTTTCCATGTCTTTCAGTCCCTCATCCATTCAGTCTCCAAGGCATTTATTCACACTGAGAAATATCACTTCAGTAATCCAGCTGCATCTGATTGCAACTTAATGTACTTTTCCACATGGCTGATGGCCTCTTGATCAGATGATTACACTTTCTGTATGATGAACTAAGGGTATTTCCACCCTGTTTCATCCCTGTTTGGTTTCTTCCTTTTCAAACTGTTGGAACTAAAGCACAATGAAGTTGTGTCTGTGGAGCATTGGGGACATGGAGTAGAGGGAAGGAGAAGGCTGAGTTTCACAACTTTGTTGAAAGAACAGCCAAGTTCTGGTATCTTTAAGTCTGGTTTCTAACATTCCCCCAGTAAAGCATTCAGAGAAAAGCCCTGTGGGCAAGAGGAAGGTTTTTGGCAGAGACCTGCAGACTGTCAGAGCTGTCTAGGCACAGACTGCAGTGACAATGAGACACTTCAGGAAGGACAGGCCCAGGAGCTTCCCAAGGTCATAGAAGAAACCTGTAGCCAACAAGGTCTTCTTGACTCCAAACCTTCCCATTCTGCTGAATCCTCTCTGCTTTTCATAGCAGCTGCCCCTGTTAGTGCAGTCACAGCAGAGAGGATGCACCCATGAAAACATTGGGGGGGTTAGGAAGAAAGAGAAGAACTACCTGGGCAGAACTGTGGCCAGCTTGCTGAATTTAGCACCCCATCTCTTCCATGGTGTTAATATGGAGATCAGAGTCAATAAAACACATGGAAGCAAAATGTATGATTCCAATTTACATTAAGAAACTTAAAAGTTGTGAAATATGTGAAGAACAAACTGTTGTGAGAAAATAAGTGCCAGCCTTCCTGCAAATTTTCTATCTGATTCTGCAGGCATGGGAAGTCTTCAGCACTGTTCCTGACTTGGCTGCCAGTTTATGTGGGAGGGGAAACAGCCATTTTGCTCGAGGGAAATATTTTTTAAAGTTCCATGATGAGAAGGGGTTTTGTTTGTTTGTTTGTTTTTGTTTTCCTGCATGAAATGAGTTTTGCAGTTTAGAATAATGGCCCAAAGGCTAAATTCTGGCTCCATCAGCTTCAGCTGAGATGTTATACATGTGCTTCTGTGTTGAAATTTTGTCAAATTAACTTTGTCAGTGTATAGATATGTATACACACACACATTGTCTGTGTGTGTTTATAAATGTACACAAATTTAAGCTTTCATCTGGACTGCATTTTTTAAGAAAGTGTGTTTCAGACAATGCATCCTTCCAGTTTTATCGATTGCAAAGATAAAGCATAAAATCTGCAAATTATAATGGAAAATCATGAATGTCCCAGTCTCCAGCCCATCCCCTGCTTCTCATGAAGTGACAGATTTGTTTCTTAAACAGAAGGACAGATTTTTTTTAAAAAAACAACCATTTGTAGAACATTTGTCATATAGGAGGCTCAGGAGTGCATGGATTTCAGGCAGGGTTGGCCAACTTTTAAGGAAAAACGTGAAGTGGGAAGGTTTTCATACAAGCTTTGCTGGGGTCCCACCTCCTGGGAGTAGGAGGAGTTTGGGAGTTTCTTCTTAAAATCTGCTTTTTTCACGTAGGTGTTGGATTGGAAGCTGAAGCTTTGAAAATCTGGCCTTGGAAGCCTATTTTTAAAATATGGTTTCTGCTTTTTCAGACACAATTTTGTGAGCCCAGCTAATTAGGAGAACAGCCATGTGGTTAGACATCTGAGTGCTAGTCTTATTGCTTGTAACAATGACCATGTTAGAAAATCCGGTCCAATGTGTTTTTTTTGTTATTTTAGGGGGTTTTTTTGCTTTCAGAGTAGACTGGAATCTAGTTTTCAGACTGTGTTGGACTCCATTTCTGATGTTGTAACACATAAAGTCTCTATTCAGTGAGACTGTTGCTGATGGACTCAAATAAAATTTCAATTGAAGTGACATCTTTTATTTTCTCCCTTGCTCTTTTAGACCACTGGTGCAGGAGAACTGCTGCGTGACTCTTTGATTTAGCACTCAGTAATCCAAAATCAGAAATACAAAAGAGATCTAAATATCAACTGAACTTAAAATTAAGGTTTCCAAAGGAGTGTTAGTCAACTTTCCAGACTGTAAGCTTACTTTTGGTTGAGTATGTAATGCTAATAAAATTTTAAGTTCATATTGCAAAGTGACTTCAAGAGACCTCGTGCAGGAGAGTGAAATTAAGTATGTTATAAGAAATTCTGTCCTTAGTTGACCTCTTTGGAACAGGAAAATAGTAATCAAAGGCAAAATTTATTCTGTTTAGTGGAATTTGGCTGTCAATTTGAAGGAGAAATTACTCCATCTCATGAGCTGATGTTGCACCAAAACTGCAGAGCTTGACCGCCAAACACAGATGCATCTGATACTTGTATGTAGGTTTTGCAGTGGCTGTCCAGAAAATGAGAGCCAAAGCCACATTCAGGGAAGAGTATAGGCATGGAATATCACAAAATGTAGCTGCAACACTAGCAAGCCAAAATTAATATGGAAATGTTACAGCTTTTCTGTGGTGCTGGTTTCTCAGAAGCTGGTTTCTCACAGAAAGCTACTGATGATCAGCTCAGAGCAACTACGGGGTTTTTTAACTTGGCTCCTACTAATTGTTGATGATCTCCCAGGATATTAGAGTCTGAACCTGTTTATGTCACATGCCTGCTTGTCCCCCAGGTACAATCATAAAAACAATACATAACCCAAGAGGTTTGTACTGGGATTACAGAAAAAGTGAATAACATCCCCTAGTATGAGGTGGGTCTTCTATTTCAATAGCTGCTTTTATATTACCATGTTATTATTTCTATACTACACCCTTGCTAAAAATGTCAAGAGCAGTTCCTCTGCACCA
This sequence comes from Phaethornis superciliosus, assembly GCA_023637945.1. Lineage (NCBI taxonomy): Eukaryota > Metazoa > Chordata > Aves > Apodiformes > Trochilidae > Phaethornis > Phaethornis superciliosus. The sequence goes on from JAJQWJ010000019.1 coordinate 8,237,455, forward strand.
TCACTGTGCTGCAATTTCCTCCCTATCGTAGTTATTGCTTGTGATATAACAGCATTCATTTGGGATTAAGACCTCATTGTGTTAGGCACAGTATAAATACATAACAAGATACAGTCTCTGTCACAAAGAGTTTACAGAATGTCACCAGCCCTGAACAGGAGCAGATTCCTACTTGAGTCAAAGGCATTTGTGTGGGCATAACAGCCTGTCTTCATTTTAAATAATTCAGGGTAGGATAGCAAGAAGCAGGAAGAGAAAGTAACCAACTGCAAGAAGCAGCAATGGGCAGATGTGTTGTGGGTTTAAGACCCAGTCCAGCCACTACTGAAAATAAAATACCTGGTGATTTCAGTGTAGGGGAAGCCTAAAATGGAGTAGTCCTGTGTGGGGGTCATTGTTTCAGAATGTTTAAATGAATGTAGTACAACACATGACAGCTCAACCAGGCCTGTTGTTGGCTCCTTTTGGGTGTCAGTTCCTCCTGGGAATCACCATCAGATGGGTTCAGGGAGGTAGGAAGGGTTATGTGAATGCGTCTGTGTCAAGGATGAAAGAAGAAAAACAAATCCTTGTGGTGACTGTTAGGATCTGGGTGTGGAGAGTAGTGTTACTGCTGCTTTCTGTTTGAAGCAATTTCTATTTAGGATATTGCTAATATCCTGCTTAGTGGGAAGAGAGTTGATTCACTAAAGGCCTGTACTGTGTAAAGCATATAATATGAGGGAAAATTAATTTTTGCTTGGTTACATAGACCCTTGTTTTGACACACTTAGCAGTCTTCCATCTCGACTGAAATGAGTAAAAAAAATTCCCTTCGTTTTTCTCTTCATTGTATGCCAGAAAGCCAAGGGTCTGATTCAGAGCACTTCAAAGTAAATGGGAAATTTTGTGTGTTCTCTGGGCCTCATTTAAGGTTAATGACAAGTGTAACCTGACTGCATTCAGCCATGGTCCTTTTGTCTCCTCTCGCTGATAAGACAAAAGTTGTTCTCATCCTTTCCACTGCATGTTTCCTCTCACTGTGTGGTGCTTAATTCCAGGGACTTCACTGCAGTTGACTTATAAAAGAGAGCACCAGAAAGTGAAACGGGCAGATGTTTTCTGAGTGTTCTAGCTCATACCTAAGAGTCACTGTGAAAATTCTTGCCATATTCATCTGGCTGGACCCATTCATCTCATTGCCATTCTTCCTCCATCTTTGCAAGCATCAATGCTGACATCCCGGCTTGAACATCTGTATCAAGAATGTCAGGAAAATAGGTGCCAAAGGTTTTTTAAAAAGTGTAGGTCTTGTCCCCTGTGGCTTCTCCAGATTTCCTGGAGTAAAGTAGACCAGCAGTACTTTATCTTTTCTTTCCATAACACAGCCATGGCTCCCTGCTAGAAATCATCTGGATATTAACCAGCAAAAGAGACCAAGAGGAGTAAAAAAAAAAAAAAAAAACAAACCAAACCAAAACAATGGGGAATCAAAGCTGAGAATGAGCAACTTGCATAAAGTTTCACAGAGAACAAATATAATGTTCTAGGAAAGAGATGAGAGTTACTGTGCTTCTGCCCTGGATCTTCCTCTGTGCATTTCTCCCCAGTGTATTGCCTTATACCAAAACCTCCCCTTTTTTGTAGCACCAGAGTCATATCTGTGTGCTTGGGATTCCAGCATGTTATAGATGTCTTTTCTCACTATTCAGTATCACATGTAAAATAAAAAATGAAGCCTTCAAGATTAAATCCAGCACAGGATTTAGGTACTTAAAGTAGGATTTAGGCAGTATTTTGAAACTTAAATGCAAAGCTGAGACCAGTGAGATGCTGCCAAGATACTGCCTTATCCCTGGAAGTGCCTACACTCATTTGGTTACTCAGTTTATGATTTGAAAATGTCTTAAGAGGATGAAATTTTTATTTCAGTACATTTAGTGACTGTTTTACTTCACAACAACCTTTCTGTCCCTACTGCCTTCATAAGTTTGGATGGGACTCACAAACTGACCTTGTGGGTCTTCATCTGGTCAGTATTCCCAGGCCACGTGTATGTATCCTGACATGACTGGGCACATTGCAAAATACAACAGACTGACCACTTTCCTTCAAAACTTTGCAAGCATGAGAGGTTAGGTTACAGTCTTATCCCCTCTTAGTGTCCAGGATCTCACTGTTCCAGTGTTACAAACTCATCTCTTCTGCTTTTGAAATGGCATCCTAAGCAGCATTCTTTCAGCCTCTTGGAGGCTTGGGAGAAGGTACTCTCTACAGCTGAAGCAATGCAGATAGGAAGAAAATATTTAGATGAATTGATACAGCAGAAGAGGGAGAAAGAACACTAAAATAGGAAAATGCTTTTGTCACCTAATTGTGACAAAAATAATTTACTGATGAGGATGAATTATGGATGATGACCTGGCTCCCAGGATTGCTTCTAAATTTAATTTTGTGACTTCAAAAAAGGAACCTGTAAAGTTCTGGGACCAAAGACCAGACTGTTCCCCTGCTGTGTCTCTCAGGTCTGATTCATTTTACATTATTCTGTACACAGCAAAACAGCTTTAGCAGAAGAGCCCCCCAGTCCAAACCTGAAGCACCCAACAGTTTAACTCCCCAGGGAAGAGAGAGAGGAATGAACAGCCTGAGTCTCCCTGTTCTGGGTGAATGTGCTAATCACAAGGGTACTACCAGAAAGTTGAGGTCCCTATCCCACCAGCTACATTTTTAAGAGGACTGAGCCTTTTCTCTGAAAGAGACAAAGGTTTCTCCCTCAAGGAGCAGCTTCCAGACTGGATGCTGGCTGGGGGAAGGCACCATCCTACAGCCCAAAGTGAGGTGTCTGGAAGACAGAACTAAAGTCTCAGCCCTGACCCAGAGCCTTTCCAAGGGGTCATCCCAGGCAGCTGCCTGCAGAGCCTTTGACTCCAGGCTGCCTTGGGGCAGAGTGCCTTAACTGATTTGGATGCTGTTCTGATAGACTCTCCTGGTGCAGTGCACGGGCAGCCTCAACTCCACTGGCAGATGTCTAGAACCCATTTCAGGAGCATGCTGAGGCCTCCAGCCAAGCATGTCTCCCTGCACATCCCCCTGCAGGCACCATGGGTCAGGAGAGTGTTGGGAGAGTTGTCCCTAAAGGGATGGAAGCAGAGCTCTCTGTCTCTCTTCCTGCCTGGCGTTCAGTACTTTGACGTAATAGGTGAAGCATTTTGCCAGTTGTGGTTTTCTGAGAGCAGACTGGTAAACTCTGACTTGTTGCATCAGCCTGACAGCTGACTTCCCACACAGCTCAGTGTCTGTAAGGTTCCGCTGGGGCCAGAGCTGAGCAGTGATTCAGCCACACAAACAGGTCCAGCACACCAACAGCCTCTCACTTGCAATAAGGCTGAGGATGGGTGGGAGGTAGTTTAACGCCCTTTAGACTCACTTTAAAATATCTCTTTGTCCTCTCTGTTGCTGGGAAATCAAAAGAATATGCTTTGTTTGAAATTTTCCAGGGAAAAAAGAAACACAAACAAACAAAAAAAAAACCCCCCAAATGTTTCAGAATACCAAAACTTCAAATAGAAACTGATGGCTTCAGTCTGGGCTCAGACGATTGAGTTTGAGGGAATTTATAGCAAACCTATCCTTAATGTGACCCAGGAATTACTTGATTTGCTTGTTTTATTCCTTAGCAGAAGAAGCCGTGGGGATACAAATTTAATACAGTCTAGGAGCCTGTGTTAGAGTTTACTCTGCCCTTGGACAGCTGTAAATCCTCATCTGATGTATTTGCTTAATATTTAGGCTTAGCATGTTTTAACCACAAATCAGACTACAATAATGAACCTGGAATTCATCCAAACTTTATCCCAGAGTCCTCACAAACAGCTCCAGTCCCAGAGGTGAAATGATGGTGATCTACCTGTGAATATCCTGAATCCTCCCTTATTTTGTTACATGTGCTGAGAGGAACAAGACACAATAAATCAGGAGTCTGATCCTCAGCTAAAACAAAGATTTACATTCTCTTGTGCTGATTTACACCAGTGGAGGGGCTGATTCCACCACAAACAAATATGGTTTAATCTACCAATCGATCCACAGCTCAGCTAATGAAACTTTGCAGCCCTTAAAATGTCCTGGCTCCAACTGGTATGTCTCCTGCATCTGGGTTTTCTCTCATCAGCACTTTAGGGCTGGTACTGCATTAAAAACTACACACACGACTACAGTTAAGCTTTTCAATAATGAAGTCACTTTATTTATTGAGAAATTTCATCACAGGATACATGATTCTTGGCAGGGCAACTCTTGAGCAGGAAGCCTGCAGTTACAAAGGTATGCATAAACGTGTATAAGGGCATATTGTTTGCTTTCTTTTTATTACAGGAAGGATATGGTTTGGTTGTGTTTTTGATGAGTTTTATTTAATTGTACACTGGGATTTTCCTAGACTTTAATTTAAAACTTGACAAATATTTCTACCCCTCCTGTTAAGGAGATGTGGGGAGAGGTTTGCTCTGTGTTTTGCACTGGTGCTTTGCAGACCCCATGTACAGATTTTTGTCCCCCGGGTGTGTGTGCCTGTGCAGCAGAGTTGGGCTGCGACTGGGTGGGCATGAAGAATCCAGACAGTTCCTGGGGTTAAGAGACATTGCTCTGAGATGTGCATAGGAAGAGTTCCAGTGAATTGCTATCATTCATTTTTAAATTTTAGTCTATAAATTTAGGTTTGTATTTAAAAAACAAAACAAAACAACCTTGCAAATAAATCCAAAATGAACGAGCTAACGACATTGATTATTTCTGCTTCCTATGGCTATTTGATTGCCTAATTACAGTAATTTTGAACAGATTGCATGCTCTTTTAATTTATTTCACAGCATTTGGCTGTAAGGAAGGACCTAATGTGGGGTATTTTTTACAAAGGATAGAGTAAGTCTTCCTGAAAATAAATGTTCAGTCCTTTATGATTGAGGATGTCTCTGCTTAGCAAAAGGGAATGGACTTAAAGCAAAAGCCTATTTTATTTATCAGGTAGAAAACTGAGGATTTTAAGTAAAGACAAGTTTTGAAGCCTCTGTGGTTGGGTTGAGGACTTATCCAAGCCCTGGCTAAGCAGCTGAACCATTGTTAGCTCTGGCTGACTCCCAGGATTTGTGATGGGATCTTGCTCTGGAGCTCATGGGAGCTCCCCGTGCCAGCTCTCTGCTTCTGCTCCAAGCTGTGATGAAGTAAAGACATTTAGAAATGTCATTAAAAATAAGAAAGATGGCTGGGTTTGGACCTCAAGAAACATTGATTCCAGCTCCACTTTGAACTGGGGCTAAAGGTAGTTTCAGGCAATCCAGCTCTTTCCGTGTTCCTTGTCCGGTTGTTTCTCTGGGGCACTGTTAAAAATCAGACTCCTCTTTCCGAGTTGTCATTTGCAAGTAAAGCTGCTGACTTCCTCAGTCATCTTCTTAATTGCCTCCTACTGAATCATCTTTGTTAATCCACTTTTACGTGATACAAAAATAAAGCCCAACTCTTTGTCATCTTTCAGGACATAAAGTTTTAGATATCTATACCATTGACTTCTCTGCATTATAGATCCAGATATTTTATGCCACCAAAGCAAAACACTTGTACTGTAACAGAGGAACAGAACTGTTCTTGTAAGTATTGTGTATTCAGACAAAAATGCTGCTATCAATCCAAAATGCAATTAGAATTACTTTACCAGGTTATACCAGGTTGTGCAAACACTATCACTAAAGAGAAAGAAAAATAAATAAGTCTGCTGTGTTTTCCTAAATCTCTGGTTTGCAGGGATTTAGTCTGGCTGGATTGATGGGGAAGACCACAGTTTGTTATCAGTGATTTCACTGATGCTTGTGAATCGTGCTAGACTAGCACTTAAGGTGATTCAAATGCAATCTCTGAGGGTTAAAATGTACACAAAAATAGCTGCCACAACCAACTCAGCCAAAACCAAGAATTATAATTCAGAAAGTTGACTCTACATGTATTTTCAAGGTGTATAAGTGTTTATTTTGACTGCATAGATACCTTCTCAGGCAAATCTGTGCGAAGTTTCTCAGATGCAGGAGGAAAGCTGTGATCAGATATGTATTCATTACTGCAAAAGTTGTAGCACATGTCTATAATGTCCTTTTTTTTTAAAGATCCAAGTTTCTGTGAGTCCTGGGTCTCCAGTTCTGCTGGGGGCTGTGCTGGGCCAGGTGCTGTATAAACATGAACAGAATCTCCTCAAGTTTACAACCAAATAGGCAGTAGTTATTGAACTCTGTGAATACCAAACCAGCATTAATTTCACTCACAAATGGTCCAGCTGTTAATGTCACACAAATGCTTGCTCAGTCCTTTCTTTTAAGATGAGTTCTGCCTGAAATGGTTTTGCTAAAAAGAGCACGAAAGTATTTTTGCTTCAATAAATTAACTGTAATGGGGGCTGATTCTGAAAAGCCTTGCACAATGAATAGCTTTGCTGGTAAGAATGCTTCATTAAGGAAACTACTTTTCCTCCAAGAAATGTTTTCAGAATTGGGCCCAATTAGAGCAATAAAAACTGTTTCTTCAAAATTATTTTAAGAGCATTTGTATTGTTTAACAAAAAGACTCTGAAGACAGTGACCTTTGAGCTTTTAGAAGTTATGTGACTAATCCCATTTTTACAGAAGGCTTTTTTTAATGTTTATTGCAAACTTCAAGGGAATGCTTGACTGAGACAGGATTTGAGCTTAAGCTTCCCAAAGTTTCAGCTTTGGCCTTGTACCAGTAATTATATAAAGAAAAATGATTTCATAAGCTTAAGCTCTAATGTTAGTGAAAACTTTGTGCAAGGAACTTCCATTTGTTAGGTCTTACCAACACTGATGAACCTCACCTTGCTCAAAAAGGATAAAATTCTGGAAGTTAATTTTTTTAAAAAAATCACAAAAAACAACAACAGCAACAAAATCCTGCAACTTTATTGTCCTGACAGGGATCTTCTGAAGTGCAAAAAACCAGGTCCTGCTTTGGAACCCATCTGGACTATGATTAGGGGAACTCCTCTGTAGTGCCATATTTACTAGCCTGAAGCATGTGTTGTTAATTCAGTGTGTCTTAAGTCACAGCCTCACATCTATAAAGTTTAAGGTTAGCAGGAAAACATGAAAAAGCACTCTTATATTAATCAGCAGGGCCAGAAGTAAACCTGGATATCAGGAATTTAAACCTCATACTGCTAAGATGAATGCTGCAGCCTACAATATACAGCAGGGCTGTAGATTTCCTCTCCACGAAGGATGGATGTTCTAAAAAAAAGGAAAAGAGTAAAGAAATGCAGTTACTTAAAACACTTACCCTTGTAAGAGTCCTACATAAAGTGTACATAAAAAAGGTATTTTTTTTCTCCCACAATTTAAGCAAACTGAATTTTTTTAGTTAGATATTATCACCTGGAGAGAGCCCAATAATAAGTAATTTAGTCTGGATGTTTTGTGGGTATTTTTTACATTTCTGATTAATATTTACAAAAGGCTTTGTGTATTTTTGCTCTAACGCTAATGAGGCAGCAGATCAAGTTTAACAAAAAGGACACTGTAGATTGAAATATGGTATTGTGTCCATCAAATTCTGCCCCCTCTCTGCTTGGCTTATGATGAATACTGTTCTTTAATAGCGGGCTGGTGTTCGTGAAAAACTTATTACAGAGACTAAGGGAGAAGCCAAGAATGAAGGAATGCCTGACTGGCAGCAATCAATCACTCCCTTTTAAAGATGAACTGATCCTTCTTTTTTTAAAGTAACACTTCATAAAAAGGTCTCAAACATAAATATGCAAAGCATTAGAGCAATTACATTCTGCGTGATCCCTGCAGTATTTCTGGTCCATGGCTTGACTTTAGTGTGGTGAATATAATGAATGCAGTAAAATGGCAAAACTCTCTAAAAGAAGACTGATATTTAAGGGAAAGTTCTTGCTGAAGAGTGTTAATTATTTGGAGCATTAAAGTGAGATTATTTAGATTACTTTTAACAATATGTATCCTTATAGGATTTATTTTATTTAAGCTTTTCTTTTTTGATAAATTAAGTTGATGCATTAAAAAAAGAGGGCAAATATCTGCAATTTATACACAGATAACAAAAGTGGACAAGGAACTGATATATTTAATGGCCGTCACATACAAATGTGTTCATATTTATGTGCCTAATTTGCAGATGCATTTTCTACACTCATTTTACATGCAAATTAGGCATTCAAACGTACAGAGCTTTAAAAGGAATTCTCTATATGAGATGAAGAAATATTGATTTTCCTTTAATACATATTTCTTTGGTTGTGACTCCCCAACTAGCAAGTTGCAGATACTTATTCAGTATTTAACAACCAGATCCTCAGAACACAACGTGCCACTTTTAATTCAATACAGGAGGATTGGAAAGAAAAACTGATGTAGAAGAAAATATAATTTCTTTCAATCCCCACAAAAACTTTTTACAGCAAAAAAGCGTGGAGTTAATTTAAGAGGAGCACCCCCATTATTCCAGGTACTAGGAATTTTTAATGACTTGTTGGTTTCACTGTGTCTAAAGAATACACTTTCTGTTCCTAAGGTTGTTACTCTTTCTAAAAATAATGCTAAGAATTGCTGGACAGTTGCTGTCAAATGTAATAGACAGTAAACTGTAAAATGTTAATGAACTAGTAGCTATAGAATCTAATATTAGATGCAAACAGTGTTGTTTAATATGGCAGAGTTGAAAAGCATGAGCATTGAAAGAGCAAAATGTCAGTAGTGAAATACCTGGTGGGTATTTGAGACCTCGAGTGGGTTTAGACTCTGTGTAAACACTGTCAGGAGAGGAGAATCAGCTCGGGTTGGTGGAGTTCAGTGAAAGTCAGAAATATTTTCTTCCTCTCAGGATAGGAAAATGACATTTGGTGAAAACGGAGGTTCTTTCCCCTAGCAGAGACAGTGTGGGTTACTCATAAAAGCATAATGGCTTTCATTCAGAGGTGCCATATGGCTGCTTATAAGATTTCTGCACAGCACTTGCTGTAGCAGTAACTAAACAAATGGCACTATAGTACAATATAATACCTGTCAAGAACAGTGATAAAGAATGTTTTATTTCTCTGCTCTCTGTCCTCTTTTCTCCCTTTTCCCCTGGAAGCAGCTGCCTGTGTGAGGCAGCACCCACTAGATGGTACTGCCAGGCTTCTCCGAGCTGTCTCTTCTCCTCAGCCTCCCTGGCCTGTCAGGCACCGCTGTGCCCCAGGCATGGGTTCCCACTGCCTTCCCAAAGGAAGGATTGCAATGGGCAGAGACAGCTGGACAGATGTGGTAAGCATGTTCTTCCCACAGCACTGCCAGTGGATGAGTCTGGGGGACAAAGTGCTCGTTATTTACTCTCTCTTAAGTCTTAAAATAAAGCCCAGACCTCCCAGTGGTGCTCAACACCGTGATGACAGCTATGAAGAGACATTCACAAAGACCCCGAGTCCTGGCTGTCTGGGAGAAGAGCCCTTAGTCCTTCCTAACTGAGCTGCTGGGGCCAGATGGGGAGCAGAGGGAATTCTGCACCCCTAACACTCAGGTGGACTTCTCATTGCCCCTCATCTCCTCTCTGGAAAATGTTTATCTTTCCTTTTAAGAGTTAAATTAATAAATGTTTGTTTCGGGTGCTAGGTTCCTGCAGTATGAAGCAGATATAAAATACCAGCATGCAACTGTTATCTCCTTGAGCTCTCTGAGGTGGTTAGCAAAGGGCCTTGTTTGAATATCCTCTAATTTGCGTAAAAGATGGTTCCACCTACTTCACATGAGTGAGGGGATGGAAAATACTGCAGTCTCTGATCACCAGATAGCCTTCATATGTTGTTTGCAAAATAACACATCTTCTCTCTGCCTGAGTTTTCCCTGTAGGACCAATGCAGGTTTATACTAGGTCTGAAATATATTGACTCCCTGATCAGCACCCTAACACATACCCTCTATCATCTTCTCCTTAGGAATCACACTCTAGGGAAATTCAGTTTAAACCTTTCCTGATTAAAAGCCAGCAATGATCACATATGTAGTAAATATGAGGGTTTAGTATGTGCTTGCCTCATTTCTCAGAGTACTTCCTTCATGCAGCCTAAATTCAAGGTTTTACATGATATATTCCTCAGTCCTTCCGTCCATCTGTCCATTTAGGCAGCATGTTTGATGAGTTAACCATTCTGAATGTTTTAATATTTATGTGACTCTTGTGCAGCTCAGCAGTTGCTTTATGTGGGATTGCGTATTTGATAAGATCACAGATTCACTCTGTGCCAAAGCTGAAGTCCTACTGAGGTCTGACTGTACTTCAGATGTCAAAAAAATATGAATAGGTGGTCTTAATGTTCTCCTCTGGTGTTATATCTGTCTATAGAGAATATAGTTTACAACAGATTAGAAGCAATAGAGGACTTGACATATACTGAGAGAGCAGTAAGAATGATGCTTGTTGACATTATCAGCTAAACCTGTAGGGGAATTTTCTTTTTTTCTTTCATTCTTTCTTTCACCCTTTCTTTCTTTTGGTGAAATTTGCCTATTTGTGTCCATGAGCCTTGCTCCTTCCACATCAAGTTCCAGTTTCTCTATCTATAATAGTTTTGTCAATCTCAGCATTTTCAACACACAGCTATCTGTACAAGTCCTTGCTTGGTACTCATTGCTGTTCTACCCAAATGGCTCACAGGGCTGCCTGTCTCTGTGTTTTTTAAAAAATATTTATTTGCAAACAGCCTGTATAACTCTGATTCATGCTTATCCTGCCTAATTAGGAATTCATTGGAGTAGAGTGCCTGTATTTCTGTGCACCAATACACTGTGGTCCCTCTGCACTACAGACTTCACATGTAGAAAGGCTTTCAGCAAATATGATTATATACAGAATAGAATTGTACTTAGGTCTTCTTCTCACTGCTTTGGGGATATACCCATATGTGTTAAGTAGTCTGTGTAAATGCATCTGGCATGAAATGATGAATTCACCTTTTAAACAAAAATTTAAAATCCTGGTTTTCAGTCTTCAGCATGGCAAATAAAGCAATGCTCATGAAGGAGGGAATCCCCATGGAAATACCTACCAAAGTTTTATGAAATTTGAATGTGCAGCGGACTTTGGGAGAAAGGGAAGATGTTTCTGCTGACTTGATCCTACCTTATTCTTTTTGTTATGAAAAATTTCTGTGCTTAGATGCCCGAAACAGATCTTGCAAACATGGATTTCATGACTTCCATTGGGAAACTGCATATTCATGTCAGACTATGGCTCTCCACAGCACACACTGACCTGGAGAATGAGAATGTTACCTGGGTCCTGCTAACACCAGTTTCTAGAGATTGTATTATGAATGTGCAGTGGATGGAATATTATTTCCTTGTCAGCTTTAGATTCTAAAAATCAGCATGAGAATACTAAAACCTGGGATGAAACCTGCTGATTGGTACTGGTGCATTCAGTGCAATTTACATCAGTGGGTGTCAGCAGCCTATATTGGATGGCACTTTTATACTGCCCCTAATTCATGGTGTGTTTAATACAAAGTAGATTCACTATTTGGGGCTCTCAGGCCTAGGCAAGCCCTGTGGTTATGAGCTCTGCCCCTGAGGGTCTCCATAAGAACTGAATCTAAGGTGGTTGTGAAAGAGACTTCAGGCTGCCCCGTGTTGTCATTGGACTCACACTGAGCTGTACCCGTGCTGTGTGTCTTGGCTGAAGTTCAACCCCGTATGTTGCTGGAATTCATGGGCAGCACACCAAGATGATGTGAGGACCCAGAAGATGAATTTGCTTATAAGCAATCATAAGACATAGATACTTCTTTGTATTATTAGTACAGTATGATTTAGTACAGTATTCAACACTCCTCCAACTTTTAGTATGCAAAAGGAAACAAAAAGATGATTTTCCAGTGTGGAGGCTTGAAATAAATTTGAAAAGGACCATAATAAAGGGATACAAAGTTTCTGGTTTTCTGAACTTGATATATTGATAGGCCACTGGAGAAGAAAATTTGGGACAGTTTCAAAGATGGTATTCTGAAGTAGATGGCAGATTTCAGCTCATGCACAATCTGGCATCATCCAAAAAACAGGAGATACAAATACGAGAGCATAGGTGATGTGCTGCCATCTCAAAGGATCATTCTTTTACCTGAGGAGGGAACTGCCATCCTGTGAAAATGCTAAGGAAATCTAAATTGTGAAGAATTATTGGCATTTTGTAAATAGGAGTATGCCTAACATGCCATAACAAGAAAAGGTAATGCAGAACTGTAATTAACACGATGTTACTTTTAATTCACAAAAATACTGTTTATAGAGCTACAGTGAAAGAATTTGACTCTTAATGAAGATTGATGGCAAATCAGACTTCGCCTTTCTTTCTGCAGATTTTTGTTCACTACAAGAAGAAAGGGAGCTGGAAGTGAGATCATTTGTTTGTAGCAGAGCCCCATGAGTATCCTCTCCTCTTTCATCACAGCCAGGGGGAATTCTGCTTCACCCGGCTCAGGCGCTGCAGCACAAAGGGATCTTGAGACTTTCTCCTTTTCTCTCTGCATACAACCCGCTCCTCCCAGCCTCTCAGCAATTTCTGCTCCAAATAACAGAAGCCCTGTTTACTGGAGTAGAGTAGATAATATCATTTCCATCAGCCCGCTGCCCCAAATCAGCTAGATTGAGCTCTAGGTGTGAGGTCTTCTGCATAGAATAGCACAGATCAATAGGGCTCAGCAGGTAAGTCTATATGAATGAAGCCCTTTTTGGCACAAGACCTTTCAAAGGCACTACACAGCTTTTAGGCACAAGTGCAGAGGCTCCCAAATTTCTGCCAGGTCACATCATCTACATCAGCATACCTGATATATTATACCTGATATAAACCTCAAGTTGATAGCAGGCCACAGACTTTCTGGTGCTTTAAGTATTGCTTTTATTGCTAAGGGTACACAAAGGTTTGCAGAGCTGGGAGCAGGGACCAGTGCAGGAAAAGGGAGCCTGGAGAATATTTTCTATTTTCTATTTCTATTTTCTATTGCAGCAAATGACCAGGGTTCTTCATAGGTCCCCTTTCTCCCTCACCAAATGGAGCTGGGTGGAACAAGCAGCCCTGTCTTGCAGCACCTGGGTGAATAAAAGTACTTAAAAATACTTCTTCCTATGAGCATCACCTTTGCTGACTCAGCAGTGATAAGAGGTAGTTTTACAGAGCCATTCATCTGCTCCAGGTCCACCTTGCTTCCCCAGCCTGTTTTGACTACAAGTTAAGGAGGGGTCACAGGATCAGGAGAAGTTGTACAGGGATGTCTTTGCAAGAGCAACTTAGGGAAAAAAACCAAAACATTGAATCAGGACAAAGTGCTGCTCAGTTAAGCAGTAGGAGAAAGAACACATTTTACCATAGAAGGTATGCTACACAAAAGTTAAGCAACCTTTCATGTGTCAGACAAAGAAACTGAATATATTCCTGTCAATTCTTGTTTGAAGTATTTCCAACAAATTCCCTACACCCTTGTACTGCCATAAATAAATGTAGAAAACCCATCCAATATATGAAGTACCATGCAAGAGTCCCTTCCCAGGTTTTGTAAAGCCATGTTCTAATCACACCACAACAGTTTTCATTTCACTTTACTGCTTATTAAAACTGCAGTATTGCGTAGCAGTGAGTTTTACTGATGATCAAAACTGTTTGTATATCTTGTCACATAACCTATGCATTCTCAGGAAACAGGAGAGCTTGATTCTGCCTTCAGATGAAACTAAATTTGAGGGAAACTTGAATAAGAAATGACAGAAGTTAAAAAATGTGAGACAAGGTTCAGAAGGAAAGAGGTTTTCAGATCAGCAGTTGAAAGCAGAGCTGGCTATAACTATTGTATCAAACATTTCTTCAAATCTAGGCAAAGTTTTGGCTGAAGCTTGTCTGTACAGAAAGTAAATTGGAGCAGAATTATGACTTCGTGTGGAAAGTGAATCTGGGTTGAAGTGATGCTTGAGACCCAGAATCTGCTTTGCACTTTGAAATGGGACCGATCTGAGTCTGTTCCCACCCCTGCAAAGGGCCACCTCACAGCTCTGACCTCCTATGAGTTTTCAGGGTGTTTGAAGAGCAGGGCCCTGATCTCAGCATTATATTATCCTCTCACCTCTATTGAAAAACATGTCAAGGGAAATGCAAAAAAAGTGCAAAAAACAAGTGAATGGAAACGATTGAACAACTGAATTATTTTTTTTTTTCCCATGGAACCCCATCAACTGAAACTGTTTAAGCCTACACAGGAGTAATTAACTATTATATACCATGTGGCTAAAAGACTATCTGTATTTTCCACTCTGATTCTAGTATCTACTAAAATCAATCCCTAAATGCTGACTGCCATTCCATTTTGAGTCAGAGAAACTTCAAATTCATATCCTGATTTGATTTTGGGGTTGTCTGGGGAGTTAAAAAATATTCCTTTTTTGATGTGCAAGTCTATTGTTCCTTGTCAGGTCATCATTACTCCCTTTGCTTTCCTCAGGGTTTATCCAGTTTACATCTATTTGAAAGGTGAATTCATCCCACTTTCAGCAACTCTTTCAGCTTTTATCTCCAGAACTTGTGTGCTCTCATACTGCTTTTTTTTCACTGTGTATATTAAAAAAAAAAAAAAAAAAAAAAAAAAGTGCAATTTTGGCAGGGTTGTAAGCTACCCTCTTAAAGGAAGACATTTTGAATTAAGAGTATCTCAGTATAGTGTGACACTGTCCTCAGCTCACCCCATTATTCCTGTGTGTTGTGGCACATATGGCATTAGTACAGTGTGTGAGATTCCCTGCAAAGCTAAGGAGAGGTAGGTTGATTTAAGGACATGGTTTCCAGCCAGTTTTTCAGCATTAACTTTATATTTCCTTTGTGTTTACGGTAGAGAATTTTAAAGAGGATCTTAAATGCTATTTCAAATAGTTTTGGGGTTTTTTTCTAAAAGCTTCAAGTGACACTGTCTAGTGGAATTTTTAGCTGCAATTATTTTAGAAAAGAGGCATGTAATGCAAGTGAAAGTGTGAGATGTTGTGCCCTTTAGGAAACAAGATATTTGTTTTTCTTGGTGGCAGTGGCAGTGTTCTTCTAAACATTGTCCCTTCTTGACATGAACTGAAGTGCCTGTGAGCAGAGCACTGTTAGCAGAACAAAATATCTGGTTTTAATCCCCTGTTAATGCCTATACATTGAGTACAGTTTTGACCAAAAAGACCAATTATTTCAGTCTTCAGGAGCTTTCTGCTGGATTGTGAATAATGTGCTATTTTAAAATTAAGATTGCAGCATTTTGCTCAGAAAAAAAAAAAAAAATTAAATACAGAAGAAGTCCTGACATTGGAATGTGGCTTGAAAGGTTACCTCTGTCTGTGAGCAAAAAAACTTACAATCATAAATATCTTCATTTGAAATATTTAAGATATGCTACAAACTGCTCCAAAGTAAACTAAAGTGTTCATAGTAATCATGTGGTGAACACTTTCAATAGATTCTTTTATAAATATGAGAATATTTAAGAAAATTAAGTATTTTCAGACAGGATAAACAAAAGCATTTTCAACTGATAGATTTATTCTGAATGATTCTCCCAGCTCTAGCCCAAAGAGACTCTATATTATTTTAAGAGTCTTCCATTTCAAATCAATCTTTAAGCAGGTAAGAATTTCATGCCACAGAATGCCACCTAATGATGTGTTTAGGATACAAAAGTTAATGTAAGAGTACCAACAGCAGCTTTAATTTATCAACAGCTTCCCCCATGAGAGTGTCATAGGCGTTGCAAATACCCATGTCATTTAAATGTATTATTTACAACTCCATTAGGCACTTGCATATATGTTCTCATAAAAATACTGCTGCCTATTTTCAGTCATAGCTGTTCACTGGGACTGCAATTTTTAGGAATTTTGATTCCTAGTTCTATGGTGCTTTTGTTAATCCCATTAGTCACCTATCAGTGTTTTAGGCTTCTTATGTACTGTTTAGTTTTCTGGGATCTTTTTCTCTAGGTTTACAGTTACATGAAAAGGAAATGGACTATTAAAAGGGATTGCATAGCTTCCTGCCTTATTTGGCATAGAATCAGATCCACAAAGGTCCTAGGAAGTTGTAATCTGATGCCAGAACAGTAAGAATAACAGATATGCAAAAATGAAAGCTCCCCTGGACTCCAGGCGAAGTTATGCAAAGCAATAAAAGATGCAGGTGATGGATTTTTAGGATCTGACAATAACATTGTCCATTATTGCTAAAAAGTCATGTGTAGGGTGAAAAAGGCAACTGTTCAACAAAGCAGGGCAACATTACACAAGAGTGAATGCCAAAAGGAATAAAATGGTGTGTCAAATGGAAATTTTTAGGGGAATGTGGGGAATTACCCACGTTAAACTTTGGCTGTGAGCTCTGAGGCTAACACCTCCTCTCATATGCAATATGAATCGAGCTTTTTAACAACTGCAGATGGTCAAAACCTGTGTTTCATTTGTCTGAGCCTATATTTTTACTATATATTGCAATTAATCTTGCAACATGGCTGCCTGCTCACGTTTGCATATGCATCATGACCCAGTGCCAGCAGCATGATTCGAACAGCACACAAAGCTTAAAACTCTCCAAACTCTGAGATCCCAGTAAAAGCCCTGCATGCCTCTCTTTACCTGGTTACACGAGCTCCATCAGCCCTATTCTTTGTGCTGGTTCCTTCTGCTCCTTCAGTGGGGCAGAATCCAAGGGCATGGGCAGAGGATGGGGCTCAACCTGTTTGCAGTGTGAGGGGATCACTGAGGTTTGGAGGTCCAAGGAAGTGAGTGGATACAAGATAAGGAACATGAAGAGGGATAGAGTTTCTTGCTATGTTGATGTGGAGGAAAAAGAGCAATATACTAAGGATCACCTTAATATGAGGTGGTCCCACACCCTCCAGCAGGAGCAGAACCCTGAAGAGAAGGGAAGAGAGGGGACCAAGAGCAAGAAACCCACCCCCTCTTACGGTTCCCCTGCATCCTTGACCCAAAAGATTTCCTAGCAAGGAGTAAGCATTTGAGCAATTCCTGTTACTTTTTTGGTGTCGTGGTCTTGGAGGACGTTAATGATATTAGAAATTATTAGGAATAAATAGAGAGGCCCGGTAAATGTGATCTAGATTTTGTGGACTAAACTTTTCAATGAATGACATGTGCAAACATAATTTATTTGAGTGAAAAGGTTTGGTTACCAAAGTATAATTTTGAAAGTCTTAAAGAGGCACCCTGTGAAAATATTCTGGTTTTACATTGCTTAAGTAGACAAAGCTCTTGGTTTCAAAATTCTAGCTAATTGAAAGAAAAATTGCTATAAAAAAAATAAATGAACATGTAAAAACATCAGCAATGGGAGAAAGTAGTTTTAAATGATCAAAACGAAACACTGCAGTTAATAAAATCTTTGTCTAATTAGCTGATGGCATAAACTTCTTTACTTCTTCTTTACTTGGGAGAAAGAAAAATTTAAAATCTTGAAAGTTCTCATAGGATAAGAAATTCATTTCCCATCCTGTGCTAAGACACAGCTGTACAACACTTTCTTATATTTATCTTCCTATCTTTCTATGCAGGATAAGCAGGAATATAAATCTATAAGTGAAGAGACAGGCTAATACAAATGGTTTGAGTGAATCTCTTCTCTGATCATTTTTTCCTTCCCTTGCTTGATATCACTGTATGAAAAATCTCACAGCAGCTACAAAATGTATGGTAATAGTTCAAAACAAAATTGAAAAATTTATAAAAGTTGAACCAGAAGCATTTTTGTCAGAGCTTATTGGGAGTATTTGGTATTTTTAAAAGTTTAGAAAACTTTTATGACAAGTAAATAAATTGTGAAACTCTATGAACATAGAATTAAATGCAATCTGAGAAGTGACAAACAGGGAACAGGGAGAGCGTATAATTTTAGAACACAAAAAGGTAACTAAATTTGAAAAATTGCATTAGTATATCATTTTCAGTATGTAAGCCATTAGAGGAAAAGTGTAAATTACACCCTGTAACAAAGTAAAAATGTTTTCAATGTTTAAAGGTAATTTTGTATTACTGCTACTATTACTTAAACTCTTAGCTCTTATAA
Organism: Phaethornis superciliosus; assembly: GCA_023637945.1. NCBI lineage: Eukaryota > Metazoa > Chordata > Aves > Apodiformes > Trochilidae > Phaethornis > Phaethornis superciliosus. Next base: position 8,255,581 of record JAJQWJ010000019.1, read on the forward strand.
ATACCTAAAGACAGGACCCCTGGTGATATTACCTATGTCTTAGGCAAAGAGCAACAATTTCAATTCCATTCAACTACATTTGTATTTTGCCAAGTGCTATCAAGCACTGAGTTGCATAATTTGCTATCTAAGTGAAATAGATATTTTTCGTGCTGCACATTTATCACTCTCCTGTGGGCCTCGTTACTGACAATCAAATCATAAAAGATGTTCAAAATTGTCATGATGCACTTATTTTCTCATGATATTTGATACAAATAGTTTCTTCTACAAAAATGGCTTTTTTTACCTAGCATTTTAGAGTATCTCTTAAAGATACAGGAATCAGTTGGTTTTTAGCAGATTCTACACAGGCATTTGAAAAAAAATAGCTTTTGATAGATGATGCTATTTCTAAATATATCACTTGACTCTCAGTTCTAGTAAAGGAGGAATTATACTAAGTGTAAGCTGATAACATAGCAAAATAAAAATATAGAAGAAATTCCATTTGTAATACTTACATTTAAGTGTATTTTTTTTTCTTTTCTGTCTTTTAACATGTACTCAGATATTATAGACAGCTATTTTTAATTTATACAACAGTAGCTGTACTGGAAGCTTTCATACTTGTATCATCTGCACTATTACTCAATATACTATAAGATTTCAGGTAAAATGATCATAAGATTGTTAATTCCCTAGGCCCATTGACTCCTCACTGCTGTGACTGATAAGCCAGCACTAAGAATTTCACCTAGCCTGGAGAAAACAGTAAGACTGAGAACATGAAACTCATTTCATATGAAGCAGCTGAGCCTCCAGGAATAAGGTTTGTGTCAGTCATGGAGAGAATATCTGGATATCTTGCCTACAGAGTGCCTTAAGCTGACCAGTCCCAAAGTTCACAGTCAGCTGTGGTTTTCAAAGAGTGTGTGCAATTCCATCCCCAAATCAAGGTAACGATTCACCCCAAATAACTTGTGAAGCAGCCTTGAAGTAATTTATCATATTGTGCAGTAGACCCAACAGATCTCTCCTTGAGCAGGCAGTCTCCTTAAAAAAGAAACCAAAGAAGCAGGATGGCAGGAGGATGCCTGCCTGCTCTGTGAGTTTTCACTGCATTTTAAGCAAGAGACATCTTGAGGTTTGTGCTTACCCAAATACTTATGCTTGCAAAAGCAAAGCCCATAAACATTTGTTTAAGCCTGCCCTGACATACAGAGTATTTAAACTTTTCACTGCTGCTGCTTGTGAAACATATCAAAATGTACATATTTTTTCCAAGATTTTATTCCCTGCACCCTTCTCTGTGATTTGATGTGCCAGTTAAAAACTGATAGTCACTAAGGCTATGATGGAGATAGGTGACTGGGGGTAGAAATACAGCCCTACTGACCTCATGCAAAGGAACAGCTGATGTTACAGTCCGAAGATGCTGGATATTTATTTGTAGGTATAAGAGAGAAATATATTTGTTAGTGAAATGGAGCTTGCTGCAGAGTGCATAAAGGTGAATTATTTGTCAGAAGACCGAAGGAGGTTTATGCAATATAGTATTATTGAGCCGGGCTATTAGCAGAGTGAATTGCTATTGTGACATGCCATTAAATTGTTTTTAGTGTCCACAAAGGTATCATTCCGAACCAGGCTTGGTTAGTAACAAAGTTATATATTTACTGGACAGCAGCAGATCTCAGAATAAAAATTGTCTATCTGACCATAAAGTACCACAAGAGAGAGGAGGGTCCTGTGATGTAAAATTTGACCTTTTGCACAGCTTCCAAGCTCTGCTGAAGTAGCCATTTTCTCCAATGTGTACAACCTCACAAAAACAGGACCTAGGTCCTGCTGCCTTATGTGCAGAAAGGATCCTGGTGAAACAGCCAAGGAGTCAGAGCAACACAGAGGATTGGCTTTGCCCTCCTGCCAGCTGCTGCTTTATTTGTGTGCTTGGTGCCTGCCAGCATTTACATATGGCACCTAAGCTTCACACCCTTGTCAGACCACCTTATGATGATGACTCCAGCCCCATCTAGCCTCCTCTCTGTTTTAGGCAGGAGGATTGGGAGTTTCTGGGGATTTCTTCAAGTCTCGGGCAAGGCTTTGTTCAAGCCCAGGAGGGCTGCGTGGGCTCCTCTGACAGTTCTGCTCTCTGTCTCAACTTGTAGTCATCCAAGCCTTGTTTCCTAAGTCATTCTGGGACCAGAGTTCATATACTGAAGCTTTTTTCTGTTGTAAAAGATAATCACCTTCCCCATTTCTTCACACAAAAGTAGGTTACAAGCAGATGAAACTTTTAGAAGAGAATAAGGTCAGAGAAGCCATAGGCACATATAGAAACGTTAGGACTGATTAGTGTTCCATCTTTAGCTTTGGGAAACATATAATATTACAGATTTCAATCAAATGCTTTTAATTTAATCACATTTATATTCTGAATGGGAAAAGAGGAAAACTTGGCCAGAATTAACATTCTACTTTAACAATGCAAAAAACAAAGACGCAACTATTAACTTGAGATTTCTTTAGGAAAAAAAAAATCTATGTATATATGTATATAGTTATACATATTAGATTAAATGTTTTAGAACATAAATCAGGGAAAGAAAAGTAATAAATAATGCATGGTGAAAATGTGATAATGTTTATTAAGAAGCAACAGCCTTGTCATCTTCATTTTCTTCTTCAGTGATTCTCCCCTCAAAGGGTTCACTCATTTGGGACTCCCTGCAATTTAGCCTGAGGCCAGTCTCTCTAATTCTTGGTTGGAAATATACCTGCTTTGCAAAAATAAGTTAAAAGCAGAACAACTGTGCACACTGAAGGTCTCCCCATTAAGCTTCCTAAAGGCCACATAGTGAATATTATGCTTTTGTTGCTGTGGAAATCTAGACAATAGCAATCCAGAGACAGAGAGGGAAAAGGAAGAAAATGTGTTCAGAGGAGACCATAGCCAAGGCTGCTGGGCTCAAAACTTCTTCCTTCCACTTATTGCTCTTCTGACCTGAGACATGACATATTCCTCACTACACCTTTTTTTCCTGACCTCTAGAAAAAGCTTTCTGAACCTACAGCAATGAGCACAGCCTATGCATCTGCACACACAGATCAAAAAGGCCAAGCAGCCCTTCCTGCCTGTGGAGCTCAATTTATCACCACTGAAAAGCTCTGTGTCTCCACAGGTGGGAACTGGCTCTGCTGGAGCTCACCAAAGCCTGAGGATTTGCATTACCTGAGATGTGAAGGTCTGGGATACAGCACAGAAATGCAGAATATTATTATTCATTAAAGTGTTGTTTGTAATCGGACACCTTTGCTCTTGTTTCTTTGTCTAATCTTTTGTCCTTAGCCAGGATAATGAGGAAATTTAGACTACCAGTTAAAGAACTTCAGTGCTTATAATTTGCAGTAGCTAAAACAATGTGTTGATGATAGTATGCTGTGACATATAAGCTGCTTAATTAGAGTTGCCATTTAATCTGTTTCTGTTCATTCAGTTGCACTTGACTAATATAGGAAAGAAAGTATACCCACCTAGGTTTAACAAACATGAGTAAATCTTCATAGTATGGAAACTGGAATGTAATGATGATGTGTGCACAGAGCAGGCTCTAAATTTGTACCTTCAGTCACACGTGTGGATGCAAAAAGAGATCCCCACTGAAGATGTGTTACTGTGCACAGATGTAGGTTCTTATTTCTAAATGTCTCCCACAGTGGATAACATTATCTTGGCAGTATATCTATGCTTTTAATATTTACTGAAGCTTTCCGTGGGACATAATTCTAAATTATCCTTCTGTGGTTTATTGGAGTCTATGGGATTGTATTCATCAGCTCAGCAAGGCATTAGCAAAAATAAAAAAAAATTAATGCTGTTGTTTGTGGCATAAATAGATCAGGAAGATAGGCGTGGATTCAGATAGAGGGTACAGATACAGGGTAGATGTGTGTTGCAGAAGTAAAACAACCAGCAAAAGCCCTTTATGCTATGGAGCAATGCAAAGAGGCCCTGAAAGTGTGAAATTCCACTTACATTCCCTCTAAGGCCCTTCTATTGCCCATGCAGAATTCACATCTCTTCTTCTCCATAAATAAGAGAACATTCATAGTAAAACTTATTTTGCTTCCATCTTTATTTGATATAGATGATAAGAGAAATGTTCAAAGCCTAGAGTAAAAGAAGACTGAGTGAAACGCATGTATATACAGACACCTCTGCACCTGCTCTGCTCCCCAAGTCATTAATGCAACAGTTTCTCTGCAAAAAAAAAAATTCTCAAGTATTTTTCTTGAGAATATATGTGAAAGCTAGAGAAGAGTTAACATTGTTGTGCTACAGAAGGAGATAGAAGTACACCAGAAAAACAAGTCAGCACAGAATAAATTTTCAAGACAGCATTGGGATCTGTGTAAGAAAGAACATCTATGTGTCCATTCCCAGTTAAATGACCTGCTTTAATAGCCCCACTTCTGGAATTTTTATTCAGGAAGTTTTATATATAATTGGTTTTACTGCTGTTTTTCAGTTAAATAGAGAAGAAGAAGTACCTAAGGTACTACAGAAAATCACGTTTTTGGCCTAATCAGAAGTGGGTGCTTAAAATCCCCAACTTCTAATTTTAGTTCAACTTGCAGAATCAGGGAAATAGTTTAAATGAGTACATGTGAACTCCAGCCCTATAATTTTTGAAGTTTCACTTACCACAAACTAAAGGCATCTCAGAAACTCATTGGAAGCAAAAGTGGATGGTCTGATATTCATCACCCCACTACAACCTTCCAGTGCCAAAAAATGTGGAAAGCATGAGGAGGACTTAGAGTGAAAAATACAAGATAAAGAAAAGTTCAGCATTCTTCAAATGACAGATTAATTTTTCAGCACTGCAAAAATTGTTATAACCTGTTTCATGACTCAGCAAGTCTGGTAGCATTAATATACACTAAAAAAAAGTATCCAACTAAGCTAAATTTGGATATAAAACCCAACCTTCTTTTCATAATTGGAAATCTGGTTTAGCTACCATGAACCAGGTGCATATTTAAATGAAAATATCTGATCCTCATAGGAATTAAGGGCACCTTTCACCACTGTAATATTTAAAAAGGACTGAAAAAGGTAAAAAAAATAATTACTCATTTTAAAATCCCTTAATAATAGTGATACAGGACCAAGTATAAATGCAAATCAATATAAAAACCTTTTTCTTTTCTATACTCGAGATAAAGCTAATATTAAAGCTTACTTTCCTTCCATATTTATGCAAATATTCTTACCTAAAACACCGTCAGTTTTATTCCATTAAAAAGGCCAAGGAAAAAAGGAAAGCTTCCTTTTATTTCCAATTCAGAACTCATTGCCTGAGATCTTGGTGAACTAAATGAATTTGGTTTGTTTAATTATTGATATTAAAATTGTTGAATCAGTATCTAAAACAAAGGACTAAGATCTGCAGTTTATAGAAGATTCTGTAAAAGGAAATTTCTCTTCCATTCTGTATATTAGCATCCACAGCTGGGTCAGCAGATGGATGTGTGCTTAGGAGCTTGTAGGCGTTTTTCCCCATAAAACATTTGTTGAACAAAAAAATGTTCAAAGCAGGGTGGGCCTTACTGGAACAGATCAAAATAGACACTCTTCCTTATTGCTTTTTAAAATATAGCTTTACCTATGCATTCTGCATTCAGCCAACAGCTGCCACGTGCAAGTACAGCTTCACTACATCTTGCCATTCATAAGCCAAGTAGCTTTTCAAGATATTTTTGAAATCCTAGGGTTTGGATCACTTACACAATGTGATCTTTCTCTGAAGTAGTTTTCCTTGCATCAGGATTTAGGATTTCTACTTCAAGTGCAAAGTTTTACTGCTGCAAAAGGCAGTTACTGGTTTCTAAGATCGTTGATGTAAATCAGTCAATGGGTTCAAAACTCTGTACCTGGGGTAAACCTGGGGTAAAAGTTGGACTTTGTGTGACACTTGGTCACAAGCAAACCAAAACCAGGTCTGTCTCTACACACACCCTAAGCTTGTGGAATTGCAGATAAATACAAGTCTACTCTAGTCTGTCAATATGCATTGTCCCTAAGCTGGCAGAGTAAAGTCCATGCAACTCCTATAGTCTCCCGGGTGTTAATAGTCTTACCAAATGATTGTTTTCACAAGAAACCATTAGTCCATAATGGGGGAATTCACTTTCATCCTCACAGAGGTCAGATGGCTTGTGATTAAACAGCTGGATGCTCCTTGGAGGTGCTTGGCTTTGGAGAATTTGACAGCATAATTATCAGGGATGAGCAAACAGGTTTTGCCTAATTTTGAATCCACTCAAATGGCCTCATTTTGAAATTTATCCTTGAATTTACAATTTACTGAATTTACAGTGCCTGTGTAATTACACTGTAATTATACATTTCCATTCCTGCCATAGCATCACAAGGACTAATGAGGTTGGGTGAAATGTCTATCCTGACTTGCACTGACTAGTATTTAAATACATTGATCTAATTGGTTGATTCAGTGTTAATGAAAATAGTGGAAATTAGCCCATCTGAATATAGCCTGAGTTACAGAGAGTAATATAGAGGAAAAAAATCACTCACTGGTTATTTCTTATAATATATGCCCATTATTTATTTCAAGTATTTTTAGCAGTTGTTTTAATGAAAAGCTGAGTTCTGAACCCTTTGTATACAGGTTATTCACTTCCTTGGATTGCATTAAATTTCCAGTATTGGGAAGAAATTGGTCTAGAGTGTGAATGTTCATGTAAATACTGAATGCACTGAAATCTATTCGTCTCTGCCATCTTCTACTGCAAAAGTTAAAGTTTGTCTTTTTATGAGTTAATTTTGTTTTAGAACTGTCTATTAAATACAAGTTATTAACAATTACTCTTTATGGGCAAACTCTTTTGAAAAACTGCATGTGTAAAGGTTTTAACTACAATATTCCTCTGGAATGAGTTTTTTAGCTGACTAGTAACTTGTTGATCTGCGTTACTGCTCATTAATATAATGTTTTTCTCCTAAGTTGTACTTTGGTTGTGTTCATCTGATTTCTTTTCTTATGTGGACATATATCCACAGCACCAATAGTGTGTAAAAACTTCTATTATAGAAAAAATATAGCTGCATTTATAGTTTAAGTGCCACTGTGCTGTAGACCAAAAAAGATCATTCTTATTGGCATAAATAATTTGTAATGTCCCAGTAATCATTTTGGTCCTTCTGCTACACAGGGTCACAAGGGAAAGATTCCCATCTTGGTAGAAAACAGAGCAGTCTAAAAAAATTTTTTTCTTTCCCATCAGCAGATTTATTGACAGTAAGGCTCAAAAATGTGTCACTTCTGACCAAGATGTCATCGAGAAAATTGTGTCAGCTTCTGGTCACAAGCACCTAGAAAGGAAGGGGAGAGGGGTATAGGAGAGCCAGAAAGGTGCTGGAAGTGCAGTCATCAGGAAAGAGAGGGGATTAACAGCAAGTCCATGTTCTGAACTGATCCCTTCTAAGTTCCCTAACTATTGGGCTATTGAACCATCCATGGTCTCAAAATGCAGAATTTCAGCACTTTCCATACATGATCAGACATTTATCAGCTGAGAGAACATGACGGTAAAACCTTGGATTAGTGTTTGTGTACATCATGTGTTGGCCCTGCTAGAGGCATAGCTTTGCACATGTTCCTGTGTGTAAATAGATAAACACAGCTCTTCCTGAGGGGCAGAAACATGCTAGAGAGGCTGAGCTGAGATACTGCCCTCAGATTCCATGTCAGGCAGGGACACTAGGAGAAATCTAATCCTTCAGTCCCATTTTTCAATATAAAAGCTCATAATCACTTGTAAATTAGTTTCCATAGGAAAATTATTATTTCCCCTGCAGGGCACTGCAAATCCACCTGATAGACCCCACAAAGCTTCCCCTGCCCCACACCAGTTTCCAGGACTTTCACAGGACTTGCCCTTTCTGTTTGTTACCCCAAGCTTCATGCAATTTCGAGGGCAGAGCTCGTGATGATGTCTTTGCTGGTCCAGCAGTGAGCACTCAGGCAGGATCCATGGGCATCTCACAGGATACAGGAAGAGCAGCTGGGAGGTTCTTTGAAAACCTCTCTACTGTACTGCAGGCCTTTGGTTGTGGCAAACTGAAACTCTGGTTTTGCATGCTCCTGTTTCACTGCTGAATGAGGGATCATTAGTATCCTTCCATCACTTCCTCATTAGTTCTTAGATAGTGTTTTAATGACAGCTTGAGAGGCTCAGCATCCTGCCCTCTTACTATTTATGATCCCCACAGTGCTAATGTGCACTTAATGAGAAATTCTTGTCTTGCTTGTAAATCCTGTAGCCGGCATTCAATTTATTGACAGATGTTTGCTTGGGCCTCTTTAAAATTACTTCATAAATCTTCCAGGATAAAAGGCCTCAAGTTTGGTTATTAAGACAGGCCCTTGTTGACAGTTTCATATTTAACTGTTTGGAACTGGACTGTCAAGGCTGTAATGGAGTGCACGGCAGAGGGTTTGCATTCTTCGGGCTCATTTACCATGTTTTCTGCACCTATCAGGTTTTTTCTTTTTGAAGTGTGTTGACTGTCCCTTATAATCCCTTTAGTTAACTTCTCTCTGACCTCTTTGTGCACTGCACTTACTCATTTAGCATATCAGCGTGTCAGCTGTGATGAAGTGTTTATGCTGATATGAGCTGAGGGCTGAGCAAGCGCTACATGCCAGAACCTACTGGGTGTAATGCTGATAGGAAGTGAGGGCTGAGCTAGCACTTCATGTTGGAGCCTACTGGACATTTCCCAGAAAGCCAGAAGTTTGCCGCCTCCTTCTTCCACCCTCGTATTTTATTATTTTCTCCTCCTAGGTGTGGGGCCATGTCATGTAAACCCCTGTGGAGGGCTGTTCCCAGCGGGTCAGGGCACCTAGGATTTGGAAAAAAATCCTCACAGTCCTTGAAATGCATCCTGAAGTGATGTGTTTCTCTATCTGATCTCCAGCACTCCGAGTGCTGTAATCGCATCTGTAGGTATCAGTGAATTGTGTCTCTAATCCTTCTAACCTGCTTTTAGCTAAAGAGCTGGTGTTGCATCTGTGTTATTCTGTTGGCCACAGCTTACCCTGAGGAACAAGGACCAGATGATAGTTTTCCTCTTCTCTCGTGGCTGTTCAAAATCTCACAAAGCTTTTAAAAATGGACCGTTGAGTGACATATATTGGAGAGGTCTGGTCCAAATGCTGTAGCATTTAGAGTGTGCAATGACAGCATGTTAGACCATTATTTTAGACGAGAGACTTTTTTTGTCCTCATAGTGAGCAAAAAAGATTAAAAATTTAGTGAGCTGCTGGAAGATTGGGATAATTCAAATAGCTATTAAACCCATGACATCAGCCAAATTCACTCCACTTAAGTCCGTCAAAAAACATTCAGATCAGACATTGGACGGTAATGAGCATCTCAGCTAAAAATAAAATGTTTGGGCTTTTTTTTGCTTACTTGGTGGTGCCATGTTACATTACATTGCTTGAGTAGTGTCACATCACATTGTGTTACTTCTGTGGTATCCTCTGCTGACATGACATAATGCTTTCTATACTTACAAAATTTTTTTTGATTGGATACTTGCCATCCAATTGCTTTTGTTTAGCCATTAGGTTTAGTAAAATTTATAAATATATGTATTAAATCAACAGAAGAAGGAGCTGAGGTTATAAGCTCAATTGGAGCTAGCTGATTCCCTGTATATTTGTGAACATGAGGAGACAGGTCTTTACCAGGCTTAAAAGTCTAACAAGGTCCAGCTAGTGTTCATCTGAGGAACTCACTGCAACATGAATGACCCATTAGGATCCTTGCTTAAATGGCCAAAACACATCTGTACTTTTTCTTGAACAGGAGCCAGAAAAACCTCTCCAACAGAAGTCAGACCCCACAGTAGGTTTCTGCAATCTCATCTTGCAATTAAGATGAATTTAAAACCGTATTAAATAGGAAGGCCTCGAGGAAGGGATACTAAAGGCAGGAGGCCCTGAGATAAGTCATTAAAGAAAGGGGGGGAGGGGGAGAGAAAGGAAGTTAAAGTTATTTTTTAGCAATTTTATTAGTACATTTAACATCAGTGAATGCTAAAAGGCCCGGCAGGCACTAACTAGATTGAACAGTCAATGTAAGAGGTTAGATGCTGCTTGAGATTTAAAATGGAAGCATTTGTGGGAGTTGCTGAAATTTCTAGGAGGAACAGAAATGCAAGATCCTAATGACAGCAGTTATTAATGGGCATGTATGGATTCTGAAGGTGAATAAAACCAAGATGAGACTGACCAGGTTAAGGAGGAGCCTGAAAGGCCCATTCAACTGCCTCCATCAATTTCAGTCTAGTGGAACTTGGAGTTATCACCATCATGTTTCACAGAAGCTGAAAGTACTGATATTGAAGGGGAAAGAAGAGAGAAGCAAAATCGATTGGGATAAAGAGGTCTTAGAACAACAGAAGAAGCAACCAGGCACCCCACTTTCATACCGTTTGTCATCTATTTTGATAGCTAATGTCACATACTGGCAGGTATAATGGATGACAGCAAACATATTTCACTAAATGTCTTCATCCCAACATGCTGCAAGGGACATGAGAAGAAATGACTATTTTGCAAAATTTTGATATATGTGAAGTCTCCTTATTAATAACTTGCTACTGCTCCCAGCTGGATTCAGTGGTATAATCCCTGTTGGGATGGAGAGGAACAGGACTGCACCCTGAAGGATTTGTGCTTAGCTGTTACTTCAAGAACAGATTTGCCAAAGAAATGCTCAGAGGAGAGAACAGAGTGTTCCAGCACACACAGGTAGAAGCTGGTATTTCAAACTGAACACACTGGGCAATCTTTGCTCATGATTCATCAGTCAAAACACGTCAATTTTATCCCAGAACAGCTAAAAAAAAAATCTGCAACTACTTGACAAGTACATTTTTGGTGCAGGTCCCAGTTCTTTCCCAGTTGGCCCATTGGCTTGTCTGTCAGCATCTCTAGCACACTGCAGAAATTTAACCCTGCAGCATGTTCAGTTTGCTATTGCCCTGTTTTTCTTGAGTGACTCCATTTCCTGAGATTTTCAAAGGTGAAAAGAGCAATCTGGTACTAAATATTCAGTAAAGGCAATGGCAAATGGGCATCTAAAGTCCCTGTGTGTTTTTACAAATCTTTTCTTCACAACCACGACTGCATTTTGGTTTTGTTTCATATTCTGTTCTAAGGCTCCACCTGATCATCTCTCACTTGTACAGCTTTGGTTTCATGAATTTTATCTTCTGACTCAGGATCTCTGTTTGGTTTCTGGTCTCTCCAGAACATAATATTTTTAAATTGTTTTTGCAAATTATAGACTTTTGCTTTGTGAGGTTATAATTCTGCCTCAACAAATTCACAGTTTTGATCAAAGCTTAAAATGTACTTGGCCAGATCTGTCCTGATGCAACAATATTGACATTACAGAATGTTGGGTTTTTTTCCTTGGCATTATCCTGCTTATTCTGTTCTTTTCTAATGTACAATGTTCTGTTCTGTAGTATGTTTTCAGGATATTCTTCAATGCTTGCAGAAACCCCTTGTTAAATTTACAGAACTGTTATGTATTCCCTCCTGAAGGATATTTTAATTTTCTCTCCTAATGGAAAAGGATAGCAGCGGAAATTCTACTTGCGAGTTATCTTTCTTAGTGAAAAACTGCATCTGTTTCAAACTGAGAAGTGACTGTGGATGCCAGAAATTTGCACTCAGCTGTATCCTCAGGAAATAGAATAAGAAAAGAAACTTTGCCCCAGGTGCTCCAGTTCAGCCCAAGTCCAAGTTTTGCTGTGAAGTCATTCTGCTGCTTCTGAACCGGAATGAGCAGACTCAGCCACAGTGTGGCCAGACAGAATTACAAACAATAGATGGGCCCATGTAGAGTCTCTGTTCGGACACTTTACACTTCTTGCGTTTTACTGTTGTTCAAGACTGTGCTTCCAGTTCTATTGTTGTCAGGGTATAAAATGAATTTTCAGTTAAAGTGGGCTTCAGGTTCAGATGGAAGGACACACAAGGTGGCACTAGCATCTGGCACTGCTGGTCTGCTGAGAGGTCACATCACTGGTACTGAAAATGTTTGAACCTGCACTATACAGGTACAACCACACGTTCTCTCCTCCATCTCACCTGTTATAGAGACATTTATGTTACTGCTTCATTTTTCATGGCAGAGAGATGTCAAAACATACTTTCATACTAAGATAGAGCTTGATCTTTATTTAAATTTGACAGTGACCGGTTGGACCCCCACAATACTTTTCATTTCCTGCAGTTGGAATAGCACTTATCTGTTGCCAAGTAATTTCACTATATCACATCTTCAATTGCTGCTCTTTGGCGTGATCATTTCTTCTATATCCTTAGAAGAGTTGATTTTTGCACCCCATGCTCACAGACATCATAGATGGACTTGATAGGTTGAGCTGCCTGATGATTACTACCTTTCTGCTTTCCATAAGGATCCTATTCTTAATTTATAGAAAGACAAAAATCTGTCCGTGCAATGAAAATTTTCTGTGATCTATGTGGGCTACCATTGATGGATGATGAAAGACTTGATATTAATGCCTCGAATATGTATAATCCTGAGCCATCCATGTTCTAGGGTTAGCAATAATTCAGTTCATTTTATACATTTCATCACATTGACTTAATATAGAGCATGAAACCATACTGGAGCATTTATAGCAACCTAGATAGTGCTGGAAAAGCAGAGGAATTTGCTTCAAAGTTCTCCCTAGGCTATTGCTGCTGATAATCAGCATCTAAAATGTGATGAAATTTCTTTTGTTAACTTTGCCTGCATACTTAGTTGTATTTCACGTCACTTTGGACTCCTGATTAGTTTTTTGTATACACAACTGTACGCATCAAATTCAATAACTGCACAGGAAAGGCAGCATTATCACCCAGCTCCTTTTGAAAATGCAGCCTCAAGGGATATATTTTCATTGCAGCATGTGGAGATTTTGTCACATGACATTCGTTAATCTTTTCAGAAACCCTACAGCTGAATTGTGGGGAGTGCTCTCTAAATGTATCCCTCCGTTTCCAGCATGGGCAGAAAGACAAAATTTTTCTTTCGGTCTAATTTTGCTACCTTTATTCCATGGAGCTGTGTTCAACCATGAGAGATGTTTTTGTAAATAAGGACACGTTCTGTGACTAAGGGTGGAAAAATGGTTCGTTTGCTTTATCTTTGTCTCTGGAGACGACAGCATTGTGTTTGCTCTGTAACAAAATCCGGAAAAGGCTTTGTAATACAGTCACACAGAAAGAGAGTAGCCAAGAGCTGGCTGTGGAGAGCAAGAATGGATTTTACACTCATGGTAGTGGTAGTAAGTTATTTGTAAAAAATGTTCCCACTTAGGGAATAGAAAACACTGTCATCCTGTCTGTGTGCAAAGTCCTGCTTTCTTGACTCCATGTACAGTCCCAGGGAGATGTGTGTTTCTCATGGCTGCTAAATATTCTTTAATTACCTAATGACCAGTAGAGCTCTTGTTTCCTCTCCAGCTGCTCTGTAAGAGAAGAGTGGCAGGACTTAATTCTCTTATCAAGAGGGGCATCACAGGGTAAAAAGTTCTGCACAGTTTTTTTCCAGAGCTCTGAGCTTATTGCCTGCCTGCTTGGCAGTGAAAAAGTGGCTGCATGTCTCAGGCAGCCTAAGTGATTTGCCTGCGAAAAAAATTTCCTTGTTTTAAAAGAAAGTTAAGAAAGGCCTGTGTGACCAAAAAATGGGTTCAGATGTAAATTTCTCCATTTCTCAAGCATCCTGTACACCAGAATTTTGGTTCTGTTCCATCACTGAGAGAAATTAAATCAAATGTAATTGGGATTACATCTAAGCCAAACTCTGACCACAGCTCATGCAAAGTTCTTCCAGCTGATTTCCCAGCCCAGGCGGGTGCTGCAGCAGCTGCCAGTGGGGCTCTGCAGCCCGGGAGGCTGGCTGGAGACAGATCACTGGTGTGGCAGTAGTGCAGGTATGTCTGGAAGAGTTTCAGTTGCACCTTCGGGTTGCCATTTAGACATACAGAGAGTCAATTGCAAAGCCCTTCAGTGAGCCACAGTTCATAGACTTTAAACTGCAGCTTGCTACTTAAAAACTACTAATTCCTCTGCTCCTGCCTCCCTTCCTCCTCTGGGCAAGGCCCCCGGAACAACCTCATGACAGTGTCCTGGTCAGCTCTTTTCTGTTTAAAAAAAATTCCAACCCAAAAACCAACAAACTTGATTTCCTGTTCTGGTGAGCCATACATCACTGACGCTCCCATCTGTGCCGTTTGTCTGTGACAGAATGACAGGTGTCATTTATCATTGGAGCTTGCGGAAACTGTGGGAAGAGGGATTGAAATTTTTTCTGGAAGCAGTCAGTGTCTACAGACTGCCAGATCATTAAAAAGGGGGCTTTCCAAAGAAAGCTGTGTGTAATGTGATTGCACTTACTGTCAATGACAGGCTGAGAGAAAGAAGCAACATCAAAAAAAGAGGAGGGGGGGGGGGGATCGAAAGGGAGAAAGAGAGAGAAATCAAGTTTCTGCCAGGGGCATTTAAAGCTACAGCACAACAAATGCAGGAATCTTTTTTTGGTTTGGTTTGAATATCTGCATACTAAGTAAGGCCTTTGGAGATTTTAGCTCAGCTTGGAGTGCCAATAAGGAAACCAAAACAGGAAACTCCTTTAACAGCATTTATTCGCATCACATATTATTTAGGGCACTGTAACAGAGTTTGTACTTTAAGGAGTGTGTGTTAAAGCACAATGACTTAAGATGGGAATAGGAGCTAGCAGAGACAGGAAAACCTATTTGGTCTGCAGCTGAAGCTCCTAATAAATCAAAGGACAGAACTAAGACCAGATACAAGGCCCTTTTTCAAAAAAGAGACATTTACAACGTCCTGTTTGCATAAGGACATTCAGGAAAAGCAGCATAATATCTTTATTTCAGCACCACCTAGGCAGTCTCTGGGGATTTGAGCTGAATCTTTTTTTCTTCTTATGGTAAAGAATACTTCTCACGCTGCCTATTACAGCAAATTGTCCTCCTACTTGAGGTACATTAAACCAAAAACAAGACTGTGTTTATTGGGAAAAAAGATGTAAGAGATAGAAAACAAATATTTTAACAACAAAAAGAAACTGTGAGGGAGAAAATATTGTTTCTTTGGGTGTTTTTGTGGTGCCCTTAGGTTAGCTGTGTATTCTTGTACCACATACTTCCTATCCGACTTCCTTCTACAGGAGCTGTATCATACAGCCAAATTATAATTTATATAATGCAGAAAGACTGGGGATTGCAAGGATATTGCACAGAACTCGGTCACACATGTTAAAGGGTAACGTTGCTTAGCCTGGAATAAGTCATTTCAGTCCCTACTTCTGTGAGAATCTGGGGCTGTATGAAATCCCAGTGTAACATTCCATCAGTTACAAAACTGAGGGACAACTAAGTAGACAAATCTGGCTGTATTAAGAATCAAGGGATTCAACATCAACTGTTCAAGTGTGGTGTGAATTTGGTTTAGAGAAATGACCCAGGGCATGAACTTTCTCCTCTGAGCTGTCTTTAGAGTGATGGCTTTTCCTGCATGCCTTTGGGAAAGACAATACAGAAAAGAAAAAAAAAACAAAAAACAAACCAGGCAGAGGAACTTTTACAGTCCCTTTCACACAGGGTATGTAAGGAAAGGGAAAAATCATTCCCACTCTTGTACCACAAAGGATGTTCATGTAAAGACAAGGAGAATCCAGCTCTGCTGGATGGATCTCCATCCTATAATTGAGGTCCTCCTGGGGAAATCTGTTCAGCTCCCCACTGTGCCATGGGATCTGTGAGTCACCTTCAGAAAGTCATCTGATTTCTCTGTGTTTCAGTCTGTAGTCTTCAACATCTGCTATTCAGATTCAGAGCTCTTTAAGGTAGGAGCCATCTTGTAACACCTTGAATGCATCATGTCTTGCATGCAACATCTTACTTACTACTCTTAGCTTATGTTTCTTCCTTCAGCTGTGATATAAAGACTATCATTGCTATGGTTCTGAAAAATTACCATTCTGCCTTAATTGTGCTTAATTCTGCCTTACCTTGTGCTTAACAGTTTAACTAATTTATAGCAGTTGCATGTATTTATATATATTTTTATATATTGATTTACAACAACATTTGTGTTTAGGGAGAGCTTCCCTTGAAGTCAGTGAGATCAGAACAATCAAATAGAGACCTAATGACTTAACATTTGTAAGTGATAATACTGTTCAACTGGATGATAAAGTTATTACATGTGTTCCCCTGTAAGTTTGTTTTTACATTCTTACCAATTTGTCAAATGCCACTAAATCATTCTTGTAATCACCAAACTCAGTAATGTTCTTTTCTGACATTGGAATTGCACAGCATGTGAGCATATGGAAATATATGTATCTATGTATACATGCACACACATACCCCCACACATAAACATATTTATACAGCACATTCTAAAGCATTTTTACTGGGTTAAGACAAAAAAATTTTGCCTGACATTTTATTTTTGAAATGTTGGACTGTATTTATATGTTGTTTCCTATGTGAAGGAGATTGGGTCAAAAATTCTTTAAATGTCATATCCCTGGTGCAAAACAGATATCCCTGTTTTCAGCAGTTACATGAAGGAAGCAGAATATAAAATCAGGAGTCAAAGTCATGTATATGGTTCTGTTGACACTTCTTTGTGTGAGGTGACAGAGGCTGTCCCTGTCACTCTCAGCAGAGTACACCTGTACTACTTCTGTAACACTCAGGTTTGTCCATTGTTGAAAGCTTACCTGGAAACATTTCCTGCGGGTCCAGTGGCAGATAAGAAAAATGGATGACATCCCATAGCACACAAATCTCAGGGGAAACTACAGGTGGCAATAGAAATCACCTTCAAATTTTAAGATATTTGCAGTAGAGTTTGTACCCAAGACTTTCAGTTAAAATAAATAAATAAATAAATAAGTAAATTAAATTACTGCTGGCATGGTTTTGCTTTGAAAAAGGAATTGCTGTTCACAGAGATAAGATTTTGCCTTCTGGCCAAGTGGTTATAATAGTGAGGTCTGCTTAAATACCTCATTTCAGCACAGCTACTTTTTGAGACTAAACACTGTAGGCTTTACTCAGCCAATCCTACTGCTAGTTTTACTTTGAACAAGCAAGGAAGAATTTGGTGTCACAAAATGCAGACCAACATGCTCAGCAAAGGCTTCATTAGGCTAAAGGGGAATTAAATAGGACCAAGGTATAATTTACTGCCAGGAAAAAAGAGAACATAGAGACTGAAATGAAAGGGGTATTCAACCCCTGGTTGAAGAAGTCTGTGGGGTCCATGGTCCATCATCAACAACCCATGTCACAACCAAAGCCTGGCTCAGCTCAGGCAGTCCATGCTGGTGTGCAAATGCTTTTCTGAAAGGTGCAGTGGGGAAAGGTAGTTAGGTAGATACTGTTTGTATAGTTTGACTTGCATGTCAAAGGTATGTTTCTGAACCACAGTGGCACCTGTAGCAGCTTGATCATAAATGTTTTCCAAGTCTCATCATCACACAATTTGCTTTTAAAATCCATTGCTTTTATTGAATTTTCTATGTAGAAAAAAATGCCTCTGCAATTGTCCTGCTGGTGGTACCTAGAGGCTTCTTTAGACTGTCAGCCACTAGCCCCTAGTTACAGACATCTTCAATAAAATGCATGCTCAACATAGCCTGAACAAACCTGAGCCTAAATACAACCTTAAAACTCGTTGGAATACAATCCTGCAGGTAAATATCCCATATTTGGAGTTACGTATTTTTCTATTTGGCTTGTACTATGTTGGTATTTCGGAGGATTTGTTTCACAGCAGATTCCTCAGCAATATCTGAACAGCCAATATTTACACAGACAGAGGCCATAGAAATATTATTTTGTTGGTAAAATTTTTGTATTGATAAAATTACCAGTTTAAAAAAATCCATAAAAATATGTATCTGTAATATAAGTAGTCTCATCCAAATGTGCTACAGAATCTGCCATACATGCTCTGTTTTGATCTGGTGCTGAAGGAAGTTTTCCAAGGCTGACTCTTTAATATTAGGAAGAATTATACTATAGTGTGTGATAGTCTTCTGGCTTTTGGTCTTTATTTAATTTCTGTCAACTAGAGAAAATGTTATAAACTGCAGAGGGGAAAGAGGGGAATCCATCAATATGTACATTTTTTTTTTCCTCCAGAGATTAAATAGAAGTTTGTGCATGTATTTACATTTTTTCTTCCGTAGTATATACTGTCCAGTTATACTTGGAATAGGTCTTCAGAAAAGCTGCAGAGGAGTTAATGAGAATAGGATGTTTGTACAATTCTGTAAATATTTTTTTATATTTCTGGGAGCAGCAATCATATATCTTGATTCTTTCTTTCTAAGCTAGCCGGCTCACTTGGACTCACATTTAGGTTAAACCTTTGGCAAGGGTTCAAGGAGCTGGGAAACCAGCTGAGGATCTGGTCCAGTGGGTGAGATCCAAGAAAGCTCTTAGATACTGAATGTGCAGCTGACATGGATTTTAGGAGCCTGAGCCTGAGGCTGAGGGAGAGGAGGAAGCTGTGACACTGTGCATGGCCAGAGCTACCAGCAGCTGAAGCTTTAGCCACTTATTCCTTCCTAAGACCACACAGGGTTCATATATGGGGCTCTCTGTGTTCTTCAAGAGCTGGACATGTCCACCCATGGCACTGGGAAACTGGAGTTCATCACCATGCTGCTTTGTATCCCACATGTCCAGGAAATTCTTTCCAAGACACTCTGCTCACTAAGGAAGAGCCTCTGAGATGATATTCTTCTCAGAGATATTCTGAAATATTCTTCTCTCACTCTCTCCCTCATTCTCTCTCTTTGCTTAGACTCTGTAGGGCAGATGTAAAGGTCAAGTAAATTGATTTGTCTGGGTAGTAGGGCACTCTCGGTGGAGATGCAATTCAGACTTTCATAAAATCCATTGGTATTGACTTGACTCAAGGTTTTTGAGGAGAATCTACAGTTAGGGAGACTTCTATCATTATTTAGAACATCTTTGTTATTTGTCTTGAAATTATTCTATTCCAAGTTCCTTGCTAAAAGAACTTTGAATTGCTGATACGTCTACAGGGGAAAAAAGACACAAAAATCCATGTTCCCTGAAACTTAAAGGCTTCTTGTTCGCTTTTCTCTTGTCACAGAATGAATGACAAAAGTAATATCTCAGCTTGATACATTGATATTGGTGATCAGAATAATTTGTTTCAACCTGTGCGCTAAACTCTTAAGGCTAGATATTTTTAAATATATGAAGGATGGATTAGCACTCTCATTTCCTGGTCTCCTCTCCCTCATGTTGGAGACAAAAAAAATAATTTTGGGGGGCTTATTGTATTATTTGCATGTCCCACCTAAATTTTACTTCTACCTATCATCCCTTAGCCTCAACTTGAACCCAAGTATATTAGCTAGCCAAGGCTAGCTAGCCAAGGTTAGCTAATATAAATGCAGCACACACAGAGGTCAGAAGCTTCTTTCCCCACACAGGTACTTTTCTCATACTGAGATGCATAAGCAAAATAGTGCCACAGACATTATTTGCACCACCTACCTGCCACAGAATTTCACTTATGATTAGCAAAATGTTCCAAGACCCTCCAAAACTGAGGGTGCTGTTTGAATATAAATTATTATTTGCAATATCTTATGCTTGATATAAGTTTTTGGGAAGTTTCATCTTTAAACTTGTTTGAAGCAGCAAATCCTTTCATAGCTATAATTTATATGCAAAGATTTTCCCTGTCCTATCACACATTTTCCAGTATGTTTTTATGAAGTCTGAATAGTTCAAATTGAGCTCTAGCACTGTGCATTTTATTTATTTCATATCTTATTTGTATTAAGTTTTGTCATAGGTTAGGGCTTGCTTTTATATTCCAGGAAGAGAGGATATAGAGCATGTGATTATGCAAGGTCTTTGTTATTTATATATCCTGCATCCTCTGTGTGTGCTGCTCTGGTGTTCAAGTGAAATGCAGGATTCTATTTTAATTCACATGACTGTATATGATCATTAACAGCTATTGCACTCAGTAAAAACTAAAATTGCAATTCAAAGAAGTATGCATATAAATAAATATAAGAGAGCATGTAAAAGAATGAATGAGATAAATTGGTTCTTTTCAAATATCTAACTTATCTTCAGCCTAAGAGAGGCATCCTCTGTGCTGTGTCTGCTCCAATTGGCACTTAAAAAAAAATTAAACGTAACAATAAAAAAGAATTCATTGCTTTTAATAACATTTTCAGCCATGTGGTAAGGGAAGGATTGTTTCTTTTTTTTTTTTTTTCTTTTTTTTCCCTAAGATTGCAGTTTTGAAAATAGCAGGAAAGGTCATGATGTATTGAACACTGCCTTGCCATTTCTTTAGCACCTCTGAGTTTCAGTCAGTTTTGGTTTATTTATTTGCTGAAGCATTGAAACATTCAGCATCTTCCTTATTCCTGTTCCAGTGAGAAGTTGTAAGGATAATCCTCGCCCCCTCCTGTCCAGACACATGTCTAGGGCTTATTTTCCATTGCTGTGTTCAGCATCTGCTCCCCATCCTGCCTGGGAAAAGAAGCAAGGTTTTATCTCAGAAACTGTATCCATCACCTCAGTGGCACTTGTCACTACAGTGCTTGAACACCATACACAAGATGAAGGCTTATGCTTATGTTTCCCTGTAAAATCAGAAGTTTGTGTTCCTTCCCATTTAAAACTGATTTCTCAAGGTAGAGAAGCCTCAGCATTGGTCATCTACCAGGAGAAAAATTGTCTAACTGTCATTATACTCCATTTTATTGATTTAAAACCAAAAGCAATATTAGCATCAAGAAATTTTGGATGAAAAGCAGATGACTGTGAATCCTGTTCAGCTTGGAGAAGCTCTGAACACTGGAGGCTACTCCGAATTATTCAAGGAGTTTTCACTCTGCCATTCCCTCTTCCTACCTCCTCTTCTTTTCCTGTGGCCTGGGAAAGCAGTGAGCTCAGCCTTTCTCTGCTCCTCTGGCCCCATCTTCCCTGTTGCTTTCCCTTCAGTGCTCAAGTGAGAGCCTAGTGGCAGCCTGGTGCTCTTCTGTAGTAGAATAGAATATATGAAAATATACCAGTTAAATAAAGTAGTGAAGTACACTTTTCTCTGTGGACAAGCAAACTGACAAATTGCATTTTTTTACACGCACACAAATTCATTTTCTGTCTCTCTATGTTGCATATAGACATACAAATATATATATATGTTGCACACAGTGATGTTAAGAAAAAGGAAGTGAAAATTCAGTGAGAAGATGGATAAACATTTGGACTCACTGTTGTGCTGTGTCTGGACTAAAGTGGAGTAAAAAAGAGAGCTGTGAAACTGGGAGGCAAACTCTTACAAATGTACACATCAGTGAGTGGGTTATGGTGGCAGCAGAGCTTTACATCCTCCTGGAAAGCAAGAGGGAGTCCTGAGTGAGGAGGTGGCAGGAAGCTCAGGAATATTGATCTGCAGTTGATCATTTGAGCTTACTATATATAAGCTCAGATTCAGCCTAAGTTTCAAGGGAGCTTTCATGTTTCTGAAGGTCTCGTACTCTGCTGCTGTAACCAACTTTAATTCTACTAACAGGACAGTTTATTCTTTCATGAAAAACTCAGCACTTCTGCCTGCACGGGTTTCTTTGTTTAGGTTTCATGATATAGTTTCAGTACATGCATTTATTAACCCAGAAAGAAAAGGTGAGTAGCATACAAGCCAAAACAAAACAAGCAAACAAGAAAAGAGCTTAAAACGTATTTCTCTTCTACATTAACAACAATTCTTGCTCTGCTAAAAGACAATAAACTTTAGTGCTAGTGAGCTGCCAGTCATTTCTGACAGCACGGGGCTTCTGCTGTATACAGTACAGTATTTATAATCTTTCTGCAAGTGGCTCTTTGATTGCATTATTCCTTTGTCTGACCTATACTTTCAGATAAAAGTGTTTTGCTTAGAAACTACATAATAAATCACCTGTAGGAAACAGACACATTCCTTTTCTATCAGGGACTAAATGTGAAAAATGGCTCAAAAGAAGCTAAGTGTAAATGATGGAGTTCTGTTACCAGTTTTGGCTTTGCTGAAACAAAGTAAAGGTAATGTACAGGAGGCATATCTCAGGGTCACTGCAGTCATATGTCAAATGCTAGAATAGTACTTTATTTGGCAACGAGATCAAAGAAAAGCTTTTTGTTATTTTTCTTCTCTGTGTTGAGAAATGGAATAGGTTTTCTCCCTTTTTATAGTGAATATAACTATGCTTTAGTTTCACTGATCCTAGATTAGATCACCCACTCCAGAAAATGATTACATTTCAGTAGTTTAAAAAAATTACATAAGTACTAAGCATGATTTGACCTACCTTCCCTGTGTCAGACTACTGAAATTCTTTTATGTTTATATAAATTCTATCTGCTTTGCACCTTTTTGTAAATAAAATAAATGGTATCTTGGGAGCCAAGGGTCTCATGGTGGACAACTTATTGCATGTTAAATGTGTCACAGTAAAACTGCAAGAGTTTTGAGCTGAAAAGAGAAAAAATCTTTTCTTTCTTTCTTAGAAGGCTAGAAGAAAGTAAGTAAATTAATTTCCCAAGAAGAGTAACCAGAAAAATTATTTTCCATATTATTTTCTCCTTTTCTGCAAGAACCATGCCACAAAAACCCCAAAACCAAAAACCATGATTTAAGTGAAATAGCCAGTTATCGAAACACTTACAGAGACAAATCCTGAACTTATATATTCTGCAGTGATTATATTTTTCAAGACATGCTTTAGGAGGTGTCATGACATACTGCAGTTGTCTTTAATGCTACAGTTATCAAATATTAAACAAATCCTAGTGTCTTTTCCCTCTGCAAGTGCATGTTATACTTAGAGACATATTCTCCTAGTAGGTGTACGGTTCAGACACTCATCAGTACTCATCAGTAGCAGATTAATGTCTCAGAAAGAATGGTTATTAAAGGAGTAGGTGTGTTTCACAGGGAAGGAATAAGGCTGCAGTGTTCCTCAGTGCCCTGTTATCCATTTGGGAAGGACAACCTTATGTACCCCAGAGAACAGGGCTTTGGAATATGCCATGTCTCCTTTCAACAGAGTATGGGCAATGGTTGTTTGTGAGTTAAGTTACCAGAGCACAGTCTAAGGAAAGGAGGATCCCTTAAGAATTATTCACAATTTTACATAAATTTCCTTTGTTACACATTTTTTTTAAAAGCTGGTGAACTTAATGAGAAGTGACAAAAGAAGGAAATCAACTAACGATGTGGCTGAGGTCAAGCTTGAGGAACAAGCACAGTGGGTTGAGGCACCAGCACAGTAATGTAGGTGTGAGCAAATGAAGAGTCTAATAAATAATTAACAATTAATTTTCTTCTGCCTTTTATCTTTACCTCTTTTTTCCTGTACTTTTCTACCCTGTGTTTCTGGTTTGCATTTTCCATGTTCCTGCAATTAATTAAAAAACAAAATCAAAGTGCAGGGTTACAAAGTTCCGGCTCTGAAATCCTGCTGAAATAAAAAGTTCTGCTTCTCCGATCCTATTAGTTTGTGCTCATGTTGAGGGCTGGATGTGCATATTTTATGGAGTCTGTGCAGGGCTCAGAAACAGCTGCTCCTCCTAGGCAAGTGGTTCTCAATACAGCCCTTCTACATCTGAGCAAAGGAAGCTTTGTTTTATAAATCTCCAATGCAATGTACATGCAGTTTTGTGTCATGTTATATTGTCATATGACAAGACATGAACCAATGTAAGCCATCGTAATGCAGCACAATGCATTGTATGAGTTACACCTTGTCAGGTTTTTTGGCTTCAGAAAGGAGCTTTTTTTCCCCAAGGTAGTAAGTGATGCTAGAAAAAAATCCCTGTGTTACCTAGAAACTGACAGATGCCCCTATTTTCTGACTATCCAAATTAAATTTAATCTGAATGTGTTTCCATGCAGCAAACCTAAATGTTGCTTTACTTTTTGTCACGTCCGAATTTTAATGTTAATGGTTGGCTAATGTGATTAACTGTTTGCCTCAGGCAGTTAAGACTCTGCTTTGTCCAGCTGGACAACTGATGGGCTCAGTAAAGTTTAAAGCTCCCTGACTAAGAAGGGATCAGCATCTGAAACCTCTATACCAGCCTGAGGAAGGCTCCAGCCTTGCAGATAGTGAACATGAGACTTCGTTATGCTGTCATTAAGCTAAGGAGATATGCATACAGATCATCTGCTGGTACCTTATCATATATGGTTTTATCACAAATGCAATATCACACCCTTACCTGCATTGTATAGAGGTAAGCTTTACATGGCAGAGACCACTCTAAGGGAAATACACGTGAATTTTTTATAAGTAATGTGTGAGGAGAAAATGCTATGCAGATTAAAAGAAAAAAAATATTTTCTTTCTGTATTTCATGCACTTTGGAATGGTTGTCTTGTGCCAGTTCACCACACTTCTTTATTGTCCAATGCCTTAGACAACAGTTAAAATTCTGACAATGAATTCTTTATTGCACAGAGTACCAGATTATGAAGGCACCTTATGCATAGCATTCCAGATATCTCTCCGTATAGTGTTAACACTCCTGCTTAGTTGGGAGGGGATTGAGTATCAAACATTAAATTATATCTGTTTCTTTGATCAAGTGCAAAATAAAATACTACATTCAAGCTCAAAAGTTACCTCCAAATGTGATGCTCAGCTTTCAGCATTATTTCATTCTCAGGGTAACTTTTCTAACCCTTAGGAAAGGGACCACTATCACCTTCAAAACCAATCACTGGGTTTTTTATACTGTATATATAGTGCTGTCCAAGCACTCTGGCAGAATTTTTGAGAAAGATTATGTGGAAGAATTTCAAGGTTTCCCAATAATTTTTAACAGAAAATACTGGGTAACTTAGGAAAGCTGCACATGCATTTTCTTCTGTCTCTCACTGCATTTTAATAGGCAGCAATAGTACTAGAGGCATATTCCTCTACCAAATAACTTCTTTCCTGGTGAATTTTTTCCCCCTGGCAGCAGGTGTTACATGTTGAATGTTACCAAACTCCATTCCTTCCTATCTCAAGGTCTCCACTACTGTGTCTCACAGTGAATATTATCAGCATTTATATCCAGCACACTTTTTGGCAAACTGGAATTAGACCAGCACCATTTAATAAACTGAAGGAGTCAGAACTGCTTTCTTTTCAGCTGGTGCCATGTAAATGACATGTTCTTCCACATCAGAGTAAAATCCAAACCTCATGTACCCAAGCACTGGATATATCAAAATTTGCTGTAAGAGCTTAAAGATAGAGCCATATTTTATATCTGGGTTAGGTGAAAATAAATTACCCTTTGAGATTGAAAGTAAATGGCAAAAAGAAGCATCCATGCAGACAGTTTCTATCACGTTCTGGAACTCTTTCTCCATCAGCTCCTAAAAATTCTCTATTTGCAGTCTGTGTAGTGTCCCCACTTCAGCACACACTCATCACAATTAGTATCTGGGAACCTACAAGTAATTCACTTAGCAACGAGAGTGATCAATAGTGATCTCTGAAAATTTTTCATTCTTGAATTAGACTCCTGACACACAAACTGTGTAGAAGACCTTCAGATGATGTGTGTGGTGGTGCTTTACACACACTAAGGGTGTGCCATGCAAAACACTGCAAGGTCCCTGGCTTTGCATAGCCCTCCAAAGGCAACAGTACCTTAACTTACCAAGTGGTATCTCTACAGTGTGGCTGTTTTTCCCACAAGGAGAGACCTTTCTTGGGTTTGGGTACTTCTTATGTCTTCTCTTTGTGTTGAAATAAAGTGGAATTTTGTGCAAAATGAAGAATTAGTGACAAAAAAGCCTAAAATCTTCAGTGTTTGCCAGAAGCAGTAGTGCAGCACCAAGAAAAAGCAGAATGTCAATACTCTGTTGAGGGTCCCCTGGTCTGAGAGGTGACCATGCTTAAGGCAGGGCACATCTGTATCTGTCTGGTGAGTGCCTCTTTATCTGATACCTCTTTCTGTTCGTTGTGTACACTGGAAATGTAGTGCCTCTCCAACTCTCCCCTGGCAATTGCAATTTTAAAACAATGCAGAACAAAGAAAAATGTGTTCCTGGTATAATTATGCCTTCTGCAACTTAAATTTTAGACACTCAGTTTCATCTCTTACTTAAATGTATCTGTGTGTTTTAATAGGAACATTCAGCTATGCTTTTATTAATGCAAAAACATTAAAGCACTATCCCTGAATACTAAAGCCTTAAAGGGCCGTTTCAAACAGAACCTGTCATAAAATGTGCTCTCAAGCGTGTCCCCTTTAAGAGATTCAAGAATTAAATGTTCCCGTATGTGAATTTTATTTTGTACAGCACATTTGCTTTATGGCTACAATTAAGTTAGATGTGCCGATAACAATGTCTGCTTTCCATTTTAAATCGCACATTTCAGACAGTGTGCATTGTTTTATTATCTAATCCACATGCTTTTAATTGCAATTATGGTCCCTTATGAGTCCCCTGGGAGGGCATGATTGCAATTAAAAATGTAATTTAAATGTTAATTAATTACATTCATTTTCTAAACTGGGAAAATTTCATTTATTATTTTCATGTGTTGTGCACTTATCCTAAATGCGTTACCTTCTAAATGTTTTTTTTTCAAATTAAGTGTTATGTTTATAAAACAGGGTGTTTAATACCCTTTAAAATTTTGTTAGGATGTTTATACAAATTATTACTTTAAATTAATTGTTTCTAAGCTCTATACACAATTTATATGTGCCATACAAGCCAGAATAGAGGTATTTTTGATATCCTGTTGGAATTCCATTAACATGAGAACTAAAAAAGTTGATTAGAAATATACACTGTTATTTTATGTACACTTTTTGCTGGACAGAAGAAGAGCATTTACTGGGGGCTGATTCTTAATGCCCTAGTTGATTTTCTTACTAATGGTTCACTTAAGACACCATCAGCTCAAGAGGACGAGTGCCCTCAGCAGCCTGAAGCCTAATACCAGGTTTTGCAACAAGTGTAACAGGCAGCAGGCAGACAAAAAGAGCTTGTTAAAAACAGAATCATGTGCCTGGCATCTTAAAAAATGTTAAAATTAAAAATATGCTATTTGAAAAGAGAAAAAAACATATTTAAAAAAGTTATTTCTATTGCCATCCAAATATTAACCCATATTTGTGGTGTCCAGAAAAATTATCCATTACACATATCCATTATACATCATAGCTGAGATTTTTACAGAATTTCATGACCTCAAAAGCCAAGAACTGATGAAAAATTACCACATATCTTCCAAATGGTGAGCAGCCAGCATTGCTGTTTCAGTAAGTTTGCAGAACCACAGGCATCAGTGTGCAAGCATGTCCAGAACCACCAATATATGGCAGTATTCTTTCCAAGCAGTCACTAAGTCAGGTACTAATGGTTTTGAGTCACTGGGTTCTGTAATTAAAAACTGATTAAAGCTATCCTGATCCATCCTATTATCTTTACAAAAGATATTCTCATTACAAATTTGTTGTGAGTTTATTAAAAAAAAAAAAAAAAAAAATCGATAATTTATATTCTCAGGGACCATCACATAGCAAACCAATTAAGTCAGGAAAATTTAGAATTATGATGTCCTGATAGATTAGCAGCTCCTCTGAAGAGCCAAAGGATACAGCTGAAAGATTTTTATTTTATGCCACTGCTGCCTGTAGTAGCTGTAGAGATACTCTTTTGGAAGGGTTTGAGCATCAAAAAAAAAAAAGTCAAGTTCAACTAGACTGAAAAATACCTAATTTTCAGCAAGGCAAGGCTGTCCACACAGCCTTTTTGATTAATAACTGATTGCTTAAAAAGTCAAAATGAAACATAGTTTAGGTTGAATCAGTGCTGACTTTTGCATGGTTTTCTTACAGAGGAATCAGGGAGAGCACTCTTGATTCCTACAGTGCTTGATGTGTCCCTCCCCTCAGCATTTCCATCTGAGTTTCCCTGTTAGTGCTGTCTGTATTCCTCACATTTTCTTTGCTTTTATTTCTCCTTTTGGTGGAAAACACTGAAATCAGTGGAGGTAGCTCTGCAGTCCAGGTTATGTGCTTTCAGCAGTAGCCTTCAAACAGAAAAATAGGGAAGGAAAGAGCAAGAGCTTTGTAACTAAAAAGCAAAACAAAAAAGTTTCCCCACTAGGGAAAGTCTAAATCTGCTTTGGGTGTATAGAATTTATTTTTCCCATTTTATGCCCCCAAAATCCCATGTAGTTCTGAAGTGTTAAAAATCCTCTGATTTTTTTTTTTCTTTTCTCTGATCCTAGAAGGCCCCAAAGACATTGCCTTCTCAGTAGTCCCAGGGACATGCATACTGCCATGAAATGCCACAGGAACCCACATTTTTATCACATGTAACTACCAGCTATCAGTTCAGCCAAATCTTTACTTCTGATCTGGGGGCCCTTATGTACAACTCTGGAAGTTTCTCCATCAGTTCAAGATGCTGCAGTTCATTTTGTACAGAGGAGATCAAAACAATTACATGACTCCTGATAACCCTCATTGACTATCTATTGAAAAAATCAGATTTTAAATAAATTACTATTGTACTTTTAAAGCTGTGCATGAAATGTCCTACTTACAGGGTGACCTAGATAATTTCCCTAAATTAACCTCCTTTACCTTCCATTTCCTCTGCTATCCTGCTGTTACCTTCCCACAACTGCTCCGTCACTGCATAACTCATCTGGTGGATGGAGAAGACAGGGATGCTGCACTGAGCCTTAAAGTGACATTAAGAACTTACCTGCCTAAGTGTTCATTTGCATCTTGCTCACTAGACTTGTCATATAGCCAGGGAGATAATATATTATGAGATGTGTACTGAATTAGCTGTCAATTGTAGTGAAGCTCTCCCTTAACTATGTGAGGAGAGAGCTCTTGAATGAGCCTCAATCTTGCCTTTTTTTTTTTCAGCTGAGATGTTTCATTTTAGTCACCCAACCCCAGCCAATTTTATTAAGTCTGCTGTCAGCTGTGACCCCTGCTGAGGACTGGCAGGGCTGAAATAGTTATGCTGCCTGATGTCATTTGTGGCAGCTACAGATCCCACTCCTGCTTAGGCACTGGGGACTGTTCCTGCAGCAGCAAGCACTGCGCTCTGAGTACCAGGAGGAAGGAAAAGGCTCAGGGTAAAAGCCTCCTCTACATTCTCCAGTGCTGTGTGCTGGCTGAGCCACCAGATCTCTCATTGGAAAGGTTTGGGTAGCATGTGCTGTGCTCTGGGAGCAGCTGGAAAGAGCAGAGGAAACTTCAGTGTCTCGGGGAAGCCACCCAGGTGTCACACTGCCAGCCTTGGCTGCACAAATCGGTGCTTGTGCCACATGTGGAGTCCGTACTTCTCCCACACCCGTGGCACCATCACCCTGAGGTGGTTTTTCCAGTGTTCAGCTTGTTTTGGGAATTCCTCTGCTGTGCTTGACAAGCAGAGAGCAGGTCCTGTTGCCTTCCTCAGGTGCAATCTCACCTGTGAGTGGAAACCTCTCTGCTGCTGGTGTGGGGCAGAGCACAGAAAGAAAACTGCAGCCTGCCCAGTTTGCAGCAAAATGCCTTGCTGAGGTGAGCATGGAGCTGGCTTGGACCAATATTTTTGCAGCAGTAGAAATGCTTTAAGTGTAGCTAATCCTGTGCAGATCTGCTTTCTGTGAGTCTGTGGTCTAAGCCAAGGTTGAAGGACCAGGAGAGCAAACTGTCCTAAACATCACATTTGCATTCTATCTGTATTGGTTCCTTTGCCTGAACAGAAGACAACACTTTTGAAAGTTGGTTCACACTAATATATGCAACCTAATTGTCATTATTCTAATTAGTAAAGATATCCTCAAAGCTCAGTGGAGGAACTGCTAGAGCTCCATCCTGTCATTTTTTAATGCTTGTGTGCTCAAGTCACTGCCTCCCTGAGCAGTCTGCCTGATAAGAGTGATGCTGAACTTGGTACAGCACATACCTCAGCTACATGGGGTGCCTTCCCATCCTGCAAGGAAGAGTAATGTAAATACAGAGAAGATAGACCTAAAACTGAGATGATCCAATTGTAACTGCCTGAGATTACAGCATATTATATTCTTCACATGCCAAAGAAAGTTTAAATCCTGGAAGAGTGATACTTTATCGTCAAGGTAACCAGAATAGGTTCACCAACAATTTACGTGGCTCTTAAGTCTATTTACATGCTTGTTTACTTGGCTTTTCTCTAAAATGAAAAAAGTAGTTACCTTAGCAACTGTCTTATCACATGGTGCAGAGGCTTCCTTTCCTATCAAGTATCTCCTGCAAGGATCTCACAGACCCATTTTGTAAGCACATCTGCTTTACCCAATGGAGTCTGGGGATAAGCTACTCATTAGTTTGTGGTGTTCTTGTTTTAAGAGCTACATATTGCATCCCAGATGAGCAGTGAGATGTTTCCATGTCTCCCTGGCTTTAGGGTAACTGTGAAAGGACAGTGCCAAGGCAGAGACAGGGGAGCAGTGAAGCCTGGGAGGTAATAAGGATCTGACCACACTCTTTTGGAAGGGAAGTTAGCTCTACTGCACTGCAGCCAGGGTGTTGGCTCATTTTATTTACTAGATATTGCCACCAAAGATCACTGCTCCAGTAGTCAGCCCACCTCTCCCTTGAGGCCCTGCCTTGCGTGACAGAAAAACCTTAAACAAAAGCATGAATCCTAGGATGGTGGGATGTAGATATATATTGGGGTAAGGAGTCACTGGGGTCTGCATGTGAATTACCAGTGCAAGTTTGCTGCTTCTGTCTCCTAACCTATTTCTTAAGTTTTGTACTTAATCAGCTTCTGCTCTGATCAGCAACATGTGCAGGAAAGAAAGGGTAAATAAGGTTCTGGTTATACTTTTTCCTTCCTTGCCTTTCTTTCCATAAAAGATTTTGTCCTGAACTCTGAGTGAGCATACTGTTGTCTGGGCAAACGCCCAAAAGTTCAGCAAACTAAGTCACCAGCTCAGGCTGTGTTTGTGTCTTTGTTTTAACAGTGTTTATGAGAGAGCTGCTTCATCAAATACCCTCATTTTATTTGCTTTCCTTGCTCATTTTATTTTAATTTGATAACTGCACAGAGACTTCAGACTCACTGCAAGGAAACTCTTATTCTAGAAAGTAATTCAATTTCCTTGAATGATCAGGGCCAGATTTTTGAGGATACTTACACATCATGAGATGAAATCCTAGTAGGATTTTCAAAAGAACCTCAGCAGATTAAAGCCTTGTTTCTTTTTTAACCTGCTTAAACACTTGAAAAAAATGCTGTTAAGACTCTACCTGCACTGCAGGTATTTACCTCTGAAAACTTAGGCCTCTTTTGTAGCTACATTCCCCCAGCTATCTTTGTCTTGTATTTCTGAATTCCATTTCCATCTCTTCTTCCAAAATCATGATGTGACATCCATCTTCATTCCTGCTGTGTTCTTTAGATATTTTTAATAATGTGACTTGCATTATTTACATCTCTTTTAACATTTCTTAATTATATTACTGCTCTATACTAATCTAATTTTGCTTACAAATGCTTTGTAGCACAAAGCTAACATGCTGTTATAAGCCCAGTAACTAGAAACAGGTATTGCAGTATTCATGTTGCAGCATTGCAATAACTGTACCAGTGTATAATAACAATAATAATTGCTTTCTGCAGCTTTTTAGGTATTTTCTTCCCTTTCAATCCTCAAGGCTGGAGTCTGAGGCAGCCTAGTGGCCTTCTTTCTACAGCAAAAGACTCATAGACCTAGAATCTGCAAACCATTTTTCAGCCTTCTTCTGGAGGGGTGACAGATAGCCTTTATTTCTGGGGAAAGCCTCCCTTCCAGCCTGGCAGCAGCATGATCCCCCACGTCCCTCTGCTCAGCTGCTCCATCAATTCCCTTGGCTATCGACAGAGCTGTGGGGCTGCAGGCAGAGGAGTTTTCTCCAGCAGTACCACCCTGCAGGGAGCTCATGGGCTGACACCCAGCATCCCCTGCACAGATAAATATTGATTAGACAGCTGAGGAGTTGGGTGTCCTGAATAGAGAACTCCAGGAAATTTGCTGACTCTTCCACGTTTTGGGGTTAACGGATTATTCTGGTTTGGCCTCTTCTGTCCAGCAATGCTAAAATCAATATTAAACTTGGCCTGTCACTATACCTTCCTCCTGCTGTGAGCACATTCTCCAGACCACACTAACACTTGGAAAGTGCTCAGATTCGTAGCACAGCTCTTGCTTTGGATCTGGCACTGGCATCTGGTGTCTTTCCACAAGGAAACACCCGGAGCTGGAGGGACATGTGCATAGCATCCTGTGCCTCCTACCCCCCTTGTCATGTTCTTCATCCAAGGCAACTCAGTCATCGAAGCAGAGAGCAGCCTAATCCCAGCACAGACTGAAATTTTCCAAAATGATTTCTGCAAAATAAAGCAGCCACCAGCACTGCGTGCAAGAGTGAAACACTGGAGACAGCATTTTTTTTTCCTGAAATCAGATAGCAGGTTCTCTCCTGTTTAATATTGCCTCCAAAATGGGAGTGGGTGTATTTACTTATTTACATTCTAATGGCAACTAATAATAAATACCCTTTTCCACTAAAAACTTCAAGGGCCTAACCAAAGTGGGTCAGCTACTTAAAAACTTACTCCCACTTTTTTGGATGGCAGGGAAGTGAAGTGAATGCCCCACCGAAGTTCTGTGGATTTGCTCCCGTGTCTTACCTCCTCAACTCCTGAGCCCTGGAGCCCAACTCACTTACTTTCTCATTCTTTTAATATCTTCCCATAAAGAGGGCTTTCCCAGAGTTGTGTCCCACTCACTCAGCAATGCATGGCACTTTTTAGGGTCTCTTTCAGGAATACTTGGCTGATCTCCAGCTGCTGTTGCCTTTCTTGCTTTGTTTGCACTTTCTCTTCTCTGAGTCATTTTTCTTTGAAGTTTCTAAAGCACTGATGAGCAAAATATAAGCACTTTGCCAATCTTTTTTTTTTTTTTTTAAAGTGTAGCTGTCAATTTGGCACAAAAAAAAAGCAGCAAGCTGCATGTTGTCTGGTGAGATGAGTGAGTTTCAGCCAGTGGAGACTCTCTGGGGCTGCATTTGGTCCCCCAACTCCCTGCACCAGCAGCACAGCTCTGGTTGCCTGGTATTGTCTGGGTGTTAAGAGGTGCAGGGGTCTTGCAGTCAGTGCTAGATATGGCCTGGGCTCTGTTTTGGAGAAACTTTGATGCACATTTCTTTTGTGGGTAGACTTGCCATGGGAAAGTTGCTCTCATACCTCAGTTTTCCCTGTTTTACTAGTTTTCTTCATCAGGCTTTCCCTTCCAGATGTTTGTTCTCCAGGGAAGAAATTATTTTTCATGCCATTTTTGAGTTAAATATCATGGCCCTTTTTATACGGTGCAACAAAAAATGCATCTTCCACTGGAGGCATGCACAATTGTATAACCAATTTTCTCTGCATTCCAAAGGTATATTTAGAAAAAGCTGAGATGTCAGTATTCTCTGTCTAGTGCTGTGAAGGACTCTGACAATCAGTTCTTCTGTACTTCCTTGGTACCAAGATCAGTCCCTTCTTTAAGACTTTCTTGGTTGTGCACTCTAGTCTGGAGATAGACACCCTTCCTGTGTGACTTACTCCCTTCAAGAATCACTTTCATCTCATCATTCCTTGCTGTTTTCTGGCCAAATGGTATGGCAGAGGCAGAGTGGTCTGTGCTTCAAACAATGGCTCAGGAGACCAAGTTTCTGTTGCCAGCTGTTTCAGCGCCCTGTATGACCTTCACCAAGCCATTCAACTTGGCTCTGTCTCAGTTTCCCCATCTGTAAGGGGAAATGAACATTTGCAGAGCACTTTGGATTGTTATTAATTCTTCATAGAGTATCTGAAATGTGGTGAACACTTTAAGATGCTATAAAAGTACAAAGTATTATTATTAAACTCAGGAGGAGGAAGTAGCTGGTCCATAAGGTGTTTCCTTCATCAGTCCTTCAGAGGAAGGTTCTTTATGACCTAAAGACAGAATTTTTATTCCGCTCTTATAGAGGGTTAATGGGTGTATTTCAAATAAAGCTTTTTTGACCCAAGCTGGAGGAGCACCATCAAAATGAATTAAGCTGATGACATCTTAAATTTTTCTTATGCATCTCAGTAAAACAGAAAGTGGAATTGGTTTGCATGCAGCTCAACGGTTTCTAATCTGCAGTGGAAAGCTCTGCTGGAGTCACTTGCAATCGGCCCTTTCCTCTTACCCTCCAATAAACAGCAGACACAGGGTGACTATAATGGCTTGACAATAGTTGCAGACCCTGGGGTTTTGCTGCTCTCCTGAAAAAAAAAAAAAAGAAAAAAAAAGAATGTCATGGACAAATGAATGTTGACAGTGGCCATACCAAACAATTCAAGAAAAAATTGCAGTTTTATACGTATTCCTACTCCCTTTGTCAATACTTTAAAGATGGTTCTTATTTCAGAGCAAGTATTGATTGTGTATAGGTTAGGCCCCAGGTTCCATTTGTCATTTCTGATATTATAGCATGTTATCGTTTAAAGCTGTAATGGGAGAGGTGGCTGAGCTTAAAGCAAGCTGGTTGTCTGAAGCTTTGATAAATGGCTAGATGGTCTTTGTTTCTGCAGCAGTGAGCAGTTGGCTGCTATTTGCTTTACCTTTTATCCAAGAATAACTGTGTGATGGGTTCTGGAAGTGAACAGTATCATTTTGTCAGATGTGGTTCAGAACTAGCCGGGTGGTCCTAGAAAAGCAGCTGAGGGATTTTTAACACCCGACAGGATGTGAGCAAAAGCCATGTATAAAACTGAAACAATTCTGGCTCCACATGGTTGCTTTGGTCGAAAAGTTCTCAGAGTTGTTTTTTAAGGTGAGAGGACAGGAAATGCTGGGGGGCGGGGTGGGGAGGGATGTTGCTTTTAAAAGCAATTCTATTCATATGGAAGGATCTTATGAGAAAGATCAGAAGACAATAGGTGGATTAGATTTCTTTGATGAACTAACAAACTTGCAAATTTTTTGCAGATCTAAATAAAAGGTCTGCTTTTCAGATGCAGTGAACAGCCCCACCCCAGCCTCTGAAAATCAGGCCAGCACAATTGCTGTGCCTGGGAGTCCACAGGATTGTGCAGAGGGAGGCAGCACACTCTTTTTGCATTCTTTCCCTTTGCATCACTTACATTTCTCAAGGTTTTGGTATTGCTTTCATGAAATCACATCTGTTGGTCAAAATCAAAATTCAGGGTTGCTTTGTATCTCAGTTCCACTTAATTTGAATCCCCAGGAGTCTGGAAAGGGTAAATGGTCCTTTTCCCAGTAACAGATGCATGCAGTGTCTTGGACCTACAGAACCTCTTCTGTCTAACTTTGCATTCACAAAACTAAGGGGATACCTGTGGATGGTTCATGTCCTGATTCCCTTGAGTCAGGCAAATTCAGTTTATAATTTGAGTTTAGCCAAGTGCAATACCAAGGTCTGCCTCAAAGAGAGTTGAAGCCTGCCCCAAGCTGATGTTTATAAGCAAAAATAGGTGGAGGAATCAGTAATACACTGAAATTACATCTCACTGGTTTGACAACTCAGCTCTAATAACTCCATACTCTTCCACAGCCTGCAGGTATTCAGGGAGTCTTTAGTGCAACTTTGCAGCACTTGTCTGCATTACTTCTGAATCAGGAGCAAGGTGTCTTAACAGGTTGGCTCTTGAGCCTGCAGGTACCTACCCTTCATTAACTTGATGATCTACCAGTGAGAGTTCTTTTCCTTCTTCTAGCAGATGGAAATGGTAGCTCTTAATCCTATCACTGAAGCTGAATTGCACAGACAAGTAGCAGCAGATTGATTCCACCAGTTCTTTTACAGAAGTCACAAAAGGCTGCTCAACATCTGACACAGCTCAGACTTGAGTGCAGCTCACAGCATGATGGCAAGGGAGCTCTGCTTTTGTGTCTGCAGGAGTAAAGCAGCTACCTTTCCTGGCATGGAAATAGAAACAAATAAAAAAGGTTAGAACTAGATTCTGCAAATCTTCCTTCTACAAGTTGACACTATGGTTCACCAACTCCCTGGTTTTTGTGAGATTCCAGTTATCTTTTAGCTTGTGAGAATCTATATATACTTCAGAAAAAAGTTGATGGCACACAAACATGCATTTATAGCACTGATAAGATAACAAAGATAGCAAGCACATAGAAAATAAACCAATAAGATGTCAAACCTCTATGGAAGATACTGGATCTCTGGAAGCACACTGAACCTCTCCTCTCCCTCACATGCCTGGTGATTCAAGCCAAATCCAGACTTCTGTGGCTGTTTGAGAAGGTTTAGTCAATTCCTGCACCTCTCTTTGGTTGAGACTCTCTGCTGGTTCTGGCTTTGCCTGGAGCTGTAGATATAAAAGTACTGCAAGAGGGGCATTTCTAGCTGTGCAAGGCAGCCCAATATAAATAGGCCATGCATGTAATCTATTTTAGCCCAAGCTGAGGACCAGCTAAGAGACAGTTGTGGTGTTTTGGATAACACCTCACATTTCCTGTTGGTTTGTGTGTGTACATTAAAGGTCACTTTGCACTCTTCATAAAAACAGACTGGCCAAAACATCCCTGTGCAAGAAGCTGTGCCTCTCTGGGCTCCAAAGAGGACTGAATTTCAATGAGGCTTTATTCTTCAAAATGAAAGGTGCTGTCTAACAGTAAAATATTGTTCTATTAAATTCAGCCCATGGCAGATCCACTACTGAGGGCTATTGAGGCAAATAAGAGCAGGGTGATGGCAGTGTGTGGTCATAAAGTTGCAGTATTCAAAAATGTAGAAAAAGCAGGTTGTCAGATTTCAATAAAGCACTGGAAATGAATAGATACATCTCAGAGCTGGTTGCTTCCTAGTGGGATGGAATTTGAATAATAATATCACACTTGAACCAGCATCGGTCTGGATTAATGGCTAACACAGGCAGAGCACTGGCATGGTGAAGCTGTGGCAGCAGCAGCACCACTGTAGGTGTTACTAATGATACAGAGCAATGCTGCTGCTTGTTTGCACACAAAATGAAAAAAATAGGGGAGGAGGAATCTGGGAATTATTGCTTTAAGCTGCAATTTTCAACAAAGAAATCTTGCCATTTCAAACTGTCTAGACCTTTAAAAATAAAAGATGTGCAGTATTTACAATGCTCTTCAGTATTCATGAGGCTTTGCTGCTTGTAAGGCAAGATGAAAACAATACTCAGTAGATTTTCATAAGTGACATGCAACTGTAAGATTGATAGATGATGTGGATTTAATGTATGTGGAGTTCAGCGCCAACATAAAAGCTGTGATGTACCCAAACACAGGGTTTATTAAATCCCTGTTTCCTTAAATGATCATCCAAAACCTTTCACCACTTTCTTCTACCAGAAAATAAAGAAAAGAACACAGGAAAAAAGAGAGAAGGAAGGGGGGAAAAAAGCCCAACCAAGGGATTTCCCCTTAGTTTTGGTAGGGAATTACAATATCGGAACTGAAAGAGACAAATATTTAGACACTGTCTCTGCATAGAGATTAATGCGAGAGTCAGAAATACATGGAATCCACTTAAATTGATGTGATTTACTTATGAATGGTTAAACATAAGTATTTCTCTGTCAAATGCCAAAACCTATTGCATTAACTCTTTCCTCTCCCCTACCCCCATAGCCTCCTAAATCTACAAAATTCTTCTGAGAGCCCAGGGATCTTTTCCCTCACCTCTGTGGGCCAAAGTACAAAACAAAATCTAAAACTGTGCTCCAGGAGAGGACTTGGCAAGAGCATCAGGTGGGTGCATGGCAGCTTTGCCTCCTACCCCCTGAGCTAAACCTGCTCAAGCTGGGGGAGCAGCACTGAGGGAGCAAGGGCACAGCAGACAAACCTTCATTTTTAACATCAGCTGGAGTAACTGGGGATGGAGCCGCTGACCCAGAGCCAACCTCTGCTACACACACACCCTCCTGTCTCCTTGGGACCTGTAAGTCAGCTGCTGTCCTTAGGAGGCAGTTCCCATGCACCTTTGCTAATTTGAAACAGCATTTCACCCTTAGTCTGACATCAAGTAGATTATTTTCTCTTTCTTACTGACTTCACCCATCAGGCTGAATTCTTAAGAATTAGGATTGACTTACGCAGTGTCCCAAATCCTCTTGGAAAACGATTTCTGAGTTGTTTAATTTCCACTGTCTCCAGGGGTGGAACACACACTCCGTGGTAAGAGCCATGAGGAACATTTTCTGCTGTGCATTTGCAGCACTTTTTAACCAAGGTGTATTTGCTTCTTCGTGGAACATTTCACTTAGTTTCAGGGTCATTTCCTGTGACAGCTGAATGTCTGTCTTCTTTATCACCTCAAGATTTAGCAAAATGATATAATTAGTATAGCTGTGCTCCTTAACCCAGCCAGCTGTGCTGGAAATCAGGCCACTTTGGCTCAGTTGAGAGGAGCAAATAGCACACAAACTAAAATCAGTCTTTCTGCTCTGGACCAAATCTCAATGTTTTAAATTAATAATATTACCATTGTATTTATCCCTTGGTGTGAAACATTTACTCTGGACTGGTTAGCAAGCAATCGTTTAGATACTGAAAGGTGAATGGTTTCTGCCAGCCTGTAGGAGATGTGACCAGGAAACCTGGCTCATGGCAGAGACCAACACTAAATACAGCTGAATTCAGTTCCTATCAGCTCTTCAGCCTCTGCTTCTGAATGAACTATTTTTCAGGTAATCTTCTGTTTTCAAACAAAATTTCACATTTCGGTTCTTCTCTACCCTGCTTCATCTCTTCCTTGAAAAAAAGAAAAAGGATAATTTTCCCAAGGATAATTTTGACAATTTTGTTTATTTCAGTAATATTTTCTACTAATAAAGGTTTCTCGGAAGCTACACTGGCATTTTTTGCAATTCAGAAGAATTTAAACCAAAAATTGAGGAATATGAGACAAAAATGGAAGGGAAGGAGGTCAAAGCATATCCTGAATTTGTAAACATGTTAAAATAAGTGACTGTGTTCACTCCCCCTTAGATGCTGGTAAATATCTGAGGAAATTGCTTGTAATAGGAATGTTTATTGGAAAAATAAACTCCAGCAAATACTTACGGAAAACAAATGGTAGATCCAATCAATCCAATATGACAATACTTTTGCTTTAGAAATTTAAAACCAAGGTATGTATTCATGCAATCCACATCAGAAAAACTTCTGTGTGGCTGGTCCAAATTTCTAGAATTGCAAACCTGCATCAAAATGCTCTTAGCAAAGTAATACATTAGGAATTATTAGGAAACATTCTAAGTCATAGATATATGCTGAAGAAAACTTGTAAATTTTAAGAAAGGAGCTGAAAATTATCAAATAATTGTTAAATGTACTTGTTTGGTTTTGCTGCCTCTGCAAGAGTGCTCATACTTTGTAAAGTCTTTAGATTTTCTACACAGATTAGACTGCCTATGCATGCAAAATTATTTATAATCATCTGAAGTGGAAAAGGAGTAGGGAAAGTGGATAGCTAAGACCCAGCAAAGAGAACATAGGGAAGAAAGGCAAATAATATATGCAAATAAATAAAGGGTGTGTATTGGTCTTGATGTGCCTTCTGAAATATGCTTGGTTGTGTCTCCTCAGCTGGTTCATGGAGTTCCCCCTGGTAGAAGGTCCTTTTCATTACCTATGAAAACCTGCTTACTGTTGCTTGTCCTCTTTTGTTCTGTTTTTATAATTGAGTCTTTCCATGTGTGAAATCCCAATATTTTCTTAAAACCATGAGGATTAAATGCTTGAGGGTCTCAAAGAATTTTGACAAATTGGAAGGATTCAGGAAAGGCACAAAACTTGGGAGTTCGTTCACCCCTGCTTTCAGCTAACGTGAGCACATGTTGAATCTATGTCTTTCTTTTTAAAGAATTAAGCACAGGGGGGAAGCATTAACATGCATATCTAGACCTTGCTCTTTCTACTTCTGTTTGTATAATCTTTACTCTTTTGTCTCATCACCTCTTTATCATGATTTTTTTTCTTTTTAACATAGCCAAGTCACTCCCACCTCAAGCTCTCTGTTTTTGCACCATGTTCACCTGCATGGTGTTCAAGGTGCCGTGTGCCTCAGCATGGGCTCACTCAGACAGTCACCCCATTTGTGTATTTGTTGCATTTACGGACACAAAATGGGTGGTTTCAACAAACTACTTTGTAAGTATTTGTTTATCAGTCTGCCAGTCTTCCCTGTGCAGAAAGATGGGACTACCCAGTACTATTGCCATTGGTGCCACCAGCTGTCCCAGATAAGTCTGAACCTGTCCTTTCCCTTTGTCACTCTGCAGATGGCCCTCTATTCAGCCTCTTGGAAGCTGATACCTGGGTTTTCTTCCCACATCTTGTGCAATATTAAATGTATCACAAAAGTACCCTGGGCCAGCTTTGAAAAGTAAGGGTGAACTGTACACAATTTGAGAAATAAACACTAGCTAAGTGCCACTGCTGTGTTTGCAGAAGGTAGGTCGTGTCTCTGTGGCCACAAGCCTTCCTGTGATTGTGCAGGAGTGGCACCTGGGATTAAATCCATGATTTCCTCTTCCTGACCCTTCCTGTAACTCAGGCTATCAGAGTTTTCTCCTCGTCTCTACCATAAACCAGGGACCATTAGACAAACGGACTCCAGATTTCCACTTGGCTCCTTGAAGGAGTCACCATATTTCTTGATGCCTCAGTTCTCCATGAGGCGGAGATGATAGTTCTTTCTTTGTCTGGCCTCTAAAGATTGGCATTTCTCCATAATACATCCAGTGCCTAAACCAACGAGGCTTTCCCCTTTGCCTGGCTGTTCAGCTCTAACAAGAATAAGATGATATTAGGAACAGGCACAAAAAAGGAAAGCTGAGTGCTAAATAACAAGGAGGGTAGGACCGGTGCTTATCAGGTTTGCTTTCCAGTGCAGTGCTGTGGCAAGTGTACAACTGAGTGCTTTTCCCAGGGAGGTAACCTATCCTAGATGTGCCTTGAACTGTTATTTGTGATTTTCCTGAGCCTTCCAGAGCGGCGCGTTCCCTACACTGAGGTGACTACTTTGAGTTCGCTTTTTTAATTAAGGTTCTGTATTGTAACTAGTCAATGTACATTATTGGGAGAATGAATGTCAATGCCAGTGCTTTTTCTTTCTCTCCTTTATCTTTGTCAATGATTCAAAGACATGATTTATGGTTAGTCTCCGTCTTTCAGGATCATCCATCAAGCACTGGTTTCACTACAGGGCTCGAAGTTGTAAATCATGCAGAAAGGCTGTCACTCATCTCATTTAACCCTTTCAACACCGGGAAGGAAGAGGAGGGCTGTTCTTCACAGAGCTGAAAGAGATAGCAATAAAATGGCCATAAAATTGATGAAGTTAGACTAATCTATACAATTAATTTTTCATCATAATGCAATAAATATTATGAGGGATAATTAAAGAAACGGGGCATGACTCCACCCTGCAAGTTTATTCTGAGAACTTAGAGGACTTCAGGGTTCCATAAAATATGTCACTGTTTTGTTTTCTCTTTTGAACTCTTTTCAGATTTTTAATGTCCATTACAGACGTGAAGAGCTGAGCTTCACTTTAGAATCAATCACAGGCTACTTCTGATCCTGACCTTGCAGTGACTGAAGAAAGAGTGCAAAAGCCCATTAGCAGCTGCTATTTTCAGCTTTGTAAATTAACAGTACTTTTTCTTCTCTCTCCTTCCCCCACTCCACCCCTCCCCTTTTTTTCTTTTCTTCTTTTTTTTTTTTTTTTTTTCTTCCTCTTTTTCAGACAGGAAGACAGCAAAAAATGAAACGTGTAAGTGGCATGGGAGCTTCCACACTTAGCCTTGTCTCGCAGGCTTGAGGACTGGTGACAGCTTTGACCAAGTGGCTGATTGCTTCTCCATGTCCTCCCCTGCCAGCTTGGGCCACTGCTCCCAGGTCACATTAAGCACTAACTTTGCAGACAATGCCTCCACCTGCTCTGTGCACAAAGCTAGGGAGACTGGCATTAAGTAATGAGGTGTCTTTCTTTTTTATCTTGGGTATTTTATTTATTTATTTTTGGTTCAAAGTGTCGGAACTTGGTAATGGAGGGTTATTAATGAAAAATATATGTTTGGGCTCTGTTTGTTTACATTCTGCAGTGACTTGATGGCAATTTTATCCCTGAATTATGTATGGGTCTGTTTTGCCTAGGTAAGCTGATACAAACAACAAATATAGTTAGAAAAAGATATATCAGTAAATAAACTGAAAGGTTGTAAAATATGAATGTTTATCATCCAGACGGTGCCGCTTCACTTCTTTTTTACATGAACTCTACTTGAGATGGTATTTAGGAGCTTGAGCCTTCCTCTGTTCCAGCAATCTCTGCAGCTTGTCACAAAAAC
Source organism: Phaethornis superciliosus (assembly GCA_023637945.1). Classification (NCBI taxonomy): domain Eukaryota; kingdom Metazoa; phylum Chordata; class Aves; order Apodiformes; family Trochilidae; genus Phaethornis; species Phaethornis superciliosus. The sequence continues at coordinate 8,298,141 of JAJQWJ010000019.1, forward strand.
AAATGACACCAGAGGGAACCTTGTTTTACACTGTATTCTTTTGCATGAACCTCAGTCTTCTTAAGGTGCTCATAATTTAAATTTATATCTTGATTTATTGGAAGATAAGATCCTACCCTCCTTCCCTTACAGACCCATGCTGCTTTTAACCCCAGCTCCTTTCTTTTTCCATTTCACTATTTAGCATCTGCTCTCCTAAATCTAGGGGACGGAGAAATGCAGAGCACCAGAGGAAGGTGTGCATTTGGGATGGTGGATCCTGGTTTACTGTCCTGAGGGCAAACACAGTGCCCACTGGTGGGGCATGAAATGCTGCAGCCTTCCCCTTCCCTGCCTTAGCCCTCTGTGTGCAGAGCTAATTCTTGCTATAAAGAATAACACCTGCCACTGCCTTGTGAGCACTGTCAATGCTCTGAATATGTAAACAGATCCTTTTCTGAATCTTACAGAGTGTTTGGGTCATGAAGTAAAAGTAACTTTGGGGAAAGCAACGGCTAAGATGTTTAATTGTCTAATGAGATTAAGAGAAACTTTTAAGCCTCCATCTAGGAGATAAATTCTATATTTTAAAATATCATCTCTTGCAAGCGTCATGACAAATTAGCACTTGTTTTATTCTGGACTAAAGTCTCATCCCACAGGGATCTCCAAGAATTTCTGCTGCTAAAATATAGCGTAGAGGAAATTATAATTTTAGCATCTCTCTACAGTCTTAATTAAGACTCTTCTCCTGATATAAAACTATGGTGTCTAATTACCAGAAAGCTGTCAGAAAGTAACTTTCAAAAAACCTGTGTCTATAAGAGTTGGAAAGACTAGAAATATTTATTCAATTACAAATCTACGGTGATAGTAGATTTTTTTTTTTTTTTGTAGGGTAGCCATCAACATTACCATTAATTCCTCTCTCAATACTCCACTTCACAAGATGAACTCCAGTTCCATTTCCCCTTCACAAAGCAGTTGCTTTTTTGTCCAGACAACATTCAGAAGGTTTGTTTGAACAAGGTTTTTACCTTGCACATTTTTTATCTCAAACATTCACAAAATACTTGAGGTTTTCAATTTCAGTGCATTCCACATCTCAAAGCCAAATTTTGGTCCAAATGCCCATCCATTTTTGCTTTCAAAAGCCTGCAGAGGCTCTGCAGTACAACGCTGTCACTTTGAGACTCTGTCCTAGTTGTTGGTTTTTTCCTACTGAGAATATACCATTGCCTCAAAAAGACTGATATTTAAGGCAAAATCTTCTTTTGCTTACCAAAAGGTCAGCAGTGCCTGTGTTTGCTCATTACAGGTCTGACTTAGAAAGATCATCAACTTCAACTGGGTTTTGATTGAGCTGAGCGTTTTGCTTCTGTTACCAGTTTATTTTATAGCTCTACCTGCTGGAAGTCCCTTTTCTGAGATTAGCATAAGTTTTTAAAAAGAAAAAGGAGAGGTAATATGATGAATGCTGACAGGTACATTTGCTACAATTGATTAAACACTTTTGCCATCCTTACCATTTTCTTTCACCCGCCTCGTGCCTTGCCAGAAAGAGAGGTGTGAGTGACTTTGTCATTGACATTAAACAGTTGTATATACTTCTAGCTGCAAAATGCTATCCCCAGAGTTTGTTTACTCGATCTGTATTTCCAATCAGTGCAGAAGGTTTACTAAAGCAGTTCATTACTGATTTATTTATGATGTATTTAGATAGCAAATATGGTTCTGTCAGCAGTTGCTGGCTAAACAGTGTTGACAGACATTAATAGCATATGGTATAGGAACAGAATTATGATCTTTAAGAGTCTTTGTGTCTCAACATACATTTACAGCTTGCATTTTTCCTAGGTAGAGAGACAGAGAACTTCCAAACAAGAAAACAATGTTTCTTTTTCTTTTTGTAACCTTTGGGGTTTGTTGGTGGTGACATTAAAATCTTCTGTGCCTGTTTAGCTGTTCAATTTAATGGAAGACAAATTCTCCCAAAGGTTTAATTTACTCTCACAAACTGAAATCACTGCATTCTCACCATGGGAAATGGCCTTAATTTTCCCAGCCTTCAGTATACATCAAGCATATAATTCATTTCTCCCCCCTCAATACTTCCCTCATTAGAAAACAAAGTTTTTGATATTTAAATGTTACATAGTTTAAGTTGAGAAACAGATCTTCTCAGCCCTGTAAAGTGCATTTGCAGGCATGATTGCTTCTCTCTGACAGCAATAGATTTATTCAGGGTGGAACAGAAAAACACTTGAATTTTTGACCTTTAATTGTCTGCTTCCTCTAACACCAGCATTTTTACCAATGTCAAGGAGAAAAAGCAAAAAATGTGGCTGCTCATAGAGGAAGGAAGAACAGGTAGTGGTGAAACCACTTTGTGGGTGTTGGTACTGGTTGGGGACTCTAAACTGTGTCATGAAAGGACTAGGGAGCAAGATGAATTTTGTATGAGAGGTTGCTTCTCAATCACAGGAGGACAAACAAATTGGGAAATAATATGGAAAATAATCTCTTCCTTCTTTGTCAACCAATCATAGCAAAGAAAGTGAAGTGGAAATACAATGTTTAATTTCCAAAGTAATGGACAGCATTTTACTTTTTGTAAAATGGCATTAGTGATACTAATTTTAAAAATTCTTTAATAGAATTAGATTGCGTTTCCATAGGGTTGGCTGGCCTCAGAACTGTGCTTCAGAGTCCCTGCCAACATATTCTCAAAGTTATCAGGTAAAAGAAAAGGAAGGATCTTCTGAAGAAATGCTCAGGTCATACTGAATGTCACCAGTGAGTGTAGGTGTGTCATGTGCCAGGAGTGTGAGGGCTTTTAGGTAACTGCTACAGAAAAGACTGTTTAAAAAATAAAAAATAAAAAAATCAGCTTTTTATGATGCAATGTTAGAGTTTAGGATGTAGACACTTCCACTGCTACTGGCAGCAAAAAATGAATATATATACATATATATATATATATACCCACCAGACAAAAAGAAACAACATTAACATGAGGAAGAGGTTCTGTAGAGAATGAGCCAAGAAAAAAAAATGTTGAGACAAATCTTCTGCCTAAATCCATTTGCTTCAAAAGAACTACACCAGTAAGAAATTTAGCCTATTGTTCACGGAAAATTTAATACACCATTAACATCTGAAAATTTATTAGAAATTAAACCCAAGTATGGGCAAAGCACACTCCAAGTTAGAGTCAGGCTTATCTCATCAGTGCATGAAGCCTGAGAGACTTCAACAGCTGACTGGAATGAGCTAATCCTATATGTTACCACTTTGAAAAATTTGTTTTTCTATGTCTGACGTGTTTGCTACTTCTGTGGTATCATAGCTCTACTAGGCAGTGGCCATGGGGACACCTGACAGCATGTGGCTCTTGACAGCTCCAGCATGTCCCAGCTGGGGCCTCCAGAATGGGGGCTTGGGAAGACTTTTCTGCTTGAGGTCTGGAGAAGGGCTGATGATGGGGAGCTCTCTTTTCTTGTCTGGGAGCATTAACGTTGCCACTGGGTTATGCTTATGGACTAAAGACATTGGACAGTAAGTGAGTTGCCAAAGAGATGTAGCTTGTTAAAATTTTTCTGAGACAGCAGCAAAGATGTCCAGTTTTGCTGGTTTTCCAGTGAGTGTTTAAAGACTCTTGTTTATGAGAGGGAGAGTAACAAACAGTGAATTCTTAAATAAAGAGGTAAAAGAAGTTTCGGCCTTTCTGAATCTTCTTCTTTTAAACATGTTTGTATCTTCTGGTGCAACAGATTTCCAGCCATTATAAGGGAACAGGCTGCACCGAAGGAGCAATGAACTGGCAGTATGATACATGCTGAAAAATTCAAAAATTCAAATCAGGCTAATCAAATTCCAGCTGAGCATTAGTGGATACATACAGTAATTAGCCATATAGACAATGCAAATTGGTAGTCAGTCGAGACAGTCCTCCTGCAGGAACTAGCTAGGTGTATCATGTGCTTTGCTTTCATTTACATTTTAGCCTAGATTGATAAATGCATTTAAAATATTTTTTAGTTGTTATCCTGGTAAAAAGAGAAAGAGAGCAAGCCAGAAATTCTTTAAAAGGGAAGTATTGTTTGTCATTGAACCTAGTGGACAAACTGAAAGTGTTTAGACAATCTATAATGAAGTGTTGTTGGCCTCTGGTCTGTAATAAATGCTTCAGTTTTATATCTCCAAATCAACTTTACCCATAAAATCTCAAAGGACTTTTTCTACTTAGCAAATCAACTAGGATTCCATGTCCACATCCAGTGTATCCTCATGTATGATCAAAAAAGCTGTACAGATCTAATCATATACAACTCCCACTGATACAAACAAAACAAAACAAAACAATTGAAGTTTTACTTTCACATTATTGGTAGTTAGTCCAATATCTGGGTTAGATAAGGTGCACAAGATTTTTTGTCAGTAGTAATTGGATTATTGATAGCAAAAGGATTTTGCTGATGTGAAGTCCAATCCTCCATAAAATTATTTGGTGGATTTCTGTTCAAGTAGTCAAGTTAATGTGTGTGTCATTCCATTTACCTAACAGTTCTTGTTCAACGTTTTTCCATTTTTACTGCCATTGTGCACTCACCAGTCTTCTATATGATTTTAATCATTGCTTCAGGGGTCTTAATCAAAATAGAACTGCAGATCCTGTAACAAACTCTCACAATATAGACACAGATTGAACATGGATGTAAATGTAATGTACAAAATCTCTTGTAATACTTTCTTTTCTAAATGCTCCTTGCATCCCTTTCTACCACATCATTTTAAAAGTAGGATGGTTTTTCTTATAGATTCATTCTGAATGCTCTGATAATAATTCTGCCCTGTTCATCCTCCTCATTCCCAGAAGAATTTTGGGGGAAAACTTTATACGTTAATTCACCCATTGTCATAAAGGTTAGAGCTCTGTCCACATTTAAGGAAACCCTCCTGGACTGATCACTGCTCTGCACTTGCTTCATTTGATTTATCTTCTGTTGCTCCTAGTTTCACTGATCACTTTCTTATTACTTTTACACCTCCATCCATTTTGGTTTTGTTCTCCTTTTCAAGTGATTTCTTATACCACCCCTGCCACCTGCTCCCACCTGATGAATTGTCTGCTCAAACTGTTGATCTTGACCTGGCATGGTCTCTTCCACAGAAAATAAATGATGCCACACAGACATGTAATGATGCCTTAATAAACATCCCAGGTACGTTTGCTCCTCTGTAGAAGTGCAGAACTTGAAAAGTGGTGTCCCAGTTACATGCTGATGCCTGGGAGGTAGGGAAGGGGAAGAGACAGGAATTGAAAAAAAAGTGGAGAAGTTTTGCTTTTTGTGTGTATTCAATCACACTTGAAAATTCCCTGAACCTTTTTTCCAAGCTCTAGCCTGCACTTACACTTGTGATTACTGGAAACAGCAATATAAATATATTTTAATTCTGTAAAAATCTTCATTAGTGCTTTTTTTTTTTTTTTTTTTTTTTGCTTTTTTTTTTGCTTTTTTTTTTTTTCTTAATGGGTTTTAAAATATTTGGGCTTGACTGCAGCAACAATTTGTTTTTCAGAAAGTCAGTATTATGAGTCATTTGGTAGAGGTCAGGTGCCCTCTGTTGCTTTTCCTTCCAAGTCTCAGTGAGGCCCCAGAAAAAAATGCAGGGAAGTTTTTTTATTCTGTTGCTGAGTTGGATTGTAGAGACTATTAATCCACTCTTTCAGGATTTTTGGTCCACTAAACTGTTTTTGTACATTCCTGCAGGTCTAAATCCATAAATCCAGTTATGATGGATACATGTCTATATTGATAGATGATAGATAGATAGATAGATAGATAGATAGATAGATAGATAGATAGAATGGAGCTTTTTTCTACCCAGTGACATCTCACTTCAGTAGTGGTTACATCATGGTACCTGTGCTCAAGAAGTCGTTTGGTTAGTAACTGACCTTTCTGATTATTGGATTTTTTTACTATAATTCTCACTGTTATTTCTCTCTGAGATTCAGGAAAAGCTGATCCTTTACAGCTGCAGCCTCCTGTTGTTGTTGCCTGTTTTTTTAATGTTTTGTCCCAAATGATAAATTTCTGTTATCACTTAGGACAGGGCAGGAATGCAACACTGAGACTGTGGTGATTATTATCTGTAAATGATCTGTGTACTGGCCCTGGATCTAAGCCCTTCCTTCCTTGGGTCATTTGAGACACTATGTAAAAGAACACAGATTAATACTTATGTTTCAATAATTTTTCTCTTTTTTTCTATGAAATTTCTGTTATTTCAAAAAATCTTGATAGATATTTGGAAACTATATTTATTTTCCATATCAGTTAAAAGCTTTTCCTCTTGGCACAGATGGATTTGTTTAGCATAACTTTCTTGCAGAATGGAACCAACAATACTAATTTTACTAGTGATAATTTTTAGTATTCTTACTATTATTAGGACTTCACATCTGCAAGGAAATTTTAGGGCAGCATCCCAGATTTTGTAGAAAGACAAGGGAAAGCACTGGAGGGTATCAAAACTGGGAGTTTTTTGGGGCAGGAAGACTTTTGTTCATTGTTGGTGAAAGATTTTTGTAGGACAGTATTGGGAGCAGCATATTAATAAAACTACAGTGATGAAAATATTAATAATGATGCTGTATATTTGTCTGATCTATTCAGGGAGTGGTAAGTTATGATTCCCCCAAGACTTCAGGTAAAAATAATTGCAAATTCATGCTACCAAAACCAGCACCAACACACCTGCCATCACACCTCTCACAGAGGGAGCATTTCAGGCCGGGCATTAAAATAAGTTATTCCCATCTTTGAAACAGATTTCAAAAGATCACAGATTGTTCACTTCTGCAGCCTTCTCACCCTTGACTGCAATGAGAAGTGATGAGCAGGATGAGGCCTTCTCTGTGCCTCCTTCCTTGAGCAGAAAATGTCCAAAGATGATGTAGGTGGGTGCATACATATTATAAACATTAAATACTCTCTGGGGTGGGTTGTTTAGGTACTGCTCATTCTGACAGCAAGGTAAGGGGTAAAAAGGAAACCTAGGGACCAGAATTAGTAGGTGATCTCACTCTGAGCTGGACTGTGTCAGTGCCAGCAGGAGGAAAGCCTTCTCTCTAATTCATCTTGGTTACCTACAGACTCTGCTCTTTTCCACAGCATGGATTAAATTTTGGCTGCTGCATGTGACTCAGGAATGGTTGTTGTGCATGTACAGACTTTATGTTTGAAGGAGATGTTTTGACCTTTCTCATCTCTGACTGGCGTTGCAAAGATGGAGTGATGTAGAACACAGATTTTGTGACAGAGTAATAATAAGAAAGAATCTGCCTGCCAGTTGCTCATTACTGGATCTCTTTTAAATGCCAGAACCTTCTATGTTTGCCTTCAAACAACACTGAGCACCTAAATCACCATAGTAAACAGATATAGAAAGAGACAGAAAGGTGAAAAGTGTACTCATAATCTCTTGCTTTTCCTTCTAAACATGTTTGATAGCAATATTGTTTCTTAAAAACAATATGACCTCATTTGTAAAGCAATATTCATGCTAAACTAGTCAGCTGGTAAATATACCCAGCACTGTGCATTATGATGAAGCTAAACCAGAATTCCAATTATTTTCTGGACACATTTAAAATTATAATACTTTACTGGGTTAGTGTTATAGTTCATCCAAATTACTCACAAAGTATGATATCAATCTCTTGCAACTGTGTATTGCTTACATATCTGAGAAGTTACTCCAAGGAAGATGCTGTCTGGGGTAATGACCTTCATGCTGGCTTAGTGCTTTGATGGTTATGTGGCTCTAAATGCAGGGATGTCTAATGGTCAAAAGTCAACATTTGTTGGCCATAATATTTGTCACAAAAGAAACAGACTATTCATTTGGACCAATATTTGAAACACTATGTTCCTGAAAGGAAAATAAAGAAGGAAGTAAAACACTTGATGATTTGTGTACTCTTCATGTGTCCCTTTTATGCTGAGATCCCCAGCAAGTGAAAATTCATGCTTCAGAATTACATGCAGGTTTTTTATTGCATGGAATGAAGGATCAAAACAAAGCATGAAGATGAGGAAGATATATTGCATTATACTCCCCCTTACTTATGTACCTCACCTAAAGAGATGTTAGGATGTTAAATAAAGTTGCAGCCATGGTTTAACCAGCTATGAGTAACCAGCATGGATTTATGAGTGTTAGTGGCAAGTATGACTTGAAGCAGATTTCAGAGCTTCCATATGGCTGTGTATCTGATGGGAAAATCAAAAGGCCTGCTGCTCTTTAGAAAAATGTTATAATAATAGTGTACTTTTAAAGTCCTATTAAGAATTTTTTTTGAAATGGGTTGTAATACTAGGTCCTAGTCAACAAGTTATTTTGAGGAGCTTGCATTTTTTTGCAGCATCTTTGGCTGTGCATGAAATCTGTGCTTTAATAAATACATATAAGAGGTGATGTTGGCTTCAGCCCTGCCCACCACTGGATCACGCAGCTGAGTACTCAAGTAGCTCTAAATTTTCAGTTCCCCGTGCAAGCACAGTACACTTGCCATTGTGCTCCGTGTACAAGCAGCTTCATTTTGCAGTTCAGAAGGCTGGGATTTTGAAGAGGAAACAGCTGTTCCTTGAAGTTATCCATAAAAATATCTGAGCTTTGAACTGACCCTGTGTGACTTAGACACATTACAAAAATCAGGCTGCTATTGTTTACATATTAATAATTGATAATAAAGTTATTATGGCAATGAAGCATCATCACACCAGAGCCTCTCTTTATAGCAGATAAGCCTACCTATTCTTACCCAAATGGGAAAAATAACATACTCGTGAACTTGCTTGAATTGAGGCTTAAACACTTCTGTAAGAGACTGGGTACTTCATTCTATTTAGCAAAGCTGATCTGTTTTGAATTGAAAAGGCCAAGAAATGAGCAGCTTTGTAAAAATAATAATCAAACTATTTGTCTCTCACTTTATGCTATTCAATGGACTGAACAAGCATCAGTCATTAACAGAAATAGTAATTTCCCATAGTAGCAGACCATACCTAAACACTCAAACCCAACTGTGTGAAGGGCTAGTACTTCAAGATTTTTGCACACTGAACATAGCAATGAAAAGGAATGTGATTATATGGATCTATTTTTAGAAAAAAACATTGTGCTTTCATGCACAGAATTCTTCACTCTGATCAAGAGCCTTTCAGGGAAAGTGTTGATTTTTCACTGGTTTATTGCATCTAATTTGTCCAGCTTCAAGTGTAACCCATGAACATGTAAAGCCAGGGCCCAGCTTTTTCAAGGGGAATGTGTTGTGAAGAAATGCTGTCCATGAGATAAGCCATGGATTCAATAGAAATGAGTCAGAGATTATTTTTTTTTTAGGATGAAAAGCCAGTGTCCATAAACATAATCCTCATCTTCTTTCTATTTATAATTATATTTAATATAAATGTGCTTCATTACTGGAGAGCAGTCTTCATGGCCATACAATAGCAAACAAATTCTTCAGAAGCATCTTTAATTATTCATTTGACTGTACTATATTTTATGCTACTTTTCATAAATGTTAATCTTTATTATTGCCCTACCAGGGAAAAAAATAGATAGAAGGAAAGAAATACCTGTTATTAAATGACCTATCAGGCTGACATGGATAAATGTTGGTAGCTATTTAATTGTTTCCCATCTGCAGTTTTGTATAGTTTCTATCAAACTGAAGGGTAATTTTTTTAGTAGCTGCTTATTTTAAATGTACAAAACCCTTGTGTGTAATTCCATTAGCTGCCCTACAGCATTGCAATCTACAGTTTCCCTGAGGCTGTTGTGAAATATTGATGAAATCCTTGCTTTTGTGGCTTCCTCTGATACACTAAACATTTGTCTGATGTTAGTTGAACTTGAATGGATCTGTTCAGAGTTATATCAGTAGTGACTTCAAAGGCTGTAAGGCTGTTACAGTTTTTTTTTACAAACTGAAGTTTCAAAGCCTTACCATGTGGTACTTTAAAAAAACAAAGTTCATATCAAATGAACCAAAGTGCTAGCAATACACTAGTAAGACTCATTACAATTTCAATTTTTATATACCTATATATATATACATTTGTGATTCTGATTGGTAGCTAATGGCATTTAAAGAAATTTAGATTGGTATTTAGGGGAACCTAGGATAATGAAAGAGGGAAAATGTAATTTGAAACTTGGATTTTAAATGAGATAATCTATAAATTTACAAATCTACTCTGCTGTTTTCCACAACTCAATAAATAGGACAGAAGAAAATAGAGTGAAGGCAAAGAGAGACAAAGTTTTATCACACTTATGTTTTCATCAGTAAAGTGATTAATACTGGTACCATTAAAATTACTAATGAGGAAAACATATTTGCTGGTACTGTAGTCCTTTAATTGCTTGGGACCAAACTGCATTTTGGAAAGCACCCTTTGTGTCTATACTAGGAATTAAATGGAACATGTATTAACCTGACACCTGTCTGAAACTTCACCCCTGGAGGCCAGAGTGAGGACTTGGCTGTGAGGGGCAGGCAGGTGGGGGGCAGAGGGCTCTGCAGGTCGAGTTCTTTGCATTCAAATAATGCAGTGATTCATAGCTTTCATTAGAAGCATATTTGCTGAAAATACAATCTGGAGAATATCAGACACCTTCAGCTGGTTGAAACAATGGAATTGTAAGTTCCGGGGCTTTGTACAAAATAACAAACAGCAATGGTTTTGACCAAAGGCAAATTATTCACTTACACCATAAGCCCTCATGTTAGGAACTTGAACTGTTGGCTCTGAACTCAGTTAAATCAATTTCTGCAACAGCTAGCACCTGGCAATTTAACTCTTCACACTGACTGAATCCAGAGCAAGGCAAATATGATTGAAGTTGTTCTGTTGCTTGGTTGGTTGGCTGGTATTTTGTAGTGCAATAACTAACTTTTTAAACATCACCCTTAAAGAAAATTATTCAAGAAGAAACTCTATAGTAATTCTATCCTTGCTGTTGACTCTCAGCTCAGCAGAGTACATCAACTCTCCTCTCTTTTTTGGTCTTCCTTTTGTTTGCTTTTTCTCCCTGTTTTATTATTGGTTTTGCTTCAAGTTTATGGGTTGCTCACAAGCCATTTCCCTGCACATATGCTTCCAGCCAGAGATCATTTTCATTTCACTCATGACTGTGTAGGATGCAATGTATGAAAGACATAATCTGTTCTCCTTTGTGCTGCTAAAAGTCCCACTGAAACAAGTGGGTATTTTGCCTTCTTAACCAGTAGGAAATTGGACATTTAATAGAAAACTTTATAATACAAGTCTAATTAGAGTACATCAAAATGAAAGCCCAAAATTGCTTCATTTCAGCATCATATATAAATAATGGCTATGGCACAATGGAATTGCCTTTACATGTTAAAATTCAGTTATGGAAGAAGCCACTGCAAGTTTCCTTGCTCCTAAGCTGCTGTGGTTTGCAAGCTCCTCTTCCAAGAGGCTGCTTCTGTCCTCCAGCAGTGGATGGTAGTGGATATTTCTTTTCCTGCTCTGCTATAGGCAGAAATTCATAGCTTAGTATCTGCTGCTGTAACAATTTGAAAAAGAAAGGTTTAGAAAAAAGAAGAAGGAACACTGGGGAAAATCTCCCCTTTGAGATGACACAAAATTGCATCACTAGTGTGAAGATTGAAACTTCCTTCCTGAGCCACTGAAAAATTAATTTGGATGTGATGGTAAATAATAAGAGCATCAAAAGGTGCAAATACCTTCCCATTACCCAAAATAATTCCCTGGCACCCCAGAAAAGGGGCAACTGAGCATATTCATCCTTTTCTGATGTTTTGAGAACATCTAAAACTTTCCCTCGGGAAGCTGATCCTTTAAGAATAAACCTCATGCTACCAGGACATTCACAGCAGATGACAGAGATGCTCTTTTGTCTCCAACACCCGTGACTCAGAGCCAGACACTCTCTGTGGTGAGAATGGGAACCTTTCCCTGGGTTTTCTTTCCATCTGGTGGAACTTAATAGGAAGTTATTTTTCTGGTACAGAAATTGTTAACACAGTTTAAAAAGCTCTGAAATTATATAATGCACCCTTGTTTGTACAAATTTCATGTTTTTCCATTCTTTCCAGACTCTTGCGTTAGTTTTAGACCAATTAAATTTCAAAAAGTCTTTGATATAGAAGTTATGCAGCAAAGTATTTTTTTTCCTCAGATGCTGACTTATCTCTCCAGTTGATTTTCAAACTGGGATGGATCCATAGCTAGGAACTTCTACAAAGAGCCAGGCTAATATTTGTCTTTGGGTAGCTAACGTGGTTAGACATTTTTGAGAAAAATAATGAGAAGTGGTCGTTATCCATTACCTGCATAAAATATTTCAGAGAAAGAAACAGCTTCTGCCAAACACAAAAAGATGTTTGAGTTGAAGCCAGACAAGAAGGAAACAAGATCACCTTATAACACTATGAGATTGCTCTGCTAATGATGTTATTTCAAGTAAAACTGGAATATATATATATGAAGAAGTGCAGATGGTGCATGGATTTTACATGGATTTTACATGGATTAACAGTGTTGTTCTGGACAATGATTCACTGTCCATTTTCTTTCCAGAAAATAAATTTTCCAGTCTCAGAAAGAAACATGCACATATGTATTTTAAGAAATGTTTCTCTATGTGGAAGAAGAGCAAATTTGAGTGAAAATAGCATCCACTGGTAGAAAGTTAAGAGTCAGAATAAACACTTTTTATTAAGAAAAAAGTGTATTCACACTCCACAGTTCAAGGTCAGAAGTGATGTGGAACGTGCTGCAAATTACAGTCAGGGGTGCAAAGGCCTGAAAGTCTCTCCTGGATTCAGCCTCACTGGGAGCTTGGCTCAGTGCTATCGGGAGTGGGGAAGAGGATTCAAGGTGGATGGGGATGGGTTTAAACCTGTAACTTTAAAGAAGGATTTTTGCAGGTGCATTAATTGGATCTGCTTTCTTCTAGGTCCTCTGTAGAAATATTCTATAAATATATAAGAAAATGTCATCTTTTGAAGAATGAGTTGTTTATTTCAACACTTGTCCTAGTGTAGCAAATTTCTTAAGTTACTGTGAATCCAATCACAAAAGCACAGAGGGCAATTTTTTTTAAAGTTAAAACATTCTAGATCTGTGTTTATGATTATTATCCATACGAAAATATTATCCTTACTGATGTCATGATTTTGAAATATGCTAGCTTGAGATCAATCAGCATTAAAACCAAATATTTTATTTCACATAGGAAGCTAGGAATTGCTTCTAATCAATGCTCTGATGCTCCTGGGTTTTGTCCAGTCTTAAAGATAGTGAATTTAAGTCCCATACTTCTTCAGGACTGCACATTGTCCCTCTTATGTTTCTGCCTGGACCTGTTTAATTTCGGTGGAAAAAATTCCAGTCTGGGAAAAGGAGGAAGTATGCATCTGATTACCAACTTTGGATTTCTTTAATTAATTCTTTTTTCCTGTAAGACATCTATATATGAGCATCTCAGAGGTTTGGAATGTCAGAATAAACCTTGGGGAGAACTCGTGGAAACAGAACAGTTCACTCAAAAAATTAATATATGGACATCAGTATGACATCCAAAATTTATGCTACTTATTACAGACACTGCATTTAAAGCATGTGGGTTTACAGGCTCAAGACACCCTCTACTTATAAAATAAACAATGCAAAGTCTATTTAAATTAATGTTATTTCTGTTAAATAGCTACATCCGTTCATATCAAATTTCATGTCCAAGAGAATTTTACTGAAAACCACTGTTGGAAGGACACATGCATTTCTGGTACCCTAGGTTGTCTACACAGATGTCTCTACTATCCTTAAAATGCCCACAGCAATTTAAATCATTTAAATGAACAGAAATGGTTTTACAAGTAGGAGACCAAAATGTGTTTTCAAAGCTGCTGAGAACCCTTAACCATTAAAATGGACCTGACTGATTGTTTTGTGGAATTTTGATGGTGCTTTTTAATAAGGTACTTTTACCACTTAAGATTGTGTCTGTATCTTATACGGGCACAAAAAAAAAGGATTTCTCAGCACGAGTTACTCTTTTGTAGAGGTTATAGTAAACATGTCAATGCCTAATTAAGCAGAAAATTTTATCTTCACTGTGGGGGATGTGCAGCTGTCTGCTACTTCTGTTTCTCCTAGTAAATCCTTTTAGATGGACAAAGGATATTATGAAGAAGAAACTACTGTATGTATCTTCCAAAGGAAAAAAAAAATCACCTTCTGGTGACAAACATGTTAATAACATTCAAAGAATTCAGGCTGAAACGAGAATCAAATTTCCACCGGACCCAAAACTTTGCGAATACTGTTTCTTTTCTGGTTTGTCTGATTCCTTCGATGGATTCCCTCCTTATTTTTGTTTTGCTCTGTGTAATATGCTTGGCACTGTGATAGAGCCTGGCAAGGGGCCAGCACCGCTACCTACACTGTGCAGTATCCCTAACCCCGCGAGAACCATGGCAGTCCCGCTCGTCAGTTCCTGCTCTTTGGTTAGCAAGGTTACTGCTCCTGACGTAGAGGAGCTCTTACCACCTCCGTCTCCCTGCCTTCTCCTTGTCCCCCTGAAAAGAACATGAGCTCAGAAAGGGATACACAGAAAGTATTGTCTGAATATTAGAGAAGAAGTTTAGGGAGAAGAAAAAAATATTTTTTTCTTAGTGTTGTCTTTGCTGCCTGCCTCAGTCATCTGCCAGTGAGGCTACTAAGATTTGCTATACCCCAACACATTACTGAAGAGCTTATGGTAAAAATATTTAACACTTCATATTAAATATTTAGCTTCTTTGCTGAAAGCATCAGTATTCCTACTAATATGTGATTAATATATAATCATGCTAAAATTGTGTCCAGGTCATCTGCTTATAGCAACTACTGTAATTTTTTCCTCTGGTTGTGAAGTTGCTTGGCATTGCTCTTGATATAAGCCAAGCCCAGCCCTGAGCTGGTGTGATCTGTGCAGGTCCAAGCAGCATGGGAAGGGTGTTGGAAGGAGAAGCATGGCATGATTTTCTCAGCCCATCCACAATGATGCCTCCTCTATGTCCCTGCCTTCTCCTTGTCCCCCTGAAAAACACATGAGCTCAGAAAGGGATACACAGAAACTGAAACACATACCTGGAAAAACTGAAAGGCTTTGACTGTGTGTTAATCAAAATGCTTCTACCTTTTCTGCCTCCCCCTTGGATTTGCTAAAAGAGTATCTCTTTTTGCAAGAGTACCAAAGTCAAGGGAACAAACTGAGCCAGGTTCTCAAAAAGCCATAAAATGGCTTTTCTCAGAAGATGGGAAGGAGTTAGAATTTAAACAAGTAACACTTCTAGGCTCATTCACACTACACTTCCTGAGTTTTTTGGGTTGCTTAACAATAACTACTGTTTTATTTTGGTTTTGTTTCATTAATTTTAAGAACAGCTTTCAATTGGGGTTTTGGCTTTTTTTTTTTTTTTTTTTTTACATCCTTGCCTGACACAGAAATCTTGATCTTAAGCAAACCCAACAAAGTACAACTGGAGACTGCAGTGAAGTCACTAGGGTTAGCAGCACTGTGTTTGCACTTAACTGGAAGAGCTCATCAGGATATCTCCTATGAAGACCTGTGCTTCTGAAATCAACATTTAGTTGTGATGAGTGGCTGTCAGTAACAATTAATTGTTTGATGTCTATTCACGTTGTGCATAACAGCTTTGCAGGATCTGCTAAAAAATTTCACGGGGGTTTTGTGAAAACATGTCTGAGCCATTTGTCCTGCTCCATCCCTTTTTGTGGGGGTCTGGGGTTGAGTTGTGTATTTATCCAAATACTGCAATGAACCCAGTTCACCCTTAAAAGCCTTTTTCCCTAATTCTTCAGTCTAGTTTTAATCAGGTTCACTCCTGTAACTCAGGCACAATTATTTTCTTGTTTTACTGTTAACTTTGGTCTCTGTCACATCCTAGGACTCTTCTATAACTTCCAAGGGTTCTTGCCCTGAAATTTATGGATTTATTTTACTGAAGCACAATTTGCTTTTATGGTACACAATACATTACTTCTATAAACAAAAGAATTCCACTTTTGCCTATTAATGCTTTCAGATGTATTTTGACATAATAAATTATTTGTGTACATTCTGAAGTGCATTTTTAGGTGATCAAATGGTAAAAGGTTACTGTACCTAGGTGATGCTATGAACCAGGAATATTACAACAGTTATTTTCTTCTGTTCCTTGCCAATTCTACCCTTTATTTTACTAAAGCTAAAATAATTTTATAGAATTGAAGCCATTAATATAAACTTTAAATTTGTACACATGAATTTTCCAGCCGTCCCATTAGAGAATATTTAGAATTATACTCTCATGACAGTCAGATTATTAAATCACAATCTCTGGCAGTTATAAAGAATTATGATCATCTGCCAATAAAATGCATCAGCCTTCAGAAAAAGAGACATCAATTGGCTTTTTTCACTTCCAGAACTAACAGGCAATAAAGTTGTAGATTACAATGAAGTCTAGTCAAGAAAACACAAAGTGTAACTGGAGAGCTTGAACTGTAGTATTGTCCCTTACCAAGGTGTTTCATATATTGACATTACATTTCAGGTTATGTCCAAGAGGAAGATTTAAAGGAAGAGGAAGATATAAAGGAGGAAGAAGAAGATGAGGATGACAACAATTCAACTGCTCAGCTCCAGGGCAGCAATGACACTGGCACGGATGAGGAACACGAAGTGGGTCCTGAGCAGAAAGGAAACTTTAGTTACCAGAATTCCCCTGTCAGCCATATATCTAACCAGGATGCAGAAAATGAATCACTGCTAAGTGATGGTAGTGACCATGTGGCAGATATTAAAAGCATTTGCTCTCGAGAGCCCCAGGACCCAAAACCCAGCACCCATCCCAAAGCCCAGAATGAAGCACATGATTGCATGGATAAAATGACAGCAGTCTATGCCAACATACTGTCAGACTCTTATTGGACAGGCTTAGGGCTGGGGTTCAAGTTGTCTAACTCTGAAAAGAGGAGTTGCGACAATAGAAATGGAGGGAACAAAGCTGATTTTGACTGGCACCAAGATGCGCTGTCAAAAAGCTTACAGCAGAATTTACCTTCCAGACCTGTCTCCAAACCCAACCTGTTTAGCTCCGTCCAGCTTTACAGGCAGAGCAGCAAAATGTGTGGGACTGTGTTCACGGGTGCCAGCCGGTTCCGGTGCCGGCAGTGCAGCGCTGCCTATGACACGTTAGTGGAATTAACGGTTCACATGAATGAGACAGGGCACTACCAAGATGACAACCATAAAAAGGACAAGCACAGACCTACCAGCTACTCAAAGCCCCGAAAAAGGGCTTTCCAGGACATGGACAAGGAAGATGCACAAAAAGTTCTGAAATGTATGTTCTGTGGTGACTCTTTTGATTCCCTTCAAGATCTGAGTGTTCATATGATAAAAACAAAGCATTACCAAAAAGTGCCTTTGAAGGAGCCGGTACCAACCATTTCTTCAAAAATGGTCACTCCAGCAAAGAAACGTGTGTTTGATGTTAACAGGCCTTGTTCCCCCGATTCCACGACCGGGTCTTTCTCAGATACTTTTTCTCCTCAAAAGAACACGAACCTGCAGTTATCTTCTAACAACCGCTATGGCTACCAGAACGGTGCCAGCTACACGTGGCAGTTTGAGGCCTGCAAATCCCAGATTTTGAAGTGTATGGAATGTGGAAGTTCCCATGATACCCTGCAGCAGCTCACAACCCACATGATGGTTACTGGTCATTTTTTGAAAGTCACAAGTTCAGCTTCAAAGAAAGGAAAGCAGCTTGTTCTGGATCCTTTAGCTGTGGAAAAAATGCAATCACTGTCTGAAGCACCAGCCAGTGACAACCCGGTTTCCAAATCAACCAGTAAATCGTCTGCAGAAAGCATAGCTCCCACCTCCGAAGTGAAAAAAGAGAGTAAAAAAGATAAAGCTGATGATGCAATCAAAGATGAGAAAACAGTAAAAACTGAAGAGTATGAAGACACTCTTCAGAAACCGTTGGATCCCACAATGAAATACCAGTACCTCAGAGAAGAAGATTTAGAAGATGGTTCAAAGGGTGGTGGGGACATTTTAAAATCCTTGGAGAACACTGTCACAACAGCCATCAATAAAGCTCAAAATGGAGCGCCCAGCTGGAGTGCATATCCCAGCATCCATGCAGCTTATCAGCTCTCAGAAGGAGCTAAGCCATCTTTGCCTGTGGGTTCCCAAGTACTGCAAATCAGGCCAACAATCACCAATAAGCTGAGGCCAATAGCTCCAAAGTGGAAGGTCATGCCTCTGGTCCCTATCTCAGCAAATGTGGCCCAATGCACTCAAGTGAAGAAGGAAACTGATGACAAGGAGGAGGTACAAAAGGACTATGCTAAAGAGGCCATCCAAGCTGAGCCTGCCTCACTCAGCCAGAGTGAGAAAGAACCTCCCCTAAAATCTGAAGCCTCTGTGGAGCCAAAAAAGACAGAACCATGTCCCTTGAAAGAAGAAGACAAAATTAAAGAGGACAGTGGAAAAGAAAAAACAGTCCTCAAGGAACAACCAGCAGCTTCTCTCAGTAATGGCTGTGCTGCTACCAACCACTCGTCTGAACTGCCTTGTGTCAACCCTCTCAGTGCACTGCAGTCAGTACTGAATAATCACTTGGGCAAAGCCACTGAGCCTTTACGGCCTCAATCCAACTCCAGCCCCAGCTCTAGCACAATTTCAATGTTCCACAAACCTAATCTAAACATGATGGAGAAACCAGTTTTATCTCCTGCTCCAACCCCACCAAAGCCTGCAAGTGTATCCAGGCACTATTTGTTTGAAAACAATGATCAGCCTATTGACCTGACCAAATCCAAAGGCAAGAAGGCTGAGTCAGCTCAAGCACAATCTTGTACTTCTCCACCTCAAAAACATGCTCTGTCTGACATCGCTGACATGGTCAAAGTTCTTCCCAAAGCTACCACGCCAAAACCTGCTGCATCTTCAAGGATTCCATCTATGAAATTGGAAATAGATGTCCGACGCTTTGAAGATGTCTCAACAGAAGTCTCCACTCTGCATAAAAGGAAGGGCCGACAGTCAAACTGGAACCCTCAGCATCTTCTCATCTTGCAAGCCCAGTTTGCTTCCAGCCTCTTCCAGACATCTGAAGGTAAATATTTATTATCAGATCTAGGCCCACAGGAGCGCATGCAGATTTCAAAATTTACTGGACTGTCAATGACCACCATCAGCCACTGGTTGGCAAATGTCAAGTATCAGCTTAGGAAAACTGGAGGAACAAAGTTTTTGAAAAACATGGACAAAGGACATCCAGTCTTTTATTGCAGCGACTGTGCATCTCAGTTTCGAACCCCATCTACTTACATTACCCACTTAGAATCTCATCTAGGTTTCCAAATGAAAGACATGAACAGGCTGGCTGTGGAGCAGCAAACCAAGGTAGAGCAAGAAATCTCCAGAGTTTCAGTTCAAAGATCTCCTGAAACAATAGCTGGAGAAGAGGACACAGACTCTAAGTTCAAATGTAAGTTGTGCTGTCGGACATTTGCGAGCAAACATGCAGTAAAACTTCATCTAAGCAAAACACACAGCAAGTCACCAGAACACCATTCACAATTTGTAGCAGAAGTGGATGAAGAATAACTCTTAAGGTATGCATGCTCTATAGTGAGTTTTAATTTCATTATTTTAAGGAGGCCTCGTAAGACATTCATACTTTCTTCAATGTAGGAAAACAGTATAAGATCCATAATGTACTCCTGCTTCATAAATCTAATTGCATGTACTTGTCCATTTTATGTTTTCAAAAAGAGAGCTTGGTAAGCACCTAACCATGCTGCCCCACACAGAAATGTTGTTTATTGATATTTTCAAGATAGCTGTTTTGCCACTTCTCACTCTTTTTTTGTTTCTAAGAATTAATCACTTCATGTCCTCTGCATTTCAGTGTGGAATGCAACAACTAAATACTACTCTTTGTCAATAGAAAAAGCAGGAAAAAAAGCACTGAAAACTGAAAGATTATTACCTCTTTCAGTGTTAACACACCAGTAAATCTGATTCTGATGGATGAAGACTATTCAAGTGTCAAATTAGCAAAATCTTAATTATTCCAAGTCTCTCATAATCTCAAACACAACCTCAAGAATCTACAAATAAACTTTCTATCTAGAAGTTAGGTTATTCTTTTGTTGATATTTGGACATTCAGTTTTGTAAAGTATTTTAATATTTTACACTTACTGAAACAGTTACTGTTGTGAGTGGCCTTTTTCGTCGCATCATTTTAACCATCATTCTTTTTTTAAGCTTTAAGATGACTGATTATATTTCATGTTGGTGGGAGTGCTAGTCAATCCATAAACATCATTGACTTCAGTGCAAGCTTTTGTATAACCTGGGTGTGTGGGGGGTAATGCTTAATTGAGAAAGCAGCTAGATTTTTTACAAGTTTAATATTTCAACAACGTGTTAGTAGGATACTTCTACATTAGTGTTGCTATTTTTTGCTGACAGATACACCAACCGAAGCACTGCCACAACCAATGTTTATAACATGTACTGTAATATTCAGATGACACCATTTTTTGCATTTTTAATTTTACTTGATGCACAAACTTGAATATTCTTGTTTTAAATAAATTTGCGGAACATCAACTAAAAGTCCAAATAGAAGTTTTTTGTTCTAACAAGTTTATTCCTACAGAGGCTGTGTCAGTCACTCCCAACAATTTCTCTAGCAGACTCAGGCTCTGCTTCTGTTCACTGAATAATCATGTGCAGATTCAGATTTTCTCCAACATGTTCATTACTTGCATAACGCTTGGAAAATGAATTTGTCAGACAGTCAAAATTAAAGATGTGTTGTGAGTTGTCACTTACGCCACCTGCTATTGTGGCTATTCTCTGGCTAATTGAGGGTGCAGGCACTTTGAGGATGAATACCCGTTTGTGTGGAGATTTCACATTTGTTTGCTGCAAATATTCATGAAGCTTTAAGAAACACTTTCTGTGTGCAGAGCCAGCACAAGGACTGTGAATCACTTAAGCTCCATTAAAAAGGCTACTTTTGAATAATTTAAACCACTAATCAAAGGGTTACTTTGGGATGGGTAATAGAAGCTATTACTATGGAGTATAACGTCAGTATTCAAGTGCAATAAGATTTAAGTTTTGCATACATCTTGTACATGCTGCCTGGATTTATCCTTTCTGCATATTTTAGCCAGCAAACTCAAAAGGAGTTTGTTTGCTAAATTGGGCCCAATACCCTTGAGTTTCTATTTTGGCATTTGTAACACAACATTAGAATTCAACAAATAAATGTTCCTTGTTTATCTGACCATTCAAAATCAACATACCTGACAAGATAGCAGAAACCCACAAGATATTGCTTAGGAAAAATATACCATACTTTGTTTCCTTTCCCACCAGTTAATGAGTATTAAGAATCTGCCATTCATAGATTTCACACAAGAGTTACAAGAGCAAACCAGTAATTTTGGGTACTATCAAACAAAAGCTATCTGCCAGATCTATTAATGTAACAGTTACTTTGGCACATTCATGGCTTAATACATGACAAATATTTCAGATTTGGTCTTAAAAGCACGTTGTTATTACTAAAAGGCAAACCAAACACCCACCTTTATAAACATGTTACTGTTTCTGAGTCTTTGGGGAATAGGTACAAAGAAAAAAAAATTCCAAGGAAAAAAAAAAAAGTGGTTTCTTCATTGTAATAACCTGCACAGACACATCCTGGGTATTATTTGGGTTTATGTACCTACATAAATAAGACACTGTCCTGTCTGCCTTTGGATACCAAGAAATTGCTGTCCTTTTAATATTCATCCATTTCTAATTTATATCAAGATGCAGGTTGTATCTACCTTTGAAAAAATATATTTAAATTGCAATGACAGAGTGATAGCACTGTTATCCGGAACTATAATTTTAGTTGGTATGCATGATAGCACAAATTGTATGAAATGATGGGGTATTTTGGATAGCTTTGTAAAGATTTTATTACAGTTTTGGAGCCATAAGCCTACCAAAGTTCTGACTGTGTTAGAAGTTTATTCATAGGGTTTCTTCCTGAGATCTGCAAGGAGACTAAATCAAATAACAGGGATTTTCAGAGTTTACTTATTCTTACCATGTAATTTTTAAGATCCGGTATATATTTGAATAACAACATAGAAAGAGCACAGTATTTAGAAACAAGAAATACAAAGCATGCTGAGATTCTTAAAATGTGCACGTTTGCATTTACTTCCAGGCAATATTGTAGGGAACTAGAAATAAAAATACAGAAAAAAAAATAGGGAAATAAATGGAACTAAAATAACGGGAAGAGTACTCGACGTATAAACACATAAAATACTTATATATATCAATGAAATATGTTATTAAAGTTTGTATAGTTTAAAATGTTAGTGATCATTAAAAATATAAATTAATAATCTGGGATAGTACAGCAGTAAAATACGTACTGGATATGGTTTTATTTTTAAGACCTCTGTGATGCTGTTTATAAGAAATTTGCTATAAGTTCTTCTTAAATATAAAGATGTATATATCAGTTTTATAGTCATCTTTGGTGTTTTCTTGGGTTCTTCTAAGTGATATGCGCTTAGTAATATAATGTAAAATTATGTGTAAAGTACAACTGTCAGAAGTCTCTATTCACTTTCATTTAACCTGCTTCAAATTTGTTTTTCTTGCTATCCTTCAAAGAAAACTCATGAGCATTAAGGAACATGGCTTTAATTAGAAGTAATTTGTATGTTGACTTATACCTTTGGAGCATATTTGTTCGTTTTTCCAACTAAATCAGAATTTTTATGTTGTTCTGAGAAAAAAGCAAAGACAGAATTATATTGCTTACTTTGAAGTCAGGTGAGACTGGCTATGAACTTGTCAGTAACCAAAGCTTTCTGTGGTCTCATTACAACTTTTTGTAGGAACAAGTCTCTATAAAGTCAAATTTACCAACTTGCTTAGGGAAATTTCTTTTTCAAAAGACCCTGATAAGTAAACAGGCAGCCACCTGAGATGAACTAATTTGAAAATAAGGCTGCTGCAACACACACAAAAAAATGAGTCATAATGATAAACAGTTTTTCTCTCTGTTTCCTCCTTTGTCTTTTTTTAACCATCAAGTTTAAAGCTTCTACAGTGCTTTTTTTTCTACTTTATAGGAGACAACTGACATTCTGTGGTAAATGGAAGAAAGAGCAGAGCAAAACTGAAAATCCTCTAATGCACTGACACTAACTTGCCCTCTATTGTTGAAAATGAGCAGGCAATCATGATTGTTCATCAAATGGCTCCTAATGCAGTTAAAGCATTCAGCTATAATTTCTCCTTGCATTTATAATTACTGTCATAGACTGCACACCTCAGTGAGCAGATTAAAGCTATAAACTATTTAGCCGTAGCTTTAAGATGAGGAACTTGATTTGTCTGGCAGCAGTTATTTGTTAGAGAGCTTGACACTTCACATAAAAATGACTCAACTTGATGAAGAACAATGCAGTTTAAGCAATGCAGTGATTTTAAATCAGTCATTATACCACGCCCTGTAAAAATTGCAAAGCAATTTGTTAAATGATATATAAGACACGTAGATAACTGTATGTGTTAAGTATACACAAATAGATTTTTTTCTTCTGTGGAGTTTATTTTCTCATCCTTCTCAAACAGTAGAAACTGCTTGGAACATCATGTTCCACTGCTAGTTAATATTGGTGTTCCATGAGCAAGGACACTTGCATGAATCAGTAGTCCAAAACTATATTTTAGAGAATTTTGCTTGCTCTTCATCTTTCATTTCTTCATAGCAGCAAATATTAAGAGCTGAGAGATCCTTTGGGATCAAACATGCTGGGAAGTAAATGCCCGCAGTTGCATCCACCAGAATTTTGTAAGCAGCATTTACAAAAAAAAAAAACAAAAACAAAACAACTGAGAATTATTCCCACCATGTCATCAGCCAGAAAGAGAAAAACTATTGCAATGAAAGCCTGGATTATTCAGTTCTAATGGGCCTTTTCTGACAACACCTTGTTGGAATATGATGACTTCTCCATGGTAAAAAATTTCTGTGGGAAAGCTCCATTTTAAAATAGACTTCTGTTGGAATAAAGTGGGCAAAATTGGTGAGCTCCATGAAGAGGAGACAGGGGAGCAGGAGAGGAATAGGCTGGTGTTTCTGCTGTGCTGGAAGAGTGATGCAGAGCCCATCCTCCACAAGGGAACACCTCCAACTCATCACTTCTCCCTCAAAATAGTACTTTTTCTGATGAAGCCTCAGTTCCCCTAGTTCTTTGAAATTCATTACTCTTTCCCCCAAGCGGTGGATCAGGATAATTTTAATTTAACATTTTTAAATCTTCAAAGTTTTCCTGGATAGCATTTTTTCAGCCTTGCCATAGTCCTTGTAAAATCTAGAATAGTGTGTTCTTGGCTTCCCTGAGAGCAGGGTCAGGCCAGATGATGCATCAGAATGTGTCAGCACAGATACTTTGGTGCAGATTTACTTACTTTTTATGAATACCACAGGTTGCTATTAGGATCAGTATTATTTAACATTGTACTGGAGCATCCTGCCCACTAGGTCAACCCATATTGTATCAAGGCTCTCTATAAGCATACTGTATCTGACAGCTTTTGCCCCTGAAAGGCAGGAATTCTTCTGCTCACAAAGAAACAGCAACTTTTAAGTATTTTGACCAGATTTTATCTGACCTTGAATAGCACCTACTTCTTCAAGCATTCAGTATTCATAAGGATATCAAAATCTTGCCTTCTCCTTGCTGTGTCTGATATTATTAAATGCTACAGCCTTCATAATGTGTAGCAGAACATTTTTACCCTGTGAGATTTCAAAGGAAGGGTATTTGAGTCTTATTTATACATTTTACACCTCAGCAATCAAATTGCAAAGATCAATAACAAAAGGAAAAGACATGAGCTGCATCCAGCCCTCGAAAGCACCTTTCAATAAAAAATAATGTAATTTAGCAGGATGATCACTCAGTGCAAATATGATGGAGCACAGATGGAAAATGAGGAACATTATGGATACGACTTTATGGGAGGAGGAAAGGAGGAAGAGATTTTTCACTATTTATTGGGATAATGAACAGATAATTCATGATTATTAATCTGTAGTCTTCAGGCCTTATTCTGCCATCTCTTCCCATCTCCTCGGTTCAGAACCAGGCTTGTTGGTGTATCTGGGCAGGGTCCATTGGCTGGGAAGGATCAGGCCTCTGCACTGGTTTTCACACCTCAGCAAAGGCTCCCAGGATTTGCAGGAGTGCCTCTCCAGCTCAGGACCCTGCCTGGAAGAGGAATGAGGTAGAACAAGCAACACGTGGCACAGCGCTTATGTGATAGTGTTTCTTTTTCAAGAGTGTCTCACCTTCAGGAGAGGGGCAGCAGATCCAGGGTTTCCAGCCTGTGATAACATTAAGACACCACACCAAGTAGCAAGATCACAGCCCTAAAGAGAGCCAAGGGGATACTCAACCTGCCACTGCCACCTCCCTGTGACTGGAGAGTCATATTTTCCCAAGAGCATGCATTAGCCAAGCTCTTGAAGGTGTGAGGTGACAGGAAAGGTTTCCAACACTCAAGTTTGCAAGAGGGATCCTGCTCCAGGGCACAACATTGGCTCTGTCTGCTCCTTTCCCCAGCAGATGGACAGACAGGATGGGCATGGGGCATGGCAGGGGCTGGGCAGCCAAGAGGGGACTGGAGGCAGAGGGAATGGCAGCACCTTGCTGGAGTGGAAGGAAGGAGGGAGACATGGAGCCAGGAGGGGACTTGTTCGTCGTAGCAAATTTATACAATCCCTTTATTAAAACAAAACAGTTCTTCCTTCCCTCCAAAATCCCTCCCTGCCAGCACTCAGTGCCTGCTCTTCTGCCTGGGGTCAGCACGTGCAGAAGTGGGGGAGGGAAAGATGGGGGAGTGGAGGAGGTTGTCATGTCTAATGAATACCCTGAATATATCAAGATATATATTTTTTTCATTTCAGAAAAGGTTCCATTAAGAAGGAGACAGCCTTAACATGTGCTTTGGCCCCTCATCAGATTTATGAGTATTTGCTCTGCTCTTTAATAGGAAACTCTGCAGCAACTGCCACCTTGCCTGCTCTCCCTGAGATACACAGTGGCTTCTCGGGGAAATGCACTTCATTATTAATGTGAATTTGTACGTTTTTATGACACTGCTTGGGGGAAGGGGCAGGCAGAGATTTCCTGGTGATATATGCTCATTTCTAACCATTTATTGTCCCAGACAATCGAAGAACAATGATAAACATTGTTATAGAAAGTGGAGGGTGCTGCAGTGGCATTTTTGAAAGGAAAGGAAAGGAAAGGTGGCTGGAGTGGCTTTGATGTGGTTGTTTCCCTCCACTCCACCCCTCCAGCAGCCCCTCCTGTGGGCTCTGTGCTGCCAATCACTGCCTCCCCTTGCTCACCTTCTCCCAGGCCAGCCAAGGCCATTTTCTTGGTGCTTTGCTACAGCAAAGAGGTACAGATGAAGGAGAAGGAGTTCATCGTTTGGGAAGCCTGTACTGCAGAGGATCACAGACCTCAGAGTGAAAGGATGCTCAGAGTCCCCATGCCCCTGTACCCCATCAGTCTCATTTTGGTATAATATCAAATAACCAGCATGGAAACTGTGCACACAGCAGCAGCTGTGAGGCAAAGCAGGCCAGGAAGAAAAAGGCAAGGGCGCAGGAACACAGTTTATAGATTCTCAGTATCCTTCAGTTTCCTTGCTATTACCATGCTCCTCCATGATAAAAAAACTGCTCAAGAGCTCCAGGAGATGATGAGAGCAGTGGTTCAGCATTCAAGCTTCAACCCAAAACAGGGAAATCAGGAAGGCCATGACCTCCACATTCCCTTTGCTTCCATTCTTCTGCCTTTCCCAGTAATTTTCTACACTGTCTGGTGAAGGTCAAAGTCACATTACTTTGTGCCACAGTCCCTTGAGCTCCAAAAGCCCCTGTGTTTGACAGAGCTTCCCTGGTCCCCATTGGGATATTTGCTCTCTGAATCATTGCTAGGCTGAGCTTTCTCTGTGCTGTGGAGCCCATAGCCTCCAGCTATACGTGAACGATTGCCATGTTTTGTGTTCATATTCTATTCCCTCACCTTAAATATGCACAGCCCTTTGTAACAAGAGATTTGCCCGACAGCTGAACACTGCTAAGACTTTATGACATTCTTCTGTTCTTCTCATAAAGCTGGATAGCAATGAATTAAGAACATCAGTATAAAATACAGGGTTAAGTCAAAGGTTCGTTATGTCCATCCTATCTCTGACCATGACCAATTTAAGAGTATAAGATCAGGACAGCTGTGGTATTATTACAGAGCACTCTCCAAGCCTCCATATTTACAGGGCAGGTATTTCTTCAGCTGGAGGTTACCTTCCCCTTTTTCCAGAGCTTCAGAGAACGTGCAAGAGGCCTTCTTGATAGCTGCAGAAGCTTGGGCACAACTGTGAGGCTTTTTGGAGTGAGCTCTGGAGGTACTCCAACCCCAAACAGGGAGCAGAGGGTGTACAAAGCAGCCCATGGTAGTCAGAATGCTGTTGAGCCTTCATGCTTGCTCTTTGAACATGGCTAAGAAAAGAACCAGACCCAAAGTACAGAAGTGGTATCAACACTCCGACCATGCTTTCTTCTATTATCTGCTCTGTTTTCCCTGGGAATTTCCTATGAAATTATAGAAATGCCACCCTCAAAAGATGTCTCTCTCAATGGTATGCAGAGCATGACTTTCAGTCTTACTGCAGAGTTTATACTAGCATGGATCTGTAATTCAGAGGAGGCAACTCTGCTTGTTCTCTTGTGCATAGATAATACTAGTTTGAACCCTTCTGGGTGTACTTTCAGCTTTTCTAAAACTCCAAAACACTCTGTGCAAACAAAAGTGTTTTTCTTCTCTCTTGTTGCAGAGCTGTTGAAATCTCAACTGTGAAACTGCTGTCTTCATAGTCATTTAATGAAAACTAATCACAAAAACTCCCCATTTCTGAACACCCCCATGTTTATACCATGAGCCACACAGATTATCTGAAAATATCTATCTCAGTACATGTAACCAATATCCTGGTGTAGTGCACAGCTGCCAGTAGGCATCTCCACTACACAGCTCCATCTCTCCACTTCTCTCTTATTTCAAGCCAAGATTTAGAAGAACCTTTCTGTCCAGATCCCTGTCTCTGGCCTCCACTGCACTTCATGCCATCTCTGTCCAGTCTCCCTGTACCCACATGTTCATCACTGCTGCAAGCATGGCAGTGACTGCAGAACATGGGTATTTCTGGGGAGCAAGGTAAGCTACTGGCACTGAACACTGCTGTGACTGTCCTCATGGCTACCAACTTCCTTTACAGGGTCATTAAAAAGACTGACATTGCCTTTTACTCACCCATTGATCTGCATCCCAAGGGACATCACAGAAGAGTCTCTCTGAAATACTGTGTTCTGTTTCTCCCTAAGTTCATGTGCAGTGAACATACTGCTCTTCCACTGGAGAAGGGCAAACTTGATGCTTCCTTCCTGCTCCTTCAGCTCAGGGGCAAACAGCTGTGTGTGGCTCAGGCTTCAGTGAAGCTCACCCTAGACTAGACACAGACAGACAGACAGACAGACAGGCTGCAGGTGGGCTTCCAGTTCAGTAACTCAGTTCCCTCTCTACTCCTACAGAACCCTAATCTGTTGGCCTTGAGTTTTTACAGTGCAAGACCCAGGTTTGTCATCCAGGGAAAAGACGATGAGGGAGGTAATTCTCTTTATTTGATCAGTGTTTTTTTAAAAACATTATGCTCCTATGCTCCCAAGAATTATGTGGTGGCCTTTGTCTATAAATCACAAATGCACAAAAAATAACTCTCAGTACTTTTCCAAAGAGATTAGGGTGAAAGTTCCTACGCTCATATTTCACGTCTCAAAAAAAAAAACCCCAACAAGAGTGATAAGTATAGCCAAAAGGAGTGCTAAAGCACACTCTGTCATTTGTTTTCCATATGCCATATGTTTTCTGAATCCTGCACCTCCCACATACAAATTGCATGCAATAATGTGGGGTACACATATTACTCAGGATTATTTACTTAAACCCTGCTAATATAGAGGGAATTAACTTAGATAAAGTCAAGCCACTGTGCTTTGTTTTGCTTTTTTGCTTCTTCTGGATTCATAGAGTAGAAAATTAAAGATCCCACTGTGCCAGGCTTCACGTCATTTGGTTTTAATCTAATTCATCTTTTCGATTCTCTGTTTCTCCTTCTCTTTGAGTATCATCAGTAGGTGGTCCGAGCATCAACCAGAAGATTTACTGGCAAGGCTAAATGTATGAATGTTATGAACACATTGTTTTTCTGATATGATTTAATGACCTTTTTGGCATTCCCATGGCTGTTGAAATCTTCTGTAGTAATTCCCTTTGGCAGCCAAAGCTCCTGTTGATCAGGTGAAAGCTGATGCAAATGTCAAATGTCAATAAATTCGTAATCCATAAATGTAATACTTGGTGCCAGAGTGAGATAGGGTTAACCAGAGTGCAGCAGGAGACACCTAGGATGTGAGCTACATCGTCTTAGTGTGAACAAAAAACAGAGAGGAAAGGAATGCCACCTCCAGAACCTCTCCATAGCTAAGCTCATTTCCTTCTCCATACACCCTAATTACCCTGTGTGTTTTCTGAATTGCTGAGCTTTGACAAAAAAGGGGTTTATTTATGGCTTGCATTTGATGGTGAAGTCTGGTGATGCCAGTTCCATCCCTTGTTCTGCTTTTGACTCATCATGTGAGGCTGGAATTTACCTTCTCTATTTCTAAAGTAGCTCTTTACAGTTCAGAAGCTTCAGAGGCTTCAGAGTTTGATCCTGGAAAATTATTAGTTAAGCAAGCTATGCCACTAAATTAACAAGACCACTTGTATAGCCCAGGTGTTGCAGGAGTAATTTGTGACTCATTTTAGTATTAAGGTGCTTGGAAAGGGTGAGCCATGTATGAAGCCTTATTTTATATACAGTAAGGACATAAGAACAATCACATAATTTCCCAAGAGGTTTTCTTAAGGGCCCTCCACTTTGACCTTTGACTCTGAAAAGCTCCAGTTTGTTTGACATTGAAAAAAAGCAAATGTGTGAATACAGGGCCATAAGCATTTGCACTTTGCACATGCTGGAGCTGAACACAGCTGAACTGGAAAAGGCTGCAACAGCTAATGTGCTGGGAAAATAAACCAGAGGCATTTACTTAATAACTCAACTAATTCCTTTAGCTCACCTTGTAGAGACTTAACCTTTGAATGAGAGTCCCTAGTTCAGAATCCCATGTCTCCTCTGTCCTCATGTTAATTTTTAAATTATATATCATTGTTGAGAGGCCCTCGTGTTGAGCATTACAGGCTATTTTTCACGTCTAAAATGGGGAATTATAACTGAACATTAGCTCCTGGTTATAAATCACACCGAACAAAGTGGCATCTGCATCTACTCAGTAACAAGAGTGGGAAAATTGTAACTTACTTAAAATGAGACAGGAAAGAGGGCACAAATGCAGTAGCAGAGGTAATTGTGACTTTAGATAACCAATGGTTCTCCCAACCAGCTGATGCACAGGGCTCCTGTTGTCCTTCTCTGTGTTGTAAGTGCACAGTCACAGGAGGAGCTCAGTCAATCTGGAGGGTAAGCATGGAGCTGGAAGCGATTTCCCTCCTATCCCCAATGCCACCAAGCATGCTGTGAGCCTGTTGGGATGGGGTTGAGGTGGCAGAGAGCCATTTCACAGCCTGGAAATAGCACTTGTCTCTTGCTCTTCCCATCTCCATCAGCAGGCATGAGTGAGTAGTGACCACAGTTCCCTCTCCCTGGGTTATGTTTTTATTTCTAATCTTAGCTAAAGCCCAGGAAAGGAGGAGGCAGCACATGACAGAGCAGTTACCAAGGCTGCTGGGGTTGGGCTGGGCTGCCCTTCTCCTTCTCTGCTGCTCAGTTCTCCAGGAAGGAACTGACACTGCTCCTGTGCCTTGCTGAGCAGCCCACTGATGATACAGTGTTACCATAAAAGACAGCAAAATAAGCATAAATTTTTCGCTGAGACTGGGCTACTTCTTTTGTTTGTCTTTGCTGGCCTTCCCTTTCCTCTTTTCCTTTTTTTTCCTTTTTGGTCTCTTTCTGAAAGATCATCTTAAACTCTGCATAGCACCTTGCACCGTGTGATCTTATATCTGCTATTGGTTTTGGACCCTAATGCATCAATAGCTTTAATTTTAAAAATGCCAACTATAAAGGTTTCAGCCTGAGGTGCTAAGGATGTCCCAGAGTGCTGCTGCCTTTCTGTTCAGATATTCCTCTTTTTGGGGGTCATACACCCTCCTCTGTACGGCACTAGCCACTGGAGTTGCTTTACAAGATACCTGAAATGAAGGCAGCCAGGCACTTAGGGTTCATTCTACCTGCAGTGCAGGTTTTTGCTTAACAAGAGCGCAAAACTCCATAAAGAGATTTTCCTGAAATTAAAGTTTAGGTTTCTCTCATAACAGACAGTAAAGAAAGCAGTTTTTACAGCCAGGCCAGGTCAGTATCATGGCAGGAGGCATTTGCTCAGGAGCTGCCACTGGGAGAGGAATACCAGGATTCCTCCTATTGCTCTCTGGTGAAGGTGACCTGCAGCTTGCTGCAAAGTCCTTTCCTGCTCCCTTACTCAGTGTCCCCAGTATAGAAGTGCAGTTTTTCCAGGTTTAAATTCAGTAGTCAATACTTTATGTCCCACACAGTTTCCTAACAAATCCTGGCCCCACTCCAGCACTCCATCCTGGCACAGGAGTCCTCAGTCTTGTTCTGTTTCTGCAGTGCCAAGCACAAGGGGTTGCTGGTCCAGGACTAGTCTTTGAGTAACAATAATTGTAATAGGTGATTTGCTGATTAGAGGCAAACTTAAGAATATTCTTAAAAGCTTTGCAGAACAGAGGCCTGTGTGCTTTTTATTTGCTAGGCTGCTCAGCAGTAATTCAGACATCTGGGAATTGCTGAAGACCTGGTCTAATTGTGTGTCTAAATCATAGTTTCACTGTGATTCAGGGGTACTAACATTACACTCTACACAGAATGGCTGAGGTTATATGGTCAGATTCCTGCAGATGGTCAGTTTGCATCATAAAATTGAAAATTACAACTTAAAGCATAAAGCTACTGCCTCAAATTTATTATATATTGCAGCACAATGAGCAAATTAATACTAGGTGCAGTATATGCCCAGACATTAATGTGAGCAGAGGATGAAATATTCTCCTCCCAGCTCATTGGTACATGTTCCTTTCAGAGCAGAACTGAATCGCCCAGAAGCACCAAAGAAGAGGAAGTCAGCAGGAGTGCAGTCCTGCGTGGGGCTGGGCTCCTGGCTCTGGGGACACGGGAAGGACATTCCACACCTTGCGGCACGGGGCCCCAGGGCTTCTGAACTTCCAGCTCTGCTCTGTGCATCATGCATGCAAGAGCTGAGCTCTCAGCAAAATCTTTTTATTATTCGTCATAAAGAAGCACAGCTGTGAAAAGCAAACTAGGGAAGGAGGGTGGGAACAGGCAGGCGCTTTCCTTGGGATTCATGTAAATCTGGAATAGCTCCGCTGCAAGTCCACTGAATTATGTTGCTGTCACTTGGACATCAGACCAGAATCAACCTCTTTACCTGCAATAGATGAATGAAATATCTTGCTACTGTGTGTCCAGGAGCCAGCTAAGCTTCTTGCAGAGTTGCTGTCACTATGCCCAGGGCAGAAGCATATTTTTTTTCTTACTGTTGTACATAAGGGCTTTGCTGCAGCCGACAACATGAAATGTGTTAGTTCGGTTTGTTCAAAATGGAGTGTTGCCTCTTTGATGTTGTACTGCCATCTCCATCTTTGTCATCATTGCCCATCTTTTTCAATCTAATGAACTCAAACCATCAGTGCAACTTAAGTTCGGCTGTCTGTTCTTGCATAGTTAATATTAAAAATGTACTAACAGTGTGGCTGCGAAATCAAATTATGCACATAAATATGCTGGCATAGCAGAGGAGGCGGCAGAAGCTGAAGTTAGCAACATTGATGCCAGTTCACATTTGCAAATCAACCGTCAATCTGTCATTAAACATGTTATCAAATGATGATAAGTGTATGCTTCTTGCTTGCATTGGCGCGCTTATTCCCGATGTTGATGTGCATTAATGGGATAATGTGCATTAACATAGTCTTGCTTGGATGAACACAAAACATTTTTTATCCGTCTCAGTTTGTTTCCCCCTGTGGCCCCCAAGTAAGTGTTTTGTGTTATCAAATTGCCAAAAAATGGGAAAACACATTACTTTTAATTAGTAAAAATTTTCGTCATTATTTTTTTTTAAGTTTTATCCAGACTGTCTCCTGTGTGTTGGCAGTTAGGGTGGGAGGGGGGCACAAAAAAACAGTCCACTGCCTTCTTTAAGTAAAACGATTAATGTCAGAAACCCAGAGACTGACAATTATGTGCTGTCTTAATGCACTGGCCTTTCATCTGCAGTCCTTGCTTTTGACACAAGTGATGGTTTCAGTTCAGCGATATGAAAGGCAGGAAGGGAAACGATCTCAGGCATTCCCAGCCCATTGTGTGGTGCCTCACTCAGACATGGCAAGCAGCCCTTGAGCTGGCTTCATTTAACAGTTTTACGTACGAGCTGGCACCAGCTGTACCTAAAGATTAAACAAAAAGCTAAAGAAGAGCACTGCTGCTTTAGGAGGGCCGTGAGTTTCTGAAGGAACTTCCCACACATTTGCCTGACTCCATTATCCCCTCCCATGGGATGCTGCATAGTTAGGGCTCCATTCACAGTACATACTGATGGTAAACTTCAAGAGAACTAAAAAAAAATTCTCACTGGAATGAACAAAAAGTGATTGAAGGCATAAAGCCATTAAAAGAGCCTGAATATCTCCCAACCATAGACCAAGTGTCTGCTCAGCTCACAGGCTCTGCCTCAGTGGTACCCAGGAGGTGAGGGCTCAGCTCATCAGCTGCCCAGGGAAAGCTCCATTGCCCGGGAATGTTTTGAACAAAAATAAATAATTATATTCTTGTTTATTACCTCTGTTTAGAATTGAATCGTTTACCCAGGCTTTTGGAAAAGGCTGAGATGGAACTCTACTGGACTATGTCTCACACTTAGAGGACTTCAAAGTTTTCAAAGTCTTCATAAAGTAAATGAAACAAGGTACTTCCCACCCCTTGGAGAACATCTGTTCTTTTAAACCCTTTCATATATATGCAACAGGGGCAAAACTGTGATGAACTACCCGGGTTTTTACACTGAAGCAGTAATTGTAATGAAAAGCAATATGGATAATGTCTAGTCCTGTTCAAAACACTGGGAATGCTTCCAGAAGTTTTACTAGGACTTTACCAATAGTGTTATCAGATCAGGATGAAGAGTTCCCTTAAAGGAAAGTCAATCACTTAAAGTGTTTTGGTTTTAGTTCATGAGCTTGGAAACAAAACCCTTTCTAAAGCTTTCATGAAAGACATCATATA
The DNA here is from genome assembly GCA_023637945.1 of Phaethornis superciliosus. Classification (NCBI taxonomy): domain Eukaryota; kingdom Metazoa; phylum Chordata; class Aves; order Apodiformes; family Trochilidae; genus Phaethornis; species Phaethornis superciliosus. The sequence continues at coordinate 8,332,805 of JAJQWJ010000019.1, forward strand.
ATTTATTTGTTTCTAAAATGGCAAATTTTTCTAATATAATAGAAATGTTTAAGAATTACTCTCTGTCTTTGCTTATGACTACACCTAAACTCCAAATATGGTTTGGGATTTATCTTGGCTTTTTAAAAAATGTATAACTAATTAAATAGTGAGCTTCTACAAACTATGAACTTTTTGGTATATGGGTCAAATTTTTGATCACTCTTTCTTTTTTCTCACTCTAATAATGCCATTAACTTCAGGCATACTATTCAGGTCTCTGATTTCTATTATCTGTATAATTTAAAGGAAAAATGAAAGGGAATAATTATTGATTTTTTTTTTTTTAAATTGTCTTGAGTTTTTAAAAGTCATCCATTGCATTTCCTATTGTTTCTAAATTGTGGATACATCAGCACAACTTTCATAATCATAAAAATCTAATAGCACTAATTGTATTCCTGTTAACCCTAGCTTCAGCAAGTCCTTGTGTTTTGTATTTCTAAGCCATAGACCTTGTCTTCCAATACAAAGAGCTTGAATTTTAAATATGTTTTCTGTTAGACATCCATTACTGGCAGAATTTACCCAGCAATATTTTTTTTTTTTACAGTTGTGTAGCTTTACATTGCTTCTATTCCATGAGCTACCTTGAAATTAACTTGTCAAACGTTGATCCCACTACTTAGGGAAGAATCCTAATCAGATGAGTGGACCAATTTGTCATGACTTGGAGGAGAGGTGTTGGAAATTAGATGGCATTAAAAAGGCTTGCTCTGAAGACTGGGTACAGGGAACTGCTGCTCAGCAGCTCAGGCTGAGCTCCTGTGAGGGACTATTTGTATCAGAGATGGTGTTTGGAAAGGCAGAGTGAGAAGCATGTCTTGATGTCTCACTTTCCACATTGTGTTTGAGCTATAGCTCCCTCAAAGTGCTTCATCACCAGAGCCCATCTTTCTCCCCTTTGGGGCACTTGGCAAACACCAGAACATGGTGCAAAGCTGTAGAAGACTGAGCATAGCAAACTTGAACCCTGAGCCAAATCAGTGGCCCTATCATGGTACCATCTGGGAGAAGCCTGGATCTGGATTTTGCCTTTGTGACTTCAGCCAGTCTCTACTTCAAGCAGATGTATAAATCAGGTGTGTTGATTTACCAGTTTTCATTAAGCAGTTGGATGCAGTGAGATGCTGTGTTATTCCTTGGTAATCATACATCAAAACAAATGTTGAATGAGGAATTAGCAGTAACACAGGCTATTTTTCCTCTCTATTTTCCCAATCTTTATTCTTCATGCTGTATCTTTTTCTATTATCTTGGACCTGACTTTGGAGTGGTTTCAGTTTTTGAAAATGGCAAGTAATTAGTCAATATGTTTTCACCATATGTATCGAGCTCAATAAAGAGGCAACCATTGGCCTTTGTCATGGCACAGTAAGCGTTCGTTTTCTCAGCACTTCAAGTTAAGCCGAGCGTGTGGTGAACGCCAAAGAATTTAATGAGGAATTTTACAATGAAACATTTGACATAATAATTCACAGTTCAGTGCGGTTCACAAATTTGGGGTGAGTCCCCTTTTGAGATTGCCTCTGTTTGTGTTGTTCACACTAGAGATCTTGCATGAGCTGCTTCTCCTCTGCCTGGTGCCCTGGATGAGCAGAGGGTGTGCAAAGGGTGGATAAATTGATATGACTCAAAATGGTCCCAGTTTTCATCTTCTTGGCACAGATGCCATGTACAACAAGGCAGAATTCTTTAAACCCTTTCTCCCTTCCAGACTGTCTTTTTACTTACCCCAAGCTAGTTAATGCATCCTTTCCAGATAGAAATTTCTGCTTTAAGGCTTCCGCTGTTGCTGACTGTTAATAATCTTAAATAAAGGTCAGAGTCTGATCTTAACACTGCTGATATGAAGTGGCATTTGCCCAACTTTTGCCATCTCCTAAGCAAAAATTCATCCAGTGTTTCCTAGAGAGAGATGGAATAGACAGCAGCCTTGACTGGGACGTTTTGCCCTGCTGGGAATATTGTATTTCAGTTATCTGTGGAACAGGTTTCTGCATTCCCCCGCTGGGTATCTTTAGATCTGCAGAAAAAAATATTTGAGCTCAGACTCAGTTCAGCCAGATACAGGTATTTTGTTTAACATTTTGGGGTATATACAACAAATAATGATGAACAAGAATGATGACACGTTGTTTTACTGCAGTCATGATTTAAATTTATGTGGCATTGCTATTGAAGTCAATAGGACTCTTTCCTGAGTATGTTTTGCAGGGTGCAGTATCATTAAAATATGACAGTTAATAGTCTTGTTTATGTTATTATATTTAATGAATAAATATATCAGTCTGTACATCAAACTCAGTTTTGTTTATACTCTTTAATTGTAGTCTTATCTCCCCTAGAAGCATGTTATATCTTTTAATTTTATAATTATCCACTTTATTCATGTGTGACACTACAGAGCTGCTGCTTATATCCTGTGAGACATCCAGATGCAAACAGATGGAAGAGAGGCAACCACTAGGAAATTCAGATCTGGATGTGAATCCAGCTCCATATTTTCAAAACACTCCACAATTTCAGACCCAATGTCTTGGTTTGGGATGTTGTATAAAGGAGCAAGAATGCAGAATGTGATTCTAATTTATAACATCTCCAAACATGAATGTGAATTTTATATGATCCTTCAATACCTAAATATTAAAAATGCATTCAGAGTCTTCAGGAGGAGAAACTAAGGGCCTACCTCCCCCAGATAAGAAACCAGCACTGGGCAGCAGAATTGTACCCCTGCCCATGCCTCTTTCTTCCTTCTCAGCTTGAGATTCACTTTGGGGAAGCTTGCAAATACCAAATAGAGGTTGAAAATTGTAGATTTGAGTCTCCTGCATCCCAGTTGAGTTCTCTAAACCCAAAGAACTCAAAGCAAAAGAGGTTTAGAAGAGGAAATTCTCGATAGGACTTTTAAAGAAAGCCTACAGATCCACCTTCATAGAAAGCTGTAACTGAGTAGATTCCCAAAGCCCAAGAGAGAGGTACTCTACAATAAGGAATAAGACTGTTCTCAGCATCTGTCTATTTTCCAGGTCTGGCCATAGCAAACCCCCTCAGAGCTTGCTGACTTTTATAGCTTTCCTTCTGAGACATCCAGCTTCTCCCAACCTTGAAAGCTAAATCTCTGCTCAAAACATGTAGTTCCCCAAAACTTACTTATACAACCTCCATGTCCTCCTTAATAGCTGTGTGAGGGTGATTCTGTGCTTTTATCAGCAGAGATTCTCTGGGGTGTCTCAAAATACAAACCAACTGATGGTTTGGCAGATGAGTCTCCTCTAGATTTGAGTTAGATGAGTAAATCCACTGTCTGGGGGACAGTCAGCAAACTCTCATACCTGGCCATGGAGCAAGATATGAAGGGAAGAAGAGCATCTCTTCCCTCACAGATCACATCCAATACCAAGCTTTCTCATTTGGGATCTGTTGTCAAAGCACAGTTACAGGAGAAAAATCCAGAATAAAAAGACTAAAGGTGTGATATTTATACTGTAAAAGTTATGTTAGCTAATTACTTTTATTATAGTGATGAATAGTTTAGTGAAACAACCTAGGTATTACATGTGTGCATAGGAAGACAGCTTTCACATGATTCTGTGCCTTTTTCTTTAACTTTTTTCTTTTTATCTATTATTGTAACACAAGATATATTTGCTGTGTGTTGCTCTTTCTGAAGGCAGCACCTTCCTTTGGATTTAGTAGCCAAAGCATATGCAATAGCAGGCTGGGAAGGAGGAACACACATGTATAAAACCGTAGTCTAGAATAAATTGCTCAGATTACAAGAGGGCAGCTGTCAAGAGGCATGTGCAGCTAGGTGATAGAAATAATTAAAAAAAGAGGGCTAAGTTTCCCCATTTACAAAAGTAGTTCTTGATAGCAAGATCTTTACTTAGTGTGTTTTTTCCTTCTTAATTGGTTTATTGAGTTGCTGGGCTTTAACCTCCTTGATTTTGAAAGCCTCCCTCAAGTATTTTGTGTTTGAACAGAACTTCTAGTAAACGTCTAGTAAATGTGACAAAAGTCACCTCTAAGTCAGTTATCTAAGGAAGGCAAAATCTGCTTAAAAGACTGAAACAGACAAAGTGAATACTCTTCTCAGTTAGCACTTGAAGAAGAAATATCATAATATTTAAACCAGTTTTGAAAACTTTCCATGAAAATAGGGGAAGGGGGGGAAAAAAACATAAAACACTAGTTGAATACAGAGAGAGGCCAAAGAGAGTTCAGTTACCATAGAGATTATTACTGGCAATTGGTACTCCACAGCAGATTGGGATCTGTTACAATATTTTTATTAATCTTTTCTCTTAATTGGTTATTTATGTATTTTGGATCCATGTCTGTGCTGGGTCCAGATTTTACTCTTTACCTGTCACTCTTTCTGACATGAAACAGTAATGATTGTGCCAGATACCAGGCATTTCCTTGATTTGTAAGCATTAGCAGGGGTCACGAGTACACAAAATACCACGTGGACAAGTCAGTGTGCTTGGCTTTGGGTGGTGAAGGGAGGAGGGGGAAGCATCACAAACACACTCAGTCTCTGCAAGGTTTCATCAAAGCACTCTGCTGTGCAAAGCCTTATTGCCATTATAATTGTGATAATTTTTGTAAGTACAGCAGAGAGGATGCAGAACGAGTTTTCCTCTTTCAATTTTCCCTTGTGTATATGCCAGCCTAGGCTTTTAGCACATGCCCATTCCAAGGCATAGTTTGGAAACATTCTCCCTGTCTTCTCTTCCTAAAGATTCATCCTGTTGCTTCTGTCTCTTGCAGTGACTGAAACCACCCAGTCTTTTTCTAACCACTTTAGTGGAAGTGTGCTTAAGGACTAATGTTAACTTAAGGGACTTATGAAATCAAGAAGCTTCTAAAAATTCAATTCATATTTTTTTAAGAGTGCCCAGTCCTGTACATACCCAATATTAGATGTATTTTAAATTGCTGATAGCTTTTTTTTTTTTTTTTTTCTACTACACCATTTGCCTATAAGGAGATATTTGTTCAGGATGCCTGAGATCAGCCAGAGCCAGCTGGATTGTCATCCCTGTTCTCCTTCCCATGCCAAGCCTGTTGCTCCCTGCCTGCTTCTCCTGCTTTTTCAGTGCAGGAACATGGGGAGCACAGTCAGGAGGAGATGCTGAGCAGGGAATCTGGCTACAGGGAGTACTCTCAACAGCACAGGGGGAACAAAGTATATCTAAAAGGAGACAGAGAGGGAGAAACGTGTTTTTCCACCTCTAATCTCCTTCAGTTATCATGATCTCAAGGGTTATTTGTGATGATAGTAGGTACTGCATTTCAGATGGAAATGTGATTTTCCAAGCTGACGGTGTCACTTTAAGTAAACAAAGTTAATTCTGCTTCCTGCTATGCAAGGCCTAATCTCATTACCCAAACCACAAGTAGCATAACAGAAATTATTCCCATCTGTCAGAAGAACTTAAAATAAAGGTGGAAATTGTTTTTATGTTTTGTCCCTCTACTTTCCCCCAAATCTCTCAATGGATGTTAATTATCTCATCAGATATATTTAAACCTGTTCAGATCCCCCAGCTTCTGCCTCTGGTTCCTTTTTCATTTGATGTGCCTATAGAATAATAATATTTATGCAGCATCTTGGAGTTAATGCTCAGCTTTGATGAGCTGTAGCCAGAAGATGTGAGCTGGGTGGCTGACCTTTCATCCTGCTGCATTCTGCTATCAGGAGGCAGAAACCAGGTGACATCAGGTGGGCTCAAGTCATGCCCAGAGGTGATCTAGGTGATGCCAACCCTGCCTAAAACAAATAGAGAAAACCTCTGAGCTAGAGACAGTCAAACAGGGAGCGAGGGGGTTAAAATTGAATATGCTGAACCTGTGCCTACAGCTCCAGGGGATCCATCAACCTGTTGCATACATGCCTGTAGTCAGGGAGGTCTTGGCCTCATCCAAGCTGCATGAAATGGCAGAGCCAGGCAAGCCCCAGTGCCACATTACTGACATAGGAGAGGCAATGGTGATGGGCACATTGCTGTGTTGAGTTTCTCCAGCCTCAGCACACCCCCAGGCTTCTCCCAGCCTGCTGCTGGTGCACAGTGTGGATGGGGCAGTGTCAAAGGGAACTCAGCAGCCCTGAGCATCCCGGGCATTAACAGCAGAGCAAGTGTTGACCAGAAATCCTGCAGCAGGTTGGGACAGCCCCAGGGCAGTGCAGTACTGGGGACAGCAAGGCAGGATCTTGCATGGGGGACCAGCTCTGTGTCACTTCCATGGGTGTAAACCCAGAACAGCTTTCCTGGACGCAGCACAGTGTAAATTCATGATGATTTACATGGGGAGGAGAATCAAGGAATTGGTGTTGCAGGGTCCAGCAGGAGCAGGCAGAGGGAGCAGACCTTCAGCTTCCCAGGTCTGTCTCTAAGCAGAAGAAAATCCAAACACACTACCTAGGCCTTCTTAGCTAATTCCAAACCAGCAAGCACCAATCGTAAGAGGATCGTTCATAAAACTCTCCCAACAACAGTGATTTTCATCCCCTTCTCATTTAAAATGACCTTTATATGATGATGATGTCTGCCTTGCTGAGCCTTAATTGCTTAATTGCTAATAGAGAAGCAGGTTCTCTATTAGACAAACACTTATTTTAAGACTGTATTTTTCTTGCAAGTATGCTGTTTTCTTCCATTTTAAGCTCATCAGCACTATTTTAAAAGCATTAAAAAGACATTTTCAAGTAGTTATATTTTGTAAATTTATTTATTTATTTACTCTCTGAATTTTTTTCCCCACTCTCTTCCTGAAAGTTATTTACAGCAGGAATCTCTCCTATTAGGAATTTTTCTGCCTTTTACTACCACATTTGCACAGCACTTTGCAAAAAGCATTCATTTTTCACTGAACAGCTGTTACAGGTTGTGGGTGTTATTGGGAATTTATTTATTATGGGCAAGTTCAGAGGGCTTAGGAAAATATCCTGCACCTGCTTCACACATGGAGAGCAGAGTTCCTGCCCTTGCTGAGACCTCTGGTAAGCCTTGCCCTGAGCTCTGACTCCTCTGTTCTCCTCGAGCTGCCCTTTTGCAGCAGTTTTGTTTTCTTTCTTATGTGTGACTTTTGAACATTATTAGCTTAGTTTTGTAGTGGTGTTAAGATCTAGCAAATCAATCTCTTAGTGTAGGGTTGCTTCTGATTGCTGATAGTTTTAAAGAAATCGATTGACTCATTTGTTCTGAAAAGCCAGGTTTTGCCTTAGGTTGGATTTTTTGGCATAGCATTACTGTACTAATGTGCTGCAGAAGGTTCCAGAGGTGATTTGTACTGATGCTGATCACAGAGATAAGTTACACCACAACAGCATTTCTGAAATAAGACTTGGGGCTGGAGTGGCTACAGCCTGGCAAAAGCCTCTGCTGTAGCCAAGGCAGCAAGAACAACATTCCAGGTGCTGCTAAGAGCCATGCAACAGAAACACTTGAGATCCCCCAGCCTTGAAAAGCAGCCACGGATATTTCTACCCTAGAAATGTGTCCCCTTGTTGTGTTCTTTCTGAAAGAATACCTTGCAGAAAGCAGAGAACATGACAGGAAAAAGGTGAATGATGAAAAACTAAGATGGGGGAAATGGCCCAGAAGAAGCTTCAGGTAAAATGGGCAGTTAAGTTACTTGGACCACTTATGGTGGTAAAGTGAGAAAGCTTGGGCTGATTTTTGATGTTTTGGGTTCCAGAAGGAATTTCAAAGGCAACTTGGCTGCTTCTTCCTTTTTCATGACTGCTTCAATAACATAATGCCCTGAGCCTCTGGTTGTGATTGCATCCCCAATGCTTTAGTACAGTGTGGACAAGCAGTGAGAAACACTCTTTTGCACTACAAGTAACCAGCTGGGAGGAAGGCAGCACTGCTATCCTCATGAGGGATGCATGAGAGCCAGAAAAGTAAGTGGCCACGTTGAGTGGTAAAACCTGATGAGTAAAAGGATGCCCATGGTTATTTTATGAAATATGGTATGCAGGAGGTGCAGTAAGCAGTGTTCTTGGCTGACAGCAGTAAGCATGATTGGTTTTAGGATTCTGAAAGTGTTTAAGAGCTTTGTTTCATTTATTTCAACCTAGGTGTTTTTCAGAATCTCAGTCATTCTACCCAGCCTACTCATCTCTTTGCTAAAAGAAATTCAGAGCATGGCAGGAGTTAATTGCAAAAGGTGATATGGCTTCTCTTTGGATTGTTCTGAGTGGTATTTTGGGCAGGCTTTCTTGGCTCAAGCTCCAAGCCAACAAAAAGCCAGGTGGCTGCGTTGGCATGGTGCTGAGCCCTACGTAATACATCTGATGGAATGCAGGGTTTATTAGTTTGGCACTGTACTCCCTGATTTTCAAGGATTTTGGATAAGTTCTGGCTGGCATCCCATTGGGTCAAACTTACCCCTTTTTATATGTGCCTAAGGTAACAGGGGAGTATGCAGTCCTGGTCATGCTGATTTGCAAAATTCATGTAACCTAATACTTGTGTGGCTTTCAATCTTAGATTTGTTTTTTTCAAAAGGTTGTGTTACTTAAGTACAGGGATAGAAGTTGTGAGCACATTTTTAGGTGGGGCAGGAGGCTCGTGTGTGTGGCCAGAAAAAGTATTTGCAAATGGCAAAAATTGATGTTTCCTATCCAGAGCCAAAAACACTTAGAAATGATCTATGTCTCATATTTGTTGTACCCTGAGGTCACAGAGGGATGTGACTTTCAGGAAAAAATGGATAAACTTGCAAGTTTGAAAATATGTATTTTACTTTAGGGCATTTTCAAGGGCTTTTTTTATTGTGTCAACATCCACTGTTTCACTTATATTTTTCAATTCCCATAAATTATTAATTATATTTATTTTATTAAGTTTTGGTGCAAGCCATTGTTCTCTGTTATCAGTTTGTTACAAATAATATTGCTTGACTGCAGTGTTAGAGTCTCTCTGAAATGACACCCTGTGATTACTGAGGTGCAATCCAAAGGCAAAATTAAGTCATTTCCTAGGAGGTTTGTATTTCTTCCTTGATTTCAGAGTTTCTTTTCATTTTACTTCATTCCATTCAAAGCCTCAGCAATAGTTAGGTCCTGTAGCTCTGCCATCACAGTTCCTTGTGAGGAAGGTTCAGAACGGAGATAAAAGAGTTTCAAAGCAGAGCAGAAGAAGCCAAAATATCTGGATTCAGTTTCTGCCCACGCTATTAAGGCAAATAAATATAAATCAAGAAGTGCATCTGCAAACACACACAAAGGCCTCTCCATGTGTGGGATGGAGAAGAAATTGGTGCTGCTTTGCCAGAAAGAAGTATCTCCAATAGGTCTCCATGAAAGCATTATTTTTTTGGGTAGCCATAGAAAACCAGGGCACTGCCTAATGTTCCAGCCTAACGTGCCTGGGGTCTATAAAGTTTGGTGAAAAGGATAATTTCTTTAAAGTTCAGGGCAGCTGGATTTACTTTGTTGAATCCTTACCTTCCTTCTGTCATTTAGACCTCAAAAATAATTTGTGGGGTTTATTTCCTAAATACAAGAGTTGTTCCTGGCTGGGAGCTGAGCAGCACCCATGCTGGGCTGGACCCTGGGGTGGCCCTGGCAGTAAAGCCCACTCTGGATAATGAGTTTTGCTAACACAGTGTTGCTAGCTTTATCCTCCTCCTTTCTCTCACTTTCTCTTTGTCTTTAGACCCTGAAACATATGTAAAAGTTCATATTTGATTCAGCCCACCTTTGTAAAAAATGAATTTCTGAGAAACTGAAAAATCTGACCAAACTGCATTACCAAAGAACTTGGTCTGTGTATCATGTGAGCATTACAAACTTACATCATGATCAACAATCAGTTTGCTATTTAACCAAAAGAGGAACCATTTTTGTATGATAAAGAATGGTTCTGACACTATTGCACTCTATTAAGGCAAAATAAGGCTGGCAAAAAAGTCTGATTGGATCTGTGATCTGCCAATTGCTAATGAACGGAAAGAGAAATGCACAAGCAGCAGAGCTGAAAATCAACTAGAATATCTCCTTTTACTGCTTGTAGAAGGCTGTTCTCTGTAGCTTCAGTGGTGGAATTCATTATTGGGGATAAGAACAGAGATTAGGTTAAAAGAGCTTTTTACTGACAAGACCTTATTCACAATGGAGTGCCCGTTCCTTTCAATTTGAAATTTTCTGACTGTATACAGTGAGTGAGTTATTGATAATAGTAGGTACTTGTGTAGTGGCCAAGGGTAACAGAAGCATCCATTTTGCTGGACACTTTACATATGCACATTAAAAAATAATCTCTCCACAAAATATCCATAGGATCTTATTTCTCTTTGGTTTTTCTTCTTTAGAGGAGTATCTGGTTTATGGTTGCAGTTTTGAAAACTGTTACCTCGTTGAGCAGTTTAGACTGAGAATGAGTCAAAGATAGCCTCTTTTTTATAACTCAATCTTCCAAAGTCTGCTATAAATGCAAATAGCAAAGAGATGCCCCAATGTTAAGATGCTGATGCTCACATAGTATAGAAAGTGCCAGGGCAGTATGTGTGAAATAACTATCACAGGCCATTTTGTAAGCTCTTTTCAGAAGATAGTTTCCCCAAGTAAAAATATGTAAACTGTATACAAGATTGAGGCATTTAAAAGAAAAAGGGAAAGGACCAAAACTAATTAGAATTGCAGCTACTGTACATTTGCTCCTTTCAAGCTTTTTGCTAGACTGTCCTTATTTGAAAAAAGGAACCAAAGTGTTTGTCTGACATTGCCTTCTGCAAACCAAAACCAGGTGAGCCCTGGCTGAGACTTCACTGGGCTCTGCCTGCTAGTCATTTTGGTAAATAGTAAACTTAGTTTTAAGCTTTAGTTAAAGGTTTTCTGAGGACCAGGACCTGATCCTTTTCTCATGTTGTTTTCCTATGAAGGAGCTGCTTCTGAACTCAGACAATTCACTAGAAGCAAGATCAGAATTGGGACATATGGCATTGTGTCTGAAGATCTATTAGATCTCCCAATAAAACAAACACATCTTTTGAAGTTGTTTGGCTGTTTCTAGAGTAAAGGAAGAACTTCAGAGAGAACTATTGGGTGAAAAGGAATCCTTTTTTTACTCCTCTCCCTGCCCTTACACCCTCTTTCCATCCCTCTTTTCCCTATTTGACTTTTCTTCTCTTATTTTTTTTTTTCCAAAGGAACCTTTATAGTGAGATGTACAGTAAAACTTTCTGCCAGCATAGTAATTTTGGTTAGAGATGTCTTTTTTATAGCACTTCTATATTGGCACAAGATTCAGCATAGCTTCAGCTGTACTGGGGGGAAAAAAAAAAAAAATGGTTATTTTGCTGATAGAGCTTATTTCATTGAGGGAGCTCCTAAAAACTTAACTGCTAAAAACACACTTTTGGCAGGACAAGCTACATCTGTATTAGTGGGGTTTGCTGGTGTAACCATAGCTGTAAAATTTAGGGCTGGCCAAAAACTTAACCCTCAAAAGTAGTCCTATTGAACTGTGCTTTCTTTGAACTTATTGGCCTCCATATGCTGAAGAAAAAATGGTTGTGGGATACTAAATTCACAAGACTGAAACAAGCCTTAGAGTGATTAAATTCAACTCCCTAAACATAACTTAGGCAACTCCTCAGCTTGACTTATGTAATTGAATCTCATCTGGTAAGAAGTATGTCTCAGCTAAATGGAAAGCCCATGGCTGTGGCTCTGGCTCTCTTCCCCTTTCTTTGATGAGAATATTAGCATGAAGATGTTATTCTAATATGCCTCCATTTGCCCATGTGTGAAACAAATATCCTATCTGTCTCAGTGCTGTAGAAGTTCAGGACCTTCCCTATGAGGCATTTTGACATTTTGGCCCATAAAGGGGTATGAACAGTATTGTTTATAACAGTTTAAGAGAGCTCACTGGCCAGTTTATACTTGTTAACCTGTAGCACCACTTACTGGTTTTGCTGGAAAAATTCCAGCCAGAAACCCCAGTTTAGCTTCTGCTGTCATCATGAGTGTTTCCTGAGAGCTGGAAAGATGTACTTCTTTCCTGCTTACTGTAGCCCAAAAGATCAAAGATAAGGATTATAATGGTTATGTTCAAGCAGAGGAGCTGTTGATTGGTATTTATCCTTTTAAATATGTGTAAGTCATAGAAAGCTTTGCAGTGAGAAATATTGACTTCATTGATCCATGCCAAGAGCAGAAGAAACCCATGCAGGCTGAAGTGGAAAGGCTGTTTGAGATGCTTATAATAAAGATGTTATCTGATAAATAAGATTTTGCTCTATTCCTGAGCAAGGAAAATTAGAAATCCAGACTTTAAGTACACCAGTCTGTTCATGACAAGTTAAGTGTGTCTGCTTTTGTCTTCTGTGATCAGTATGCAGTATTGGAACCTTGAATTCCTGTTCCCAGTCAAACGAGATAGTTACAAAGGTCTCAGTTTTGCAAGGAGAACATCTGAATGAATCAACTTCAGAAGCATAATAAACTAAAATACAGAGAACATTGTCTTCATCAGTCAGGATGTAGTAAAGATAGTGTAGGTCGCAATGTTGTCTTTGGAAACAGCTAAAATCCCCTGCCTGGTTAGCTGAGGTTGAAGAGACTGAGAAGGGGACAAGTGGGGTTAGAGGTGCTCAACATAAGTAGAGACTGAATTGTTACAGGTGGAACCATTCTTTGAGATTGGTTGGAGAGTCTGAAAGTATCAGCTCATGTGAACAAACAAGAAATCCTGGGGTGGGGCAGGCACTGCAGCCCCTGCCCATGCTCCCTGCCAGCTGGAGAGCAGGGCTGCCCCTTCAGAGGGGAGATGTTGCCCCACTTGCAGCAATAGCAGCTTAGCAGTCTGCAAATACAGAGCAGAGGATGGAGGGAACTATCCCAAAAACACATCTCCTGGTATTGTAGACTCTGTCAGAGACTCAGGAGGAAGGTCGGTTTACAGCCACTCTGGCCAACATCCAATTTCTCCTTCATTGGCAGCAAGGCTGTTCTGCCCAGCCTGTGTTGGATAAACCCACCATGTATCTGCATTTATCTCCTATAAAAACACAAACTTCTCTGTACATCCTCGGTCATCCCCCCGCCTTAAACTTTTGAACCCTGTTAGCAAACACCGTGGGCAGAAAAAGGGGGGAAGTCCTTACCCCCTCGGAAAAAAAAATGATCTGAAGAACTCTCAAGGGGACAATTGAGCACTATCAAACACAACTGCAGTAATACTTTACTGTCTGCTGCAGATATTGAGCCCTCATTGCAGTAATTGTCACGGTGACAGAGCTGGGAACACTTGCTGTAATTAGGACAGTTGTTTTGTCATGTGTAACGATCTGAAGAGAAGCAAGGAAAAGAGGCGAATGAGCACTAATCTGCTCCAGTGTAGTGAAGGAAAACCATGCACACACACACAAAATACAGCACGGCTGCTAATACATTGTGAATTCAGATGAGCAGGCATTTTGAGAAGGTGAAGAAATAAATGGTAAAACAATACATCTATGCAGGGGAATTTATGCTCTCTCAGGTGTCTGACTGTATCTGCAATAGCAAATGAAGATGTTTTTTCTGTAGAGCTTTTTTGAAGATGATCCCAGTGATGTCTAACAAAAATCCTCAACCACAATCATGTGTGCATGTGTATAGATATATGGGGTTTTTTTTAATGTATTTAAACATATTTTTAGGTGGTATTTATCTTCCTCCAGTTTGCTGCTACAGCAGTTAGAGAACATAGAGCACAAAATTAAGGTGGCCAAACAATCAAGTGTGTGCTATGTTTAAAACTAGCCCTTAAACTATTTTAATTTCTCTTAAGAAAGCACTTCAGCCTGCTACTTTTTTCCATTTCTTATACACAGACTAGCATTAAAAATAAGCACTGTATTTTTTGTTGTGTTCCAAAATACCTTCTATTCTGATTCAGTGGGCCTGTAATGGCTGTTATGGTTGTGTTTTAGCTGATGACAAACATTACCCATGTATCAAAAACTCTTGGGAAATGAGACTACAGCTCTGGATTTGTAAAACCCAGAGCTATATGATATATACTTCGTGGGTATTGAGGATTAAGCACTAAACACAAAAAACAAGATTGCAGTATGGACTTCTATGAAATTTATATAATTTTGAAGCCAACTTAAACAGGTAAACAGACTCTCCCTCACCTGAGCAGGATGAGACTATTCAAACTAGAATTATATTAACAGTAGTTAGACACAACAGACTGAATTTTCTTGATTGAAAAATTACCATGTAAAACATTTTTCTATGAGAAATTTGATTTTTTCAGTTTTCTGCAAAAATTGACATTTTATTTTGTGGCTGAAAGTATCTTGATACAAATCATAGTTGCCATTTAGTGTTCCTTTTTAATTGTAAGCTAAATATAGAGTTCATATTTTTGATTATTTTTTTAGCTTTGAAGCTTTCACTTTTCAATGAAATCTTTCCTTCACTATTGAAGCCAATCAGTTTTACCATCAACTTCAGCAGAACCAAGATTTCACTTTTAATGCTTTACTACATGAAACCATTCTTGTAAGGATCATAAATGTCTTTTAAAAATTATCAACGTGTAACCTGTATTTTAAAAAGTTTACAGAGGTGACTTGGGGAGCAACAAACCACTTGTTCTGATCTTGATTCCAAGTAAAAACATAACGATTAACCCAGAACTTTATTAACAAAGAATTAGAAGTTAGAATACAATTAATGACTGCCAGCAGGGCTTCAAGAAATATAAATCTTGTCAAATAAACTTACTGTTTTTTCGACAGGATTACACATCTACTTGAGAAAGGTAATTGGGAAGATGTAATACACCTGGATTTCTCCAGGGCATTTGACTTAGTCCACCTGATGTTTTGCCTTGTTGGGTATTTAAGTATGTGTTAGATGTTTTAAATACTGTTTCACCAGTGGATCTTTGCCTATTTATTAATAGGAGATGCTGATGAAATGCTTCCTCTTTCTAAATTGTATTGGTTGCATGATATTTGTACCAATGATCCAAGGAATGATGTAAAATGAGTTTGGTAAAAAGCTATGAGGTGAAAAGAGAGTAGTAAATAGCAAGGAGAAAATGTTGCTACCTAGGAGCAAAATTAATCTGCAGGTTAAGGGGTTTCAGTCCAAGAGAATTAATTTTAATACAGTCAGATATAAAGAAACCCCTGCAGGAACAAAGAATGTAGATTATAGCTATGGGTTATATCTACTTGTGTCTTGAAGTAGATATATAGATAGGCAGTCACTCCTACTGAGTTCCTAGTGTAGTGCTATGGGGGAAAAAACTATTCTGTATGAATAAAACCAATAAGGAATTGACTAAAAAAAAAAATAAAGTGAATTAAACTAAATAAAGCAAACAAAATGAAAGCGTTTTCTCCTTATAGAATGTTTTAATTTAGTCACACTGTGAAATGTACATGTTTTAAGAATACGTGGAAATATTCTAATGAAAATTTAGAGGAGGTCAGTAGAAATGTCCTGAAGGCTGGAAACCCACCCTTCTGCTGTGAAATTTAAAGATCTTGACATATTCAGCTTATCAAAAACACCGAGAGATGCTTTGATTGCTGTGTGTAGGCATCCCTGTGTGACAGCCAGCTTCTTAGTCTAGCTGAGAAAGCATATTTAGCTGGATATTTATGTTGACCAAATTTAGCAATAAAATAATAACATTATATTAAAATAAGACACAGTTCCTAGTTGTGAAGGTGATGGAAGCTCACAACACTTTCTCAAGTATACTCCTGAGTGCTTTCTTTTCTTCAAAACAGGATTAACTGCCCTTTTGAAGCATATATATAAAATCAAGCTAGATTATAGGGAAATTTTATTGCAAAGACAGTTTACAACTGGTATATTTTGAGTACTTGCGTATGTGTGCATGTCTGAAGGAGTGTTTGCATGTTTGTGTGCTAAACCAATGCAGCTCATTTACGTGAACAATAATGTGTGTTTCTTTCATATAAGAATATTAATGGGTAAGATTAGGTAGTTTATTCAACTAGATAGCCAAATAATCCTGTATTTTCAACCTCTGTAAAGCTCTTTTCTTTGCTTCATAAATGAATATATTGGTTTTTACTCTCTTTCCAGGTAGTTAGGTATTTTTTTCCTACCCTAAGTATTTGTTTTATTAATTTGAATTTTTCATTTCTCTGGTCTTTTTCTAACAAAATAAAAAAAAAACAAAACAAAAACCAAAACAATGCTTTCATTAGAATTTCCAAAGCAAAAATTTTATTTTTCAGAGAATTGACTTATTTTTCAATACCGGACTTCTGTTATTTTAATGTTTGGAGCCTTTTGTTGAAAAGTAAAAAAACTTCTGTAGCAAGCAGATACCTTTCTACTGAAAGATTGCCTTAGTTAAAAATCTAATTTCCACTAGAAAGGAGAAAAAAGTTTTCAAGCAAGAAAAAACCTCAGCTCCAGTGTCCTGCATCAGTATCTGAACCTTGCCAGCATTTCTGTATGAGAAGGGATTGACAAAATAATTCATTAACAGGAATGTTCTCCTCACAGAGGGGATTGAATAGCTTCATGAGAAACTTTAAAGCCTCCTTTGTGTATCCAAACAGAAACATGGCTCAAAGAAACAAGCATCTACAGCACGTCGGAGTGCTGTGAACTCTGGGCTGTTTGTGTATTGGCTTTGAGAGAAGTTGCTCTTGATTTAAGAGTACATCCTAATACACCAGCAGCCTGGAGACAGAGGAGACTGGCAAGGGAGAAAAGAGTGAGGAGAGTTTGCCTGGCAACAAAGGCATAGCAATTTGCTCCAGCCTTGTTGTGAAAAGAAGATGCTTTTGTGAGAAGAGAGACATGTGATAAATGTAGCATGAAAGCACCGAGGCAGTAATTGTTCTCCTGAACTCAGCTCTGCTCTGCTCTGACTCGCAGTGGTCAAGGTCTGAAACGAGGAGAACTCTTCCAAGTCTTGCATTTAACAAAGCAACTTCAGAGACTTCCTCCCCTGCCCAGACATCCCTTGCCTGGGTCCCCAGTCACTGCAATGGTGCTGAGGCCCTTGGGGTTTTGCATTGGTAAAGGAAAAGGCAGCAGAGAGTAGAGGCTGAGTTTCAACAGGGGCTCAATTTATAAATTTGAAGGCAACATTTTTTCTAAATCCTGTTGGGTGCAACTGATAAATGTCATTCATGGCTCTGTTTGCCAAATGGATTCATTCAACATCAACGTTTGTTCTCGGTGTCATATCACATTTTAGGATATTTTTGGTCATGATGCCTTTGCCATACTAGAAAGCTGTCAGTCATTTCTGATGCTTTTTTATCAGCTTCTCTATGGACTTGAGTGACTGTGGGTCAACAGCATTTATCAATCACCCACGTCTGATCCTTACCCCAAAAAAATTTATGCCAACATCCCCACTCAGACTGTTACCCACTGCCCCCCCCTTGCTGTTTGGCCACATTACAGGTTGTGATTGCACTAAATTAGGAGCTCTTTAGGATAAGAATTGTCTTCAGGTCACTCACTGAATCCCAGTTTGCAATTCCCAGGTTATCTTTAGCTGCTGAGTTGGTTTTTGTGGTGTGGGCTGTTCCTGCAGGTGCATTTCTAACCCGCCTGCCACAGTGGCATGTAGGCTCCAGGAATCAGCAACCCAGGTCTTATTAAGAAGCAGTGGATTTTCCTTAAACTCTGATTAACCAATTATGTTTGTTCTGATTTAAATTCTTCTGACATGGATTTCACCATAGGACAGAGCAGTTCACTGAATTTAAAGAGGACTGCCACAGTTGTGTAAATGAATGAGATGTTTTCTTAAAATAACTATTTATGCATGTAAATCTCTCTCTGGATCTTCTAAACACTTCACATCTCTTCCTCTAACTCATGCAGTGGCATCTCTCTCTGTCATGCATGTCACATATAACCAGATTGTAAAATCCAAAGAGCAGAGGGCATGTCTCTCTTCCTTTTGTACAATGCCATGTAGTGGCTGGAAGGATGAGGAAAAGATAATATATGTCTGCCAGAGACAGAAAAAATTAGAGGCTTCTCCTTAATAGAAATTAAATTTGAGACACTATGTTTATTTTGAAACAGATGAGTTAGTATTTATCTGAAACTGGTTTTAGAAAATTTGTTGATTTCTTTCCTTTTTTTTTTTTTTTTTTTTTTTTTTAATGTTGTTTTTGGTTTGGTTTTTTTAAAGTTTGAAAGCACAGTTTCAGCCCAAACATATACTATCCTGTAATAACATTACTGGAAATGTCTCTTTTCAGTTTCTGTTTGGCAGTATAGGTTCAATGTAGTTTTGGAGGAAAAAAAAAAACTGCAGCTGTTAAAGTCGCAACAAAATGAAAACTTGTAATATGAAACAAAACATTAAACTCCTGCTGCACTTCCTATGTTCTTTTAAATGACAAATTCTTTTTTTTTTTCAGAGATTAAAAAATTGAAGAAAATTACATATGTCTAGTAGAAACTATTAAATCTTCCAAGTTCATTCCTAAGCTAACTGGAACTGGTATGAACAGTTGTATTTGTAAGGTGGCAAACTGTTCAGACAAGAAAACAACCCAGCTAATAAAATGAGCTACTATTCATAGCTTTCACTTATCTCCTCTTAGTATAAAAAGTATTTTATTTTCATTTTTTCAAATTTTACATATTTAAATTATGCGTATGAAGGCTCTGGTGCAGTTTACTGCTACCTACTTAAATCTCCAAGTGAGGCATAGATTTAGCTTTTTACCTTTCATGGACATTTTTAAATGGACAAAAGCCTCACCTCTTGCTTGCAAAACCTATCCATTAATGTGGTGGTAGGTTTGGGTTTATGTCTATATTTTCAGCATAAAGAAACTCTGATTCCACTGTGCATTAAAGGTGGAAAGCTAATTTTTGAGGGATCATGGTTGAAACTTATTTTAGGTTCATAGCTTTCCCTGACCATGAAGGAAAGGAGAAATAAATGAGCTTTTTTCACTGTTCAATTATGCTAATTTATAGCCCTATAATGCCAGCAGTCCCAGCAGTCACACTGACAGAAAGATGATGAAACAGAGTATATGATCAGGTCCTTATTACTAAAAAAGAAGTTTTAAGCCAAGGGTGAGTGAAAATTTTGGAGACTAGTAGTGTACATATGGAAAAACACAGTTTGCCCACAGACCCCAGAAAGTTTTCTGTCAAGGTGCTTCATTATGTCATTTTCTTGAAGGTCACTGAATTCTTACCTTGAAGAAAAGTTTCAAAATTTCTTGTAGATGTTAATAAAAACAAACCACCCAAATAAGAAATCCAAAGGAAGCTCCACCTCACTGTAGACCAAACCTGTACATTAAATTTTAGGACAAACAGGATCAATCATAGAAGTCCAAGTGGATACTATTTCTTTTATATTTTTATGAGCTTAATTTTTTTTTTCAGTCAGTCCAAAATGGAAGATAATGATAATAATTTGGACACTGGATGAAACATGTGCATAGCTCTTCATACATCATATATATTCTAGGACTCTTGTCACTGCCTTCAGTGAAACTGTATCATGACTAGATTTGGCCTGTAATTATTAAACTCTTAAGCCTAGTGCAGTAAAGGAAACTGAGAGGCTATTACCAGGTGGCTTTCATTAGGAAAAGCCAATTTTCTGTCCCGTGTGATGAATTTTCTCCAGGTTCCTGATAAATACAGAAGTGTTTGAGCAAGGTGGGATGTGGCGAGGCCAGGGGAGAACGATGGAAGTGCCTCTTGGTTCAGTGAGCTCAGCAAGCAGAGGCATCCCCCAGGCACACTGTGGCACTGTGTATCTTAGGTCACTGATGACACAACAAATTGAATATGTTGAAGTCCTTTGCCATTGCAATCCTGAAGCAGACACTGGTGCCCCTGCTCAGGGCCAGAGCCAGCGCTTGGCCCACGTGGGCTCTGCACACCCAGAGAGGACTAAAACCCCCTGTCACTTTATCTTTAGTCCTCTTGTCTCTGAGCTACTGAGCAGAACTAACGTAATCTTAAATCTGGTTTGCTCTGGGACTCGAGTTTTCTTTCAAATGATAAAAATCTCTTTTTTCTAGCTCCAGTGCAAATAGAGATTTTGGAAAGTTGGAAGGCCAGCCAAGTGTGCTGAAGTAGACTCTGGCTCCTACTCACTTGCTGGCATTTTTTGACTATATTGGAACCTGTTATATTAAAATGGAGTCCTGAGGGCATTGGAAGCTACAGTATGTATCTTCAGGGAGGAGATTTGGCAACTTTGAATTCTCAGGCAGGATTTACAAAAGCTACAATAAACCAAAGAAAAGCTCATTAAAAACCTGCTGAAATTTTTCTGCTTTGCAGTAACCCCATTCTCAGTCCTCTGGTGTTTTAAATACCATCAGTAAACTAAAGTTTGTAGCCAGGGAAAGAACAAATAGCCAAGGGAGAGCTTAGACAGGGAATTGTTCATGTACAGTGTGTGATTTGTTTCTACAGGTTCTCAAACTTGCACACAACTGCCTGGTTACATCTGTATAAATAAATGTGTTTGCACATCCATTTACCTCATGTGCCATGTACTGTGTGCACAGCACCTTTGTGTAGATAAAGTTTTGCACAGCACATTTCTGTTGAACAGTAATTTGGGCTGAACATCACATAAGACTCACTATTGTTCTGTAACTAGAAAACATCACAGCATGGTGATTTCCACCACATCCCTGTGAGTAACAAAAAACAAAGTAAGAGGTGCCAGAAAGTAAATTTGCAGTTTCAAATTGAGGTTGGTTTGTTTGTTTTTTTTTCATTTCCAAAGTAGCTCAAAACTAAATCTTGGTTATTGATTCACACCTTGCAGAATTCCTGGGCAGTCCTTTTGCCTCCATTGCTATCTGTTGCACTAGGACCACACGAGCTCTTTGGGTTGTAGATCTGAGGTCCACCAGAGGACAGCAACTTCTCCATACCATGTAGCTGACCTTAAATAACTGCCTGAATGCTGAAGGGCTCTGCAAGCCACTGCCTCTTCCTTTCAGAGCAAACAGGCACAATTTCAAAGCTGCTGGCTTTGATGTCTTCATTTAGGGCAAGGAAATACAAGTGAGATGATAAGTAGAAGGTCTCTATAACACTGACCCCCACCCATGAGCCCTGAGAGAGCACAGGAGGCTCAAATCAAATTACCAGAATTTGGCAGGTTTTCTCATGTTTCTAGAAAGTATGTAATTTTTCTTAATCCTCCCTAAATCTACCATCTGATAAAGCCTACAACTACTATTTTATGAAGCTACAGTTGCCTCCCAAACTCACCAGGGATCATTTTTCCCTTTGAAAAACATCTCATCACTAGGAATCAAAGATGTTTGATATACCAAATAATTTCCCAAATTAGGGTTTGTCAAATGTAGGTTTGCAAATCTCTCTGCTTCCCCCCCCTCTTGCTCTCCCCTTTCAGTTGATTATATCTTGCAACCAGAGGCAAAATAAAATTCTTTCACCCTTTCCCCACCTTCTATCCCTCCCTCTGCCTTTCCTTATCTTACCCCCTCTTCCAGAAAGTAGCTCAGCCACCCAGCACCCCCACAACAGCTGTCCCCCTGGGCCAGCCATATTAACTTCAGGGCATCCTGCAAAGGCTTCATTAAATCACAGCTACCTTGCAGCACCCACTGGCCACTCGTGGCAGTCCCCAGGGCTCCTGGCAGGACAAGAAAGCTGGTGGCAGAGCCAAGCAAGAGGGGGATGTGGATGGCTCTCCCTTCTCCGAGTGCCAGCAAACAGTTAACGGTTTAATACTTTACAAAAAAGTCAAGACAGACTTGTGATTCTTGATGTTAATGAAGGTGTCACACATTGTCTAGAGAAAGTTGTGCCTGGCAATCTTCCTTTTTTCGGATGCCTACACCACTGACATTTCATCTCGCATTCAAAGAGCACTACCTTAATGAAATGCATAATTAACATATTCTAATTGTGCTGAGCGCTGTGATGATTTTGACAGAACTCACTTTCCATGTCTAATTTGATGCTAATTTAATCTGTTCCTCTCCCGCTGACATGACCTTTCTTGATTGAGTTTCACTGAGGAAATTTTTTGATGGATTGATTTATCAGCATTGCGGAGACAACAAAGGCTGAGGGTGCATGACAGAAACCGGAGCGGGAATCGCCCTCCAACGCCCGCACGCTCTGAACTTTCTGCCTGCAATGTCCTCTTTCCCCAGACTGCTTGTCTGATCTACTGATGGAATTCAAGAAATGTGACATCTGTGTGTGGGTTTGATCTCTGCGATAAATACAGTAAATATCTTATTGTGCTCGTGAATCCCTTGGAAAGAAAACTTCTCCCTTTCCTGCTGCTGTTCTGTAGGAAGCTGTGTGGGCCACTGAGGAGCAGAGCAAGGCCAGCAAGGGCCCTCCAGCAAACACCTGGGGGGTTTGGACCCATTTTAATTAACCTGGTCATTACTGGCTGTCAGCAAAAGGAACAGTGCAGTGAAATGAGGATGTTAAGTTGTATCACAAAATGTAACTTGCTTATTAGGTTGCTTCATCAAACTTTCTCTTCTGCTTGCTTATAGATGTGTGGGTTTAACAGCCAGTCTCTGCATTTCATAATATACACGCACATGATCTCTACAGATATATATATATATAAATAATGTATGATTCTGTATGTATGTATGATTATACCCTTCTTCAAATATAGTACAGAGGGTTTAATAATAATCCTCCTAATGTTGTGAAATATATTAGCTGTATCTCAGTGCAGGAGATGTGTGTGTGCCTGTGGGAACACACAGGTGTGCAGTAAATCTCCCAGGGAAATATTGATTTTTTTTCAATTGCTCCACAAAACTTCTCATCTGTATCAGGTGGCCTGTATCTATTTCTTTGTAACATGATAACTTCTTCCCATCCTCATAGTATATGTAGTTTACGGAATAGGTTCCTCTACCAGGGGAGATAAAAAAAAAAAAAAAAAAAAAGTCCTTCCAACCTTCACAGTGGTCTCTCTTATACACTGAAGAGTATTTAGAGTTTTGAGTTATCTTTGCATGTTACACTACAGTTATTGCTGGTCCTAAAACTTAGGAGTTCCTTGTACTGCATTAGCATGCAAGTTTTTGCTGCTTTGGAAAAAACAGAGATAGCACCTCACTTTAGAGATCATAATAATATGATAATTGACAACATTGTTGAAATCAGTATTATAAACACCAGCCACATAAATTCTTAATTTTTTTGTTTTAATGTTTCATCTTGCTGCAGATTTCTTTTAAGGATTCAAGACACACATGTGCACTTTCTCCAGGAGCTGATGGAATAGTTTAGTTTTGAAAAGAACTTGTGGATAAAAGCCTCAGATTGTTTCTTATCAGTGTTGAAGCTACACAGAGCAAATCATAGATGCTTATGGGGGAGGGGAATGTAAGTCCAGAAAGCAGAGAGCTGGGGATTCTCACAGCAAGAGCTGTGAGCTGCTTTTATACTCCACTCGCATGGAAACACGAAGCCCTGTGGAGTTTTGTTTAGTCTGTGATTTGAGAAGCAGCTCAAGAAGAGCTCTCATTCAGTGAGCTCTGCAGAAAGGCACAAAGGCAGTCTAGAAAAGTGCTGTAGCAGGGAGGGTGGGGTGGGGCTGTGTTTGAACCAGGACCAAAAAGCTCCCTTTGGAAGCAGGCTGTGCACACCAGGACCCCAGCACTTGGATTTCCAGCCCATGGGTGCTGCCCACAGACAGAGGGAATGTGTGAGCATGAAAGGATGAGTGGTCCTTGTACCTCTTCTGATGGACAAATTAAACACTGAACCCTAACTTGCTGAAAGCAGAATTGGGTTTACTGGTGCTAAGGAATCACCCCCATCTATGCTGGGCTAGAATTTGGTTCTCAAGGATAAGATTTTTTTTTATTTTTTTTTTTTTTTAAAGGGAACTTATCTTGCAGTAGTGTCCTTCCTGTCTTGATTTCAGTTCTTTGCAGGGCCAGTGCTGCTTAACTCACAGATCCCCTGGTCTGAAAAAAAAAAAAAAAAAAAGCAACCCTGAAAGATTTGGCACTTGTGTACACATTCTGACTACGTCTGTTGGGCAGCTGCATACCAAAATGTGTAAACCACGTTATAACAGTGAAACTATGAGTCATTCAGTGTTATTTACCATTGATACTGGCAGGCAGCCTGATCTGTTACTGTAATTATGTCTCTGTCTCTACCAGTGAGATCAAAAGTACAGAAATTCTGAGTAATAGGACTACAACTTTATTAGTAGGGTGAAACTCTGAGCATCTGGATTGGAAAAAGATATTGAGTGCATGGTGCTACAGGAGATCAAAGAGGCAACAAAATCTAATAAAAGAGTAATAATTGGTAAGCTCCACTTCCAACATATGGAACATCAGAATTTGGTATGAAAATGTTATTTCTCAAGTACATTAGGAAATTGGAGCAGATAGTTTGAGGACATAGAAGATTTGTGTGTTTTACTCTAGGCTCAGTATTTCTGAAAAGAAATCATATGGTTCATCCATATTTAGGAAACTAATTTAAGAACAATTTTTTTTTTTTTTTTAAAGAAAAAAGTCCATGCAATCCTAGAGAAATCTTACTCAGATATTTTCATCTGTGGTCACCTGGGTGCTTCTGGTTATTTTACTGATGAAAGCAATTGGAAAGAAGGGGAGTAGAATTGAGTTTGCAGCCATGCCTGTTCATCAAATGCTCTTTTTCATTAGAACAGTTCACTTCAATAAAATGCTGGGCACTTTTGATAAGACAGTATTCAAAGAACAAAGCTGTTAGAAAATGACTTGCTCGTAAGTTCCAGCAATAATTTTTGGCCTTAGAATATTACTTGGTGCTTTTCATTGTCAGTCGAAAATTAAAATGGAGCATTTTGATTGTAACCCATTAGAAATGGAGCAAGGCACAGTGCTCTGTGCAGCTGATCTACAAATTGCACCAGAATACTTCTGTCAACTTTTGATCTGCCAGTACTCATAGGAGAAAAAAACAACAACATTCCAAGGAAATGCCCACTAATTTGAATGACTAAATATTCAAGGAGAAAATTTTTCCTTATCAAGGTTTCTACAGAAGGAAAGTGAAAATTAGTAAAATGTGTTTAATATAAATAGAACTTGACTACTGCATGGAGGAAGGCTTTCAGCACTGAATGCTTTGCAGATGGGTGCATCATCTTGCAAAATGGCTGAGGGCAGAAATGTTTGGAACATGAAAAGGAAAAATTTAAGGTACAGATACAGATGAAGTGAGTCATTCTGTTGTAACTTCATCTATATTTTGGTATCTCCATTGTTCAGATTTGCTTCTGATAGAACTAGAAAAGCTACCATTTATATCTGTAGAAAAGCTCCTCAGTATGTAGCCCTTGCACAATATGGTTTGCGAGTGTGAAACAAGTTTGGAAAGACAGAGTGGCAGCTAGATAAAATGCTGGTTAAAATAAGAACAGAATCATAGCTTCTTTTTCAATGGATCATGGTGCTATTTGCATTTGTATTTTGTATTGTCTATTTTTTAATCAGCTCTCTGGCATCTTAGGAATGATAGCTATGATTCGTATAACCTCAGTTCTTGTTCTGAGAACTTCATACAAAATATCCCTACAGTAGCCTTAAGGGATATATGGTAAAGCACAGTCTGTGGATTCATTACAGGAGAGTGGCTTCCCATCAGGTGGTGGGTTTATCAAATATTAAAGTTCTTTGTATTCTTCTTTCTTCCAAAACTGAAAAAGCATTGAGGAAAACCATTTTGGCCTAGAGTCTGTTCAGGTCTGCCCTTTCTTCTGGAATGTTTTGAAGAATTAACTCATAGCTGGTTATTCCTGTCAAAGAACACTAGTAAGATAGGATTGCATGAGCTGTGCATTTGGACTTAAATTAAGAATTCATTTCCACATCTATAAAAATGAGATATAGCCCCTGAACTTCAAAAGCAAAGGGAGCAGCTGTCCGTATCTGTGATTGTTGTCACTTTCCCCAAGAAATGCCACTTCTGAGAAACCCACGACCATATATATATAATGTGTTAGATACACTAAATCCCACTTCAGCTATAGAATCAACAACAAAACAAACAAAAACTTGCGATGCCAAAATATCTGAAGCAGCCTTTTTTCCAAGGAAATATTATTGAGGTGCTGAACAACATTTGATCACTTGCAACCCTTTCAACTGACATTCTATTATTCACATGTCTCTTTCATTATGCAACAGATGGTGAGTCCTGTCGCTGATTTTTTTCTTCAGATTCACAAAACTTCAATGGATTGTAATATGACCCTAAAAATGAGTAGAAAAAGAAAATGCTTGTTAAGGTTTTGTCTTTGATAATAATCCATTGACAGAGAATAACGGCTGACCTCCTATAAACCAAAAAAAGAGACACATTTGCCTTATTTTATGAAGAGCATTTGTCTAAAACATGATTGAGCTGCAGAATGTGGCCTTCAGCTGAAATGAAAGATGGTCCTTCTGTTGCTACACAAAGCCATATTTGCTGCTGCAAAGTGCAAAAGGATAGGCTGACAAATTGATAGTATGTCAGGAGCCTAAGAAACTTGTATTCGTCTTCACGAACATCTGCATATTTGTGAAGATTCTGAACAAAAAATATTTCATTTAGAGGCTCCATTTGGCAAATTTAAAATAGCTGTCATGCTGAGATATAAACATTGTTAGAAATGTCTTTAAATACAATCCCTCTGTCTGCTTTCTGGTCACTTTATTAATAGACAGTTCACAGCACTAAATTTTTTTTTGGGGGGGGGGAGTCAGTGCAGTTAAAGCTACACTCCGTATGCTTTTGATGTTTTGTTTTTTTTGTAATTTCATACTAACTAGCTCCTGAATTATTATGCCATAATTATTAGATCAGTTAGTTTGCAGCAGTAACTACAATAATAATAATGCTTGTATGCTACCCCTCCTACTGCTAGATTTAAAAGCACTCCTCAAACATAGGTCTCAGCCTGACAAACTCTGGCATAGCTGATTAACTTCAAGCACACAAATGCTTATCCTACAGCTGGGCAAGTGAGTCTTCACCTAGTTATCTTTTGAGATATGCTGCTGGAATACAACCAACTTGGGAGTGAAAAAAACCATGGGATTGTTCTGGAGCAGATGGGAGTCATCCATATCTTCTAACCTCTAGGAACTTAATATAGGTCCTTGAATTAGAGTTTAGGCTCTCCCTCCAACCAGAAGAGCAAGGTACAAACCTTGGATGGGATATTCAGAGAATTTAACTTAAGTAACTTCTCCCTTTTAGCTCTAAAGGAAACCTGAACTGCTAAACTAAGTACACTTGGAGACTGGAGAGTTTGGATAGGTTTGTTTTTTTTTTTAATGCTGACATAACATTATTAATGATACAGAATATGTTAGTAATATTTCTTTAAATAATTTCTTAGTTTGTACTTATTTTCTATGGTGACAGGAGTTGCAGGAGTTCAGTAACTGTTAAAATTTAGGTTTTTGTCCTGTAAAAAATGCATGTACATATTCAGATTGAGCTGTTTGTTGTTCTTTTAAATCAAATTCCTGGACGAATAAAGCCAAGCAAAGATATAAGTGCACTATTTTTTTTAATTATGTACACTTGCTTGAAGGCATAAGCTAATTGATATCACAATATCATACTTCTGCAGTAAGGCAAAGTTGATAGATCAGATACTCTGCCAGCATAAAGCTTTTCCATTTTAACCAGCTAAGAAACTTGTTGAATACATGTATTTTTGGCAGGACTGGCTCTTTAGACACTATTATAAGTTGGTCTTTCACATTTTTGCAAAAAATCTTTCAGACTCTGCCTCTTTGAGTTAGGCAAGCACGAAGGCATTGACATGAGTCTAACTAAACAAAAAAAAAAAAAATCAGCCCCAGTGCCTGCTTCTTGCCAAGAACAGTGCCCCAGAACTAGAGCACTGCTGTGTTTACTGGCCCTTTCATAACACTGTCAGTATCGAAGAGTTGGTAAATAGAGAACTCATCCAGGAGGCTGTCAAATTCTTCTGCACTGCTGCACACCCCAAGATGATATGCTAACTCCTCTACCACTTTGCCAGTAAGCCTGAGTTTAGAGGCTGGGTCAAGAACAAATGACACTTTTCCAGTAGGCTGTCCTTCAGGGGAAATTATTTTATCTTCTTATTTTTTCTCAGTACTGATGTGAAAAGGGAGCTATTTGATGCTCTGATCAGTTACGTAGTTAAGTAACCCTGGATTCCTTCATATCAGCACCTCCAACCCATTGCTAATTCTCAATCACACTTTAATATTTCTGATTCATACAACCTAAGCAGCTTGCAAACAATCTTGAACCAAACCATTACGATTTGTATGATGATAGCTGCCTAGAAAGCTTGAAAAACAAGAGAGTCCTTGCCCTAAAAGGCTTGGAGTCCAAGCAGCCAGGCAGACAGGGTGGGCAGAGGACTGAGCAATTTGCTGGGAACATGCAAGGAATCAGTCATGGGATGAAGAACAGCTCCTGAATCTCTGTTGCAGTCAGACCCTTGCTTCCCAGACCACCAGGCTTCCTTAGTAGCTGCTGTTCCTTCTCTTGAAGATTTCATCTCAAAAATAAAGTACCCATGAGACAAGTTTAAAGTTTATTATGTAACTGTTGGCAAATTAGAGTCAATTGATAAGTTGAATTTTTTTCCTCTCAGTCTCTGGGTCAGTGCTTGTATATAATAAATGGTGAATTTCTGTCAAATTACAGGAAAAATCTTTCATATCCCTTATCCTTAAGACAAGAATATTAGAATCCTTGTAGATGTTTTGCTGTGTTCAGGCAGTTACTTATCAGTTGACAGTTTTGGGGTGTGATGCCTCATGATCAGCACTGTCAACCTGCTGGACAGTTCAACAGATTTTGAAATGGATTGTGAGGCAAGAAGTGCATAAAGCACAGTTTCAGTTTCCTGCTCCAAGTCCTCTCAGTGATTCTCTCATACTATATGTCAGGAAAAGTAGTGATGTACAGCGTGAGTGACTGTGAATCATTTCAACCCATTCTGGGGAAGAAAAAATATTTTAAAAAAGAGAAGAAAAAAAAAAGAGGGACATGTATTGTAGCAGCCCAGGTGAATTTGACATTCCTGCAGATGAGCAATAACATAATCTGCTACTTTTCCCAAGTTCCTCTACTACGATAGGCTTTGTTGGCATGATTAGCCTCCTTGGTAGCATCCTCCAGAGGGAATTCTACAGAGATGAAATACAAAAACTGCTTTAAAATGATAAGTCACAAATAGGATCTGCCACAAGGCATTATAAACAAAACTAGACACAAGAGACCTATAAAAAAATTAAAGTATAAAGTAACAGAGAAAAAACCCAAATCTTCCTGACTACAATCTCATTTGCACACCTGATTTGTTTGCACAGCTTCCAGGATCCAACAAGCACAAAGACAGTAAAAAAAATCAGTCAAATGACCAGCACAATGGCCATCAATTCAGGCATTAATTTAGCACAGTTTTCATACCCACTAGTGGGGAGGGTATATGTACCTCTGTTTTGCAAGGTTTGTCATTTTTCTGCATGTGTTTTGCTGAAAATTTGGTCTTAACAGTCCTTGTAACAAAAAGGCAGACACTGGAGAGAGAGTAATTGATGAAAGATTTTCTGATGTTTTAAGGACTATAATTCTCTAACTACCACTATAATCTGGATAAAACTAATCAATATATTGAATATATTACCAATAGCCCAAAGATATGAGAGTGATAGATTTCTCCTGACACATTCATTTCACAATACTGCAAATGTACACTTCTGACCTACAAAGTAAAATGATGTTTCAGCTTGTATGGGCTCTTTTCAGATTTTTTTTATCATATTCTTAGTCTTCTTTTTGGAACTATTCTTCGCCTATTTTTGTTTGACCTGGAAATTGCTAATTACAATGAAAATGTCATCGAGATGCAATAGACACATTTCCAACAATTGTTGTTTTGGTTTTTTCCAGAGAAACACAACAGTAGTGCACAGTATCATATATCAAAAATTAGGTTCCTGACTTGGCAGTTTGGAGAAAGGGTTGTTATGTTGGTAACACTTAAAGGAAGTGTTGCCAATAACACAGTCTGTAAGAGATCTTGAGCCCATTGAGCAAGAACTGCTACATAAGTATAAATTAAAAAATATTACTTGATATGCTTCATAAAATTATTCACTGGATGCATCAGACTAGTTCAGGGACCTACTGTAAAATTTAAGCTTATATAAGGAAATTTGAGATCTTGGTCTCTGATGAGTGCTCCACAACAAAGATAAAATTATTATCTGTTTCTAGTACCTTCTGTGTGCATGGAAATTCTGAGTTTAGACCCAAGGGGTGGCACTGATAGTCTCTGTGTGACCCAGTGTGCATATATGATGTATTTGCATCATGATTTCATTACATCATCAAGAATGGATTCTGACCTCAGCATGGTTATTGGACCATGCACCAACCTCCATCTTCCAGTAAGTCAAGTGTGTTTGGATTTGGTGAGCATGTGGTGGCTGTAGCTACTGACAGGAACTTCCAGGCATTCAGCTGTGTCCAGACAGCTGTATTTCTGTCCATAATTAAACCATCAGATTTTTTTTCCTTTTCTTTTTTTGCTGTATAAAGTACACACAAATATATTTGGTAAAGCGCCTTTCTTCTTATCAGACAGGTATGACCAAGTTTGTCTTTTAGAATTATTCTGTAAATATCGAGGCACTGATTGTCATCCTACATGAACCAAAAGCAACAGAAAAATTCTCTGAGCTCCTTCCTTAAGGGAAAAGCATTTATTTCTCCATAGACAGAGAAATCTGTTCATGTACGATATGCCAATTAGGAGTGAACAGCATCATGGAATATTATTTTCAACATAACCCCTAAAGTAGCAAAATAAATTAGGCCTATGGTATTAAATAGGTATCAAAATAACTGATAATTTAATCTTAAAACTCTCCTTCAGCATATCAGGAAAAAGAGAAACACAGAAGAATACATTAGTGTGCCAATGGTGGCCTTATTTAGGGATAATCTAGGCATTTCCTTTTCAAGAATTCATCTAAGGATTGTTAAAGATGTGTCTGATTAAATTAAAGATGTGTCTGATTTCTGCTTTTCTTTCCCTTCCCCTCAAACATGCTAACTGTATCATTATGCAAATCATCATGCTAAGATGATACATTGAGATGTACACTGCCAGTCCATGTGATAGCAGGGAAGTGGGAGGGAATATTCTGCAGAAACCTTTGGTCTGCTCTGTGACAATGTAAATGTCATTACACAGCTTGCAGTGTTGGGCTGTGAAATGCACACATGGGATCTCAGCAACCACAAGGTTCCAAACCTGCATCCCACTATGGTTCCCTAAGGTGACCTTTGGAGACTAAAACTAAAAATATAATTTCAGGGCCAAGTATAAATGGCTTTTTTCCTCCTGCAGTTCAACTTCTGGGTCCTCCTGAGGTGCTTTGGAAGGCGAAGGAAGTGTTCCCACTGCAGTTCTAGATAGAGCAGAGGCTCAGACTGCACATTATTGGGTATTTGTGGTAGAAATAATGGGCTGGGTAGGTCCAATAATGTTCTTCATTCTCAATAGCAAGGAATTAAACAGAGGGAGGAACTCCAGCAAAGCAGAAGCACATCTCAGACATTGCACACATGTGGGCAATGGGCCTCCCCACCTACCTCCACTTCAGATTCATTCTTGTCATTTGGCCACAGCAAGTTGGTAGCAGTTGAGCAAGCAATGTTCATTAATGCAGAATCAGGCTCCCTATACCCATGATTTCTGGGATTTTTTTTGCACTATGCTATGCTGTGGAGGATTGTAATCTGGTTACAGAAAAAGGGAACATTGCACTTTATTACTCAGCATTGAGAAAAACAAGTCTAATTGGCTTCTGCTGTGCTTTAATAACTAAAGAACAACAAAGGCATTTAGTCATTCACTTCATTTCCTGTTTTTAAGATTTTAAATGTAACTTGGTGATTAACATTAGAAAGTAGCTACTATGCAGGCATAAGAACTACTTCATTTTTTAATTATATTTTAACAGGTTTGGATTCAATGTTCTTGACATTTGTAAGAGTTCCTTCATTTCCAGCAAAGTAACAAACGTAACAAAAGTAACGTAACAAAATACTCAGTCCTGTGCCTTGATCACCTTTGTGAGCATTCCCAGAGCTGCTGTGGCAGACCTACCACAGACTGGTACCTCTTGACTGAATTTGCAAATGTGGAGCTGTTAAAGAAAGGAAAGATATGCCCCAGGGTGGTGGGAGGCTGTGGGGATGGCTGCTGGGGACTGAGAGGGACTTCATGGGCAGAGACCAGGAGGTTTCAAGGAAGAGCAAGTCACAAACCCTTGAGGTATATGGGTCTGAGCTACCTGTCAGTGGACTCCAGACATGTTTCTTGCTGCCTTCCCTCCCTCTGTGTCACTCTAGTGTGACCTTAGCAGTGACCACCTTACACAGAGCAAGTGGTTGTCTATTTATGTGCCATTTCTGTTAAGAAAAGTCCCCCTGTAGAGTATGTGACAAGGGGTGCTACATGTGAGCGTGTCCTCGGGGGTTCAGCTGCAGAGGAATGTGCATCAGCAGCTGATGAAAGCAAAACAGGTTTGTTTTGCAAGAGTCACACGAGCTCAGTGTGCGTGGGGTTTTTTGTTCCCACATACCATAAGTTTCACTTCAAGATTTTGGTGTGACTGATGCTAAAACGCAAAGTAAAACCCATTTGAAATTGCTGAGTATCATCTTCTGTTTGTTCCTTGAACTTGGATGTCAGGGAGAGAGGAAAAGAAAACCCTTCCCTTCTGCCATATCTTGTCAGTTGTTTGATTCAATTTGTCTGGTGTGATACATGCCTGCAGAACCCACTGCTGAGAGTCTGCAGCCTGCTGTAATGCCCACAATAATGTATAAATACATTTAGTAGAAGTCCTGATTTTGTAGGATTGCTACCGTTTTTCATTTTCTGCAAGTGACCCCTGCAGATCTGGGCCTCAGAGGGCTATTGCCTGACAGAAGGAGCTCACAAATGGTGTAAGATGTGTGTCGTGGAAATGTTGGCATCATATTTCTTGTGTGCAAAAAGGATAGCAAAAATCACCAACATGGACTATAATAACTGATTCCATAGAGATTAAAGCTCCCTCAAGGTTGAAACATCTTGGGCCTTTCTGAGAAGAGGCATATATTTCTAAGAGAATGGGGGGAGGAAATAAAATATATTAAAAAAGCCTAATCTTCTGCTGATGTGGCCTTGGCAATTGACTGAACTGACAAGGCTGAGTATTTGTAAAACAAGCTGTGCTAAGTATTTTTTTGGCCTCGTGTTTAGAAACACACAGGGGGGGGGGGGAAGAAAAAAAAGAAAAAGGGGAAAAAAAAGAAAAGAATAAATATGGAAATCAAATGTAAAAACTTCTTGCACTCACAACCAGCTTCCCTGAGGGAATTCCTGCCTCTGTTCTCTGCTCTTCCTCCACTCAGCAAAACGACTGCCAGTCATTAAGCGGAGCTGTACGGCGCTCGCTGTACAGTAATTGAACACCAATGGGCCCACCCTCATTTGCATCCCCCATCTCTTGATTGGCAGCTGTACATGAAATGCCATATCAGTTGAAAGTATGTTGTGAGCTGGCACTAATGATCCAGTGGCTCCAGGGAAACCTGCCATATTGTAATTCGGCTATCAGGCATGAAAGAAATAATTCTAAGTGCCAGCAATGTGAAGCCGAATAAATGTTTCAGTGCTGCAGGTTGCCAAGGGTGACACTTCTGATTTACTATAAACGAATGCCCCGTTGCCTTTGGGGTTGGGGGAGTTCGCATTGTATCTGAGATGTGTGTATAAAACATTAGTATTAGAAAATGGCTTCAGCACGGGATGGGAAACAGAGGCCTGGTCCCAGGCGGCGCGGGAATGTTTACAACTAATGACTGGATGAAAGGATTTTTCTACCTACTGTAATGACAGGCAAAATAGGATTTGCTTTCCCTGAGATGGAGAATAATGGCTATGTTAACTCTGCCTTTCCTTTTTCTTTCTCTCCCTAAATGAAATGCTCTTTTGTAAAGAAAATCGCATCTATTTTCTTCAGTGTAGTGCAGGGAAGTGACGGATTTAACTCCTTGGGACCGCTGGGGTTTTGGAGGGAAGGAAGGAGGCAGTGAGGGGGTTAAGGGGTGGCCTTGCTGGCTACCTTCTCCTCACCTATCACAGGCTTCATGGTGGGAAAAGATTTTTCAGCAGCATTTATCCTCATGTTTAATGTTAAAAATCTGGTGAGATATGAAAGAAAAGATGCCTGATGCCTTAAAAATGTAATGCAGACAATTTTCACTTTAATATTTGAGCTCCAGTACATTAGTATGTCACAAAAGGTGAGACTGGAGGGACAGGTGTCTGAGGACACTTGAGAAAGGAAAGACAACACACAGGAGGAAACTGGTGCTCTCCTGTTGTGACTGTACACACAGAGCTGCAGTAATTGTAAATGTAGCTAATTAGTTGCATTGGTACATGGGATGCTGGTGGTTCTGCAGTAAGTGCAGACACAGGTACAAATACCTTCCAGTCTTATAAGAACAAATTCTCTGTTGTTTGGAGTAAAGTGCATGAAGGTTAGTGGATGGTTTGTCCCTCTTTTCTTTCCATACCATTTCACAGATAAGGTAAATTCTTAATTTTGTTATCCACACCCAAACTCCTTTACAAAATGACAGTATCTTCAAAACTGGATCACTTTTATTAACCCCGTCTTCAACTTTAATATCAGAGTTATCTGTAAACCTGGTTGACACAGAAAAAATAACCCATAATGATGCAGAAAATTAAACCATTTCTTAATGTTGCAGTTAAATAGAGAAAAATCAGAAAATACCTAGTTCAGCTTGGTAATGGTTAAGCTTCTGCTTTTCTGAGGCCTCAAGCTTTTCTGCTGTCTGTTAATTTGTTGTTTCCATATATTATTATCATGTTAATTTGTTGTCTCTTGTTTTACATTTTTAGAGTAAGATCTTTTGGACCTTAAGCTACTTCTCTGCTTTGTGCAGCCCCTAGCATGGTGGCATCTCTTTCATTGCCATGTTTCAAAGTGTTAGGGTAACATGGTTCATAACAACATAGGATAGGAGTTCACACATACATCAGTCCTTGAGGATAAAACAGAAATGGGACCCATAACAGGGATGCCCTGGCACCATGTGAGGTGCTGGCTGTGGGATGTTGGGTCTTCTCTGCTCCCATATGCATCAGTGAAAATTGAAGACACCCAGTATCACTCAGAATGAGATCCTGACTATTTTATTGATGCTTTTATTGTTGTTATGGTGCCCCATGATGAGATACCATCTGTAATTTGTGGTCAGCATGGATGCAGGAAGAAAAATGACAAATTAGAAGCACAAAATGCGTTAAGATGAATGAACTACCTGAGAAAGAATGTGTGTCAACCTGCAATTTATGAGGATAAAACATCAGAGCTGACAATCTATTATCAGAGATCAGATGAAGCCTAAAATTTTGGATACAGATTTGAATAGTCCCAAACAGCGTCAGCAGATGGATTGGGAGGCTGATATTCAGGGATTTTGTTTGGCCTCTCTTGAAAAAAGAAGAAAAAAAAAAAAGGATTTCTTTCAAACTGTGCCTCTTGATTTGGTTTCAGAAGTCAATCACTTGGCATCTTCAAAACTGTTTGGAAAAAGTGTTTTGGTTCAGCTGCATCTCAGCATAATAAGCCTTTCAGAAGTGTCTGTTCAGGCACTGAGTATCATCCCTGTTATTTCTGTGCTGTCCTGCATCATCTGCATCCACACAGATGAGACTGAAGAAGGGCTGGATGTACACATGAAGATCACACAGTGATATACAGTGCGTGTTGCCTCCTCTATTTTTAAGACAACCTTGAGGTGGCTTTCTTGGGCCAGCCCACAGGCTGCCACCTTGTCCCTGCCAGAGGCTGCCTGGGGACTGTGAGAACAGTGCTGGTGATGCTCTCCCCAGCAGCTCACCCCAGGCTGCAGTTCAGGGGCTGCCTGTGCCATGGGTTGTGGCTGTGGTTCTCAGTCTTCCATGTCTGCAGTCTTCCCCAGCCACGTCTCATCCCTTCTGGAGCTCATTTCTGCTTTTGGCAATGAGTCCCACAGGTTAATGTGCTGCTGTGTGAAAAGGGTTTTCTTCTGCCTGTTGCCAGCCCTCTACCTGGTTCAGCAAGCAGCACGGTGGGACCAGCAGGCTGCCATTCCTGCTGAAGTCCCAGAATGCTTCACCATATCTTTAAATCCTGGAGAGAAAACTAGGAGAAAAACTTTCTCCTTTTAGTCATAGTCTCACCAACTGTTGTCCCTCTGGTGCAATTGCACCACCATTTCAACATTATGTTTTCTAAGCAATGTCCAGTCTTTGGGAAGCAGAAGAAAATGGTGATGTTGTCTTTCATACATTCTCCTTCAATTAAGGAAAAAAACCACAACCCACCTGTTCACTTCTCACTACAAAGGGCTGGTTCTAGGCAGCTTTGATTTATGTTATCCATATTCTAACTCTGCATCCCCTGATTGTTTATCTATGACTCAAAGATTTGCAAAATAACCAATATATAAAAGGTGAATTATTGTTTTCTATTTCAAATATAATGAATGATACATTTGTCTTTGTAACACACCAGCTATGTTCCTGACTTCTGTAACAAGTCTCTTTCCTAATATAAATATCCCCAAAGTGAACAAGATGATGTATGTAATTTGAGAATGGAATGTATTCCATGAAAGTTAATAATATGGTGCATCCCAAAAGTAAGACAAATATACAGACACACAAACTAGATGATATAATTTTTATTTTTATAGATGAAAATCCTAGAGAAAGCTTCTTTAAATTACCTAAGCTTAAAAACAAATCCTTTGTTATAAACTCAGTAATGTATGGGATAATGAAAATTGTCACATAGTTTATTTTGAGTTATTTAAAAGGATTAATTTTGTAGAGACAGGCTGATAGATCCAGAGTACCTTTCTACAGGAACTGTGTATGTTTTTTCCAGAAGTGGATCAAAATTACAGTGAAAGTGTGAGCAAAGAGCCAGTCATCTCTCCAGCTGTCTATTTGTGTTTAGCTGCCCATGTTTGTAGGTGCAATCACACACAAGTCAGGCAAAGTAGGTGGTCAAATGCATTCAAAATTCTGCTCGGCCAGTATCAGAAGTAATAAATGTGGTAAGGCAGAATAAACATGCAAAATTTAGTACTTTAACCTAATAACATGACCACTTGCAAGCTTTAGCATAACACTGAAAATCACTAATGGAGCACTGTGCAGATTTTCATGTTACAAGCAGTCAAGAATCATGCATAATGGAACAGTGCAACAGCTAACAGCAGATTCACACAAGATAATTTAAACTTGTTTGTATGGAAATGAAGAACTGATCTTTGAAGTGGTCCTTAATGAGATTCTGCTTGATCCTCTCTGTATCCGGAGAAGGTCTTCCCTTTTCCTTTTGCATCCGGCTCATGTTGCTGGGGTGCAGAAAAAGGACTTGTTTAAATTATGAATGCCAATTTACATTGGTATTAGGTGAGAACTAAGTGCTGCCAGGGACAAACGTGTGTTTGCAAAATTGTTATTGGAACTTATATATGTTTACAGTCCATTCCTACACAATGTTACTCATCTTAGCATTGCTTGCCAGTGTGGCAGAGTCTTGACCATACCCACAGTTTAATGCAAATCACTCCAAAGAGATTGTAGTAAAATTTTCATATGGATTAAAACACAGAAAAAAAGTATTACCACCTCACATGTACTTTATACAACACAAGAAATACTAGGGAATTTGGGAATTTTTTTTAATGAACTTTTTCATTCCCTCTCATACACCTGAGCACTGCATCATGGTGAAAACTGTTCTACAGTTTCTCAACACAGCTATGAAGCTCCACTATAAAAGGGCTGGAAGGCAGACACTGTGCTGTTGCATGCTGGAATAGCTAAACTACCACAAAGCTTCTGAGTAAACTATTTCATACACAGTCAGGAAATATTGCTGAGTGATCAGCCTTTTCTAAACCTTAGCTCTGTCTCTGAAAGTGTCCATCTGGCAAATGAGGCTTTGTTTGTGCTTTTGAAAGGCAGAGGGAAAACATTCAGTTGGTTTTGCTATATGTTTGTTTGCTTGCACAGCTCAGGAGACTAAGAAGGACTTATTTAAAGTTAATGATTATGTTCCCATGAGGGGAAACCACCTTCCTGTGAGCTGCAGGTTCCCTCATCTATTTTTCTTTTCTGATGGAACATTTCTGCCTTCAAAGAAAGCAACCACAATAAATATCTTCAGATGACATTAAGCTCCTAATCTGCTTGCACGCTTATTTTTCAGACTTCAATTTAAAAAGAGAAAGAGTTCTCTGTAATGAAACAGGGAGGAGGACCAGGGTGTATTGTGGTTCATTTGTTGGGGTTCACATAAGGCCAGAGCAAACTAGTGAGTCTGGGTTAAATGAATCTATAAAGAGCACTGTGGAAATCTTCCTGCTTTTAAAAACTGAGTGAAACGGTATCTGGGGCTTGCTCAGGTGCACAGGAATAGCTTCTGAAAAGCTTTCCTGCTGGTAGGTATATTCTTTAGCAAGGGTCACCCTGAAAGGCATCCAAACTTCTCAGCTCTTTCTTTTGACCCTGGTTAGGGACTGGTGTGAATATACCTCCTATCAGTCAACCTTAAAGAGGTGTTTGATGGCTAAACATGGATCTCATGGAAAGAAACTGATATATATATATATTTGGTTTTCAAGGAATCCATGTTATGAGACCTAGAGCCCCTTTGGTTTGACTGGGCTCAGCAGGAGCAATTTGGATGCAGAACCCAGCAGGATCCTTCCTGGGATTAGCCCTTTCCTCCTGTGGGTTTCACTGCTGCTTTCTTCACCCAGGTTTGTGATCACTGAGGCTTTCTCACCAGCAGGATTAGTTGCCATTGTAAACCTGCTGAGGATCTGTGAAACTCTTTTGTCCCTTGTCCCTTGTACCCTTGTACAATGTTTGGTGTTACCTGTTGGCTTCATGTGGTTGTGTAGCAGGAAAGATACTGTTCCTGAGATTAGTTAAGTCCCTTTTTCCAAGATCATGAAAACTACCTTTTTTTTAATGCTATGTAGACATAAGGAATTTAGTGTTATCATTTCTTGCAAGACTGTAGCTTTTTAAAAAAAATCATGCAGAATTATTACTTTTCTTATTATAAGCACTTAGAGCATTCAGTCATCTTCACAGAATCAGTCAAAGCAGCAAAAATTGTAAATCTGTTTAGGTAAGTTCTGGTTGTTTTTTTCTTGTTCTTCAAATACGCCTTTTGCTGACATCAATGGCACTTTAGAAGGGTGTGGGTTTTATGAGCTACATTTTTGGGAAGGACTTTTTGGACCTGCCAATAGATGCAGAAGAGAAGTTACCTGAGTGTGCACCACACACCAGCTGTGCACAGCTAACACCAAGGGACTGGTGCTGAGCACTATGGCCAGGGGGACTCAGGGCTTTGGGGTCTTTGTGGAAACACCCAGAGCCTTCTCAAGCAGTTTAAGGAGCTTCCAGCTCACACAGAGGTGGACAGAAATATTAAAAGACCGAGATGGAACTTTAGTTTATTTGTACATATGCTCTTTTTTGCTATAAATGTCATGAATGTTTTCTTTGCTTTTGCTGAAGCCCATTAGGATCTATTCTGCTTTGCTATGTACAGAATTCACACACAGAGCTATTATTATTGCCTAAGGGGATCATTATAAGTTTTATAGCACCCATGCAGGTTTGACAACCTGCTGCATCTGATTAGTTATTGTGTTTACCCAATGCCCTGAGCACTGAGTGAATAGCCAGGGTGGGCCCAGGCCTTAAAGAGAGAATCAGTGGCAGATTTGGCTTTTGCCTTCTGTCCTCAGCTAAATCACTGCATTCCCCAGTCACCTATGGTAAGAAATGTTGGCTGCCCAGCCCAGCCTCCCTCACGCTTCCTCACCAGCAATGTCCCTAACCCTGTTTTTAAAAGAAATACATGTCAATAAATTTTTCCTTTGTCGTGCACCCCTGAGTAAATTAATGGTGTGTTCAATAGAAAAAACTACCCATTATTTTTAATTCTGGATCACTATCTAAGCATGAGGACTAGAAGGAAAGATGAGATATCTGCTCTTCTAATTTTTCATGTAGAAGATTTCCATGGGTCTGTCTCATTAAGGCTAGTAGGTGTTAATAGTAAGTGTTAATATGTAGATCTGGTCCTAGAAAGATGAGGAACAGTCTGTGTTTCACCAAGTTGGCCATGTAATTACAGGCTGATTACATGCTTACATATGTGCCATTTCTAGTGGGACAAATGAGGGATGAAGAGGCTGGTAAGGTCACACATCTACTCCAGAGGTGTCAAAGCCTGTTCTGTGGAAAGGGCCAAATTACAGATTTAATTATGATCCAGGGACTTGTGCTACAGCATTAAGGTCATGCACTACCCCTGATCCACAGCAGTCTCCTGCTGAGGGCCCTGGGAGTTTTGCATAAAGATCAAGGCTGGAACCAGACTCTTAAGAAATAAAGGAATTCCCCATTAATAAAAGCTCCCAGTGCATTTGACATCACTCGGTGGGGAAAAAAGACATTATATATGGCATGATTTAGACTACAGTTAGCCTTGCCTTGTTTGCATATATTCTGGCAGCAATTGGCCACATGCAAAAAGAGCAACTGTGAATGCAAGGTTTTCTGGAAAGTCTTCAGAGCTCCTTGTGTCAGACTTCTTAAATGTAAAACCTTGTGGCTGATAGTCATTATTTTCTTTATTTTCATACTGGCAGAAACCTGAGGTTTAGACAGTTTGTCCATACTCCAAGCTTTCTCCTCTGTACTGAAGCATCAAAAATAATTTACCATACCTGAAAGCACAGGCCTTGTGTATTCGGTCATTTTTAGAATGCATTTGAAATAATCTTTTGATAAAGCCTGCACAGAAAGGTCTCAATATAATATTGAGTCTGCAAAAACACCGAGGGTCTCCCCTGCATTGAAACCACAAAGTAATGCCTCAAAGAGGGAGATGTAACAAAATCTGTCGGACCAAGCAGGCACTGATTGGAGCTTATGTCTGTGTTAACTGAGCAGTCAGATTGCTCTTGACAAGAAGCCGTGGAGAGCTGATGTTGCATGAACTTTTTGTTTTGTTTCCAACTGAGAGAGCAGCCTGTGTGAGTGTGTGTTGGTGTGTGTCTGTGTCCATGTGTCTGTGTATGCACGTGTGTGTGCCCACATGTGTGTTGTACAGACAGCCAGTAGTTCATTCCTACCATATTAGCCTGTGAAACAGTTGGGGTAATTTAGGACTTGCACTGCCTGATCATTGGTACAGTTACAACAAATAAAACATTTTAATATGAGCAGTCACTGAATGTTTACTGTATCATATTGCTGGGAGCTGAATGTGTGCCAAATGCTATAACAGAAGGGAGCATATGAACTCCAGAATGATGACACTAATAAGGAAATTACAAAAGGCCCAACAAATGGCATTTGTGTTAAATCAATAATGCTCTGTTTGTTTTTTTTTATTCTAA
The DNA here is from genome assembly GCA_023637945.1 of Phaethornis superciliosus. Lineage (NCBI taxonomy): Eukaryota > Metazoa > Chordata > Aves > Apodiformes > Trochilidae > Phaethornis > Phaethornis superciliosus. The sequence continues at coordinate 8,374,425 of JAJQWJ010000019.1, forward strand.
TCTTTCTTCTAAAAAAAAAAAAAATTATCTTTCCAAACAGTTGGCAATTCCCATTCTTGTTCTTCTTCCTGCACATAATTAAAAACATGTTGTGGCATCTACTTAAGACATCAACTTTCCCAAGCCTGTCTTGTCCACTGTGTTTTAAACAAAGACACTTGTTTTGGCATTGTGCCCTTAATTAATCATTTGAGGCTCTATTGCTGTACAAAAAAAAATGTCTTTGTTTAATGATTCATCACAAGCCCAATTTCTCCAGAACTTAATCAACTACAGAACCAACTTTCTAATCAGCTTAAAATAAAAGGAAAAGGAGAACACAATTTCTTTGGATGTATTGTTTTGATAAATAGGCATCAGTTTGAGGTACACTAGAATTCTGAACTATTTATGATTTAAGACTACTAAGATGAGACTGGTCAGATAACTTGGGGTTTTAGGAGAAGGAAACCTGTTACTGAGAAGTTTGATTCTTGAAGTCTTCTCCAGCATCATTGGCCACCACTTTCTGTGCAGTGAAACTGAGTGGCACTAGTTAGGTTTCTTGGGAAAAGGGACTCCTGACTTCAAAGATAAATTTGCAATATGAAATTCAGTGTAATAGGGAAGGAAAAATGAACATGGCTGGTTTTGTGAAGAGTAGAAGTCATTTTTCACCATGTTTGCCTTTTTCCTGGCTCAATTTTTGTGGGGTTTTTGTGTGTGTGTGTTTGGTTTTATTTTTGGTTGGTTTGTTATTGTTGTTGTTTGGTTTGTTTTGGTTTTTAGAATACCACAGTCTTCCATTTTACTTTCACTTTAAATCTGCTATGGGTACTGTAAAACTTTTGTTCTAGCAGCAGATTTTTATAGTAAATGAGTCCCATATGACAATATGGGAGAGACTTAAATTTTTGGTGATTTTTTTTTCTTCTTTTTGATTTGGAATTAAAAGTTCAAAAATAAGGAGTCCAAGTCTCTAAATGACACAGAGGAGCAGTGTGCTTTAGTGACCATAATCAGGGCCTAGACCTTGCAGCACTATAAGCTATGAAAAACATTGCAGGATAGGCTCCCTGCTCTTATACAGATTCCACAGATAAAACACACACAGATTGTGAGATGATAGTCTTTGGCTCGTTGTGCAATTCATCACATACAGCTGAGGTGCAAGTTAAATGACTGACATCTGACAGACACAGATATGATAGCTCAATTATTCCAGACACGGTAGTGAAAGCTCCTCTGAATTTTACTTGAAGTTGACAGAATTGCAGCAAAGTACCCCCAAGACCAACTTTTTTTCACAATTAAGTTTTTATTTGTAATAATATAAAAATTCCTATCTCTCTAAGCAACCATACACAGCTTGCACTATGTCAAAACATGCCTACATTAAGTAAATATATTATTATGCTATGTTAATGTGAGTTATATAATGGTCGTCTATGTTAATTTATTCTTTGTGTAAGATACTGGTATTCGTGTACTTGACTTTATAGATTATGATTCTATTTGGGGCTTGGGGTTTTGCATTTGGACTTTTTCTGCAGAATTTCCTTTTTCAGATCAGATGAGAAATAATTTAATTTAATAAGCAATGCCCCACTCCCTGAACTGCAATGAGTTGTGCCAGTCCTTATGACCACCCCCACCCCCAGATGAGTTTTTAATTGGGCTGAAAACAAAAAAGGAAGTTTCTGTGCTCATCATCACCTCTATGTCCAGGTGTTAACATATGAAGGTGTTAACATTGTAAATAATCTCTTAACATTGTAAATATGATCCCTGAAGATCATCTCTTTGGGAGGAAAAGACCCAGGCCCCAGCAGTTTCCCTGTGGCACCCATGGGAGCATTGCTCACACCAAGAGGAGAACTGAACCTTTCTCCCACTCACATCGACTGTGATGAGAGAACATCTCAAAGCTCGGTGCTATTTGTTTGCATTCACAGGTTTTGGTGATGACATGAAGTACCATAAGGTGGGCAGGGGTACCATCTCAGCACCACACCCCAAAGAGTTTGCAGAGTGCACGTTGCCAGAGCTCAGCTTTGACCCAGCAGCTTTGACCCGAGCTCTTGCAGCTCTTACTCTGCCAAAGTCTCCTTCACCTTTGCAACATTTCCTCAGGTTTTTGACTAAGCACATGAACAGCCAAAACTTTATCAATACCCACCCTGTGCTGAATCCCCCAGTGCTGGTGCCAGCCTGCAGCAGCTCAATGTGATGGCAGCTCCACAAGGCTCGTCTCTCCTCCCAGGAAGCCTACTTAAATGCATAGGATGTGTCCTCTGGCCTGATCACCAGGGCTACTTTTCTTTACTACTTGGCAGCTGCAAAAGCGAAACCCAGCTGTGAAAAATAGGAGTCTCTTCTCTATTTGGCAAGGTCTGGATGGAGTTAGAGTGTGTGTGTGTCTAGGAAGGACAAAGGCAGATTAGCAGTTTAGTCTGAACATGTGTTTGCCACCAATTATATTCTTAGATATTCACAAGTGCTGAATGCCTGGTTAAAGTTAAGGTATAATGTGCACATGTCTGTGATAGTGTTTAACAGACCGCTGAAAATCAGGCTGCCACTCCTAACCCCAAAGTTAGGCACAGGAACATAGTTCTGTCCTTGCTTTCAACTGAGCAACATCTTCTGAGAGTACAGCAGGAGCAGAGCTCTGCAGCTGCTGCTTGCTACTGATGTGCTTCTGTCATTTGGCAGTGTCCAACTTTCCATAATGCATCTGAAACAATTCTGTGTACAAAACTCACTTCTTGTAATTGCAAGGAGTGGAACTCGGCCACAAAGTGATGGATTCTGATTTTTCCTTCCCATTAGGATGATTTAGAATTGTACAATAAGCAGCACTGCATGGCCTCTAGATAATGCATGTTATTAATTTGGCACATACTAATGCTCTATTTATGTAATATTTCATACATTTTGCAGGGCTTTATATTCAGAGACTAACTGTAGAAATAGCAGCCACTGAGACCTGCTCCTGCCACTTCATTTTTTCCAGAGCAAAAAAGGAGTTCAGTACATTCCTGAATCACACAGAGTGGGTTTCAGTGTTCTCTCAACAATCAGCCCTTCAGCCAGTCAGTTGTCCCTAGTAGTATGGGAACAGATAATAATTAAATCCTAAGTCTTTGGGGCTAAACAAATGAGGACAAGTGATATAACTGAAATAGAAAGGTGCTTTACTTATCATCCTCCTCAGAACCTGAACAGTGGATTGCATAGGTGTCTCTTTTTGTGCAGGAGTTCTTAATTTTAGCCACTTGGTCTTGCAGGACAGACATCTACTCCTCTGTTCATCAGGGCTCAGACATATTCCCCACTTGATGAAAATATCTGCTCACAAGCCAGAGGAGCCACAATATTAATTTCTGGAAGAAGTATTTGGGGTTGCATACTTGCAAGTCTAGATGAAAATCCAGCATGTAAAGAGAGAGCAGAATGGGAATCTTGCAGGGGAGAAGTTGGGAGATAGAAGCGAATAAGAAAAAAACTGGCATTCATCTGAGAGTAAAACTTCAGATGGAGAGTGACCAGTTAGGTGGAGTTCATTTGGAAAGCAAATAGTTGAATGTAGGTCTCCATCTCCAGGAGTATTTGTATAATTTACTCTGCAGTAGTACTTGGAAGATCAGTGATGGCTAGAGCCAGTAGATTGTTGAGGGAAGCCCTAACCCCAAGGATAGGAATGTAAAACTTATCTCAAATGACAAATGAGAGCTCTCTGTGATTAGGTGTATGAGGCATATGGGCTCCTTGCTCTCCTACATTCTCTGCTTACCCCAGATTTCTGTACGTGTACTTTGTGCAGTCTCCCTACTACTCCCATATTGATGAGAATTAGAAAAGGTTGTTGATAAGTGACATGACAACTACAAAGTGCTTTTCAATTTTTATTTCTGTTTTCTACTCCCACCTTCCACATACATCCTGTGTGGAGAGTTTGCTGCTGAGAACATCCCCGTCCAGCAGCAAACACTGTGTGACAAAGCTCCAGGTCACATTTCTCACTGAAGAGGCACAGAAGCTGCTGTTGCTGCCCCAATATTTCTTTCAACTGGAAACTTGGGAGTGACTAAAGATCATTCCCATTATTCTTTGCTCATGTGTAAATCTGGGTGATTCAGTGGCCAGTCCAAAAAGGGGCTTTGTGGCACCTTCCCCAGTCACATATTGCTCCTGCACTCTTCATACATAGCAAAGCAAAACAAAAAGTCTGAGTGGGGCACAGCACAACCAGCCTGTGATCTCTGTACCTCATCCCTGCAAAAGAAATCTAGGACAAAGTTTTGACATTGCTGCTCTTGCTGCTTTCTCTGTGCCATGGGTAAGTGCCCCAGGCTGTAAAGCACCAGCTTCTGTCAAAGTGGGAGATTTCTATATAGAATACCCTGGTGGTACTGTAAAGTTCTGGTGCTGAAGACCTCCTCAAGTTATTTCATCTATTGGCTTCATGTAGGAAAGCACTTAATAAAAAACAAAACAAAACAAAAAAAACCCAAACAAACAGAAAAAACAAAACAAAACAAAACAAACTTCAAACAACTGGATTCTTTGAACTGTACCTCTTGCAGCAATCTTTAAACTACTTGCATCTCCCTGCATTGAGTTTCATTGGCCAAACCCATATCCTTTTGTTTTGTGCCAGTACAGTGAGTCCAATGCTTGATGGGCCCCATCAGGACCTACCACAGTGAACCACAGCTTGCCATAGCAAACCACAATAAAATGATAACAGTAAATAGCATTACAAATCTTGTGCATCTGTCTGTCCTGGGTCCTTCTCTATTCCATACCTAGGTTAAGGCATGACTTCTCTCCGTGCAGAATTTGTGAGTGAGACTGGCACAACGCCTGTGCTGTCTATTCTTTACCACATTAAAAAGGTTGTAAAAGGATACTCAGTTAAAAAATCCTAGTACTGAAGAGAGCCTTTGCACTGCAATAAATTCCAAGCAAGATTTTTTTTTTCCCCAGTCTGGGGGGAGAGTAGAAGCTTGAAAAAAATGTGAGTTCAACTATTAGCTTTCCACTTGTAAAACTTCATATATCACTAAATATATTGCCCATAGAGGACAGAAGCTGTTAAGATGGAAAAGAATTTTGAAGATGGATGAATGACAAAGATAAATGAAGATTTTTATTTTAGCAGAAGTTTCCAAGTGCTGTCTCTGGGTTGGGAGGGTACTGTTAATAAAGTACACTTGACATATAACTGTTCAAGTTCCTGAGAAACAGCTTTGCTTTAAAGTTCGGTGGAGGATCAAAAAGAGTGAATTCTCTGTTTTCCTCTATAAAAAAGAAAAAGAAAACCCTGAAAAAGGATAGGTTTTTTTGGGAAACAGCATCTATGCCTTTTGTCTTTTCTTCTCTTTGTGGTCCAGAGACAGTGCGTTGACTGACTTCTTCAGAAAGGAGATCAGTGAAATTGTCAGTTGATTACTTCTCCTTGATTAACATTTATAAGAGCCCTGTGATACATTATTTGCATTCCTATTTAGCCGTGATTTTTGTGGGGCAGCAATGATTAAACTTGTCACAGGGCCTGATTGACAGGGTCAGATCTTCACTTTCTACTCTTTTGAAATTAAAAACAAATGTGTCAGCTCCCTTCATGGGCCGCAGCACTGTGAAGCTTGCTTGCCTTGTCATCGCAGATAGGTCAGGAATGTTTTAATTTTAGGGATGGATTCTGCTTGTCAAGCAGAGTGTGATGGCGTGTAGTTCTGGAGATGAGATGTGAAGGGTGTAAAACAAAGAATGGAAAGAACAAAGACAAAGACACTCACATTATTAGACAGATTTAATTAGTCTGAATGGATATTATGCTAGATGAAGCAGTGAGCTGTGAAATTAACCCTTGATTACGGATTGGCGGATCATGCTTATAAAGAGAATCAAACCTTGGTGAATGGGAAAGAGGTGCCATCCTACCCTCCCAGCCTCCATCCCCACGACCCCTTCCCAAGTCTAAGAGGGGGTGAAAATCTTTGAAGGAAAAGCTGTTGTTGGTGGCATGTGGGAAGTTAAGACAGTCTCTTCCTTTTTCCCAGTGTCTGGAGCTAGCCTGTCCAAAGAGCTGTAACCAGATAGGTTACACAGAGGCAGATTTTAGCAATGAGGATGGTGAGTAATGAATCCCACACAGTGCAGCCCATACATACCCTGCAAGCAAGGGGCTGCACAGACAGCATGGAGCCCGAGGCCCCTCTAAAGACATATTCCCCATTTCATTCTTGCCTCCTTTCCTACCACACCAAGTAGCTTGGAAATTTCTGCTTGAAAACATATTTTGTTATGGTGAAGTGTGAGTTAACACAATATTACTCACCACTCAGGGAGGCCTTGGGCTTCAGAGCAGCCAGTCTCTACAGTCTGTAATGCACAAGTGCCATAACATCCCAAAGACTCCCAAAGTGGGAGATGAGGGTAATGAGAATTGAGAGGGTGCTGTGTTTTGCTGCATCCAATGCTTTAGAGAAGAGGCACTTCAGCCTTTTGTGTGCTTCTCATCAGCATATCCCAAAGCACCGTATCAAGAACTACTCCTTCTAATTAGCAGTACTGCAATAGAAGAAAACAAATAGAAAATACAGTGTTACGCTCTTGTTTGCTCCTGGCCATTTCTTCCAAATTGTCCAGCTAATGGAGTAATCAATGGAGTTAAAAAAAGAGAGGGAAAAAAGCTAAAGGGCAATAAGCACTCTAATCTACCTCTAGGTGGGAGGCTCCTACTTCCCTCTGGTGTGTTCAAAATGCTTAGTTTTGGTGCATATTTGCATTCTAGAGACTATTAGATTAAAAAGGACTAAGACATGAAAACAAGTTGGGTGGGAGACTGGAAATGATGGCTAATAACTTACTGGGTGGCAGTCTTACCTCTTTTGTCATGTTGAGCCTCAATAGGTACCATGCTGCATGATGTTACTTCTCATACCATGTTTTAAAATGTGATATCAAGAATCCTCATTTTTACTTTATATATAGTGACATTGAAGTGGTCTCTATGTGGAGTGAAAAGAACCCTTCAATGGAAGACCTACAGAAGATTAATGAAAGTAATTATTGTTATACGACAGTAGAGAGCTACTATCCACAGTAAGAAAGGATTTTCTGCCTGCACATCATTTCTCCTCTGGTCTCCCATGTCTTTTTCTACCCCAGAAGAGAATAGGCAGCTTGAGGCAGCGATGAAGGAATAGAACATGACATGAATCGCACTGCTAAGTCTACTACTGAATATCTGTTGGTGTTAGAACAAGTTGGTTTGCCATCCTCCAGATGAAAACGATTATTTAAGGACAAAAGACTAGTCCTTATCATTAAACCTGAAGACACAGACTAGTTCTTAGACAGAAAAGCCTTGTCATTGAGCTGGTGTTTATGCAAGCAGTCATATTAGTGTTACTGCTTTCAGGAGCCTCTCATCAAAGTCTTTATTATTACAAATCTACTGAGCCGTATCCTCAGCTGTGGTGAATCAACATAACTCTCTTGAAATTAATGGTGCTACACAGTTTTACATCAGCTGAGAATCTGGCTCTTCCTTTCTTGCTGCTTATATAATATTCAGCTAAATTACTCCAATACAAGCAGTACAAAACCGTATGCTCTACTGTGAAGGATTTGCTTTCCAGACCCAACATTGTCCCTTGGGGCAGGACCCTTGATCCAGGTCTTCCCAGTCCCTAATCTGGAAGGCCAAGTGGCTGGTAGAATAATCAAATTAAATCATTTTAATTTAATTATTTGATTCAATCGTTTCTTGCAATCTCTGCTGCTTCCAGCAGGAAGCCATGCTTTGGTGACCTGTTGTAGGGGGCTTTGCAGGCAGATGTGCTGGCACAGATACCTGGCTCAGCCAGATTTCAGCAGGGCTGTGCAGGACCTCTGACCATGGACAGACTGACTGGAGAAACTGTTGGCCTGTTTGTTAGAACAGAACAAAGTGTATGAAACCAGTGGAAAATGCAATTGCTGATAAAAGAGAAGTCTCTATCTTCTGTCTGTATATTTATCAGATATGTAGGCAAGTTTTTTTGGTTCCTTTGTTTTGCCTCTTACCACAGTTCTCCTCTGGGCACTGTGCTTTGTAGCTTGTAAAATCTTAACATGGCTGATTTTGTCATTGTGGTGCTCCTCCTGCTCCCTTTGCAGAGAGGCTTCAAGTCGTGCATTCAGCTTCAATGCGAAACATCGGCAGACAAAAGATTTCCAAAGGAGAGGTTTGGACAGAACTATTCAGTGCAGAAAATGTTGAGTAAATGCTGAAGACAGCCCTGTAGCACTGCATACAAACCTTCAGTGAGGAACAATAAACACTTAGGTATTGAATACAATGCACATTTGCTTGGATATTCAGTTTTATATTACAGTCCTGCTGTTCATGAGCACAGCTGAAGAACTGGTGCAAGAAGCACTGGCCACATTTACAGGGGCATTTGTGTCTCACTGATATTCCTCCTTAAAGAGGCTTTTAAACTCTCTTTAAACCAAGGGATTAACACTCGTGTGAAACAAGTGTGAGCAGAGCAGACTCACATTCTTCACCCAAAGTGGCAGCTCACATCATTGCAGTTCTGCCTACCAGGTACAGCATTTATTTTCTAATCATATTACTAATCATAGGATCCTCGCTCACCTGAGGTTCAGGTTTGCAACACTGTTTTTCATCACTCTGTTAATTCAAAGAGCACGAGCAGTTTTGTGCCCCTCACCCTTCTTTATTTTTCAGACTGAATTGTTTCAGTGGTAGCTTGGTGTGTCAGCTTGTAAGTCTATAAAACAGTTTTCTACCAGCTGGAAATCCAACATGCTACATGAATACATAACAGTGCCTAACCAAGAAGGTTTGTAATTCAGTAATTAGCTGTAATTAATGAACACAAAGTGAAGACTCATTTACAGTTTAAATTATCACATTAGCTCCTGTCACCCTCTATGTACACAAAACAGCAGGAATTCAATTATTTTTATTCTTCAAAGCTAATTTAAAATTTAAGGAATGCCATTACATGAAATAATAGGTAGGAAATGTAATAGAAATCGCTGAGAACAGTTGGCCATTCTTAGAATGGAAGGAAAAAAATGCCATCAGTGATGATTTGGAAATGTTGTTTCATCTGTGAACAGATGAAGGATTGAAATCTACGCTCTTTTCAGTGTATTTAAAAAGGAGTTTGGTGGTTGCTAAGTCTTTGTGCAGGAAGAGCCATTGTGCATAATTGTAAAAGCAGTTGATACTGATAATGCTGCTGATAGTAACACGATGACAGCATGGAAATGCTCACACCATTATCTTTAATGGGGCTGAGTCGATTGCAACAGCATTGAGCCCCTGCAATATTCACCAATCTTAGTTGTGAAACTTCAGCCTAGCAGGCCTTAAGTAATTGTCACTTTGCAATCTGCCTATAGTTTGTGTGTGTACGTACATCTATGTAAAAAGCTTTCCCTGTGCTTTTTAACCCACCATGATGCTTCTCTCTGCAGCTGCCACAGATTTTTTTTTCTCAAACTGTTCAATAACAAGAGAATTCCAAACCCATCTGATGCCACTTCTGTAGCTCCCACATATCTGCAGTACAGCCCTTATTTTTTTGTTCTTTATTTCTTATTCAGTTGCCTTTTCATTTTAAATAGGCCACTGGAAGCTACACCATCTAATTTTTCATAGGTGATCGACTGCTGAGTTGTGGGTTTACGTAGACAGAGGGAAGGAAGCGATAAGCCAAAGAGAGAGGATTCTATTAGGGAAATGCAGCAGTAATTAATGAATCCTGCCAGTAATTGGGAAGGTGTAAGCCTCTGTAATATTGTAATGATAGTCATCCGTTCTGTGCATCCCCCATCACTCCGAACGATCCCTCATCGTCTCTGTGATCTCAGACACTTAGCCATGCAAATCTTCCTGACAGGACTCTATGTCTTTGTCTCCCTAATTGGACAGTATAGAGTTGTTTATGGATATTGCAGACATTTAGACCTCAGTTGGAGGTTGTTCAAAAATCGTTAGCAAAGTTGCCTTAACAGCATTGTCAAATATTTATTCCCCTGTTTCAATATCTGTTTTTAACCCAGGCATGGTTTGCTACAGAATTAACAGTTTGGAGATACACCGGTTCATTTCGATCTCCATTTGAGACTGTGATTAAGCCATTTTCCTAGAGAAAAAGAGAACAAAAAAAATCTACCATAAGTCCTCAGTTCTCAAGGATAAAACATGCGATTGTAGGGCAAATGTGCTGCTTTTTAATACAATTTCCATGGGGAAATATTAGGAATGCTGACACCAGCAGTTCCACTTACAAAAATTACAGGAAGCTTATGGGGCAAAAATTCGAGTTTTAGTGTAAGCCAAAATAAATGGAGAATAACCCCATCCACTATACCACTTCAAGTAGGAGTGGATTAAGGGTCTGTATCATATGTATTATAAAAACTGTGTCTTTTTCCTTGATCAGGACATGGGGTGGTTAATTCCTACATATAATTGTCTATTGGTCTGAAGTAAGATAAAATAACTGCATCTAATGTTGTGCTTTACCTGAGCAGATTTTTATCTTTTAGAAACATGGTATTTGGGGGATTTAGCACCTTTTTCATAATGCATTTATTTTCTCTTTTTGGGGGGATTTTCTGAGCAGAAGGGAAAGTCTTGCAGAGGCCTAGGCCATAAACACAAGAAGCAAAACTGAGTTTGAGAGAGCACACTGGAGATCAAAGACAACGGCTGGAATAGCCACAAATACTTGAGATTTGGAGTGTCAGGGAGAAAGATCAGATGGATCAGGCAACAGAATTTACAGTCACTTGGTCGAATGCCATTTTACTCAGAAAAGTTGTCCCACAAATCAAGGGGATTATTTGCCTCAGTAAAAGATGATCAGGTCTCTCTTTTCTTGATATGTACTAAATTAAGCCTCTAATCCTGCAAGCATTTAACTACACATACTTCCATTGTCATCTTGTCTCACAAGGATACTTATTCTAGCAAAAGTAGCCATTAATATATTTTATATATGTTTATAACAGATCAGTATTCAACTGGGATAAAACCAGAAAAAATGTATGCTAGAATTTGTCTCAATAATTTGGCAATTTTTTTAACCCAACTCTATTTCCTTCTCACAAATCCAGGGTGCGAATGATTCTGTTTATGGAAATGTTTCAGAAAAAAATTCTGAAAGTATTAATTTGTGGCTGTCTGGTAACCATCTTGAGCTGTTTGTAGTTTTGGATATTATTCATCCAGGGAGCAGTAGAAACGACACATTATGGAGTTGATTAATATAGTAAATAGCAAATTACTGAAGGGGGAATAATCAAAGCCATAGTTGCAGCAAATATTTACCTTATCTGATTTCTCTCAGGTTATCCCAGAATTTTAGGTACCTCCCACAATAAAATGGAAAGGGTAAAGAAAACAAATTAAAGTAAAATATTTGTAATACAAGGAAATTAATAGATTTTTGTGTGTGTGTCAAGGATTTCTGCATATGTGTTATAATTCTTTGTTTTAGCAAGCTCCTATTTTTCAGTTAGGAGGTCTTTTTATCATAAACTCACTCTTCCCCTAAAGCACTATTGATGCCATCTGTAAACCCATAAGCTTTTCACCCCTCTCCCTAAACTGTTGATGAAAAGTTGTGAACTAGAGCACACAGGAAAAAATCCATCTCTTGAAGGTCAGAGGAGGCAGTGAACTGCCTGAATCTCTCTAGCTGAATGCATCCACATGTCCTGGCCCATTTCAAGCTCCCATTTTGTCATCCCTGAGATCATTGCAGGGGCAGGCACTGAAGCAAGGAGGTCCCACCTCTCAGATACCCCTCTGACTGGACACAAAGTCCTTTTTCCTGCAGGTTTGATGGAACCTGGACAGAGGTCTCAGGCAGGCAGGGGCAGTCCCAGTTCACCTCAAGTACAGCTGGTTCAGCCTCTCCCTCATCTCCAGGCTGATGCCACCAGGTTTCTGCTCCCTTTGTACTACTGGCCCAGGGGGGAGAGGATGAGGTTTTCTTCACCCTGCATCAGACAAAGCAAATTGGGTCTAGATGTGCCTCCTAGAACCTTCTTCTCCAGAAAATGAATGTATTAGCATTTAGGTTTTTTATATATGCACGTACATATATATTTAAAATCCCAGCTTTAGAAACTTATGTTGGTGCAGCAGTCTGTGACACCGAATACAAGCTGCTGTACAAAGCAATTGCCAAATGTTTACATAAACACATAAATAAGGCAAATAAATTTATTTTCATTATTCATATTTCTGCTATTTCTTTTCCTTTTTATTTATGCTTTAAACAACAGTTACTGTAAATATTATGATAAAAAAATGCCTGCAGTGGACAGAAAGATGATCAAAAAGCCCTGATACAGAGCAATTCGTGTTTCTTCTTTACAATCACTAACGAATCTTAACTTGAACCATGTTATGTTCCCTTGTGAGTGATAAGCAATGATTTATTATGAAGTGTCACGAAATCGGAATGCCATACAGTGAGACATGAGCTAGTGGAAAATGTGTTCCCTGTTTCCCAGCCTCATTACTCAAAGATGCAGTGTCCCTTTCTCCAAGTCTAATTTACCTGGCTTTTCGAGGCACTCTGATAGCAAAGGAAACAACACCAGGAGTGAAATACCTGATCTGGGCTGTGCCACTCACCTTCCAGCACCACTAAACACATTGCAATGACTGGGAAAAAGGGCCTGCCTGGAAATTCAAAGCTATTGCTGCATCAGACATTTGCAACCCTAATGAAGCTAACCCCAAAAGCAATTGCTTAGGATTACAGCATCCCTTGCCTCATCAGTACTGTCAGTGCATGAAGAGGAAATAAAACAGGCATCACAGAGGAGACAAACGCAGAAGTTTTCTTTGTGTGTTACTTTCTTCCCCTCTGTAATGATTCCCTTCTCCCCATGATCCTAATTCAAGTAACTGGCATGTGATATATTTTGTAGATAAATCAGCAGCACAAGAGCATGTGCAGTTCTGGCACCACAGAGCAGGTGATTTACTTGTAGCTCGCACTGAGCACACTGGCTTGCTTTTTAAGGTGGGAATTTGTGTTTTAAGTGCTTCCTCAGAAGGAAAGGAGAAACCAGTACACTGTATATTAATTCATGGAAACAGCCCCCCTCTCCTCCTGATTAATGTTTTCTGCAAAATGTAGCCCAGACAGGCACAGTCTTATATTTTAAGCATTTTAAGCCTTAGTCCTCAGAGCAGCTCAGCTCAGCTCAGTCAAATCAGTGATGGCAATGAGTGCATCTGCCTAAAGAACAAGATTTTCTTGAGATCGAGCAAAGAGACATTGGAGGAGCATGAGCTTTCCCAAGGAGATATGGCTTGGACAGTCTGGGCATGTCATGCAGTGTTTAGAAACACGTGCTGACACCTGGAACCATGAGCCATATTTTTCTGGAAAAAAAACAAATCCACCAATAATTTTTTAATCCAAACCCACTGATTTAATCACACCAGATTTATTAAAAATTGTCAGCAGTAGCAGTTTCTGTTTCAAAACATGATCCCATTCTACCACAAAAATGTGTCAAAGACTAAAATTTAAACTGAACAGAATAATCCTGAGAACAAATGTCCTGTGTGTTCTTTCACACGAAAAAAAGAATTTTATATGTAGTCATGTTACAACTAGTTCAGTCTGTCTTAAGGCAATAGTAGCTGTTGTTTTTCTCGCAGAAAATGTGGAAATCATCAGAAGAAAATTAACCAGAACTCATCCTTGTCTGAAAGGCTGAGAGACTCACAAATTTCAAATACCTTTTTTTCTATAGAAATGCTTTATACAGAATCTTTCTGAAGTACAATCCAGAGAGCAGTTGTCTCACAGCACTGACAATGTCTGCTGTTCCAGAGGAGACGGTGTGTGATGTACCATCCTGAAATATTGTCACCAAGCTTGGAAATATGAAGGCACTTTCATAGCAAGGCAGGGATGAAAGGAAAGAAGTTTGGGATTGCTTTTTTGTTTTGCTTTGTTTCTCAGACCTAATGAAATGTATCAGTGTGCTCTTAACTTCTCCCCTCCCATTTTGTTCAGAAGAGAAAGGGAACATAACTCTCCTGCAGCACAGTTATGGTGTTCAGAGAGAGGTACAAATCCTTCCCGGAGGTGTTCACTTTAGCCAGGGACAAGTTTTGTGTAATATCAATGTGGCTCTGAAGGCAGAAATAGGGTCAGCATCTCCCCACTCCTGAGTAACCTTCACTCTTTCAGGATGAGTCTAAATGTTGTACTGGCACAGATCAATGGGTGGGGCTGGGAGCAACACTCCCAAACAGCCTCTGGTTTGGTGATTAAGAAATTCTCTTCAGAAATGAAAAAATGTGGGGTCTAATCTAGGTGGGAATAACATCACATGTGAAACAAGGAAGCAATTGAGGAATTATGCAGCCATTGAGTAAACACTTGCAGATGATGACCTGGCCTTTTTAAGCATCTAAATTAACTGAAGAAATCTAGCTTTAAGTTACATCCTGATATCCACGCATGTTAAACCTGGGCCTTTAACCCACCTCCAATGTCCAGATGGTTGGACCATAATTGCTTTGTCTTATCTGCTCTAAAGTCACTTTTTTTTAAGGTGTGTTACAAAATCTATTTCTCTTCTGGGCTCTATACAGGTGGCATTTCAAAACATAGTGAGCACCCCAGACTACAGAACCTGCTTGTCACAGAAAATGACACGGTTTGCATGTGACCTATAATGACAGTTGCTAGTTGAAAAGAAATCAGAAATTCAGCTATATCTTCCACACTTTGGTTGCAGCTGCCATCAACTAAATCTCTCTCCAAGGGCAGATGGTGCCCTGTACAATGAACAATTTAATCTTTAGCAAATAGAGAATCTTTGCCAAAAAATCCACGTTTGTTGTTTTGTTTTTTTTCTCCAAGAATAGGCTGTCAATAACATGTACTTTCAAATACATTGTGATTTGATGACTATACTTTATTTATAGGAGAAAAACAAAAAAAAACCACCAAAAAATGAAACGTTCTCTCTTCTATTTTTATTTCTTTACAAGCCTGTATTCCTTCCTCATACCCCTGCATTAGGAGGGACCAGTGGAGTGTCAGGATACTTCTTTGTGCCTGTTAGATATCATCTGTGCTCTTTGTTGCTGAACATGGGTGTATCCTATGTCACCTTGAGGCCCAAGCTGAGATCAGGGGTGAAATCTTGGCCTTTCTCAACACAAGTGGTAAGACACCCACTCTCCCTTAGCCCTGGATTTCATCGCCTCTCTGTAAAGACACGGGGAGCTGCAGCCCCCAATTTTTCATCTGACTCCATCCATCAGCAAAACAGCTGAGGCGTGCAAGGAGGTGAAATGATTTGCCTAAAGCTATGCACACCAGATCTCTGGGGGTGTGTACTGGGTTTTAGCACCCAGTCCATTCTCTTCCCTTCCTCTCTTGGCTACCTCTGAAGGCTGGCTGAGTGCCCACGGCTTCTGCCAGCGATGCAGGTTGCCCCTCCTGCACCTCCCATCACTGCCTTAGCTGCCTGGGCCCATGCAGAGGTCTGGATTGCCCAAACTACTGGGAAAGGGAGGCAAAAAACCCCTATTCTTGCTGCTTTTTCTCAGCTTAAATAACCCCCTGATGCATGACATCCTCCAGCCAGGACTGGTCACATGTAGAAGGAGGAATGGGGCTGCTCCAGCCACCAGCCCTCACCTCCACCCTTTCCACAGCTTTTCTTTGTCCCTGTCTTCCGGGGAATGTCTCTCATCATTCCTGCTTTTAAAATACTGCCTTATCCTTTTCTAGTCATTCACAGAAGAAAATGCCTGCCCTCCAGGGAGCTGCTCAGGCTAACAGATGTCAGTGTTTTTGCAAGCCATGTTGTTCAGGTGGATTTGGAGGATCTAGTGGTATTTGTTCAGGGATGTCTAGCAGCCCTAGTGAGATGGGCACTGCTGTGCCTATGTGGTAGCTCTGATTGGGCTCATTTTTGTCTAAAAATACATATATATATATATATTCTTACCTATAAAAGCATATTGGTGTGTTATATTTGGGTTTGTACATATACAGAATTTTTGCATCTCTCTTGCAGGCTTCAGGTGGCAGGACTGGTCCATTTACACACCTGCACAGGCATGCCCCTAAAATGTCAGTATTGCTGGATCAGTGCAGCCCAGCCATAGTGTCTGGTACTGTTTGTCCCCAGTTCACCATGCTGAGCACAGTAAAACAGGCACATTCTGCTGAACCAGGGTCACAGCTAAAATTCTGTTATTCAGAGCTATATGCACAGATATCAGAAGTCTCTGACAGAAGAAACTTGGAAAATTTGGGAGGGTTTTTTGGTGGATTTCAAGGAGATTCTTCTTTATACCCCAAAACAGTTGGGCCAGGCCAGCTGAAGTAAATCAGCATAAATTCATTGACCTCCTGCAGATAAGGTGTTTTGCAGCAGCTGCAGATATGTGCTTTGATGATCTTGCTGCTGAAATCTAGGTCTTTTATCTGCCCTTGGCTTTAGCCTCTTGGCAAAGGATTTTCAACAAAGAGTTCCCAGAGATAAATGCAACTTAATGACCTCAAGTTTTTATTAAATGTTGTTTCCATCATCCCAGGCAATGAGGTCTCTAAATTCCTCCACCTGGGTGTTACTGCAGCAGACAGTTTTGTACTGGAATGTCTGAGCTAGAGCCCACATTTCATTTCCATTATCTTGTCCTGCATTCTCATAAGCTGAGATCATGGGACAGAAACAGGTTTTACTTTTACAGTGAAGGAGACTTTCTCCACACTCCTTTCTCCATGGGGTTGATGCTCAGGTTGAGAATGCAGAGCCTGATGCCTTCTGCAGGGTGACCATGGTGTGATGTGCTGGCACATCCTTCTCTCCCTGTGCTCTCCTGCTGCAACTTCTGTGCAAAGCATGGAGCAGCTTCTCCACACACCACCTTTCAGTATGAAGAACATTAGGGACCTTTTCCACTGGCATCATGTGGAGCCTATTCATGTGTTTTGGTGAGTGCTGCAAGAACCAAGAAAGGCTTTGGTGTCATGAGGATTATACTTACCTCTCCCAAAATTATTTTCCACCCTCCTAGAGTGTGTTTACTGAAACAAATATGCTCTATTTATTTATTTAATGTGCTGTTAAATGACCTTCTGGAAAGCTGTTCCTGCCACAAGCCTTTAAAATGGATGGGCAGGCAAAACTTTAGAGAGCATGCTCCTTCCAATCAGGATGAGTCATTTGAGTAGTTGCTGTTTAGATTGATATAATTTAAGTTATAATTATGGGTAACGAGAAGGCATTTAGAGTCTGTATTATTGTAATTCATGGTGAGAGAAGTCCTAAATGAAATAAAATATATCCACATTTGCCTTTTCTCCCTATCTAGGTAACATGCATATGAGCATAATTCTTTAAGTAACAGACTTTTCTGCTGCTGTAAAAATCTAGCAGAAGTAGGTCAGAAATGACATCTACAGATAGCATGTTTGGTAACCACAAAGGGGCTGTCTGTGTCTTTCTATTTGGCCTTTTATGAGTCCTGCAATTTATTACTACAGGTACAGCTGCAGCATGAAAACGTTTTGATCCGTAGACTCCCATGGACTTCAGTGGGTGGATCACAGAAGCAAATTGTCATTTTTATAATCCCATTGCACTAATAAGAGACGATAAAATGATATTAGCAAAGATCTGGAAATAAATAAACAAATAAACAAACCACATTATTAATACATGAACCTGTTGGCATCTGCCTAGCTCTAGAGCACCACCACACCTTGGACCGTGTCACTGAAGTGGTCAGTGTTCTGCATGACCCAAGAAGCAAAGAGTGACAGCAGTCCTCAAGGGAGGGACTCCAAGCCACCCAGGCAGCCCATGTCCTACCCCCCAGGGAGCTCCATCATTCAGGCAGGGGCTGAGGAGCCTGGCTGAGTGGTGCTGGTGCCAACCCACAGAACCTGGGCACGTGTGCAAGGGTCTGATGTGTGGCTGACAGTTGTCTCCTATTGCAGATGTGTTTGAGAGTTCCTATTTCAAAGGTTTCACAGCTGTGTTTTTGTGGCAAGGTCTCCTCCCTGAATGAGGAGTGGGAAGATGTTCCATGGCCAAGGAGTGGGAACGTGCTCATTAGAGGGAATCCTGAATCCTGAGAGATCTGCATTAAAACAGAGATAACTTTTTACATTTGTTGATGGCTTGATAATTAACATTAAACAAAAGCAAAGCTGCAGTATCTGAAACAGATATTTTATATATGCTGTACACGACTTCAGCACAATGAACACCTTCAACTACATTTTTCAGAACATAGTTTAAATGGTAGAATTTTCTTTATGGGCCAGGTTGAATTACATTTCAGGAAATACCAAGGAAGCCACAAACTTTGGCCATCAAGAACTGTTTGAACACCAAGGCTGCTATGCCCTAGACTGTAGGAGACAAGCTCTCCACATACTCCCTTAATCTCTTAGGGACTTGATAATGAAATACATAAACTGTGACCCTTATTGATCAGGGCTCACACTAATTAATTTCCCAAAGTCCTGTCCCAGCCTGCAGTGATATCAATGAAAAACAAAAAAACAAAAAAAAAAAACAAAAAAAAAACCAAGGCCAGCAACACCAAGGATGGAAACTTTGTGGTTGGCCAGAAGACCTAGGGGTGAAGTAGTTCTGCAATTGAAATCAATGGCAAGTCCCAATTGATTTTAGTCATGCATGGATGTTACCATTAGTCAAGTATATGGACTCTTAGCCTCAAAAGTTTATACAATTCTCACAAATGGCTTTTCCTGCATTTTATAGCAGTGCTATAACTGCCTGCATGCACACAGCACTGCAGAAAACCCCCTCCAGTTCCCAGGCTGCTCATTCTTATCTTTTCTCCAGCAGCAAAACAAATTGAAGACATTCCCACCCTTTCCCTTTGGCTTTGCCATCCCAGCCCTGCACTGGACCTCCTGCTGGAAGTGTTTGTGTGACTCATGTGAGCTACAGCAGGGCCAGATCCAGTTTCTGGCTGGAGTGGTGCAGACACATGGATGATTGCAGGGTCACAGCCAAGAATTTCATCCCACCATGGTGTGGAAATGATAGGAAGGGGCAAGAACTTCTGAAGTGGGTTTATTTCCAGAAGAGTTTCTTGTGGACCTGCATCATGACTGATGTGTCCCTGAAGAGCGCTGCCAAGGGTTAACAATGTCCTTAATGTTGTCTAGTGATGTGGGAGTGACCAGGAACATTACTAATCTGATTTTACAGCTAATACAAAAGCCCAAGGACCTTTCTCACAACGAATCACAAGACAAGGAGGCAGGAGTTTGACTTTTCATTGGCTTTTCCAAACCAATCCCCTAATAAATAATTCCCCCTGGCTGAAAGCCAGCGCTCTGCAGTTACTTTGCTTCAAACTAAGCCTCCTTCCCAGATTTAGCACTTTCAGTAATACTACCTGCTGCTTAATTGTCCTAACGACATTCTGGAGGCAGAGTTGAATTAATCAAGAGTTATTGCTTCTGCACTCAGCTGTTTCACCACCACTCCTCATGTTGGCCTATGCAGGACCAGCCCATAGTGTCTGTGTCCTGCACCCACGAGCCAGACAGATGCTCTGCATGTCAGAAATGCTAAAGAGCTTGACATGATCCAAGGCAGGACTTACATGGTACACCACAGGTAGCTTTTCATCCTGGTCAGGACAGCAAAATCTGCTTGGAAAGGAAAGGTAAAGTCAGCAGCCTGTGCCATTTGCAGTTTGCATTTGCAAACTTAGACCATTTACAGAGGGTGATTCTGCAGCTGAGAACTTGGCTGCAGAAGCAGAGCCAGCTCATGGCATTACTGTATTTCAGCTCTAGGTTTTACAATAGTAAGGCTTCTGGACTTCTTTAAAACTTGAACAATGTGCAAACTGACACAGCTTTGTTCTTTTGCAGTGAAAAATAATAGCTTTGCAAAGTGTGAATTGCTCTGGAGTGTTAACTCTGAAACCTAAAGACAACATTTTAAAGTGTCAACATAGATTGCTTTTAGTATCTTTTAAGTGGGAATAAATATCTAAGGTATTCACCACAATTCCAAACTGCCTCCATGCATTTAGTTGCCAAAAGTCTCTAAATTCAGCTGCCAAAACCTCTTCTTCCCTTCCAACAATTTCTCCAAAGCAGTTTTGGGTTGCCAATGCAAAACTCAGCATCACTGTAAAAAACTGAAAAGGTGAAGATATTGTAAAACAAACAAAATTATAAACTGAATAGCACAGAGTCAATGGATTTTTTTGTTTTCATATGGAATTTTTTGAGAAGCTGGGTTTATTTTACTTTAAATAAAGCTACTACTGAATTTCCAGTTGATTTAGCCCAAACACAGGGAACACACGGCAGCATTTGAGATGTGTTTGCTGAAATGTCCGTGGCCTTGAACAGATAATATATTTTTCAGTAACATATTTCTCTTTGCCTTCTGTTGGTCTTTTTTCCTCTGTGCTCTCTCCAGCTTGACTTTCACTCTAGTTATTGCCTGCCTCATTTCTCACCCTATTTTTCCAGTAGTTTTTTCTACTGCTTTCCTCGGTATCTTTCTTCCAGGTTAGAAGCAAAACAGAACTCAACTTTGAGCTGAACTTTTAAACCCACATCTTGAAACTGAGTGAAACAAGCACCTTCTGTCTCTATACAGAAGTAACTTCACAAATTGAGTCACTTAGCACTTTTAGTAGTTGCAGAACAGAAAAAGTCCATTGGAAGAACGGCAGCTTTTTTAGTGCTGAGAAGAGGAGGTGCCTTGCTCACCAGGAATCACAGAGCAGTAGTCAAGCAATTTAAACATAATGTGGGTGCCAGCACGTCCAGGACACAATGAAGATTTTAGAGGAGATTCTTGGATGGTAGGAGAAAGAAGCTTGTATCATCCAGGTTTAACCAACATGATGGAAAAGCAGAGCTGCAGAGTAACACACTCAGTAGATCAGCAGAGCTGCAGCATCAGTTGGAGATTACTCCCTAATCCCTGCACAGTCACAGACATGAGGATCTGGGGTTTTTTATTCACACGTCTCTGTCCTTGCTTTTTTGGAAGCCTAAAGATGACATAAAGCAAAGCTGACCTGTTTCCAGAATTTTCTATTGACAAAAGTACGTATTTGACAAAATCTGGAGTTGTGATCAGCAGCTTGGTAACAACAGTTGTTATTCTGCTTGCAGGACGAATGCCTTAGCTCCAGCTCTCCAGCACCCAGCCCACCTCTGCACGCCTCACTCCGATCCTGACATTGAACTCACAACAACCCAGACTAAGAAGACTGCCAAAAAACCTCCTGCTATTCTTCTTCATCCTCACTAACAATTTGGTAATGAAGTATTGATTTCCACTCCCCTGCTTATGGACGATATTAGATTTTCATTGATAAACTGCACTGGGGCTGTCTGGTCTCCACTGTCCCTTTTTGCTGTCACTAAAACAAAGTGCCACTGAAGTAAGATAATGACTGAGAACATTGATGTACTTATTCCGTCAATTTGTAACTCTTGACAGGAAAAAAAAAAATTCTTCATAGTTTAATGTCCAAGTGTGCTACACAAGATGCAGTCACATTGGAAGCTTTACTTTTCATGGTAATGTCCATTTCCTATTTATAACCCCTTTGGGATAGTTTGTCTAAAGGAAATGTTTCTATTCTGTGCAGCGATTACTGTTGCACCTGGGTTGCCCAATCCAGTCATTGCACTAGGGATCAATACATCACAGTAAGTACAAGAATTATTAAGTTAAAACAGATTCTGAGCCAAAAAACCTCTGAACAATGTTAATCTTCTGTGCAAGTTGTTCAAATAGTTATGCTTAACCATGTTGCTGCCAAAGATTTGTTTAAAATGGATTATTTTCAGTTTGTTTAATTCCTCAGATATATATATATATTTAAATCTCCATTACGGTTTATGACGAGACATATGGGATGGAGTGATTTTTAAACAAAAAAGTACTATTGCTAGATTATTGAACATTATATAAATATAGGTATATCTATATATAAATATCACTATATTAATATCTATATATAGATATAAAAGAATAAAAGTAGAATTCCTTTCTCAGTTAGGTGAGTGTAAATCTAAATCTCTCGGTTGTAGTCAATGGAGTTATGTTGGGTTTACAGCACCACCAATGAGATCAGAATCTGATCTCCATGCTCTCTGTCCAGCCTGGCAAGCACTGCTGCCCCAGGTGGGCTGGGAAGCACAGCGGGCTCCAAGTCAACTGAGACCTGGGGAGAAGGGGGCTACAAAGATGGCAATTTCAAATTTGTGCTCGTAACTTTTTTCATTAAAACTTTGAGGTCCCAATTTTAATTTGTAGAATATTCACGTTAATAATGAGATCTAATTAAGACATCCATTAAAAGCCCGTTAAAGTTAATTTAACGTAAAAATTCCAATAGAACTGTATTAGATTTTCTCCATTAAATTAACGTTATGGATTTTTAACGGATGTCTTAATTATACATTATTATTAACAGGAACACTGTATTACACAGAGTAAAATCGGGTCCCAAATCAACTCACAAAATCTTCCAGGATATGGTAGTGTCATGAGTCTCACGTTACCTAGTGCACTGCTTGGAAAATCAGGCACAGCCCTGTTTACTCTCGCTGAGCAGCTCCTCGCAGCAACCTCCAGCAGACAAATCCATCTCTGCATTTCACGATGAACTTCCCTTATTCTCAAAGGAAAAATAAGTCTGGATCAAGTTGTAAATCGCTACTCCATTGCAAATGAAATATTCAAAGTATGCTAGGCTCAAGTTGAGAAGAGGATCTTTCTCAAATGAGAGAGGGCTTTGGGTTGTCTTTTTCTCTTGCTTTATGTTAGATGTTCAAGGGTGTAAGTGCAGCACTCACAAAATCAGACTAAATATGTTTACTACATTCCCCGTGGCTCGTGCAGAAGGGACAGTTTTGGCATCATTTGGGAAATTTTGACATGATCCCTAAATTCAACATGGAGGAGGAAAAAAGGCCCTTCTTATTTACCTCCTAGGGAAAGTGTTGCCCTTATGCCACATATAATAGCAAATTGCTTTTTTTATGGCATGCATAACCTAGATGGGAAAAAATATGGTGCTTGAGGGAAGGAGGGAAAAAGTAAATGAAGTTCCAGGAATGTCATTCTGAAGTAATGAGGCATGGACAGAAAATATACCCCTCACATCATCGGATTGAGATGGCAGTCGAAATAGCTTCATTGAAGTGTCAGCACTCATCCATCAATCAATCATCCACAAGGAAAAATAGCGACAGTACAACGGGGCGGCTTTTATGGGATTTACTCATGGGCATAGGGAATAGCAGCTCAAATGTAGTTCTGACATGAAAAGCAAGGTGCTGATATTATTTTTTATGATGGGAGGATCATAAAGTGAATTGAGAACAGTGAGGTCTGTCTTTGCTTAACCTATTCAACTGGAAATGAACGGAGCTCAACTGGAAAAGAGCAGAGCCTTCAGATGGGTTAAGATTGAAGCCTGCAACCATGCTGAGCACTGGCCATTGACAACAAAATTCTATTAAAGCAAAATCAATGCATTAGCATCAAGCTCCTCAGAAGCTGTTAAATTGCACAGCCCAGTTCAGAGTTATTAAGTTGCACAAGGTGAGTCCTGTGGCTTGGACCCAAAGGCTGTGAGTGCTTTGCCTTCTGCCTCTGTAGAACCCCTCTGTGCCCTATGGTTTGCAGCTTGTGGCCACAGCAGAGCTGCACGGATGCCCCCATGGGCTGCTGCTGGGGGCAAGGAGCCCTCTCCCTACAAGAGGGTGGCCTGATGGCCACCATCTGGGGCTGGGGGTCCTGGGGATACCAGCTGCTTGGTTTTGGCAGAACCAGTGTCCCTGTGCCCCACAGCTGGTGAGCACTGGTCTCATGGTGATGATAGGGAACACAGTGCCACCAACAGCCACCCCAGCAGTGGCAGAACCTGGGACCCCAGAACTGAAAACCTCCCACAAGTTTTTTGGGAGGGCTGGTCCCCCCGAGGGAGATCTGGCAAGCCCCACAGTATGTTTTGCTCAGGAGGCTTCAATCCAGCACAGAAACAGCTACTTCATTTTAAAATCTGGCCACAAACCTTTATTACATTGTGCTAAACCTTGATTATTTTGCCTGCATTGGTGTCCTCTGGGAACATTTTAGGCACATATTTGAATTAAGTGAGTTTGGTTTGGTTTTTTTTTACAATATGATATAAAAAAAGAAAATGTACATCTCTCCTCTCTCTTTCTCTGTATGAAACTGGATGAGTTGATAGTTTATCTGTCATATAAATCAGGTAACACAGAAAATCATTGCATCTTTTCTCTGTCGTATCTACTCAATATCTATCGTTCTGACTTTTATTCTTATTGGAGATCATCAAAACATTAATTAAAAGCCTGGTGATCAAACAGACGAATATTTATGATTCACATCCTTGCTTATTAACAAGTGGCATATTGATACACCACACATCCAAGCTGTTTATGCTCTTGCACTGCAATAAAACAGTAAGAATTGTTTCCCCTGCACACCGCTTTGAGAGATTTATTCAGAAATCATAGCTCCCTTCAATCCATGTCAAAATAAGCCATAGCACCCTAAAAACTGTTCTGTTTTAAAAGAGGGAGGCTTAATTAGCATCTCTTTGGAGACTAATATATAAGAATTCCAGTAGATCAGTCTCAGGTGTTTTTTCTAGGCTCTTATTATTTAAGCAGAGAGGGACAAGGACACTTAACTTTAAAAATGGCTGTCATTAGTACAATAATCAACATTAATAATTATTGGTTTAAAAAAAGAAAATCTCTGAGAATCCACTAACAAACCTGCCCAGTAATTACTTGTCAGTGCAGCTTCATCATGGATTTTATTACCTGCTTGTAAAAGTATTTACAAGACTGACCTCCCAAGATTTTTTAGTGATTGAGGAGAATATAAGAATTCATTTTAAAAATCAATAATTTTATATTAACACAATAAGAGTTGAAGCTGTCCAAGCCAGTTTTACAGGCTGTTGAGTAAACTCTCATATGTTCAGATGGCAAGGATTGTTTCCCTAATTTTTGATCATTTTTTGTTTCCTTAGTCACATTTTGATAAAGTGCCATATTTATTGACTAATTTGCACCCATGGTTCAGTTCCTTATATAGAAGGGGACATTCCCAGTGGGAAGCAACCATGCAGGCTTTGCACAGGAAGCGAGTTGCCCTCAGTGATCTGGAAAATCCAAAAGTAACAGCATTAGGGCCTGGAGTAGCCTCTGGATGAGACCTACAGAGAGGAGATTTTGTTCCCTGCCCATTACTAATGTCCTGATCCTGCCCTGCTGGTGTTGCTCTGGGTCAGGCACAGCAGCTCAGCGCATCCTTGGTCTTGCTGTGAATATTACCTTGCAGTCAAACCATTTGAGAAAACACAATGATTGAGAAAACAGATGATTTCTGGCAGAGATTCCCTCCCCCAGTGAAGAAATCACTGCAGTGTTGGAGGCTAGGCTGGGCTGAGGGCTCTGTCCCCACCCCTGTCCCCACCCCTGTCCCCTCTGCACTTACCCATAACTCTCAGGCTGGAGGAGGTGGATCTCCATCACACAGGGCTTTTGTCTTCACAAACAGATATACGATGCAATTTATATTTAAAATTCTCTCTATAAAGACAGTATTGATCACAGATTCCAGATCAATATGTTGCAATTACAGCAGACTTTAAAGGCCATCTGTCCCCGAGCTAGAGCACTGATACAGCCACCTCTATATATTTTGAAAAAGTGCTACTGGTATGTGCCCATCTTCTTACAGTACAGCCTGACATATTATTTTTGTTCCCAGGAAGCTGTGTTTAGGAGCTACATTGAGTTGTATTTCCTGGTTACTGGCCACCCAAGAGGAGACCACAGCCCAGTTTCAAACTCACAGTCACAACAGCATGGGTTTCCTGCTCCCTCTTACAAGTTACAACTTTCCTTTTTGCCAGACCTCTGTCCTTTGTTGAAAATGGTCAGCAAGAGGTTACTGAACTTCACTAAAAACAAGAACTTTTCAGTAATAGTGCTGAACAGATTGAGCTGGACACTGGTAGGTGCATAGAGAGACATTTTTTGTGTGACAGATTGAACCATAGCAAATGTAACGTTTTGAAACTTGTAACTAAAGAATAAATGACATGCAGATTTAACTTGGCATTTCATCAAAAAGGTCCTGGTTTGTCATCACCTTAAGTCAAGATAAACCTTTAAGCTGATGGCCCTGGGTGAGCCAGGCAGTGATTCCAGAAAGAAATGCTTCCTGGATTTTCTTCTTTTGTTAATTCCTGCAGTGGTTCACTTCACACAAGAAAGCAGAATCTAAGATTTATTTTTTTTTTTTTTCTCCAACTGCCCCTTAAAGGAAAAAATGCAAAATAAATTATTTTTTTTAGAAATGTGAGTTTACAGTGGTAGAAGAAGCCAATCCACCTTTGCTATAAACATGTAAAAACCCAGGGAGTTTGTGCATCCCATACATACTGTGCCATGTCCTGCCAGCACGTTCCTAATCTTCCCTGCAATTGCCTTCCTCCAATTTCGTTCCAGTCTTCAGCTTTATTTATACCAATTTCTGAAAAACAGAAGACAGGTTCTGAATTCATTTATTCTGGTGTTAATCCAGAGCTAATCCTTCAAAAATCAGTATATTTACCCTCTGTCTACACAGCTCCAAACACTGTCCTCATGGTCCTAACCTTGGATTCCTAACATGTTTAGATGGTTTTGAAAACAACTTCAGCAAACAGTCTTTAGCTCTGTGCAGATTAAATCTAAGGCACAGCCTGCACTTCAGAAGTTTTATGGATATGTCAGGGAAGTGATTGCAAAACTTTGTTATTGATGTGACTATGCTGGTAAAAGTCCTAGTGTAAAAACAGTTGTATCGCTATAAAGCACTTTATATTGGTACAGCTTATTTTGTTTTGCTGGACCACTTTTATACCAGTGCAAGCACTTCTGTCTGGGTATACTTCAGTCTACACCAGTGGTCATTTTTTGTTTTAACTGTGCCAGCAAAAAAATGTGAAGAGTAGATAAAGTCTGAGATGACACTGTTGTTTCTTGTACCAAAGTGTCTGTAAAATATTTTCTTGGGGAGTATTTTTAAAAGTGAAACAGCTTTACCACTGGATTTAACTGCAGAGTAATAAACTTCCAGTTCATCATTGCTCTTGGCTCATGAAATGTCTTCAGGCCTTTGTAAAAAGCCCTGTTAGAGACAACAGATTAAATACTAATCCTGGCAGCTCGTACGTCTCCACTTGAGTTCATACCGTCTAGCTGAGCAAACTTTTTTTTTTTTCCTTTTTTGATCTAGGTAAAGGCAACAAGTTCTTTCATTAGACTCCTTAGATGCAACAGCAGGAAAAAAAGATCAATATTTTTAAAACACAGTGCAAATTACATCTTGCAAAAACGCAGCTATATTAAATGCAAGGAATGCTTTGCCTTGAAAGCCACATCCCCACGCCAGCATCAGCCAGGGGAGGGATGTGTTTGCAGTACTTAAACATCCATGCAATTGCCTCAAACGTGGAAGATTTATGTGGGCAATATTTTCATTTACTAATTGGTCCATTTAACATTAAAAAAAAAAAAAAAAATACATACCTGTTTGTACCAAGGCACATCTGCAGCTATATTCAGCTCCCTACCCCTCTATGCATCCCTGTAGCTGTGCAGCTATTTATAACCCTGCAAGGATTCTGGGGCTGAAGTAACAGCTGGGCACTGTTGGCACCAAGTGAAGCAGCAGCTATCGTCAGGATGTACAATGCAGTATTTTGGCTTTGTAACACAGCAAATGCTGGAATGTGCAATACAGGTTGCAAAAGCTGACAAGCTAAACAGTTCTTACTTGGCTCAGGGTACTTCACTGTCATACGTCTCTGGTACAATATGCCCTTTTGTCTAGTGCTCAGGCACCACTTACTAATCCTTTGTTGTTGTTGGGGTTTGGGTTTTTTTTTTCTGTACATTTGTTTTGGTTTTTATTCTCTTGAATGTGTCAGCACGAATCATGAGATCTGCCCCCATTTTAAATAATAGAGCATAGTTGGCCATAATAGTAAATCTGACAGTTTTGCTCTGCCCCAGCGCTTGTGCTATGTAGTAAGTTTGTTATTGGCAGCAGCATCAGGTTACATCTGTGACCCGTGGTGGTAGGTCTAGAATTTTGTTTAAAAATAAATTTAAAAAAAAAAAAAAAAAAAAAAAAAAAAAAGAAGCAAAAGCGCATTTCTCTTTTAAAAACAATGTACATACTACAAATTGCAAAAAGGAAAGATTAAACACATTTTTTTATATTAACAACACAAATGGGAGTCTTTTCTGAGAGGACTCACAGTGACTTTATCTGTAGAATGTTTCGGTGCTTCTGCACTAATTTTGTAACAAGTGCATGCTGTATAGAATATATTGCCTGTATACTTAGAGTGGAGGGGGGGGCAAGCTGCTTTTCATTGTGCACTGCAGCTTGTTTGGATGAAAAGTTACGCCTTCGATGCATTTTTATACTGTAAATATTTGTATATATTAACTATATTGCCATGTTATGAACACAGATTTTGTTATATTTGCTTGTTTCAGTTTCCTACAAAAAATTGGTCCAGGATGGGGGATTGTCTTTTTGGTTTTGTTTTGGTTTTTTTAATAGGAAATATGCTTGTAATTTTTGTTTGTTTGTTTTCTTGGTCATCATCCTAAAGGAAATAGAGATGAGGTTTTGGAGGAACTCTGAGAAGCAAGTCTGTGTTTGCATGAGACCTGCCCAGTTGCTGGATATAAAGGGGGGTGAGGGGAGGGGGGGGGGACGGGAGAGGGAAAATCTAAGTCAAGTTTTGCTTTTAAAGCATGCTTAGTCCCACAGGAAAACTCATACATGTACAATTATTCTCTTTGTATTTTATCTAATAGTGCCTGAATTATTTTTTTCTAAATGTCTTCTTGGAGGAACAATTCATAATTGTCAAAATTTGAAACATTAGCTTAATTTTGTTTTCATGACCTCTCATTTCTCCTCCTTATTTATTTTGTTGCTGTTTATAATGGGCCCCAAGGCCACTTCTGACATTGCAGTGTTCTTCTTCCACATTAAGGATGTTTTTAAAATTACTAAGATTATTGAGCCAACAGGCTGTTTTAATCAAAACCATGTTTCACTTGGTTTTGATGATTATGAATGGTCCTTACAAAGGAAAAACCCCTTTCTGCTGGGAGGACCGTACCACCTAGTGGTTTCATCACAGATCTGCATCTTCCCACGAGTTACTCTTTCCCAAAAGCCTAGCCGGCAATTCTGCTTCAAATTATTTACTTATTATAACTAACTTAAACTAAACAAATTGATAATGTTGGTGGCATTTTTTTTTCCTTTGGTTGATTGCTAAATAAATTCGTATAATTTATACTGGAGGAGATTACTGCTTTTATTGTTTTGGGTTCCCCCAAACCAATTATTAACAATCAGGACTATGTATCTCATTAAATTTAAATCAGGTCAAACTTATTTATCTAAGGCCTTTTCTGATTTATAGGAAGATGACTGTATTCCAATGCATTTAAGATGTATTTCTGTGTAAGATTTTGCAGCATTGAAATCCATTAATGGTGATTTTTTTTGTTCTGTATTTTTACTATGGTACATTCATTGTTAAAAAAAAAAATCCCTCAACTTTCCCACAGAAAACATTACTTTTTATTCCATGGGATTTTTTTTTTTAATAAAATCACGGCAGCTTTGGAACCATAATTAAAGCCCTGAATAATAGATCATACCTCTTTATCTGTTGTGTTTAAAAGGAAAAAAAATAGCCCAAACTGTTCACATAATCCTGAATGCCTCATTTCCATAAAAAAGGTTTCTATACATATATTATTTACATTTTTAAACATGGTAATTCTTTTCTTTGTGGCATAAAATGTCTCTCTTCCACTGCAGCTATTGGAAAGCAACTGCTCACATCTGAAATGTTATCGTAATTTGCATCAGGAAACCCAACTGCAGACATTAAGGACTTGGGTGTGTTCAATTATGATTTTGCTGGAGGCTGTCCCTCATTTTAATGCTGCACTCATTGAACTACCTTTCTGAAATCTAGCTGATATGGTTCACCATAGACATGCTTCACAACATCATTAGCTTTGCAAATGGCTTCATTTCAGTCAATGCAGACTTCAGTTTTGGCCAATTGTAAAATGGAAATTTGAAAAGGGAAAAAAAAAAAAAACAGATGCACTTAAAACATGAAAAGAATTATTTATATGATAAAAATATATTTAGATTTTCAAAGCACAAGACTGAACAGAAGTGCTCTTTTTATGCTTTCTGAAGATGTTACTGTTAAAAGTCTTTCTACATCAGGCTTAATAAATCTGTAATGACATTTGATGGATTGATTTTTGTGTGGGTTTTTCTTTTCATTCTTTTTTTTCCCCTTTCTTTCTCTGCAGAGAAAGAAAAAGACTGACCTGGAGAGGCTGTGGGAGTAAAAAAAAAAACCACAGGAATGTGCCCATTTCAGTAAAACTCGCGAATGATTTCTAGCAGCCTCCCTTCTTTTTAAACAGTAATCATTTAAAATAAAAATAATAAAAAAAAAAAAAATCCAACTACACCACCCTGCATTTGTTTCTACATATCTTTTTCCTTCCCTCATCTGGCTTCTCTGACCACTCCATGCCTGGGTTATTTATGGTGTAATCTACAGCCAGGCATTGGGCTGCTGTCACACAAATTCAAGGCTCGCTAGCCATAAAGCAGGCATGATTGAGATACCAAACCCCCTCCTCTCCAGTGCTCCCCCCAGCCGGATGGCTCTGTTTAACACTTCCTTTCCCTAAGCACTCCCCCAGCCCCCAGAACATCCCCCGAGCAGGGTGAGGTGTGGTGGGTTATTTACTGCCCATGAGGCAAAGCTCTCTCTGGCAGCGATTCCCCAGGTACTCATCACATTTTGGTGAGCAGAGGATCACCTGTTAGCCAGCTCTCCTTGCCACTGCTCCTCCTGGCCCTGACAAAAGGCAGGCTGAGGGGCAAAGCCCATCTCCACGCAGCCCTGGTTCCCACTGCCAGGATTTCTCCCACCCGTGAACCCACTGGCACAGCAGTCAGGGGCAGCCAACCCTGCTCAGGGAAGGGAAGTGCTGGATGTGTCCCCCCACCACTTCTCCTTGGATTTCCTCCAAGCCCACCAGGGCCTTTGCCCCTCCTGGCAGATGGGGGCCACCAGGGCAGCACCCTCCATCCCTTCCTTAGCCTCCCCTCCCCAACACTCAGGGTGAAAGCCAACGAAAGGCTCCACAGCCTCTTTACCTCACCTTGGTGTCACCATCCCACACCCACCCCCAGCCAGGGCTGATCTGCACCCAGCCACCCTCCAGCTCCTGCAGGCTGGGTACTTGGTTAGTGAATACACTTACGAGACGGTGCCTTGGATCCTGCAACACTGGGTTTTTTTAAGATATTTCTTTTTTTTTCTTTTTTTTTTTTTTTAAAAAAAAAAGGAATATACTGCACACATTTCAATAAAGCCCTCTAGGGTAAAATAAAAAACATATATAGATGGCTAAAATAACAAATGAATCATAAAACTTAGAGATGGAAAAGAACTATTAGATCATCCAATTTATCTTGCTGTCTGCCAATACAGGTTTGTTCCCCGCAGACCTCTCCCCAGGGCTTTGTCTCGCCTTTCTGACTTAACTCCAGCATGCAGGGTCCTCTGCCACTTTCCTGGGAAAAACAGTTAATGCTTTAGGCATGTTTTATAGGTACAGGGCCAAATCCTGGCCTGAAGGGAGGCTCACCTGCATGGCACACAGGCGTTGACCCTGAATATTTCAGCGACTCGGCGAAGCAGCTCTACACACACCACTTGAGAGTCTTTCCACCCCCTGCCCTTGCACAGGACCAGCAGGGCTGGCATCCTGCTCTGCACGGAGCTGTGTCCCCCCTGGTGTCCCAGAGCCCCTGGGTCCAGCTGGCTGGGCAGGATTGGGGCTGGGCAGGACCAAGCACCGCTGGTGCTGCAGCATTCCCGGGGGGATGGAGGCTGCCAAATCAGCTGGAGGCAGCTCTCAGCAGGCTTAAGAGACTGCTCTAATTTATTCCAAGGGTTTGAACTTCTATCTCTTTCCTTCTTTTGTTTTTTTTATTTTCTTTTTCTTTTTTTTTTTTTTTTAATTATCGGTGATACACTCCAGCAGAAAAAACAAACAAACAAATAAAATCAACCCTTCAGCTTCTCAGATGGATGTTTTGGCTACAGGGCAGCTTTGAAAGCTGGTGCAGTTGTTGGTTTTGCATTCATTTTGTGCTGCTCCTTAAAACTGCCTTGATTTAATAAAAGTTAAATGTTTTCATAGGAAAATCAGGCCGGGTGGTTTGTGATTCTTTTATGTACAACACGAATATTACATTATTCAACAATTCAGGAATAAATTTAATTCTGTCTACCTTTGCTGAACATTTTACAATTTAAATAGCTGGTCTGACAGCCAAGTCCAGGTACGAAGGAGAGATCGATTAGCTCCAGAATGCTACCAAGATCATAGTACAAAGGACTTCAGGTGGGATGCCACAGAGTCTATGGGAGACAGGAGAGAGCCTGGGAGCAGGGGCTGGGATTTGCCACACCAGAAATGGGATTAGCTGACTCACTGTCCTGAGACACCATGAAATGGGAAAGGTCCAAGCTTCGCTCCAAAATTTAAAAGCACAAAAGTGCTGCCCAAGCTGGGTACCCTTCATAATCAGCCCCGTTCATCACCCCAGTCCCCTCCATGGGCATCCCCTCCTGGGCCCAGGACACCTCTGAGCAGGATCCTTGCTTCTGCCCAGACATAGACTGAGCTTTCCATGTGTCTGAGTCAGCCTGGGCAGGGCTGCTGAGCACCCAGCACCCAGCACAGCACCACGAGAGGCTTGTGGCACTCGGGGCAGTTTCAAAGGAAGATCTATGGTCAGCAAAACATTTTAGAGGAACAAAAGACAACACTCCATACCCTCAGCATCTGTTCCCAGCTCACTGACTCCTCAGGGAAGCTCAGGAACCATTCTGGAGAAAAGCTTTTAACCAGGCTCCAGTGCTCAGGCTGTCCTCCTGGAAAGAGAAGTAACAAATATCACAAGAAAAAAGAGTCCAAAAAGGAGTATAGAAGTTAAGGCTGTGTCAAGTTGCTCCCTACTACTAGGAAGAACTTTCTTTGTTCATGGGAAGGAGTTGAGTTCCTGAGGATGATGCTGGGGAACTTCCAGGGAGGCAGCAAACAGGGACACCCCAGCACTCACCCCCAGGGCACTGGGCTTGGACCTGCTGCTCCCCCAGCCACCTGGTCACACAGGGAGGGGGAATGTGCCCAGAAATGTTGCTAGCTTAGAGAAGGAGGAAATAACTTTTTTTATACATAAAAAGTCCATCTGTAAGCAATTGTGTTAATGCTTTAAAGATGATCATCCCAGGCTTTTGGAGTCAAACAGGAAAACAAGCAAAAGTCTTAGAGGGAAAGAAATTTTTCAATCTGAAAACAGATTCTGTTGGAATGTCAAAGGCCCAGATTTAGGTTCTGCTAAAGGAGCATTTTACAAGACCCAATTTGAATAGAAATGTTGAGTTCAATTAACATTTAACCTCAAGCAGAGGGAGGGAGAGAAGCAATACAAACCCAAACACGACGCTGAAGGTAAATCAAAAAGAAACAGAAATAAGGACGTGCCAAATCTCATCCCGATCCTCCCCTATGGAACATGCAGAGTGAATGCACAAGGCTAATATTGAGAAGTGGGGTGAGAAGGTGTTGCAGTTAAGGTGTTATTTGCACTAAAATTTACCCCAAAACTTGAGCATGTAAACTACGCTAGCTGGATAATAAAGATAAGTGCAGAGCCATTTCTCCTCATGTAACTGAGAACAGAAAGCTGTAAGAAAATATATGAAATACCTGGGCTGCTGCTGAAAAGCTGGGAAGTTCCTGAAGGTTGTGATGAGAGGTAGGTGGAAAAACATAGAAGGAAAAAACACAAGTTTGATGAAAATATATTTCTGAGTTAAGTTTAATTTCACTCAGTTGTTCTGACCTCCTCTTTTTCCATAGCTATTTATGCTTAACTTTGACATTAAAATTTCAGTTGGTTTGCTCATAATTACTATATTTAGCAATCTGATAAGACTGAGAACAAAATAAATATATCAAAATTCAGGAGTACCCAAAACTGAAATAACATACTTCATGACGAATATGTGATTTTTTAAAAAAATTATTTTATAAAAGGGGGCATTTTTTGCTTGAAGGGAAAACTTTTTCATGGTTTTCCAGAATTATCCAAAACCAAGAAGCCAGTTGTTTCTCAGCTGATAAACGTAACACTGGCTCACCTTGTTCACTACTTCCTACTTGATCCAATAAACCACACCCAGGATGGAAGGGTGAAATGACAGAAAGGTTTTTTGCAAGTAATTATTCAACAAGAGAAAAAAAAAACAAAAAAAAAACCCAACAGTAATTAGGTCATGACTATCACAGAGGATTAATGAAAACAGTTTATCAGAGTAAAATGACTTTTAAATGCCAAAGTGTTCCATAATTATTTGTTACACCAGATTTGCTCATGCAAATAGTTCTGTACCTAAGAATCACTCAGAAACGTCTGTCTCATGTGCTGTACCACATTCTAAAATGCATCATTTAATCTTGAGCAGTCAAAAATAATGGTAGCCAGCAGCTAAACTGCACACTAAGTCTGCTCTGGAGCAACACATTTCAGCAGACACTGATAGGGTGACAAATTGGAGATAACATTTGTGTATCTACAGAGCTCCTTTGGTTCATCTCACTTGGTGAAGTTTCCTCATACTGTGATTCCTGCTACACAGATTATTTATGGAGATGAACATCTTTCTGTGTGTATGGTCTATTTTGGGACAGCTCTGTGTTTGTTTTATTTTGATCTACTGTTATGCAACTGCTAATTAATTTAGAAATCTAAGGTAAACTTGGCCTTAAGATAATTAGTACCTTCAGCACAGCGAACTTCTCCCGACGCTCATCTCTTCCTTGAGCTTGTTCTGGGCTGCTCTTCTTTGCAGACACTGCCATCTAATGTCCAAACATACTCCAGGTCTCCCTAGGAGGAGGAAACATGATGCTATCACTGCCTTTTCTGCATCATCTCTTGATCACACAGCTGAGTGTCACTCCTTTGTCCACCCAAGAGCTTCCACCATTAATAAGAGCCAGCAAGTGGAGCAATGATGAGTGGTTTTAGGAGGCCTCCACCTCCACCTTTCCCTGTTTTCCAGAAGCTGAAAGATGCTTGTGAATTGTTAAAACAACAGAAGTGGTGAACTGGAGGCTGCAAAGCCCAAGCTTAGCCTGGAGTAAGGGATAAACCTGGGGGAGACAAAGGAGAAAACTCCCATAGGGAGTGGTATTACCATCAGCCAGAGGTCCCCTCTTCCAGGCTTCTGTGTCCTGCAGAAAGTTCCAGCTTGGGCCAGAGCTGAGGATGTTTCTTCTCTTCCATACAAAGAAACATGCAGGGAACATGAAACTGCTCTATCTGCCCCGAAGCTGATCAGGCTCAGTTTAACTAAAGCCAGCAATAAATCAAGAACACACGGCCTGGGAAGGCCCCACACTGTTCTGTTTCATTCTTTAAGGAAAGAGCAAAGTTACAGATCTGTGGTAAGAACAGACCTCCATGGCAGGCTGGAAAGTGTTCAACCAGACAGAATTTGTTCTGTGATACCAAACTCCACCCAGCAGCCCACTGTCTATGGGCTCACCAACAGAGGTGACCAAACTACTGAGGATTGCAATATTTCACATATGGCCCAATACTGAGCAGTGACTCCAAACTCAGAGTGACCCTTTCCAGGCAACCACCTGTGTCTAAATGGGCACTCTTGTAATTAGTAGTTGCTCAATCTGCATTATTACACACAAGTAAACATGCTGTAGCATGTTTGGAAATGCTAGATCTAATTTCCCCCAGTAATTCTAAATCATATGAATATCTTCTGTAGGAACTACTTACTTTAGATGTTATGATTAATATTAAGATGAAATTGAATTAAATGTACTGATTTTAATGTCATGAATGCACTCATAACTATTTTTTCCCCTGAGAACCATCTGCAATTTAGAGACTTGCTAATCCTAATTAAATGCACTTTTCTTAAGCGTGTGCAAATGAACAGAGAAATCTGCTCAGCAACACACTTGCATATTTTCCTCTTTCACAAAGGGGAAGAAGAAACTAGTTTGTGATTTAATATTAGATCTTCCTCACATGACAAAATTATAATGTTGCTGCTTCATAATTTCAAGACATCCAGTAGTCTGGCTGTGCATCTTAACTGATAATTAACTAAAAGCACAGGAGGAATATCCCTCAAACAAGTGTTTGTAATGCTGCTCAGAACAGTTACAGTCATTGCAGAGAAACACTATTTCAGTTACACCTTTCAGTATTCTACATAGTACTCTTAAATCTTCAGCCACTCTGCTTGGGGACAACAAACAGAAGTCAGTGGTCGTTATACAAACCCCTTGACTCAGGGTTTCATTAGTGTGAGGGAGGCAGAACCCAGAGCAGACCCAAGTCAGGAGCACATCTCCCCAACCCTTCAGCCAGAGCACCTTTATCAACACCAGCAGTGAAAGCCATCCCAACCTTGCTCATTGGCTCAATTTCTTTTTGGTTTTGTCCTTCCGCCCAAGAGAGCCTCAACTTTTCAATTAACCCAACTTAGGCTGGGAGTAATTTATCTCTAAGGAATGAAGCAGAGAAAGGTTTAACTGTATTAATGTAGCTCACAACTGAGAAATCAATTATATGACAAAGCAGACATGGCACCCCTGAAAAAACCACCTCCAAAGTCCCATGCTGTTTGAAGATCCGTAAGACTTGAATCAAAGACTTTTCAACCTTCAGCCAAATATCCAGGTATTCATTCTGTATCTTTAACACCTCCCTCTCAGTCAGTTAATGAGATTTGCTCTTCAACTTTTGACAGCCTGCATAGCTCACAAATCCCCACAGCAATGTAGGCATCTGATACCTGAAGACACTGGCATACAGATCTGCTCTCAGGCAGCCTAGCTTATCTGAAACTAAAGGCAAAAAACAATCACAGAATGATTTTGGTTGGAAGGGACATTAAAGATCATCTAGGAGTGCTAGACCCCTAGCACTTGTCAGAGGCACCAAAAGAAAGCCATGGTTAATATCAAAGATGACCTGGATGAGCTTTTTGCACTCTAACAATACTGCTAATCAGCAATGCACAGAAATTTCTTGAGAGCCATGCTGCCCTAAGCCCTGCTGAAGGTCTGCAGGAGCAAGACTCCAAGACCCCTCTCATTTGTGCACCGTGGGTGCTGTAAGAACTTGCCACTTGCAGAGCTAGTGACAGATCCAATCATCACATTTTGATCCTAAGCTCCCACTTCAAAAGCAGTGCTACTGGAGAGGGCAAAACTTCACTTAACTCGATCCATCTACTTCTCCAAACCTTACCATAGCAACAAGTGCCAGCCAGGGATCAAAAGCTTAACCCACGATGTCAGGGATGCTGCAGTCACCCGTGTTAGTGCCCTTAAATGCAGTTGATTTCTATTGAGGAGCTCATCTGATGAGTTCCCTGCCTCTTGAAGAGGAGTTGCCTTCGACAAGTCTTTTCTAGCCTCCTTTCAAGCTCCTAATGTAGTTCTGAGATATAGTCAGAGGTGTTGGTGAGGTCTCATCATACCTCAGTCAAGTTCCACATACACATCAGATAAAGAAATTTGGTTTCAACCTTATTTGGTTTCAAGGACAGTTTAAGCCCATACAAATTCTGAAGCTTTGCGCACACACACAAAAACCCACACTCCCTTCGTAATTTTATTACCAGAAATAATAAAAATAACTTCATTTCCTTTCTAGGAGGAAAATAACTGAAAGAAGAAACAAAATGTTTCTTCATTATTTAAAGAGTTCCCAAGTCTCACAGCAGATTTTCTGGTAAATGACTCAGTATTTTCAGGGAAGCAACTGAACAGAGCACAAATTTGGTTTTGGTTATTGGCAGGTTCTCCTTCTCTCCACTTCTCCACAGCATATGACAAAAGGTCAAGTGAACATGAAATTCCAAGGAAACTCATTTTAAGATTTAAAAGCAAGACACAGAAACCAATTTTGCAAAACACCAAGTCTATATTTACATCCACATGTAATAATATACTCAACTAAAGGGAAATACATCATAAATTAAATGACTAATGGGTGCCTACTGCTTGACAACTTCTGGTTTCAACAATTAAAATAAACCAAAATGGAATGAAATAAATACATAAACAAAACAAAAAAAAAAAAATCAACAATTTGTACCTCTATATATGCACTGTTATTTGCAAAGAAACATAGAAGACCAGTAGTATCCCAGTAGTTAATACTGATGGGCAAGGTGTGTTCTGAAGTACAGGGCTTTGCTGCCATGAAATAGTCTTCACGTCCATTTTCATTACAACCCCAAGATATCTACCAAAAAAAGCCTTGAGGAAACTGTACCAGCACGAAGGGAAATTAAAAACAAACAAGCCTTAGGTCTGTTTGCTGAAACATCTTAAAAACCAGCCCCATACATTTTAATCACAGAACCCTGTAAGGTACACAGATGATAGTTACAGCATGCATTCTATAAGACTCATTGAAAGATCACGCAAAAAAATAGATTAACCATTTTCCAAGTGAATTCATCTTCAAAAAATAGGCTATAAAAGTGCAAAACTAGGAAAACAAAAATCTAGATTATGTACATATGGCTCAGCTTATGAACAGGAAAAAAGGTAAATAGTGTACAATTTCCTGATACACAGCACTTCATTACATTGCCAGTTTACAGAGACATTAAAAATAGGTCCCATATACAGGAACTAAGACATACAACTGGAACATCTCAAGTTGCATAATGAAAGAGAGTTTCTAGGTTTTGCTATTATACATTTGCTGTATAAGGTAAGAGAGCAAAATGAACAGTGCAAAATTTTTCATTTTCTGTTTTACTAAAATATATGGAAGTCAAAGTCAGGTACAGGAGAAATTAACTCTCAGCTATGGGCTTTCTGAGAAGCAACTAGGAAGGCAAGTCAAAAATATGCAACAATTCTGCTTTACTGGCTGGTAACTGGCCGTCTTCCCTTTACAAAAATTAAACTGCGTGTGCATTAGAAAAACTCCTGTTGTCTTCACAAAAAGGAGATATTCTCCCATTGACAGCCTATTCCTCATTTAAGCACTCAGTAGATGCTAAAACTCGACATCAAGAAGCTTCCAAGCACAGTCAAGCAGGCTACACCATAGCCACATCCCTTTTGTAGTCTGTAGATCCCATATTGATATTGCAAGTCTGTTTGCTTGTGACTTTACAGTTTGGACAAAGGTGCAAAGTAGTTTTCTTCTAAATGTAACTGCATTAAGTTTAGTACAAAACTAAACACTTGAAACATTTAGATTAGTATCGTTTCTCATGGAAGTCCTTGGTACTTTCTCCTATAAAAGTTTGTATGTTGGTAGAGATGCTTAAGAGGCTTCTCTGAAGAACTGCAACCAATGCCAAGAGAAGAATCCAACCGTATTTCAGGAATGCCATACTGAAATCCAAATGTCAAGTATTGCCTCATCCTTGCATTTAAAAATATGCTGGAAACAACCCCAGGGAAACAGATCCCGCCAACAAATTCTGGTCCTAACACATACAAGGCAGATGAGCATAATGTCAGCACCATTTCTTAGATGTTCACAACAATTATAAACTGGACAGTTTCAGACAGTTTATTTGTAAGTTTAAAAAACTAACATAGTTCAACAGAAAAAGAAAAAAAAATACGAGAAACTTTTATGCTTATGAAAAAGGAGCATTAAGCCAACAGGATTTCAACTTCTGTATCTACAGTTTACCTGAGGTGCAATGTTTATATATTCTTTCAAAGAGAAACTCTTCAGCAGCGCTCAAGTATGTAAAAATATAATTCCTACCTAATATTTGGTCAATTAATTCTAATGAAAAATACTCAAAGGTCAATGCCAAGATATACATTCTCCACACACCTTCATAACCCAATTGTTTAAACTACTTTTTATGGCTATTTGGTACAAAATGTTAACAGAACCAGTATTATAAAACTGTAGTGTTTTTATATACAGTACAATCACAGCTTAATTCAGTAGCTTTCACGAATTATTTTTCCTCAAGGGATGAACTGCAAGGTATAACTCCATAGAACATGCATTTGTCTCCTTAGACCTAGAGGGAAAAAAAAAAAAGAAAAAAAAAGTTTTGAGATATACAACTATAAAATAATACAACATTCTTTGCTGTGAAGAGTTTCTTTAAAACGTAAAGGGACTTCCTTCTGCACCCTTGCATGTGTGTTTAGAAATAGTCACATAAGTCTGTGTCTTTTGCCAAATTAAAGCTGGCAATCAAGTCTACTTTTGAAGATTTTTCAAGCCCCAAGTAGAAATACAGGCAGGAAATTGAATTAGCTTAAAAAAGCAGAACTAGGCAAAAAATATGCTTAGTAGGAGGACAATAAAAGCAGAAAGATTAGAGGAATACCAAGAAATAAAGCAAACTATTTTAAAAGCTGTCAACTGGATGTCAGATAGCTCTGCTACCCAGATATGTAAAATCTTGCCATAAAAAAGTGCATGCTGGTCCAGGTGCCACAGCATTCAAGACATATCTCCTTTAAACTTAAATGAGGAAAATTATCTGCAGCTCTGGGTTTGAAAAAAGGATGCAGATATATTTATTTATAGTCTTCGAGAATACTTATCTCCTCAGCAGCTAAAAACATTGCAAACACAATGGGGTTTTTAAGTTCCAAGATAGAGCTACAGAACTGGAGATATGAAGCACAGGAATTCAGAACACAAGACTGTCTTTTCACTTGACCTGTTTCCCTCAGAGGCTTCACCCACCCCTCAAGTCAAACAAAGGAAAAACTATTTGGAACAACCTCTCCAGTACACAAAGATAAACTGTCAAGGAGCTATCAAGAAGCCCTTGCTTCCCTATTAAATAATCCAAGAAGAGTCATCTTGTCTGAAGCAATCCTCACAATCTTCAGAAGTTGTAAAATGAGTAATATCTACATTTTCAGGAAGGATTAACCAACATAAGCTCTCACAGGATTCATGAGCTGTGATAACAGGCACCTCCCCTCATTTCTAGTTTTGCATGTGATGTTCCCCCACCCCCAGATACTGACTTAGGGGAGAAGTCCTTTTGTTGAACACTTCCCACTGATATTGCAACTAATTAACATATTTATCTAATGACAGCCCTTCCAAGTTTTTTAGAAAAGGTGCATCTGTGCTTATTTTTTTTTTCCAAGTCATTACCACTATTCCAAATAACTAACACTGCTACGCCGGTATTTGGCTGACTTCATAAGAGAGGGGGAGTTTGTATTTTCAGCTGTTGTGGTTCAGACTTTCATAACCTCTCATCATGCTATGCAGCAACCTTTGATGTTCTGATTACATCGTGCAACTTTTAAGTAACAATTAGTTCACAAGGTTTGTTTACCGTTGCTTGAAGTGAATGATTAAGTCTTCTTGTCGCTTGGTCGAAAGTGTGCATTCCCAATGAAGCTTTCGTAACTTCGCTTTTGTAGCACGCTGCTGGATAAGTGTTGGTATGACACTGATCTCTTTCCTGACAAAAATAAATTTAGAGGAGTTAGAATTCTTTCATTCTAATCTAATTGGTCAGGCATTGAATTGTGAGCAGGTTTACATTAGCATCCAGAATCCCAGAATACCACAAATGCTACCAGAGATCATCTCAGGAGCGGGGTCCAAGATAAAATATCCCTGGTCCTATGAAAAGCTTATATGCACTTCAGTATTCAGAACAAATACAAGAGGGATTACAAATACTAACAACTTCGTTCTAAGCTGCGTACAGGTGATGTCCATGACTCCAGATTTTGCTTATTTACAAGAAATAACTTTGATAACTCATCATACAGTAGGCTTCACTTCAAGAAGGTTTAAGTGATGAGGTACATTCTATAGAATGATGCCTCCAGATGGATGCAGTTTTTGCATGTTTGAAAATAGAATTTTTGCATGTGAGTACATGAGGAAAGCCAGGTATACTACATTATTCCCATAATAAATTATATGGCAATTGTGACACTTACAGGGTGTTAATACACATTTACTTGAAGATCTTTGTTAAGCAATTTTCAGTCTAGTATACAGGTAATTTCATGTTTATCTGAGATCATTAATTCAGACTTATACATGTGAAATCAATGCCTGTTCCATATTAAGTCTTATTAGCTTAAGCAAGCAGTCAAAAACACTTCATAAAATTAAAGAAAAAAGTCAAGAATCATTACTCCCACAGGATACAAAAAGCCCAACTGCCATCCATATTCCATGAAAGCTTTAAATGCAGCATTGAAAAAATGCAGCAAGCTTTAATTAAATTAAAATGGCAAAGCTAAATTAATATTTCAACAGAATCTACGAAGCCATTCGAGTGTGTCATGAGCAATTGTCTTTAATTTGCAGCCTCTGCCAGATCAATCAGCCAACAGGTTATCCTTGATAGCATGTTGCTGTTGCAAAGGCAACTAATTTGAAAATAACACAAACTGAGTGGTTTCAGAATGTTTCTGTCTCTTCAGGGCAACAGGGAATGGCAGAGCTTACAAGCAGTAACACACAGCATCATGCTTTAATCAAGTTTGCCAAGTGGAACATATTCTCATGACAACTTGATCCAGCATTTAACATGCAACATAACATGTTCGTAGGACCCAAATAATGTTGCCACAAGGCATAGAGGCCCTTAAAGAAAGGCTCTGACAGCATGTTTTATATCACTAGAGTTCAACAAAAATACTACAGAAACCTGCAGGTCTGCACCTGCAATATGTTGCATATAGTATCTCACAATATACATCTCTGAGGAGTTGCACCTCTTAGACAAACAGTTCTGCTTCAGCTTTTTAACAAAACATAAACAAAACAAAGAGAAAAATAATGCAGCAGCTTTTATCTTCACTGTCTGCACCCACATTAAAACTCTTAATACCAAGAAGTCTGCCTGTCTGCCACCCTTCAGCCTCTCAAACAACTATCAAGGTCTGGGCTGAGTACTTCTAGTTAAAATGGATGGGAAATTAGAAAATTTGCCTTAAAATACTACAGGTTATT
Source organism: Phaethornis superciliosus (assembly GCA_023637945.1). Taxonomy (NCBI): domain Eukaryota; kingdom Metazoa; phylum Chordata; class Aves; order Apodiformes; family Trochilidae; genus Phaethornis; species Phaethornis superciliosus. Next base: position 8,417,706 of record JAJQWJ010000019.1, read on the forward strand.
GCACAGGGCTTTTATTGATGTTGCTATGAAAACCCATAGAAGCAATCTTGTTTCACAATCCTTTCCAATGCAGGTAACAGCCCTAAAATGTTGCTTTTCTTGCCCTGAGACAGCACTACGTAGCAAGCAATGAAATCTTTATTTCCATGACAACAATACCATCAAATTAGATGCAGTCATAAGTTTTCAGAGCTCTAAATAAGAAACAGTAGAAAGTTCTTGTCTACAGGCTGCTGTCTCCAGGTTTGTGCCAAAGAAGAAAATAAGCCTGCCACTATGATTTTTCTGGCAGACAGGTGGAGCTTTCAAAAGAACAAGGTGGATTCCAATTGAGTCATTTTTTAAAAACAGTATTGCATCAACTGCTGCTTCAATAAGTTGACCTCACTAAGACTACTGGCAAAATAAGATAATTTCCTTAATGCTGGGAAGAAGTAAGAAACTGCCCACCACCTAGTACTTGAGGTATACACTACACTTGTCTAGCTGGTTGAAGTTGGAAGACACTTTAATTTCCCCCTTCCTGATTTCATGAAAATTAATTGGGTTTTATACAGCATCATGGGCATTCCCTCAAAATCCTGAATGTTTTATCTGTTAACAGATAGCAATGTCATGAAGCACAAGTCCTGTCTCACTGCAAATTACCATAACTAAGTCCTTAGGGACAGTCATGTCCTCCATCAGAGGGCAAGATCACACATTAAGCTCTTAGCTAGTAATACTTGAAAATAAATAAAGGCTTGCAAAGCTCTCTAGTTTCCACAACTGCATGAATGACTTCTGTGTTCAGAAAAAAAACCTGCATGTATTCTTTTCTCTCAGATCAGTAGGAATAAAAGACAACATTTGTCCTTCTGTCTGTCCCTCTGCATTCTATGCATTCCCTAGTGCCCATTTTACACTCTTCATAGCAATTCATAGTACAGTTCATAAGAGACAGACAACACTCATCATGAACCTAGGAATTCACTCCATTTCACAACCACTTCAGTGAGTCAGCTGTGATGCTGGCTTTTCCTTTATCCACTCCCTACCCAGGCTGGACACAGAACTCTAACACTTCCCTTAATCCTTCCACAACCCACTAGCAAGGCTGAATATTTAATGAAGCCCACAACCTGAAAACGAGCAAACAAAAACCAGAGGAGAGTTAGCAAATACATTTTTTGCCACATAACTAAATGCAGATTTAGTTCTGCAGTTTGCTCTGACCTAACGTAATACACCCCTGCTTGTTATGAGCCCAGACTACTTCAGAAGAATAATCTTACTGCTTCCAAAGAGTGAAAGTATTCACAGAGTACAAGAACCTAGTAGAGACTTTAAGACTACACAGCTCAGATACACTATTCATTTTTTATATTAGGATCTTTATTTTGAAATTTAAAATCCTATATTTATATCTAAATCCATGTTGACCTCAGCTCTAAGTCATAAATACCATCTTTTACAAATAGACAACTGCTTGAGTATCACCTAGCACCTTTTAATTTTGGCCTCCTGCTAAGTTTTATACATGATGACTAAGAACAAGAAGCATGTACTACATCAAGTACCAAAGCTTTCCAAATATGTCACAAAACATTTATCTCTACCAAGCCCAGAATTTTCCACGAAGCATTACTACTTAGTGCAAGGAGACACCATAATTTGAATAGCAGAAATATTTTGTCTTGATTTAACAAAGTATTCTGTTCCTATTAAAACTGAATTTTAAAAAACCCATTGAAGAACAGAGGCATAAGATTAAAATCATAGTTTTATGATTTGTAATACATCCTTTTCTGCAACTAAAGGAAACAACTGTACATGACACTGCCTTTTTTTGAACGAGGCTTTATTAACATTCCAGACAGTTCAAGACTTCTCATGTATTAAGCAGAAAGGCTCATTCCATATCCTGGATTAGTTAACATGTCTGGAGTGATCTGATGAGCAAACAATACGTACTTGCTATCAGAGACCCATGGCAGGGGACAGGAGGGAACTAGAGGAACTTTAAATCCCTCTTTAGATCTTTCATGCCTAATTCCCCAGCCAGAAGGACTTTTTAAAAGTTCACTGGATTTGGTGAAATGCTAAGAATAACTTTAGATTTTGTATTTCACAGTGCACATGCATGTATTTATATTTCATTCACCTTCCTTTGTAATGGTGTAAGACATTTAACTAGGAAGGAGATACAGTACCTTCTACTGTAGAGCTGGTTACTTGGCCATTGCTAGATCCACTAGAACTGTAAAGTGATCCAGAGCTATATGGCTCATAAGGTTTGAGAACAGTCAATATATTAGGAGGATCAGCATCATCTGAATTCAGAAGCCCTTGTTTGGTTGGCAAACCAGAGGATGCAGGTTTGGTGCGAGAACATTCCTGAGGTAGCAGATTTGCATATCTGTTCACAGCCCGGTATCTGCTCATTTCATATCTTCTGTAATTAGCCACTGGAGAGTCAATATGTTCAATAGCTAATGGATTGGGTTTCATTCGTTTAGAAGACGTTTCACCATAGTCTAGATTTACATTGCTCACAGGTTTACTACAAAGATAGTCTCTTCCTTGATGACAAGACCAGCCAGTCTCATTTAGGTGAGAGTCGAGAGCTCCATTCATGCTGCTGCTTACTAGACCAGACTGAGACACTGGGACACTCAGAGCTTTTAGTTTAGATTCAGATCTTTTTACTCTGTCCAATACTGGAGACACACTGGAACTGGAGTGCATTTCTTGCTGAGGTTGCCTATAGTTATTTGCCTGAGCTCCAACACTATTTTGCTGTTTATGAAACTTGAGGTTACTTGGGACTGTGCTGCTCGAGTCAGTCACTGAAAAGAGAGGGACTTTGTTCTGTGGTGGCTGACTCTGTTTGCCTTTCCCCGTTTGCACCAGTTTCTGCTGTGTAGGTGGGGAAGCCTTACTTCTCTTAGAATTGTAAGACAGAGGAAGCACATCTTTACCAAGCAGAGCTGGAGGACATCCAGTGCGTCTGGCTTTAGCTAGAGCCTTGCTTCTACAGCCGTTTTTGTTAACAGTGTCAGGATTGTATTTGTGCATCAGCCTCTGGTGCATCATTAGGACTTCTGGGTAAAACGTTCTGTAAGTACAGAAGGGGCAGGTGCTGGGAGCTGGGAGGCCTCTAGTTGAAACCATTGAACATTCTTGTGAGGTCCCAACAGATAAGTTCAAGGGCTTTTCTTGAGAGTCCACCAAATGTTTGCGTTTGTAGTTTTCAGCGCACTCCCGCACATCATTCACATATTTTCCATCCTTTAAAGCACAAACATACTGAACATCATCTTCCTCTGATGCCACAGAAGCCTTTCTCTCTCTTTTATGACGAACTTTGGGCTGAGCATCCTTTGTTTCTTTCTCAGCCTTTAGTTTATGCAGGTAAGGAGTGGACACATTCTCGTGTATTTGATTTGAATTGTTACAAACAGAACCTTTACTGAATTCCCTAGAATTGTTTTTCATTTTTAAAAGGACTGTGCTGCCTATCATGTTGTTCAAAGACAGGACTTCCTTTTGCTGCCTGGCATGTGTGCAGCCCTCAGCATCTTTGGCACAATCAAAAAGCCTCTTCGAATTTTTGGTTTCTTGAGCACCATCAGCAACCAGCAAGATCTCAGTCTCCTGACTCTGTAATGAAACTTTGCTGTCACCTTTCACATCTGCTGCACTATCAGCTTGCTTGTCCTTGTGATGCCTCTCTAAATGATACCTCAGTGAAGTTTTCTGTGCTGCTGCATACTCACAGAATTCACATTTGTACGGTTTTTCACCTGAAACACAGTTTTATCAGCAAATATTATTTTAAGTCTGGAGTACAATGGAAGACAAAGGAATAACTTAGACTGCAAAACAGTAAAACAGATTTTTCCTTCCCCTTCCGTATACTTGTAATTCTCAAACTAAACTAAATCATATAAACAACTGCCTCATACTGCTTTTACTAACTACAGTGACATCTTCTGGCTATGATGAAGATTTTCCACACATTGGCTATGTATGGAGATGGTAGCTGACAATATGTTTGGCTGAGCTAAACAAGAAGTATAGCTGTGGGTCAACTCCAGCAATTTGCAGCCCTTGATCATAGCAAAAGTATGCTACTCAACAACACAAATGTTACAGTTCATCTATAAATAGAGCTGTTTCAAAAGGAAGGGGCATACACAGAATTTGCCTGGGTATGGAAAACAAAAAGTTGAACTGAAAAACTGAAAAGTTGAACTGAGCTTTTTCCCAGGTAGCAGCAACTAGCAGAAAATCAACTTAGTACTTGGGGAATAGGCTTTTAAAAAACAACAAGAAAAAAACATACACAGAACCACACCACACTACCAACTTTTTGCTTGACAGCTAAAAGCATAAAGTTTTTTATGTCATTATTATTAAAATTGTTTAAAATTATATCTTTAAAACTTATTTTTTGAAACATATAGCATTCTTCACAGTACTTAATGTAACTAGCTCTATTTTTAAAATGTACACTTAGGTAAATTAACTTATTTTAGAAAGGTCAACTTAATTTTTTTGAAGAATCAAGAAAAAACTTTTTTCTTAGTAACAATAATTTCAAGGCAACATCTGTTTTTCTTAAGCAAAGCTAAGCATTCCATTCAACTGGATTCAGGAGACTCCTCCCCTCCCACAAAGGGAAGCCCATTTACCTGTATGAGTTCTGAGATGAATATTGAGGTAATAATTTGAGCGAAAATACTTTCCACAATAGCTGCATTCTCTGGAGGCTCCAAGGTTTTTAACTTTTGTTCTTTCCAAACAATCTTCATTTTTATCTTTGGAAGAAAATATAGCTAAAATTATGAGGGGCACATGCAAATTTGGAGTCTCATTTAAAACTGTAAGTAACTCTTCTTTTAAGGAAAAGCACAGAATTATGAACTGCTGTCAACACTACAGTCTATGGGCATCTTTTGTTCAGTACTGCTGAACACTTAGCAAAAGAGTTAAAAAGGTTTCTGTCTGTGTTGAGGAACACTGTGGTTAGTGACTGCAGTGAAGAAGCCCCGGTGTCCTAAGCTACAGGAACTTGATGGAGAATGGCCTCAAAAATTCATACAGGTTATAAATTGTATTCTTTTTAATGAAGGGAGTAGTGGAATTATTAAGTGCAAGTGTGATGATTCAGACTGCAAGCCCACTCTGCACACGATGGCAAGACACAGGAAGGTTCTTTGGGGAAGGAAGGCAGAGAGGGAGATGGGGATTTTATTAGTTATAATGATATTATTATTATTATTATTATTATTATTCCTACACTAAGCAACATAGTATTGTGCCTGGATAACAACATCTTTAGATTTAGTGAGTAAAATTCTTTCGCTAGAAGTATTAATGCTTTAGCTTTTAAGAAATATGGGAATAGAAAGTGACAGGCTGCTATTCTGTGAAATTCAAGGAGTGAATTAGCAGATTAAAAACTGGTTCTGCCCAAGTGTAAGGAGCAGTAGTTACCGCTGGAGGGCGGCAAGGACAGCATAATGTCTAACAAGAGAGGAGAGAAAGCTTACACACAATGAACCATTCAAATAAACGTGATTTCTTTGGCAGGTTCAATTGAAAAAACATCAACACAACTTCAGTAAAACATCCAAATCAGAGATGGCTAGAGAGCTACAGTGGGAAAAGAAGGAAGGAGAAATTTTTCTCAACTCAGATGTTAGATAGGCAATATAGAGCTAAAAACTGTTCTCTGAAGTTCCTACAGGTTCCAAAGTTTCTATACTGGAAATGTTAACCAAGGCTAAGACAAGCCAGAGCTGTTTTAAACAAACAGCATTTAATGTCTCAATGAGCATGACTCAGCATCTCACAATGAAAGCTGTTGTACTTTAGGATAAGACACTTTGAAACAAAACAACAAGTTAACATTAGGTAATAATTCCATTCCTTTGTTACTGGAGGCAAAATAAAGGGGTGAACATTACCAGAAATGGAAAAGTCAGTCGTGTAAGCCAGGACATTCTGTACATTGTGTCTTTTCTAGAGATTATGCAAGTGCCTGTTCTTTAAATGCAGTCTCAAAAGGATGTCGCTCACAAGAGTACTGAGTTGGCTAGTAGACTCTTCGCTATTCCCTTTAACTAATTTTACATTTCTGGTTCTGACTGTCAAGATACATACTGTTCAAAAGAAACATGCAACCTGCAGCTTGGTATAGAAAAAGTCTGGAATTATTCTGTACTTTTAAGTATCTTAACAATGAGCACCGGACATTTTTTGACCTTTCTTACAAGATGCAGGGGGAAAAAAAGTGAAACTGCAATCATCTCTTCAGAAATACTATTTTTAAAAACAAGTGCTGGATACACAACACTAAAAAGCATGGAGTAAAACTAAGAATCTTGCAGATATGAGAGAAAGCCAAGGGGTAAGTAGTGACTTTTCCTAGACTGTTATTAATATTATTTGAATTACTCCATTCACCCAAAAATAGCTGCAAGAAGGCCCAACAAAAACAAACAGCTCAAAAGTTTGAGTGTCAGAACCTTTCTTTCTCTCTTATTTTTTTCTTCTCACCATGCAACAATATTTCATATCTCTGGCCAAGCTTGGAGACAGTAACAGAGAAAGGCAAGATGCATTCTTGGGCTCTGAAGAGTTCCTAAAAAGACAATAACACCTATTTCAAACTTACGTGCTCAAAATGCTACTCACCCAAATTAATTGTTTCTGGAAGTCCATCTTCAGATCCATCTTCAGAGCCTCCTTCTATTCGTTCTCCTGCTCCATTTTCATCCAGAGTTACAATTATATCAGCACAATATGTCCTTGAAGCAGCTGAAGTCTCTCCATCAGTCCTCCTGTCTCTCTTATGCACTCTGGAATGAAGGACCAGCTGGTGGTATGTTCTGAAGGCTTTTCCACACTCTGAACAGTGTGTTGGTTTCTCTTTGTTCTGGGACAATTTTGAATCCATCTCCATAGAAGGCACTTCACCACCGGGATGTTTCAGTTTGTCTTGGGATAAGTTACCATTCCCTGTATAATTGCTGGTTTTATTTACTTTTGACTTTCCTGTAGTCTCAGTCTGGCTACCTTTATTTGAATTCCAAATTTCACCAAGTTCTTCTTTATCAGAGGATGAATCATCATTGTCTGTACTCCCCTCTTGCCCTGGTTCTTTGACTTGGCCATGGCCTACTGCAACTTTACCTTTGGTAGCCAGCTGCCATGCTTGGTAAGTGTTGAAAGGATCTAGTTGAGCTATCCATTTCACAGGTTTTAGTGATCTGTCATTTTCTTGAACTGATTTTGGTCTTAAGTTCAAGAATCGCAAAAATTCCTCTCTTTGAGACATTTCTTCTACATTAGATTCACCAGTCACTTGGGGGCTTTCATTATTGGGTACTGATTCTTTGGTGTGCACTTTACTGTGCTCAATTAGAGTCTCTTTATTGAGAAATAGGAAACCACAAACCATACAGATTTTGTAAGGGGACGTTACATTTTCAGTTACATGCTCCTGCACCACGTCATTTATTGTTGTGGGGGTTTCAGAACATTGTTGGTGCTTGTTTCTAGAGCCAGGCTTTCCAGTATGCGTCCTCATGTGATTTTTGAGGAACCAAGGTTCTTTAAATCTTCTTCCACATACATGACACCAGTACGTGAAAGAATCCTTATGTTTCTTCATGTGTGCCTCAACATCAAAAGCCTCATCAAATGTTTGTCCACAAACTTCACAACTAAGTTCTTCACGGTCCTTTTCAGTGGTTGATGAAGGCAAATTTGTTCTTACTTGACATTTATCTAGAGGACTAAGATATTCTGCCTCAACACGTAAAACCGCTGGTTCACAAAGAGTGGGTCTATGCTGAGTTAAAACATGCTTACCAAGTTCTTCAGGATGTTTAAAAGTCTCATCACAAAACATGCAGTCCAGAGGCATGCATCCCTCAGCTTGCATGAGAAACTTTTCTTGCAAGCTTTTGTAAGAAATTGTGTTTGTTCCTTTTATTGTCATTGAGGCATCATTACTCTCCATCTGTGCACCAACGGTACTGGCTATTCCATCCGGTCCCTCCATGTATGCCAAGAGGGGCTGAGTTGGCATGTTTCCTACTTTCTCTTCCCTATTATGTGTTTTAATGTAAAGTTTCAGTTCTTTGGGGATGCTCACTGGTCACAATAAGGACACTTGTAAAGTTCTCCAGCATACGCTTACAAGTCTGCGAAGCTAAAAGACCTCTGCCAGGAAAAATCTTCTTTTTCACAAGCAAAAAAAAAATTATTTTTTTTTTTATCTGTGTTCACACATCACTGAAACTGTATCCGTCGAGTCTCTTGCTGACAGAATGAGGGTTTTCTTCTGATTTTTCCAAGTTGGTAGAAGGTCAGTTGCTCTTAGTTTTTTTGTATAAACATTTCAAATAGTTGCACTGGGGCAAAATACTCTCAAGGACAAGTTCAGTGCCACAAAGAACTCCAGCACCTGAAGAAAAGAAGAAAATAGCCAGTCAGTCTTTTCAAAAGACAAGGAAGGTATTATATACATGTAACAAAAACATTAGGACTAGAGAAACTGTTGGATTCTCTTGAACACAAAAGGCTTATTTCTAAAAAAAATCACCAGTGAGAGACAGCCAGAAGACAGTCTGGTTATTTTTCTCCCCACCTCAGTTGAAATAACGTGGTCTTGTTAACATCCTTGTATTCCATTAGCTGCACTTCTGTTTTAAGATGGTTAAATAAAAGCAATGCTTTGTCTCCTATCTCTCCTAAACCTACACTTACCCAGTTACACAAAGCTGCTGAAACTACACTTTGATACACACATTGCTGAATTCCTAACAAGTCAGTGCAACAAAGTAAAGTAAGCTTTCCTCAAACCTGTGAAACCAGTGCTGAGAAGAACAGTGAAACTTCACTTGCTTGTTTTTTAAAGGCTGTTGAGCAGGATACTCCCTCCCCCCCCCAAACCTAGACTACACAGTTTGGAATTAGCTTTCCCATTACTGCTTCACAGTAAGTCAGAACAAGTCTTTGTGCAAGATCTATTCACTAATACCACTGCTCAAAGCTCTTACTATCACCCATAGATTTAAGATCTGTTACAATTTTGTGCTGCTTCAATTAGATCACCTTGAATTTTGAAATAAACTGATTATACTGTTTCTTGAACAGTCTCATATTTAAATCATCTCCAGAGGCCAGCTATTACACTTAAAAAGGGAAATGTTTCCAGTCTCAAACTGCATACAAGAAAAAAACTGCTTAATTATACTCAAAATGGAAGGTTTAAGATTCCACAAGCTTAAGAAGAATTATAATATAGTTAATCACATATACAATTTAAATGGCAATTAATGGTCATCACTCTTTGTGTGGTTAAAGTGTAATGTTTATTGTGGAGTTCAGGACTCTGCTTGATCAAATTTTTGGACAGTGGAAACATCTACAGAGCAAATATATGACCAAATGAACTGAAGAGGAATCATTTTGAAATGAAGCACATTTCCAAATACATGAATATCTGATGAAAATAATGCATTCAACATTTGACTCAAATTTTCATAAATTAGTTCATAAAAGGCAGCTGACCAGTTATTCACATTACTTGGATTAATATATCTCAAAACCACAATATGCTCTATAGCTCTTATAGCAGAAGACAGTATGGGCAAAGGGGGGGTTAAAATTCATCTTAACTCCCACCTCTGCCTTGCTTTTATTAAGGGGAAAAAAAAAAAAAAAAAAAAAAAAAAAAAAAAATAAAAAGGAAATATTTTGCTCTATTTCAGAAAGAGTTACATTTCAAATATAATCCTGTAGTACTTCAGGCTGATTTCCATGACAAGCAGCTGTAGCAATGCTCCTAAGGTTACTTCTCTCCAGCCTCTTATGCTAGTTGGACAGAAGGTGGCCTTAAGCCATTAAATTTTAAACTATTTCAGTAGAAAGCCCCCACCAGAACTCCTACTTTAATTCATACAGTTCAATGGCCCAAATATATTTTCAGGTAACTCTCCTGTAAGGTCACCTGCATGTCTAACAGCCATGAAGTTTTGGGGTCAGGACCTTTAACCAGGTGAAGTAAAATGGCACCTATCCACAGACCCAAGATTTGATATTGTGCTGGAATTTTCACTGTGTTACCTTTACCTACCACGGAACAGCCAGCATTCAAGATCCAACATCTCAAGCATCTTACCCACTCTGCAGCCTTGCCCTCAGAAAACTCTTTGGTTTTAATTTGAAAAAGCAGCAGCATCATTCCCACCATTATGGAGACAAGAAGATCCTGGAGCCTAATGAAGACAGGTAAACAAGATCTCCAGAATGCCAATACAGGATAAAAGCTTTGTTGCCTGTTGTTAAGTATTTTATTAATTTCTGTATCTCCAGAGATCAGTGTCTTCCCTTCTCTGGTCCAATAAATAGGTCCAAACAATGATCTAATCTAGTATAAAGAAGCTTCTGCTTTTTTTTAAACCCGAGTTGGTTCAGGTCTGTGCCAAAGACTAGTCACCTGCTAAATTAAACATTTATTGAGGGGTCCTGGGGGGTAGGTTAGAGAGAATGGAAAAAAAAAAGCCACTGCCTGACAGGTTGGTAACAACAGAATGGAGATTTTCTGCAGTCAAAATCCCTTTTCTAATTACACCCTTCAGTCCAATTTTTGGTCTTATCACTGCCATGATTAGCACTTCCTCTTCTTTGCATAATGGCTCAAAAATCTTTTGTAATACACAGGTTGTGTCTATGGTAAGACACTTCTGAATGGCTTCTACTGCTGCTTCTGCCTTTCTTCCTGCCCCATTCAGGTTTGAGTTTCTGGCTTTCACTCACCTCCCTATAGGGAAGCTATAACAAAAGTCTAAAGTATTCAAAAAAGCTTTCCCTTTTGCAAAACAAAAGGAAAAACATATCAAAGAGTGCCAGTTCACATGTTTTACTTCATGTTTCAACTTGCTCTTTTGTTCTATTTCTACTGTAGTTTTAAAGAGGCATTTTTTACACAGGAGGATAACATGCTGTGGCAAAGCTCATAGCAGAAATGGTGACTATCTGCCTGAAAGTAATTTATTTGCAAACCAAACATGAACAGCAACTTTGAAAGATTCCTAAACACCAATAAAAATATCCAGGTGAGATCAAATTTTAAGAGTTAAATGCATTTACGTTCAGAGCCACTCTGCAGTAATAGTTGTAAGAACCATCCTACAAAAGGCCAGAGGCATTTCTGGGGTATGAAGTCAGAGCCAAACACCAGAGTGCCTTAAGTCCCATGTACCAAGTTGCTGAGATTCATCATCAACTATTTCCTTGCTAGTGTCTACAAATAGAAAAGATTATGCTTTATTATACTTCCCACTTTGTGGCATTGCAACATACACACAACAGAGTAACAAGAATTAAGCCACTGTAAAGAAAACAAATGAAAACCAGCAGAAATCCACACTCAATCCCTTAGCCTCCACAGCATTCTGGGATGAGGGTATTAGAGACATGCCTGTAACAAGGGCCACCACATACAGTTCTACTCAAACCTAACCTAGGACAATACAAACATTTTGTACAAACTGCATTCTTCAAGATTCATTGGAACTTAAAGGACAGACACAGATGAAACCTACGGAAGGCCTTAGTTTGGTCACTGAGGTGTGAAAAACTCACCTCAATCAATAACTTTTTCTCTGGTGAGCCCTTTGAAAACACGTCTGTTTCAATCTTCTCTTATTAAAATGTATTAAAGCAGACATTACTCAGATGTGTAAAAAACTAAGCCTGTCCTCAAAACTGCATTTATAAATACAAAGCACAGAACTTTAACACATAGATCATGACCGAATTTTAACAGTGTGGATCCAAATTTATTAAGTGCAAATAGGTTTGAACAAACCCATTGGAGACTTCTTCTGTAACTCCTCAAAGCACTTTATGCACCTTCACTAAGCCATGTTAGCTGATGAATGCTTTTCAAGCTTTCACTGTTTTTAACAGGAGGTTCTGTGCACTTCTGAATTAGCCACAGCTCGTCCTCTAGGCAGCACTGCAAAGCAGAGCAAGATATTCCTGTTTCAGGAATCCAAAGAAAACTGTAGATGCAGTTAGACAGTATTATTTCAACCGAGAAGAAAAGGGATAATACTACTAGAATCAGAAGGTAAGATACAAAACTCAGTCTTATTTTTGTATCTGGTGATTACACACTTCATTCTGATATGGCTTTTATAAGTAGCCATGATTTTAAGCTCTCACCGTTTAGGCAAGCTAACACATGCTAAAACTACAACCCAAATATCTACACTAGGATTTTATCCATTATTATCAAAACCCTTCTTCCTAGTGAAGATGGTATTATGCCTTGGATTTGGGAATCAAAATACATGATTTATTTCATTCCTGTTACTCAGAACCTTGTAGGCAGCAGCAAAACTGTCAAGAATTGCCTTAATTCTGTAACACTGCTTCCTTGGGAAAGTGGACAACCTGCAGCTTTGAATGGCACTGTAACTGTTTGTGACTGAAGGTCTCTATATTAGCTAAACAAAATGCAGTAGCTGGGGTTTCTTCTGTTCTTTCATGAGACAAAAGAACAGACAGGACACACCAGTATCAGTCAGAGATACTGAGTAAAGGAATAAAACAAAACAAGAAATCTCTCCCATAGCTGAAAAGCGATTGATTCACTACAGATTAACTCAAGGTGAAAATAAATAATGACTGCTCCTCCTCACATTGAAGCAAGTCAAGAAATCTTGACTTCTGACTCCTCTATCCATTTGTAAGTGTCAGCATGCATCTCACACCACAGTCCAGGGCACACATGTTCCTGTAGTTGCTGCCACTGCCTTGAGGTGAAGGGACAGGGCAGGAGGAACCTGCCTTGCTCAGTGCACCCTGCCATCTGCTGAAATCCTACTGTCCAGAAGTGGTGAATTCTTCTCATCTGCAAAATCCCATTTTTTTGCCTTTTATTCTTTCAACAGCCTGAGCATTTAGCAAACTTCAGTTCACAACTGAGTCGTATCTGACTATATGGCCTTTAGTCAAATGTTTCAACAGGTTTGCAGCAATACCCATTATATTTATAAACACTGCAAAACATACAAATAAAATATTGAACTAAACAGATTAGAACATCTTGTTTTCATTGCACTTGCCACACAACCTGAGAAGCACACCAAAACACTGCTGCATATGAATGGATTATTAAAATAGAGAAAACTTTTAAGTCCCTATGGAAAAAAAATAATTTATTTTTATTAAATTACCCAACTAGAGAGAACATATTAAGAGTCTCAAAGATTTCTTTGGGAAATGACATATCAGTAGTATTCTATTGCATCTGTACTTCCTGAATTTCAAAACTTCCATGTATATGTAATAAAAACTCTAGACACACCTTTCAGAGAACAGCAAAGTCTAACGACTGAAATTCCTATTCTAAACGTTACAGAGCACTGGCAGTAAAAGTTGCACAGCTAGGAACAGGAAAAGCAACTGTACCTAGAATTTTGTGCTAGCAAAATTACTGTTAAACTGTAAAAAGCAAACTGGAACAATTACAGAAGTTATCCCAGTTGCTGCAACAGTTTCTTAAAAACAGAAGTGAGAAAGCTAACAGGGTTACAGCTAAGTACATTACAGTTACTTTGCTGTATACTGGAAGATACCTGCTCACAACCAACTGTTGGCAGATCCTTAAATTCAAGCAAAGCTATCATTGCTTTACAACCTAGTAAGGTTCCACAAGGTTTCAAGTCCAACATAATCCAGTGTCAGGCAAAGAGGAAGAAACACACTCAAAAGACCCCCCCAGAGCCAGCTGCTACAGCTTAAAGGCCTTAACTTGTACTGTGCCTACTTGACTAGAGAAACTTTCATGTGATTTTTAGTTCCATTTCTTAAAAAAAAACTAGCAAAGAACAAACAAGGAAAAAAAAAAAAACAAACAACTAAACAAAAAGACTTCCGTTTTCCTCAGGTTTCAAGAAATTTCAGGGCATTAAGGGTAATTGGACATGAAATACCCTTTTTCCTTGGTATGTTTGTATCTCAGAGCCAACTTGCTGCTCTCTGGTATTGCTAATGAAAAATTTATACTCCTGATTGTTTATTGGAAACCACAAGTTATTTAAACACCTTTCTGTATTTCTAACAATATTCAAGAGCTCCAGACTCTCAAGATAGCACCTATAGCATCCTGGATTGTGTATGTAGTGTTTGCAGAACCCACGTGTGACAGTGTGACTCCACTGGATGAGCAGTACTGGTGTGCTGTGGCCTTCATAGCCTGTGTTCAGTCAGATGGTGAAGCAAAGTGTCCTTGTGATCTTCTCATTTACCAGTTGCTCCAAAATACCATTCAGATTTCCAGACATTCACAGCATGACACTTCCAGTTTTTCTCTACAGATATTAGGGTTTTTATGGCCACCACATAACTTCCTTTCTCCATTTAAGAAGAAACACATCCATGTCATGCCTCACGCAATGAGGTGTTTTCCTGTATTAGACAAAAATGCCTTTCCTACCCCAATGTGAGGGAAGGATAGCCCCTAAATCTAGGGAAAACACCACACTATTTGCTGCATACACTGTGACCTTATTTCTGAAAGAGTCGAACTGCCCATCTGCCTATGACTAAGTTAAAACACTGGAAAGCTATAAAAGTCAGCAAAGATAAAACATTATTTTGCAGAATAGCAAAAGAGTCAGCTTTTCTTCATCACACTACATGAAGCCAGTAACTTAACTCTTCATTACTGTATATTCTACTGCTTTCTAGGGAAGGGAAGAAGTAGTCCCTTCTATCTCTGAACAGTAAATCATTTTAACACAACTTCCATTTGTGCATTTCTTTGTTCATGGAGGAACATGTGAGCACACCTAACACTGTTTCTCATCCACACGTTTTTATACCAAGTATTCAAATACAAAAATGCTTTTAAATAAAGTCTGTTAACAATTCAGTCTGATAAAGCACTCATCTTTGTTCTTTAAAGGAAATGGAGATTTAGGGGGAGGAAGGGAAGGAAGAGAGTTGTTTGTTTCGGTTGCAGGAAAGATCAAAATGACGACGTTCAGGTTGAAAAGAGAACATGAAAGATGACCCCAAATTGGAATTTCCACTCCCTAAGTCTACAAACCTAAGTCCCCTTGTTAGTTTTCATCCTTCAGGCTTGACGTTTTCAAAGTTATCAAAAACTTAAAACTCTAACAGAGGCTTTCATGGCTTATCTTTTTGCCCTGAGAGAGACTACTCTGTCGTCCTGTTAACAGTTCCTTCCAACAACAGTACAGTGCTTTCCAACACAATGATACTAAGACAATTCATTAAAAAAAGAACTGAAGAGACATATACACCAGAATATGCAAGAATGTTACTACTACCCAAGCATTACCCCACAAATGCTTCAGATGGATTTCGCGTTCAAAGTTTTTGTAGTGAGATAAGACATGTACATAACATGAATTTCCCCCCTATAGTCTAGCAAACAGGATTTTAATCACCAGTGGAAAATAACTAGTAGCTAATAATGAACAATATTAGGAAAACTCCCTCCCCCCATTTCAGACATCCATACTAATAGAAACAAAGGATATCCTTTCTCTAAAAAACCTTTTCCTGGAGTCCCTTTTTCTTGAAGGCTATATGTCTAACAGTGTTTTGGCAGAGGATGGATGAGCTGAATGTGTCTCCTCTGTGAGCTGAATGCCTCTTCTATCAAAAGATGTAATCATTCCTTTTAAAGCAGAACATATAAGCTTGCATCATTTTGCACATGTTTTTCCTCCACTGAGCAAGAGCAAATATGAAAGAGACTAATTCTTGGCTTTAAAGGAGGAAGCACTACAAATAAGTATTGACTTTTAAAGTTCAGAAGAACTGTTCTAATAGCCAGATTTTTTTTCCCCTTTCTCCCTCCGATTAGGGGAGAATTTCTCAGGAACCACAAAGCCAAAGTGTACTTTTGACAACGTGAAGTGGCCAATACCTGTTGTAGAAAGTCTGAAATACACACGGGTGATCCTACTTTAGTTAAGTCTGGGACTCATTTCACCACTGCTATAAGATGATGCAACTTCATTAAATCAAGGTTACATGCACTTAAACTGGCAATGACCCCTTACCTTACAAAACAGTTTATTGTTCTCTCCACAGCAGGTAAAGACTCTCCTTGTAGAGTGAATGATATATTTTTATTGTTGAGTCAGTTTTACTTTACATCGACAGCCTTATATGTTTAGACTTGGCTTTCATTTGAAAGATCTTTTCAGAGACTTTGAAAGCAGATTTTACTTCTTGGCAAAAGGATGTTAGGTCTCTCCAGTGGCCACTACAAAGAAGTAGTAAATTTCAAGTTTACCAAATTAGACTTAATTCCTTTTTACTGAAGAGCCAGGAGTTCCTCTGTACCAATTATAGGCAAGTTGCATCCTTTGGGCAGCACAGGTGAAATAACAGGAAAAAATATTCTTCTATTATTCCCAAATTTGAAAGAAGTAGCCACCTCCAAAAAGAGTTCACTTTGTTAAGGTCATTATTCTTCCCTAGTGCTCTCACCTGGTTTCAACTCTGAATCTCACCCAACACAACTAACTCCTATACCTTGGAAGAAAAAGCAGCAACTTCTTATCCCTTCCCTCTACAGAGCACTGACTTTTAGGTTGTCACTTTCAAACATATCCACAATTATGTATTTCCAAAAATCAGTCTTGAAAGATGGAAAAAGCTACACAGTCTGAGGGAAAGACATTTACTTTCACTTAATTCATCCCCTGGACTAGCAACTGAAGAAATAGGAAAGTGGTAGAAATAGTCACTTCAAATAACTGCCTCTTTTCTTCCAAGCAGGTGGGAGATCTTCCAGAGATGCACACAGAATGATGGAGATTAAACCTGTTTAATTGTCTGGTATAGATAACACTGTCTCACACTACTGAACTGAAGGGATGTATGTGATGATGTACAACAACTGGGCCAAACTGTCCTAGAAAAGGAGCATTAACATCTACAAGAAACTGACCTTTCAAGCAGGCAGCAGTTTCATATATAAATTATACTAGCATAAGAAAAAAATATTAGAAACAAACATTTAAGATAAACAGAAATTGTGGCTTCTTTGGAGCACCTTTACATCTGTTTCCTTTACAAGAAACTGAGCACCTCAGCCTTTGGAGTGGATCTAATTTGCTTCTTTCTACCCATGTACAAAAAGAAGCTTTCAAAGATTTCGCCCAGCAAGTTCTTAACTATCAGAAAGTATAAGCACAATACAAGGGCCTTTAATTTCCCGACTGTAGTTTATGTCAGAGGTAAACTGCACTCACTTCATTACATTGAAAAATGCAAGTGTACCCATTGCACATAAACAAACGCAGACTTTGATACTTTTAGTTACATAAAATCTTAAGCACATAGAAAATCACTATCCAGTCAATTATTCACTTGGATGGGCTTCTGCTCAAATCTTGAAGTCACATTGCTCTACACAGATTTTCCTGCACATTCTAGCCACATTTCCTCATGTACTTCCTTTTCAAATTCTCAAGGCAGCCTAATAATTCCATCTTCTGCAATGAATCCTGAGACACTGCATTTTGAAGTGTGTCACCTATATTTTTAATTTGTAACTCATTTTTTTCTCAGCATATACATTGTTTTACTTTGAAACTGAAAGTCTTTTCTTATCATACCACTTAACTTGCTAAACCCCTTACAAAAATGAGGAAGAATTAAAGGAGCTAGATTTATGATAGGCTATAAACCCTTCTCTGATCAAAGCCATATCACTATAGCAGAAGCTTTAATATTGCTTCCCACAGACGTATACCCAAGGTTTGGCCTAAAAAAAGTTTTCACCAGCAAAACAAGATCATTTAGTAGGAACTCTGAAAAGAAGTTGATTTCTAAAAGCAAATTGTTACAAGAGTAGCTTTCTGTATGGAGGTACACAAAATCCTAGGTAAATTTAGGCTAGGAAAGTGTGTTTGGCCTTTTTTAATCCTAAAATACAGCACACACTGAGAATCTTACATAGCTTGGTCATATCCTTTTCCTTACTTTTGTATTCAGCTGCAAATCTCTTGTGGTATGAGTCACATCTCTCTAAAAGCATGCATACAGTAGTCAGCAGAATCCCCTGATCGCATTAATGCACCAGAAAGAAAAACTTTTTTGTTACTAAAGTGACCTTTAAAAAAGGGAGGTCAAGGGTCATCAGAAACGACGCAAACGGTGGTTTGAAATTAATGTAGATATGAGATGTGGAGAGAGTATTTGATAGTAATGCCGATGTTCTAAATCAAGAGTCTCAAAAAGAAGAAGGCTGAGCTGGCAAATGGCAGCCCTGCTGGAACTGCACTGCACTCTCTTACTATATTTAAAGACAATACCTCAACAGTTAAGTATTAGAACATTTTAAGTGAGATAAATAAGCACAGACACAGGCAAATATCCTCAGTTATTTAATCATCCTGAAAGCAGTGTGGAAGTGTGAGGGTGAGTTCAAAGGTCAAACTCTTCTTTCAGCTTCTTGCAAAGAAAAGAAAGCAAGCTCAGCCCATTTTACCTTAGGGAAGGGGGGGACTGTTCTTTCCATATGCCAGCGGTAGTTACAGCATTTCATAACACAGGAAAGAAGGAGTGCATTTACATATACAGTGTATGGAATCTTTTACTAGGACAATGAATTCCAAATCAAGACCCATGTTAGAAAGAGTTGGGACAACAAAAGGTCCCAGAGAACAAAGAGAAGTTAAAAATTACTTCACATTTCCCCAGAGCTTCTTAATTACAAATTCTCGGATTTTTGTAACTAAAAGTTTACTGTAATAACCATTTTGAAAGCCTAAGTGAAACTCACAGTTCCCTTTAAAGTTGTTTTCCTCTGATCACAGTAATAATTCGGCACTTTGTTGATATAAAATACAATATTAATCTATCAACATTGTTCTGAATGAAAACATAGTAATAAGGAGAAGACAGATTCTGAACATTAGAAATAAGTGGTTTTTTAGTGTGAAAGGGAAAACCAAAATGAAGTAACCTTTTGTGTAAGACAGCCTGATAAAAGGTGCTAAAGTTTTTTATCTTCCTCTTTCTAGCCCCTACCCTAAATCTTGCTTTCCCCAGCCCTACCACAAGAAAACAAACCCAAAAACCATTATTCCCTTAAAATGAAGAAAAAAGAAAAAGGAAAAAGAATCTAACCCAAAGCCTGGAAGCCATTCTCTAAAGACTACTTAATATGAAACTTTGTTTACAAGACACAAATATAGCCTTCTTACCACATTCAAAACCAGAAAATATCCACTTATTTAAAGAAATGTTTTTTCTATTTTGATCAACAAGGACGCAGGCATTAATATTAAATTTAAACTCAGCCTCAGTAGTGCCATGTGAATGTTTTAAATTCATATATGATATGCACTGTTTAAGAATGTTTAAACAAAGGAAGTAGGAAAAGCCTCAAAATACACAGCAAAACTTAATGGCTTCAGTTTTAAAATACATACTGATTGCAGCATGGCAAAATTATTCTCTTATGCTTACAGCCAGTCTTCAGAAAGAGTAAGTGCAGTCAGTGTAGTAATTTGTCCCACTGGAAATTCTGTATAAAACATCTACCTAAAATAAACAAAGCTTCGCAGCAAGAATCGTCAGTTGCCATTAAGGACACACCTTAAAGTTCTTACCACACAGTAACTAAACAAGTACAAACTAGTGGTGACTGTTTGCTACTTTTGTCTTAAAAGTTAATGAGATCAATTCACCCCTCAGTATCAGATCTTCAGATAATTTTCTCAAAAATGCAAGAGACAAACAACTCCAAAACACGAATATCCAGCATTTAAGTGTCTGATGCTTTAGCAGAATGCCTAAGGTTCTTGTAAACACGAATAGAAATATTAAACATTCAAACCTGACACCACGTAATACTAAAAGGTAAAATGTTTAACTGCTCAGAACACTGGTGCTCTGGTACTGGAAGGCAGCTGTTGTTCCCCTGCCTTTTCTTTTGTTGTGCTTAATCTCATGTCAAGTCATTCAACCAACTCCAAAGCGATGAAGACATAATTGAACAACCTTAACTAAAAACTGATCTACTGTTCTTTAAGAGCTATCTTTGCTGTTTAACGATTCAAAAAGGCTAACATATGAAAAAGAATCTATAGAATTCAAATCAGCAACTCTGGTGAATGCAAGAGTTGCTTGGCTGTAGGCCAAGACAATCAATAATCACTGTAATAACCATGTTTCCAAAGTTACTTTTTTTTCATATTTATCATCCTGAAAACTTAAAAGAAATAACTTGAAAACTCACAGTCTTGAGAACGAGCTGAGATATAAAATCCAAATAATTTCTACAGAATGACGATTTTGCTCATTTAAAAAAATGCTACAGAATACTAGTGATCACAAAGCCACATTCCTGCTACAGATCTTAAAATATTGACTCAGTTACTGAACTAGTAAAGGGGAAGAAAAAAAAATGCCTCCTCCACCCTTCCCCTCTTCCCTCCCCCTCTCCTAAAGAATGCAGTTTATCCTACTTATTTGAAACTGTCCCTTTACATTATCCAAGGAAATGCTTAAACCTTAGTGTAGACATCACAAATTAAAGTATTAGCCCTATTCCCAAACCTACAGTTACTAAGAGCTCCTCAGAGCAATAAAACATGGCGTTAAAGCATTTGCAAGCCATTGTCATAGCACTGTGTTCTGATACCTTTGCAGACACAAAACCAGCCCCCACCAACCACCAAGCATGTATGCATTGGTCAGCAAGTCAATGCCTGCTATTCAACTTGTAGTTAGGCGTTTTATTTCTGTGTCTTCCAGATCATATCACTCCTGCATTTCAGGGCCTAATAAAATGTGAAGAATGATATGCTCCCTCTCTCTTCTTGCATCTGAAACTGCGTTATTTCCCTCTCTTCTTTTTCACAGTCTCACAAAAACTTCCCTTTTCACATACTTCTTCAAGAAAATATTTCAGCACATCTACTTCAGTTCCTTTTCTATTTTCGATTTTCACTAGATCCTTCTGCTAATGCCTCCTCCTCAAACCCACTGGTAGAAACTGATGCAGTTTTAAAGCTCTCAAGGTCATTTCACAAATGAAAGAGAAAAAATATTGTTGTCTTAAAAAAGAAAAAAAAAACCACAACTTTAAACACACAAACCCCCAAAACTAAACCCTTTTCAAATTCAAACGCCTTTCACCAGATCAATAACCCAACATAAAGATTTTTGTTCACCAGCACTTCAAAACTAATACACATCAATTGAAATACTTACTGGGTGTCACACAGCACATTTTATGGGATGGCTCATTAGGGTACATACAGACCTTACTTTGGCTGCAGGTTTTCTGTGTGAGAAGTAAAAAAACCAAACCAACCAAACAAAAAACAAACAAACAAAAAACAAACCCCTCCAGAAACAGAAAGTCCAGTGGGTATCACGGAACAGGATTGAAATCCAATCTCTAGATATTCTAGAATTTTATTGTTCTCGCTTGGCAACGTCTTTTGTTGCTTAAGAAGTCAGTTGAGAATTATTTATTTATTTTCTAAACTTCCTATTCGTCTTTAAAAAAAAAAAAAAAAAGAAAAAAAAAAAAAAAGAGAAACACGATGCCACAGAAATTATCAGCAAAGGTTTAGTCTACAGAAGACAAAGGTAAACGAAACAAGAACTGGTAAAACGGATCAATAAACTTTTCATTAACACCAACCCCCCGCCGCCTCATGAGCCACTTACTACAAATCCTTCTTCCAGGAACATCTTTGACTCACAAAGAAATTGTCTCTTCCCGCTCCATAACCACCCCCCCCTAACCCACCCCTCCAGAAAGGCACCCCCAAACCCCAGCCCCAACGCCTCCAATTTCCCAGCAAACACCCAGGTATACAATGGAAGGGTGAGATACCTACTGGGGGGGGGGGGGGAGGGAAGAAGCAGGGAAGAGGGAGGCGATCCCGGTCAGGAGAAGGAAATCGGGGACAGGGAGAAGTTTACAGGCAGAGAGGGAAGGAGGGACAGCAAGGTTTCTCGGGCCGGGAGGGGCTCGTTACCTGCAGCCGCTCCGCCGCGGCAGGACAGAGGCTGCCTTGGGCCGAGCTGGGCCGCCTGCCACACACCTGGCCCCCTCCCCAGCCCTTCCTCCCCACCGCCTCCACGCACACACACACACACACTCACACACACTCGCTCACACCTGCCCTTCCTCCCCCTTCTTCCCAGGGGCGGTCCGTGTGCCTCGCCGGCCTCCCAGGCGCCGGGACAACACGAGGATGGGCAGCCCTGCCCTGAGGGGGGTGTCCCATTGCTCCCCACCACCGCTCCTCGCAACAAGGGGGGGCGGGTGTACCCCTCAGATTCCCTCAAAAGGTCCCAAAAGGCAGCTGCCGCCCCCCGCCTCACCTTCCTCCCCCTTTCCCCCCTCCGCGGTCAGTCACACAACCAGCCCCTCACGGCACGGACCGCCCCAAGGGGAAAGGGACTGCGCCTCCCTCAGGTGCCCCCCGTGAGGTGGAGGAGGCGGGGAAGGGGGGAGCCGCAGCCCCCCTGGAAGTTGACCCCCAGCCCTCCCTCACCTGTGCCTGAGCCGCCTCCCCGGCCGGCATCCTGAGGTGGGGGGTAGAGAGGGAGGAGGGGAGCGGGGGGGCGGGAGGAGGGGGGAGCGGCCGCCCGCGGTTCCGCCGAAGCCCGGACTCGGCGGCGCTGGCGTTCGGGCACTGTTTGTAAACCGCTCCCGCGGCAGCTGTTGCTGGGGCAGCCCCTGCCTCCGGACCCGCCCCTCTGCCGGCCCAGGCCACGCCTCTCCTCGGCGGGGCGGGCGGTCCGTGAGGCGCGGGGCCGGTGAGGCCGGTGGAGCGGGCAGGCCCGGCCGTTAAATAACGCGTCCCGGAGCGGGGAGGGGAGCACCGAGCGGGCACGGAGTGTCCTTAAGTGCCGTGGTGTCTCGGGAAGGGTCTGGCCCTGTCTGCCCGCCCGCCGAGCGGCGAGGCGAGAGTGGCTGCGATTGTTCCCTTTGTGCCTCCGTGGTGTGAGGGGGAAGCGCGGGAGTCCCCGGCCGTGTGCGGCCCCGCAAAGGCAGCGAGCTAGGGCTCGGCCCCCTTTGTGTCGTGTGATGCAAGGAGATGGGGCGATGGTTATCTCCCTGAATAACAAAACGCAGCGGCGAAGGGCACTGCTATAAAGCCTCGTGTATCACCCTGACATAAAGCCTGCACCCGGCGGGGGCCATTACAGGCCGGATCGGTTTGGGCTGCTCCCACAGCCTCCTCTTTACAAATGTAAATAAAACCAATGCGCTTCGTCAGTGTTATCCTCGGGGGGGGGAATCGCTGAGGGGTAAAAAAGCCCGAGTCGTCCCCCCCCCCCCTTTGTGGCCCTGCAAACGCCTCCCGCCCATGGAGCTGCTGCCCCCTCCGGAGGGGAAAAGAAACCCAGCAGGGGCAGTTTGCTGAGATTCGCCCCAAAAAAGCCCAGAACTCATCCATTCTGCATTGCTTTTGATAATCAGATGCGCTCAGCTGTTCCGTCTGGCATAGCATCACTCCTCCAGAGGCACGGACGCTAAATTGGAATTAAATGCAGCAGACAAAGACTTGAAATATTTTTTTTCAAGTGTTCCACTTGGAACTGAGGAGCTTTTTAGGAGTTAAATGTAATCTGTAACACTTAGCAAAGTGCTTAAGCTCTGCGAGACTCTGAGGTTAGCACCTTCTTCAAGTAAATGGGATAAGAAAGAGGTGTTTCCATGTGGTCTCTCCTCGTTTTTCCCCCAAAGACACACTGGACCCGTTAAAGTCAGTTTAGTTTACATCAGTTGGTTTAGATCACACCCAGGGGCTTATTTGCGTCAATATAAAATCATTCTGCCGGAATGGAGGACGTTTCTAAAATAATTGCAACTAAAGTTATATGTTTCGGGTATTTTTTTTTAATGTTTTTTCAATTTTTCTCAAAATGTTTACGGTCTAAAATGAGCTACTCAGGTTGAAATTTAGGTCCCTTACATGGCAAATAAAGATTAATCCAAAACATTACAGAATGTGGCAATACACTTACTCACCAGGTAATTTTGGAAGATGAAATATCTTCATTGGCAAACTTGAATCTTACCTCACACTAACTTGAAACAGAGTTCTTGTCATTAAATGAAGGTCAAAACTGATAAGGTCAAATTTTTAAAATATTTAAAATCTGACCCTTCAACTAGTCCTATGTGTAGGCAGTACACCCTCACTAGTTTCCTGAAAGTTCAAAATTCTTCATGAATCAGCTGTGCAAGCCAAGACCACGGGGTTTATCTTCTTTACAGGTTTTCAGATGCTAGGTCTTGGTCCTCCATCTGCTCTGAATAGTCTGGGAGTTTTGAATTGATACAGAAGGAAACTAATGTAGGACTGGGTGCACACTGAGCAATTTCTGTTGGATTTTTTTAAGTGTAATTTTTTTTTATCAGTATGATGTATCTGAGCATTTATACATGCATCCAAAATACACCACTGAATTGCAAGAGCTTCACTCTTTTTTTTTTTTTTAATTTGTTGCACATTAATTTGGATTATGTGACCAAACCTGATCCCACCAACACTCCCAAGTTTCTGCACAGGAGTGGGCCAACTCACTTCACTACTGAAGTATCGATTATCTACAAATGGCAGCATGGCAAGAAGAACAAAGAAGAATTTAGCTGGAAATGGGTGTGGCATTTACCAGTTTTGTTACACCCAATGTCCTGAGTCACGACTTAAAAAGCATGACTTCAAAAAATTTTTCTTGTCTCTTGATTTGCATTTTTGAAGTCATCATGCTGAAGAATTCAAAAAAACTTCAGGGACCACAAGCTTTTACAAATGCTAAGTGTATGCTTCTGCTTTTAATTGTCTCCTAAAATACTCAAAATCAGGTTTTGCAGTATTTCTTGTCCCTATGAGATAACCCAACCATTACTTCTCCCCCCACCCCCTGTCTTTCACTTTTTGCCTCCTTTTAAAGATTGTACTTTTTCAGGTGAAATACACTGACCTTCCTGATCACAAGGGGCATTTCACTGGAGCCAGGATTCTGGATGACTGTAAAGATGATTTAGCAGAGAACACAGAAGCTGTACAGTTTTTACCCACCGATATATGCTTGCTCTGTGGAAAACACAAGAAAAATAAAATTATTGTTTCAAGAAAAAGCTTAGACTATCTTACAATTCTTCTTCCTTTTTTTTTCCTCAAAATGCATCATATAATATCACATTACATGACTGAAATTAAAATAGCCAATTTATTTTTACAGATTAGCCACAATGCCCTCCATGATTTATGCTCATAGGACTGGAAATGTTTGATATGAGGCAAGGGCCAACTTGTAAAAATAAATCTTAAATTTTCTTCTGTTTTGCTTTGTGCTAAGGACATTTGCTGCCTTTTTGAAGAAGCTTCAGCAATTCATGCATTATGTACGAGGTAAAAACTTCTACAACTGCACAGGAAAGACTGTCAGACTTGTGTTTACTGTTCTGTACTATATGTTACTACACAGTCTTGCAATATTAACCCTAGCCCCAAACTAGACTTTGAAACCAGGCAGCATGCCTAAAATTGTGATAATCTTCTCCATAACAACAGAAAAAAAATATTGCCAAAAGCTGACAAGTTTAGTTTTAAACCCCAAACTCCTAACATACTTAGTTATATATATTTTTAATGACATTATGTGCGTTTACATTATGTAGAAAATCCATACTTAAAATCTTGCAAAGTGGTTAAAATCCAGCTCTTCTGCGTAGTGCACATGACAAAGCACTCGCTGTCAGAGGGAATGAAAACAGAGCTGATCAGGCAACAGGAAGCTTTTACCTAAATTTAAAGTCATTTGAGTGCTCCGTGGATGTTTGTCTCAAACAACTGACCTGAGTAGCAAAATACCCTGTCTATATCTGGCAGCAGGAGATCAGCCAAATTTCATTCTTTTGCATAGGGTCTCTCTCATTTTAGATTCATATTTAGGCAGCTATTAAATCTGGCCTGTCGTGTGGTTAAGGCATAAATGGGATTTAGGGGATCTGGGCTCAGTCCCAGCTCTGCCACAGACTTCCTGCAAGATCTTGGGCAAGGCTTCTTGCAGGGCTCACAACATTTGGCAGGTTTGGGGTGGTTTTTTTTCCTTCCTAAGCCCCTGCTCCAGCAGTCAAGTCATTACATGAAATTCTCCGTTCGCTGGCATGAATAGATAAATAAAGTAAATATGCAGTGTTTTAGCTTTTCCAGAGATAAGCTTGAAACCACGATCACAGGGTAACCTAATGGCTCAAAGTTAGAGAACAAATTTTACAAGTCCTATTAAAAATGTGTCTGGGTCCCGAGCCGGAATCTAAAATTCTCCAGTTTTCATTTCTGCACAATTTCTATTTGTAATGTCGGGATCATTTTGCTTCCATGCTTACAAAATTGTTCACAAACTGCTTGTCTCAGATGAGACTTTAAAAAATAGTCTCTTATAAGAAGAGCTTCACCAGTGCTTTGTGGCTTGTTTTTGAATTTCCCCTTTGCACAAATTACTTCTTTCAGCATTATTTCAGCAACAAGTAAAAGAAAACCCCATGGCGTCAGATGATTCTCCTGCTTTTGCCTCTGCAGTGTGTTTACAGGAAACGCCTGCTGCAGAGGCACTCTGCTAGTTAGACACGGTCTCAGATTTGACTAACATGCTCACATGATGAGATTTACTAAATGAAGACACAGATGAGACGGTGATGAGAAAGCTGCGAGCAATCAGGTTCTTGCAACATCAGATAATCCATGAAGCGACTTTGTGCAGTAACCATGCAGAAGGCTCCCTCGCCCTCCCCCCCAAGAATGTGCCTGGCTCTTGCATTAGTAACTATCTCCTCAACCCATATTCAGTTACCAGCCTCCCTCTCATCAACAACAGCTCTTTCCAACCCCCCCTCTTTCTCTTTACATTCTAGACCAAAGTGCTGCATTCTTTAAAAATGCATTCGTAGGTATTTTTATGCTCAGCTAAAATGTTTAGTTACTTTCTCAGCAGCACTTTTAACGCAGCACAGTTTATTTTTATAATGAGAAAGAAATTGCAGGGTTTTTCTTTCACTATTTTATACATCCTGTCTGTATAAACTCATAGATTTCAAATCCTGCGAGGCAAGTTGACAGTACAGCTATTAAAGATTTTCTATTTGACCTTGATTGTGTTTTGTTTTCACTGCATATGAACTTTAACAGACTTGAAGCATGACATGTTTTTTCTCTTTACTTATCACAGTACATGTAGGGTAGGAAAAGACATGTAAACAGAAGCTTGTTCAATAGCATGTAGAATTATCAAAGAAAATATATCACTTTCTACAGGCTCACTTTGCTCAGCCCACAGTTTTGTTCCTGTACTTTGTTCTGCAAATGGATCCTTTTCAAAATGACGGCACACCATGATGTGCATGTTCTCTTTTCTTGTAACTTGAAGGGTGAAAGATCCGTGGGATCTTACTGTTAATTACTGTTAATTATTCAAGCACACATTAGTCGTTTGGTAAGGTATGTAACAACAGCAATAACAGCAGCGTTGTTGCTGCTGCGGTGATAAAGAATAAAGATTTGCATGGAGAAGTAGTATCTTTTATTAGGTGTAGCTGGAAGAGAAATAAGAGTTTTCAGGCACACAAGCTCTTCCTCAGGACTGCAAACAGAAACAAACTCAAAGCATGCAAACGTTTGTGGTGTGCAGGGAGTGGAGACAAATATGTTGGTGAAATAGAAATGATGTGAAAAAGGCTGCTGGAGAAGATAAACAAACTGAAGATAATGAAGTCATACCCTCTGCCCAGAATGACTCAGTTATCAGCACCAGAGCCCCTAAATTTTTGTTGCAACTTTCCAAATAGTGATACCTCCCTGGTATCACGTGGCCTTTACTCTGAATATCAAGAGTTGGATCTGGAGACTAGCAGTTAATCCTCTCTCTTCCTTGATTACTTTGAGCTTCCACTCATCTCACTCTTGGTCTATAAACGACTTCTTTTCATTGCTTGCATATGGTCAAATAAGAACATTTTCACCCATGCTAATTAGCACCTGACACCATTCAATTAAAAATAAAGTCTAATATTAAATGTCCAACCCTGAGCTGACACCTCACAGATACAGAAGTATGTGTCCCCTGAACTGGCTCTAAAACTGAAGCCTTAATGCTTTGCTTTGATACAATGACATGCTTCAATTTCTGTTTTTTGCAACTTTCCTCACTCCCTTAGTGAGCTCTGTTCACAGTGTTAAAATGTAAGTTGATCTGCACCAAAAATCCAAGATCTTACAGAGCTCACAAGTCTGCAAAACAAGAGTTTTACAGCCACATTTAAATTGTGACACTCCTGTTACATTGTAGGTGTAATTTAAATAATTACCTTTTCTCTGCTTTGCTTTTTGGGGGTCATTTTCCATTTGGTCTTGTATTATAGAAGTTTGCCTGCCTCCTCTTTTTTTTGATCTTAAACAAATTGAATCAGAATTTCAGGCAAACCAATAAAATTTGCAACAGGCTGTATCATCAAAATCATGGAAGTAGCCTCCTGGAGTTTCACAATATGTTCCCAGACTGATGAAGGAAACAGATTAATTCCTTTACTTTTTATGGCATATTCCAAGTGAATTCAAAGATCAAAACTGCCTTAAAGGGTAGCAGTTCAAGGTAGCTGCTCGCAACTGGGTTGTGGAAGCAGAGCTCTTAAGAACTGACCCATGGGCAAGGAAACAAAACTATTTGCCTTACGATAGCAGAAAACAAAGAAATCTATTAAGTAAGTATTAATTTTGTAAATATTTTTAATGCTAGATTGCCCCAGACTCTGTCAGATGAAATCCCTAAGAACAATGTGGGGAGTTCAGTTAATTTTTTGAGACACACTTTCTCAAAAGTCTGCCTTAGAGAATATCTTCACACACAGCTATAGTGCTACTACAGCATTTCAGTGCCTGAACTGTAGCAAGAGACAACGGGATACGGAAAGTAATTTTATGACTCTTTTCAGAACTTTCACAGCGTTAAAATTAATAATTGTCTCTCATAAACTGGAAGTGCCGCTACATTAATAATGGATGATGGGATTCTTGCGTGTGTGTTTATTAATTTATAAACACTGCACAGCCTCAGAATGAAAGGTGCTCTATAAATAGAAAGCTAATATTGATCAATCCTGAAGTGGCATTACCATTCTTGGAGGGCTGCAACGTTTTTTCTTCTTCCTAATCTGATAAGAGAAAGAATTCCCTGAGCTTGGCTCTTTGTTATCATTATTTGTTTCTTCCTATTGTCCCTTCCTCAACACTTCCTCCTTCTATCAGAAATGCAGGAAGAAAAATCTTCAGCTTCTTAACCTTGTGAATGCTGTAGAGCTGGTATGACAAAAATGTGCATTTGAAAGGTTATGAAAAAAAAGACAAGCAATTGTTTAAAATGAGGTATTAGCATGACAGTTGACAAAGGCATGGTGTGCTGCCAGATCTCACTGGTTTCCAGTGCTGGTTAATGAGAACAAGGATGCCTTGATCCGAGGCAGGGGGAAGAGTTGCCTCACGTGTTCTTACACACACAGTGAACGTGCTTCCCCATTTTGAGAATTATTGTTCCAACACCACAAGAAGATATCGTTTTACTTGAAAACACATTAGCTTTTCCCCCCCTTTCACAACCGACTAGTAACCTGATCTCTGGCCTCACATTTGTTATTTTTATTTGATTTACATTTTTCTGCTTCCCTCTTCTCGCAAAAAAAAAAAACGTTCTTGCAACTGTGCGAGACAAGGCAGTCAGTGCTCTGATAAACAGGTGATGAACATTTGCCATCTATGTTCTGGGCTAAAGGGGGAGGGGGAACAGAAAAACCCACACTTCCCAGCTCTAAGAAGCTTTCAAGTAACTTTTCAAACCAAGCCCAAGGTGCAGCCTCTTTGCACAGCTTCCCCAACTCCTGCTGTGCTGAGTGGCACTAAAATTTCCCAAACAATCCTGCAAGGGAAGTTTTGTCACTATATTGCCAGGACCCTTTCTCAAATACAGACAACTGTCAAGAGGCAGCCGGTATGAGAAAACTTGCCAAATTAAAATCTATG
The DNA here is from genome assembly GCA_023637945.1 of Phaethornis superciliosus. Classification (NCBI taxonomy): domain Eukaryota; kingdom Metazoa; phylum Chordata; class Aves; order Apodiformes; family Trochilidae; genus Phaethornis; species Phaethornis superciliosus. The sequence goes on from JAJQWJ010000019.1 coordinate 8,447,822, forward strand.
CAAGAAAATACCAAGTTCCTGCTTACCTACTGTGCCTTCCCTACCAGCCAGCAGGCTCTGCTGGGATGAGTGGGATGAGGATGGGGCTGGGGGGCTCTGTCTGCTGGGGGTGCCAGTCAGGGGCTGCTCAGAGCAGAGCTTCAGCTGCTGCCTATCAGTATCACACTATTGCCTTTAATGGAGCTACAATAATTTCCAGCAGCTGTGACTTCACCACAGCATTTTTGTGTGCTTAAGAGGAGTTTTGATTGTAAAACCTACTGTTCTGCAAGGCCTAATCCTGCAGTGATGGGCAGGCTGTCAGATGGACATGGCAGCCCTCTGAAGCCCACCCGTCAACAAGCAGGATTTCCACTTGCATGTGGAAATTCAAAATTCAACACTGGTGTTTTGCTACAATGGAAGTATTGTATATGGGACAGAGCAATATCTTCCCTGTGGTCTGTGCCAGGATATTATTCAAAATAAATCATCCGATTTTGCTTCATTTTTGCCATTGTTACATTATTTCCTGTATGACTTTTTTTCTTCCACTGAAGACATTAGCTATTACTTCAAATGGAAGTGTTTTGAGAGGACTTTTAAAAAAAGAATTTAACATCACTGGAAATGTTTTTGAAGTTTAAAAACTTGGTTTTAAACAAGGAACTGTGAAGCCTTACAGTAAAATGAGCAACTGAGAATATTTGAAGCCTGAACTACTCAATTTAGACAAAGAGGAAGGTGACTTCTTCTGTAGAAGCAAATGTAAACCCTAAACCATCAGAAATTAAACGGTGAGAATGAAAATGTAAGCCCCTTTCAGGATATTCATCTGAGATGGTGTTACTGCAGATTAAACAGAAAAATTTTGTATGGGTTTCTTTTAATGTGAGAGTGCTCTTCCAAAGTTATAGCATTTTATATTTTTATAATACTGAAGTTTCTTTTAACACGGTTTGAGAGAAGACAGCTTGTTTCTGTGGTTAAGAAAGGAGGACATTCAGTACAGACTGTGTATAATAATTGGATAGTACATGTACATGAATACTTACAGGGAAAAAGAAGTATGTTTATCTGAAGCATACAGCAGTAGCTAGCTATTAACATTGGAGAGAAGCAGACCTCTCTCCCAGGTCTTCTAATAACAGACAAAATCCTTGCCTCACAGATGCAACCATAGCTTTATCAAGGACTTCTGATGACACTATAAACCATGAGAGTGAAAAAATGCTTCCTGCTGCAGACTTCCTGCTTCTGCTGCAGGAACAGCACAAACCAGTTTGTTTCAGATGTTATAGCTTTATCAGGCTGTGTGGTGAATTAAAGCCTTTAATGCAGCACACAAGTTTAGAAAAATGTGCAAACTGGTAATACAGCTAAATAGGGAGATTTAGGTAATACCTTTAGCAAATGTTGAAAAGTAATAGTAAATGTGATTATTTTATATAGTATAAGAAAAGCTCAATAATCTATTCTGCTGGGTTAGAGACCAAAATTGTTTTAGTCATTCATCATCAAAGGTTTTCAAGAGAAAATAAGAACTCAAAGGAGTAGTGCAAATGTGCATGAAGCTGGATGGATGCTTTAGGCATGTAATTATTTTAATTCAAGTATGTAAACCAGATAATTGTGCATGGAAACAGCTAATTGGGCAAATTTTCATTTCCTTTTACCTGTACACTCAGGAGAAATGGGAAGAGCTCACCATGAATGCATGCCCTCTGCATTTTCTACCTGCACAAACACCAAGCTCTAAGGTTCTGCCTCTTTCTCAGGGTCTCCATACACAACTCTCTCTGAAGTCACAAGCTATATCATAGTTTCAGTGCCTCTGGCCACGTCAGCTTGCTGCCTACCCCCTCCCCTCCTCCCCACAGCCCCCCAGGAGCTCAGCTTTGCTTCATCCTCCTCCATCCCAGGACTCTGACTTTTTTTGTAGACCCAGTTTCTGTTCTCCCCCTCATTCTGTTACTTCTTAGACCTGCGCACAAAGGCGGAGAGAAGAAAGGAAACACAGGATGTGTCTTTCTGGTTCTGGCAAGAGGGCTTGTTTTACTTATTTATTTATTTGTAAGAAGTTGCAGTGAGTATAGATAAATGAGGCAAGGAGAAAGTCTGCGTATTTACCATGAAATACAGGAATATCTCAATAGGCATTTTACTATACTCCCAGTTTCCTTACCCCTAGCAACATGCTGACAAATCAAGAACTGCCATCCTATATACAGTACTCCAGCTGTCAGCCTTAAGCAGTGTGTCTCCTTGCCAGAGTACAGCCTTTCCTTTGTTTCAGCTTTGGAAATCAAATCCCGATTTCTAAAATAAAGGGGAAAGGATTCTTTTCTAAGGCAGAAAAGTCACTAATCCGTTTTAAAGGTTCATAGCTGCATTAGCTGCTTTGAACAAGAAGCCACACACTGAATGATAATGGATTTGTAGTAACAGTATGCTGTGTATTTAATGCAATAATAGGCAGTTACATAAAGTTAACAGACTCACTATACTTACCTACTACTTAATGTTATTTATTCTCAGTGATTTAACTTATTCTCAGTAGGCAGTATTTGTAATCTGAACAGCCTTTGTTTCTATTTGATCATTTTTCAAGGGATGGAAAAGACTTGTTGAAGATAGCTATGACTATATAAAAATTTTTAAGCTAGCTCAGAGAGGGTTGTGAGCTACATTAATGTCCTGGATTTCCGTGTCTTGTTTCTTAGAAACAGGAATAGGTCAGAAGTTACATGAGTTTTGTAAGGCTTTTTAAAAATCCACTTAGACAGAATCTACATAGGTATCACAAGTCTTACTTAAAACTGTTCACAAGTTCATTAAAAGTCATGGGTGGCCATAAGATCAAGAGAACCACTGATGCATACTGGTACAAGTACTTTACAAATAGTGGAAGGCATCACCATACCCATTTTATTGATGGAGAAACCGAGGCTTGGAGAAGCACAATATTTCCCCCAAGATGCTTCAAGTACAAGACACAGCTGCTGAACCAAGTGTATAATTCCATTAAAGAATGCCATACAATAGCCACATGGCATCTTCTAATGAACCAAACCCATGGATCTGTCAGTAATTAGTCAAAGAAGGAACAAAGTGGGGAGATGCAATACAGTAGAATTAGCTGGGGCCACTCCGTGCTTGGATATTTGCACTCACATCCTTTTCTGTTGCCAACTAGATGGAGAAAAGAATTTTTTGTCCTTCTTTTAGCTCAAGAAAAAAATCAAGGGCTGGATTTGCCCTTCATCTGTGAACTCAGACTAAAAGGGCAGCACAGTTAGAATTTCTGTGCACTGGTGTCAGGTGAATTTTCATACATCCCAACTTCCCAGCATCTGTGTAGTGGATTTTGTACTGTTTTTTTCAAAAATGTGTGATTTATTGATCAGATATTGTATGGTTGATTCAGACATGTGCAGTAAATTTGATGCATACTGGATACATCAGGTTTGTTCTACATGCCATTACACAGCACATGTGCACGTATTTCTGTCCAGGAAATCCCAGACAGAAATGTATCAGCCCCAGATTATCTCTTCATAGCCAAGGAAGGGCTGAGTGGATTAGGGAGCCACTGGCTGTGAGGAATATATTGACTCATGGCTTCAGAGACAATACCTGTCATCCCCAATGCAAAATCCCAGGGGGAAATACGGGAAATTTCCATTAACGAGTCGCCTGCATTTTCCCCCATTCACTATGTAGGCTTTTTAAGACTGAATCTATCCAAACCCCTTCTCATCTGTAACATTCAGGAAGCACCAGCCAGGCTCTGTTTTTCTTGAGAAAGGCTGCACAGTGTCACTGAGAGCACAGTTTGGGCCATTGCAGTCAGATGCCGAGGACCATAACCTAAGTTGTTTTTAAAAATGGAAACAAGGGAATCAAAATTTGATAGAATATTAGAGACTGGTCTGGGACTCATTGTTTGCAAGCCAAAGGCGATTAGGAAAAGTCTACATTAAAAAAAAAAAAAAACCACAAAAAAACACCACCACCACCATCCCCCCCAAAAAATAATAATAAATAAATAAATAAATAAATAAACCACCAACACAAAACCCCCCACACACCAAAACAACAAATCCCTGATCCTGCTCCTTTAGTTTGCAGGAACCTCTCACTTGTAACAATGGGACAAAATACCATGTAATATTTTCAAAGTCTGCTACAAGGATGGTGTCTCGAACTGAAAGGTTTCTTCGTTCAAGAGCAAAGCAAATGGGACATGAAATGAATCCCAACAAAATTAAGGAAGTATTATTAATACAATACCATACAAAGCAATAAAAAAAGTGCTGCAAAAGGAAGAAATCATGAGAAAATATTTGTTGCCCCAAGATTTAAGTTGGAATTAATTTCTAGAGTCTTGAACACTAATTTAAAGCTGGTTCATTACAGATTTAGTTTGAATATCATATCTTGTCAATAGACAAAGTGTAAAGCAACACTAAAGCTCTGTGTTAAAAGCAGTCCTAGTAATCGAGGTCAGATGTCTCCACAAGTTCAGAGACACTCAGATGTACTGTATTTCTCTGCTTCATTTGTAGAATTTTCTTCCCCTGTATCTTTTAATTTGCTAAATGATTCAAGAGAAACCAAGCCACCTACGTTTAATTAGCTTTGTAAATCAAAGGTGACAATTCTTTAGTAACCTGTATTATTTCCCAGCGTGGCAAGCTAGAAAAATGCTGACAAATTTATTTATTGACCTGTTATGTTTTGCAAGGACAGCCAATGTTATATTGATCCAGCTATCCAAAATACTGTAGCAGGGGCAATAACATTCAAGTGCCAGTGTCTCCACATAATCACTATTCTGTACTCTCCCTTCCTGAGTGATATCCCCCATCTCTTAGAAAAATGCAAATGCACCCATCCCACAGACCCATCCTCTTGCTTTCAGGAAGGATCCTTATTGTTAGAAATTAAACTGAAAAGAGAGCAGAGACTTTCAAATTTATTTGGCACGGAGTTTGCTTCTTTCATCGGAAGTGATCATTAGTAACTGCTGTTGCAACTTTAATTATATCTTCAGTAACACCTCCCCCACCCCCAGCACTTTCTGTAAACCTCCCTTTGTATCAAGCCAGGAATCTGATCCTGCAATCCTTCATGGGAAAACCTCTATTGAAGTCAATGGGGTTGACTTGTGATTTCCTTAGGTCTCACTTCTTTAATGTGTATGTTCCAGGTACAGGCTTTTCTTCCTGATGCTTAAAAGTACGACAACACAGAAGTCTTTGGAAGATCATGATTTTCATTTTTAGATCACGATAAAATGGAAAAATAAATGAAGACTTCAGTATTTGACCTATTGGGATACCTCACTTGACAATCACTCATGAGTTAGGGTGACAAGGTCATGTTCCTTATTCTTTATTCATTTAACCGTTTTATAATTATAAGTAGCAATGGCAAGCAAGCAATCCTCAGTTAATAACCTTCCCAGACCCCGGGGTACAAGTCTGGAAAATGGAGGAAACAATGGGAAAACTTAAAAAATTGTTTTCCATAATTTATTACTGTCAGGTAAAGAAAAAAAGTGTGTCTTTGGAAATGCATGTTCGCTTGCACTTCTAGCAAAATCCATCCTGAACCTAGCAGTCAGCTGAAAAGCTACAGAAGACACTGAAAAGAGGCTTGGAGTATTATTATTATCCAGCTGATGTTCTCTTTTTCCCATGTGCATTTTTATGCAAATATTGTTAGTTTCGCCACCTCCAATGATCCTTAATTCCCACTGAAACCTCTGAGAGCTGAAGGTCTTCATCATCACACAATTATTTCCTATATTAAAACATGACTGAGGACAGGAGGTTAGGCTGCTGTAATTGCCGTGTGCGGTCGGCCTTCCCCGTGCAGATTTTTGTGTGGCGATGACAAAGGCCACAAGTCAAGAAATCACTTTTGCACATGCTCAAATTCTGCCCTCCTCAAGACCACATTTAAGTGCGTGACCGACTTTAAGCATTACCTTGTGCGTGTTGTTAACCACATGCCTAAGTGTGGGCTCGGATAGGGATGCATTCCTGAATCCAAATCAATCTATCAAAATAGCTGCAGGTGAAAATTCTTCATATGTGCTTTCTGTGTAGGTAATGAAATATGCGTGGTCATACAAGTACAGGCCTGTGTTGCCGTTGATTTCTGAAAAAAATAAAGTATTTCATTTTATGTGCTGTGCAGTTTAAAAGCCGCTTCTGGAAAATCAGGATATTTTCCTGAGTGTTATGTTGGCGAGGTATCTAATGCTCAGAAGAAAGCCAACAATTTTTTAAAAATAAACCAAAACCCCCCCAGAAAACCATCAGTATTTTTAAAATATACAGAGGTTTTGTATTTTAGACCCTGATCTTTCTAGAACATTTCCACATGAAGACTCTTTCAGATTATTCGGTAAATTTTAGAACCTAAAATATTTGTATAACCTTGTAGTTTGAAAATAATCAAAGTGATGCAAGATACATGCTGGGTACCCAGATGGATAATATTTTGTTTTTCTTTGTGAACATCTTTTGTCTTAAAGCTAGTGTGAAAATCTAGAAGAGGGCCCCACATGATTGATCACCACAAGCATCAGAAGGAAATGATTCACCACAACACTGTAACTGAAACTGCTTCAACACCTGATTGCAAACTTCACACTAGGGGACTAATTAACTGCTGTACCTGCTCAGAGTAAGGCACAGGACATCTAGGAGAGCTGCAGCTGTGAATATCCATTGCTCTGCCTGATTATTACGGGTGGAAAGGTACATGGCATTCAGAAGTGCATGGAGAAGTTAATTATTTAATTTTTAAAAAATTATAGGAAGACAGTAAATTATAATTCCATTAAGACAAAAGTAAATCTTGTAGGACTTCAACATATACCTGAAATGAAGCACACACATATTTTTGTCTCAGGATAGTTCTGCTTTCAGCTTCAGGGTTTTCCTGCTTTTCCCATGAACTTCCTTTCAGTTATAATATTAACGTTTGTGAAACATTTTCAGAATTGGCAACATTAGGAACATAAGGGTCATATTGTCTAAATTTAGATATAAACCAGTACATGAAATATCATCCAGCTACCCATGCCTTGTGCTCCTAACTAAGCCAATGTCTCAGCAGATTTATCATCAGAAATACAAGTTTGCAGTCTGCAAACAGAGATAATGTATTCTTAGGAAAGCACTTATACATAGTGATTAGAAATAATGGAAGAAAAGCTGTCTGTGAGATTGTGAGGATTTTTAAATTTTCTTTTTTACAAAAAGAGAAAGCAATTCTATTAAATAGTTGGGGTTTTTTTTCCCTGACAATATTTAGTTGGCTGCAAATTATTTTCCTAAAATATAGGTTTTAACTGGTGTCCTGAAATGTGTTGTGCTTTTTCACTATATGAACAGGGTTGATTGCTTTGTCAAATAAAATATTTCTTCCCTCTCCCCTCCTGTCTCATCCACTCAGTTTATGTTAAAAGTATTTTTGTTTCAATAAAAAAAAAATAATTGAAAAAACCCACAACCCTACAATTTGTCAAGAGTACAGAAAAATTTGGCAATAGCAGAGAATGAGTTACCCTTTGTTGTGATTTCCTAAATTATCCTGATAGTTTTTCTGGATGACATGAAGAAATTGGTGAGATTTTCAGGAAAGCACCACAAGGAGTAGTAAATGCAATGTCACAGTGACATCAATTTGATGCTCCTAAAAATAACCATGTGCAAATCTCCATCCCATTCACAGGTCTCCCCAGAAGCAAAGTTCATTAAGCACCTACCATAAGGTACATTTCTTGCTCATCAAATGTTATTTTCCCTTTAAAAGCCTGCTAAATCTCTGTATACACAGCCCCAATCACTTGCATCAGCGTGCCTCTAACACATTTTTTAATCCTGCCCTATCAAGTGATAACGTCTGTAAACCCCACAATCCCTTGTGTATGTGCAGAATTTGCAAAAATAAAATTAAAAAAAAAATATTGAGTTTGCCCCTGAGCCCCTGCCCTGCTCCCAGCCCTTGCCCATCCCCAGCCCCTGAGTTTGGGGGAGCAGCAGCCAGAGAGCTTGGGAATGGGCACTTCCCAGCTGCAGGACTGAACCCCAGACAAATTACCTATTGCATTGCAAATTTGCCCTAAACTGCCGACTTCTGAAGCTGTTTCCCGATAGGCATGCATATGCATATTTTAAATGGAAATGAGAGTCTGAGGACTAAATCAAGGTTTGCTGTGTATTTTGCCTTCTGAATTCGCAGCAGCCCTGAGCTGGGTAGCACACAGCTGATTTCATACTTAGCAAATTCATTTTATATGTGTAGACAGTGGGTAATTTCTTCTCTACGTGTTTCCAATAACAATCACAAATACATTTCCTGTTCAGGGTTTCATTCAGACAGACACAGTGTACAGCTAGGGAAGGACTTCTCCAAATTTCTCTGGCAATCAAGCTCCAGATTTTTGGGTCACACTTTCCAATCATCTATAATCAGGTATTAAATTACTGCTTGAGTTAACTCTAATCCTTGGGGAAGAAAAAAAATATTTCTAAAATCTAGTACTTAGTAAAACACCACAACCCCAAGAAATAAAGTTCTTCCTGTAAAAACAGAACAAGAAAATGTCTCCTAAAATGCCCTAATCACTCAAACACAACCAGAATATCGGCTTTGACCTGAAAAAAACAGCTCTGGAGGTAGGAGAAGATGAACTCGCAGCATCCTCCTGGGTCACCAGGCTGAGGTCCCCTCCCCAGGCTGTCCACACCAAGGGCTCTCAGGTAGAGGGACACAGGGAGATGGAGCCACTAAATTAATACCCCAATTTCATCAATAGGTGACAATTTGCAATCGAATTCACGTGGGCTGGAGTCACATGCAATTGTTTTTCACAAGTAAGCTCTGCTGTTATTATTGCATAAATGTCATGACTCAGATTTAAACTAAAAAAAAAAAAATCAAACATGACATTCAATAGTTTAGTAGTTAATGAAACAAAGCAAGTATGATAGTTGGAGAAAGTTTCATGAAAAGCATTTTTCTTGATAAAGCAACATTTCACAGTTTGCAGGTATTGGGCTTGCTCTTCAATTCCTCACTTGTATTTTTACACCCAAACTCTGAGCAAAGATTCAATTAAACATGAAGCTTAACTTAATGTGTTTTTCAAAACTGTACAGTGCATTTTTCACTGAGGGAAGTGCAGCCACTTCTGGAGTTGAATGCAACAGCTCATAAATAATATGCAAAAAATCAGTGCAATAGCAGAGGAAATTTTAGGTGTCTGCAATGTAATTTGTCACTTGTGGACTAATGGAGATTGGGTTGTTACAGGCTCTTACAGGTTTTCTGCCTCTGATTGAATGAGCATCTTTGTTTTGCATGCATCCTCTTGAAAATTATTGTATGCTGTAATAGAGGCTCACCACAGAAAAATAAAAAAATTATGAAAAAAGAAACCACAAAAGCACACTACTGCATATAAAAATATTGTCCCAAATAGACACAGGCAAAATGAAGAAAGATAGAACAAAATTGCAAAGTAAGGGTGGAGAAAACAGATCTAAAATTTTAAATTACTTGTCCTGCTTAGCTGATAGGTATGCCAGAGTCTTTTTATTTTATTTTCTTTAGGAATAAGTGAATAAAGACTTATTTTTCAGTCCATTTCTCATATGAATATTTTACTGATACTAACATTTAACCCATGATTTAAGTTCCATGATTACTAGGACTTAAACACTCAACATTTCCTAAAGCAGAAGAAAAGTGTTTCCAGAAAGAATAGGAGGAATTAGCATTCCCTATTTATTTTTGAGCAAACACCCAAGCATTGGAGATAATGTACACCCTGTGGGAAAATAAATCAGTGGCATAGTTAGAAATAATTTCCCTGCTGGGGAGACATCTGTAATAGGCTATATACATACTATCCAGTTATGTTTCCATATTCTAATTATGCATGCTTCTTTGTCATAGCATTAATAATATGGATTAATACTCTACACATGTATCTGACCTCCACCCAAGAATTTCAGAGTACATTTTTAAGGATTCATGTATTAAGGATTACAAGTCAACTTCATGTATGCAGAAAATGAAGATACAATGAACTGATGAAATTAAGTCATATGGAAATCCAGTGGCTGAGCTAATTTACAGTGTATGTTTTCCAGTGTACAATTATAAATATTTTGTACATATTTTTTATATTTTTATTTCAGAACGGTTGTACAGCTCTAGTTTATAAAAATTCAAATATAACAGAGATGATGTTTTGCATAGTGTGTTAACTCTGGCAATATCACTAAGCCTCATAATACTGCAGGTTGTTTTTAAGATTCAGTTCTGGAAGGTAGAAATGTTCTCTCGTGTTTCCATGAGAACCATGAGTACTTTCTCAAAGTTATTTCTTTATTTCTTTTAGTCTTCCTGAATGAAAACAAAAGCTTGAAAATATGAACTGAGAATACATAAAGACTAAAAAAAATCACAAAAAAAAAATAATCAGAGACAATATTTTTAAAACCGGCTTTGGAAAGTCAATCCTACAATTTAATTTCTAATACTGTTGTTTGGCAACATAGTGTTAGTAGTATTATACAAAGAATACAGATAGGCAGTGACATTTTCAAATCTGCCCACTTGTGTTTTGTCAGTTACAGAGTTGGCAGGTGTAGATTTTAGCTCATCTCCTTGAAACTCATGTTTTCAGAATATTAGGCTGGTTAATCAAAGACACAGCCTTTTCTTTGGACTAGACAGATATACAGTTGCAAAGGACTTTGATTTGAGGTTTGTTTTTTTTTTTTTTTCACTCTTCAAATATAATTATCCACTGGAAAACTGAATACAACAAAATAGCTCACATATATGAGCTTGTAGCACATCTGTTCTTTTTTTGATTTAAATAGAACAGCAAGAATCTTACTTGGTATCTTGACATAAGACACAAGACACTTCCTTCATCTTTGTATATGTCGTAAGATCTTTCCTGTTATAAACAAACTTCTTCCTGTCTCCTTCATTTTCTTCTGGTATCATCTATAGATCAGAATATTTGTATTGCACACTTTTAAATTTTTTTTTTCCTCTGTAATATGCTCTGTTGACCTAAAATTATAAAGAACTAAGGTGCTTCTAGGTGACACAGCAGCAGCAAGTGAGGCTCCTTGAGATTACCAATACTACAAATTTTATGGTCACAATAAGTGAGTGTATACAGCTATGCTTGTGGATATACACTGCAATCTCATTTAGTAAAATCGTGTTTGATCCTGTAAACAAGTGTAAATTTCCAGCTGACTTAAGTGGGGTTTGGATTGCATCTGTATTATTCAAGGAATGAAAAACCTCACCAGCAAGTCCAAACCTAGGAGCTACTGCCCACCTTACCAGCAAGGGTGAACACATACAAGAGGGCATAGAATTAATATTTAAACACAATCCAGAGTAATGAAAACAAGTTGTGTAAAAGTGATCATGATTGGTATACTTAAAGAGAAACTTAAAGTCTGTAGCCATTTGGGCTACCTGGGACAGCCTGCCAAGGGAAGCTGGGAGGTGACTTCATATGACCAGGTGCCCATGGATGCAGGATATGGACACACTGCTTCCTACCCAGGGCAAAAAGAGCCTCTTGGTCTGTAGGTCAAGCCTGGCTATAGCCATAAGATGAAGCCCTGATTTAGAAAGTCTTTCAGACTCTGATACAAATCTACCCTGCCCAAGGATTTCTGGCCTTCTCGGGAATTACAGGCAAAGCTCAGCACTACCCAGAGCTTTCATTTCACCTCCCCTCAGTTCCTGTTAACTCTGACACAGACTTTTACTCCTCTTCTATAGCAGAACTCCTCTCTTATAGGGAGGTTTCAGTCCACTGTAATTAGATTCCACGGATTTAATCCCCTGGGAATTCAGCAATTACCATATACCTGACAAGTGCTAAATGCTGCATTCCGAGGGGATTATCACCTCCGGCTGAACAGAGAGAAAAGGGGAGGGGAAAAGAAATTTCCACTTCCCTGTAGGGTGAGGAGTACCAGGAAAAAAACTGCCTTGATCTGCTGCAGCTGCTGGCATGCTATGGGCCAGGGGGAGAGCTGGGCACCCAGGAGAAGGCATTCCTGGGAAGGACCAGACAAAGTGTTTATCTCTAATAAAAAGAATATGGATAATGCTGCCCATATGGGTCACCCTTTTGAGTTCTTGTGGTGCTTGCTCCAGCTGGTGTGTGTTTATAGCGGGATTTTCATTAATGCTGTCACTACACTGCAAATACACTGCAGAATAAGTGAGATTAAGACAATTGGTTTAATAGACTTCAGAAATGAGTGAGATTAATCAAAATCATATGTACAAAATGTAGCACTGGAAAAGAAGAGGATTTATAAAGTGGTTTTGCACCCTATGATACACAATTTATTACAGCTTGTTAAAAAGCACAGAGTTGGTATAAAGTTCCTTCTATTCTTTTGCATTATCTTATCTCAGTTATTTGCACAATTCATAGTGATGTGAGGGCATCATTCATTGTTGATAAACTGCTTGGGATCATCAGATAAAAGGCATAATTTAAGGCATAATAAAAGGCATGATAATAGTAGCATTTATATGTACCAGCATTCAGTCTGGCTGGTTCTGGAGTCTTTAGCAAACTGGAATTAAGGGATAGCTTTGCTGGTGTAACCTATGCTCCTCTCAGTGAGATAATACCAGACCAGAAACAACTGGAGATAAAGGTCATCAAAGTAAAATAATTTGGTTTTTATATGACGTGAACACCCTGCTGTTACAAAAACTGTTGCTGGGCCTCAGAGGAGCAGTGGGGTAGGACCAGCTGTACATTACATGGCAATGACAATTTGTCCCCAAGAGCATGCAGAACACCAGCTCAGTGCAGCTGGGGAGGGAACAACCTGCAGAACTACTTGGGCTTCCTGCCACACCTCAGCCCAAGCCCTCTGCCATGTACTGCAGCAGCAAAGCCCTCTCATGAGGTGTGCTCTGAGCAGAACCACAATTCTAGAAATAAAAAAGTACCGCTGTGTTTAAATATATAATGTATATGATGTATACGTATATATTTTGTTGTGGAGAAATGAGAACAAGGCAAGAAAACTAAGAGCAGAAATATTTTAGCAATGGGTGAGAGTTGATCAGGTCAGATAGTGAGCAATTGCTGGAGCCCTGATAGAAACTGAGCAGGAGAACCTTCACTGCCTGTGAAACCACACTTACACCACAGCAATTTATAACACTGTAATATATAGAAGTTTCACCTATGTTATTACATGAAGTGAAATTAACTCGTATGGTTGTATTACAGCTGTACTAATATTACAGTTTATGCACACCACTAGCATGGAGGCACAGGAGTGGCTGACACCACCACAACCTCTTTTGCTGGGGAGGGATGCAGCCCTCACCATCACTAACAGGAGCCCTGCAATACAGGCTGCAGTACTGGGGGGGCTGTGACATCCTCCTGCAATATTTCTATGCTACATGGGAGAAAACCCAGCTCTGCATAACAAGATACTTGTATGCAAAGAGCATATATGGATGGTACTTTGAAGATTTCAGGGTAATAAGCCAAGCTTTGTGTTGGTCTTTGATGAAGGCCACAGTCACATATATATCCATTTAATGCAGCCTAGACCCATAAAGGGTTTGTCATGTGACACCATCTGTGTTCTTCATCACATACAAATCCATTGTTTGACTGAAATAAATCAAGTGCAGGGTGTGGTGTTTCTGCATTTCCTAACTCATTAGCAAGACTTTAAAGATTACTCCTGTCTTTCAGTAGCATGGCAAACCTGCTTAAACAAACAAAAAGAAAATAATTATTAATTGGCTAACAATAATAGGTCACTCTGATTTCTTGAAGATCTCACCTACTAGGACAAATCCCTTGACAGCAATGGCAGGGTGTGCTTCTAGTTCTCATAGATCTTCTGAAAATTGGATTCACAAGTGCTAATGCAATTTCTATTTATGCTCCCAGTTCCAAATGCTCCGGGACACCACCTCCTAATTTTTATCTCTCTTAGAGAGTTAGACCTTTACTAAGTCACTCTGCTTTGGACCAGTCCCAGCATCCATAGAGCACGAAGCTGCCAAAGGCAATAGGAAGGAATGGGACACAAAACAAGGAAAAGAGTCTTTAGGATTGCATTTGTGTCAGACTAAAGGGAAGGCACCTTGATGCCAATCCATCCAGGAGGGACTGGGATGTGAATGTGTTCATGTTTCTGCTGGCAGTGTCATTCCTATCTGTTTTAGGCACCCAGAAATATTGATTCATAGCTCTCCTAGTCCAGTTTCACCCATCTTTGTGAGACTAGTAGCCTGGCCTTTATTGGCAGAGCAACAAATTTCAGTGTGGTCCACTATGCTGAACAGCTTTGAGGTAATTCTGGTTTTTCTGGACTTTCAATTATTCCAGAACAGAAGGTGAAGAGTTACCTGCCTATGTACCTAAGAGGGCATGGTCCCTATCCTTCTGTCACGTTCCTGCAACCAGCAGGGTATGTCAGACCCCTCTCTCCTTTTAAAACCTCAGCAGAGTTTCTAACTGCAAGTGAAATCTTTACCCAGTTGAAATGAGTCTTGAAGCTTCCACTGACTTCTAAAAGCGAGCATTTGTTTCTTGGCTAAGAGAAAATAAAATAAAATAAAATAAAATAAAATAAAATAAAATAAAATAAAATAAAATAAAATAAAATAAAATAAAATAAAATAGCTAGGAACAGCCTATTGACAAGTAAATCCTCTCAGTGGCTCTGGGCTGACATTAAAACTGTTGCAACCAAACCCAACCAGCTAATGACACCAAGTTAAAAACCTGTTCTTGTCTTTGCAAGCTGTTGCAGGGCTTTGTCCTCAAATGGGGGGGAGAAACTCAATGCTCTGCAAGTGAATGAGACACATGCATGTGATCAGGATGATCAGAGCATGCAAAACACATTAGAACAAAACATACACTGAGGTCAAAGCAACATAAAAATGAAAGCATTTTGTGTTCCTTATTTGCTTGAGTCATTGAATATATGGTTATGTACGTGCCTGAACCAGATTTGGCTTCCCTGCCTTACATACTATGAAGTTGCATGTAATTACCTATACTGTTCCAATCAGCACCTGTTCTGCAGTAATTCTGAATTAATGTATTAGCCAAAGCCTCAAAGGGCTGAACAAGAATGTTAGATGAAAACTAGTTGCTTCTAATTGTCATGAAAACAAATGTCAAAAGAACATGTGTTTCTACTTAGCTAACTCTGCTTACTAGGTTTGAAGCTGTTTTGTGTTAGTTTCTACCATTTAAATTAAATGTTTTGTCTCTAACATACTTGATGTGGCTTTAAGAAGCTGTGCTTCCCCCCCCCCCCCCCCATCCCCCTTATGAATCTTAATGTTTGTCTGGATTTGTTTGTAACATCAGACAAAAGACTGGCAGGCTGAGCCAGAGTGACATAGATTTTATGTTGAAACAAAGCAAAGCCAAAAAAAAAAAAAAAAATCAATTAGGGGTCATTAAAACCCAAACTTTTCAGTGAAAGAAATACTGTAATGGAATAGTAATACTTTGGGGTTTAGGAGTTCTTTTAATTCCTGAAAGAGCTATTTTGCACTGCCCCTCCTCCACTTCATCTCTGTGAATCTGCTGTGTTGCAGAATGAGTCAGCTCTGGAATATCCAAACTCCACAGCTGTGCATTAGCATTTGGGAGCAGTATCACTGGGAGTTCATATTTGACATGTGGAAGCAGTGATGCTCTTTCAAGCCATGGAGAAAGAATGGTTCATAACGTAACATGTATAGATACAGCACTTGCCCTTTAGCAGTACTGAAGCAACTTTCTGATAGGAGGTTTCTACAGATTTCCTTGGGGCAACAATATGACCCATCCTGGAGATGGAATGAGCACAGCAGGGGCTGTTAAAAGATTTTCTGTACAGGACAATTTAGTATTTGATGCTTTAAAAAGTAGATGTCTGGTTGTTTTTTCTTTTTTTTTTTCCCCTATTACTTGTTCCTTGAGGCCATCTCATTACAAAAGGAACACTGCAGCTTTGTTTCCTAAGGAATGGAAGCTCAACTTCAGTTCTTTCCCTAACAAATGTATTATTGGAAAAGAAAAATAAATCCTGTTAATCACAGCACTTCACTGGAGCTTGACACTGGAGTTATGCTGACACCTTACATTGGCACTTTTCAAAGATGAGCTTGTGGCTTGGCTGGGTTCATGACCTGGAAGTGCAGAAGGACATGGGCACAGAAGCTGGAACAGGAATCACAAACTGAAAGCTTGGAAACTACCATTTTGCATAAAAACCACAAAAATGACAATTACACTTCCAAAGAGAATTCAGTCACCAGCACAGACCTAGGAATGGGAACAAGGTAAGGAAGATCCTATATGGAACATGAAGTTGGAACAACTTCAACACAAGCTAAAATCATTATGTTGGGAAATAAGTCTTAAAGACTGCCCAGTATCACTCTTCTTTAAGGACTGACACCATCCTATTTTGCACAGTAGTTCTGCTGCATTGGAGATTTTAGTTTAGCAAGAGCTTTATACCTTTAATTTGAACCATATTAGGTGTTCATTAGTAGAGTGCAAAACTGAATACAAAACACTACATGTACTGGATAACCACACTGTAAACATGTTTGGCCTGGATTGTGATGGATGATAAGATCTATTCACAGCATTATTTACAACAGGATGCCCAGTGAGTAATCCTTACTGTAGAATCTGTAATATTGTGCACACAGCTAAGGTAAGTCAATTCTTAAGCTAATAAATGTGACATACATAATTTTAAAGAATGGCAAGTAGAAAGGGAAGACTTGGTGTCTGAGATGCAGAAAAGCTGCCTTCTATTAAATCACACAGGTGAGAACAGCAATTTTTCTGTACACTTTAGATGGCATGAGTAATATGGCAAATGTCAGTTGGATTTATTGAGATCTGTAGAGAATATATTTGTCTTACAAAGTGAAGAGGATTTAACTTACATATCTAATTTTTCACAGGAGTATGGAAGCCATTTTAAAAGTGTATTAAATATCTCTGTAGTCTTTTTCCAGTCTCTTGTTTTTATACTCCTCCTCCCTCCTTGAATCTGGCACTTATCCCAAAATGCACACACCACGTTCAAGAGAGGGAAAACACTAACCCTGTATAATTTGAATAAATGAGCTCTACATATATTGCCACTTTTAGTTCAAATTATGCAAAAATCCAAGATAAATGAGGCTGAGCATAAAAGCCCTTTAGTGTGTAATTATAAATACTAAAATGGTGTATTTTTACAAAACAAGAACCCCCCTTTTTTTTTCTTTTAATTTGCACACTCTGTCGACTTTTGACCTGCAATAAAAATGTAACACAAGTTGGTAAGTGACTGAGTCAGAACGGGACCTTCTGTTTGCATCTTTCCTTCTGCCTTCTGGAGTTTCAGTCTTTAGCAATTTGCTCAGATTTATAGTCATCCACTGAGCAGCTACAGTGTGTAAGCAAAAGCTCTTGTCTTTAAACATGTAAACTGTTAAGACTAAAATTCTGGGGCTTCAGCATATACCGAAATTCCATGGGTCAAATTATAGATAATAAGTATGGATTTAATCCTGAGATCATTTTGGCTGGAATGTGTTTTTCAAGCACAGCTGCAATAAACAAGCAGGATGCCTCCTGCAGCACTCAGCTTCCAGATGTGTGCCCAGTGCTGTATCTGCTGGGGATGAAGCTTGCCTATAGCTCTAATGAGCAGCATGAGGAAAGAGAAAACAACAGGATAAAATCAGGACTAAAGTTTTCACTCATCTTTACTTCAAGCTAATTTCTATTCCTTTCTATTAAAAAAAAAAAAAAAGAAAAAAAAAGTTATGTTTCTATTCTAATTTCTAAACTATATGGATTATCATCAGAGAAATGGGATCCAGATATTTCAGTGTTTGTGGGTAGACAATTGGGACACAGACTTTTTCAGTTATTAATCCATGCAGACAAAAATACTAAAACTCCTGTGTTTTCAAAGCATCACAAAACTATTCATAACTTCTATAAGCATTAAGTTAGAAAATGCTTTGAAGAGTAAGCCTCAGTTCTTTTTGCCTGAGTTGTATTTGTGAAAAATCACAGGAATTATCAAGCTGCTGCTTATATTTAAGAGTCCTACATTTGACTTTACTGCAGACAAGAAGGGAAGGCTCAGTCTGGACTGGCAGGTCCAGCCATTGCCTGGCCACAGCCACATGGAAATCTCAGTGCCTGTAAATTCCTGAGCCATCCTGGTGTTCACAAGGGTGTTTTAAGGAATACCATATTTTCTAATGGTATTTATGGTATGGTATTTCTAGGGAATACCATATTTTCTAAAATAGTTTGGTGAATTCAGCAGAGCAGACAGGAGGTGGTATAGTTTGACTGGACCTAGAGGCAACTGTGTTTTATCTCATATCAAAGAGAAACAGCAGTAGTGTTGGGAATAGAACTATTGCAAAACTGGCTCCCATCTCACTGTTCTGAAATCATCCAGCTAATTTCAACACATTTACCCAACTCCTGACACATTTACCCACATTAAGACTGAAATATGAAGGCTACAGGTAACACAAAAATTCAACAGCCACTACTCCTTATAATTTCCCAATCTCTCTCCCTTTTTCCAGTAAACCCTTAATCATGCAAAGAGCTCTGGTTATTGATCTCAGTAAGACTGTTTCAGCAGTAAAAGTCCCCACAGCCCCAAATGTAGCAACACTGGATCTGCATTTAGCTCAGTGTTTTAAAAGTAAGAAAGAAAGAAAAAAATATATCTCGTTCAGCCATACCCAGGGAACCACAGAAATGAAAGGGTGAAGGGGACATGGTGCCATAGCAGTAGCTGATCACTGCTTAGCATATTTTCAGTCCAGCCACTGAGTCAATACTGTTTCAACCCTAACAAGACTATTTTGCTTTCCCAGGCTGAGTTTAGCATTTGGGCCACAGAACCATCCCAATGGACCTGCCCCAAGGACTCTGCCTTCGAGGAGCCACGTGCTCAAAGCCACAAGCAGCCTTTGCTCAGCAACTCACTACTCCTGAAGCCAGAAATCCCTGTCATGTGGCTACAGCCTGGTCAAGCTCCCCAGGATCCTACGTCTGCCCTTCTCTGTCCATCTCCTCTGAAAATGTAGGAGAAAGCATGACACAAAGTGAGGAGTGTTGGTTCTGCTCCCCAGCCAGGTGTGGCTTCTTCCCATGTGGATGCACCACAGGAAAACCCAAGGGAAGCAGAAGCCAACACTCAGCACATTCACCCTGCTGCCAGATCAGATGCCTTGATAAGGCAAACTTAATGTGGAGCAACCCTTGAAGTTATTGGACTAATCATATTTCTGGTTCATTTCCACAATTACAGAAGAGGTCAAGTGGATCCTTCATTTTAATGAGTTGACTAAAATCTGGCAGCGTGTTGTTATGAGGCAGATAATTTGCAAAAGCAATGTGTGTTTGAGATCACATCTTCATTCCATGCTGAACGGTAATAAACAAATACCTTTCTGTGGAAATGCTGCCTCTTTTAAAATGCCTGTTAATTTAACTTCTATTATTGTACATTCCTGTTGTTGTCTGCTCTGTCTGTACACTGGTTTCATTCTTTGTACTCTAATTTTAACTGATTATAACTGAATGGGAAAGTGCAAGTCCTCTATCTGAAATTAAAAAGAAAATAAATTGTTTTTTTATGGCCTGAAGAATCTATTCATTACTAAATCATTTATCTTTGCAGAAGGAGTGCCTATATTCATTATGCCTTCCTATTTCCTGAATTTTATTTCTCTGTAAGTACTCTCTGTGCTTACAAATAAATCTCCCCTGAACTTCCACAGATAGGCTTTGCTTTTGCAAGACAGAACAATAGCATAATTAACAATATTAAACACGTATCAAAGGTTTTATAGAAAAGCTCGGACATTGCTGTATCTTCCAAAAATGAAACTTGGATGAAAATGTAAAACAACACTGTATACTCTGGGGATTATCAAAGGCATATTGCACCAAGGGGAAACAGCAGAGATACACGACCTTTAAACAGACTCTCTCGTGCTTTTTGGCTTACTTCAAAGATTTCTTAAGGGGACGAAAGAGAGTCATTAAGAAGGAGAGGAGGGAGGAGGGAGGAGAGGCATTAAGATTCTTTAGATTGCTTTTTCTTAATTCCAAATTGGTTTTCTCTAGCGATTCCTAACTTTATTACTTATATTGCATTTCAGGCAGTGCAATTACATTCTTACCTTGAACAAAGAATGAACTTTGGACAGTATTTTGAAGGGTTTACAAATAAAGTAAACAGCTCTATTGCATAAAACATATGCATCTGAGGCAGAACTTCCTTATTCCTAGATTAGACACGTTCACATAATTTTTAAACTTCTTCAGCTGCTATTTGAAAATTATTTTTTTCTGACTGCAATAAATAGAAGGTTAAAATTCACTAACACACCTCATGAAATTGTTAAATTCTTGTGATTCTGCTAAAGGTATATCAAACACTGTCTTTACCAGTTTGTATCTTAAATATGGCCTTTCAGTTTCAACTTGAACTGCTCTCATTGTTCAGGCTGGACTAAATCCAGATAGGTTATCTAGTTTAGTTATTACTGTATTATTCAAGTAGTGCTTAACTGTGTGTTTTACAATCAAGTGTAGCAGTGGGGCAGGGGGGAAGGAAGGTTTGCTAATTTTACATCTTCATTTTAAAAATCAGAACATTTTCACAAACCCAGGTTAAAAATTAACAAATCAGAACGTTGGACTTTTAACTCAGTAGTCAGAGACAACACAAGGTTAGAATATATTTTAACTACAAGACTGAAAATGTATGTGAAAATGGTAGCTGCTTCCAGATGCAATACTTCAAAGATGCCACATTTCTTAGAGCTGACTTTTGTCCTGCTGCAAACACCAGTGAGGTATCTGTCACCTCTACACCCCTGGTTACTGCACGTGGCTCACAGAGCTAATGCAGTCTACAAAGTCTGCAAACATTTGCAAAGAACATTTGGTTTTTACATTCAATGTTGTGCCCCATTTCATTTGCTATTCGTGAGCACTGGCATGAATGAGTTTTTATTAGCAGGGTTATTAGGGGATGGGGAGAGAGGGTGGTTGTATCTATAGCTGACTGCTCCCAAGCAAATTTGGTACTTACTATTTATCATACTTTCACACTCTAATTACCCAAGCAGGCCCCAAAAAAGAGGCATGTCATATGACCTAGGGCCTTAGGGACTGATTGTACATAGCAAATAATGAATAGTGAAGGGAAAAGCTTGGGAACAATTAGTTGGTTGAATTTGGTTTGAATAAATAGTTGGTTAATGTGTAGATGGATTCTGCATCTGCATATGACCAAAAGAAAGAAGCAAGAACAGCACTCTTGTGTGATGCACCCTCTGGGAGTTGAGGCACAGGACTAAACAACCTCCTGCCTTATGTTTTAATGTGCTCTATCTCTATTAGTCTAAACAATCGGGGATGCCATTCCCAAGAGCTCAGAAGTCAGGACATCCTTCACCCTCACCCCCCCATGTGGTTTAGGAATGATAAGGTTCTTAGAAAACACAGGAATTATAAATTTGCTTTTAAGTTGTTTCACTTTATAGAAACATTAGTTTTAACTTCCTTCTTGACTACAAATGTATACAACTTTTTTTTTTTTTTTTTTAAATTAGGGATGTAAAATTTTATACTTAATCATAGGACTGATAGATGGAGCTTGGGAAAACAAATCCAGAAATAAATCAAGCATTGTAAAATTGACAGGTGGAGGGAGGGCATCTCCTGGCAGCTTCCCCCAGCCTCTGCCAGGACAGAGCTGGCTGCTGCTGACGCCTGCCTGGGCTGCTGCAGGTCAGCAGGATTATTATCTGCATTGTACAAGATAAGCAAACTGAGTCATTGAGTTAAGATCAGAATACAGGAGTTTTGGCTTACTGCAGTCTCCTAGACTATGTTAGGCTATCTACTGCCTTCTGTAACTACACATACAAATGATATTAGACTTTGGAACAAATCAAAACCACCTCTGAACTTACTGCTTGGGTCTGGATGTGGATTTTACCATTCACCCTTATTCCTGTACCAAGTTGAGAGAAATCTCTGTGCCTGATGGCATCAGAGGCTGGACAAATGTCCAAGTGGTAGAATTGTGCTGCGATGCCAAACTTCTCCAAAATGTACTGAGTTCCCTTGCCAGAGATAACTCAGAGATGGACTTTTACAGATGTTAGCTTTTGATGTCATTGTTGCAGATACTATATAAAAACTTGAGAAAGTCAGAAGAGGACACAGGATTTTAGGGAACTGCTAAACTTCACAATTCAATAGTTTATGCATCAAGCAGAAATAATAGTATGGTGTGCAGAGGGCAAGCCAGAAAGTTGGCCAGCATCAGTGCTATTTTTAGGCATATTAAGGCCTGATCGTTTGCCATCAAAATTAGTGGGAGACTCATCTGTAGTGCCCCACCATGCTCAGAGATCAAAAGCAGCTTTGGGTTTGCCTCGGAAAGGTCCACCCTTTCTCCCTCCCCCAAAGTCATAATTAGGTCTCTCTCTTTCTCTCTCCTCCAGTTGCAGTTGTTCCAAAATTTGCTGACCTCATGTAATTCCTAATTTGACAAGCTGGCGTTTTTTTGGCTATTTTTGTCATAACAAGTTCAAAACAGAACAGCCTGTCTTTAGAAGCCTCCATTCATAGGAATGTTGGGACATTTCATGCCACACAACACTGCCACAGAGGAAACCCAGCTTTGTCTCCATGAAAATAAATGCTTGCAAAGGCAGCAAAACAACAGGAGGGGAAGCTGCTTTCTTTTTGTTCCAAACCATTTTGCCAGGAGCACACACACACACAAAAGCACCTTGGGGAAACAAAAGATGAACTTGCTAATAAGAAATAAGTTACTGGCCTTGCGTTTCAGAAAAAAACCAAAAAACTAAAAACAAAAACCCCAGAGATTCCCAAATGCCTTTAGTTTATATAGCTCAAATATTTCCTTCTAAAATATCTGCTGCTTAAGAGGCAGACATTCAGTGACAGGAATTACTAGAATGCTGATGTGTTGCTTTGGATTTTTGCAGTGAAAAATGGTGTTTGTTTTGGAATTTGATGTGATTTTTTTCTCTCTTTTTTTTTTTTTTTTTTTTTTTTTTTTTTACAACTAGAACTAGCTGACATCCTGATTTTTTATGCTTTTGCTTTGTTTGGCTTTACTAACATCCTTGTTTTCCTACCAACATTCATCCTTTTTCCTAAGTTAGTTGCTTGGTGACTGGTATTACTTCCCATGTAGCCCAGAGTTCAACAGCATTTTTATTGCCATCATGCTACAGGTACAAAATTAGTCAGAAAATCTGTCAGTGAAATGCTTTGTTTTTCTCACTAAAACTCACATGGAAAAAAGTGCAAGTCAGATTCAGACAAAGACCTTTTTGACTGGAAGGACCAGCATCCATCCTCTGGCAGCACGGGTGCCTCACTGGTGAATCAGTCTGCATATAATCCATAAATTGCATATATTTTCAAATTCTGGGGAAGGATGTTTGAACCTAGCAGGGCTTCTGCAGGCAGTGCATTTGTTAGCAGCTCTCTGGCTCCTGCATCTGGAGTCCCTGTGAGTCTTTGAGAAGGGAATCAGCTCCTGTTACACTAAGAAATGCAACAGTTTGGATTGTTTTCCATGCCTGAGAGAGTGGACCACAGGACTTACTGTATTTATTGTACTGCTAAAGATCATGGATGGCATGATAGGAATCCAAGGCAAACCTGAAAACACGTTTCCCTTTAATAAACAGTGCAGGCTCTGCTGGATGGTCCTGAAGTTTCCATCAGAATTTTATTGGAAATAGAAAGGATGATTCATATGAAGAAAAATGTAGTTTTCTCTCATTCAGTGTCTGTTTCCATGCAGAATAGCTCTATCTTAGCACTGGCAAGCATGAGCTTTTAGACCTTGTAATTGCTTATGTTCTGGCTATTTTTTCCCTTATCCACTTGTACAGAAGATAAGAACAATAAACAGAAAATGAACCACAGGAGAGGAATGCTGATTTCATCTTACCACTTAAGTAATACCAATCTGCTCTGATTTAATGAACAGTGAATAAATGACAACTGGTTGCATCTTTGCAGCGCTACAAACCCAAATAAGTTTGTATTGTTTTGGCTTTGAAATCGTGCCCAGTTTCTGTTCACATTCTTCTAGTAAAATGAACAGATTTTTGTACTATTTCCAATCTGCTTTATTTGTGAAAACCTTTTTTAATTCCAAAATGTAAGCACACTATATTTACAGTTTTCCGAGTCTGCAAATTGCAAATAATGCAACCCACTGGTGTCATAAAGCCACAATTTAAAACACTAAATCCTCTGAAATAAAACTTTGGAATACTATAGTATTCTTATGCTGTAACAGCAAGCTTTTCCCAGTTTTCCTTCTGACATTGTTCCAGAACCTGATAAAACTCATAAATCAAAGCCCATAATAGCTCTGAAATGCACAGCAATTGTGGTGTGGTGTTTGTGTGTTTGTTTTTCCTGCTCATAAGGAAATAATTTCATTTTAACAAATAGGTGAAAAACAGATAGAAAATCCCAAATCGTGGCTGCATGTCAGAAAAAGTTGCATAAAGAGAGGAGATACTGCTCTGATGGCCATACAGTCTAGTCAGACAAAGCCAAATTTTGCCCTTTATTAGTGTTTTTGGCTGGCACATATAAAAACTGAGTTCAGAGGTAAGAATGTAGTGGATATATATTTTAGCTAGCCCAAGTAAACAGCCAAGGATAAAATTCAGAGATTTTACCAATCTGCACATAGGGACCCTATGGATGCTTATTCAGGAGCTTTCATATCACATCTCCCAGCTGCAGGGTAGAGAATATACTTAAACATAAATTCATATTGAACACTTCATTGCTTGGCAAAATATCCATTTGGAGTTAAAATTTCCTACAATGTTTTGATTTGCTAGTCGAATGGGATTTGCTAAACTGTTTTATAAAATTTGCATGGAAAAAATGTATGATTTTTGCCAAATGATCATAATCTGCAGCATCTGATATTAGAAATAGCTGTTATATTGCTACATCACCAACATTTTAATAAAAATTATGTAGCAATGAGTGACTGTGGTAAGCCCTGTGCTTCATGAGCCATGGGATCACTTGAGATTTCCACTTTTCCCTGTATAATAAAAACAAGTTTCTAGTCCTCACAGCAGAGTGGCTGGAAGACATGCACCACATAGGTTCAAGATAGACCAAGACAATAGAAAGTCTGTCAATTTATAATTTAAATATAATTTTGTTGTAATTCTGCAGGACCTGACTTACAAATCTGAATCCTTGAGTTTACAGTAAGAAACAAAGTCACAAAAACCTGTTTTTTCTCTGGGACCCTCATCCAAGTCCATTGAAATCCAAAGAGACTGATTTACTTCCACTGTTTTAGACCTTGGGGGAGGATTAAAACCTCAAATGAACACAACAGTTTCAGGGCCATGGGAGAAATCCTGTCCAGTCCTTTGGCTTTGGTGCAATGAGGGTTTTACCTGATGTGGTAGCACTATCCTGAACAGGAATGGTTTTTCTGAGTTGGGATTAAAGTGCACAGATCTCTTTGACACAAATACAAATGTGTGCCAGATTTAGAAACTTTGAACTTTTTCTCCAAACATTTGTTCCCTAACTGAATCACACGTTCTCAGAAAGCAAAAGAGAGACAGCATACAAGTAGAGCCAAAGGGAATGTGTTCAAAAATGTCAGCAAATATTAACAGAACGTATTTATTTATTTGCAGTTCCTGCCTGTCTCAAGCTTTAGCAGCAATAATCAAGAAAAATTTCAAGCACAGCCAGCTCCTGATATCATATCTACTTATCATGTTTATTTTTTCCCATCCTTTTCAGCTTAGATTAATCACTCTACTATATAGATTTTAAAAGGACTTTAAATTATGCTTTGCCAACAAAGTAACTATTTAAGGCAGTTCTATTACCTGTACTCCATTTTATTCTAGATTGAGTGAAAAGAAACTATAAGGATTAATCAACGCTTTTAAAAATCACCTTGCATGATAATAAGAAGTTATCTCAGCAGTTCTAGCATGTTGTTTTCATAACTGGATGTTTTGCATACTGTCAGCATTTCAAATATGTTTTTGAGTCTGAAGAATTTTGGGTTTTTTTTAAATCTTCCTTCCACATTTGGTGTATAATCACTTGCTAAACTCAGCTTTATATTGACTGGTCATATTGCTGCTTGCAAACTTACTGTGTAGCCACATCTGTTATTTTTCATATAGGTTGTTAATCCCCCAGAATTAACTCATGGGAGGCCTGATTTTCTCAGACTTCAGGCTTTAACAGAGACTGTTCCCTGTCTCACCAGAGGTGCTCAGCACTGTACAAGCCTGCATCCTAAGAGGGATACGTTGGTTTCAAAGAGGCCTTATTAGTTAGGAAATACACTAATTTGGCTTATTGGAACTGATCCTGAAATTGTATATATTCAGATGTGATTATTTTTGATACAGCCCTATGTGCAGTATCAGAAGACTAATGATAACCTAGGCAATGTTGTTATAAATAACAAAGTACCAGTCATTTGGAAGAGGCTTCCTTCTCCCCAGCCTGTGCAAATTAGCCTTTTCCATAGAAAATAGATCAGATTTTTATGGACCCAAAGATGAGTAGTCTCACCCAACAGCAGCACCTACACATAAAAATAGGTGTTTTGTCGAAGGAGCACTTGCTGTGGCTTTGCAAGTAGGATTTTCCACTGAACACTGCCCTAAAGAATTCCTTCTGGGCCTTCTTGGAAATCATTCTTTGTTGATACTAAACCCCACAAGAGTCTCTGCCTCCCACAAACCACAAAACTCAAGAGATGGAAAAGCGCTCAGAATGTCTGAGCTTCCTCCAAAGCCCTCTGTGATCACCTTGCAAGGTGCAAAGATTTTCAAGACAGACCCAATGACTGATTTCTTTACTGCTAGACCTGATCAGCTACTGTGGCTTCCACTGCACTGCAAGTCTGTGCTGTGCACAATAAACATTGTAGCCCAGAATTATCTAATTATAACTAAACTGTAGTCATCTTTATAGCAATACAGCACCTGACTTTGATAGATACTAAGTCTGTATCTTCGCCAAAGGAATAGGTCAGACTTCCTACATGCTGTCAAGTACTAATATTTAATTAGAATTATTAATGTAGTTAGATTAAAAGTAATGGAAAAGGTAGTCTGGAGGCATAAATATTCATAGCTTCGCTGCCTACCAACAAGTTATACTTGTTTACACCAGCCCAGGGAATTAAACAGTTCAATGTAATAAAATATTTCCTACAAAACAGCTTGGTAGGAGTGCTGTACAGCATGGCAGAAACCAGGAAGAAATCATGTAAGCATGTACAGCAAAACCTCCAACAGATTCTAGGGTGACCTCCAAGAGGAATAAAGCCAGCCCTTTCCTCCACTGCCAAGAAAGTTTTGGGTTTTTTTCTTTTTTTTTTTTTTTTTTTTTTTTTTTAAGACTTGTGTTCCAACAAGCTAGACTAGATGACTAGATATTTTTAGCAGAAGAAATGTTTTGGTTTTTTTTTTGTGGGATCCTCTTTTCAGCGTGGAGAAAGCAAGCGAGCAAAATCCCAAAGGGCACTGGACATGGCCTTGGACAATTGTGAGTCAGATGAGAGACAGTTGGTTTTACCCTGAGATGAGGAAGGTGATAAAGACAGCAAAGGGAAGAAGAAGAACCAGGAGAGTCACCTGGGCAAACACAGTGAACCAACAAGAAGTGGCACATACAGCTTGTACCCCCAGCTCCTCTGTCTCCAGCACATCTCTGCCCCCATGTTTCAGCACACGGTGATCACACTGACCTAGTGTATTTATTATTTTAATTCACTAACAATTGTCCAAGCAAAGGCACGTGTGCAAATATGTCAGATGAGCTTTCATTTGGATGCAACACCTGCTTTCATTTTGGCAAGTTAGGAACTGAGCCAGTGTGTTGCAACAGCTGGAGCAGGAAGAGAGGATGGAGAGCTGGGTGTCCCAGCACAATAAGCAAGGAAGGCACCACAGCCACATCAACTGTTTGCAGATGTGAGGCTGCCAGGTATTCAAATGGGGCTTTCTACACTACTGACTGGTAGATACCAGCCAATTTATTAATGAAAATCTAGATTTTTGCTAAAGACTGTGTTCTGTCTAATGATAGCATGGGTTTGCTGTAATGATGAAGGCTCAAGTTTTTTCACATCTGTGAGGAATGCTTAGACATTCATGTTTAAAAATAAAAATATCACTCTGGGCAGAATTTTAACATTTTTTTTGAGGGAGTGTGGGATGATGGGTGGGTGGATTAGATAGTAATCAGTTGAATAAAATCAGTTGAGCTTTGAAAGTTAAACTTCAAGCTATACAGGAAGATTTGCATGGTGGGACATAAAAAAGAGTTTAATTTCGCCTGTCATGATCTGTTTTTATTAAGGTGTACTAACACATATACACTTCCATGCTGTCATTTTTATGAGATATCCAAGTTCTTTAAAAATATACCCCAGACTTAATAATGTGCTTGAAAATTCAACAAGTATAATTGATAGACAGGAAACTAAGGCACAGAAGAGTTCAGTTAAGCAGAACTATACATGAGCAAATGCCAGTTTTGGGAATTAAATTAATGTAATTTATCCTGTTGGTTACTACAAAAGGAGTAGGAAGCATTTCCTTCCCAATACCAATGTCATTACAGAACATAAATACACACCAACAAAACAATATTTTGATGGGATAAGGCATGTTTCCCTTTGTTACACATTTTGCATATAAGTACACAGTGTTTGTGCATTCGGATGCTTACACTGTATTTAGCTCTCTTTTATGATACACTCTTTTCTGCTGCTTTCCACACACAGAGATGCAAAGAAACATCTTTCCATAGTATGTAAAGAAGCAGCTAATGATATGCTGTCAAGGAAGAAATGTTCTCCTAGAGGAGACAGTTTCCTTTCAGAGACACTAAAACAAAAACTCTATTGAACCCTTGCTCATAGCAAGGTTTTTTACCATGCTTAAAACTGCACACGCTGACATGAGATTGTACAATGTGCTTTAGAATGTTCTCATTAAGTCTGGCATTTATTCCTGAAAACTGGGAAGAGATAATTTCTAAACAAAGAGTTTAGAACACTTCTTCACAGGAATGTCTTTGTTCCAAAGGTTCGTGGTCTTGGAACTCCACACATGCTACAGCTCATTTCATGACACGCATATGAATTTGTTAGTGAGGATGCAACCCTGCCACTGCCACATAATCAGGCTGGTTAAATGTTCTAGTGGAAACAAAATATTCCAGGAATCTTAAACATTCAGTGGAAAGATAGGGTGAACGAGCTTTTATAATGCCAGGGAAAGAGTATGGTACACTAGGCATTTCCAGTAAAATAAGAATATGCTTATGCTTACTGCAAACTATGCATCTCCCTCAGTACACAACCTTTTTGAAGCCCTGTGGAAAACCAGGTAATGTTTTAAGTTTGCCAGATGTGGCAGGTCTTTACTAAATGTTGCATTGCACTGTTAGAAGCCCTTGCTTGTGTTAACTTGTTGTGTTTGAAAGCAAATTTGCAAGCAAGTGGAACTTGTATCTCTATCTGTCAATAATTCCTCAACAAAAAGTCACTGCTTTCCTTTTTCCCCGCCCCCTGAATGTGAAATTGCAGTAAATCAGTCAACAGCACTGTTTAGCATATAAAGCAGAAAACTTCAAAGCAAAGCAGCCTTTTCTCTCCACCTATGAAATTCCAGACCATGCTCCTAAATTCAGGGAAATCTGCTCGTCCTTTCTAGTAACAATTCAGAAAGCCTTGGCCATGCATATTAAAGGACTGCTGTCAGCTTACATTGTTTAAAAATGGACTGATTAAAAAAACATTTGTGTAAAGCATCCTTTATATACTGTGTGAGAAACACACTCATCTGGTAATGCTGCTCTCTCACAGCCCACAGAGGATTGAATTATACCAGCTGACAATCCATTAAGAATATTAAATGTATTTTTATTGTTTGACTTTATGAATTGCATTTTAATATTTTTTCCTCTTTTGCTAGGACTTTCTTTAAGATCTATTCAAATTAAGTATGCTTACATGTGCTCACTTTTAGTTTTCTTCTTTCCAGATACCTGCCTGTTACCAGCTTTTCAGCACTGTAGATACTGAATCACCAATAAAATTATTTTTCCTTTTCAATCCCTCTCCCCTTCCCTAAAATAAGCAGACACTTCACTACTCTAATTTATATAGATTAAAATATCTATAAGATTGTGTGGTAAACCAGTTCATCCAAATTACCTTTTAAAGTAAATTTCTTCCCTGAAGGAAACATATCATCCAACTGTGCCCTGAGAATACCCCCCAATGTTGCTAACCATCCATCTATATCAGGAGCACCCAGTACATACTGAATTAGAAGATGGCTATTTTCTGTAGCTGAAATTAAATTCTTTACATAGAATCAGCATGGGATCACCAATAACTGCTGAACCCTGATGATATTAGATTTCTTCACTCTGATTTTAACCAGTTAATTATTGTGAACGATTTCCTTCTGCTTCATCATGTGTTTAAAAGGTGCAGGAAGCAAAGGTATCAAGAATTCCTGCAGTTACACCACAGGCTTCTGCTAGTGAACTGCTTAAATCTGGCTTTATGTCTACATCATATTAATAAACCTCTAATTTGGATACATTGCCCTTTCCCAGGATCTCAGGTGCAGCTTTCCAAATACCTGATCCACATTCACTGAAATCAAAAGAAAAATTCCCGTTGGCCTCAATGACTTTGAAGCTGTGCCCTGTGTAGACAGAGATGCTGAAAAAATTGAATAATCATTACACTAGAGACCTAAAAGGAATATGCTACAATATGTCTTCCTTCAGCAAACCCATTTTATTTTATTAAAAACAAGAGCCTCAAAGAGGTTTAACAGTGACTGTGCTCTTTCACTAACATGCCTAATAAACTCAGCATGGTTCAACCTTCACACATACTTATTCACAGCAAAGACTACAATGTTAATCATGGTTATTAGTGTAAACACTTCCTACCTGCTACTCATGGGCTACATGCAAAACACATTTCTGAACAGGATCTAAATCAGCTGGACCCTGAAAGCCATAAATAGGAGTTTCAGATGTATTACAGTCTAGCAACACAGCTATGTTTGCACATTTGTAGAAGTAAGCTTCAGAAAGTGTAAATTATGCAGGGTTTACCAAATTGGGGCCCTTTAAATGAAATGGTTAAGTATGAAGTCTGATGTAGCAGCTAGACCACTCTAACAGACTATTATTTTTCACATCAGTTATCCATTAGGTTGGCTTAAGTGTATTGTTAAATTGCACTTTCCTTACTGCATATTCTAGGCTACACCACACAAGGTGAAATCAAGATAGCAGATAACAAAGTGGTTAGAGCAGCACTTCTTCAAGCTCTGACCATACAAGTCCTTGAAATCCATGTTTCAGAGCTTTATAGTTACCAGTAAACTAAATTAGCTAATTTAAGTGAGGGCTAGATATGTCATCATAGCCTGCAATCATTCAGCTGCAATGCAGAGGCTGTGGGCTGATGGCAAGGCAGACAGAGCTGTAGCAGCTTCAGAAGTTACTGCCTCCAGCTGTTTGTGGCTGTACAAGGTTCCCCCCTCTGCAAAGAAGGCAGGGGACACAGTGCAGGTCCCTCACCAGCACCAGCTCCAGGTGGGGTAGCTCTGATGGAACATAATAATGCCATGCTTGAGTGTGTCCAGTTTGAGACTTATCTCCAGCTACTGTTTAAGGTGGGCATGAACTAAACCATGGAAAAGCTGTGGAAGATACATGTATTTCAATATATTAACTTCAGGTGTGGGAGCATATTCTTAAATGATTTCAGCAATATAGAGTGAATGTGTCAGTACCATCACGTTAGAACCAACAGAGACTGAGATAATACCTTGTTTATTGGGCTTTGTGGGAAATGTGGTGGCAGCTGTTACACAAAATACATCAGGGGAGTCCATTTTCAGGATGCACCAGGCCAAATAATAAGTCTAAGGGTCCAGAATCTTATCTCTGATGAAACCAAGCTGTCTACTGATTCACAATTTTGTCATTCTACAAAATGTTGCTATTGATACATCCATCCTCCCTGTGGAGGAAGACACAAAGTGCTCTGTGATTCATCGTGTCTATAAGGAAAGGTGAGTACAGCTCTTGGGTGTCTGTCTGTGTGTATGTGGAATACAGACTTCAACAGTACTTACTGACAAAGACATCCTAACCAAATCACATATTTTAAATACATTTCATCCTGCTGCCTCCCAAGTTGTATCATTTCATCAAAACCAGAATTCTATTTGTACTCCCTATTCATTGATCTCCTTCCTCAGCTAATCCTGTATATATACACCTTAAAAGAACTCTGAATTATTTTTCCTTTCACCATGTTAAATAGGTACATGGGGATTTTATTCTCTCTATATAAGGCTGATGGGGTTTTTGTAAGTTTTAAATGTTTGCATTAGCAGATGGTGATGGTTTATCCTTCATCACAGAGCCTTAAATAGATTAAGTTAATGTTGTCAAACCCAGGGGAATTAAAGAAAAAGTCAGGCACACGGGAAACCTTATGGCCTGTGACAAATCAATACCTTTCTTAATCTCCATAAACACTGGGATTTCTACTCCAAGAATCTGATTGTGAAAACTCCTGGTATCCCTTCTGATTCTGATACTGAATTGCAAAAGACAGGGTCTTGATTACCTCTCATTATTGTGGTTCCTCATTTTTAGGAGGAAATTGGATATGAAATAGCTCCTGTCCACTAAGCTAACTGGATGCTACCACTCCACATTTGTCCTAATACTGACTTGACAAGTGGGTCCAGACCCCTGCCTGCTTCCAAGTAATGTTCCATCCCAGAGAAATCCAAATCAGAGACTCAGAGCTTGCTGCTCCCCCATTGTGAGAAGGAGCCTTAGCCACAAACTCATCTGTTATTTTCTCCTTGAACAGAGCATCATCTGGGTCAGAAATTCTACTCCACTCGTTAGTTCACAGAGTTCTCATGCGTGGTGCAATTATTTTTTCACCAGCATCTCACCATCTTTTTAGCTGAACTGAAACAGATACACAGGTTGTGCAAGACTTTGTTTTTTTTTTCTGTGTCAATATCAAATTGAAACATTTACTCTGCATTGCAGTGGCCAGTATTAACCATCTGGATTGGATGCAAAAGTCAAATCTGCATTCATAACTCCTTCCACCTGAGATAAACCATCTGCATTACCCAAGCAGGCAGTTTCAGTATTTCAGTAGCATCAATTCCATTTTTCTCGAGCCACAGGGCCACGCACAACTTCTGCTCTTTTAAACATCAAGAAGGTGGCAGTTCACAAAGCTGTTGCCAAATGAAACAAAGCAAACCTTCCCCATGAGTGCAAACCAAAGGTAAAAGAAAAAAAAAATTAAAAAGGAGTTCTATCCAAAGTTTAACTTTACCAGGTTTGACCTTCTTTCCCCCCAAGGTCAGGTGTTCTCAGGATTAGGAAAAGCTGAAAATTGTTGCTCAGTACTTTACAGAGGAAGAAAACTGTGCCTAAGGACTCTAAATCAAAGACAGATTCCTGCTCTACTCACCTAATCCTTCTCAGGAGCAGGAGAGAAAAATGTGATGGTGGGTGGGCATTAAGAACCAAACCAGAAACATACTTTCCTACTTTGCCGGATAAATGCCAAAAACTTGATCGAGCAGCTGTGTGCTTTGCAAGACTCTCAGTCAAAAGCTTCCTCAGCCAACAAAGTTCCAAAAATTGCAAACTGTTGAGTCCCATCAGGTTAACCCAGCCTGATGAACCCAGCCTTCCCAGATGCTAACTACAGGTGAAAACCACCAAATCTTCCCTCACCTTAGAACTAATGGCTTATCTCAGAAGTCAGAACTGGCCAGTCATTCAAAATCCTCAGTGACAAAATACACTTGGATTTAACAATCAAGTGAAAATAGCTCAAATAAATCTGATCATCTCAGAATGGCAACCATGGGGCAGCCAAAACTGAGCCGCAATGTGGAAGTAATTATCCATAGAACAATGGTACAGACAGCTTTTATGCTGCTGAGTTCTAACTCAGGTTCTCATCTAGAGAAACCTGACCCACATGGTTAGTTTTCCACCCACAACCATTGAGGAAGCAGCAGCAGTGCAGATCCATGCCCACACAGCTGGCCCTGGTGTGGGAGATGGATCACCACAGATAGGTTTTGCTTAAGCCCAGGCAGTCCTGCTTAAAGCCCAATGCAGCTATGAATTACAGCCCTAAATCTCATGGAAGCTAAAGCTATCAAATACAAGAATTCTCACTTCTACCTATGCTTCTGACACTGTCAGGCAGCAGCGACACACAAAACCAACCAGCCTATTACTTAGACTTTTTTTTTTTGCTTAAGCAGGGAGACTTGGAAGTAGTTTGCTCATGGGCAGTGTGATCTTTAAAGCTTGCTCTGAACTCAGGTTATCCAAGTACTGTTCCTATGTGAACAATTTAAATACAGAACACGGTACTTTCTCTTCCCTCCCCAAACTGACAAACAGTAATGATGGCTTCTGAAATCTGATTTTGCATTTTACTTCAAAGTATTTTATTTCATAAGCTCCTGAAGCTTTTTGGATTGATCCCAGTTAAAGTCATCTATCTGCCAGTTTCTACTAGCTATTTCCTCACTGGTGACTGTGGCATGTCTGCCACGGAGGAAAACATGAAACCTGACAAATGGATACAGAAAACTTCTGAAGCAGTGTATGTGTCTTGCTGCATCTTTGCAGAGAAAGACATAAATCCAAGCTCATATAACTATATATATTGTGCACACAGAGACAGTTAAAATGTATCTAATATAGACAGGACAGAAATGAATGTACATTTCAATAGTTGTTTCTCATAAAACAAGTTTATATACATTTTATAGATGACTAGGTTAAACAGATGAAAATATAAATAGCTATAAAACAAACAAACAAACAAAAACCTGAGTTCAAGCAAGCACAATTTAAAGTCTTCTTAGACATACACTCCCCTAAAATCTGCCAGGGTACAGAGAAAAAATCTTTATACAAATTATTACTATGGTCACAAGAGCTTTCAAAGGACCATACCAAACTGTTCTGACTTCCCAACAAATCAGAATAAAATGCCTCTTGAACTGGATGGCAATCCAGTGAATTGGAATTATGCATTAAGGCTACAGCTACTGTATTTGGCAGAGATTCAATCCCTGTAAAGTCACCTTCAGAAACTGGGCATGACCTCCACTTTTTAGAGCAAAGGGTGCAATATTTTGGGCTGCTTCTTTTGCTTTGTTCTAATGTGTCCTGAGAGCTCCAAAGGGAAACTGCAAAAGCAGCACAACTTCCACTGTGCTGATTTGCTGATGTCCTACTGCTGAGAGGGAATTAGCTCCTTGGAAAGCAGGCACTTCCAAACCAAAGCTGCCCAGGCTGGGCAGGGCACATCCTGGGGCTTTGGAGCAAGGGCTGAGAGACCAAGATCTGATTCCTCACAAAACTGGGAGCTGAGCTCTGGGATGCTGGTTCAGGTCTCACTCCAGTGACTGTCTGGTCAACATCCCTGCCTGTTAGAGCTTTCTTTTCATCTTTCCATATGGAAGATGGGAAACAAGATGAGCTGCAAAATTTGTGCACACAGAAGAGCTTATTTCAGCCCTCTGCCATGCTGGCTCCTCAGCTTTTTATAACTCTACCGTCTAGTTAGTTTTACACCATTTATGCCACCTCAGTTTCCTCACAAATACTGTTGAACTGGCACAGGCAAAACCAAACCACCACAGTTCAGACCAGTGATGTGATTTTCAGTGTGTCTAGACATGATGCATACTACAACCATTTGCAGCTGCTTGGTGCAAATCACATTACTGAACATATCCATGAACTGGGGGCTTTCTCCAATGCTGGCAGTAGCTGAGATTATGCAGGGGTTTAGTAGCTGGGGACACAAAAGGAAAAACTTCATCTTTAATATGAAAGGTAAGCCTTGATTGTCTAGTTTCTATACTGTGGCTGAGGAGCCCAGAAAGAAGAGAGACTGGCAGGATCCTAGAAGAGAAGCCAGGTAATTAGAAATCAAGGTGCAGCAGGTGAAGGAAAGTGTTACAGTCTCTGTAAGCTGATGATGGGAAGCTCACATGCAAGAGACAGTTGGACAAAGGCAAGTTTTAGCTTCTGCACAAAGACAGATTTTTGCCAAAAAATAATATGAGATTAGATGCTTGTTTTTTTATCGGGGTGCTCTTTGAGTTATGACTCTAATGCTGCAACATCTTTTAAATATCTTGTTTTCAACTCAGCCGCTGTGGGATATGGCAAATGTAAATAAAACTGCTTCAGAAATGAAAGTCTCTATTTATGTAGCATTTGTAGCTGTTTAAAATACTTTTTATGTCTGTGTTTATTTGATTCCAACTTGACATGGCAATTACTAAGAGTAGCATTTAAATTACTAAAGCACTTGCAAAAGAGACTGCATGCATCTCCATTTCTTTAGGCAAAACAACTCCACAATTGTCCTAAGTGTTGTAATATATACACTCAAATTTCTGTCCTAAAACATCTGATTATTTCCCACTAATTTGTAAAAAGATTTTTTTTTTATTTTTTAAAGAAAAAGTCCTTTGCAAAAGGTCCTTAAATAACAAAAAAAGCCCCATAGCTCTGTTGGAATATTGTTTGCTGCAGCTTGCTACACCAAACACACACTCCCAGACAGGTTATGCAGCTCTAGGGACTCCCATATTTAAATATTCTCTGCTTGTAGTTGGTATTTCTCTGCTTTTAAAGTGTTGTAATGCTGCATTCTTTCAAGATCACTCAGAGTTGAATCATATACTCTTATCTATTCAGAAAAAGAATAGCTTAATTAAAAAGTAAAAGGTGTTTTTTGCCATTTCATCCTAGACAAACTAATGAAATGGAAGGATGAGAAGTTCAGAAGAGTAAGACAATGTAAAAAAAAAAAAAAAAAAAAAAAGTCCAACTTACCCCTCTCCATCACACAAAGGAAAATAATCAATTGTCTTTCCAAAGACAATGCAATGATCCTGACTATACATCTCCTGTACAACAGAAATAATTGCAATTCTGAAATTATTCTAAATGTTTCACATGCCTATCAATTCCTTCAAGTTACAAGAGCTAAACAAAGACAGAATCACACTCTGACCCCTTTAAAAACATCAAAGTGCCACATTTATCAGTCCTGAATCTTCCTTACAACCCAACCTTTAGTGATTACGTTACACTGCAACTGATTATTCATAATCTGTCCAGAAACTACAAATTATTTATTGATTTTGCTCTAATATTATCAAGTTCTAAAGAATAATTACTGGTGTAATAGTTAGCCAAGTTGTTATGAGAATTGTAAGCCCTTTTGGTTAATGCATGGCATATGTCTGAGGCATTCAGCTAATTCACATATCTGTCTGCACTATTAATAGAGAAGGTTACATGCCAATTATCCAGGGTTCAATCAGCCTGTTAGGATACAATAGCTGCAGTGTTCACACACTTGATGTGCCACATTCCTCACAGACATTATAAGCAGCTGGTCCAGATAAGACCACTGGGGCTTTAATATTTAGGAATCACTCCTTCATCCAACCTGGACTGTGATTTTTTTTTTTATTGTTACATTAACTGAGGTTCTCTTGTTACCTCTAATCTCTCTGCTTTAAAATTATTTTTAGATTCAGCAATACTGAAGTCAACTGACATTTCCCTCCTGTTAGGAAGGAAAACAGATCATTGTAAAAGGCTGTAGCAAACCCCGTAGACACAATAGATTCAGAAGTTCTCCAAATTCCCCCAAACTAACAGCATTCCTCTGTTGTGAGGAGGCACATTAATACTTTTGGTATCACCCAAATCTGTAAAAAGGAGCACGTTGAAAAGACTGTTCCATACTAAATGCTTAATCTCATGTAATTATTTTGCCCGCTTTACTTAAAAACCCGAATGCATTTTTAAAATACCAACACCCATTTATTTATGTTGTACTTTGTCCTGCATTTTCATTCCTTTTTTCTATTTGGAGGAATAGTAGCTTTGGAAGAAGTATTCTTATTTAGTTTAGAGAAAGGTAAGAAACAGCATGCAAACAAGCAATTTAGAGTGCCATGTTAGTGAAGGCACTGTGAGCTCGATTGGGGATTTCACCACATGAAAACCAGACATTCATCTGTTCCCATGGAGATTCTCCTTCTCCCAGTCAATCAGGGAGCTGTTCAGGTCAAACAATAGGCAGTGGTTCCTTTTCTCATCTTACAAACAGATACCCCCTCCCTCCTCCTCCTTCTATTTACGGGCATTTTTTGTGACATTTAAACACCTACAACACAAGAAATTATATTTTCCAACTATTAGGAAAAAGTATTTGATGATATTTTTTTCAAGCACACAGAATTATATAAAAATGAGGCCATCCCGGACTCTCAGATCATAATCTTATGTACATCCTGAACTTTTTTCTGCAGTATTACATGAAGATATTATCTTCATAAGATGTGAGCATCATTAGGTTGCCAGGCTACCCTAAAAGTGTGTGAAATGTCTGGGATAACTGCATGTAACTTTTAAATCATGAAATCAGACTTAAAAGAAAGGCAACACAGACTAATACTAGAGAAAAATCAAAATGTGATTACTTACAGAGCCATCAGCTATTTCCTAAAAATATAGCAGCACATAGAAAACAGTTGTACAACACAGAAAGGAAATATTTTTAATAATGCTGCTGCTGTGCAGGTATTTAGGGCTGGCTGAGGAACACCACATCAGAGCACATAGGTGGGATGCTTTGTTACAAACTCAGTCAATTGAGAATTGCATTTTTTCATCACTGCTGCCCATTTGTTTCCACAAATGTATGCATTTAATCATGTTATTATGTAACCCTACATATATTTGTAAAATTAGAGACTCCTATATGTTATTACTTAGAAAACTATAGGTTCACTTTTTTTCTACTCTCAAAAAACTCTTTATACAGTATTAAACTTTTCTCTCTCAAAATACCTCTGAATAGTAAGCTGTGCAGATTCCCTGATGCTTGAGCATGGAGTTGCTCCACCTAAGGAAGAGGACTCATGAAACCAAACTATTCAGCACCCTGCTTCCCCTGACAACTTCAGAACCTCTAGACCATTTGGGGAAGAGCTGCTGAAATTGTTTAATTAATTTCTTGATTAATTCATAGCAGTGATGATTAATCCTCTGGGTTTTATGCAAATGTATGACTTGGCAGAGGGGAGAGAGCACCCAAATCAGGAAAGGCAAATAAAATTCCATAGTTACTGAACTGTCAGGCAACTAATCAGCACATAGCTGCTGACAGCCCAATCCTGATGCCTCTGCCGAGCCAAACAAGCAAAAAGACATACATAAAAAGATGTATTGCTGTTGGATGGAGAGAATACTGGAGTGTATTACAGAGCAGGAATCAGAATCAGGCCTGGAGGTTTGTTGGCAGGACAAGGGGATATCTGAGTATATAACCCACATGGATATAAAACTCCAGTTTGTTGGTTCTCTTTAGAAAAGAAATGCCTTAAATGAGGGTTTACACTGATGCTTGTGCCTGAAAAGCAGAGTCACAGCTTTGCAGGTACATCTATAAAAGTGAAGTGTCAGATCCCAACCCCCTGATATCAGGCTGAGTGGCCGTGCCTGTGTAACTGCACCACTTGGTACTTCCTCACTGCATAAATATTCACGTAGGAAGGGAACTTCCCATCCTAAAGAAAAACAAAACCAAAAAAACCAAACAGCAAAGATACTACTCTACTCTCCTCCAAGCTCCTCCATAAATGCCATCTCTACTGGGAGGCACCAGCATCTGTTCCACACACAGCCTAATGCCTTCCCCTTGTTTTGGTCTGTAATTGTCTGAACTCCTTGGGCAGGCTGTGTACACAATGCCTGCTTTTATGAGGGATTCACAGTGGGCCTCTTGGTGTTACTGTATTACAAATACTAACAAAGGTAAGCGGCTCCTGCCAAGGGTGTGCTGAGACCCAACACAACCCTGGTGCAGTATGGCACCCCTCGCCCCTGTAAGTGGGTAGAATTCCAAAGTGGCATTACCCGAAGTAAAAATGCATTTGTAGGAAACCATAAAGCATAATTTTCTGTCATAGTCTCCTAAGAAAACGATAGGAAGGAAATCTTGCAGTCTAGGGAGAAGATTTTTGATCAGACGAACTCTGAAGAAGTTGAAAGCTCACTGGGTAAGAATAGAACAGGAAACTGCAAATGACACCAGTGGTTAGGATTGTATGATTAAGTAACTGCCCTCCTTTTTAATGAAGTCACTCAAGTACAACTAAACAGCAAAGCAAAGCAGTAAAGTCAATAGATTTAAAT
The DNA here is from genome assembly GCA_023637945.1 of Phaethornis superciliosus. Taxonomy (NCBI): domain Eukaryota; kingdom Metazoa; phylum Chordata; class Aves; order Apodiformes; family Trochilidae; genus Phaethornis; species Phaethornis superciliosus. The sequence goes on from JAJQWJ010000019.1 coordinate 8,488,356, forward strand.
TCTCTTAGCTTTAAACAAGCCCGGCCAGTTATACAGCTTTTCAGAAAACAGCATTTCCATCCCCACACGGGGAGATTTCGTTTATCTGAAGGGTTGGACTAGAACAAAGAAATGTGAGCTCCGAAACTGTTCCTGAACCAACTCTGTAAACAACCTGAGGGGGCAGGGGGGTTAAATTATAAAGTCAGAGATAGTTAATAAATAAACAACATTAAATTTCACACGGGGAATGTAAGTTGGTATTAACTACCCTTTGTGCCATTTAGCAAGAGCCCGGTGACCACCTATTCTTGTCAGTGATTTCTCACCTATTGAAAAAATACATTTGCAAGTGACTTAACCTTTGAAACACTCAGCACTGCTGAAAAGGGGCTGATGGGCTGGCACCTGTCCTGAAAACGCTTTTATCTATTGAATAAGCCTTGACTGAATTAACCGTTTTCAAGAAGTGCTCTCTGTTTTCACATACTGTAGTTAAGCCATTAAAGGAACAATATTATCACTCCTGACTCTCCCTAGGGTTTGTTTTTTTTTAAATCTTTCCTCCCCGTTGGGAAGAAGTGATCCTGTGCAAAACTGAACTGCTGTTTATCAATGCTGAGAGCCCTGGGTAACATCCTGCATCAGTTTATTCAAACCCAGTACTTTGTACTGACTCATTCTTGGTCACATATTCCTCTTGTGCCTTGTTGCAAAGCTAAGAAATTAGATCATGAACTTTCAGATCAGCAGCATCCTTAACAGACTGTGTCTGGGCTCAGGGTCTGCAGCTCCAGGAGTGTAAATGAAAACTCAGTTAAATATGTATGTGTAAATACATTCGATGATATAAAATAAATTATATAAAATATATTTTACTATAAGGCCAAGGGTTGAATAACATTACCAAGATGTAAAATACAGTCGTGGATTTTATTTCCTTTTACTTCTTTCGTGGAGTATTTAAAATACAGTTCAGTTTTACAGACAGCAGAGACTCTTGAACATGCGGGAAGTGCTGATAACCAGAAAAAGGAAGTTGCATGTCATAGTAAAAATGAGCTAGAACTGTCGGTAGTATTAATAGACAAAGAGAAAAAGGGAAAGTAGCATATGAAACATTACCTGGAAAAAAAAAAAAAAAAAAGAAAAAAAAAAGCAAAAAAAAAAAAAAAGCAGAATCTTTGAAGAGCTAGATCCTCAACTTGTCGCCATACCTAAGAAAAGGCAAAGAAGCAAACCAGTGGACTGACTGATCCTAAAAGCAAACTGAATCCTCCTTAGGGATTTTTTTTTTCTTGCATAAGAGGGTGGAAGGAAATCAGGCAAGAATAATTAGCAAGAAACCTTTCCCCTCCCAGACCAGATCAGGTCTGAGATGAGAATTTGAAGAGAAACTCTGCTTCCACTTAAGTAAATTGGAATATGCCAATTTTTGACACTAAGATCTCAGCCTAGGTAGCAGATACATTTCTGTAGGTAAAATTTACTGCTTAACATAGAAAAAATCCTGTAATTAATGTCTTGCATCAAGGTGAACTGATGTAATTCTTAACATTTAACAGAAAATCATCTATTTGATGGATGGTTTTAAGCACTTTAAACATATATAAACAGATATTTTAAACATTTAAAAATAATATTTGCATTTTTTTTTGCTCCAGTGTGGCAGAACAGTAGTGGGAGTGTGGAATGTATGAGTGGTGAATTGGGGGTCCAAACTGCCAAACCCTCACACTATCAGTGACTCATATTAATATGAATGAATTAATTTTTGAATGCAAATTTTCTGATTTTTAATATTCCATTATCTGGGAAATTCTGGGGAAATCCAGAATCTTTTGGCATCCATACAAAACTCATTCATTTCAAGAATTCATTTCATGAGCACAGATTGACAATTTATACCCACAGTTACCAAGTTCCATATTCATGACTGTATTACCAGGATAATGAAAATTAGGCCAAACTTCATTTTTAACCCTGTGTGAAATGTATTCAGACCAGGTGCTTCAAATTCCTTAAAAATGCTTACAATAACTATTAATCCAGTATTCTTATTGTACAGATTGTAATCAAGAATTCAGATGCGTGGTCTACTTCAGATATCAAGAAAATGATTTTTTAAAAACGTCTATCACCAAAAAGGGATTAAAGAACAATACAGTAAGCAATATGTAGCTTTCATGGGTTATCCCACCCAACCAGCCTGAAAAATTCCTATGAAAAGAAAATAGTAGAAGTAATGTCTTTTTATCACTTGTGCTGGGCAGTACTCAGGAATCCCAGTGATGAATCAGGACCTCATGAGAAAGAAGAGGTCCTGTGCCAGAGGCACCACTGCTTAGAGATTCCAGGGTTCTAAATATTAAAATACTTACTGGGGTGTGTTTTCCTTAGTAGACAGTTAAGAAAATAGTACCTCCAAGACAAATGATATGGTATGTGTTCTTTCCAGTGACAGAGCAGAGCACAGCTTCTGCAGCCTGGCCTTTTCATTGATGATGCTGAGTAACCTAAGTATATGCTGAAATGAGTAACTGAGCCTGACACATGCTTTACTCACACCCTGATGCACTGTCTGTGAAACCTTTACCTTCAGAAACAAGCTGAACAATACTACTAAGTGTAGAGGCATAGGGAAGAAGAATGCCATAGACTGCAGACCATGGGTAAACAGACCTGGTGACTCTTCTTGGTTTAGAAGAATATGTAAACAAAATGGCTATAAAGCCCTGAGCTTATGTGTGCTACATATTTACCTAAGTATGACTGCTCTGTGGAACAACCAAAGACCAGTGCAGGCAGGAGATAAAAGTTGTCTAACAGGATGTTATCAGAAGGAAATAAAGTAACTCAGTTTCTTAGCTATACTTACTGCTACTTGCTATTAATTTTCCTGAATACAAACAACTGAGGCCTTCAACATCATATTTCAATAGAATGCTCTGACACACTCACTGTTTACTTTCAGGGAAAACAACGTAGCAAGTCTATAGGATGGCTAAATTGATTGTAAGTTTAATTGTATAGCAAGCTGTTTACAGTAAGAACATGTTCACCCCAAAATACAATGTATAATAATGATATCCACCAATTCTTTAAACTCAGATAATAGCCCAAAGAAACTGAGGATATTACACAGTAACAAAAACCCAGTGGTGGAAAAGCTCCTCATTTCCTCTTAGGCCTTAGACCTCTGTTTGAAAATGTGAAAAAATATATTTTGAAGATGAATGTCTTTTGTTACTGCAGCACAATTACATGAAAATAGTGGTACCACAAGTACAAGAGAAAGAAGCAGTGCTAACATGCACTGCATTCCATCACATACATGAAATTAATTCTAGTCATTTATTTTTGCATTAAGAAATTGAGATACTTCAGGTATGTCATTGATTGGAGTTTCGTATCTTAAGCCAAACTTTTGCACTAAAACACTTTATTCTAATTATTTTGTTGCCTCATAGTTTTTGGATTAAAACCAAACTCTTCACCCCGGGGGTGAAAACTTGGAAGGTTGACTTCTATTCAGCTGGGGTTTTTTTGGTTTGTTTCCTAATTTGCACAACTGAAACTCAAGTCAGTCAGTAAGCTGGTACACCAGCCCTGACTCAGCACTCAAGTATGTCAGTGTATCTGGGGTGTGACTCCACCGAAGTCAAGCTGGTATAAAATTAAAAGAAAAATGAGTGTGCAGGGTGCTGTGTGTGCAGCAAACCCAGCCCAGCAGCGACCAAGCCCCTCCCGGAGGGTCCCCCCCAAGAATCTCAGGTGGGGTTCAGTCTGCCCCAAATGCATCCCATGTCCTGGAGAGAAGAGAGCAGGGGGAAGAGCCAACAAACCCAGAGGATGTCACCAGCACCCCATCACCTGCATGTACCTAAGAGAAACCAGAGAGAGCAATAAAAGCTGCTGAGTTAAAAAAAAAAAAAAAAAAAAAAAAAAAAAAAAAAAAGAAAGAAACATAAAAACAAACAACTGCAAAAGGTCAGGGACAGAGAAAGCAGAAATCTGCCAAGTCTGCCTGCCTGATGGCAGACACCCTCGTGTTTTGGTTTCTTCTTCAAGCAGCTGTTAAAAACGAGCCCCTTCCCTTCCCTCCCCCTTCCTGGCCATGCCCCCCCCTCCCCATTCCCGGCGGGGAATCCAATGGAGGTGGGGCCCATCCTTACCCAGGATTTGGGATTCATGGGAGAGGCAAGGACACTCTGGAGCTCTTGCAAAATAATGCGGGAAACGGTGCTAAAGATGAGAGGCCACTCCTGGCTACTAGAAAAGAAAAAACCCCAACCAACCAAACCACAAAACAACAACAAGAACAAAAAAAAAACAACACAAAAACACGAAAATACAAAAAAACATACCCAAACCCAAAGAACAAACACCCCTCCCCCCCAAAAAAAAAAATCCACAACAAAAAACACACCAAAAAATAAACCAAACAAAAAGCCCAAACAAACAAAAACCCAAACCAAAACCCCAAACTTCATTTAACAGCACAACAAAGTGGAGGCTATTTTAGTCATTTTAATCTAGGCATGCCAGTGTAAAACTGTAAGCATTTTAATTTAGAGCTGCTTTGAAAGGCATAAAACCAAAATAGGATCACAACTATTCATGAAATTATTTTTTAATTTTTTTCCTGCTTTCTGGTCTGCAGTTGCTCAGCCCCCTGAAAATTTGGCACCAGAGACAACTCTCATGAATATAACTTTCCAGTTACAAAAAGGCTATATCTGATCTCCTCAAAGAGATAAACCTAATGTTGAAAACATTCTCTATAATGGCATTAGGTTGTCATCAGTGCTTGCACTGGGAACCAAAATGGGAAGAATGTACCAATTATTTATTTTAAATTTTTTTTTTATTTAATAAAACCCAGTGAACCACGTGCTTAAAGTCAAGCATTTGTTTAAAGTGCTTAAGGAAGTAGGAATGGCTTAACGTCTGTCTTTGGAGGAAGAGAGTTGATAAAACAGATTACAGTTTTACCACAGCACTGACATAAAAATGGATTCAAACCCTCTTCTGAACTAAAACCAGTTATAATATAATCTTTGTCTACACCAAAGACTTCTGGCTTTGTAACCATCAAAATAGATTTTTATTACATAAATTTCCCCCAAAAATGTTAACTGTGCCCTTATATTATTTTTGTTAGCTCTTTTGAAAACAAACAAAGTCTTATTTATATGGTTCTGACATGTCTGGTACAGATCAAGTGGTGAATTTAAACTGTTCTAGTTACATTAATACAAATACAAGTTCATTGATGACACTTCATTTTGGAAAGCAGTCAGTCAGCTAAATACAGTTGTGTAATAGTAATTCAGTAAACTAGAAAAATTGCCCATGTAGGCAAACCCACATGACTTTTAGTCCTGGCATACAATACCATAGTGTTGGCAAACAGGGTTTGGGGGGGAAAGGACTTGTCTTTCTCTTTTAGGATTTTTCAGTGTCTAGCTCAAAAACTCCTGATCCATGACTGCATGAATTAATATTAATTGTTTCATTATTAATAAAATTATTAATTGGGAAGCTACAGCTAGTCCCCACCCATTCTTTCCATTGCAGCCTACCAGCCCTGTGCTCTTCTGAGGGACAACACAGGATGTATAAATGGGACAATACACACAAAATGAAGGCAGAACAGTGAGCTTTAAAAGAGCAATATATTCAGGCTAAACCTGCTGGTCTCCCCTACTTGTCCTGCCAAAGCAATAGTAGAGAGAGAACTTGGTGGGGTTGCCTTATGTCATGTCCAAGCTCAACAGAGCACTTTGGTGGTCTTCAAAAGACAGCGAGCACATGGCCAGCTGCAGATACAGCTGTTTCCTAGCCCCAGTATACCAGAGTCACCCTACATAAGCAAAGAATACTTGGGAGTGACCAGACATACGGCTGTATGGCCAGAGGACAGCAAGTAACAGCTTCAGCCATGACCAGAGCAGCACATTTACCCACAATCTTGAGTTCCTTTCCTTCCAGCCCTTTCCCTGCCCTACCAACTCAGAAAAAAAAAAAAAAAAAAAAAAAATTAATATTAAAATTGGAGGTTGTCAGGCAACGTAGCTAAATTTACATCCATCTTCAGCACTCTCCTGCTTCTTAAGGGAACAGCTTTCCTATCGGAGGGCTGTTGGGTTACATCTCTCATTCTCTTTTCCAGGCTGTACAATGGTGAACACCTGTTCATTCAGCAGCTGATGGAAGACATAATAGCTGTGTAACTGTAAATAGTCAGCAGCTGTAAATGTTGATGCAAATCATACCTAAATGATTGAAAGAGCTGACAGAGCCTATTATGCGTCCTGCGAGCATTGCCACCCTACTCTTGTGGCATTTCATTTTTCCTGAGCAGTGACAAGCCTGGTTTTGCTCAAGTTAGGGAATGGAAGTACATTCTTCATGAGATCTAAGAATCTGTAACACCTTACTCCTGTGGTTAAAGTTTTAAAGTGATCTTTTGATAAGAATTACTGCTCTCTGGCTCCTGTCCCAGCTCTGCTGAGGGCAGAGGCTGAAAGATATTTGAAGCTGCAATACTAGAAAATCAGTTGAGGGTGGAGGAGAATGGTGAAACTGCCTGTTCTAACTGCAAATGACACTACTTTCAAAAATATCTATGGTAACAGCATTTAGCAAAATCATTTTAAAAACCAGATCAATGCAGGCAAACTACCTCTTCCCAGGAGTTTTTTGGCTCAATGCTTACTATGTCAAAACACAGAACAGCTTTAACTGAAACACACACACACACACATGTACACCCCCCCTCACACACTGCTTGTCACAGCTCGTGGGAAGTAGCATGGTTTAACAGATAAATAACTGGAGTGGAGTTGAGGAAGCTTTAGCTGTATCAGTGCTGGTAACTCCAGGTGTGTCCTGCTCCTTAGGGAAGGGCCCAGGGATGCTTCATGGGGTGAGGGATGAGGCAGCACTTGCTGGGCACACTGTGCTCTCTTATCCCATCTGCCTGCCTTGTTTCCTGAAGACAAGACTGGCAGGTTTTTTGTCCAAAGCAACGCTTTGCTTCTAAGGGGCAAATGTGGTTTTCATGCAGTTCCTCAGTCACAGCATCTGTCCTTCCATGCCAGAGCCACTGGATCTCAACTCTACCAAACTCTGCTGCAAGGAGAGAAAAAAACTGACGTGGCCTCAGCACAACACAGCTGCCAGGCTGAGAACTTTGGAGATGTGTGGGGTGCTGCTCCCAGGGAAGCCAGCCAGGGATTGCTCTGCCACTGGGTACCACCTCTCTCCCTGCCCTTCCTTGCTCATGCCATGCCAGAGCAGAGAAGTGATCTGGCTGAGGATGAACAGAGACACAGAGGAGATTTATGCCATGTTAAGGCTACTGTGAAACCACAGCCTGAAGGCTTATGTGAACATTAAAAATGCCACCCAAAAATGTCATCATCTGATTCAGCATGACTTCATTGACAAACGATTCTTCTGAAGACCTGCCCAGGATCGTGTAAACACCTCACAGAAAATAACCGAATTCATCTAAATTCAGAGATGCATGTTCAATATGTTTCTGTATCATTCATTGCCCAGATAAAATATTTATGAGCGGGGATTTTATTATTGAATTACCTGTTTTTATAAATTCTAATTTAAAGAAAGAAATCTATCAAATAGGAAATTATATTTTTAAACTCACTTCTTTAGCAGTGACTGTTAAAATCTGGAGAATTTTACCTTCTAACCAATGACACAATATTTTCTGTAACAACACAAAAACCTGTAAAATATAATTACTTGCAAAACATTGCTTGTAAATATTTTTACAGCAACTGTTGTTTATTTAAATACCGATAAATTTCATATAATAAAATAATGACTCGTTATAAATAACCGTTGTCTAACACCTTTAAGCTGCATGTCTTCTTTCTTTCTGCCTTTCCCTTCCTCCTACTCCAGTGGTGTCAAATTGCATTGAAGTCAATTAAGAACTGCTCATTTATTATACACACCTTGTTAGAGGAAGAAGGATAATTGAATGCCAAGACTCCTTTTCCTTCATGTCCATGATTTAAAGTAACACGATAGGTAATAAGGATTTTTGAGATTAGATGGCTTATAAATAGATGTGTAGGATTTCTTTTTTAAAGGCTCCATTTTAGAGAAGGCCCATTTCTTTGATTTGGACTATTGAAGTGTGCACTAACCTGTGTGGCTGATGTTGCAGGGACAGGGGGATTAAGCCCTTTTTTTAAAAAAAAAAATTCTGTAAGTGAAAGGTTTTATTGGAGAAGGAAAACAAGGAGGGTGGTAAAGGCAAAAAGACAGCTGGGGAATGAATGATGAGCAGAGCCCTTTGTGCCACCATTTGGTTTTAACACTAGGATTGCTGTGAAATGGTGGCTGGTGCTAATGCAGAAGTAGCACAAAAATATCTCAGCTGTGATCCCTTCTGGTTAAGTACAGTGTTGTAAAAAGGAGAGAAAAAAATAATCCCTAAAACATCTTTCTGATAATTCTTGCTTTTCATAGATATGAAAGCAGAATGAAAAATAAATTTGTCTCTTTGTGCAAGCAAGGTTCAGTCTACCTGTTCTGTGTCAACATTACTAAAAGGCCCGAGAATGAACTTCTAAAAATGTGCTGTGGTGCAAAGCTGGAGTCCAAACCTGGACCCCATCAAATAACTTTGTATAATAACATTTAAAATAATCTGGAGCAGTATCTCAGACCTAGAGAGATAGCCAGACTGATGGAAACTGGAAACAAATTCAGTTTTCCTGTCCTGAAAGCAAATGGAATGGCCCAGCAGCAGCTTTACACATTGTGATGGAGAGAGCTCCATCCAGGCACCAAAGGTTTGTCTGTGGCTATGCATGAGCAATCTCCCTTTTATCAAAATCTCCTGTTTCATAAGTGTCTTTTGCTTGAAAAGGAGGATTTTAAAAACCACGTATAGGCACTCCTTCCCCCTCCAGTGCCTGTTTTCATAGCACTTTTCTTTTAGACCACCTTCCTGCACATGCAAAAATCTGAATAGTCACTCTCCCCCCACCCCCCAAGGAATGTACAGAGATCAGATAAAGTAAGGTTCAGACTACTGAAATTTACACCAATAAATTACAGTTCAGAGAAGAAAGCTCTGCCTAAGCCACGTGTAAAAACATCTCCTTAAATGTTCCTTCCTTCTAAGCAAGAGCAGTCTAGTTCATTCAAGGTGACTCATCTAAATACATATTTAAGGCCAAATGTCATTCCTCTATTATTTATTAGCTGAACATAAAGTCCCCAAACAGAATTAGAAAGCCACAGTCCCAAACGAGAGGGACTCACAACAGATTTATTTGGCCATTTCTGAGAGAGAAATTATTCTCTAGAGGCTTTAAAATATTACTTTTCAGGTATGATTAAAAATAAAAAACACCAAACACCCAAGCCTCTTGATGCAAAGTTACCTGTTCCACATACCAACTGTCTGGTAAAGTTAAATATGTTGGATGTTTTCTCAACCAATGCGAAGCAATTAGGTTCGATTGGGGTTTAATGATTCTCCAAATGCCTTTTTTTGTTCTGTTCCTTTGTCCTGAGGGTTTTTCCTATCACATCGGACCCAAGCGAGGGTGGGTGATGAAGTGCACGTTTGATTGGGAGGTTTGAATAAGAATTCATTCCTAGCAGCTTTTACCCCCTCAAGGAAATAATGGTAAATAAACAAGAGAAGAATTAAGAAACTGCCTCTGTCCTATTTCCTTGAAGGAAGCAGAACTGCTTTTTATTATTTTCTTTTTATTTTGCTCCTTTTCTCGTGGACCTCTTCTTCCAGACAGCCCCTCCTGACCAGCAAGGGCAGTTTAATGTATTAAAGGTTTCAAATGCTGATGTTTAAATGTTTTCAACGAATATGTTAATTACAATGGACAAGCCTTTAGCACTCTGCTGAAACAGCAGCCTGAACATTGTGCATTTAGCAGATCCTATAAGGTGATGACAGCTCACAAGGAGTTGATAAACGCCATTCCTCAGGAAGATAAATGTAAACCAAACCTCAAATCTCTGGCAATCTATTCACAAATCTAAGTATTTTACAAGAACTTTTTCAATTTAAGGGACTGTGAATTTTAAAAAGCAACACTAGAAATTGGGTTGGCTTTTATTTAAAAGCACTGAGAAAAACATAATATAAAATACAAATGTCAAAACAAAAGAAGGTTAGGAGGAAAACATTAATATTCCCAGCTTGTCCCAACTCCCTGCTGCTCGACATAAAAACCGACTCTAAGTTCCAGAACTGCAGGGCAAGTCCCTGTCTCTTGCAAGGTAATAATAGCTGTAAATGATAGGAAGGAACAGGTGGATTTCAGAGTTTATCAAGCTAGAGAGATGCGGTATCAGTGCCCTAAACACACGCACAAATGGGGGCTCTCAGCTCTCCCCGGAGCCCCTTGCCCTTGTGTCCCACAGCTCCATGGAGGATTTGGGCTCCATGGAGCTTTCAGGTGCCAGACCTTGTCCATCAGAGCCTGACAAATGCAGAAACTCTGCGAGGAACAAGCCAGTGGGTTTTTTAAAGTACAAAAATTCCCTTAGTGATCCCGTACCGCAGGAGCAGCCCCAAACCTGTGAATGTTCTCTCCAGTTGTACAGTCCCTGGGGACACTACAGATCTGAGCTTTCTTCCAGGGATCTGCACAGGAAAGTGTCCTCACAAAAAGCTCAGAGGAGTAGGGGCAATACCTGGAGAATTTGGTGCTAGAAACCATTTTGGCAGCTTGGTACAGGACCATAATTCATCTCAAATATGTTTTAGGGCCATTATGCACTTTCTACAGATAGACTGTCTTATAGTATTCTGTTTTATTTACCTTTTTTTATTTTATTTTTTTTAGTAAGACAACATATGTTTTACTAGCAGGCTAAAATATGCTTCAGTGGTTTTAACTTTCTGTGGAAACTTCAGACTTTGGACATGAGAATGCTAGATGCAAATCTCTGTTAACTTTAGAAAATGACATATGTGGGAGTCATGGAAGTTACTGACATGCACACCATGAGGGGAAAAAAAACAAAACAAAAAAACTAGGAAAGAAAAGAAAGACCCACAACCATTACCCCTTCTGCTATCTTTTTGAACATAACTTCACGTAAAAACAGTGAGACAAAAGTTCAGCACAGGCACAGGAAGATGTTTGGTCAGTTGTGCTGTGTAATACTACTGGCACACACAGATCTGCTTGCCTTGCGTTTTTTTCCCCCCCCCTCCAGTGTTCATCCACTAAAGTGCTCATAGCATTTTGCATACCTGAATCACAAGTTAAATATTTGCTGTGCACATACAATATGGGTCAATGGAGGATCAAAAAGTTAAGAACCTCAATTCAGAGCTCTGCTTTGTGAATCCTAAAGTTCAATGAAGTGATTTTTTTTTTATTATATTTTTTTTGGCACGAGTTCTAAAAGAGTAATTCTTTGGATTGTCTATTTTCAGGAATACTTCTAACAACAACAACAACAAAAAAGCTTGCTCCATAAACAAAATATGCTCCTTCTTGAGAATGCTCTTCTCAGAAGGATAATTGTGTTTTGGAATAAGCAAGGGAACACATTCTGTGCTGGGATATCAGAAACTGAAACCATGAATAAATAAAAGATGTACTAGAGACACAAGATATACAGAAGTGTGCTTCAAGTCTTGACAACACATTACTCTCAGCTTTGATGAAATCACAGAAATTGCACCAAACCTGGCCATATTCAGCCTGCTGTGTAAACCTGAGTGTACTTAAACACTCGGATGTTCCACTTGTGTATACAATATCCCACCACATAACTGCACAAAACATTCTCAGATCTGTCCTGGGTTATTCCCTTAGTACTAAGAACCTCAGTAGAGCTACATCTGTCTGTCAGAGCCTTCTGGGAAAGGACATAGAGGTGTATGAAGCCACCAGGCAGTCTGTGCCTTGAACAGGTAGTCCTTGTTGCTATCCCCAGAAAGACAGCTGAGAAAGTACATTAAAAAAAAATAAAAATCTATAATCCAGGCAGAGATGAGGTCCTGAATACTCTTGCTTCTATAGTGGCATCCCAACCACCAGTTATACCTCGATCAGAGTGCATTTTATATTGATTCCCCAAACTGGCAATTATTTGTAGCTGTGTACTCATGCAATCACCATGTGAGGCTCCTACAATGAAAAAATTATCTTCATTGATTTATTTATTATATCTGTTGACAAAGCAGAACCACATCTAAGGCAGAAATTTCTTGTTCTGATTTCAAGAGGTAGCATGCAATGACAGAATCACTCGCTCTACATAGTTTAAAATTCTTTCATACCAATTGCTCCACTTGTTCAGCTCTAGTGGGGGCCTGCATCAGGCACCATGCTCATGGGTTTGATTCATACAGATTTCAGGCACACATTGTGTGAAACATTTTAAAGAGAAAGAGATTAAAAATGTGGTTTGTTTGGTGGTTTTTTGGGTTTTTTTTGTTTGTTTGTTTGTTTTTTTAATCAGCATCTTAATGACTCATATAAAGTGCTTCCACACAAACTCAGAAAAAACCCTCAAGCAATGACTTATAGCAAAAATGTTTAGGGTATGTGTTAATGATTGTAGAATGGGTAGCATTAGAATTTGTTAAAAGCTATTTGGTGTCTGGGTAAGATATCTGATTAAGAATAATTCCTCTTACCTAAAATATTTTGGGGTATTTTCATAGGGAAAATTTAAACATTGTCATCTACTGCACGAGCTTCCAGAAGGGAGATTTCATCCTTCTCACTCATGTTAATTTGTTCAGCTGCACACATGAACGGTGGGAGTCTTTGTCCAGCCAAAGCTCTACTGAATTTCAACACTTTTAGTCTATGTCAGCTGCTTGGACCACAGACAGAAGAGGACAGTTCCTCAAAAAGTTTGGTAATAAAGCAGTTTTATTGAGGAAGATACTAATGCCCATATAAGTGAGGTAGAAAGATCAAGGCACAGATTGAAAGATTTGCTTGAGATCATAAATTAATTCAGTATCAGAGAATAGGAGACAGACTTCATAACTCTGACACTAAACACTATGGAGTAGCCTATTCCAAATTAATTTTTAGTGCAGTTCCAAGTGCAGTTTCTATCTTCCGAACAACACAGTGTCTCCCAAATCCCAGCTAAAAATTTTGCCCAACTCAGGACTGGTAACTGCTTTCTATTTATCCACCCTGATTCTTGCTGCAATATAATACCTTAATTATCTGCAGTTGTAAGCTTCCTATTTTCAAGGTGCTGATTTTTTTTTTCACATATTAACACTTCAAACGTACAAGACTTAGAGTAAAAATTAATATTTATGCCCAGTGTCATATTACATCTACTTTAATTGTAGGCTTATTAGGAATGGCAATAGAGAAATAAAAACATGAGCAACACAGCTGTAAATAGAGTATTACTTTGCATAACAAGGTGTAATTTATTATTGTCCAGAAGATCCCACACATTAAAGCATTTCTTAGCCCAACTGTCTCTACAGAAAACATTTATAGAAATGGCTCACTTTCTAACCACGAATGATAAGTTACTTTTGTTTCATGAAAGTACTGTATCTAATACTGTGGCTGTTTAGATCTTAGGTCATGGAAAGAAGAGAAAAGAAGATATTAACATATCAATGAAACACTCTCCTCAGGAGCCATGGAGTGGGAACAATATTTGCATCTACAGTTTGTTAACAGCACAGGCAAAACTGCTAGTGAAAATTCTTAAATTAGGGTTTAATGGGATGGTCCCTATTCTCAAAAGAGAAACAAAAAGCCACCACAAAACCCACGTGCTCAGAAGTGGCTTGTTCTGTGTAAATATCACAGTAAATCACCAGTAAAGTCCTCAACCCCCTTTGGTTAGGTAGAGAATAAACTTCTACAACAACAAATGAATCCAGGACTGCCTTGTTTCCTGGGCTCCCAACTAGTAAAATTACACAGCTAATCAAAGGTATAATTGCTCAAAGTGCAGGACATTAATTGTATTATTTATCTGAAGAAATTCCTACTTTGTACAGGTACAGAAATCACCATATTGAAATTATTTACCTCAGTAGGTAACCATCTTCTCCCTCAATTTGGCCAGTTACTGGGATATTCAAGGATCTTGTAGACAATCCCATGCATAGCAGACTTTTTTTTTCTAACCCACATCTGTTTATAGTGTCTCGTGCCTTGGAGCCTGAGAAGCTGTAGTTTCTGTTCTTGCCCAATCTAATGTACCTATGGCTATTTCTGATACACATCTAACTTGTTTTTGGCTTCAAGAACATCTTGTGATAATAAGTTCCATGAAATATTTCTATTGCACTGGTAAAAGTATTTCCTTTAGTCATTTTAAACATGTCACTCATCTCTTAGCCACCTTTATTTATGAAGTACTTCTTGCTGAAATAAGATTGAACACAGTATTCCAGATGACATTACACCATTAACATTTTATATTTTATTTTCTCCCGCACTCCTTATAGTGTCTAATATTTTTAAAAAGAAATTGAAATCCTGACTGAATGCTGAATACAGATCCCATTAAAATGTCCTCAATAATGCTCAGGCCTTTTTTCACATTTGTATTGCTGAATGGAAAAAAAAAACAGAGCTTTTCTTTTGAACCATATGTCAATGGAACTGTTAGCACATTCACTATCCTTAGTTAAAGATGTTTTTAGAATGAAAACAAGTATCTAGGCATGAGTTTCTCACAAAAGGGTACTGTTTTCTTCAGCACCTTGTTGGCTTGTCATCATCTTCCCAAACATTATCCCCTTCTTAGGGCCAAAAAATAGCAGAAGCTGAAGGACATCCTGTATTTCTGAAGTTATGGCTATACATTCAGGAAAACATGGAATTAGGGGACTTTGCATCACCAATCATTTCTGAAAATCCCTAATTGGGTGATGTAATGTAGTGCCATGAATTTACCCAAAATTTTAGCTTTGAGTTCAGGGCCCGGTTTTCCAAGCGATGAGCATCCTTAGGTTCTACAAAAGCCACTATGCTTTATAGCACCTCATAAAAATCAGGTCCCATGTTGTTTATTTAATTTATTTAAAAATATTTTCTTTGCTTTAGTCCACTAACAACTAATTAAGCTGCCTCCAGATTAAGAGACAGAGCCAAGAAGTACAGGATATACCACATGCTTTCTCAAGGCAAATATTTACAGTTGTTTGTTGGGTTGATGTCTTTGACATCTATCTTCTATGCATAGGCCATTAAAAAAATGCAACATCACAAAAATCACCACATGACATTATGTGAAAGATTTGCTGCTTGAAAAGCAAGATGTATTCCACGCCAGCTTGCAAACGGTTTTGCAGATGCTATTTCTATAATGCTGGCATGGCTCCTTTTAGCAAGGGGGGGTGTTGGTGGCGTGGGGGCAGAGAAACATAAAAGACCTAGATCAAAGATTCTTTTTTGGTAGGCAAAGGCTTCTGGCTTCTTTTTCCTAATAGAAAAAGTTTGTGATATCAGAGGAGACCGCACATCAAGCAGGGTTATGCAGCCCAGCTTTAGAATTCTCTTTCTGCGCGCTTTGTGCTCGCTGCCGCTCCCTGG
The DNA here is from genome assembly GCA_023637945.1 of Phaethornis superciliosus. NCBI lineage: Eukaryota > Metazoa > Chordata > Aves > Apodiformes > Trochilidae > Phaethornis > Phaethornis superciliosus. Next base: position 8,503,904 of record JAJQWJ010000019.1, read on the forward strand.
GCCCTGGGCTGGGGTTTCGTGGGGGCCTCTGCAGGATTTAGAGAACACAGGCATAAAATGCTGTAGAAAGACAGACTCCTGGTAATTTGTTTCTTGTTCCTGTTAAACTCGCCCTATGACTGACTGTCCTCAATAAAACGAATCAAGGGAAAGGCTCCGATGCTTTCAGTAATGAGAGGATGCCTGGCTGCCTAATGATGGCAGAGAAAATGCATCCCTGGGCGGGTGGAAGGAAGCTGCTCAGAGCTCTGCCTGTCCTTTCTAAGAATCACATGCATCTCCTGATTTTATGAGAAGTCAAAGCAGCAAGCTTGCTCCTTTGGAAGAATCAGACAGTTCTGTAAACTGAAATTGAAGGTAAACAGAAATATGTACAGCATGAGGCTGTCCAGGATAAAGCTCCCATTTTCTCAGTGGGCAACACCTAGTGTCCACGTGTCCCACTGAAGCAATGACCAAATACTTTCCCAGCAGGTTGCAGACATGCAGCATGAGCAGCTCAGGCATTCCCAGCATCCCTGTGCTGACTCCTGCCCGAGGAGCAGAGGTTTGCTGGAGCAGGCAGCACTGCTCACACGGGTGTGGGTAACACAGAGGTACTGCCTCTTCCAGCCAGTTCAGCAAATGGACTTTGTCAAGTCACTAAATTTATTAAAATCCAGACTTCAAAAGCCTCTGATTGTGAAGGTCACCATGCAAACAAATAATCTACCGCTGTAGACCTGTTTAGGAGCTGGAAGAAGTGAAGGGAAGATTTTTCTCTCCCTCGCCCCCATGTTTTTTGAGAAGAGGTCTTTGAACTTCTTTATCTGAGCACTTATATTTTTTATTACAGGAAATTAAGAGGCTGAATGATGTGTGATTCAACTGTAGATCCCTGGACATGAAATGAAGCCATAATAAAACATTTTCATATGAGATCAAAACCATAAGCTTGACTCTCTCCTACTTCTGACCTCTGCTCTATGCAGGATCGAGTACATAATGGGAGCCAACAATTGCCTCTTCACTGTATTTCACCAATAAGGCTTTAGACAGGTTACATGCTGCTTCTAGTTATAATACTGGCCATGATGCTTCTAAGGGGAAATCTCTGTTGTGGAAGAGAAGGCAGCCCTGGGATGCCTGACCAGTGCATGGCCATGACAATTTAGGATACAAGAGTGGTTCTCCACTAGCACATACTGCATGTGTGCTCACATGCCTGGCTGATTTTGAAACTCAAGCCTGTGAGTTCCAGTCCATTAATTTCTCTTGCCTACTCCTACCACAGTAGGATGAGACACTAAAAAGGTCTGAGATGCAGATTTTTGTCTTGGCTTCAGAAGGACAAAGTCAAGAAATGAGATTAGGCAAGAGAAAGTTGCTTCAGAGATTTTTTTTTTTTTTTTTCACTTTGAATATTGTTACTTGGAAAGAAAAAAATGCAGACACTTGGTGTCATGCTGATGCTATCTGAGCTGGTAGAGAAAAATGTGAGAACTGTAAGCATTACTCACAGAAATCAAGCTAATGATCTAATCAAGTACAGCTAAAATCTGTGATGCCCAATAAAAGACAATCAGCACAACTGGAAGAGTGCCAAACAACCAAACAATACAAATCTAGGCAGGGCCTCTCACATTAAAATAAATAAATAAAAATTAAAAAAAAAAAAATCAGATTTCAGTCTGACATTAAAGCTGAACTAGCCCAATGGCTCACTCCACTGCAAGCTCCCTTCTCCTCCCTGTGCCAGCTTCTGAGATCTGATTCAGGGAGCTAGACCAGCCAAAAACTAACAACTACTTTCTGACAATCAGGCTTCATGAAATTAAAACCCAGTGTCAGAGCCAACACAATGGAAGTGGCAAAAATATATGTCTCAGGAAAACCTTATCACTAGGCTGGGTACCCTTTGGTGTTATCAGTAAGGGGAAAAGAACTGAAGCATCCCACCTGTACTTCATCTGAACTAGGATTTGCAACAAAACAGGCCACAGCATCTGTGCACAACAAATTTACACTAATTATTTTGAATTTATTATTGAACTGTAAGGCTGAATAACTAATGGTAGAAGCAAAACCATGTCTAGAATTCCAAAACAGTTCTCCTCTGTTTTAATCACTTACTTTGGGCTTTCTGGGGTGCCTGTCCTCCAAGGGAGTGTTTGGAGTCATGGTAGTTTTAAATAGTGATCTGCTACTAGCAGCCAAATACACCATCTCTCTTGGTCTTTGGAAGACCAAGTGGCTGGACAAGCCACTCTAAGAGTTACCCAGTAAATAAGACAGGTCCCTTTTATTAAGACTGTAATAGAAATAGTCACCTGGGTGCATTATACCAGAAATGTAAATACAGGTGACACAGTAACACCAAGTGGGACAACTATCCCTTACATAAAAGTCTGTACTTCAGCTCCTGTGATATTTGGAGTAAATTACCAACACTACGAGTCATGGTTACTCAGAGAATCAACACCACCAAACTTGTCAAACCTGGGTGACCAAGGCAGTCTGCACACTCACCCTGTGTGGGAGAGATGGCAGAATGGGAGCAAGCAAGATTGAGAGATTGATTAGCACTGAAAAGTCATACAGAAAGAGGGGAGGAACAAGTCATGGGGAAATGAAGTGATACAAAAACAGAGACAAGGAAAGAGAGGAAAAGTAAAACTAATTCTCTAGCAGCCAGATGTGCTAGAAATGTTATCTCAGCCATCTACCCAAGAAGTAGGTCACTTACTTATTTTTTTCTGAAGACCATAATTGTGTTGGACCACAAGAGCAGAAGCACATGGTGCTATCCTGCTTTGCATGAAACATTTCTTCGTCCCAAACTTCTCCTCTCACATAGCAGAGAAAACAGTGGAAACTGCTAAGCCACAAGTACTGTGTGGCCAGCTCCCATCTCCACTGGGGAGAAGATTGCAAGATACACCATTTCTTTGGTGTACCACTCCAAAATGGCTTGTGCCTCACTAGCAGACCTGGCCGTGTACTTAGAAATTCAGTTTAGTTTATAACTTATGCTATGATAGCCCCTAGAAGCCCTGAACTTGATTGAACAGTCGTAAGACATCTTAAATCTTTCACAATCCAAGTAACTGAGTTGGAGAGAAAATACAGATACCAAACAAAAGGTGAAAGATAACAACCAGGAATAGGAACCAGTCTTCCCCAAATCCCAGACATCCCATGTTCACTACATCGTTCAGTGATATGACATACCAATATCACAATAGCCAAGAAGACTAAAGTTTAACAGTCAAGAAGGGAAGTGATTTTTACCTAAACAACATACAACAAATTGTGTTAATTTTGTTAAACACTTAAAAAAAAAAAAGTTGTTGACTTATATTCATGAAGGGACATTCTGTCAATGTCCAAAACTGGTAATGCAGGAAATTACAATAAACATTTTCACACTTCTTCAGAGTTCCTGAAGAAGTTTTGTTGCTGTCAAAAAAACCCAAACAAAACCCAAAACACACACACACACAAAAAAAACCCCAACCCACCACAAAAGAGAAGAAATTAAAGGCAAAATAATGTTTGGAAGTGCTTATTTCTTTTCAAAATAAACAAAACCTAAAGCTCAACAACCCGATTTTGCCAACTGCCACTTTGTAACCCTTTGTAATTAGAAAGAATAATTTTAAAAGCAATGAAAAAAATCCTTTGATGATCTTTTCAGAATCTTTTCAGTTATGCTGCATAAATCTCCTGAACAAATCTCCTACTTTTACACACTCTATTTATGAAGCTTTTCTAAGGCTATTTCTAGGGAAAATAAAATAGGAAATTACAATATTTGCTGTTGCTTCAGTAACAGCTTTTCTTTTTTTTTTTTTTTCCTTCTTGTAATGTGGTTGTTCAGCGACGACTGGAATGTACAGGAGCAACCCAATACTCAGAAGAATAATGTTCAAAAATAATTTTATCACAGAGCTCAAAAAAAATGCAAGCCTGGTAATTTTTCCTAATTCCTTCTGCCAAGAAATAGAAATGCTTTCTGGTTCATTGAGCAAATTGGTGGGCCTGAATTCCAGAAATTCAGATATCCTCACAAAGGCAGCATTATGACCAAACAGTTTACGTGTTCAGAATTCTGGCTGGGTGCCACTTTGTTAATAAATACAAGTGTTGAATTCAGCTGGATTTAAAGATTCTATTCTTTGCTTGAGCAAGTCTGAAAGTGCCAGAGTTGTAAAATTATCGTTGTAGCTTGTGCTTTGGAACTAGGAGACACTATTGCAGATAAAAACTGTCTGTGACCCTGCAAAGAGAATCAGATGGGCAGATCTCACATTGAGCCCAGCTGATTCCAGTGACCTAAACCTGAGGTTTGCTGCATGGAGCTCTAGCAAGACTGTACAACCTGTAGCAAATTAAACACTCAGATAAACTACAAAACATATTTAATCTGGACTTTCGTTGGTGGGGGTTTTTTTGTTTTTGTTTTTAATTCAAATTTAGAAACAGAAGACAAAGCAGCCAAAACATAACTGTAGGTCAGAACTAAAAGTTTCTTTTTGGGTTCTCCATACTCTACTTCATTAAAAAAAAAATTAATATTCTTCAATAAAATTGACTATATTCCATCCTCAACAACAGCAATTAACTGGAACATCAATAAAATCCTCCCAGCAGTTGTTTGGTGTTGGGTGTTTTTGTTAAAATAGAGTTGTCTGATTGCTTTACAAAGTTTATTCTGTGTCTCAATTACACAGGATAAAATTTATATTTTATGTTGTATAATGGCAGTTTTCAGAGCTGAACAATTCCAGGCAAATTATTTATTTTCCTCTCTGCTCCAGTTAATTAAAAAAAACCCAAACAACTGAATTAATCAAAACATAGATGCTAATAAAAATTAGTCCGTAAGTACTATTTACACTTTATGGTTAATAACTACACAGATTTTTTTTTTTTTTTTCCTGGGTGCAGAATTACCTGATCCCTTTTACAGATTAAAACCTGAGGCACAGAAAGGCATCTAACACTGCACAAAACCAGCATCTTCCTGCTGAAGCACTGGACCACAGCGGTTAAAAATGGTCACATTCTTTGCAGGGAACTGCCTGGGTACAATTACTTAAGGATTCTCATCCTTGGATTTTATGCATGCAGGTATACATACCTACATATAAATCTATGCCAACACTCAAGTTTTATCAATTCCAGATTCTACATATGAAAGACTGTTAACAACTCGAGCTTTGTTTTTAATTTTTTGTTTTCAAACAAGTCTTAAGTGCCAAGGAACTACCATCACTTACTTAGCCTAGAGGCAGTTCCTCCTTCAGTGTAGGGTCTTAGTTCTTCTAATTGCTTTATACTCCCTTTCACTCTTCCTGAAAAAATGGAAACTGTCCTGGTATTAGCGAGAATTTTCTGCCCCTCCTGCCCCAGTTCTGGTACAGCAACAGACTGGAGTGAAAGCCTTGTTTCATGAGAAAAACAATTATTTGATTTGAAATGACTCAAATAAGAATTCTGTTCTGAATGGCTTCAGGGAAATTTGTTAATAAAATTCTCGTTATTAGCAAAGATAGATTATTATTGGCATACAGTAATTAAAAAAAGGAACTACACCTGGACTGCCACTGTATGCAAGAGAGATACATGGCTTTTCCATCAAGTGCTGACTGCTTTGGCCTCTGGATTATAACCTGGTCAGTACACTATAGCTCCCTGTAGAAAGCTGAACCGAATCTTTACAACCTGGAGTAGCAAGATGCAGACAGGCACCTAGCAGGAAAAAAAAAAAAAAAAAAAAAAATTTTTAAAAAAAAAATCCTATTTTTCCTTCCCTTCAGTATTACAAAGGGAGTTTGTCAGAGAACCAGAAGAAAAGTTTCTGCCTGTGTTGGAACTGAGTTTAAGAACAGGAAGGATAGCACAGAGACAATTTGAATTCCGTGTTACAGGGCCAGCTCAAGCCATTCTTAACATCCCCAAAGTTCCTCCCAGCCACCGAGGGATTTAATTGCAAGAGCCTAATGAAACTCTGCCCCCATGCTTCTTCCTGGGGTCGGGACACATGGGGCTGGGGGGAGGGGAGGAGAGGGAAGGAAAAGGAGGAAAACAAAAAGATCAAAAGTACGTTTCTTATCTGAGCACTTTGCTAGGTGCTTTTCATTACATTGTGGTAGCTAAGCTGGTCAAAATAATCCAAAACATCTAGTGAAAGAGATCAGTGTTTGCACAATGAAACCTTGCTAGACATTTGCTCTTCTTTCAGACACCACCCACACAGGCGTTTGAAGATTTCCACACTTTTCCCTCAATTAAGTGCATTTAAAGTCACAGATCCTCCAGTTGTACTACACGAAACCAACACTTTCTTTTTAAAATGCGTGTAAATGCACATAGTACCCCGGAAAAAGAAGCACAGCGTTTGCAGAAGTACAAGCATCCATTTACCATGCTGTACATTTTACTTCTGTATTTGCAGAGCTCAGAAAAAGGAACAGTGTAGCTTTAACATTCTTAGGCTTTTGATTTTACCTCAGATACTTGGGAGATGTGTATATTACACCAGCTGATCACAGGGATGTTGTACTGTACTGTCAAACAAGAGTGGGGAAGCATTTGTAGCCATAAAAATGCCACTCCTGAGAGCTGTCTCACTGAAATGGTTTGTGCTCCTCAGGTGAGGATCAGTCACAAATAATCACTGGTTTGATGTTTAATCAATGTCAAGATGCTGGTGGAAGTTAGTGTCTGTCCACATCAGGGATCTAACGGATCTATTTGGACATTAAAAATACATGGAGAAACTTCTTTTACTCTAAGCTAGAACAAAAAGCTTTTAATTGCTTTACAGATGACTTGATGCTGTATACCACATCAGTGGGCAGGAAAAAAACCTGTAATGACAGCTCAGTGTCTATTTTTATTTCAAGATACCCTTGAATCTACAATGCAAAGTTCTCAAATCTTGTTCCTTCCAAATGCACCTGTACTGCTCAGTCTTTGCCATGGGACCTGAAAAGGGAATGAGACATTTTGTGCAGCTAGGATGGAAGAATTTTGCCATGATGTGCATTTAGATAGAATTATTATGATTAACCTTAAAAAACCAAACAAACCAAAACAAAAACCTCTCACTTTCTCCCCACTTCTTCTCCTTAATAACATTTTCAGAATGAGTACCCTATATTTAATTGCTGTAGTCAAAACAGAACCACAAGAATCTTAACACAGAGTCAAAAGAATGGTTTATTCCCCTCTTACCTTGTCATCTAAGTAGTAAATGCCCTTAAACTACTCAAAATCATCTTCAGGGATCTAAAAATGTTCTAAGGTAACATAATTTTTGCTTTCTCTTGACTTGAGAAAGATGAGATCAATTTGATTAAACTTGCTGTGAGAAAAAAAAAGTTTTGCAATAATTACACACATTGCAGACATAAATATCTTTCTCCTAAACACTTGCTTAACATCAGACCAGTTTCTAGCTGCAATGTGTTCACTTGACAATTTGTTATATTTACTTTTTGCTCTTTTCTTCATTTTTTTCATTGAAGTGTAGCCCAGATAATAGGGATGAAGCTATTTAACTTTTGAGAGATTTCCCAAACATAATGAGAGCTTAACCTACCGTATATCCAGCCCTTTAGGCAGCTGAGCACCAAATTTATGGTTTCAGCTTTGCTGCTTTTTTTTTTTTTTTTTTTTTTTGTCTTTTTTACTTTTTCTTCAGGAAGTGCAGATTTTTAAAGTTTGGCACATAACAGTACACAGACCAGGTATTTTTTTTACCCAGTGATAAAAAGGAAGTGGTTTTGTTGCTAGCAGGTACCTTGTTTGGGATAATATAATAATTAAAGTTCAATACCACAGACAAATTGTGCATCCAGTCTGACCTCATGATTAAGTTATTGGATTAGGAGACATGCACTCATAACACCACTCCTATAAACCCTCTAATAAATCAATTTCATCCCATCTCCCTATCTAATAGAAGCAGCTGAACTTCTGTATACATAGATTTAGAGGAGGAACCAAAAACATCTTTGGGAAACAGAGGTTTCAATGGTGCTGTATACATGAAAATAAAAGGCCCCTTCAAACTTCAATCATATTTAGCTTTTCTTTCTTTCAGCAACTGCTGGTTACCTTTAACAATCCTGTTTCCAAAAAGGATGGACAGGGAGGGATTTCAAGAGGCAATTTTACTCAGAGATTACATTAGACATTGAATCCCAGGTCTGCAAGGCCAGTCTTGCACCAGAATATAGCTGCTTCTGCAGAAATGGTAGATTTTAAACTAGTATAAGGAAATACAACAACATGGACACGTTAATCACAGCAACTGAATAACTAGGCTGGATAAATACCAATCAAAGCCACTCCTAGATTTTGCAGACACGCCTGTAAAAGGTCTTCTATACAGTCAGTATTTCTGTAGTTATTTAAATGTGTTTCATGCTTTGCTAGAGTGGGTCTGGTAAATAATGTCACCTTGCTAAAGACACTTTCTCTCTAACCTGAAATATTTACTTTTCCCGATTAAAATGGGTAAAAAATAATTTCTAGTGGTGGTTGCAGATTAAATAGTCTGCTATACTTCAAAAGCCTGTTTACCTGTGATTTAAAACCAGTATCTTTTGATCAAAGAGATAAGCTGTCTCCATGCTGTCTGGTGATCACTACTTTCCTAAGGCCTTTTCCCTTTCAGTAACTTCTTAGTTTTACTGAATTATAAAAGGATGCAACCTGAAAATTTGTCTGTGTAAGCTTACATGCAATTTTGCTCGAGTCTATCACACTGCATTGGAGATACTGTTTCAGCAATTTAAGATTTAACAGCTGTTGCCAAGAATTGCAATTGGATAATCTCACTGCTGCTGTTACTTTGAAGTTGCCAAATCACACAAAACACACAGCTTCTTGCAAAGGCTGTCTCTGGGATTATTACCAGTTGATTTGAAGATCTACTGAAAAAGAAGCAATAAAACGAATGCGTATTTTTTTTTTTTACTAAATTCAGCTCGAAACCTGCAGCAAAACAAATGAAAACTTAACTCTTCTTAATGACAGCATGGAGTAGAAAGAAGAGCTGTGAGTTTGACCTGACTTCCTTTGGTGCTTGTTTATATCATTGGAGCAGAAAGAATCTCAGCGCTTGGCAGCCCACTTCCTGAGGGCAGAAAAAAAATAACCTGCATTTGCTGTGAATTGTATTGAGATCCTGAAGCTCTGATACCACAAGTCATTGGTCTGGTCAAATGCTAAAAGATAGATGGGAGATTTCCCTGTTTTAGTTACAAATTCCAACACAGGAGACAAGAAAACAAGTATTTTCCTTGCGACCAGAATGCGTTCAATACTACAGGAGGGAACCTGGGGAGGACATTTTGCTGCCTTGCCAGAAATACTCATGTTATTTTTTCTGCTAGCAGCAAACAATTTGTTAAATATAAAATGCTCTAATTAGCTACTCAGAGGGCATCAACACTGACAAATATTTACTTGAAAATATCACTTAATGGAAATACTAAAGCTTTGTTTGCTTCCCCTGCCACAGCACAGCTGAAACAACAAAACCAGTCAGACAACTTTTTTGTTTGTTTGTTTGTTTTGTTTTTTTGTTTTGTTTTGGTCAGGTATGTGCTGAATTACTGTCAAAAATCTTTGGGGTTCTTAGAAAAGCTGCAACAACCAAGAGATTTCTCCCAGCTCCAGAAAGAATGACTCTTTGGGTCTCTTTGTGATTGCCTTTCACCAGCTTGAACTGAATGTGTGAATCTGTTTTGTGGGCAGACACAGAATTTGGTGTGAAAACACAACTGGAACACCCTTTTCCAAAACATTAGAAGGTTTACAAATGAGAGTTTAAGGTTTCTACATAAGCAATTTGTGAGTGCAAAGGGACTAGGTTTTGTTTTTGCTGTAAAACTCCCCCTTCACATAAATGAGGACTGTGGAGAAAAAAAACCTGCGTTCTTTATACTCCACTCCCTATTTTGTTTGTTTTCTGGATAAAATGAAATTTCTGGAATTCCATGGTGGGTTGTAACATTTTGTAGGATCCTCATGTCTAGTAGCTTATTTTTTTAAAGCCTTTAAACCTTTTTTTTTAAAAAAGCTTTTTAAGGAGATGTATGGAAGAGCTGTAATTAAATGCATGCAGACTACCATAAAGTATTTTCGCTCTTCTTCTGCAGAAGTTAGTGTCAAGTAAGTGATACTGTTTCCATCGTAGGGATGAAAAACTTAAGCACAGATCCTCAAAAGCTACCTGGGGATTTATCTTTACATCTTCTTCCCAGGGTGTGAGTGGTTAGGTAAGTCTCCACTGAGCTCCTCTGGGCACAATCCTGTGGTTGTGCACTTAGCATCCTCCTGGTCTTACCCGACTTTTTATTGGGTCTGGGAATACCCACTGAAAACAGAGCCTGATGAACACAGATAGAATAAGAGGTTTCAGCATGTAAAGGGGAAATAGCAATGTCTTAGAGTATCCTGAATATAATTACATTAGTTTTTCTTCCTACTGCTATAGTCTACCTGTGTTACCTGGATTCAAACCAGCAACAGGTAGTATATACTATAATACTGTTCTTATTTCACTCTGGTGTAAATGTAGACTTAGTTTCTACTGCTCTAGTGCTTAAAAGAATTACCTCTCTTATCTTACAGTAATCCAAACTGGAGAGAGTTTATAGGTCAAGATTTGGGAAATTAACTTTTCCTAGTATTCCCAAGCTCTCTGATCTTCCAACTGAGATGAGGAAGAACAGACAATTAACCTGCTGAGATGCTTGAAAAAACCCCAGAGCTGACCATGTTCCACAGTGTGGAAAAAAATATATCACATTTGGAGTGTATTGTATATCCTGGCTTCATGCTTTTAATAGCAACATAAACACCACAGAGACACACACACACAAATCAACCAAGAAACAAACAAGATGTCTTAGGCCCAGCAAGCTTGCTTCAAATTAAAACCACACAGCTTCATGAAATGGTACAAAAAGACATGAAAACCATAACCACTGGAAAGAAAGTAATGCTTCCCAACAGCAATATTGGGCACGAGGTGGGGAGGAATATGTTGTGACACAGGTGCTTTTGGCTTCTGTAACAGTAACACCAGGTGAAAAAAATTTAGATATTGGAGAAATACAACTTCTTGAAAGAACAATGGCATGTGAACAGCACACAAACTAAATGGACTGAAGAACACACCATATTCCATAGACATAAATTTTTCAGAAAAGTTTTTGTGTAAGTCTTTTCCAGTACAGGTATCTCATGGGCCTTTTCAGAAGGAAAGAGGGGAAAAATACAAATTGTTATTCTGTTTGTGTCTGATAATACATAAAGATTCTATTCTGTTTCATACAGAAAATGTGTTGATGCACACCAGGATGTGGGTGACTCAAAGGTTAGCGTTAATATTATGCAAAAAACACATGTAAGAGGAAATAAAATCTGCTGAAAAGGCATATAAAACAATTCTGGAGCCTTTCTTAGAAATTCTCTCCCACACAAGACCAGAGAAGTATTCATGTTTTCATGTATTTTTCAATAGGAATTTTTTTTCTATAAAGAGCTTTTAAAATGGCTGATAGAAAAATAATCACTATCAGCAGAGTGTCTCTCTCTGATTCCTGTTCCATGCATTCTCAGGTAAGGCTTTTCAAATCAAGCACAATATAGGCATTCAGAGCTTCACAAAACCATGCTCAGTACAGTACAAGACTGATCAGCAGACTGACCCTACAACATGAAATCATAAATCAAGATCACTTAGGGAGAAATATAGCACATGGTTCCACATTTATTGCCACCAACAGTAATAAAGTAATAAAGTAATAAAGTAACTTAGCAAAATTATTAATGGCAGGGATAAAGGGCTTCTGTTTTGAAGATAACCACTGCCTGAGTGTTAGGCAGTGTCTAAAAGAAAATGGTAACCACAAGACTTGGACAGCCAAGAGGCAGCAGAAGTATGCTGGGGATGTGTCACCTCCATTTTAAACAAAACTTGTTATATTAAAACTACCTACAATTTAAAAAAAACCCAAAAATTCTATAATTCTCCTTTGGAGGTCTGCTCTTAAGGTATTCACATCTCATTCTGCAGATTTACAATCTTTTGTATTAAAAAATGAAACTACAAGATTAGTACTATTTTTGTGGTGTTTTTTCAAGAACTAACAGGTTGTGCTGGGGCACATCAGAAACTCAAGAGCAAGTTTATAGAGCTCTGAGTTTCTCAAGTAATGAACGTCCATGACACATTTAGAAACTAGAAAAAGTGCCTTGGCATTTGGCAGAATGGCTGTAGAAACCTACTGGCATTTTGATACACATAAATGTATTTGTTCTTTGTGCTGAAGCACTTAGGATTTCTGAAATGGTAATGTAATGGTGGAAACTGTAGTTTTATGTTGTATTTTCAGCCAAAACTAAAAAAAAATTACTAATTGGTTGGCATTTTCCTCATCCATCCAGTATACCAAGGAGATGATGATGATGATGATGAAATTATATAGCATGCTGGAAGATTCTCCACCTGCAAGTAAAAAAAATCTCAGGATAATGGGTGAGTGAAAAGACAGAGTAAATACTGGACTGCAGAGGAAGAGAATCTATCTTGATAAGAAAATGGAAATTGCAAAGCATGGTCCCAGAGTGCTAAACTGTGCAATCTCAAAGAAAAAAACCCAAAACAAAAGAGTATGTTGTAATGCATTCTTAACATTGGCCACAGAACAGGGAATTCTGTACTAGCTACATCCTTCTCCTGCCTTCTCTTCTAAAGTATTTCACTTCCCATTCTTAACAGAATGAAAGTCAACCTGCAAAGAGCTCCTGCAAATCAGTTCCCAAGCTAAATACCACTGACAGGCTTATGCACCCTGTAGCACAGGGGTGAATTTCACTCCTGTTGATGGGATAATCAAATAGTGTGGCACAACTGGAAGCTGAAGAAAAGTGTTAGAGCTCCATTGTGATGTATAATTTGTCACCCAGGGTCCCATGCGGTTTTGATGCCATAAGACATGGCTAACTGAGGATGAGAAGGGCAATTAGGCCTTAATGATTTACTTTTCATAATTTGAGGATGCCAGTTGCACCCTATTTCCCATGGTGGAAATCCATTATTAATATTTACAAGCAATTCTCTAGTAAGCAGGTAAAGGCTCATAATAGGAATAAAATTACTTTACTCCTGATGATACTTCACAAGATGAGCACTTTATTAGGAAACAAAAGCTTCCAGAGAGACTATTTCATAAGTACATGTTTTTTTAATACTCTAATGGTAATTGCTAGCGAGACAATTATTTTTCTTGCCCAATGATTTTTCCCCCCCTAGTGAGAATTGTTGTACTCAATGCTTAGAGCATAATATAATTACTCAGAGTTCATTAATATTGCTTCTCCTTTCATGGAACCAGATTTGTGCATCTGTTTGAATAAGGATATATAAGTCAACAACATAGTTTTTTGTTTTTTAACTGTTAAGGAAGGAACAATGTGAACCTGGCACTTAGGTATCCATTGAAGTGAGGAAACCTGACTCCTGGTTACAGCTTGCTGTTCATGGCAGCAAGTCTATCTCTGAGCACCTCTGCTCCACTTCAGTTTCCCACGTGTCAGACAAGGACATTCTCCCCCAGCTCTGTAGGAAGCTTTGGGAATTTTAAGATGAAAGATAGGAAATGACTTACACTCTTTTTAAAACTTCTGTCAGGCTGTATTGAGGACAATGAGCAGCGATAATATGGTCAGAATGATGGGATGAGCCTTGTGGCTCTGTGGTCCCATTTGCTTTTTGGTACAAAGAGAAGAGCAACAGCAGTGACCATAATTTTGAAGTGCCTTTTGCCAGTGGCTTTCCATCCCACCACAGGATTTCCTTATGAAGGCTTCCTCAGCTGGGTAAGCCCCTGTTACAAACACAGGAGTTAGGCTCCTGCATTAAATTTGGATGGAAGTAACAGTCACACTTTTCTCCCTTGGCACACCAACTCCACTGCCAGCAGCACTCCCAGTGGGTGTTACTAGGAAGAAGCACAGGCTAAGTAAAGCTGTGTTCAAAAAGGAAATAAGCAAAACCAAAAAATACTCTCCTGGATAATACCAGCAAAGTGTGCCTCTCACTGGGGCAGAAGAGAAGGAAACTCCAGCTATATAGGTAATTTAAGGGACCTGCTTCATCTATAAATATCAAAACAGATTTCCACCCTTGATTCAGCTCTCCCTAACTGCAGATGAGCGTTATCTCCACTGGATGATTAAAGAAAGCATGTACCAAATTTTCTAAAACCTTATGATACTTCTTAAAAAAATGTATTAATTCTGAACTCCTTTGATTCAATTTGGCCTGTTTGCCCCATAAAGCCCCAGCCTTATTAAGTTAAGCAAGCAGAGTAGTGGGAACTGAAGTTCTGATGCTGAACAAGCAGACAGAGGCAAGTACATTTATTGAATGTTCAATGTGGTGCCAGTAATTACTGCCGGTAATGAGGGAAAACAAGTAACAAATCCATCTGCAGTTGTATCATAGTACCAGAGCACATAATACTGATTTTCCCTTCTGTATGTTTTTGCATGCTAGGTGCTGATAAAGATCTTTTCCTCTAGTTTCATGTTTGCATGGTATTCTTGTGTAATGGCCAAACCTGTTTGGGTACAGATTCCTCTGTCTGTCCTGATTAATGTCCTCCTCTTTGGACCCCATGAGGGAATCTGGGAGGCTTTTGGTGCTTTTTAGGCCATTTGTTGCATTATCTGGCCTGTCATTCTCTATTTCAGCTGTGGATTGCTCAAAACCCAGTGAGCCAGACTGCATTGCTTGAGGTTTTCCTTGGCTCCTCTGTTCTCCAGAGTAACTCTCCTTTGAATTGGTACTGAAACCAACTTAAGAGAAATCACTATTATGAGAGTATAATGTAGATACCCTAATATCCCTTCAGTCAAGAATTTCAAGACCCATATCTGCAAGGAAGAAAGAAAAGCATTGCTGTCACACACTCCATGGGAGTCTGGGCTTGTGAATTTTCTATCACCTTGTAGTAGTGAAAAAGAAATCCTGGATGCTTCTCAGTTTTTGTTTTTTTTTTGTTTTTTTTTTTTTTTTTTATGAAGAGACAACAACTAGAATACTGTACTAGCAGGAATTAAAAGAGGATAATGTACAGGCATTCCAGAATACTGTACTAGCAGGAATTAAAAGAGGATAATGTACAGGCATTCCAGTCCCAGTGTGAGGCAATGCAGAAGTGGCAAAGTCTCTCCTGGGGGACAAACTAAGTAACAGAGTGGTTGGATAATCATTGACTGCTCTCAACCATAAAAAAAAAAAAAAGAAAAAAAAAAAGCTCAATGCAAAATTGAGTTACACCTATCCTGTGGAAGACTGTTACTTTAGCCCGAAGAACTCAGCTTTATGGGAACACTAGGCACAAAAAGGTGAATTCAATAATGTTACTTTGATGTGACATCCCCATAGCGACTGTTGCTACAGCAACAAGACCTTTAGTTCCTCAAATCACTTAAAAATAAATACTAGTAAAGAGAGACTTTGCTTCCCAAGCCATTATAAAGTTTTCAAAAAAAGAACATTTCTCCCAAGGTGTTGTTGTACTTGCTCATAACACATCCAGCAGGTGTACAGCATTGTAGTACTGTAATCACAACTTTTTTCCTGATCCTTATTCTGAGGCTTCCCATCATTCTTTTAATTTACAGCATATTTAAGACACCCCCCCCCCTCCCATACAAGACAAAAAGAAAACAATGTATTTGGCTGCAATGTACTATTTTGAATGGCTAAAAGAGAGATGGGGGAGGTTGTGCGTGTGAAAAATGAAAAGTATATTTATTACTGATGCTCGCTATTAAATTTGACAGATAGCATTTGCCTCCAACCTTTCAAGCCAGAAGTGGAACAGATGTTCATGAAAAGCCTGTTAATTTCTTGCCATTTGTGAACTGATTAGAAACTGAAACATTAGCACACTGACACTTCTTTATTTTTAATCTTGCTCATGTTTTGAGAGGAAAAGAAAAGAACCACCGGGAACTAAGGTCTGGTTTTCAGATAGGAATGGCTGCACATTTCTGTTTCCTCTTTTAACCCAAATCCTCCCTGTAAAGGAAATAGAAAAAAGCAAAACTGACATCACACAGCCAGTAGCAAGGTGGTGTTGCAAACTGTCTTCTGCATGGCTGCTGCAGTGCTGTGACTGAGGAAGGGAGGTAGCTGCTCTCACTCACCTATCTACACTTACAGCTGCCAACTAGAAGAACAAAGGCTCTGAAGCTGCTTTCCAACACTGCTTGTACCCAGGCAGTTACACTTGTACTGCTCATTATCAAAAACTTAGTGTTCTGCCTTACAATGAGGAAGAAGGAAAGAGGAACTTTTTCATTTTAGCTTTCAGAAGTGTTGTTAACTGAGCTGCATTCATATAAGGCCAAACAGCCTCTGCTTTAACAGTTCCCAGAACAGAAATTCAGACCCAAATACAAATCTGGTGTAAGCAGGCTCAATTCCATTCAAAACTGAATGGTGTCTCCTGGTTCAATTCAAGGACAACTCACTTTTGTTATAAATATTTATGTACTATTATTAATCCCAGTGGGAGAACTTGGGGCATGCCTTATCAGTTATTTATATACTCCCTGCCCCAAAAAAACCTGAGGCTTTTACTCACTTGGGTCAGATGAAGCAAGTTACTCAAAATTAAAACTAGTCAGAAACTTTCTGACAAAGCAAAGTTTTGTTGGATAATCACAAGCAAAGCCTAAACCATACCATTTAAAAAATCCTGGAGTTTGATGAACAGCCACTGAGGCTGGGGCAGGGTCCAGCCCAGCCCAGGAGAGCTGGGGCAGCTGCTGGGCCAGCCTGGTTTCCTTTTCTCTGCACTTCACCGCTGTTCTTGTCAATTTTCCTGGTGAGCTGCAGAGCCTGGGGAGGGGGGGCCCAGGAGGAGGCTTGGGGGGGGGGGGAGAAGATTGAAGCAGCTTCAGCAAACTTCATCGCCCCAGTAAACAGGAAAAAAAAAAAATAAAAAAAGGAAAGAAATCCCTGCAAACTGGAAACCCTGCTTTTCAAGCCAGCAGTACTCAAGAGTAATTAAAATAAAGCAAACAAGACCTCTGGTATTTGAAAGCAAGATTTAAAAAAAGGAGGAGAACAAGTCAGGAAAGATTCTCCCGCAGGTCAGCTCACTGGTCAATGTTTTATATCCTTTGCCTATGTTGTGTGTATATCTACAACTGAGAAAACACATGCTTTCAAGCATATAACCTGTACTTTGCTTATCTTTGCTTATCTGCATTCTGAAGAGTGCAACTGTGATCAAACAGATTCAGCGAGCAGTTGATTTGGTCTGAGTGCTCAGGTCCATGTGTGTGTGTACACATGTGTGTGCATGAAGTCAGAGTACAAAAATCAGAGAAATGCAAAGCTGGCATAGAGTGAGAGCTGCTGGGAAGGTTTCATGTTAAAAGACAAAGGCTGATGTGTTCCCTCTGCACATTTTGTTGGCTCTGCAATTATTTCACCCAAGGTGCGCCTTTCTGTGGGCATCTGGGAAGGTATGTGATTGTTTTCCTGACTGAGTTTCATGTTTTAGTAACAGGTGGCTGGACTAATCCTCAGAAAAATAGCATGCAACACACAAAGCTTATCTCATTTTGAATACTGCTTTTACCAAACTGAATCAGCACACACCCAGCTTAAAGGTTATGAAACCACTTGAGTGAAACTATCCAAGTTACTTACCTCTGCCCTAATATATGAACAGTGAGAATGTTACACAAATACTCTCTTCTGTGCTTTTATCCTAAACTTTCATGCCACACCTTCAGTTGGAATAAATCAGAATAACTTAACTGATACTGCAGGACAGTGCATATGCTGAAAATTAAAGCAAATGGCTTGTGAAATCCAGAGTTTTCATTATCTCACAGACTTCGGCTTGCTTCCGAAGATTTCCTATAAAGTGTACAGTTGCCCTTTAAATTCCTTTCCTTACTCCACTTTCAAGTTTTCTTTACTTTTTAATTCCTTTCTTCTTCCTACTTCTACTACCACTCCTCTGTTTCCTCCCTCTACTGGGGGAGGGGAAAGGGAAGAATAAGTGCTTTGTTGTTACTCCCCTCCCCCAGCTTGTAAAGTTTTCTTCTCATATCCCACTGGAAAAATCACATTTCCCCAACCATTTGAAAAAATACTGCAATTTTTAAATTGACAATTAGATGTTTGGGAAAGAGAAGAAAAAAAAAAAAAATAAAAGAAAGGCTTTGTGGGGAGAAAGAATGCACCACTTTTTTTTTTTTTTTTTTTTTTTTTTTTGACACGTGATGTGTAACTCCACAGAATGGAACTCTACATCACGGTGTCTACATTCATGATCCTATCACTCCCACCAGTGAGAGTCGAGCAAACTGAACTAACTGAAAAGTAAGAGAGAAGCCACTCCCTCCAGCTTCTGCAGCTCCATCTTCCTCAATCACTCGCTTTTGAGGCCTTTTAGGGTTTTATTTCTCTATTTGGCAGGAATTTCCTATTCCCAGCTATTTCAGTCCCTTCCACTTCATAAAGTGATCAGCTGATAAACAATTCCCACTGGCAGGAAATCCCATTACTGCACTTGAACACTTCATGTTCCAGACACAGAGGAAATGCAGGGCAGACTGCACCTACCTCCCTGCCCCACTCAAAGAGCATCCTAAGATCAGTTTAAAACCCCAAACAGTTTCTTTGGTATTATCTCCTTACTCCTCTTTCAGCCTTAACTGCACTCCAAAAGCCAGTCAGTTGTTAGAAAGGGGTAATTTATTGTCTCACATGAAGTCAACGGCATAATTATTTTTTTGCATAAATCATAAATATGGTAAATTAAACCACCATTGAATACCCTGGGAAAAATAAAAGTTATCAACTAGTTTTAGAATCATACAAATCTAATCAGTGAAAGGAGCTCTGAGCTAACATGGAGGGGATTGTTAAAAACAACAAACTAGACTTAATTCTCACAACTGTTGTAATCTTAAAAAAAAATCCAACACCTTAATCCTTTCAATTAAAAAAAAAGTTCATTATATTGCTGAGTATATTTTAATATTTCTGTGTGAACTCACTTTGACTTAGAAAATTTCCCCCTTCTCTCCCCTCCTCCTCTCCAGTGTCCATCTGTTTGTAGGGTTCTATTGCTAACTCAGGGAACAGAAAATAACTAGACCTCTGAGTAATTTTTTTTTTTTTTAAAAAGACAACAATAGAAAGGTTGAACGCATATAATTGGGTAAAATTACGACTAAGGAGGATATGATAACAGCCGAAAATATTCGACATGTGTGAACATTAAAGCCTGGCATGAAATAGTGTGGGCTGAAATGAAATCAGACTGAATAGCAACACAGTCTCCTAGACTATGGAATATTTTGCTCAGAGGAGTGGTGTTTGAATCACTTAAAACTAGACTGGACAAGGAACTGGAGAACATACTACATGGTTAGAGACACAGCTACATCAAAGGGTGATTTTCAGTCCATGAGTCACCGTGACAGCTGTGCCCCGCTGGGAAAATTCAGATCACAAAGCTCAGGATGAAGCACATGAGGGGCAGAGACAAAGCTTGCTCTGTCGAGGGGAGCCACACAACCAAGAAATCAGGCAAACCCAGAGTCGGAGCATCTTTAGGACACGCCGCAAAACTGCCTCCCTTAAAAAGTCTCTCCACTAGGAGACAGGCACAGTATTGATAGTCCCTGCTACTCTGAAACTGCCACCAACTGACTGAAATAATGTTTAAAAAAAAAACAAAACAAACTCCAAACACACCACCAGTACAACTTCTCTATAAACAAAGATCTTATCCCAGAACTTTGATCCTGAAATGCAGAAATTACCAACATTCTGTGAAATCCACTGCAGACTCTCCCGTTGTGCAGTGGTGCCTGCATACTGACCTCTGATTAAAACTCCTTCATCTGAAATAAGGGTTATTCCAGCAAAATTATTATTAAATACATGTTTTCTAACAGTAGATTTTCTCATATAAGTAACCTCGGGTTCAGAGCACAGAAGAATCTTAAAATGGCAGGGCAGTAATTGGAGCATTTGCCCAAATTTTTTAAATAGCAATTTAAAAAAAATGCATGTACAGTTTGCCCCCTAGAAACTATGTTTAAAATCAGTGTATTGAATGGGGATAAACCAATTCATCTACTGATTTACACTTAAGAGTTTATGTATATGTCACAAAATCAAAGTCTGCTGGGATTGTTTTTTTATATTGATGTTGTATAAACCTAACCTAGTCAAAGCCTCACATAATCAGTAAAGTTTGCTGTGATGATGTGATGTTTACATACTTCAGGTAACTGTTTAAATGACCAAAAGGAAAGCAACAGTTCTAAACAGGCTCCATAAAAAAAAAAAAAGCTGCTACCATTAGAAATCCCCTTTCTTCACTCAAAATAACTGCAGCCGGAAATTACCCATGGCCAATTTCTTAAGGATGAAATTGACTTTCATCTGACAGCAAATGGGAATTTGGAAGCAGGCAGTGGTCATTCTTATTGTCTTCTAGAGTCACAGCTACTCCTGGTGCACTTCCAGGAAAGCCCACCCTGCTGTAACAGTAATGAACAGGGATGATTTGTGCAAATAATACTTCTTGTATACTAGCAAATTCAGCTTAAAAATTAGAAATATGTGTTTCATACAATGTGGTTTTAAGTGGCATTATTCTGTTTTAACCTAATAGTGACAAAAGTCATTTAGCCCTTCCCACTGCTCAGATACACCTAAAACCAGAAAATAAAGCTACAGTTCTGTAGAAAGTTTCACTGATACTGAATTACTGGATTTCTTCCAAATGTTAAAAAGTCTTACATTTGTAGACTTGAAAACTGTTTATTTTTCCTGTTAGAGCAGATAGCACTGTAGTTTAAACTATAAAATAGATAAAAACAAGTACCATGTTTTTCTTCTACGATTAGTTGAAATGTAACCTTATCAAACCTTTCCAGTTTTGACCTGAACAGAACCCTGTTTCCCCTTGATGTGATTTCATAAAGCACTTTAACTCCAAGAGTCCTGCATATAATCAGCTCTTAATTTCCTAGGGGTGAATTATCCAATTTGCAGATGAAGCCAGATTCTGCCACCTGCAGAAGCACGCCTTGCTGCAGAGTGACAGAGGACAAGCTATGCTGCCAGGCCTTATTTACTGCAGAATAATTTTAAAGTTTTTAAAATGGGAATTTAATGTATAGTATTCTTACAGCCTGACATCTACTCTATATAGTGGGTTTTGCTTTCTGTACAATTCTCCTCCCTATCCCTTTGATTAGGGAACAACGATCAGCAAGTGCAATTTTGTCAAATGACTGCAAGTTTTCTGACAGGCATTGCATGACCATTTACTTTTTTTCTCAAGTATCTTCTTAATAAAAGTACCTTTATAAAAGTGCATTTTCGTAGCAGGACACAGAACTAGTTTAGCAACCTTTGTTTTCATGTGACCTTATCTTGTGGTCTTTCATTTTCATTTAACCCAATGTTTAACCATGTGGCTGAGACTATTAAAAGAAATGTTATGTCGGCTACAGGAAACGAGTGTGTGATTGTTTTAATTCTCTTCCTCAATCATCATTCATTTGTACTACTGTTTTTCTTTTTTTAGTTCAATTACTAATTGACAATAATCTTGGTCTCTCACAGCACACCCACTGCAACTGAAAGGTACTATGGTCTGGCAGGCCTGTAATGTTCCTGTAGCCTCTTCACAAAGTTTCATGTCTAATTTAAATTATTTTAATGTGTGCAATTATTGCCATTGTGGCAATACGTAGCCACTTGGGCACAAAGCTGCAGTTTTTGTTTGAAATCCTCAAAATGCCTTTCTGCAGGGAAGGAAGAGGATGGTGTCAATATATCCAAAAGAACAACTGCCCACCTTCAAAGTTTTGTTGTAGCTTTTAAACCAAAGAATCATAAAGCATTACTCAAGAAAAAAGCAAGGCATATGTGTGGAGAAAAAAAGATTTGTGCACTCTTGTTCTCCAGAATACTAAGGAAAAACAGCTCCATCAGGAGTACTGATGCAAAACACATATTGGGTGGAACAGTAAGATGGGAAAGTGTTCTTGGGACAATTCTGAAAAGCTGGGGTTTTATTTGCAGAATAGATCAGATAATATACAAGACCTGCCATCTCTTATTTCTGTCATCAAATGGGAAACAGAAATAACAGAATGTGACTTGTGGCCAGTCATGTGGCAAAAAAACCCGAACAACCTGAACCTCCTTCTGGACTGTCTATGGAAAAGTCAGAGGCCACTGTTTGCACAAGCTATTTGATGAAGCATTGTGAACAAATAGACTTGGATCAGGTGATTTGAAACAAACATACAAAAAAAGGGTTAAATTAGATTATTCATTATTACTGTGATCAAATCTCTAAGTCTCTTATTTTATATCATTCTACAAAATAGTACTCTTTATCTAAATAGATTAGCCAGTGCCTAAATTTAAGGCATCTAAATACCTCATGATAAGGTAAGCCACACTGAGCAATAACATGAGCAAAGAAGCAAGTTTTGAGCTACTTGCAATTTAGATTTGGGTTGCTTATTTTATTTAGCCTATTCTGCTCATTCCAAAGCCAAACTTGACTCTCACGGGCATTATAAATGTCACTTGCCCTACTCCATATACTATGAGTCTTTTTTTCTTTTAAAGCTCACTAATAATAAGACATCTTCTGTATGGAAACAAAATCAGCAGTTTCTCTTTCTGTAACTACCTCTGACATAGATAGCACCAACAGCTAGTGGCACAAACAGGCAGGAGCTTTTGGATATAGGCTATCAGTCACTGCACACAGGCTGGGTATAGACCCCCTAATCTTCCTGGATGTATCAGGTTCCAGAATTAGGGTTTCTGGCTCAATTCCATTGTCACGTGGGAGGCTTTGAAGAAGGAGTTGCTGTTCCTGCTTCAGAGAATAAATCATCCTGCAAAATATTGATCACTGTGTTCCAATAAACCACTCTGTACCTTGCAAACTATATTCTTAGCTGTACTTGGTGGATCGTTCATCTTTCAGTATTCTCTCCATCTCCAGGGTTTTATCGACAAGCCTAAAATAAGTGATTTCTCAGAGCACAGACATGCTCTTTCTAAGAACATGGATATCTCAAGAAAATCTGCACCAAGATGCTCAAAAAGCATTGCTGCACAGGGGATGTTGATTTTCACAAGCCTCTCACGACACTGGCTCTGTTATGCATGTCAATACAAGCAGGCCACAGGCCCTCAGAGGTTAAGCACTGCTTTTATCTGGTCTTTAGACTTTGATAGCATATTACCTGCTATGGGATCTTTATTAGAAGCAAGAAAGCACTATGTATGTTGCCAGGCAGTGGCAGAGGTGACGTGAGAGTTTTGTTTTGTTTTTTACTCTCAACAAGTTCTGACAGGCCTGCAAACAAACATTTGACCATATAGCATGTATCAGTGTACAGTGTGCATTTGTTTGTGCTTCTGTTTTTAAGCTTTCATTCACTACAATGGGATTATGGTGAGAACTACCTGAAAATATGCCCTTCCTCACTATGCTGCTTACACTCTTATTAACCACAACTCTTACTCTATATGCTTGTATTACACATGTACACAAACACTGAGAGGGAAGCATATAAACTAGGTTTACACTGGCTGCCCAGATTCATCCTGGTGACACTCCCTGGTTTAGATAATAAACCAATACCTCCCTGTGGAGGAAAAGCTGGAAGTGGCATATCACTGAATCTGAAACCACAGGCAGGCCCCCACTCAGCTGCTCATTGCTGCCATCCCAGAATTTGCTGGCAAGTTGCTTTTCAGGGCTGCCTCTGGCTCATTTGGCCTGAAATCAATGAACCTGAACACAAAAGCAAGAAAGCTTCTGCCAACAGGATTCTTTTCACCCACAGTGGGTTTAGGACCAATCCCACAAGAAGCTTGGCCCCCAGACCATGCAGGGGCAGCAACTCTTCATCTGCAGCCAGGTGAGATGTGCACCTGTAGCATTTGCACATGGGTAAGCATCATCCTGCAGTGTAAGAGGAACCTGTGTCTATCCCAGGCACTGCTCTTTACTCCCCAAGGACCTTGGAAGCTCAGAGCTCCAGCCTGTGCCACCTCTTCATTTCAGAAACATTGCCTGAGTCACAGGAATGCCACGTACTGATGTTTTCTTCATAGAAATGCAATGGGAGCATCTTAGTAGATTATCCCACCCTTCCTTACACCAGTCAAAGCTACAGGGAAACACAATGCTCTTCTCCAGGCCAAATGACAAATTATTTTTCTCCTCCTCCTTCCAGACTGTGTTAAAATTAAATACAATAAAAAAATAAAAAAAATCTTTCTGGCTCTGGTAACTAGGCCTTTGTCCATCATGGGATTCAAATACATAGAGAATCAGAATTATATATGAAACTTTTCAGATGAAAACAGCAGTTGTAAGCACAAGGACCTCAAATTAAATTTAGTTGTTTTTTTTTTCCTGTAAGAGCTAAGTACCTGGTCCCTTCCAGTAACTTCTCTTTTGACCTGTCAGGTGTGATTAAAGGGTAACCTGCTAATTGCTTTAGCCAACAGGCTTAAGTATTTATTCCTACCTGCAAAGAAATCTCAGTGCAGTGATGTGTCTGACAGAACCTACTGAACATCCTGAATATTTGCCTCATTTACACAAGAATTTGAGCTGAATCGTGACTCTTATCTGCCTGAACCAGAATGCTGACATGGAATACCAGGAACTTCAGACACCAAACTGAGCAGGAATAATCGTTTATCTTTAAAGAGAGTTCGGAATGCACCTTTTCCATAATTAAAATGAAAAGTATAGTAGTCAGTTTTAGAAGAGTTTCAGCGTTTTCAGTCTCAGGAAATACCATAGTTCCTACAGCCACAACCAGAACCCCATTGTGTGAACTACTGAATAAAAAGACCAAGAGACTTCACAAAGACAATGCCTCCTCCCATTCAGAATGAAACTAGGAAATAATTTTTTTTTTTTTTCTTTCTACTGAAAGGATGTAATTGATAATGCAAACTCTACACAGGTCCTGCTGAGTGTGCTTTTCCACCCAGACAAATCTGCAGTCGAAATAATACCGGAAGTACTGGCAGCTTATTTCTCAACTTCAGCTTAGGGCAGGGACTGTGACTACTTTGTACCGGTGCAGACTGCAGGCTAAGTGTATTTCCTTTTAAAAGCAACTCCTTCTGCAGTGGCTTTAGTGCTGAGGTTACGTAGATGACAAGTTAAGGGTGCCAGTTGTCCCAGTGCATGCAGTTAATAACTCAGCTGTCTGTCCTAGCTCAGCCCATTGTGACAGGTATGACTGCACTCCTATTTTAGTCATGCAGTTATGACTGCATATGGTATTTAATTAATTACGTACGGAACAAGGTAATTATGTCTCTCACAAGCTATGGAGCTTGCAAAGCAGCTATACAGTTATCTGACTTATATGTGAACTGAAAGCACAGAACTGACTGTATGAGTGGATATAGACATGACAGATGTAAATCACAAATCAGATGTTTGCTTAACTGGGTGCAGTTGTCAGCTATCAACCCGATTTATATTTTGTACCAGATGTGCTTCAGTGACTTCAATTAGGTAACAGCTTTCCCAAATGGATAGCAGTGTTAGGAGGGAAAGGTTTACAGTAAGAGATTTCATAGGTCTCGAGCAGAAAATTGATAGTTGCTTACTGAGAAGGGTATAGTGAGGGTAAACAGAACAGTTTTTCTTCAAAGCGGTGTGGTGAAATACACAGGGAAGCATGTTTCCTCCCAAACAGCCATCTCTCCCAGCACTGCCTTTGTCCCTCTCTTGTTGTTAGTATTCTTTCTTTCCTTCTTAATGCGAACAAGGCAGTAAGAGAAGAACAAAAACACACCTATAAAGCACAAAAAGTTACTTCCTGTGTTATGTGGACGAAATCACTCTTGACCTCTTTGTTCCTTCTGCATTTGAAAGACATTAACGAAGAGGGGGATGTGTCTTTTCAGATACATAAGGCACTTATTCTCATTTATACAATTTTTTTTTTTCCAATTTAAAAGTACTTCTGTGGTGCTTGCTTAACATATGTTACACTGTACATAGAGACATTTTTAGGCACATTTAAAAAAAAAAAATTTCTTAGGTACGTTGGTTTTTGCAAGGCAGCAGATGAAGGAGACAGAGCTCTCGTTTCCCTTTTATCCTCACCCCTCTCCACTTCAGTGACACTATTTCACACTTTTGTTTGCCCCACTCCCCACATCACCTTTTAATCACTGGGATCCCAGACCTACTACCAAATGACACAGCCTCCAGTGATACCCTGAGCTGGAGAATTAAATCACACAGTGGCATTGCTTTCTTCTTTTTGAAGGAGGGTGAGACTAATAGGAAACTTGAACAGAGGTTATTGGACTGAATATCAAGCTCAAGCTGTTAATCCTGAAAACAAAACAAAAAAACTAAACCAAACCAACAGAAAAACAAAAAAACTCAAAATTAACCAATGCCTTCCCCCCCAAAAAAAACCCCCCAAAACAAACAAAAAAACCCCAATCAACAAAAAAGCCCAACCCCAACAACAACAACAAAAAACCCCCAAACAAAACAGAGGAAGAACCAGGAAGGTTTGAAGGTGTGGGTTGTGTCACCAGGCTACAGTTAGGATAAGCCACAGTTTCGCTGAAGCTGCAGAAGTGTTATTTAGCCAGAGCACTGCTGTGAAGAAATTGCATTGAAAACATTTTGGAGGACCCTGTCATTAGCCTCTCTCCATCATCAGAAAAAACCTCCTAAAGAAAACTTAAAAAACCTCCCTAAAGAAAACAGACGACTCCACTCTCCCCTCCCTGATCTCTAGGTAAATTTTGGTCATGTAGGTTTTTTTTTGTTTGTTTGTTTTTTTTTTGTTTTGTTTTGTTTGTGTGGTTTTTTGTTTGTTTGGTTGGTTTTTTTTTTTGGTTTTGTTTTTGTTTTGTTTTTTTTTTTTTTTTTTTTCCCTTTGTCTCCAAGTTTCTATGAATGGGAAGACGGGGGAAAAAGAACAAACAAACAAAACAAACCTGCAAGTGCAACTACTTGATTAAATTTGGGGACTGAAATGTCCAGGAAACGAAGTGCCCTCTGCTGGCATTGGAAAGCAAGAGGTGGCTGGGTGGGGAGAGGAGGGGGTGGTGGTAGAAAGAGGAGGGAAGTGATATTAAGCAACAGTAAAAGGAAACTGTGTCAATAAAGTGGGTATGGCCTGAAAACTATAATCACATAGCAGAGCTATTAAATTGTTGGCAGGCTGGGTTATTAGTGTCATGTAGACTACATGCCAAAAAGCATATTGCTGCTACAAAAGTAGTAATAAGTCAGGGTGTTGTAACAAGCTCTGTTTTGGGGGTGGGGAAGATAACGAAATTTTGAAGTTTAAAGTAATGTCTGTACTCTGACGAGGAAGATGACTTTCCCCCCCCCCTACCCCCCCTCTAATTTTTGGCTTTTAAATTTCACCGTGGAAAAAATTGAGAGGTAAGGAGAAAAACATTTGGTTATTTCAAACTTAATGTCTTCATTTTAAAGCTGAGAAAAGCAGTTGTGCAACAATGACATTACCACATGAATCTAGTCCTGGAAGAAATTATACCATGTGTGCTTATGGGAACTTAATCCATGAGGTCCCAGGAATGCTGGGATTATATGTGTGTACACGCACGCACACACACTGACAAAACAGTTCATGGAAAATCTGTTTCAGACAGTCATTTTTGGACAGGAGAACTCATTCTTGTCATGTTAGCAAAGCAGTGTGTATGATTTGATTTGTACCACTGTGCTGACATATAGTGAATTTGCAGGATCAAGAAGCACTGTGTAATATACAATTGTATTGTACAGATTTCACAGTGCTCAGTAATCCACAGTACTTTATTGACTGCCTCCATAAAAGTTAAAATAAAGCTAACATTGTTAGAGACAACAAATAAACTGCAGTAGAACAGCAAGGCTAGGTAAGAGAAGAGAATTTAAAGAAATTTAAGCAGCAAACTTTGATAAACTGATGGTTAAAATATATACGTAATTATGGGACAGTACTTTTCAATTCCTGTAATACCAGCAGCAACTTTCTGCAGATTTACTGACTCTCTTGACTCTGTCTAGAACAGAGTCATACAGCATTCACAAGTCACAAAGGCACTGGGGAAGCAAAGCCCAGAACGGGAGAGCTGGATGGAGATGGGATTCAGCTGCTGCATGAGGAAGCAACTTGGGGAAGTGACAATTTTGTCTGTTTTTCTGCCAGGAAGGCAGGGGAGGAGACTACTCTGTACAGTCTGAATAAAGTTGGATGGGATTGTGATTACTCACTGGAAAACTGATGTGACGATTGCAAATCTGTGTACAGTGTCCTTTTTCTCTTACTTTGTCCAGAATCATTTTCAGAAATGTCAAATGCTAAGTAATTCAGTAAGTAGCTGCAATATTTTTCATGCATGGAGAGGATGAGCACCAGTCAAGATCTGCAGCATTGCATGTCTCCTGCACTCTGTGATTCTACTAAATTCAGTTTAAATAATCCTGATGAATATCCATTTAATACAGTAAAAGCAAGACAATTTTTGACACCTAAATTATCCTAGTGCATGTTGAAACCTACCACAATGGTGACAAGACCTTGTGTGAAATCAAGTTAATGCATTATACTTTTTCTTAAAAAATATGAATTATGCATTTTTTTAGGTTGGAACCTGAGGTTAGAATCACGTTGCATTGCCAGTAACCACCAACAGATCAGCCACAAAGCATCAGTCTAAAAAAGCTGAGAATATTGTTCACCTTTCTGATGTAAAAATAAAGAAAAAAAAATATTCTTCTGGCTTAGGGTCTCTTTCTCTATGAAACACATGTTGATATTTGATTACTCCCTTTAATAGCGTCCATCTGTGGAAAGGGCTGCAGTGCTAATACACGTGCATGAAAGCAATAATCTTATTTTCGGTACCAAGGGTTGTTTTATCTGTTTCATCTTTAATATTTCACTGCTGAGAACAGGTTGTACATATGGTTCTGCAGCAGCTTGTTTGCAGTCCATTTCATTGTGAACGCCTCCTTTTTCTCACCTTCCCTTTTCCACCTGAGCTGATTCCTTACACAGTACAGCAACAGCAGTTTTTATATAGTGTTCATCACCTGGCCTAAGCCTACACCTCCTCATGGGCCGGATATTAAATCATAAACAGGTCAGGACTAATTCTGATAACAAAAGTTAAATATCCCACCAAATGCAACAGGGGAAGAAAAAAAAAAAACCAAAAAAAAACCCCAAAACCTATCGTGCCTAAGCAAGGATGTATCTTACTTGAACAGCAACCACATGTGAATCAGAGCTGTGGTGAGGCCAGAAACATTGTCCCCTGGAGACACCAAACCTGTCTTGTGCAGAAATGTTTTGGATGCAACGTACACTGGGAAAAGTGAAATTAAAGACATATGTGCAGCTATCTTTTTCTCCATGTCCCATGCGTGCTATTCTGGGAAGAGGCTGGCTTGTCCCTGCATGGTTCAGGGTCTTCCACTTGGAATGGAAGTTCCAGGTTCTGCAAGCTCCCACGAGAAGCAAAGGATCCCTAAGCCCCACTTTGGCCCTTAGCAGATGTAAGGCCTCCATCTGTCTGCCACTGCACCTAAAGGATCCTGTGAGGGACATGGCCATCACCAGGAGAGGCCCTAAGGGTGACCTCTGCTGCTCTCATTGTGCTCCAAACTCCCCCCCCTCTGCTGGGCAATATTTCAGTGCTTTCTGCATCTCTGGCTTTAATGTCAGGCAACCCACTATGAAGTACAGGTACATGTAGGAACAATAACACATTATCTTACTGGAGGTGTCTATTTTGAAGGTAGACATTGCACTAACTTGCAAAAACTGATTTTTCCAGCTGGAGAAGATTTTTGGGTTTTTTGCCTCTATAGACAGCAGCAAGATCCAAATTCAGACTAACAACTGGAGTAAAGATAACACTTGAAATATCTGATATGTTTGCTGGTGATAGCAACCAGATTATTCACATTAGTTTTAATTCTCTGATTGCAAATTGAGATCTTTCAGAAGTACTTCATAGTTTATGTTATTTTGTTGGTAGGAGAGAGGTCAACTTAATGTATGAAGAAGTCAGACATAAAAAAAAGCACGTAGATAACTGCAATCAATGCATAGAGTCTGACAATAAATTTTTGATCCTGAACACATAAAGCATATTCTTCAGAAACAGACAGTAAATTATCCTCAAACTAGCAAGCCACCTTCAAACTAACATTTTTCGACTTTTATAGGAACTAAACAGTCTCAACTTGGGCAACTAAATTAAAAATAAATGTGAAGGTTGAAAGCATGCTAATGTCAGTTTGGGAGTGACCTTTACAGTGTCTCAGTGCCAAAGAATCAGCGTGCATAAAAGGTTAAGTTCTTTGACAAGTTACAAGCCAAATACCCCAAAATTGAAGCATGCATAGTCATTAGTTGCTTAGGAAATTCTTGGCAAATGCCTGTACCTAAGAACAAAGATACATCTGTGAACAAAAAAGTTATAGAATGCTTTCTGCAAAACCCTAAATACTATTTCCATCCTAGAATATAGACATTTACAAGTAATTCTGCCAGTAACCAGTAGTAATTTTAGTACAATGTTTGTTTCCAGGTACTTGAAAGCACTTATTCTTGGGTAATGAAATAGAAATAGTAACTACCATCCTTACCCTGTCTACAGCAATTACTTTTTTTTTTAATCCCTTGATACTAGAAAAATGAGACACAGACTTGATGGGTAGAGAGTAAATTTTTGTAAATTCTTCCACTTTCAGCGTATGGTTTAGTTTCAGTTTTCTCTAAGCTAGAACAATATGCTTTACAGGACACAAGATGATGAATGCTTAATTTTGGGTTCAGTTAAAACAAACAACTTTCTCTAAAAGCACATGCTTTGTGTCAAAGTGACATTAGCCTCAGTGTCCATATTATATTACATCACTGCAGGCCAGCTATCATGACTGACATGCTGACATAGGACAAGGAAAGAAGGTAGATTGCCTTAACCATTGCCATGACACATCTCCTGTGTGCTCTCAACAAGCCACAGACTTCATGTTCCTTTTGCACTTTTTCTAAACCAACAATCAGGATAGACTACAAACAAGATATGTAGGGATTTGAACTTGTTAAGGAAAAAAAATATTTCAAGGTGAGCCCAGTATAAATAGACTAAAGAAGTATTTTCTACAGAGCACACAACAAGAAACAATATTTCATGCTGTCTGGCACAGGCAGGCTGGCTGATGTGCCAAAATTCACCACCATTCTTTCACAGCAAGATACTCAATGCAAGCCCTGCTTGAGTCTCTCAGTGAAGCTTTAAAATGACATATTTCTACTTACAGAACACACTTAACAGGGAAAGGCAACTTTAAAAAGCAAGCTTGTTATTTCTGTGATGAATGTTCCTTTGTACTTCTGGGCTACAGTAAGTTTACATTTTAGCATTGCCATTCACCTTAAAATAAATATTGATGGAGGTCAAAGTTGTTCATGTTTTCAGGGCTGAAATTAGGTGGTTAGGTCCACATTTAGGCTTCTAACAAAAAAAGGCAGGAAAGCGTATCACTTCACTGAGTTAAATATGTGCAACTCTTCCAAATGGGCAGTTTTTAATGAGGACTTGAGTTAAGGCATTGCCACAGCACTTCCAGACAAATCAGACCACAAACTCCAGAGAAGGCTGAACCAGGAAGAGTTACTAAGGACTAATATCTCCTTGAGAGGCCATAAATGGACTCCACGTGAAAGGCTGAGCACATACTCCAGATTGAAAAAGCAACAAAACAATCTCACACGGTCTGCCTGAGGGATGATGGTTCAGTAATGCACAACTCCTACCTGGTTTTGTCCAAATCTGGTCTGTCTTCTGGCAGCTAATGTGCTAGCTCTGTCTTCTTTCCCAATCCCTTTAAAACAGCTTAAACCTTCTCAGCAACTTATATATGAAAACCAATTGGGCTGACTCACCCCACTGCAGTAATTAACTTTTCCTAAAGTCTCTGTGGGTCCCTCAAACCCCACTGCAACAGCAGGTTGACGGAGACAAAAAACCCCTAAATTTTACTTGGCAGTTTTACTGGCAAGATTGTGTGAAAGTGAGAGAAGAGATGCAAAAATTATTTTCAACTATAGGCACCACATCAATAAAAGCTTAGAAGGGATTTATTTAATCATGCTGGAATTAGATTTGTGTAGCTCATGTCTCTGACAGGGGTGCTCTGCTAGCACAGTTGCAAACATTGTGCTGCAGTCACCAAAATGCTTCTAGTGTGCACCATTAGTGTGTCCTTTGGTTACAGGGAATTGTTTCTGTAAAATCTAAGACCAGGTCCTGCCCCATGATTGGAGATTTGAATATAGATACAGCCATTTTGTGTCAAAAACAGGTGCTAATAAAATTATCTACCCTTAATTACTGAATTCAATGAGGGATGCCTGCTAATTTAGGCTGCAGACATTCAAGAGGTTGCTATCTCCACCTGCTTGCTCTCCTGTTCTTCTGGCAGCTGAACAAAAGAACACCTTTCAGTCATCTTAGGTCACACCCAGGGATTTTACTTTACAGAGATAAATACCTAAGGCTGTAAAGTACTTTAGCTGAAGATCTAGTACAGGTTTATTTCTTCACATCTCCTATAGCACTGCCAGCACGAACCACCAGACTTTAGGAACTAACTAGGTATCTATTTATCCAGGTGTTTACATGAACCTGATCCTCTCAGCAATGAAGCATGATGTGCATCCATACATAACGTGGTATTATTTCTGGGGTGATGACAACATGTCCTTCCATTCATATGTTTACTGGGAATAGTGTAAACCATGCACATATAGGACTTTATAGTCTCCTATACAGATGCTGGCTGAGAAGGCTTTGAGAAGGAGCAGCTACAGGATTGGAAGCAGGCAGCAGGACATCTGCAAGCTAAACTCTTTCTGCCCCACAAGCCTTGCATTGTAGCCTCCTGTACAGTGCTGCCCAGTGCCCTGTTAGCCCATGCTCCCTCTCAGCCCACACAGGGGGAGGGTGAAGGCAGCTGCTGGCAAAATCCCATGCTTTATTCCAAACCCACTCTCTGTGCCCTTGAAGGGAGATGCTCCCTGAATGCAGCACTCTCTGATAAGCTGCCTGCAGAGGAATCATGACAGCAGTGTTTGGATTTGGGCCTTCCAAAGTGAATGAGTGATAGGAAGATTTTCAGTTTTACCAGACAGACATATGTTCTTATTTTCTATCAGCCTTTTGCTTATCAGGAGTTATATAATCTTATTTGTGTAGGAACAGGACACTTGATATTTATATGCTTTTCCAATACTGTGGATCAGTGTTTAAAAAAAAAAAAAAAAAGTAAAATTATTGCTTCAGAGGCAAGCTCCATTTTATAAATCAATTTTTCATATGCAGTTCTTTTCCTCCACTTATGACAGCTGCTGCCAGTGTTCAAAACCCACAAAGAGAAAACTTCCTGTGGTGACAGTACCTCAACATACTGGATTGCTTCAATTTCATTTACTCAAGTTATACAATTTCAGTCTTTACCAACTAAGAATCTATTTCTCCAATTGACTAGAAACTGCTGGCAGAAAAAAGTGAAAACTGCAACTTAATCCTCACTTCCCTTATGTTTTCCAAACAACTCTAATGAAGTAATCACAAACCTCCTCAAAATTTATGAAGTACTGTAACAAAGATGAGTCTGCAAATTTCTAATCACGTTTTAAATGTCCTGAACAATGTGTAGGGTCTGTCTTCATCATTCCCCATGCACTGCAATAATCATAGAGAACCTTACTCCTTTTCTGTGTAAAGGTAGGTGGGGGGGGCTGTGCCAAATGCTGCATCACCTGCTTACAGTGGGATGTGATAAAGAAGGAATTTGGACTTTGTACCTTTCCGGTTTACAGTCAAATCACTAATGCTTCCTGTGCAGGAGTCTGGTTTCCTATGCAATTTAGTAGGTGACAGCTTTAATAGGAAATGATTAAGTAAAAGCAAAGAGTGTTGATAAGTTGTTATTCTTCTTCAAGGCTTTCGACAATTTGTTTTCAGAAAATAATACAAGCTTTAAGGAATT
Organism: Phaethornis superciliosus; assembly: GCA_023637945.1. Lineage (NCBI taxonomy): Eukaryota > Metazoa > Chordata > Aves > Apodiformes > Trochilidae > Phaethornis > Phaethornis superciliosus. The sequence continues at coordinate 8,538,091 of JAJQWJ010000019.1, forward strand.
AAAATGCATCTTCAGTCTCTGTCAAGGCTGCTGCAGAATTTCCTGTTTTTGTGTTCTGAGAACTGCTAAACTGCTGAAGTTGCCAGTAAAGACCTGGGTGTGTTATCCAGAAGAGGTGGAGTCTATAGCAAATCCAAATTCTTCGCTGATATTCTCAAATAACTGTAGTGAAGGTAGAGCTATTATATTTCTAACCTCAAAAATGAAGTCAGTTACCACAGCTACACCTCATCTGTGCACTAATCCTTTTTGTTTATCTTCTCTTGTGCTCTTTCATATGTATGAAAACACGGATTTTGTTGGAAAAGTCACCTCAAAGGCAGCTATAAACATTTACATATAAAAAGGTATTAAGGTAGTTTTAAAATGTGTTCTAAGCCCTAGAAGCAGAGCTAGCAACATGAAACACAAACCTGGGAAGCAATGTTGTCACTTAGATGTCACACCCTGGTCTCAGTGAGTGCAGACTGACCCGTGTCTCCTAAAGCAAAGAAGAGGCAAGATTTGCAACTGGAAAGCAGCTTCTCACCAGGCTGAGGGTAGATACAGATCTGGCATAGTCAAGAGGAAGAAAGTCTGTACTTTCTAGATATGCTTAGCAGTGTTTATCACTTTTCAAACCTCCCTGGCAATGTAAATGCAGCATGGTTGAAGGATGCACACAGTTCAGTAGAACAAACCCTTTCAGCAGACAGGTGGCCCAACAAAGAACCTCTGAAGATGCTTTAATACAGGAACAACAATTTAATTATGATAGTTTCAGGCCTGTATTCTGTGGAGCTGGGACCCACATCAACTCTGGCATTCCCTCTGCTTTGGCCACCACTGGAGGACTCCAAAGGGGCCCCAAAATGTGTGGCCCAGGTTGTGGGGCACCAAGATGGGGTGGCTGCCCATACAGACAGACAGTAATGCTCTGGCAGCATCCTTTAAAGCAACACTTCAGCCCCCACAGGTCACATGCAACCCACCAAGCAATTCCTTATACTTTGAGGCCATTTTGCAGCAACAAGACCTGTCCCAGTTCTCCCACCACAGAAAAGCCAGGAGTGGTCACAGAAGCCATTACTGTCCCCAAGCACAGACACGGGCCAGACCCAGCCCTCAGCACTGCCTTAGTTTCTCTCCATTGCCTAAAATGCAGGGTAGAAGACAACTCTGCCAGTCTCCTCCACACCCTGGGGACAGGGACAGGTGACTTTGGGCTGGGTGTGGAGACAGAGCTGGTGATGGAGAGGGGCCTGGCCATGGCCTCAAGCAGGACTTCCTCAGAGACACACACAGGACAAACAGGCCAAAAAGCAAGGGTCTTGCTTACGCTCAATAAATGGTAGCTGCTTAAGTGTAATTACCTGTGTGTGCTGGTAATTTGGTGCTGGTAAGGCACCAACTCAAGGCCTGGACTGTTTGGTATGGGGAATGGCGCTGCTCTGCAGGGCGCGTGCTTCGTACAAGACAGCACAGGGCTGGGAGTTACCTATGGAAACCTTCTTGGAATGCTGTGGAGTTTAAACATCTGGGTGTCTTCCGGAGAAGAACAGTTGAGCTCGGATGTATTTTTACGGGAGATAATTTGTTTTCAGGCTACCTGCAGCACCCAACCTGCTGCGTGGCCGCTTGCTCCTCGGCATGGCAGAGGCTGGCGGGGCGCTCACCCCGCAAACAGCCCCACAGCCCCCGGCCTCACCAGCAACCTGATCTTCTATGGAATAGGGGAAATAAACATCTATCCATTGGAGGAAAGGATTTCTTACACAAAAAGTTGCGATTTTAATCCATTCCCTGGGATTTTTATAAGATAGCATTAGCTTAAAATTCTTTTGAAATGCCTACATGAAACGCACCTTAAGATCCTTGAAGCGGTCTGATCTGCTTCGGTCCCCCTCAAAAGATCCAGAGCATAAAACCAGGGCTTATTTGTTGACTAAATAGAGTCTAAATGCAATGTATTGCTTTGGTTGATCTTTTCCCTTGTCTTAGATTGCAGCCTTTCCCGAAGCTTTGTTGTCCAAATATCTTGCTAAGCTTTACCGGGCCTGGACATAAAAGCTGTACTTTTATGTTTCATATATGGCACGTAGAATGCGGAAGCTCCACTTAACTCTGGCTGCATCTCCTAAGACCTTTCTTCCTCTTGGGGCTCCGTGTGTTGCTACTTTATGAGAAGGCTGACATGCTGCTTCAAAGCTTGAGTTGTTCCTGTTACCAGAGAGGAATCAAACAAAATGGGGTTTCTGTGCTGGAGGCAGCGCCAACACTGACCGTTACTTCATCTGCAATAACAGCTCAGTGGCATAAGGTGCATCCACAGCCAAACTTGTTGTTTTTCTTGTTTTTCTGCCAAGAGGATTTCCTGATTCCTGAAATTAGCCCCATTGCCAAGTGATACGGTCAAATCATGTGGTCAACAGTCCTCATTGCCTGAGGAATACAGGATTCAATCAATCCAAAAAAAAAAATCTCACCATGAGAACAATTAGGCATTGGAATAATCTCCCAGGGGACAGGGTGGGTGCCCCTACATTGGACAGGTTTAAGATTGAGCTTGACAGGGTGCTGGGCCACCTCATTTAAACTATGTTTTTACCCAGAAAGGCTGGACTGGATGATCTTTGAGGTCCCTTCCAACCTGGCATTCTACAATTCTATGATTCAATCAGACTTCTTAAAATACAGACTGAAGAAGAGTTTTTCTCTTCCAAAGAAGTCCTAATCTATCCATAATATAGTATTATTATCTGAACTGTCTACAGTATAATAATAAATAGATATAGTTTATAATACAACTAATTAACCAGAACTATTTTAATTTGAAAATTGCTTAAATACTATTCTAATACAGAGGTAATTACAGCAGTATGAAGTCACCAAATAGCATGATAGCTTATTCCTCTTTTCTGGTAACATACAGTATGCTGACATCTGGCACTTTCATACCCACATGGTGGTTGTCTTACAGTATGTAGCTTTATATGCATTGACGTAATTAAAGCTGTGTACTCCTGTAGTGTAGACAAAGCCTAAAACTTTTTTGGGAAGGAAAGCTGGATGTAACAGCTTCTTCTCTTATTCTACCACAAATGAGGATGAACAGAAGTCATCAATCCTACACAGATATGGAGGTAGGTCTTGTGAATCAGGTTTTCAATCCGTAAGCAGTAACTCTTGATTGATATCACTTTATATGGTATGAAAGGCCCATTGTGCTAGGGAGAAGAACAGAAAGTACTATTATAACTAAAGGACCTTTTGTCTGTGCTCTCTGCACGTAGAACCAGTTGCAAGTGTTGGTTGTCTGCCCCAAGTCCTCAGGTTTGCAGAGGTGAGTGCAAAAAACCCCACCTACTTTCAGTGGCTCATATGGGGAAACAAGGCTTTTACCTATTTTCTGTTACTAGTTAGAAATATAATCCGGCAGATTTTAGAGAAGTCTCATTTGATTTCCAGTTGTAATCTTTATTCAAATAAAGGATGACAGCTATTAACTTCACAGGTGGTTTTGTATGTGTTGATTTATGTCTTAATGTCACATCAATCATCAGAAAACAGGTACCTAAATAGCAAATATTGTTTTAAGTTTAAAGCAGCAAATGATTTTTTTTTTTTTTTTAAAGGATGAGTTTATTTAATCTTAAGGATGTCAAATATACAGTACCATATCATTCACATGTTAGTGTGGATTAAAATGTCAGGCCCACAGTTCTCTATCCAGGTTAACTCAGGGTTGAATAAACCACAGAAATCTAATCTTAACTTTCCGTAAAATTTATTAACTACAGTTATTACAGGAGTAAAGTGAAGCAAGAAGGAGCCTGGATTTTCGTTTTTATTAGGATTAATTACAAATATGGATATAAACAAATATCTGAAAAAACAACTAGTTTCCTATCATCTGAAAAACATTAATAAAAGGATTGTGGGTCCAGCCTCCGAGTTAGGGCTGTGGCGGGGGCACGGGTGCCCCCTTGTGTTCCTAGTAGAACCTTAAATAGGTTTTAATTTGTTATCCCACCTCATCAAGACAAGAGAGTTGTCTCAGTCATGTAAAGCCTTTGCATTTTAGCGTTTTAATTTACATTAATAACCAACGTGAAGCATAACTTTATAACCACTGATTCTATTATACTGCAGACTTCTTGCTAATTTCAACTCTATTGAAAACCACAAAAGGTGAATTGGTTGTTTTTACATTTCAGTATAACATTTATCAAAGGAGATTTGTATTTTTTTCCTGGCTGCTTTAAAGCTCTCTAAAGCTGAGGATTTGTTGCTCATGCCTTGCTGCACAAACTGCATTCCTTTGTCACATGCAATTTTCCTGCCATGTATTTAATTCATTGCCACTTTCTTACCTTACATTCTCTGCCCTCTACAGACTTAAAATCTACCACATGACCTTTCTTTAAAAATACCACACATTGCTTGATGATCTTCAGAGTTGCTTTCTAACATCTAATGAACAAACCCTGTCAATTATACACCTTAAATGATACACCAATGCTTGCTTTACCCTCAGGCATTTGATGACAGCCATGTAAAGGAAAATAATGAGATAATGAGTCATCTCTACTGCAAGGGAGCTAACAGGGAGCTGCTGATCCTTCAGCAGCCACGTGGATTCATTACTTGGATTTCCCAGCAGGTAGGATAGACACTGGATCTGTTTGCACTTCTGCATCAGATGTCCTTTTGGAGCCCTGTGGAGTAAGATATAGAAATTTATAAACATTTTCAAATAGTTCAGAACAGTTAGGGCTGGGATTACATGCTAGAGCTTTGCTAGCAGATACTGCACTTGTTTCACCTCTCTGCTTTTCTTAATTTGTCTCTAACATTCATAAGCATATGAGCTCCATTTGCATCATTGAAACCCCTAGAAAACTACCACCTTTGACTGCCTAGATGTGTTATTTCTGATAATTTTCCCAGTCATGGAAGCAATTGTCTTTAGAAACTAGACTAGCATACCAGAAACATGTTGCTGTGTATTTGTAGTACTGTAGTTTTGGCATAACTTTCCCTAAAATATCCCTGGCCTAACCGGTTCACTGAAACCATGCTAAGAGTCCTTCAAGCATGATTAATAGTGTATTATAGCCACCCTTGGTCTGCTCTGACTTAAAGGAACATTAAATACTTTCATGCATGACAAGTATTCGACAATGTTAGAGTGATAAAGCTTTTTTACACTGGAAATATAACTCTGGTTTTGGAACAAGTTCAAGACACTAATCTTAGATGGAGGAAATGCTCTAGCTGTACCAATGGATTTTTTTGACCAGTAGTTGGTCAAACTTGGCTTTAGTTTAAGATGCCTTGACCTGATTTTACTGTCTGGGAAGCCATCAAAACTTTAGAACATAAGAGCAAAAGGGATCCACAAACAGTTTGAGAGGTCACTGTTAGGATGCAACACTGCGTAGGATGTCAATCCTGTTTGTAGCCAGATGCCTAAACCACTATATGCTGAACAGAAAAACAGCATGACAAAGCTAAAGGTGACGGCTGTGTGCTTTCCCTACAATAGAAACTGTGCAAAATCATATGTGAATTGTCCTTTCACACAGTAGTTTTCACACTGGAAACCTGACTCATCACTTCAGGTCACCATAGGACTATTCTGTGTCAGACTGGGAGAGTGAAAGATCTCAACTTCCTCATCCCTTTTAGGGAAGTAAAGACAGTGGGATTTTATACTGATTAGTCTCTACCTCAGTGATAGTCTTAACTTTTCACCTTTGAAAACGTAACTGTAGAAAAGAGCAGCCAAAACCCACAATGGACTAAAAGAATCCCTTGTTTTAAACTAACTGCAATCTTGTGCAGCTCAGTGGGCTGTGATGGGTTTACTTCTGCTTATGCTGAGGTTGAACTTGAAAGAGGCTCTAGAACAGAATAAAAATTTTTGCCCGCTTATATGTAGCAGCAAATAGAAGATAAATTTTAAAATGTAGTATATTCTAATATCCATCAAATGATTCCAAATGAAGCAGTCATTCCAAATTTACCCAGCAACCCTAAAAACCTACACAACAGTTACAAGTGTACAGGAACAGTGTAGTCTGTCAACTGCCACTGTTTCTGTCTGATGCATGAAGCTATTAAGCCATTTCTAGACTGATCTAGAAAACAAGGTGGTATTATTTACCATTCTTCCCATAAATCGGAGAAGGAAGAAGTAGAAGATAGCGAGGTTATTTGATATAATCCCCATTTTGACTCATTTAGCACATTTGCACAAGTGTCATATGCTATTTGCTTATACAACAGTTTCCCTGCTGCACCCATTTTCAGGGTGGATGCTGATTAAAGCAGGAAGCTTTGAAGGAGACTGGCTGATGCTTCTTGTTAAACTGGAATTTCCAAGCCTGGTGTGAAATAAAGACTTTGCTCCTGCCCTTTTAACAGATAAATTCCAGCTCTGCCCTCAGACGTAGAACCACAAGTACCATGGGCTCACATTTTGCTCTTTGGTTACTTTGCATAGCCCCTTTAGTGCACTGGAACTTGCCTGCATTTGTGACAACTAAGCTGGAACATACTATTTCAGGCAGAGCTCTTTGAAGTGCACACACAGAGGAATGTCATGGTGATAGAGTGTGTTTTATTTCCAGCTTGTGCTCAGGAGAAGTTTGTGTCAATATCCTGGATACTCTGATCAGAGTAGGTCAGAATAGTTTCTACATGCTAAGCACTCCCAGCTTCTGACAACTTAAGTATGAGTTATTCCAGCTCAGAAAACAATGTCATTAATCTTTTTTTTTTTTTTCTTCTTTCTAAGACTCACTAAATACCTTTGATTTTCTATAGCATATAAATTAACCTCTTTTACCATAGGAACAGCCACTGAACCTTATCATCTGAAACCACACAGCCACACCATAACACTGCTTGCATAAGTTGCTCTATTTGTACCAAAGGTTTCAGCATTTATTAGCCCAACTGGGAGCAGATGCTTGTCATCACCTACATTCCTGCACTATGACATTCTCTTACTCCATGCCCTTTCCCAGAGGAATCTGGGAGAGTGGTGTTAAAATAGCTGCTATTTAAATAACTCCCTAGAATTTAGGAAGAGCTCGGTAGGCACAGGCCATGTGAGCAAATACAGTCTGCATACCTGTTAGGTATCTTCTGTTTCCATTTTATCATTAAGTTTCATCTATAACTTTTATCTATAAAACTTAATAGAGCTGCTGAATTATTACCAGATATTTGAACTGTTATCTTGAATGGAAATTCTGGCACTGGCTTGTCTGTGCTCTAATAGAGCGATTAATGACTACACCTTCCTGGGACTTAGTATGATCATGTGGGAGATATGTAGAGTATTTTTTAGAAGCATTGCAGGATGGGGTTTCTTAGGTATGGGTAATCTTGGGGGTATTAAAAAAATGGTATTAATTTTCTAGGAAATATTTTCCATATGCAGACCTAGTTGCTTTAACTCTTCCTCCCAGTTCAAAAGCACAATAAACTGACCACATCAGTTAAAAATGTCCTTTTTCAAAGAATCATCTTTTGTTAATGGGAGGTGGAATCTGTAGGAATACTGTTGGCCTCTAGAATTGCAACAGAAGGTAAGGGACTAGAGAGCCAAGCTGTCTGACATTGTACCTGAGCAAGCAAAAATCTCTCACAGAACTTCTCTACTTCCTACAGAACTTCTCTACTTCCTGTACATTTATTCTGCATTCCACCCCCCAAATAGTCTTTTACCTCTTCATAATCTCCTCTCTTGATCAAAAAAAGCTTTTTCTTACCCTTTGAATCAGATACCTTTCCTGCCTCTCTCTGTGTCATTCATGAACTTCCACTTGAGAGCATGTTTCCTTGCCAGCTTGTACTTCCTCATTTCTCCCCCTCTGGATTAATTCTAAATTTGTACCTATTGTTACACTATGAAAGATTTTTGGATACAGCTTGGATGAATGACACCATACAAAATAAAGTGCAATTGTCAATAGACAAGCCCTTTCCCACACAGTGGCAACAGTGAGAAGTGTGATAAAGGATGGATGTCAGTGCTTAATTTCCACAGACCTCCAGACCAGAATCTCAGTTATCTCAGGAAATAATAAATGTAGTTAACATTTGCCCCATTTCTAGATAACCTATGCCAGAAAAATGTGTCCCCCTTCCTCCCCTCTTCAGTTGACATAAGAGATCTGTTACCATCATCTAAGTGGTTTAAGTAATAGAACTCCTGATTTCACTCCAGGATGAGCCTAGATGAGTGGAAGCTGCTGCATGTTGATAGTTTCTCCAGGTGAATGCCAGGACTTCCTTGCTCCACTGACACTACAGGAAAATCCCACTGATTTTGCTGTCGACCAGAATTTTACCCCAGAACGATGGGGTAAAACAGAAAGCAGAAGTGGCAGAACTTTTGCTAATCAATATTACAGAAAGTTTTCTTTTGTTGTTAATTCCCCTTGTCATATGTAGTTATTATGCTAATGCAAATAGACCTCTGTGCAATACACAGTAATTATGTGAAATGAGTACAAATGAACACTTCTTGTGATGTGGAAAAACATCTGCCCTTGAGTGAGTCAGACTGGTCTGCATGGCAGCCTAACGTTATAACCTACTGTCCCAACAAGGCTGATTTTCAAATCTGCATTTCCATTTTGAGCTATATTGCTTGGCTTTTCTTCTTTCAGGCTAGCTTTCAGGATAGAGCCTCGCTGGCTCTATCATTCCTGACAGCCTTAGAAGTGGGATAGGGAGGAAGAAAAAAAAGCTGGATGTGATCAATTGAAATTAGTGATGAAGCTCAGTTTACACACAAGGATTACAAAAGATGCTAAAAATGATCCCATAGTTCTGCAGATTAATGGCTGGTGTGACAGTGAGGAAAGAGGAGCAAACTGCATCCTGACCACTGATTGATAAATAGCAATGGAAACCCTGGAGAGGTTTCAGAGGTAGTCCTAGGTCTAACCTGTACTTTCATTTCTAAATTGGTCCCTGAATATGGACAAGGACAAAACAAAAATGTTTCTCTGAGGAACTCCTTGCTGCATCAGTAGAACCAAGCCTTACAGAAACCCAGGATTCTAGGATTTTGAATTATTTAATTTCTACATTTTAGGTGTCAGTGAAGGGGGCATAGCTAATTTGAGGTCAGATTTAACAAAACATAGCAAAAAGAAAAAAATGCTATATGTATTTTCTGTGTGTGCTATAACAAGTCTATAACTGATTCTGAACATGAGGTGCTTATCTGGTGGCTGCTGTGCTGTTTCCCATCCACCTAATGGTCCACCTTGTTTTTTTTCCTTGCAGGAATTTCCCAGATCCCTGGGATGTCCCAGCTGCTCTGGTGCAAGCACCTGAACCACCATCATGGCAATGATGAGGTCCACCTCCACTTTTCCTTAATAATCACACTGTGATTTGTAGGTGGTTCAGTACCTGCTGCAGGAAGAGTTGAGTCATCCCAAGGCACAAGGCACAAGCCTCTAAAACAGGGGTGTGGGAACAATTACAGCTCTCCCATAATAAACCATACCTGCTGTGAATCAGTACCCCAAGGCCCAATTTTCTCATCTTTGCCCCAAAACTTGCTGCTGTCCAACCTTAGGCCTGCAAGCTGCTTGCAAAGTTGCACTCCACCGAGCACGAATCTCGCGTGGTTAACAGCTTGCAGGCTGCATGCTTAAATCAGCTGAAAAATTACTAAAAAGATAAGACGAAGTTAACATACAAGGCCCTTAAAAAACCCTCCGAGTGACTGCCTCTTCTCTGTCTTCTTGAAGGAGGGTTCCTTTGAAGCATCTCCTCCGTTCTGGATGGAGTCGGTCTCAGCTGCTGGCTGCTCCCTGGAGTCTGGCTGCTCCCTGGTTTCCTGTTTGCTGCCTTTCTGCTTGCTCAGCTCCACTGTAGACTTCTTGTCTTTTGAACTCTCTTTGCTCTTTTGGCCCATAGGTTCAGTTTCAGCTGGGGCAACTGGCCTCTCTGTGGAGTTTAATGTCTAAAGCAGTTTCAAACAATAGTTATTTTTAGCATGAAATGCAAACACTTTGGAAGGCGATCCATAAATATATTAAAAAATGAAAGGCCACCTGGCAGAGAAAAATCCTGCTGTCCACCAGGTTTTCATTTACAGCTTGGGATGAACTCCTGCAGCCTTGACTTAGGGAAGGAGTCCCAGAGAACTGAGAGAATTACTTATACGAGCAAGATCAAACCATCCCTGTGTAGACTTACTTTAGTTACACATATGTCTATGCCAAATCTGTTTTAGGAGACAGAGAAGATACATGGAAAGATGTGGAGTCAGAAGCATGCACTGCCAACTGAGACTCCCCCAGCTTTTCCATCCCAGGCTGTAAAAGTACCCAAAAAAAGTGCAAGAGAGAAAAGAAGAAAAAGACACCATAAAGAAAAGTGTAAAGAATATAAAGAATAAAATTTCACTATAAAAATGTGTCACTGCACCAAAAGATGAACAACAAAGAGATTGTCTATGGAAGGCCACAGCATTACAGCAAATTTCATGTGCAAGTTCAAAAGAGATAGCAAATATTCCAAAGAAAAACACAATGACAGAGCACCTATTTATATTAAAAGAAAATATTATGAAGCTCCAAGAAGTATGGGATATGTTTGAAGTTCACAGGAGAAAAATCAGATCTGGCAAACCTGTCACTGTTTGCAGTGTAGCAAATGGCTAGACATGTTTTTGCTAGGAGGTCTATTTGTAAATGAGATTTTCTTTTTTCTTATGCAAAAAATTATATTGCCTTATTTATCAACACAAAAATTAAAATAGCACACAAATTTGCCATGTTGAAAAGCTGGGAATCTTACATCTGCCCTCAGGGCACAGCTCAGAGATTAATGCTGTGTTATTTTTCCAACTTTGGGGATTTTACCATTATCTTGAAATACTTGGTGTACTTCTAAAGGCCGAGGATTATACACTTATGTGACAAGCTTAGCTTTCATTAAAAACAAATATACTTTTGGACATCATGATTTCAGAGAAAAAACCTGAAAGCAGAAACTCTAGAGGAACACTGCAAAGACACGTCTCGTATCTATTTAAAAGAACAAACCTCACACTATTTTAATTTTGGGGAAATAAGAATGAGAGGGAGTAGCAATACTACCACTAACCTTTTTCCCTTGAGTCACATTTCTTCCCCACCTAATCTTAATCTCCCCCATATTTAAATTATAGGACCTGCAATTATTTAACATATTTGGTCTTGATATCTTAGGTCCTAAACAAAATACGGGCTTGTAGTTAACTATTTCCTTTTCCAAAGGGCAGACATACATGGCTATATATTTACTTATGTCTGGATTTTTTTCTGCTTTTAAGCTTAAAAACTACAGTCACTAAGCTAGTGTTTGCTCTGGTTCTGCTGGAGATACTTGAAGACAGCACATGAAATCTGGAGATGCAGGTGGTCAGTAGCCCTATCCGTACAGTGCGGGCAGGCACCATCTGAGTGTCAGTAGTTTATTAAAGCAAATTAGATTTTCTCAGTGTCCAGTAGAACTGGTTCCTGGGGCTGCACAGCCACCTCACACTATCTGCATCTTGTTTCCCTGGCTTGAGGACAGACACCTGCTTGGATGCACTTCTGAGCACCCGGGTGATGCAGGAGTTCTCCCAGCAGAAGGATGAACAGAACTTCATAAGCCCAGATGTAATTCTGTCTCTTCCTTTCTGACTCATTTTAACCATCAGACAGGAAGCTCTCATTGCTGAACCCATCAGTGGGTTAGACAAGATCCTTCTTACTCTTCTTTGCCTCAGCTTGCTTTTGAAATGTTTCTTTGGTACAGTTGCAAATGTGCATATTCGGTTAAAAAATAACCAGTGCTCCCAAAACACAACTATGAGACAGGATAGATCTGAGTTCAAAGGTGCCAGAACAAATTCTAACCATTTATTAACACTGTGAAATCTGTGGGTTTATTCTGCAGGTGTCAAATAAGAGTTGAGTCTTCCCCACCACATATGTTTGATGGTGTAAGGAGCCTCACAGCTACAGTATTGCAGCCAAATCCAAACTGGATGCAACAGGACTATTCCTCTGAGCAGGTTTGGGCCTTTGATGTTAGTCAAACAAAACACTTAAAAAAATATTCATAATACATTTTCCAGGCAAAATAAAAAAATAAATAAAATCCAATCAGATAATCTCTTTGAGGTGTTTCATATTAACCTTGAAAGGCAGGAAATTGGCATGTTTTATATTGATGGGAGTAGCTCAGGAAATACAAAGTGAAGCCTATGAATAATGAAACATGTTAATGTTTCTTATTCTAAAGAGTGATCTGCACCTGACAGATTGCTTTTACTCTCTCAACATTAACAATGCCACTGAAAAAAAAATAATAAAAAGAATAGTGGTTTTCCCCATTGTGCTACAGGAGGTCTTAATCCAAGTCTGCCTTTTAAGCACATAAGGCAGACCCTACATTTCTGTAGATTTGGAAACAGTGGTATTGCATTTCTGTAGCATTCAGAATGGCAGGGATGGAAGGAAAAGAATCAGAGCTTACCAGAAATTCAATAACATAATATAAGGAGATGATTTCACAGAAATTCTGAAAAAGTTAACAACAGATACAGTCTTCCTTGAACTCTTCTGTGTAGTAAAACTCTGCTAATTCACACCAGTGCAAGTGAAAGAAGATTAGCAAATTGATTTCAAAAAAAGATGGAAGAAAACTGGCTGCTTACTCAAAGAATTAAAAATATTTCCAGGACTGTAACTTTTACTCACCTGTTTTACAAAGCTGCTGTATGCAATGAGGAATAAATGTCATAAGACAAGACCTTCTACATTTGCAATACTTTTAGAGAAATTATTTGTAAAGGTTATTTTACTATTAATTAAAAAAGGAAATTCTGAAAGGTCAGTTTTCATTACAACTTCACTTTTACTCTCAGCTTAAAGGAAACCTTATGTCTATAAACTGAACCTGTATTGTAGCTCTCATTAATGAATATAATTATTCTGGATATCCTGAATTGCAACAGATGAGGGTTTGACTCAGAAAATGTAATAGTATGTGTGTTTCTAATGAAAGTGTGATTTTTCTGAAGCCTTACTAAAGCCATAAAGAGTATAATGTAAAGATCACATCCAAAGTTTTGGTTTAGCTTTTATGAATAGAGAATGAAAGAAACAAACAAAATAAACAAAATTATTTTCATGGTGTTTGTTAAATTGCAGCAAATGATTTTCATTCTCACATTTTTTTTTTTTTTTAAAGTTTCCTTCTCCTGAATGGTCCTTTCCTCAACAGACAAATAAATCAACAAAGTAAAAATTCTTCTGGCTGTGTGTACTTATTTTCACTGCCTAAGCCAAGCTACATACAGAAAGTAAAATGCAAGAGAGATAGGAATCAAATTGAATATAAAAACAATAATTATTTTAAGAAAAGGAAAGCACCTGGGAAAAAAGCATTTTTTTTTATTGGATAGTGACCCTTTAAAACCTTGTTTAATAGCATGAAGAGGTAAAACAAATAGATGAGTAAAGAACTATGTAAATATAAGAAGCTCAGCGAGCATGTAGCTTTCAGTGATTTTTGCATTTCCAAAGCTTTATGGAAGTAGGTGACAACCCATCACCAAAAAATGAAAAAATCCAGACACTTACGTGGTGATTGGGGCTTGGGCCGTTTACTTCTTCTGAACTGGTTGTCCCTTCATCACCCTTGACTGACTAAAATAACAAAGGATTATAGGACTTCTAACTGGGTTCCTGTTTGAGGTATTAATTAAATATGAAAGCACACACAAATAAAAAACGGCAAGGTTTGATTTTAGGATACTCTTTACAGTGCTAAAACAAAGCCAGACATTTCAGAAACTCTATCAGTATTTTTGCAATATGCATATCTCTAAAGGAGATTTTTGCTAGTTCTTTTCTATGGGATGTGATTGTCTCTTTCAAGTCAATTTTCTCATTAAGGCTTAAAAAATATGAATGTGGTCTCAGTAGATCAGAGATCACATCAGCCAGTAAACAAGACAGTGCTATCAGCCCTGCCACTGTCATTTTCTAGGGAAGAGCTTTTGCTTGCTTTTAAGGGGAAAATCTGTCTTATTAAGATCTAGTGGGACTTAGTTTCTATTTAATAATCATACTAAGTGCATATCCCGTGAATAACTAAAGCCCACTCAGCTTTATGGATATATATATTATATTTTATCATCAGCATTAATTTTTTGCAATTTTTGTTTTCCAGTTTGTGCCTCCTCCTGTACATTTCAGTAACATTCCTTCCTGGTTCCCCTCTTCCCAGCCAGTACAATCAGAGCAGACCCTGAGGCTGCAGAACTGGCAGGTCATTCAGAGCAAACCTTGTACTCTGAAATATGTTTTTAAGGTACAATCCCTGGTACAATCCTCTCTTCCTATTCAGATTTAGAAAAATGAGAAGAATCTGTTTGACAAAACTAGCTCAGTGAGAAAAAAATTACGAGATTTGTGACACTAAGAGTAAGGCTTAGCTACAATTCATAATATAAAAGAAACAAAAGGAATAGCATGTGCATGTTTAATTAAAAAGCACGTTAGGGGGTTCAATGTGGTATTCTCCTGAGTACCATATAAGCCACAGAGCTTAGCAGTAGAGCATAAAATAAACTCCAGAATTTCAACGTGCCCAAATTTAAATGTCATTTTTCATTTCATGAGTTCAATGAAAACAATGAAAGGATGTGACTTTTGTTCTAAAGATAGATCAGGCGGATTTGTGGTTTTCTGCAGCTTGTAGAATTGTTACTTGAAGCACAACAGTAACAGCTTGATCCTGTGTACCGTGTTATTGCAAGGACCAATTTCAGTCTCTGATTTTCTTGCAAGCCCACAGAAAAATCAATATGCAGCACATCGTGAGAGAAAACTAAGCCAGTCCATGACAATTCAGTATTTGTGACAAATTGTGGAAAAATTCCCTTTCTGGGCCGTGCTGCTGTGCAGTCTCTTACATGTTTATGCTCGTGACTCTTTATCTGTGTAAGAGGTTGCAGAAATGGAGAGGAGGAAGCACAATGTGGTCTGTTTCAACATTACAGGATAGAAGCTCAGTCCAGAGTGTTATGAAGACGTATTGTGATAAGATCTAGTTTGCATTTCTATTTCAGTGAATCTCTAAATGCCTTCAGAAAAAAATAATGCTGTAACAGCAACCCCTTTGTTACCTTTTTTCCTAAAAAAAAAATTAAAAAAACCAAACAAACCCCTTCCTTAGACAATCTTTATTATTTTAACACTTTTAAAATCTGTTTTGTTTGTGTTTTTTACCAGAACATAAACAACAGAGTAAAGACCTTTGCCTAGACAAAGTTCCTCCACTTTATGGCTATTACTGTAGGGTTGCAAGACCTCAAGAGAACATTACAGTGGAAGGGGACCTTTTCTGGGTAGAAATCATACCTTCCAGTACACAGGACTGCCAGAACAGTTATCCTGAGCAAAAGCCCCCTGTTATTCATCTCTGCTCACAGCCCCACAGCACTGGAACTTCCCCCACTTTGCCTTGTGATAAAATCAAGCCTGTACTGGGGGCTTGAATGTTTCATGCATTTTTAGCACTCATCAGTTGTCTAAAAGCTTGACAGAAGCTTGTTTAGCAGTGGCTTAAAATCCTGTCTGTTTTAGGAATGAGAAATACTGGTTGATCATTTAGCACAAAGTTGTAGGGCAGCTACATAGCTCTGATTGTGCACAACAGCATGGCAATGATCCAGTAATCCAGCAGCTATTCAGTGGAAAAGGACTAGAACATACTTTAAGGACAATCAGTATTAAAAAATACACAATCTATTTGGAAACTGATAGCCAAAAGGAGATGAATAGTAAAGGTTCGAAACAGCTGCAAAAGCAGTTCCACAGTTAAGAGAATTCTATTCTCATGTGAGTAGATGTTTGCCTACATAACTAGTTCTGTCTTTCCAGGACAAAATTTGGATGAAACCCTGGCTTCAGTTTGAGCAGTGTTACATCTACTGCTTTTAGCACAGCTTTTGTTTACTTCCATGGTGACTAAGATGGGTGTGTAACAGCTTCATTTGTTTAATCAGTGAAACCTTTTTTTGGTAGGGCGAGATGATTTTAACTCATGGTTGCCACAGACATCAGTGTTTGACAGACATTGCTCCTGAGTCACCTTCTGCATGCCTAGCATGTGCCATGGTGACAAACTTCTGTGCACAAGGGGACCACAAATCCCCTTGGATTTAGGAATAAAGTGGAGATTTCTCCAAGCTGGCTAATTTTCTAGAGAGTTGTTTGGACCAAAAGGCACATGAAGTGTATAATTCTTGGCTGATGGTAAGATTTTTAGTTTAGATCCTCAAATACACCAGACTAGCTATGTAGTAAAGCAATTAGTATTTTTTTTTCCTACTAAAAAAGTACTAAAAGTATTACAGAAGAAGAAAAAGTAAATGTACCCATCGTGGTTTGGGCTGAGGTTAACAAACAACTGAAAATAAACACTGCAATATTTTGGAAATAAAGAATAAAAAATGTTTTTTGTACCTTCTAGAGTCTGACTCATGAATTTTAATTCTTGACAATGTGACTGTTCTCAGCTGTATGTACCAGCATACACCTGAGAACAGACAGTTTGGACAGTCAGGACTATTTATTACACTGTCTTATAAGAAACTGGTTTTCACATTTTAATGCACAAGCTACTCTGACGCCCACACCATGTAGCTGCCTGAAAATAAAACAGCCCTGATCAGAAATAGAACTTTTAGAAACACATTTGCAAACCTTGCCAAAAAAGATCAATTGATGTATGAATCCTCAAGGCCTGCTATAATTTTAATCAGAGAAGTGTTGATTCTAAACTTGGATAATTTTCCTGGCCACTTTTCTAGACTCTCTTGAGGAATACTCTCTGGCTGTTGCTTGTACCCAAAATCAGGATAGCTCTTCAGCCCTAGAACCACAAGCTCATTCCAGCCACATCACTACCTCAGTAGTTTCCTTCTTCCCTCCAGTCATCCTCTAGGAAGGAGGATTAGCCTTTCTTTATTTTCATCTAAGGTATAACATCCTTAAAAAAGCAACTTTACCCTTTACCATGCCAGTTTAGGTAACCTACGTAAGCTGCCATAAAACCTTCCACTCCTAAAAATCAAAATCCAGGCAGGATGCAGAGGACTGGAGGGTGCAGGGCCGGGCACTGATGGATGTTTCCTCAGGGAACATCAGCCCAGGTCCCGCATCACCCCATGGAAGGGGTTGGGAAGCTGAAGGCTCCCTCAGTAGCAATCCTGAATGCTGGATTCAAGCTCCTTGAACCTCCCGGGGCCTTTTCTGGGTAGAAATCATACCTTCCAGTACACAGGACTGCCAGAACAGTTATCCTGAGCAAAAGCCCCTTGTTAGACAGCTCTGAAGTATTCATCTCTGCTCACAGCCCCACAGCACTGGAACTTCCCTCACTTTGCCTTGTGATAAAATCCACCCTGTGTTGGGGGCTTGAATGTTTCATGCATTTTTAGCACTCATCAGTTGTCTAAAAGCTTGACAGAAGAGAGAGGGGGGGAAAAGCCCAAAGAGGAGGCAGGAGCTGGCCCGGGATGTTCCCGGAGGATCCACCAGAGGGAGATGCAGGACACGGAATGCGTGGGGACCCAAGGGCACAAGGATGGGGAAGGTGAGGGGGACAAGGGTGACACCTGTGGCACACACCTCTGCACCCCTGCACTCTTCCAGGCATTTATTCTCACAGCAGTTTTCCAGAGTTGCCCTCCCCAGCCTTGCACTGACCACATCACTGAACTGCTGAACGCCAGCGTTTTGCTTACCAGCTTAAAAAACTTCCTCAGGTTTGCTTTGGGGGTTTTACTTTCTTCTCTTCTTGGTTTGGCTTCTGCAGTTTCTGGGCTCTTGCTCTCATCCTTGTCAGGAATCACTGCTTCTAAAGGTGCGTCTGCTTTTTCGTTGCTTACAATCTCTGCTTCTTCCGAGGCATTCTGGGTTTATTTGGGGCAAATATTAAGAAAGAAAGAAAAAAAATCAAACCAAAACACCAAACAAACTTGTCAGTGAAATACAGAAGTGCAACTACCAGCCACAGCCTTCTCAGGCTGGTCACATTCACATCACCAGCTTCTCTTCCCAGTTGCAATGATATAAATGACCCTAAGAGGTAGAAGGCAGCTAAGAAGCTCATCTGTTACTTTACCTAATCCCATGGGTCGCAGTGACCTTCCTTTGATCATCCTGACCCTCCTTGGAGTTCAAAAGCTGCTGGGTACTCAGCAACATTGCCTTTACAGAAGGCTCACACAGAGCTTTTTGTGAATAATTGGCAAGTTCTTTCTATTATAGAACTCCAATCAGAGACTTGTGGTTTGTAAATTCCTCCGAAATATGGATCCTCCTAAGATTTATTGCCTAATATTCTGCATGTCTCATGCCACAGCCTTCCCAAGGCTATCCTGGGAGTGCTCACTCTGATAAAGCAAACAACAAAACCTGCAGAGCAGAATCCATGGACAGGAGGCACATTTCTGCTGTAAGAAGAGGAGATACAGGAGGCTGAACTTGCATTTCCTTTTCTACCCTGGGGCAAAACATTCTTCTCTGTCCTCAAGAATTACTAATTAATTCCCATCTCACTAAATCTATATAAAGAAATATCTTCCTTTCTGCCATAAAAAGAAGCTGTTATGCTAATAACCAGGTAATTTGACCTGAAGCAAGCCCTTAATCAGCCTATTGCAGAGAGGTACACAACATTATAAAATCAAGGTAAGTTGCAATGTCAGCTTCCATTACTGGATCAAATGGTCACAGTGACTGCAGGTATTGGCACTTAAGCACATGCTGCTGCCTAAAAATACAGCATAGTTACAGCTGAAATGTATACCACAGGTACCATAGGAAAGCACTACTGCAAATAAAGCTCATCTATTTACGTTTCACAATTTTTACATGTACTTACAGGATCTTATATATAATGCATATTTAATTTTAGCCAGGTGAACATGAGAAAAATTTAAAAGATAAAACCAAAGATTCACCCCAGCCCCATATGCTGACTCAAAGTGGTAAGAAATTGTTGCCTCCTCCAGCAGCAGCTTACAGTACTGCTGGCTTCATATACTTTCCCAGTTGTCTTGAACTCAGTGATTCCCATGTGATATCTTTAGTTTAATAGTCCTTAACAATTTTTTTACTACAGTAATTCAGCTAAACATTTGCTGAATTGATAGAAATTCCTGACATCTAGCAGCATCTGGTGCCAAAAGACTCTTCAAAAAACAAAAAGGATACTTCGGGTGTAAAGTGTTACTTGCATTTGTTACCAAGTAGTTTTATTTGATACTCCACTGCTTTTATTTTGAGCAATGGTTGATCTTTCCTGTTCACCTTTCATGTTTCAGTAGTCATTCTGTATGCTGCTCTCATCTTCCTTCCTGAACCACAGAGGAAAATCCTATTCTATGTAGTTCTTTATACAGAAGCCATTCAATACATTTATGAATTTTTCTCTCAGAAGTATACATTTTAGCTCATCATATTCCTTTTGAGTTGGGGAAACCCCATATGCAAGATGGGGACTCGTCATGGACATCTGCATCAGTATGAGAGATTTGGCTTTGTTTATTACTCTGCTTTTGTGGAAGAAATGAACATTTTGGGGATGGGCTGGGAGGAGAAGAATAATAGGGGAATAAATATTCCTTGTCCCCTGCTGCCTGAGATTACTGCAGCACAGCCCACTTCCCCCTGGAATTGTAGATTTAATTTATATTTATGAACATTTGAGATAATCAATCTATAATAATTTTAATCTGTATTTCTGGCTATTTACACATACACATAATGAATTCACCAGCTATTTGCTTGAAGGAAGTGATTCATTGCAGGAGTTAAATTGTGCCTCAACAAAGCAGCAACCTAGCTTCTGGGAGCTCATCAGTCAAAGCTTACACTTTGGGATGGCATTACTGCTGCTGTTACAGCTGCAACCCAAATGAGCTTTGTCTCCCAAGCTATGTCTCTGTGATGGCCTTAGTGTCACTACTGATAACAAATGCATCCCGTGGCAAAATACTAAACTCCAAAAGGCACTGTCTATTTAAATAAAGAAAAGAGCTAAGTGATAGTTAACAATTCAGAGAGATTGATTTGCTTAATCAGTGACTTTCTGTACATTTCTTGATGGATTCCATAGGAGCTACAAAAGCTAAAAATCCTGTCTTAAGGATTATCAAAATTATTTTAAATATTTAAATAAATAATATTAAAAAAAAATTAGCTATCAGTGCACCTATGCAGCTATTTAAATTTAATACTCTGTTAGTCATATCAAAGTTGTTGCAGAAGTTACAGGTTATCTTAAGATCTTAGACTTGCTATTAAAAATTATGATTATTTTCTTGTAATTATCTCCAGGAATCCTTCTTGTATATTCATCTCCCTCTGTAAGACTGAATTAAATGATGCTGAACATCTTTTATAATTTTGTGATCTCAGATATCTCTGGAGTCCTAGTCCAGCCTCCTGCTCAAAGTTGCTGAGGACCTTGTCAAGTTGAGGTTTTAGTATTTACAAGGTTGGAGGTTCCACAATTTCTGTACAGTCAGGCCAGGGTATTCAGATATATGGGACACAAGAAAACGCTAGAGACATCAAAATCCTCTCCAAGAAGGCTGATCAAGTTGGCAGATTCTTGGAGAGTGATGACACATGACCACGGGACATTGAATACTTCAAAGATGCAGCGGATGCCTGTGCATGGTCTGTCAGTAAAAGAGAAAACCCCTTTCAGCTAAAAAACCTTTTCTAATGTACTTTTAAGAAAGAAATTTAGGCTTTGTTCCTGTTTCCCTTAAGGAACTGGAAGAAAAATTTCCATTAGTGCATTGAAGAGAGTGGCCAAGGTGATTCTGGCAGGAATTGAAAGTGTGATAGGAAGAGATAGAGATAAAAAGTGAACAAACTCTGAATGATACATTAACCTCAACAGTTCTCCGGAGCAGGGGGCTCAGTGATTACTGCACCTGGGAGAAAGGTAGGGATTAGATCAAGTTTTGTGGCTCATTTCAGGGGAAAATGCAGTTTGTATAAAAGAGTAATTTGCAAACAGCCTGGCTTCACCTGTCTTCAATGCAGAAGAGTCTCTCAAATGAGTTATCACCTTATACCTTTAAATTGTATCAACTGAGGTTGCTGGATTCATGGGTCCAAATTCTGCCTCCCGTTTCCTTATAGACACAAAACAATAAATTCAACCCAAGTCAGCAGTTGTTGCACACCATGGAGAGTAGTTTGGCAGGCTCTTTGTTTCTCTGCCTTTGGGAAGCACTCTTATATCTCTTGAATTTCAGTGTCTCTATTTTCTTCTAGTCAGAAGATAACTTAAAGCAGTTATGGTCAAAAGTTTGTGTCTACTTCTGATTCTTACAAACCCTCCAATTGTTTGGGGTAATTATTACTGCACAAAATCTTATCTAGGTTTCTGATCATACACTTATGAAGTGTAATTTATTTTGTAAGTTGAATAACTTTGACTGAAGTTTTCCTTTTTGATGCTGCATCTTTCATCAAAATTAAGGTAAACACTATACCCAGCTTTGATCTTGTACTAGAGTCTGAACCAATACTCTCCACTGCATTTCAATAGACACAAGGAACTGTATTACAGTTCTGTTTTTCCTGGGTCACACTTTCTTTATGAAGCAGTTTTTCTTTTGCTCAACACTCTGTATGAGAGATATCCTTTTCTTGAGAAATTTCCACTTAAAAGAGCACTCATGCTTGAGCTCTGTTCCTGCTGCTCTCAGACTCACACAGGAAGGAAGCAGAGAGGGTTAGAGAGATTTAACCCACCCCTTCTGTCCTCCTTTGCAAATGCAAAGATGACAAGAGGTTGCTGCAGTTAAGGTAGATCAACTTAAGCCATCAACATGCTCTAAGACCTCCACCCTGAAGCCCCCTGTGACCTGCAGCTGCTGCCTGAAGGTGCCACTCACATATTGAGCTATAACACTCCAGACTATTAACCAACTAATACTAACTACCAGCAGTTTACTGTTAAACTTATGCTGCTCTGCAAACAGCCCAGGAGCACAGTTCTGACTCTCAAGCCCAATTGGGTTTATTCACTGGGGTGAGGAGGTTGAGGGCCTTCCCTGCTGCCAGGGTGGCAGCTATGCCAAGAGTCAGGGCACAAAGACCCCAAAACCTCATTGCTTAGGATACTCTCCACTCCCTCAGCCAGGGGGAATTCTCTTCACCCAGCAAAAAATGGTCAGAAGCTTTTTCCCTCCTGAAGAGGTAGTATATTCCAGGTGAACTTTTCCCATCCTGGAATAAATGGGAACTTGATAAGTCCTCAGTAATTATAACATTTATCTTGAACACTCCACCCAAATATTTATCTTTGCTTTCCTGTGGCAGAGTACACTTGCAGGTTCAACAATAAGAGGTGTTATTCTGCTTCACTTAATAGCTAACCAGTTTGCTGTTTCTGTTATCAGTGCATAGACACCCCTCAGTAGAAGGAGTATGATTTTTCTGTGTTTGTATGGCAACAGAATTGCAACAGCTTAAATTTTTGGTCTATCAGCTTTTAAAGGTAATGCACAAAAACTATATCAGCTTTTAAAGGTAATGCACAAAGAAGGCTAAACAATACTCCCTCAATGGTTTTCCTCCATCGTTTGCTGGCATGCTTTGATCAGATATAAAAGCAGCATCATGTTTCTGTGCCCCGATCAGATAGCTACAAGGTCTTGAAAACGAGTTTTCCAACACAAATATGTAAAATTACTAGCTGCAATTTTCTATTAATATTCCTCTAGTATTTCCAAAAAGGAAAAAAAAAAAAAAAAGCTAGTATGACAAACATTTGAGTAACTGTTATGAACTCTTGTGCAGACTGATCAGGAAATGGGGCCAATGCAATGAAAGTGGTTTCCATCTGAGCAGTCATGAATAAGGATTTTTTTTTCTTTTTCTTTTACATATTTATTTGCCTGTAGTCAGAGCAGCAGCATTAACTGCAAAGTGTTGACAAGCACTTCACTAGCTTTACTTTGAAGAAAAAGTTCATCAGAAGACAGATATTTGAGAGACTGTCTAGAAAGAGAGAGAAGCTGGATCTGAATGCTGGATCTTTTGTGTTGTGGTTGCTATTTGAGAGTTCAAAAGAAAAAGTACATGACTGAATTATACACCTGTTTTGAACAGTTGCTAGCTTCAGTTCTCTGTTCTAGCAAAAGGATAATGCATTGTGTGCCAGAAAAATAAAATCCTCACACAAAAAATTTAGTCTCTGGATGAGTCCAGACCCAAGTAGTTATAAATAAGTAGAAATGGGCTCCTTTTACAAAGTTAAAAGTCAGATTTCATATGATATTGTAGTCCAGTGCATCTGAGTACATGCCTTTAAAATATTTTTGATAGCAAACAAAATCTGCTCAGGGTTCTACCAGCTACCCATTCACTATGTAAGCAGCTTTCTTTTAACGATGATGTAGTGTAAATTAATCCCAACATTAAGAACAATCAGGACTTCAGTGAAAATTTCTGTAAGGTTGGAGAGACACGGGATACGTACCCCAGAACGGGTTTTGCTTAGCTCTGAGGTATCAGGAGCTGGTGCTCAGCGTAGGCAGAACTTACATGATATAAGGCAGTAAAATATAACTACAGATGGACTTGGTAAGATTTTAAGATGTTGTTTTGAAAGATTAAAACCAGCCATCACCCGCAATCACTCCTCCACAGGTATGGTTTTCACTGTTTTTCTGCAAGAAAATATGCCCTTTCCACATGCCTTTTTTTTTTTTTTCTTTTTTCTTTTTTTGTTTTTTTCCAAGCACAAAATACCTTTTTACTGCATTATGAAAATGCTGGACTTTATAACTGCATATATCATTTATAACCCCATGGAGGACATACACAACTCAGATTTAACTGCTTTAATGTAGCTTGATGATGTGCGAAGATAAATCTGTAGCATGGACCCTCTCCAAACTCAACATACCTTTTTCCAAAAGAGCTTGCTCAGTGGCATAGGGGTAGATGATGCTTTCTCCTTTGTCACCTCTTTGAGGGCTTCAGTGCCCACTGCCTGCTGTTGGGCTGCAGGCTCAGGGGCTTTTGGGTTCTGTTTAGCTGTCTGCGGCTCTTGAGAAGAAAGGACATTTTTGTCTGATTTTACAGAGGGAAGAGGCTGCTGTTCAGTACTCTAGAAACACAGAGACAGAGGCTATTAGAAAGGTGTGAAGAACAAGATACTCACAGCACATTCAGGTATCACCTGGTCCAAGAGGCAAGTGTGCCATGGAGCACTGCACAGGACACACCAAGTGACAAAGATGCAGCTCATGAGCTGCATCCCTGCCCTTGCCAATGAAGCAATGCCCTGAACAGAGGAAGCAAATTACACAGCAAGCCACCCTTCAACACAAAGATGATTAGCTGATAAATTAACACACTGTCTTTGAGACCAAAACTGACAGTGCAAATTACCCCTTGACTGTGTTATTCGCGCAGATAACTTGAATCATCCTACTCACTTTGGTATTAGTTGTCTGTCGGGTCTCTTTTGCAGCCTGAAGGGAAACAAAACACAAAGACAAGTCTGTCTCTGGCAATGTCAGTGCTCACAGTTACACAGTTCAGGAATTGTCTGTGTCACAAATTATTTTATTTTTAGTGAATGTTTGTGAAAGTCCTGGCTCCTGCAACCATGGAAACTGAGCTCCAGCAGAGGCGAGGCTGCCTGGAGGGACTGCCAGCTCCCAGCCTTCTACCTGCAGCAGCCTTGCAGCTTTTGGCAGTTGCTTTGTGCTCATATACCGTGTTTGCAGCCCTCAAATTCCATCTTAAAATATGTGTATTCACACATGCATTCTCAGTTTCTTCAGGCAAGTCATTACACGGTTTAAGATATTAGAAGAGATTTTTTTTTTTTTTGGAGCTGGGTCTGCACATGCAATTTTCAGTGCTCATGTACGAGCCAGATTTGGGTCTTTTCCCCTGGCAGAACTGCCTACCAGTCAGGGACGTGCTAACATCACCTTCAAAGCAGCAGGCTTTGCTTTCTGGGATACAGAACATGAGCAGATGACTGCCCAGAAATGAAAGGCACAGAACAGCAGTGGCTTTGTAACTTAGAAGCAAGAGTTGCAGCTCTACAAATAAGTTCCACAGGTGCTGGAGGTTGGTTTAGTCCAGCCACTCACACTTCTGTGCATTAGGTGGGATTTACTCTTTTGTAAAAAAACAAACCAAAAAACAACAAACACCAGTCACAGTGATGGGTCACCTGGTTTCATCAAAATATGCAAAGCCAGGAGGGATCCAGTATGTTAAACTACTTTCTGGCCAGTGATGTATATCAGTATCTATTTACCCTAATATCCAGCATAACTTATGCTGCAGGCAAGTATCCAAGCTGTAGAAAAAGAGGAGCAGCAAGCCATAAACTCGAACAAGAGCCCAGCCCCTGGGGGTTGAGGCAGCCTGCCACACACTTTGTAGTTTTCTTGAAATAATAGGCAAAAGATATTTTGCAGGAGCCAAGAACTTCTCTTTGTGGTTAGCTCTAACAACCAGAGCCAGAGCAAGTGGTAAAAAGCAGTGTAATGCCATGAGCTGGCTTCAACACTAATGCTGAAAATAACTCATCAGCCTTTCAAAGTTAAAATTCCATAAGTAAGTACAGTTACACTGTAAAACTGGCATGCAATGCTAGGCAAACCTATGTGGATGGGAATTAAAGAACCAACAGGGACTCAGCTGTCACATGCCAAACAAACTGACCCTTTGAGGTCAAATGGCCAAGTGCCATGGCATCAGATTGTTATGGATTCGTATGGATGCACGTTGCTGTTTGAAAACAAACTAGTTAGTATTTATGTAAACACAGGACACCAAAAAACCAATGTTTGTTAACCTAATAGTGTATCTTTTCTTAACTAAGGTACTGAGAAGTGCAGTTTGGAAGACTTGCAGAGAGAGTGAAGTGCTTAAAATTCAGTTTGACTACATATATTAAAACAATTATTTCAAATAAAGAAATTAATTTCCTATTTGTCTAGCTGACACATCACACTAAGGCATTTCAAATGAGAAAAGAAATTTTCTCATTTGAAAGAAAATTTTTAAGAGGTAGAAACTTAAGGGCTTGTCTGTCACATCATTGTTCTGTTTTGAATTTCCACTTTCAATCAGCATTACAAGCAAACTGTTGGCACTATTCTAAAGTATCTCCGTTATTCTCAGTGTCATAAATAATACCCCACTTGCTGCTTCTATGTTGTATCTGAAAAAGGAGCTGTGGAAATAAGCTTAGAAACAAGAAAAAACTATTCAATAAGTAACAGCATTTTATGACAGATTTTAGTGGTGTAAAAATTTAGTGCTGTTGCATTCCTTTAAGATAACTGTTTTCCCTCCAGACCAAAAGTCTTTAAAAGTCCATCAAATAGCCTAGTGAAAACCAAGCATCTCTCCTAACAACTCACTGAGATTTTAACTATTGTAGAAGAGACTTAGCATCTCAAAAAATTGAAATCAGATAGTTTTTTTATCAGGAAGCCCAAGTTAATTATGAACAAGTAATTAATACTTTAATTGTACCACATATCAAAACAATTACTACTATCAATGTAGTATGGGAGATGAGATCTTAACTTTAAACTGTTGGCAAGAACTGTAGGTTTAAACCCATTGGGAAGATTATTATTCCTTCAGTAGAATGCAGGTGAAATTTTTATCTCAAAAATGAGACAGTGGAAAGAAAATTTTTGTTTTGAAAATATCTACAAACTCCCTTTGCCTTGTTTCCTTGATTATAAAGCCCCCTACTCACCAGAAATTCCATGTGGGTGTTTTGAGTGAGAATTAAATATTAATTACTTTCCTCCCCCAGTGGATGAGTCTTTGCTTCTGCATTCTTTGGGCTAGAAAGCTACAATTCTCTGCTTTCCTGCCGTGGAACATCATGGCAGAGTATCTTCAATTATCTTCCATACACAAATCCCAGATTTGCAACTTGAGACCAAATCAGGTGAAAAGCTTTCAGTGGTTTTTCTGTATAAAAATGTATTATCTTTATGGCAAAGTCCTCTAAAGCAACCATTTGCACAAAAAGTGTGCATTTTAAACAAGCTTAAAATATCCTCACAAGCCAAACTTTATCCATCCAAAATGAACTTAAAATTAAGTCAACCTTACTTTTCTTGTTTTCAGTGAAAACTACTTATGGAAATTCAATGTTCCAACCTTCTTTGTGCCATATCAGATGCCCCAGTTCACCAAATGGCCAATTTTAACCATGTGACAGTGTGTGTTAAGGCAACATGACCATAAAGCCTTGAGTCTAGCTGGACTGAGCTCTTAAACCTGTCCTAGTATTGCAGCTCATACTGCATTTTACTGCTCATAATGCATTGTCAGTACCTTTTGGTTTTATTTTAGGTGTCCAGGGGAGTTTAGTTAGCATTAGTGAAACTGGGAAGCACGTAGCAGGGAAGGTCAGAAGAGCTGTTGCAGAATCCTGAGTTCACAGATGGTGTAACAAGATGAATGTTGCAGATGAAGATCGTTTTCACAGCACATGGCACAAATACTCAGCCAGTAGTTTCCAGAGCACTGCACAGCTGGCCAGATGCTGATTTCAGTTACCAATGAAATAATTCTGCTCTGTGACAGGAACCATCTGTTACTGCTCAGGGTTCTGCTCTGGTTAGACTTTCATACAGACCTTATGTCTAAAGAGTTTGCTAAATGTACTGTGTCCTAGCCTGGGACTGTCTGACTTCTTCTTCTTGGCTCCTTTGGTCTGGGATTCTGCTGCTGACTTTGGAGCAGGTTGCCCACCATGGCCTTTTTCTGCTTTCAGTCCCTTTGATACAACAGCATTTGAAGTTGAATACTTAGTGAAGTTCTTACTTGGTTCATGAAAAATCACATATTTTTACATGTAGTATTGAAAGCAAACATTTCCTTTTTGCCCAGGAAAAAAATAATTACATTTTCTTTGAATTACTCAGTTCTCCTTAGACTTTCTTTCACAAGTAGTGAAATGAATATAAAAGGGCAATCCAGTTGACTCACAATTAAACCACAATTTACCCCTAATTTCTTCATTGAGACCCAAAGGCCACAGACTGAGACTGTAAATCCATGCATTCAAATGTATGATTGACCAATTAAACTTGTGATTCACGAGTTTTAAATATGCAGATATATACATCTTTGAAAATACCATAATCCTTTTTATTGCAGTGTTATAGTGACTTTAAAATAATGAATTATTTAGGAAAAGGGAAATATGAATATTCACTATATATGCTACATAAATTATTTCAAGTTTGCAATAATGGTAATGAAATTAGTTAAAAATGAACGTATCAGAAAAAATTATTATAAACTGGTACTAAAAGTGATGAATCAGAAAGTGCTGCTTCTCTTTAATTCCACTGTGCCTTCAGGAAGCACATGTTTGGGGAAACATTGCCTACTGATGCTAGAGTCTGCATCACTAAGAAACTAGACATCACATTGAAAAAAAGAAAAGTAACAGGCTATTTTTAAAAAGTCAGTAGACTATCTGCAGCTCAATGCAGATTAAATTACCCTGCATAAGGCAGGGGGGGTGTTATTCAGATACATCACTTTTCTCCAAGTCTTAGAAAAACTTGTGTAACATTTGCTAAAATGTTCCAATTAACTTATAACAGCATTGGAAAAATATTTTTTTTAGAAATCCTAATTCAAGTACCCCCTCAAAGCCCCCTCAAACACCCACAATCTTCAACACATCCCTCCAGATTTCTCAGGGGAGAAAAAAGGCTTCAATTTTCACATTATGAGCAACTATGAGCAATGAACTCCGATTTCTTCATCACCATTTTCATCTTTTCAATAATCAAAAAGGAGGTGGACACAAAACCACAGGTTTCCAAGGTTGCTTAACTAAGCTTTGCCATCCAAACAAGTCCACACAAGAGCCTGTTCTCCAGTCACTGCACTCTGCCTGTGCCCAGCAGCTATGGCTGAACTCCAGCATCACCCTTTTCTGGGTCTCCCAGTGTCCAGTAAGATGCCTTTGATTACCAAGTACAAAGCAGGGTGTAGTATTGCTTTTACTTACTGCTTGCTCAGATACTGATCTCTCTTAGGCAGTTTAGTTCCTGATTTAAGAATGATGTCAAAATACAGTGAAGAAATACAAATTTAAAAAATATATTGCAATGAAAACTGACTCAAGTGTTCACACTCTGGGTGTGCACTTTACAAGTGTCAGTCTGATTTCTTTTACACTTGAAAGCTTCCAATATAGTAAAAAGCTTCAAAATGAGTACTTTGTTTTAGGAAGAGGCTGTGGCCAGTGACATCAAAATTGGTCATTTCCCTGGGCTGTTCTCTGCACCATCCCACATAGAGTGCTGCAGGACCAAGTGTGGATGTGCTACAGAAGGGTCAAATAACTGGTCCAGAGCAGCTTGGAGCTGAATCCCTGACAGTCAGTGTCAACTCACAAAGGAGCAACTCATCCAAAGCAGCATGGCTCAACTCCAGTTAAACTCTTGTCTTTACACGGGGGTGCCCAGGCTGCCGAGAGCCTTAGCCCAGCTGATTAAAGGCAGAGACATCCCTGCTGCCAGCATCATGCTACAAAAAAGAAATTTAGCTTCAGGGGTGCTGCACATCTCCCGTTTTCCATCAGGAGGGAGGACTCTGCCCCATGGAGCAGCCTCAGGCTCAGGTCTGGCTCCGGTTCACGCGTGGTTGTGTCCCAGGAGCCGTGGGAGAGCCCTTCTGAGGGACACTGGTGATGGACTGGACTGCATGGGATAAAACCTGGCTCCTCCCTGCAAAAAGGGGGCACCAGCAGCCAAAAAGAAAGCGTGAGCAGGACTCACAAGCACAGCGGTTCCTGTGCCAGGCAAACCACAGGAAAACCCCAGGACACTCAGGAGAGACTGCCCAAAGGCACAGCCTCCCTTAGGATCATAGAATCAGCTGGGTTGGAAGGGACCTCAGAGTCCAACCCTTGACCCACTACCACTGTGGTTCCCAGCCCATGGCACTGAGTGCCACATCCAGTCTCTTTTTAAATATCTCCAGGGATGGAGATTCCACTGTTTCCCTGGGCAGCCCATTCCAACATCACATCTGCACTGGGAAGACAGAAATTATTTCTCAGGGAGGAAGTGACTGTTGTTTAATTATGTATTTCATCTCTAAAACCTGCAGCTTTTTTTTAGGGCTGATGCCAAGTTAACCTTTTCAATGTCTCTCTCCTGTAGTGCAGTAAAACTGTCACTGTTTGCATCAGGAAAATACTAGAGAATTAATTAAAAAGCCTCCCATTGAACTTCCATATAATGAGTTTGCATATCCTGCTAGTCATCTCAATTTGTTTACCCTCACAGGTATGATAACAAACCAAACAGTGTATTTGTTTCCCAACCCCAGCCTGCCTGCACCACCCATCACCTGCTGCAGGAGCACACAGGTTTGGTCCATCAAGCCAGGTATGCAAACCCAACTGAACAACTTCATTTTCCACAAGCTGCTGGAAGAGCTACAAGTGCACTGAAAAACTGAAAACCTCACTGAAAAAGTGCAACTTGACAGCTCTCTTGTCTGGATATCTCAGATCTCAGCCCTACTTGACAATTTCTAGGATTATTGAGCTATAATCAGGGAGTGATGTGTACCCACATGTATTCACCAAACTTTCCAGAAGAACTGAGTTCACCATTTTATTACCAAACTATAAAAAAAGTTAGACAAAAGGGTTAAAAAAATGGGATGAAAAAACCATTCATGCCAATAGTGATTCTGGTTGCCAAATGGTTGAAATGAAAGACCATTTCTTTTTTTTTAGGGTTTTATTCTTTAGGCATTAATGAAATTTCATCACATGCGTTGCAATAAAAGCTTTAGTAATTGTAGTCATAATATTGTGTAAGGACATTTAATCTGGAAGTTCCCAACTATTCAGTGATATGCCTGTAGGGCACTAAAACATCAGAAGAGAGAAGGGAATATAATAAAAATAATCTCAGGTCTTCTTCTGTTGAAACTATTGTAAGTTTTGGCACTAACTTAATAATAAGGAAGGGGAAAGGAGTCTTTGAACACCTGCATTTTTCCATTATAAAAGAGTATGTTTTCAACTTCAAATTTTTACCAGTTTATGTTTTTTCTTTTTTTTTTTTTGTTTGATTTTTTTCCCTTAAATAATAAAAATTGTTAAATAAATTGCATCATCAACATTTTCAACATCTCTAATAACCAGGACTTGTCAGCTCTTAGCAGGAGTGAAGAGATATAAAGGGAGACACACACATACACAACTGGCAGTGAAAAACCAGAGGCTTTTTACAGTTTTATGAGCAAGTGGAATTTTCTGTGGACTCAGGAGGATTTCACTGCAGGGATCTATAGATTTCGATCAAGAACAAGTCAGAGTAACAACCAAAAGCCTTACTAGGTCAGCATTAACCTTGCAAAAAATGCTACATAGTTCATATCACGTTACATCCAAGATCTGAAGAATTGTACTGCTAATGCTCATCTTCCTTTCAAATTTAAGCAGGGGAAAAAAAGATTTTGTTCCTTTGAATAATAATATCAACTGAGAAAAAAGCAACACCATGCAGAAAGAATACATGTGTCAAAAGCATGTAGTGACCAGTGACAGAATGAGGAATCTACTTACCTTGTCTTCAGAATCACTTTTGGATTCAGCTTTGCTTGGGGAGACCTTAAATGTAAATGAGAAAAAGCAGTCACACCCAGTTCAGTTTTTCAGAAGGTCTGAGAGATCATACATTTGAAATTAGCATTTTTTTGTGGCTCAAAGCTGAGAGAAGTACAGATATTGCTTTCACCTCCATGTTCCAGTGTAGGAAAATTTATATTACAAATGTTTCACAAGAACAACTTAAAATCAGTGGCTAAAATGAAAACTATCTGATCCAGTGTTCAGGCTTATACATCCAATTAATTCATAAAACCAAACTTCTAGAGACACTGCAAAATAAAGTTTCATCATGCAACAAATACCTCCTGATCTACAACTACCTGTGCAGAAGAGGTTTCCAGATTTGTTCATCACCACTTGATCATGACCTTCTTGCACTTACAAATCTGTGTCACTCTCAAATGAGTCTCTAAGGCATCCCTGTGACTTCTTTACTCCTCAGCACCCATGAGAGCAAACCTGTTGTGTTTAGCTCAGCATGTTCATGTGAGACTTTTATAAGCAACTTAAAACATAACCTAGAGATGAAAAAGAAAGGCAAAAGATGCTTACCAGTGTTTTGAGGAAACTCATGACGGAGCTGTCTGCTGCAGCAGCTGGCTGAGGGTTATCTTCTTTTACCTCTGCCTTTTCAGGTGGCTCAGCAGTGAGACCTTTGACACCTGCTGAGTCCTGCCACAGGGCTTTTTGGTTGCAGTCATCTATCTCCTGAATTTAAAAAAAAAAAGGGGGGGAACAGTTTCTTCAGCTTAATTTCCAGTGGAATGCAAAAGTAAAGTTTGTGACTTGCATAATGTTGCTGTGAGAGTCACAACCCTAATTCCAGCCATACTTCTCCAGCCTACGTATTCAGAACAATTGAGCATTTGTACATCTCTTTCCCCTCTTTTCCAGTATATTCAGCATTTGCCATTGGTTGGAGGAACATTGTTCTCACAAGTGAGGTTGCTCAAGGTATCCCAAACAACATCACTTTTCTTTTTCAAAGCTGAACTTGTGAATGGGAACAAACACTGAGATTTCACACTCCCAGGGCTCAGGATCTGCTTGTACCACACCAGAGTGTAGCACTACATCTGAGTGATACCTGAGTTTGAGACCAGTTTGTTACCTCCTCCCTTTTGTCTACATTGTAAATGCAGGCCTGGGTCTGCAATTAATATAAATTGTGACCACCTCTTAAAATAAATGGTGGCCTCAACTGTGCTAGGAGATTTGAGACTTTATTGAATGGACAATCATAGCAGTGCCTTTTTTCTTTAGCACAAGTTATCACCCCCAAGTTTTCAGACAGCCATACACCTCTGGTTACTTAGGAAAGAGTGACTGAAGAAGCAGCAGTTGGGATAACAGATGCCCAGATTATTCTAGAAGAAAAAATAAGAAAAAATAAAAGATGAGATTTTGAGGCCTCTCCATCAAAAAGCATCTTTGAATCACTGCCTCTCAAAGATTGTATGGAAGTCTAAGTGACACCAATGGTATTTTTCTGACTTTCCAATTAGACATACTTGGTCAGTGCCATTTTTACTAGGAAAACTTTAAATTATACTCTTGAGAACCTTTCTGTCTACCAGGAGATTTAAAAGTAGTGTTTGTATTGGATTTGCAGAGGACATAGGTTTCTGTAGGTCACTGATAGAAGGAGCAGACTAAAGATGCATAAGTGAGTTAAAACTTGAGAGGACTAATTTGACATCAGGAAAGATGAGCATGGAGTGGCTAGTCTCCACACAGCATTTAAAGAGTTAAAATGCACAAGGTTTTGCTTGCAAGAACAGACTTCTGTCTAATCCTCCACCCACTGTTTTCCAAGTTTACCCAGGAAGAAGCACAGCACAGTAGTCCAGAATGCTTCAACAGGCTATTTACAAGTTTCTTTTTGTTTTTTGTTTTTTTGGTTTTTTTTTACAAGGGTCTAACACACCACTTTGTCCAGCTGCCAGTTACAGGCCAGATTGGCTCCAAGAACAATATGTCCCATGCAGAACATGCGTGGCCACGCCAGCTTCAGCAGCCCTTCCAGAGATGCCATCTCCAGAGCTCTGTCACACAGAAAATGCTGGCTCCAATTCAGGTATTAAAGGGGCAACAAAGGCATGAGGCAAGAGACCAAAGAAGCTGGAGGCAGAAGATGCATTGCTAAACAAAACTAGTTTCATTGCTGAAGCACTTGATGCTTCAGTACTTGATAACATCATTACTTGATAACATCATTACTTGATGTTATCAAACAAAAATAAGCAAACTTTATTTTTATGCACACGAGGCCAGGCTCTGGCACTGGGCTGCAGTGTTTGGAGGAAAAGCTCTTTTCACTGTGCATTGAACACAGAGCTGAGATCAGCTGCAGAGGTGACCAGTTCCACCAGTCCCACCACTGGGAGCACTAAGCCTCCCAGGGTATGTCCCTGCAGAAGTGAGAGCTATGGCAGACTGTGCAGAGCTTGAGGCACAATGTTATCCAAAAATCCCTGAACTGCAACTTGCAGAGCACAGAAATGCCCGTCATGACCCAGTACTACACGAGGAACCTGCTCCAGGATCCCCAAGCCAGATGCCCTTAGCTACTGAGATACAACCCAAACCTGCACTTCAATAGATGCTGTGATCCATCTTGGGCTTTTGGGGGAAAACTGCTGTAGGAAGGAGCATGGACTCAGGCCATCAGATAATGTGGACTCCTACAATATTATATTTTCAGAGCCATAATCAAAAAAAGCCCACAAAAAGCTCCAAAGCAGCACACTGCATAATATACTGCACAAAGCCCCAGGGTCAAATAATGGAAGAAAACTCCAGAAATAACAGGAGAAAGTCAGTATTATCAGTTAACAGATACTATGTAAATGTTCAATTAATTTCAGGAGCCAAATTTGGGGGTAATAAACATCTTAAATACTTATACTGTAGTTTCAGTTCAGTCATTAGAAAAAATATATCAAAAGAACATATTCCTGCCAGCACTTTTGTCTGCATGAATCATGGCTCAGTGAAACATTTCAGGCATATAATTTATCTTTTCTTTGGCTTACATAGTAAATGCTTCATGAATTCATGAATTCTGTCCTTGTTTTAATTATGCTGTGTACTGAATGTAGTTTTGTAGACCACAAAAATAAAGAGTGGTTCACTAAACACAGAATGTTTGTGCAGCTCTTAAGCTACAACTGTGGAGCCTCTCTCTTACTTACCAGCAATGATGTTTGTTTTGTGCTGGCACTCAATTCAGGGAAACTTTGCTTTTACAGATACTACAAGCAATAATCCACAAAGAAAAAAAAATTAAAAGTAAAAAAAAGAAAAAGAAAAGGGGAAAAGAAAAGAAAATAAAAAGACTCTTAACAGCAATGTCTGGATTCTTAGTACAACTATTTGGTAATAGTTGGTAGTTACTACAGTAACAGTAATTAAATTAGACTTGGTCATTCTCCCATCCTACATGATAACTACCAACTTTAGATGAAATAGAGGGCAACTGTACTGCAAGGCAGAGTGACAGCCTTTGTTTTAGACATGGACTTAAAGTGAGTTTGGCAATGTGTCAGAAATGTTTGGTGGATTATTTTTTCCAGGCAAGGTCTGCAACACCTCTCTGCTCCCATATACTCCTTTTCACATTTGAGGAAGACAAAAATCGGTCTGAAATTTCAAGGATAAGGTTAAAATTGGACTTTCCAGTGTGATACAGTTCTACCACTCTCATTTACTCTGAGTGGCTTGAACCCCAATTTTGTGAGGCTTCATACATTTCCAGTGGCCCAGCTTTAAAAGATGCACAGGCACTTTTGTTAAACAGGAGACTTGTCCTCAAACAGCACCAAACCGGCACCAAAAAGCTGTTGTGTGGGCTAGGATCCTGATACCAAACAACATCCATCTGTTGGGTGCCTGGGATGTCCTGCTTATTCCCATTAGTGAGGTTTAGAAGGTGGATATGTGTACAATGAAGACAGAAACATAATTCAAAATTAATAAGAATTCAGAATGAATAAGGCCAGATTGACATAAAAAAGCTTGATCTGAATGAGCAGTGCTTCTTGTAATCTGTTTGAACTGGCAGAATAAGATTAGATTATTTTGTTCTGTTACCTGATGGCTGCTGTTAGAAACATCCTGTTGCTTACCTGAGCTTTTCCAAACTGGCTGTTGGTTACTAGCAAATGTTTAACTCAGACTTCTGGTTAAAGCTACTTCAGATTGTTATTTCATTGGAATTTCACACTGCATGGCCTCCACAGCATAAACTGTGACCTTACACACTCTATAGTTTGCAATTACAACAGAATGGGAAGTTATGAATTTCACATTTGATCATAAAAGTAATTCTTCCAAGCCACAAGCAAAACCTTTTTTTCTGACTAACACACACAGAGAATATCTGCAGGAATTTAGTGCTGAAAAGCTTCAGTTTCATAAGTTACAAAGAGAGGTGCCAGTATGCACTGAATAGATCATCCATTCTAAATTATTTACCCTGTTCTTTTTATGTAGTGAATGACTTGATATTCTCCTAGGTTGAGACTACAGATTCTTTAAATGTGCATATATATAGGGGGCTGAAACACTTGTGATGGGTGCCACTGTTAAAGGAGAATGGCCAAACCGACCAATGTTTAGTCTTACAAATGAATCTTCAGAAAAATATTACCACTTTAAGTTTATACAAGAAATGTGATTTTGAGATTAAGACTCATGAGATAGAGAAGGCAAGGCAGAAGAACAGGAATTGGAGTCTTTAGGAGACAGCCTGCAATGTTGTCAGTGCAATCAGTGAGCATCCTGTGAACTATATTCACTACTATTCAATGCATTGACAGCCACAGAACTACCTTACTAGTTCAGGCTTTTAATTAAAAGCTGCTACCTTTCAAATCTCATTTACACAGATTCTGATAAGGGGCCCATGCAGATAGTTTCTTCTTCCTGTTCCATGCATTGGGCAGGGTTTCAGCTTGATCCCAAATTCATATATGCTGGCACCTCTCCAGCAGAACTAATGAGATTTACATCACTTATTCCTATTCAGGGGATACATTTTTCAGTAGTTACCTATCTGAACACTAGTCCTATGGTACATTTGGTGATACCAAACTTT
Organism: Phaethornis superciliosus; assembly: GCA_023637945.1. Classification (NCBI taxonomy): domain Eukaryota; kingdom Metazoa; phylum Chordata; class Aves; order Apodiformes; family Trochilidae; genus Phaethornis; species Phaethornis superciliosus. The sequence continues at coordinate 8,574,944 of JAJQWJ010000019.1, forward strand.
GCAGGAAGTGAAATCTAAACTGATCTATTTTCATCTCCTTTGATTATTGTTCTCTCAGACAAGTTAACTTAATTTCTTATATTGCATTCTCAACCCGTAAAATCAGTTCTAAGGGGCCATATTTCCTTGACTAAAACACATCTCAATAGCAAAAGTGCAAAGGTTGCTACACCACAATATTTCTTATTCTGTTGAGTATGAAAAAGCAGCTATTGCTCAAGGAAAGCAACTACCTTAAGAATGGCACAAAACATGTTACAGAATTTATATAAACCATCCACTGTCAAACTCCAGGCTTCTAAAGCAGAATAAACTATTTTACTTTCAGGTATTTTTGCTTTCATTTGTAGCTGTCTGCTGTTGACCATCCTGGCAACTGAAGCACAAACACCGATAAGCTTGCCCAAACCTTTCAGAGAAATAGAAATGAACATAAACTGGACATCAGATGCCAGCATTTTGCTATGAGGCAGACAGAGCTATTACCACTCCACCATAGGTTCTCCTCCCACTCTCTGAGGTGGCTGGAGAATAATTTTACGAGCAACACGGATTCGTTCACACAGCCATCATGACATGGAGCTGTCCCACACCATAAATATTCCTAAGAGGTTTCATTAGGAGTGGAATGCATATTCCTACTGAAACACTTGCCTTCCCCTGCAGGACACAGGTTGATGTGCTCTGTGATCCAGCAGCCTCCTCCTTGGTGCTGTGCCCGTTGGGAAGGTCTGAAGCTTGCCTTTCCTCCTGGGGATCAAGTTGGGGTTTACTCCTTTCCTTCCCCTTCTCCAGTTTGAAGAGCCTGTCGAAGAAGGTTACTTGTTTTGGCTTCAAGGTGTCTGTCTCTTCTCCCTCAGGTGTCACCGATGCTGCGAGACAGACGTCACCCAGCGATGCCGCCGGCGGGGCCTGGCTCAGGTTTTTATGTGGATTTTCCTGCCCAGCAGCTGCCACAGGAACTTCCACGCTGTCACTCGGCCCTTTGTTCACTCCGGGCACCCCTGAGCTGACATCAAGTTTTGCAGATCCAACTGATGAATCTGTAGCTGGGTCTTCAGTACGCCCTGGTACAGCCCATGGAAACGCAAAGACAGAGCGGGATTGAGCAGCTGGCTGAGCTCTCCTGGCAGCAATCCCAAGGCTCTGCCCGCCCGCCTCGGGAACGGGGCTCTGCTCCATTGTCTTGGGGGAAGAAATGGCCACATTATCCCCTGCAACACTTGCCTTTGCAGCCACTACAAACAGAAGCATAAAACAGTAATTATCCAGCACAGCAAAGAAGTTATACTGGTTGTACAATTAATCACGGTCACCTCGCTCTTTAATAAACTAATTCTGAAATGTGAAGCCTCGGGGAGGACCACACAGAGGGCATCTTGTGTAGAGACCCTGAGCTGCCACTCTATCAGACCTGCCTGTCTGATTTTCTGTCCTGTCATTCCTCATGGAAGCTGGTGCAAATATTTTGTTCTCCACAGCACCCTCCCAGATGTCAAAGTCAGCAGCCCAGGTTTTTGAATACTCAGCCCAGTAACATGCTGAGAATATTGTCCTTTCCAATTAAAATTAAAGAATGATATAAAAAAAAATTAAAATCAATAAAACATGAGACAAAGCTACATCAATATATTACACATTCCTATGTCAAAGCTAAAGGGAAAAAAGAATGGAAGCTGCAAGGACTGATTTATTTCCTGGCTGGCCAAAGTCCCCCTGGGGCTTTGCAGTCATAACTTATTTCATTCATTTTTCCCAAACTGTTCCTTGCCTTACTGCCTACCCTCCATAGTGCAGTTTCTTCTTGCCCTTCTCCTCTATTGTCTGTAAGTTAGTTTAAGCCTGATTTGCATACTTATAAATCACATCTGAGCCAGGCTTCTTATCCATACATTTCTGACTCTCTTTATCCATAAACAATATGTCCCTAATCACATTTCACTCCCCTCAAAATTCTTACTAATAATACCCCTCGTGCACACCAATGGCCATCACACTTCAGGTTTGAAAAAAATCTTTAATCTTTAAAGTATACTTTATGATTTTATCTTACAATGTCACTTTGATAACACAGCTGAGGTGAAAATCCCTAGTAATGTATTTGCAGACAGGAGGAAAAGGCTCTTGCTTTACAGAAGACAAAAGAGACAAAAGAAAAACCTTCTTATATCCATTTTGTGGATGTGAGGTTGAATCATAGATTATGTGGTGTGAAGCCCCAGTAAATAACAGGTAGCTTGTTGAGAAGTAAACCTTACACCTCACCCTCAGCTTGAGCTTTTCTTCTCTACTTTAATTAGAATATATCTCCAATTTCCCTGTCAATCATCACCACAGATTTCAAGGACAAATTTAGATCTACTTAATTATACCTGAAAAACTGACAGTCTCAAACTGACTTGATGAATTAAAATTTTTAAATCGTCAGTTTCAATGTAAAATGGAGATTATTTCAAGTTATAATTGTAATAGTCTCATCAATATTATGCCTTTCACATTTTTCACATGTAACAGAAATAACACCCCAGATACCAACAAAACCTGAATATAACACCTGTCTTCCGCAGTACAATGCCAGCATTCAGTTTCACATTTTAAAATGTCTTTTTAAGACAAGGAAAGCAGAACATTTTTAGATGACAGCTTGCAGCTTAGCTTCTCACAGCACCAGTACCCCAAGTTCCTCTCTTCCCAGCCAGGATTTTACCCAACACCACCACCCAAGCAGCATCAGGTGCTGTGTAACATCTGTCCCTGTGTGACATTGCTGTGGCTGTGCCTGGGGACCCTGCCCATGTCCCTGGGCAGAGACAGGAGGAGAACAGAGCCCCAGCATCCCACCAGGACAAGTCCTGCCCCAGGGCCTTAACCTGGTGACCCTGAACCCCAACTGGACCTTTGTTTCATAGGCCAGTACCACCCATTCAGTGCAGATCAACAGCTTCCACATCTTTGGGTGCTCTCTGAGGAAATTCCTTCCCCTGGATTCTCTGTTCAGCCGTGGCAGCAGGGGGGCTGAAACTGGATGTTTCTGTTGGTATTTACTAACTGGATGTTTCTGTTAGTATTTACTAACTGGATGTTTCTCCTGGTATTTATTTCCCAGCACTCTGCTGGCTCATGCCATCAGAAGTGAAAACATCCAGTGCAGTCAACATTAAAACATCTCAATGTGACCGAAGCAAAGTGATGTTTGTTTTCATCCTCATGGGCAGCTCTTGTTTTTTTATTACTTCAGCAATATGATGCTCTGAGAGATGCCTGCCTGGAGATCAGCATCATCTACAGTTCACTTAATGAATGTGATGTTACCTGAATTTTACAAACATTCCTCTGCATAAGCTTTGAAACGTGAACTTGTTTGTATACTAGTGTTCAGCTCTCTTACACAGCTCAAAGTGCTCTTTGAAAAATGGGAGCAATGTCCTGTCTTTAGGATGTTCCATTCCTGAAAGACCAGTCGGAGAATGAAGAAATTAAGTTTCTCTGGTTTGTATTTATTTTGTGGAATGCTATCAGAGGTTACTAGGGTTGTCCTCTGAGTTATCTACCTGACTACTGCTAGGAGCAAAGGCAGACAGCTTTGCTGCCTTTATGTTCTTACTTCCCATATAAACAAAGTGGCTCTGAAGTGGTTGTTGCTTTGCACCCTCACAAAGGTCACTTCTTGTCACTTGCTTGGGTTTCCCACTCCCAGCAATGTGGCCAGGAGCACAACTGGAGACAAGCAAAGCCAGGGAGCCTGCCCTGTGTGCTCTGATGAAAGCATCTCTGGGCAGAGCTGCAAACTTTTCCACTCTCCCCCTCCTCAGCTTACAGCTTGGCCAGTGAACCTCCAGCCTCGCTAGGGATCCTCATTATGATGGTACAACGTGACTATAATGGAGCCCTTTTACATAACAAGAAAGAAAAATCTGAAAGCAAAAGCCTAAATCCCTGGAAATGTTTAAGGCCAGGCTGGATGGAGCTTGGAGCAGCCTGGTCTGTGTAAGCTGTCTCTGCCTGTGCAGGGGGGTTAGAACTTGATCATCTTTAAGGTCCCTTTCAGCCCAAACCATTCTATGACTCTGTGTAAGAAATTACTCACACTGGCAAGAATCCTTTGTCATTAACAGTCTTTTGTAATATTTCATAAGCACCTATTTCAACATAGTGATGTGCTAAGAAAAGGCACAAATAACTGGTTATTCAACCCCCATCCAGCTTTTCATTCGGGACCACTATCAGTTATAGTTTCCTAAGCCTCCTGTAGTACTGTGTGAAAAAGAACTGTAGCACTAAATTCTAATTATAATTGCAAACTTGGGAAGGAAGCAGAAAGCAAATCCTTCCCCAGCTAACCAATATTCATTGGAATATAATTGTAATAAATGCTCAACTTTTGCTTTTGTAACAGATAAAAAATGGAAAACAGGAAAATTGTCGTTAGTATAAAAATAGGAATAGAAGCTCATCATTAAGAAAATCAACCAAACAAAAAGTAGCTCATGAACCTATCAAGCTCCTTTTATCTCTAATTATCATGGAAAGAATGAAAGACCTGGAACATACTACCAGCATGAGCTCTGCAGCATGCCTCATGTCAAAACACTTCAAACTGTTTCAGGGAAAGTCTCCTCAGACATCAGCCATGCAGATCCCACCACCAGAGAGAATTACTGCAGGGGCTGAACAGAAGACTGACCCATATCCACAGCAAACTGAAGGAGAAAGAGCTTGGAATTGCAGTATTTGGGTGAAATTCTTGCAGTTTTGAACACTGCTCAGCATCTCAACACGTATCATTTTGTCTCTTCATTTCCACACAGGGTTTGATTTTCATCCAGAGTCCCTACAATTGCTTATAAATGCAGTGATGTCCACCAGATCTGAGAATCTTCACAGTTATCTCCCTCCAATGGAGTTACCCAAATTACCTGATTAAAGCTTAATCCATCTCTGGGAGTTCACTGGCACTTGGAACCCCATCTGGCAGGAAACTCAACTCCCAACTGCTCACTCCTCTCTCAGTCACATTTATTTTGGAGCACTCGAAGTCTCTGTACTCCCAGGAGGTTTCCACTATCTCATTTCTCTGTCAGAAGCCTGATAACACCAACACACCATTTGTTGCATTCATTCATACAGACAGCTATAAACCAGAGCTAAAAGTACATGGTATGTTTGTTTTTAGAGAGCCACAGAAGTGCTGTTCTTGCCAAAATTACTCCACAATCCAGAGGCAGAATTAGGAATAGAAGCAAAACCTCCCAAATCTTAGGCCAGATGTGCAAGTAGATCAAAGCTGCTCCCTCTGAATGAGATTAATAACTGCCTGAAACTAAATCAATATACAATATACAGCACTGCTGTGAGATTGCATTTCATACTGCTGCTGCACAGGCATTTTGCTTTCAAGTATTTAACAAAAGACAGTCACACTAGAGAAGATTAGTCTTTCCCTTCAGTTCATCAGGATATGTAAAAAAAAAAAAGGCACTAATATAGCTTTACAAAGTCCCTGTTGTGTAAGAACAAACAAAATAAGGATATTTTTCCAAAATTTGCTAGATTAGACACACAGTTTTTCATTTATAAGAGAAAGGGTACAGGGAAGAATAATTGAGTGCAATGCTATGACAATACCATTTCCCTGCTCAGAAGTAATTGCTGACAGACTTTCTCCTCCTTCCTTTCATATCCTTGACTCCAGCATTAAGAATTTCTAAAGGCTGAGGTACAGCACCATGTCAAGAAAAGTCAGGATCCAATTTGCTACCCTTCGCCTTGCAAAGCAGCATATCATGAAGTACCAGTAAGGGCACCACTACTATTTAAGTGACATTACAGGAGGGAAGAATGGATGCTAATGCTCTGTACAATGTCTACAGCCCTGATAATCCATAGGAGCAGGAAAGGCAAGTCACGGAAAGAATCCCTAAGCCCACACATCTGTCAGCCTGTTTGAGCAGAAGCAGCAAACAGAGGGAAGCAGTCACCAATCTGCACAGCCAGATGTGAAGCAGATGGTGACAGGGCTCTTCCAAATAACATTACTTCCTCTGGTCATATTAAGTTAACTCTCTGGATTCTTCTTTCATTATATTAACAGATATAGATTTCACAAAGTCATTTATCAGCTGTACTGGTTAATGCACAGCACATGGTCAGATCACTGGCAATTACAGAAATGCAAACGAACAAGACAAAGACCACAAACATACATCCAACACTATTAATAAAATCCTCTTATTTCACATGCCTGTTTTGCAGGTCTTGACTGCTCACTTCATGACCACAGCACAAATTACAGTGCTATTTCTTGTGTTATTTAATTTTAGAAATACTATCAACTACATTTTCTATAGGAATAACATCTCCCTCAGCACTTGCACTTTCATTTCACCAAGACCTTGATTACATTAAACAAACCAATGAGATTTCAGTGGTATCCAAACAAGTAATGATTTTAACAACTTTTTAAAACATTAGTGAAGTTAAAATACAAGTAATACCAACACAGGACTGCCCAATTTTACAACTTGTTACTTAAACTGATTTAGTAATTACATTAATTAGGTAATCCATTTATGTAAAGCCATGCCATATGCTTCATTTTATGTGTTAAGTGTAAATGTGCAATTATTTCCTTGGTCCTCAGATCAAGTAAATAATCTGGCTTTTATTTACTTCCCAGAACTCTGCTGGCTCATACCAGCAGAAACACACAGTTCCAGACTTTTATTTTTTTATTTTCTTAACTGCTTAAATAGACTTGTTATTGCTAGATCACATTAGAAAATTAGCCATGGAACAGAGATGCTAAACTATAATCAGTACTATCTGCATTTTTCATCCCAGTCTGATAATTTTTGTATAAGCTTAGATTTTTCAACTGGATGCAACAACTTGAGAGGGTTCTCTTGAAAATGAACAATAAAAACTCACAAAGACTGGAGAGAAATGCTGGTTTTTACTATATTCTGAAAACAGAAAGAAATGCAATGCAAGGAAAGCACTCATAAAACTCATGTGACTAGATCTGCAGAGACTGGAGCTGAAGCAATGCTGCTCAGGAAGGCTCCAAAGCCAACAAGAGGTGAAAGGAGAAATTAATTAAGTGCCAAAATGTGAGGAGACACATATGTCTGGATGAGAGCAATTGCCCATGAGCACGTGGAGACCCTTCCTCAACTCCTCACAACACCAAAATCAAGTGAGAGCCATTGAACTCACTGGCTCACTCAGTCTTACCTGGAGCAATACAGTAGTAATTTTTCTGACCTGTTCCTGACCCACCTCCTGTAGCCATGCCTCTTTGTGAGCCAGATGCAGAACCAAGTTTTTAAAGTAATGGAACAAACAGCTCCCAGAAGGCTTTGAAAATATTTTTCCTATTTTACCCTTTATTATCTTTAAACTTTTTGAAAAACCACATGTACTGATTCAGCACAGGTAAGACCTGAAACACAGGTTCATCTTTTAACTTGAGACCATGCACCAATATTTATTGCTACTCCAGTATAAACCTCTCTCTGCCCAGATGGTGGTAAAAGATGTGCAAACATCCCCCCCTTTCCCAGGACATACCTTCACCATTCATTGCAGGAGAATGAGTCTGAACAAAGGCAACAGATCCATTTTTAATGTTGTCAGGAGATTCAGATAAAGCCTGAAACAGCAAATAATACAGTTCTTAGGACTGGATTTGAAACTTGCAATATGTAATAAGCTAGGAAAGGTGAGAGTGGGGAGCTCTTGCTTACTTGATAGCTCTTGACTGTGCATGTATTGTCTTCTTCAACTTCCTCTAGGACACTCATTGTGTTCCCCATAGCTCCTGTAAGACAGAGAAAACAAAACAAATCAACCTTTCTTTCTCATTAATATGACTTTACTAATTAATTCAAATTAAGAGACAACCAATGGTGACATACTCTACAGGCTGGTTAAATCCCAATGAGCTTCACCTGCTTTCCCAAAGACACCTATCCTCAGCATCCCTCTGTACCAACCAGTTTTACTCAAACCCAGTTATGCAGAGGGGTTCACAGGTGCTCATTAAGGATGGTGCAAACTAACAAACTTGTCTTGTTTGTCAAGGAAAACTGGATGCAATCACAGCTGCATCATTCACTGGGACTCAGCAGACAGTAACATGGAGTTAGCAGCAGAATAAAGTGAAAAAGAGCAAAATATATTAAAAAGTACAGCCTCTTGGTGGTGTTTTATATTTTTGTTGGGTTTTCTTTATTAAAAAAAAAAAAAAAAAAAAGAGGAAAGGCAGACATAGTGGGGCTCCATGTCCTTGGCTGGCTCAGCACTGCCCAGACTGTGGCTGTCAGAGCCAACATGCCCCAGACACCCCAGCAGTCACTGATGGCTCTGGATGTGTTTTCCAGGCATTTTGTGTTGTCATGGGTGCAGCACTACTGGTACCTGAGCCAGGCACTCTAAAATGACTTTCTTATCCTCATACCTCCTGGAGTAACAGCTCTGACAACAACCCAGGCATAAACTTAGCTCGTTAATTTCTAGAAGTCCATTAGATAGTTCAACACAGTGAAACTGTTCTGATTTCATTCAACTTTGTTTCAGGAACAGAGGGTTTGATTAAATTGTAGCCTCTTTCCTAAGTACAAGTACATATAAGCCTGTTGGTGGGTTTGGCTTTTTTTCCCCTCCTTACTTTCAAATATATTGATGGATCCTCTGAGCTCACTGTGCTTTAGGTCTGTAAATTCCTTGTGGCCGTGTAAAATGGTTGAAGGGCAAACCAGACTGAAGTCAAGAGGAAGGTTCTTATTGACTTTGGTTCAGGATACATAAATATATATATAGTGTAAAAGCTACACAAATAAACACTAAGGAGAGACTACTATGAGCCACACCTTCCAAAAGAAAGGTCTGCCCAGAGAGGAAGGTGGAAGCTGCAGCCAATTCCAGCCTCATTGCGCATCCCATGGGATGTCCTGCTATGGAAGAAAAAGACAGAAAGGGTAGATTGGCTAAATCCTGCTCACTAGAATTGGACAGGGAGAGCTGGGAGCAGCTCTGCCCTCAGCCCACAGCCCAGGGGCTGCTGCCGGTTCCTGCTTAGAGAGCTCAGGCTGGTTGTGGGTTTTTGCTAACCCCAATCTACAAGACTTTGCTTTACAGGGATGGTCCAGATCTGGTTTCTATTTTATGGGGTATGGTAGCTGACATGCAGCCCAACTGGGCCTCTCTCCAGAGGTGGATATTATTCCCTGCCAGGTGCCCAGGGCTGCACTGGACCAGGAACGGCCCCACTGAAACACAAACTTCAGCACTGAGCATCACTGCATAAACACTCTCTGTAGGACTCAGCCTTCATTTCAGAGTGCAGAGTTATTTTACAGGGATTTTTATCTCCTCAGCTGATATTTCCACTATAAATCAGAACTTCTGATTTATGGTGGAAACCAGCCAACGTTTCCCCGTGGATGCACAATGGCCTCTTGTCCTTGCTATGTATTTGTTTCCTAGCAACTTTCAGTATTATTCTATTGGAAGAGAAGAAAACAAGATTCAAATCCTACTGCTTAGTTTTGATGGTAAATTTAGTATCTGGTTGAACCTGGAAGATTTACTTTTGTTTTCCATTCACAAGGCCATCTGGTTTATGGCAAGAGACAACTTAAACAGAGGAAGGAATATTTGCAGGTTACATGCTTCCTTTTTCACATGCTGTAAATTCAGTACATTTTTGAGAGGAGTGAGAGAAGCAAATTCATCCTTTTTTGAATTTTATTTTGACAATGATTTGTAACTTGATTCTCAATTACTCCAGTTCCCAGTAGATGCAGCTTTACTTATGTCAAGTAAGTTATCTTTAACTGACATGGAGCAGAGGTCACAGGCTCTGATCTCTGGCATACTTTACTCTTGGAGAGATAACCCATTTTCTACAATCAAGTTTATAATTCTCACTGAAGTAAAACACACACAGTGGCCATGTGGAAATGTAAAAACAATTTCACTCACCCAAACCCCCTCTCTCATAGAAATCTAGGCAAGACTTGGAGGCAATTTTTGCTAAAAGTGGGACATACTTGATAAATAACCCTCTTGGCATATGATCCCAAAACCAGACACAGTTCTTCATCATGCACATATATAACATGCCTTCAGAGTTTTTCCCTCCTTGGAACAACAATTATTGTAATGCAGAGATTTTTGCAATGGATGAGCAATATTGCAGCTCTGGGCAGAGCAGCCACTGAAGAGAGGTGACCACACTGGGGCCATTTTTCTGGGTAGAGAGCTCGTTCAGTGACACAGCCTGACAGTCCTCACCCAGATCCTGTAGTAAAACCAGGAAGATAAAAATGCATGTACGTTCCTTCCCTGTTTTACAGAAAAAATGAAAGGTCACTGCCACCTATAGGCAAAACTAAGCATCAGCAGAAGTGATTACACATACAAAATGGTATCAAATTGGCAGAGTTTCAAGTTGCCAAGCAAATAAAGTCACAGCTATTTGCCTCTGCCATCACATGTAGAAATAGGTGCTGCAGGGGTGACTGCATCTGATCACACACGTATGTGGCTCTAGATTTGCATAAAAGAGCAGATCCAGCTCAGTCATTAACATGAAATGGTTAAATTTCCCCCATAATTCTCAGGACTCCAGTTTATGTCATCAACTCAGTTTTTCTCTTACTTGAAACACCTTCTCTTGCAGCTAAAATTGTTAAATGCGGAGACAAGGAAATTTTCAGAAAAATAAAAGACTCCCACAAGACTCTTATTTGGTGCCTTTTCTCACCAATGCATTTACAAAGGCCACCCCTTTGAACGTGGGCTCCCAAAAATCTAAGCACCAAACCCTGCTGTGGCATGAAGCACAAGGAAACAGATTTTCAGAAAATGCTGAGGGCACCCAAAGTGCAGAGATTGCCTGAGAAGGACAAGGCTTGGGAAGCGGTCAGGATCTGGCCATGCTCTTGTTCCCTAGAGGCAGAATCAGAACTTGCCAACTACTGAGGACCTCTGTCCAGCTATGAACTCTATGCTATCTCTTTAGATGCTCACTTGGTGTCTCCCTTGAGTGTTTTTGGTATGCCTGTTATTAATCATGATCATTTATTAGCAGTACAACCACCAGGCAGGATCTATTTGTACCCTTTGTTCCACATCTGTGGAGCACAAAGCTGCTCTCTGTAGTAAGCTCTGAGTATGGAGCAAACCTCCACCAGACCTGAGAGATGTTGCTGGTGACATGTATATTTTAATAGAGAAAAGTTTTACAGAGGTGATTTCTAGGACTGAGAGAGTAAAAGTGATGATCCTGATACAAGAACTTTTTACAAAATGAAAAGAAAACTCTTGGAAGTCAAGAGCAACTGGAGAAAGCTGATTCTCATCCTTAGACTTCCTTTCTAGATACAATTTTCTTTAATTAAGTTTCAGAGATATTATCCTTGGGGGGGAGGGGGGGGGGGGGGGGGGAGGGCACATTCAGACCAGCTGGAATGCAGCCTGACTGGTTTAAAAAGGAACATGAACTACCAGCCTCCAGATCGGACAAAACTATGAACAGTTTCTTTCCCAAATTATGCTTGACTGCTTCGATTGTAATGCAGAAAATAATCCAAAAGAAAATTAGGGGTTTTAGATTTTCTTTAACATCATAGGAACCATAGTGTGCCCCAAGCCTGAGCTCAAGGCATGGTAAAGTTCTCCTTTTTCTGTCACCCTCAAAAATCACCATTTTGGTCCTGGCAGAGTGATAAAAACTTTGAAAACTGTGATAGAAAATTAAAACCAAATCCGTGTTCTACTGTGTACTCTGGCTAAAGGCAGATAAACCTGACCTTTCTAATGTATTGACCAACCTAGAACACTACAATCACCTGTGTGACACTGTCTGTTGATTTAAAAAGCACACAAAGAATTCTTCACTAAAACATGCCATATGTTGTACTAGAATGCCGGAAAAAATAATCAACTTTACTTAATTCTCTTTGCAACTCAGTTCATTACAGATATTTCCGCTCTGCAGGGGCCTGAAAAAAAGCTTAAATAAATTCAGGCATATTCCAGAGGCAGAGGAAGGACTGAGCAGACATTAATTCATGCCAAAATAATCCTGGCCACGGGGCAAGGACTGGATCCTCTTTAGTACATCCCTGTCCCTTCTTCTGCCCCTTGGGACAGGGATTAAGGTGAGGAGTTATCAGTCACTGTCCAGCCAGAAAGGCAGAAGATCCTGTTCTGATTCCTGTGGAGCCAAGGAAGGACCCATAACAGCACAGGGAGTTAGAAAGTCTCCTTACCTTCCTTCAGCGCAGCTCTGAATTGCTCTCCTGCAGCAAATAGCTCAGGCACGTGTTGGGTGTGATGCAAGGAGGGGACAAGTGCATCTGAGTGTTGTCAGTGGCTAAGGAAGAGAACTGGACCCAGCAGAGAGCAGTGAAAGGACAGGAGAAGGAAGGATTGAGGTGACTCACCTAGACCAAACAAGAAACACCCAAGAACAACCTGAGCAGCAAGCTGGCAGCTGGCCCTGTGTCCAGGACATGCAGAATTACAGTCCTTAAGGCTCCAAGGGACAGTTTTTAATACAATTATTTCAGCCACTCTGCATTGGAGCCAAATGGAAAAAGCAAAATAGTTCAAACATTCATACCCTGGGGCTTCAGAGAGGGAACACCTCAACAGTGCCACAGAGGTGAAAAATCCCAGTCTGGCTGGGAGAAAGGCTCTGTCAGAAAGCTTCTCTTTTTATTCTTGTGTCCTTTTGCCAGTGCACCAAGAAGGAAAATTTACACCAGACACTTCAAAAGCCAAACAAAAAAAAGCCAAGGATTTGCAGGAGCTCCCGGGAGCACCAGAGCACATGCGGGACTGAACTGAAGCGTGGGACAGAAATGGCAGGAGAAGAAGAGCAGAAGCAAAACCCAAGAAAAGCCAAACTGACAGCAGCTGCAGGAGTTACCTGGGAGAGGGTGGCAGGGACACCCAGCACCCCTGGGAGCCAGAGCTGCTCAGGGCTAGCACAGCCCAGGAGTTGTGTCCCTGCCCATCATCAGCCTGGGAGTGCTCACAAACTCCGGGTGCAAACACACAGTGGGGTGAAGCCACCCACCTTCCCAGCCCTTTTCCAAGTATTTTCTTTCCTTGAGCCTTCTGGCCACCCAAACCTGTTCACATTCCCTATTTTCTCAATTTGCTGCTCCCTCACACAAGTCACCGAGCCCACGCTCAGCCTGGAGTTTTCAGGAATTGAGGTTCCCACAGGCTGTCATAATACCAGCAAAATCCCTTATTTTCTTGTTTGTGAAAGCAATACCAAGGAGCTGGGAAAGGGTCACATAGGGCAATTCCACAAACCAGTTTGGGGACTGGCTGGAGCTCCTGCTGCAAGCCTGCCAGAGCCCAGGCTCCTCCCCAGCCCAGCAGGTGCCAGCAGCAATGCTGTTAACACTGTCAGGAGGTGAAGGTACTAAAAGCCCAATGTCAACTTCTCAGTTATTAATGAAATATCCCCAGGCCAGGGGTTCCTAGAAATTCTCTTTAAGCTTTCTTTCATCCAAGCCTGGTGTACATAAGTCACTTGAGTGACAGCTTGAAGTGTTCAGATGTATCAGTCAGCTCCCTTCCAATAGTGTGTTGTCTGCACAGACTCAAATTTCAAATAAACCAGAGCATCACTGCAACCCCTGCCATCTTTTTCAGTATTGACTTGCTCCTATCATCTGGATGGCACTTTTACTTCCAACTTCTTTTATGGTTTTGAATGCAATTCTGTTATCAGCCATCCTAAGGAAGCAGAAATAGATCTGTGAATGGTGTCAAATGCTTGAGAGGACAATGAAGGAACTTAACACATGAAATCTGAGCTTCTGATTACATCCACCAGCTCAGCAGTGCATAGGAGTGGACATTCTGATTCAGTTGTTCAAGCACTGGGCCAGTCATCTTTATATTTTTTTTCCTTTAATTAATCACCTTAAATATTACAAATTCTTGCTCAGAAGCTTGGATGAAAAATATGATTTTTGGGAATGGTCTCAGGATGGTACATGTGATGTTGGCAACAAAACTTATCTGCAGGCTAAGGCACAATAATATTAACTACTATAATGAAGTAATTTAGAAATGCAAGATGTAAATATTTAATTCCAGAAATAATTTCTTTAAGGAAATGCCATTAAGATTCTGTATATTTTTGCATTGTATTTCGCTTTTCCTAAATCCATTTCCTCCTAAAAAGGCATCAAATTCATCCCTAAAAACTTAATGTGAACCATGAAAAATATAATTTTGATGATCATATACTTCTTTGTGGCATGAATAAAGAATAAAGATATGAATAAAGAATATAAGAATAAAGATAATAATAGAGAATATAAGAATAAAATACTCCTTTTCCTCTAAGGCAGCTATTCTTAGAATTGAGCCCCAAGGGGTGGAAGTATTGCTAAAGGATGTTTGTATGTTTTCCTCTATTTTCCATAGAGCTGTGTTTGCCATTGTTCATCCAGGCATTTTTTTCCCCTTCATGACTTGAATTGGGCAGGAATAATTTAGATACTTCTGAAAGAAAAGGTCACTGCCTAGCTTTGGGCAGTTAACACAGGTGCTTAAAGGAGGAGACAATTCTTGGGATGCTACAGAGGCTGTGCTGCAGATCTGGGATAACCAGGACAAAGCAGGAGGTTGTGGTGCCACCCATCTGAAGTGTCTTTCTCTCTCAAGTCCAATCTCTGAATTTTGGCAGCTGAGCTGGGTACGAGCACTCTCAGTGTCCCCGTGTGTCTTTCTGTGGTTCCAGGCTATTTGTGTTCAGATCAAGGCTCATTCTCCTTCCCCTCCTCCTCTGACCTGCTTTGGCAGCACTTGCAACAACAGAAATAACTTCAGCAAATATCTTTCTGCTGTGACTTCTCCAACACTGGGGCAATTGTACTGAGAGCTAATTTGATGTGTAGTCGCTGAGATGCTCTTCTTGATTACACTGGCGTGCCCTTATTAAATCAGAGAGATCAGAGTGAGATTCATACTGATTTAATTTTTCCCACTTAAGTGATCCTAATGGACAATTATCTATCCATTCTTTGAGGCATATCTCAGCTCTGCATTTATTATTCAGCCATTGCAAAGGCACTTCACATATTCATCAGGGACAGACCAGAGGTGCAAATGGTGAGTTTTGTTTCACCTCTTGCTCAGGAATTATTTAGGTGAGTGGCAGTGGAGGGAGCATAACAGAACCAAGGAGAATCTTCTACAAAGCAGAGAAAACCGTGTCCTGCATAATTTTTCAGTGATCAAAATGCTATTTTTCTATCCAAAATTTATCATGAAGCTGTCACCAAATAAATCCTTTTCCCCTGCAGGAAAGGCTCAGCTTGTGCATCTGACAGCTGCATAAAACTTCCTGTTCATTAATGGCACAGAGCTCCCAACAATCACAGATGATTAGCCAGCTTCTTTTACTGCTGTCCAGAATGAGAGCCAAGAGCACTCAGATACTGACAACTGAAGAGCGGATGGATATTGCTTTATATTTGCATCTCCTTTTGCTTGATGGAGTCTTGAAAGGGGCTTATGTGTTAATTTCAGGTGAGGACTCCATCTGGCTGTTATGGTCAGAGCCAGAGGGATCAGCAGCAACACACCCTCAGCAACACTGTGGGAAAATCAGGCACAACTCCAGTCAAATTCTGACAGTTTCAGGCCAAATACAAATGAAGCTTTGACTCAGCCTTTCCCATTTCAGCCCCAAGAGGACGGATGAGGTCAGGCATGGAAACTTCCTTCTTCTTTCTGATGAGGGGCTACCAGAGCAATATTTGTATTGCTTCATTTGCCCTGGATCCCAAGCAGGGAGAGCCACAAATCCCTGAACCAGTCCAGCCCTCAGCACCTGGGCAGGTTTGGACTGACTGCCCAAGGAGTGAGACACGGACCTGAGGTCTGAGGGTTTGCCCTGCATTGATGGCTGAGTAACAGCCATAAAGAAGGATGGATTGTGAAACAAAAGGTGCTTCATTTACATGAAAAATTCCAAGTTCATTGAGTTCAGCCTCATTCCTGCCCAAGAAGACTGTGGATAGGGAACTTTTCTGCCTTCTTTTGTCAGAGAGACAGGTTAAGGTAGAAGAATCCAGTGAGGCTTCAAATCTGAAGTAGATGATCTGGTCCCCGCCAGCTCTGGAAGAAAACAAACACCAAAATAAAAGGAGTTGGTGATGCAGAGTCATTTCACAAGAAACTCAACAAATCTATCAACAACTGCATAACCATCTCCCTTTCCACCATTTTGTGGTTTCAACTTAATCTGAACATCCAAATGGCATTTAATACCATCTGCATATGTGGAACTTGCCCCAGTTGGCCCAACATCATGTTTTGGGGAAGGCTGTCCTGGTAGGGAGAGCTTTTGCACTCTGGCACAGTCATTTCAGAAGAAAGGGAGAGATTAGGTCCTGTCTGACACTGCAGTGCAGGTGGCAAACAACACAGCACCTCAGTCTGCAGATGTAACCTCACATTTCCAGGAGTGAGACTTCTCAGGTTCAGATTTGTCAGACCAATGTCACTGCAGTGACTGAAATTGTTACAGACCTGGGGCTTCAATAGCTAATGTACCCCAAAATAAGATCCCTAGAGTAAAATCCATAATCCTGGGGACAGACATGAGCTTTGAAGATGGTGCAGAGGTCGAGTCAGATCCATCACATCAGCAGTGAAAACATCTTTCAGAGAGAAGGTGCTGTTTTGAACTAGATGAAAAAAGCACATCTGAATTCATGCATCTCCAAAACTGAAATGCCAGACTCAGCTTTACAAGGAAAACTGTTCCTGCTTAAGTTCTGCTTAGGTTTTAAGCTTTATTAGATCTGGCTCCATTACGGTTAGCAATTCCTAATGATTACTGAAGAATTATGTTTTCAGCAAGTAGGTTTTTCCCACTGCCTCTTACGGAGTCCGTATCAATTGCTGAATCTGTCTTGCATTTAGCCAAGATGGTGTGAATGGGTAAGGAAAAGGAGAGTAATTGCTTCAGTGCAGCAGAATCAGCAGTAATTATTTCCATGCTCCCCACAGCTCTCCATGGGACCATGAGCCAAGCTGCAGCCTGAGTTACTTTGGTCTTGCTTGGAAGTAACTCCACCAAAGCCAGAAGGAATCCCTCTGGATTCACACTGATGTGAAAGAAGAATTCAGTTCACGTGCTTCAGCTGAGCAGGGAATATTTGCTCCTGCTGCCTACCAGAAAGAGCCTGAACATGATTTTTCAAACTATGTGTGGCAGCTTCTAGTTTCTCCAGAAACTATCTGGCTGTGGTTCGTTGTGTTGAGGTAAGAAGAGAACAGGCAATCTGTTATTGTGTCTTCTTCCACCACCCCAAAATTAAGAAAAAAAATAAAAAAAAGAGCAGGTTCCTGCTGCCACTGTTTTTTAAAGAGGGAGAATTACAAAATATATACCAGCTATTTCTTCATGTGGGAGCTTCTAGAACAGATAAAAGGTTACTGTGTCAGGATTGAAACAGAGAGTTACTGTATATGTTGTGCCTTAGTGGGAGGGACAGGCATTTGGACCACAATTATTCTCCTGTATGAGCATTTTATGTTTCCATCAAATATGCACTGATGATAACAACACTATGTCAAATATTTCACTTCATTAATAGGGTTTCTGCAGAGGCTGGGTCATGACTCCCATCAGCTTTCACAGCTTTGGAGCCTGTTAGCTGTCCTTTGCCCCTTCAGCTATCACCATTCCCAAGCCTGAGATATAAAATATGAGGAACCTGCCTTACTAAAAAGGAAAAGCAGAGAAAAACCATTTATAGTAGACCATGTATTTAATTCTTCAGCAGAGTGAACCAGCCCAATCACAATTATTGTGTGCCTGCAGCAGCACTGGCAGTAAGAGAATTGCTTGAGGAGGGTGCTTACCCCATGGGGGTCATCTCTACAATTCATCTCAAGCTGAGAAGGATCTGGGTGTGAAGTGAAGACTGTGCCAGCAGATAATGGGGTGGGCTGAGGAAAGGACAGGTGCTGGCTCCCAGGTAGAGGGCAAGTCCCTGCAGTCGGGTTTTGGCTTGGCAAAGACCTGCTGCCAGCTGCCACGGAGGTGAAGTGGTGTGGGCAGCCCTCCCTTTCTGTCATGGTGTTGGTTTCAAACTTTTATTTCACCACCAGCTCCCCTTCATGCTGAGGAAAATGTAAAAATTTGCTTTTTTTTCTTTTTTGGGGGCTTCTCCCAAGAAAAAAAAAATACTGACTGCTCCCTTAGGCACCTTGTTTGGATGCTTAGAGCTCACAGGGCATGATCTGGGATAGTTGTAGGTACAGCTCCAGTTGGAAATTCCTGCAGCTGCCCCACTGTGCTGAGTTTATGCTCTGCTCAGGAAAGGTCCCTGGGGCCACTGCAGGAGTAGGAGAGCTGGAGAGAGTTTTTCTTTCTGGAAAAATATAATTTGTGAAACCTCTGCCAGGTGAAAACATAAACATGGATACTTGGTAAATTTAGTAAACTGAAGGGATTAAAGCTTTAAATCATTAAGGAAACATTAATTTCAGTGAATGGCTGTGAAGTGAAAAAATATTACATAGTTTTAGTGCTGCCACTGGAATTGAGCTTCTCCTGAAATATCATCTCTGACCTCTGCCATCCCCTGTGCTGCCCCTTCCCCTCTCTGAGATCACCATCTCAGCACTCCAGTTAAACTCTGTGACCTTGCCATATTACTCAGCAAGTTCTTGATTGTGACAAACTAAAGCTTTATTCCAGGATAACTCAGAGCTTTGAACAGAACAGACCTGTCCTTCAGCACAGCTCCATGGCAGGCAGTGACATTACACCAGCAGATTTGCTCAGCAGACAGGGAATGAGACTCAAGTGAGCTGGGAGAAACAAAGCAGGAATTTCAAACAGCATTTACTCCTTGTAAGTCCTCCTGGCTCACAAAACCAGTTGTTTCATGTTAAAAAAAAAAAAAAGTGCATTTTTGGATTTTATATTTGTATTGATTCAGTGGTGCTTGTGTTTGAACGCATTTAGAAACCTTTTATAAGTATTGGGTTTTTTAAAATTAGGTATCAGTATAAAAAAAATTAAAAATCATTATATAGAAAGGCCAAGTAAAGATAGAACTGCATGGAAGTAACTGTGCTTAAACAAACCTTGTGAACAGGAGTTTATTCCTCTCCTGATTCTTGCCCACACAAGGGCTCAGTGTCTCACTGCCTCACCTCTCTGGGGCTGATCCCAGACGGGGCTGTTTGCAGAACTGGGAGTTGGTGTGCACCACTGTCCAGCCCTGTCTCTGGCTGTGACTAAACTGGGTGTCACCCTAGTGTGTCCCCACACAGACTGGAGGTGCTCTGGTGGCTCCCAGGCAGCCTCAGGGGGGGTTTCTCTCACACAAAGGGAATAGGGAGCCATGCAGCACAGCATGCTCTTGCAGGAGTCCCAAGCCCCTTCCAAAAGATTGCTGGCATTTCCCTCATTTTACAGAAGAGAATAGACAGTTCAGCTTTCAAATATTCAGTTAAGAGGATACCCTTACAGACCTTAAAAACATGAAATACAGAATACAAATATGTGCCTCACCTACCAATTTTTTTCCAATTTTTTTGAGTAGGATGAGTAGGTTAAGGGCAGGAGATGTTTAACATTGTTTTATTGAGGTCTTTCTCTTACTGCTTCCAAGAAAGACTTAAGAGTATTTCTTTTAATGCCAAGCTCCAGTTTATTTCAAGTATTCTCTGGCCTTTCTCTTCTTTGCCCATTTGAACATGATGCACTTCGACTAAATGCACGAATGTCACCTTAATACCAAAGACATCATAAGCAGGTTATCTTGTTTTTATGAATGCAGTTTGATATATATTTAAAAACCTTACACTAAAAGTCATATGATTAATTAGTTATTCTTTGCTACTTGTGCTTTTTCATACTTATCACATCCTACGTTTCTTCTTCCCCATATGTCTCTACATTAAAGCCTTTTTTTTATTGTAGCTAGGTCTCCTTTCCTTTCCTTTCCTTTCCTTTCCTTTCCTTTCCTTTCCTTTCCTTTCCTTTCCTTTCCTTTCCTTTCCTTTCCTTTCCTTTCCTTTCCTTTCCTTTCCTTTCCTTTCCTTTCCTTTCCTTTCCTTTCCTTTCCTTTCCTTTCCTTTCCTTTCCTTTCCTTTCCTTTCCTTTCCTTTCCTTTCCTTTCCTTTCCTTTCCTTTCCTTTCCTTTCCTTTCCTTTCTTCTGTTGGTTTTTTCTCATTGTGAGCTGCGTGGTTTTTATCCTCTAAACTTCTTGTTCTTAGGCTCCTCACAGCAGTGCAAGAACTGGTAGCTGCTCTCCACATCATGTTTTTTCCCTGCTAATTCAAGAAAATGAAAGTTTGCCTTGAGCACAGTGAGTCATTGTCAGGTGAGTCAGGGCTAGTGAGAAATCACATGAATTAAACAAAACACTAAAGACAGATCTTCTATAGCTCTATTGTGACAAACCAGAAAAAAATATTTCTGTGCACCAAGGCTCTCTAATTTTTGACTTGTGGGTATTTAGAATCTCAGGCAGCCCTCTAAAAGAAAGGCAAGCTTTCACCTAGGATTTCTGCTGAGAAATAGACAAGAAGAAATTAATTCTTTGTTAAGTAGTACTTCTACTACAAAGAATTAAGCATCTTCACACTAGTAAGCTTCTCCAGCTTATTAATTGCCAACTTGTGCCACCTGGCATCTGTTTTCACCACTAGAAGAAGCCTGCTGCCTGCTTTGCACCATTTATTCCTCCCTCCTCAAATCTTATATTGTCATTAGTTCCACATTAAGTTTGAACACTGAAGGAACCAATCTCAGCTGGTGTTTATATGGCACAAAGTGCAGAGAAATGCAAGTGCAGAGCTGTGGTTTGAAGGAACTACACTATTAAAAAATGTAACTTTTCCTCAGAGCATTTTGTAACACTGGACATTGGGTTCATTCTTTTTCTTTTTTTTGGTAGCAAAGAATAAGAGTAGAGATCAGGCTACTGCTGCTACTGACATCATTCATGCATAATTTACCCTATAGATTTTATCTGGAAACTATCACAAAATTGAAGAATTACCCACATTACTTTTGAGCTGGTACATTTTTTTTGTTTGGGTTTGGGTTTTTTGTTTGTTTTGTTTTGTTGCTTTGTTTTTTTAATCTGAATTAGGGAGATGATGGCAACTGTAACTCATGAGACAAAGCAAAAAAAATATATAGCCCTCCAGAACCTCCATATTGCAACAATTCTGAAATGTAAAAACAAAAAGTGTCCTCAATTCCATCAGGACAAACTGGGAGCTGGGACAAAAGCTCCAGGATGCTGGTGGCCCTGGGCAGGCTGACAGCAGGTGGCAGCCTTAAAGCGTGGTCACCAGGAGCCTCCCCCTGTCTGAAGAGTGACACCAATAGAGGCAGCAATGACACAGTCCTTGGGATGTGACAGACAGCATCCTCCTGACACAGTTTAGGGTCTGACATCTGCTCTGGAGCTGAACCTCACCTGGCCTGAGCCCTCCCAGCCCCCCTGAGCAGGTAACACCACACCTGGGTGCACCTACTTTGGGTTGCAAATGCTCATTTCTGAGTGGGTCATTTTAGTCAGCACTCTTGTGAATAGTCACATGTCTTCCTGATGAGGCAAAATGCAAAGTTTTCCACTTGGGGGATTAAACTAAAAGATAGGAACTTCTTTTTCTTCATAGTGCTGCTGTATATTCACAGGTGATCTAGGAAACAACTCTCAACAATGAGCATTGTAGTTCACTGAGTGAAAAAATTACTCAGGGTTAACTTGTAAGGAAAATGTTTCTCAAAAAAAAAATAGAAAAGAAATTCTCAAATGAGAAAGGTCTGGGAAATTTTATTAGATCAGAAACTGCATTACATAACACTCTTTAATTCATTTTAAAAACCCCAGATGTCAAGATGACAAAATGAAAACAAAACTTCTGAATTTATTGGAATACTTTCCCCTACTTTTTATTTCCTGCCAAATGTGTTCATAGGATTTAAGTAGCTTCATCCACATCTAAGAATTTCCCTCCCACTTCATTTGGCAATGTAAGAATTACTTACTGAAAATAATTTGCCCTAATTCTTTTGAAACACAGGATGATTTGGTTTATGCACCACACGCTTTCTCCTTTGTAACCTCCCCTGCCGTGCTTTGCATTTGTCTGTTTTCAAACTGCCTGAGCCCACCTGCAGCACAAACTCCAAACTTTTGGGCCAGACAAAAGGCCATTTTCTGCTGCTGTGAGGACAGACACATAATTCCTGCTCTTTGGTACTTGGGGAGAGAATTCCCCAAGCCCAGGAGAGCCCCTGGTCTGGCAGGGATGGTGTTCAGTGCTGCTACTGGAAATTCTTCAAATGGATTTAGAAAAATATCATATGTGAAGGATGCAGGCAGCTGGGAGGAGCACAGTTTCTTGGAGTTACAAAAGAGGAATCTGGGGGCCAGGCTCTCACTTGAGCTGTATTCTGGCATTTTTCTGTTACTCTGAAAGCTGGGGAGGGCAGCGGGCAGTGAGTGACAGGAAGGAACTGTTCAGGGGAATGCATCCGACAGCATAAGAAAGTGAGATTTTTGAAGGGCGATGCTAAGGAAGCAATATTTGGGGAAAGAATGGAAAATTGGCAATCAGCATTTCTCATTGCCATTATTTGCTGCATCAGTGACTCACTGGGGAATGCCTGAAACACTGAGGCTGGTTTGCATTTCACTTTCCCCATCAATCTGATTAGAAGGGTCAGCTACACATGCCATGAAATGAGCCACCACAAGTAGCTTTCCTTATAGACTTGTTTTTTCTTTGTTTAAATCTTTAGAGCAATACTCCAGATGGACTTAGCTGTGTCATCATTTGGCTCCTTTATATCCCTGAGAAGCTGTAGAGTTTATTAGTTTGGTAAATGCTGTTCCTCCTGCCACACCTGTGTCCTTTCCAACTTTCACACTTTGAGGCTGGACACCTCCTTTTTTCAAATGGTGTGTTGGTGAACACAGTGACCATCACACATGGCAAAGGCTGAGCCATAGCACATGTGACACCAAGATTTCAGAAACCTTCAAAGGAGATTGGTCACTACATGAAAAAACAAAACAAAACAAACCAGGATTATAGTGGTTACTACAGGCGTGCTTTTGAACAATGTTAAATCAAACATTTTAGGACAGTCTCTTACTAGAGGTTAAGACATCCCCAATGAGGAACAATGTGTTTGGTACCTGGATGAAACCTTCTTTCTGCCTTGCTTTGAAGGTCTTGGACCACTGGGGATCACTGAGTGCCCAAAGGTCTCACCTGGAACAGTAATTCCAACAGTTCAGCAGTCTGATTGTTCAGTAATTTAGATGGCAGCTAGGTAACTATAGTAAAGAAGAACATTCCTAGCAATAAACCACTTTCTGACACATTATTTCTACCAAATGAGACAATTGCATCTACCAAAAAGCTCTGTTGTTCCAACAAGCTTCAATTTTGTCCATGATTTGGTATTTTCTTCCAACCCAGGTTTAAGTTTCTGGATGATATCCCAGTGGTTACATGATTACAGTGAGCATGTGGATTTCTGGCCTTCTCAACTCATTTTTATTTGTGTGTTATTTGCGTGTTTTATGATTTAAGCACCAGCTTGGAAAAGACTGATCTTTTTAAGCATCCTGTTTTTGCTTCATGCTGCTATGATGCATACTGCTTCTCTTGGGTTATTAAAATAGACAAACTGCAGTAACTGTGACTGTGGTGACTGAATGAAGAGTTTGGCTGCAAAAGAGCTCTTCTTGTCATCACATACTCATGGCCAGCTCTGTTTTTAGCATTTCTAGTAAAACCATAAGTCACAGCTGTGAAAATAATATGTAGGCATCATCTGGTCAAGATACTTGCACATCCTTTAAAAAAACTAGGCACTCCAATTTCCTTTTAAATAAAGAAATACAACCAAAACTCAGGACAACCTAAGATTTTTCTTTGACCCTTGACTAGTTAAGAGTAATTAAAACATTTCTTTAACTGACTAACACATTTCTCTCCCTAGCATAGAATGGACAGGACATGAATGTGCCATCTTTTATGATCAACCCCTTGAGCAGCCAAACCATTTCCTATTCTAACTTCATTCCTTTGTTCACATCTTGAACAAAGAGTCCAATTTAGGCATGAGAAACTTTCTGAAGATGTATCTACCTCCAAGTCTTGTCCAGCCATAGTTCCACTGTGTGTAAGCCAGGCCATGACTCAGATTGTCTCTCAAGCCACATAATTTACTGTGTTTGGTCTGAACTAGTCTTATTCTAAGGGTTTTTTTTTTTGGTTTTTTTGTTGTTTTTTTTTTTTTCCCCAGATCAGTTTTTTTCTGTTGTTAAATTTGTTCCCTGGGGTCATAGAGTCCATTCTGACATTTTCAGGTGGGGTTCATTATTTAATGTGACTCATATGCTAGTGCTAACTCACTCAGGTCTCACAACAGATGATTCAGGAAGCCTTTTTGTAATTGTATGTAGATGATGTGTGCTTACAGTGGCCAAGATTTCTAAAAGAACCACAAGTATATATTTATCAGGTTTTTTTTTGACCCAAATATCTCTTTGCAAACTTGTGAAGTGATTACATAGCCCTTATCAGAAATAGAGCAGATCTCCCAGAAAACACCAGTTTATGGCCTCTTTGCTACTGATAGTGGGTTGGGTTTAAAGAGGACACAGTGGTTAATGTTTTTGCAGTTAGCATGTGACTCCAGCCAGAGGGGACACACAAGTAAGAAGAAAAAGGGGATCCATGTATCATGTGGCACCATAGAGGTTGCTGAGTGCAAAAGACAGAATCATTTCAGGCTTCATCTAGTCATACACGAATTTTGGTAAGCTCTGGAAACCACATTTAATGTGTATGAATATTAATAACAGGAACATTACATAAATATTGATGTGTTTTGCATGTGATGGTGTGTACAACCTTGGCACCCTAATTTGTGCTCAAAGAGAAGAAGAATGGCTCCCAGCTTCCAAATGGATTCCAAGTCCATACCAGGATCAGATCTTTACACAATTCTTGTCACTCTGCTCCTGATTTTCCTGCAGTATGGTACAAAAAAGTAGCCATAGGATTTTTCAGGTAAATGCAATCAGCACCTGCCTTGCAGTTGAGATGTAGCCTCCAGGAACTCCTAGTTCCACTGGAGAAACATGTATTCAGTAGAATGAATGCCTTCAAGTATATTTCCGTCTTCATTCCTGAAAATGAGCTGTAAAAATTTTTTTCTGGACATCACCAAAAGGCTATTAAATGCCACAACTAGGCACTGAAAGTTTTTTTAGCATATTGGCTTTGTATTTTTGTTTTTTTGGGTTTTTTTTGACAACTAGAAAAAAGAAAGAACTTGGTATGAAGCAGTGAATTGAATTACTTTTCAAAATGCCACTGAGTAAGGATTATGGTAGGTGTGACTGCCATGTCACTGTGCCTGTTAATTGCCACAGGCAGAGATATTCAAGTTTTTGGTCAAAAGGAAAGAATGAGCTTGAAACATTGGATCATAATAGAAATCATATAAGAAAAATATGGGCACAGAACAGAGACCTGGGTGTGGCTCATAAAACAAGACTTCTTCAGCAAGTATTAGTAATAGTTTGAATATTGTATATAAATGTGAATCTTTGTTATGCTGGTGAAAGATATGGAATCTTTTTTATTTTTTTAGACAAAGAATTGGCTGGCAATTCTAAGAGCATGCTTATTGCATTTGTGGATCCTGCAATTTCATATTAAAGCACTTCCGAACAGTGATCTGGATGTTTACCTAACTCCGGATTTTAAGAGTTATTTATAACTTAGGAAGTACCACACGTACCACTAGTTTGTATAATGTTTAAACAAGGTCAGTGTGCAATGAACTCTTCAGGTGAGGGAGTCCAGTAGACAATTATTGCCTGACACTTCAGTTTTCTGTTTGGATAATTTGACCTTTTAATTGAGCACTTAACCTGAAAGTTTACACAGTTTGAAGCCACTTTAAGCGGTTCTATATGATAGGATTCTTCTTCATGTTTCCAATTTAAAGGAAAAAAATGGAAAAATGTAAGTTTTCCTTTAGTTGATGACTGGTATTCAAACTCCCAGGAAAAACAGAGAGGTGTTTTTCCCATGCCCATATTTCTGGCAGGGTCATGGACTGGTGTCAGTGTGGGGATGGGCTGCACTCTTTGGCCTTTCCCTTATCGTCTGTGGGATTCATGCTCTGTGTTTGCTCTGCACGCACATAGTGGACCCTGATGGGAGCCACGTTTGCTGTGCATGCATAATATGACTATATTTCTTGTTTTCCTGGAAGCACTGGACTCATGGTGTATGTGCAGTTAATTAAGTCAGCAAATTCTTAAGGACATGCTGGGAAATGACTTGAGGAGGCAGCAGCCAGGACTGGGTTGGTTCTGCTGCCTGTACCATCGAGCCTGCCTGCAACCTGCTCCCTGGGCATTCCCAAATTGCCCTCTAGGAAAGGTGTTCCCAAGACTGGGCTGAGAACTGTTTTAATTGTCTTGATGGTCTAGATACTGCCTGCAAGTTGTCAGCCGAGTTGCATACCTAAAGGTTGAGACTGGTCATAAAAAAGAATTCTGCTGAATATGCTGTTTATTTAGAAAAGACACATCTTGATTTAAAAAAAAAAAAATATTTTTTTTTTAATACTTTGTATACTTTTTTAACAACTAATTAGTTTTACAGCTTTTGTGGGCTGTCTGGCTGGTAAAAGGGTTTGTAACACCACCAAGGAACAAGCACAGGGTTTCTGAGGCCTCAAATTCCAGTGGTTTTTTTTCACTCTTAATAGTGTCTAATAAAAGATAAAGGATGAGAAGCAAACTGTTTTCATTTAGATCAATGACTGCTGAAAGCAAGGGCAGTGCTCTTACTCATAAGCAGGCTGGATAATCCCAGCAATCTCACTCCTCCATTCACTGAGACAAATATATTTCAGTTCAGATCATGCAGTTCATTGCTGGTAGGAAGGAGGGACAAACTTTTGCAACAAGTTCCTATGATCTGATCATCATTTCCAATAACTTATTTTCTAACAGGTTGCCCAAGAAAATTACAGAAAATCCCAGCTAGGCTCTTGCACACCACTGACACCCAAAGCTTTTGTTGGCTGCAACAAACCTGAGTTGGAAGACGTTGTGCAAGATGTAGATGGAATGGGAAGTAGGGAGAATAACTGAAAATGCAAAACCAGATTCAGGGATTAGGATGGGGGATTTAGGATGCTTCTGCTTTGAGTGAGGGAGTGAAAGAGTAAAGAGTTTGACACAGAGCCAGTTCTAGCAGAAAATTCTAGGGAAATTGTAGGGAATTCAGGAAGAAATGGTTGTGGGAGATAATGACAGTTCTCAAAACAATGGCATGGCAAAGAAAAACAGTGGCTATAAAGAGTGGTGTTTGTTGCAGGTTAACCTGAATGTTTTCAGTATCCCCTTTGCAGTAAGAAAGCTGCCTTGACTCTAGCCTCATTGGCAGCGTCCACAACTGCATTGCTGGCAGTTCTAGTTGAATAAAAAAAGCAATTAACATGCAAAATTGATGATAGTTTCCTATCTGGAGCAAGACCCTTGAGATAAAGGATAATGGAACATTATGTCTATCTAGAAAATGAAAATGGTCATTTCCAGCAGAGCCAGCCATATCCTTTTGACAATCAAAACAAGGAAAGTAATGGTGTGCACCTGGGATGTTGTATGTTGTCATAACATGGGGCTATACAATTAATAGAGACAAACTTTAAATAAAAAAAAAAAAAAAAAAGAAACTTGTGGAGCAAATACATTGTCCCAAACCTCCTCATGCTGGGGCTAGTGACAACAACCACACACATTTCCTTGTACTCACTCAGTCCATTTTCTTTAATAATAAACTGTCACCTAAACCATAAGTGAAAAACAGAAAACAGCTGGGAAACACTTTTCAAATAACAACAGGTAGCTAAGTACCTTTTTCCACAAACTACTAATAAATAATTAATAACTTGCACTGGCTCCCAATGAGAGTAGGAATCCTCTGGGTGGGTGCTGCATCCTCTCCTGCTTCAGATAGGGGCTGAAGGAGTTCATATATAAGCTAGCAAAGGAAAATTTTTATCTACATGTATTTATTATACTGTCAGCCAACTCATTCTGGCTCCAGCCTAGCCCTGAGACACAGTCACCCCAAAACTTGTGCTCCCACTATTCTGGCTGTAAAAGCCTTGTTACCTTTACCCAAGGGATAGTATCTGTGTGCTCAGGACTGATAAGGGCTGGCAGAAGTCAGTGCCCATAAGAATGAAAGCTTAATTTGTAAAAGCAGGGAAAAGCAGCCAGCTATTCTGCATGTTTTTATTCTTTGTGCCTTAGTTCTGTCCAGTTTGAAAAATTTAAAAACAAAGGATGCATTATTTTTTATGTGAACATAAATATGGATTAATCCCTCTAACCTTACAGGAAGACTGGGGGTGTAGAGAGATCAAAAGGAGGGGAAATCCGCATGGGCCTAGAAAAGCCTTACCATTTTTTACAAATAAACATAATGTGTAATCGGATGATCAAAGCTGCTGGATTAGTTCAAATATTATTCTTGGAACAGAACAGCTAACACTCCATTTCTGTGTCTCACTTAACCTTTCAAGTAAAAATACCATTAGACATGAGAGTGTCATGTGTTGCTCTGAAATAAATGCAACTCTCCTGGCCTGCTTTTCCTACTGTTTTTCCTCCTCTCCTCTGAGGTCAGATGGCTCTAACCCCTGTTGTGCCACTTACCCCTACTCTGGCACTGACCCCACCAGAAACCAAGGTAGCATTTTGGGCTTACACACATGACCTGCATTATCTTTGCACAAGAAGGCATCTTAAAATGATCTGGATATTCTATTTCCTCTTAAATCATAACTCTTCCCTACTTCCAGTCTCAAACAAACTCCTAACACACTAATATTGCAAAACCTGGGACAAAATGTACAGCTGAGTCTCGTGAGCCTGCATCTGCCCCTTGGCCCCACATCCCAGTCCCTGTGCTACTTTTCCCTTGCATCACTGGACAGGTTGAGGCAGGAAGCCTGTGACAATTTGGCCACAGTTTGGAACACCCTGGCTGGGGCTGCTCGGTCACCAGCCCTGGGACATTTGCCACCCCCAGAGCCACCAGCCCGGGCTGTGGTCCCATGGGTGGAGTGGGGCTGAGACATGGGGGTGCCACCAGCAGCACTGAGGACATCTGCTCCCTCCTGCTCCAGTGCCCTGGCAGAGCTCACTATTGTTTTTTAAGTGGGTATCAAGTCATAAAGTTCACAGGAGCAGACTGCAAGGAAGTGGAAATGTATTATCATGCACTGTGAGACTGGTTACTTATTAAAGCCTTTTACTATTAATAGTAAAACACCATCAAGAGGTTAGGAGTGCAAGTTCAGCCAGTGGTTTTTTATCAACCAAAGGATGCCAAAAATAGACACACAAAAGTCCAATCCTTGTAAACTTTAATTTTTTTAGTAAAAAACATATACTATACTAACTCTGTGACCCCTGGAGGCACTGATCCCTGGTACACACTTGCTAGTTCCTCAGAAGTTATAGAATAAACTGTGTGGTGGAAAAAACAGATGAGCATCTTCTACTTTATTTGTAACCTCTCTTTTGACAGTACTTCCAAATATATATAAATATATAAACATAAATTTTTTTTTCTACTTTTCAGCTTATGAGCTGAAATGAAGTTAAAGGATGCTTTAATGTATTTTATTAACCACATTCAGTATGAAGACAAAACAAGTGTTAAGTTGATTCTAAACCAAGTATTAGATTTCAGTTTCAGTGTTATGAAGCTGCCAGTATTAATCATGGGACTGCAGTAATCCCTAGTTTGGCATGTGTTGTTGCAGCTAAGAACCTATACCCAAGTGATATTCCACCTGGGACTCAAACCTACGTTTCTTGGACAATTCCCAGCTTACAAGAAAGTTGACAAATATTTTCAGCATTCAAGAAAGACAGGATTTAACACTGCAGCATATAAAGACTACCAAAATGTTTCTCTCCATGACTGAAGAACTGCTCACCACAAGGACAGGGGAAACAATGTCAGATAAATGAAAGAGAAATAGCCATAAAACTCTCAAGTCAATTAGCAAAGCACAATTAAACAGTGAATTACTGACATGAGGGTATTTTTTACTTACTCAAGGTGCAGCTGCAGAAAATGTTTTAGAGATAGCATTGCTAAACATATTTTCCTTCAGGTCTTCCTTTACACTTGATTCGCTCTATATGAGAGTTTTGAATTAAGCCTTTTAGGACAAAAGAATTCAGCAGGTGACACTGAACAGTGTCACAGGTTATTTTAGGAAAACATTTAGTACAAATCAAACCATTTTAATGAATAAGAACTAAGAGATGTGGGGGATTTTGCTGGAGAGGGAATGTGCACCACCCTGACTCACTCAGCTGAGCCTTATGATGTGGGAATTATAAAGGAGCTTCCAGCTGTGCTGCTGGAGCATTGCAATAAGCTCAAAAATAAAAATATAATGAAAACACAATACAGTCTCATGACTTCTCCATGCAGCTGAGATGTATGGGCCAGTGTCTGGCTTTCCAGTTGGCAGCCCTTATCTCCTGTAAATAAGAACCTATGACAGTTAGATTTTCACCCAAGAATTAATGCCACTAGAGCACCTTCTGTGTTTATTCAGTTGTAGGCTATCCAAAGGTATTTCATCTCAATGGCAATACTCAATACTTACTTACACATGCAGTCATACCTCTGTTCTCTTAAAATCCAGACAGCCATGGGACCCAAATCTAAGGAGAAAAAGGCTACATTAATAATAGTTCCCAAACAACTGATTCATTATTATCTGAACTTTCAGGGATTAACAGTGAGGTAATTAAATCTCCTGTTTCTGGGATGGGGTGAAAAGCACAAATATTTGGCATAAGACCTGCTTCAGGTCTCTCCAAACATGATCATGGCTAATTTTTCTCCATGCCTTTCCACAGCAAGAAACAGTGACAAAAAACCAAAAAGCAGAAAGGACCTAGAAAAGTCAGACTGGCTATACTCTGTCTCCCCCCAGGAACTGCAAGACATTGGAGAGATTATGAATCATTACTTTGTCTAGACACATACTGTAAATTTTTCCTCTCTTTTAAGAAGATCAAAAGAGTTGCTATGTGGCACATTCCCTGGGCTGTTTTGGTTTTTTGTGGTGGTTTTTTTTTTTTTTTTTTTTTTTTTTTGCATCTCAGCTACTGGATATCATTCATCAATGGCAATAGGTTGATATTTTTTTGCAGTTACTCCCCAGCAGGTTTTCTGGGGCAATAACTGTGCTTAAACAATACTTCTGGTCATCATTTGATAGTCCAGTAATGGACATGGGCAGAATTTGTTATCTTCAGTGCCTTGTCTGGTTTTGCTCGGCTTGTCCCATGGAAGATATGGCACAGGCTGAGAAAACATCCCTGGGAATTCTAGGAAGTGGGCAGTTAGGTGAAACACGTGTGTGGGGATTACCCTGGAGTGAAGGAGAAAGGTGTCTGTCAGGTTGAGATAAGCACTGAGGGTGAGAGTTGAGAGATCCTGAATTTCTATCCAATAGGATGAGATAATTCTGAAGAGGTGCAGCACAAAATGAGCTTTTGAGCAAGTGCAACATTTAACTGAGTCAAAGACTGTTACCTGAGCTTTTGAAATATCTACCTGCTTTAAGTCTCTAATAATACAGTATTTATGATTTCTGTGCAAGCAAAGAATATTATAAAGTCATGCACAGACTGTTGGAAATGGTTCAGGGGACAGGTTTCCCCCATGATTGACACTGCCTAATAAAGCACAGTCCTCTGTGTCTTATCATCAAAATATGAGCTCTGGATTAGCAACTAAAAATAAACTGCAGAGGGGCTGGGGTCAGGCAGGCACACACAATGCCTTTTCCTGTCATAATCCCCATTATTCTTGTACCTGAGCTCTGTCTGTTGAGACAGGCATGTTAGTGGTTGCTGTGTGATCTGCCCCAACACCCTCTGCTTTAACTTCCCTGATGTGTATATTGTTTCCATTACACAGAATTCACACCTTTGTTTATTTGCCCAGGAGCTCTGATTTTCCCCATAATTGCCAGTTGCTCCTCTTGGGTTTCTTTCCTTTTATCCCATTGACTGCTATATATAGCACAATACTCTTCATGTCCTCAAAACTCTGTTGCCTTTCCCGGGGAAGCACACTGGGTGCCAATCAGAACCCAAAAGGGGCTCAGAGGAAGCAGTGACTTCCCGAGGGGCTCCTGAATATGCAGAAGAATGTTGTGCTCTGTTTTTCTAAGGACACCTGCCAGAACCCTGTTGTTGGATCAAAGCACAGATCTAATATTTGGCATCAGCCGTATCCCTCCTTGAACATCTCCACCTGCAGGTAGTCTAATATGCTATCTTAAAATATTTATTACATTCATTTGTATTAACATGTGTATAAAACCTTCCCCCTTCCTGCAGTGAATGGTAAATACATGCACACCCTTGGCTCACAGCTAACTCTTTGATTCCTCAAGCAATGAGATGTTCTAGTTTATCTTTTAATTCTGCCTCTGGGCAAGAAAAACTTTGCAAGAGTTATGAAACAACTGTATTTGAAACTATCCTGCTTGCTGGAGAATGTCCTCAAGCACATCTTCCCCTGCAGACTTCCCCCTGAGTGTGCCCTTTGGTGGAAATTGGTTTTGCCACAGTTCAGCAGCAAGGAGATCTTTTGCAATTAGTTCTTCTTTTCTGATTTGTTCAGAACAGAAGGGAAGTTTTGGAGAGGTTCTTGCATATCCAAAGTGAAATTTTGGCATTTAGGAAAAATAATAAAACTCCTTCTGGATTTAGATGCCTTAATCTCAATGAAATATTTCAGAACATGAGTATCTGCCTCTTAAGCTAAATGGTTCAACACTCTTATTTCTCTGAAGAATGATCTCGGGAATCACTCCTCAGTGGCTCTGTGCAGGTACAGTTCCATGATTTCCATGCTTCCTTTGGCTCCTACAGAGATGCAGCTCAGGACGAGTGTTCTTGTCCTTTCCAGCTCACTGGAGCCATCCCCCAGATCAGTGCTCATGCTACTTTCCTGCTGTTGACTCCAGCAATTTTGTAGCCAAGAGGTAAGTCAGGGCAAGGTCTCTGATCCTACTAAAACCAACCCTGCAAAATTTTTTTTTTGTCTGGATCAAAGTCTCATGGTTGAGAGAGATCAGGATGCACGGCCATGAGAGGGGTGGAGGACAACAGCCCATAATTAGTCCCTGAACCCACAAAGTTTCCTTGGGGTGCAATCTCCACAGGGCTTTTATTGCAGGTTAGCTAACCACACCTAAAAAAAAAAATCACACAACTACCCTACTTATCCTTTTGAATTGGTGTGAATGACTTCCTTTCCATTCTCAGATGAGGCTCTGGAGTTTAACTCTCATTGACAGGTGGTCAATGCCATCAAACCTCCAGATGTCTAAATCAATGATGAAAGCATCATTTCTGAAGAAGCTCCATAAAAATAAATAACCTTACAATAATAGGCTTGAATTCTTCTTGTAAGTCTACTGCACTTTCTTACCCTGAAATGTCTTTTTCGATCTGTGTGTAAATTTGTATTTAATAGACAGAGAAGCCTCTGAAGATTCTGGATTTGATAAAGCAATATTTCACTTGACAGAAAATACTGAAAAAACGCAGCCTTCACTGGAAAACTCGGCCTGTGTTTTTTATCTGTCCTTTCAGGAAAAAGACTTAGACAGGAACTTTGAATATTAAATTTTCTTAGGAAAAGCAAATGCCTGACAACTGCCACTAAATGTCTTGAGTAACCTACCTTTCAATTTCCCTCTTTTCTGAGAGTTGATAAGAAAAAAAATATATGGGTGTTTTTAGGCAAATTAAAATTTCTTTCTTTTATTCAAACTTTATAAGGGATAAATCATGTTTATTGAACATTTGTATGGAGAGCTCTTTTGAATTAAGCTGGTTGCCAAGGCAAAACTGTACCTTTTTTCTTCAGAATGGTAAACATCATTCACAGACAGCAAGAGTATTTAAATGTTATAAATAAATTGCTCTTTGTAAAAATCTTCATTCTAAGTCTTCTCTCCAGGAAGGTATAATTTTTATCTGTACCAAAATGGGACTTTTTAATGCCTTCACTGGTGAGAATCCAGCATTATTTTGTCTGAACTAAAAGATATCATTCCTCCAATATTTTTTCTGTTATTCAAAGCTAAAGGTCAGACACTGTAGCAAACCTTCTTTATATGAAACAAACACCCTCAAATCCCTTAACTTACCACAAGTAATCTCTTTTTCATTTACTCATAAACAACTTGCATCAATTTAAAAGTGAGTTTTTAGCAGAAACTCCATTTCATAAAGAATTTTATTTGGTCACAGGCCTTGTTTGGGAAATATAATGATTTTTTACTAAGTATTTTTAGAGATACTATCCAAGCTTCATTATAGGCTTTTGAGGTTTTTTATACACACAAAAAGACTTTATTCAATCTAATTTTTGAAAAATTACATCAGTGAAACACAATTATGAGAAAATACATGTATTTTTTATCCTGTAAGACTATTTAAGCAGAGCACTGGTTTCAATTTAATTTGAAAGCAGAAAACCTTCTAATTATAGGTAGCATACAGAATTAGTAGGCTATCTAAAATAGTAACAGTATATACTGCTGTGTGTCAGCTATGATTAGCAATTGATGTATGTCAAGTATTATCTTTTTTTAAAAAGGAGCAATTAATTTTGTCTTCTATGAAGTTATTTTAAGACTTTGCAATTCTGGAAGCTGCACAACCTGCTTCCCTGAGGTAGAAAATCCAAGGTGCTCCAGGGTTTAGTCTTTAATGATTAAAAACACCTTCTGTGCTATTCCAACTTCTTGTACAATTTGAAAAGTGGAAGCTCCTCCCCCCAAATTAATAATATGTCCAGGGTGTCCAATTACTGGACAAGTTTTTATCATTGTGTTCGATGACTGCATACAAGATATCTCTTGTTTTTTTCTCTAAAGTTTTTTCTGTTTGTTTTTTTGTTTAGTTAATTTTTTTTCCTTCCAGTGGAGTGTGCTTTGAAGCTTCTCTTGAACTGAAATGAGATACCAAAAGTGTGTGTCACAAGGAGTAATGTATATTTAAAGCTTTTCTATTGCATTGCCTTTCAAACATAGCCAAAGGGAAGACAGGATCCTTCTGTAGTACCAAAACTTGGCATCTCCTGAACTAAGTGAAAAATGTGTATGAAGGCCAACTGTCTTCATGTCATCCTGCCCAGACTCATGCTCCCAAAGTCTTCTTTAATCTACTTAGGATTTGTAGGTCCCATTTAAAATTACTAAAATTTGGGTTCTAGATGAGGTTTTCTCCTGTGCTTTATGGTAGGAGAGCCAGTTCAAACCTATCAATTTTAAATAAGTAATAAGCATCTTGACAAAGTGCAGCCTGTGGTTGAATGTTCCTGCAGAGCCACCAAAGGAGCTCCAAAGGTTTTAGGACTGAGGATGGCCTTTGCCCATGGAGAGAGTTGGCTCTTGGCTGATCCCAATCAGATATGTGGGTACCTTTGCCCTGATCCAAGTGGGTCTGAGCTTGATTCAGGCATTGCCCTCATCTGCAAAACTATTTGTGATTCCTTTGGTATAACTGAGATAACAATAAGGGCTTTTTTTTGGTGGGAACTTGAGTTTAGGTAAGGACAACTCATACTGCCCAATGTATGAGCTTTTCAAATACTTCCTTCCAGTATTGCCATTAAATTTAGAGAACATTTCTTCCTTTCTTCACCATGAGCCAATTCAATGGTGCTGGAAGTCCCTCTTTTAGTTCAGGGTAAGCAAGACCTGCACCATTCCTCTGCTTCTCTCCTATCTTCTGTTTTTATGTGAAACACATTTCAACAGCAGGATGAATCAGATGTGATTTATTTGTTTTACTATCACGTTCTGGGCTCCTAAGTTGATAGTGGAGGGTAAAGTATCAAATATGCATTCTAATTTGGGAAGACCAAGGGGGAAGTCTCATACTCAGAGTTCCCCTTTGCTGCCTTGTTGTGCTCCTGGCCAGCTGCTGCCTCTGCTGCCATCCCTTCTCCTCTGACATGCAGGGCCTGGAGTTCATTCAGCACCCTGAATAATTACAGGCAAAGAGTTCAAACTTGCCAGGAGGAACATGCCCAAGAAAGCAAAGTATAATTTAACTTGATTATTAAATGCATTCCATTCCACACTTGTTTTGACATAATCCCTTGGAGAAAACATTTTGTCTCATAAAGAACTCTCATTGCTTTTCTTGTCTGGAGGATTGCTCCATAAAGTGTTCAGCTCCATTCAAATCCCACAGCATAAAGATTTCTAAAACTCCTTCTGCATCCAAATACTCTGGCTTAAATTTAACTTCTTATGTTCCAAAGCCATGAGCTACTTGAGCCATGAGAGCCATAGCTACTCAGCTATAGCTGAGACAGCAACTACGGGGAGGATTTGAAAGTCAAAATCTCTGCTAGGAAAGGAGGCTCTAGGAATACAGAATGTAACATCCAGATAGGTATTGTATGAGGTTTTAATGCTCTTCTGGATAGACAGACAAGAAAGAAGTGAACAGTAATACTCACATGGAGAGCTGGGCTGTTCTGGAAAAAGTACACTGTAGTGTTGAACCAGATCCCAACTGTGGTCTCCATCCATACCAGTTATGCTTGTCTACCCCAACAATTGTTCTGGTTCTGTAGTGTCTGATACCAGTTTCATGTGAGTTTAAACTGGCCAGTGACAACAAATGTATTGCTGGTTTATACCTTGGTGTGTGAAAGGGATTCAAAGCAGTGGGATTGCAGCCCTGAGTGACAGGACAGAGAGCAGAGAGCTGGCAGTATCACCAGAAAGCTCAGGATGTGTCCTGTTTCTGGAACAAAGCATTTCAATATCTCTTTAGTGTTTACTTTGCTGAAAGCTGATACTCAGAAACATCCAAGAATAAAAGTAACTGAATAAACATGATATTCAGCTTTATAATATAATATTCATAGATTTACCCAAGCCATGCCTGGAAGGACACGTCAAAAAAAACCTGAATGCAGCCACCCACACTATGGTGTATCAATCCACAAGTTATCAGAGCAACACACACAGGGTAAGAGGGGCTGCTTGTAGTTTCAATCTCAATAGGCCCTTTGTTTCAGCTGAAGTAAAAATGCAGCTTTTTCTTCTAGAGCTACAATCCTTAAATGAAGTCTGAATATGTGTGCCACAGACTATGTGCTGGACATTGTTGAACTTTCTCCTTTTATAAAAAGTGATAATGCATTAAAACCCCCCACACATACACAAGCAGTCCCTCTGAGGTCAATGCAGTGCTTCACATAGTTAAAATCAAACACATACTGAGTTTTTTTCTGGAATGAACTCCAGCTATACACATTTTGCAGAATTAATTTTTCAGAGCTTGGATTATTTTGCACCATCAGCAAAAGCCAGTGCTGACACAGACATAAATTCTACCTCTCATTGTTGAGAACAAAGATCCTTCTCAGTGTGGAAGAATTAAAACTAGAACACATTATCTGCCATCTAATCACAGCACTGATAGGTGTAAGCAGAGATTACACTCAGAGCACACTGTAGAACAGCCAGTTTATAATGAACAGAACATAAATGAGAAATGACAGATTGTCAGTCCTGAAAATTGGCATTCTTTATTCATAAAAAAGCACAGATCACTTGGCTCCAACTTTGTCTATGTCATTACCACTAACATGCCTAAAGCCTGAACAGAATTGATTCTTTTTGGATAGGTAAACCTCTTTCACTTCCTTTTTGAGAGAGTTAATGTAGAGGCCAATTATTACATTCATTTTATGATCCCACTATCTTCCTCTAAGGAGTAACTGTAGGAAATGGTAAGAGTGTTGTTATTGTCTCTTTAATAAGTAATGCTGAATGAGCAAATCAGTTCAAAGAAGCAGAGAAGTGACCTGAATTTATCCAGCTGACCACAGGAAAAAAGTTTAATAGACATTTATTAATCTCAGAAGCATCCTGCTGGTTTTAATGCTTCCGAAATATGAGAAAAAGAAAACCAGACAGGTTTCTTAATGTGAAAGTCTGGCTTGGTCATTCATTATCTTTGGAGTTTGATAATTACCTATTTCCGAGGTAAATTACTTTGGACATTTACTTTGAGGTAGCAGATTAATGAAGTTCTTTGAAAACTTCAGGAACTTGAAAATGTACAGAGCTTCCGGAACAAAATTTTCCAGGTCAGTGGTTTAAAACTCCAGGAGACAGCACACATTTGTACCTCAGCTTGTACAGAGTTGGTCAAGACCTCACTCAGAGCAACACCTGTATAGATCCTTGAGCCCACTACATTTAAATAGCAAAAATACTAAGCAGTTCAGTAAGCATGAACTTGTGATTTACTATACAGAAGCAATAAAGTATTTCGAAATAGTGATAACTAGGCTGTCAAGGTCAGTTCAGCTAGATAAAACCTCTTCTTTTTGGTAGTCTTTAAAAGTTAAATCACCAGAACATTTGTGAGTGATGTGATATACTTGGAACTGAACACTACTCCTGACTTTCTTGTTCCATATTGGCACAACTCCATGGGCTCTAATGGAGTCATATTAGTTTAGAATCCTTTAAGAAGAAACTTGGTGTACAGCAATGTTGTAGCAGCTTAAACATATCTCACACACAGTCCTGCAGCTCTGCATGAGCTACCAAAGCTCCCCTGGGTTTGAGTGAGCTCCCAGCCCACCCTTCCAGGGCTCTGGGCCCTGGTGCTCCCAGCTGTCACATGAATTTTAGTCACATTGCAGTATCATTTTTAGAAAAGCTACATTCTCACATAGTTGCTGTACAGTTTTCTTACACCATTGTTCACTCAGCCAGAGGCTGCCTTCATTGGCACAGACAGCTTGGGTTTGATGAGTGTCAAATTTTCTCTTTGTGTAACCCCCAGGCTGGCACTCACAGTGCTGAGTGAGTGCATGGCTTGGTTTTGCATACAGCATTTCTTGTCATCATGCACAGGTTAAAACAATTTTCACTTTGTCTCAAAACTTTGGATTGATTTGATCTTGTCTTAATAGCAGAGAAATGTAGGAATCCCATCCCTGGAGACCTCAGTACTGTGCAGGCTGGAGAGGAACTTGCCCAGACTGTACTATAGATGCAGAAATGTTGCAGTCACTGAGGTCAGATAGGATAATAGAGAGGGAAAGACCGTAGGCATGGATTTAATACATTCCTGAATATTAAGGCTAGCCTGGATTGAAGGAATGCTGAGAAGATTAATGGTACAAAATGAGTATGACATCAAAGTTCTGTGCTGCAGGGCTTAACTTTCCTGTATTTGCTAACTTGGGCTGGTCCTGTGCCCACTTTACCCTCCTGCCAAGAGCTGGACTTTGCAGTTTCCAAGCTAAGGTGTGGTTATAGCATACAATCAAACAACTTGGGTGTATTATAAAGCAGATTTTTTTTCAGTGTTGAATTAAAGTAACTTGATTTTGTAGAACTTCAAGCCCACTGAGGATATTAAGCAGAGGGATGAAAGTACCTCAGTTTGGGGTTGGTTTTTTTTTTTGCAAGAAGTAATCATAAAAAACAAGACTTCTGTAAAATGGAAGAATTTTTATAGAAAAAAAATAGAAACCTTTATTTTATTACAAAATTGACTATTACAAAATTCACTAGAAAGGTTCTGATAATGCACAAATTGCTTTACATACTGTAATATGTCTACAGTTACATCTCTGAGTATAACAGCAGAGGGAAAAAAAAAATAAAATCCACAGACCAAAAAATGCTAAGAACTTGTATTATTTCAGAAAGTGAAAAAAAATTAAAATAAACATTAATGGTTAGATATATAAACCTGAACTTAAAACTGAATATGACCAAAATACACTCATGACCATAATAGCTAACATATAGTATTACATGAAGGTTAGTGACAACTTTAACCTTTAGATACAGGTCTTGAAACCTCCACAAGAAACAGACCTCTTCAAAATATTTAGGATCCTTATTTCCTGTGGTTCTTTGCAACATACAATTTATATTCTTTGTCTGATGAAGTAACTATCCTGTTAGGATAATTTAATAATAGCAGAACCCATAGGATTCCAGTGATTCCATTTATGGACAAAGCCTCTCATGCAGTAAAAGGCCACTAAGGTTTTACAATAAAGGTGTGATAAAATGGCTTGCATGGAAGTCAAAGGCATTAAATTCTACAGGTATGAGAAAATTATAGGGTAGGAGCAGTATTGTAACTGTTCAAATGAAAAGTACTGTGCAGGTGTGAGGACAGATCCTCTTGTATACCTTTGTCCTTATTTCCTTTCTATAAAGGAAGTTTGTAACTTTAAGGAAAGTACATTTTCATTGACCTGATCTTTAAGCCCTGTTTGCCTTATTACAGTCTGCTGTCTGACTTCTCAGTTCAATTCATGACATTGATAATCTGATAAGGACTAAGATTGTTTTCCCTTAAACTGTCTTTTCCAAGGACTTTAACTCAGAGCTAACAGGGGCACTTCAGTTCTGATTGTTGTTCCCCCAGGTGTCCTCTTTGATACCCACAAAGGAAACAAGTTCTTCCCAAGCCAGCCTGCCAAACAGCTTAAGGCTACAATAATCACTGTGCACTAAGAACCATACACAGCATTCCACAGATCACTACCAAACTCTATCCTGTACAGTTCCTCAGCTGCACTAAATTGTATCTGCAGAGGTATGAACGTGTAAGGTATTTTTCTTTCCTTTTAACATTGCGAAGTACAGCTGAACTGAGTAACTACATTTTTCAAAAAAACCACCGATATGAAACCTTTTCTTGGTACTATTTCTGGCTTAGCCACTGTTCAAGGGATGTGTATTGCAGTTTTTCAGTTTTTCCACTGGTTATCATAGGCTTTGGCTTCCCAGTCACTGTATACCTTTTCAGAAAAATCAGCAGTAGGACTGCAATTTATTTTCTTCAAGCTGTATTAAAGAGAAAAGAATCCATGTAGAGATTATTTAAAACAAATTAACACTGTACAGACTTTAGCTAATGAAATTTATGACCTTACTCAGATTATATTGAATTATTTTTTCCTGTGGTGTTGGCCAGCAAAAACATATCTCCCACAGTATTGAAATGTCATGATTTTTAACTTGAGGTCTTAATTCTAGATCAAGTCTCTAATTTAGATTTACATACAAAAAAGATTTAAAAAAAGCTTGTCAGCAGAGTAAATCTCACATGAGTTCTTTTGAACCAAAAATGTGTAAATTGCAACATTGTGTGACCATTTTCAAATAGATATTGCTTTTCTTTACCCTTCTGCCTAAAATCAAGTTTTCTAATCTAAACTTCATAGTGCACTGGTGGGCTGTTCCTGCAGTAGGACATTTTCTTTTTAATCTTATATTGATGCTCAAAATTAAATGCTATGCTTTAGGAAATGCCTTATAGGAAAGCAGTGGGGAAGTTATTATACAACAAAATAAAGGTTATTATGTTCCCCCACAGCACACAGAATTTGATTTCCCCATTTCTAATCTGCACCAGGTACAGAAGACATGATCTTTTGAGTCTGAAACTAGACAGCTAACTTCAGAACTATAAGCCATATAAAATTTGTCTTCTTCATATGGAGAATATTTTCTGTTAGAAGTAAAATGACCTGATGGCATTCAATAAACCTCACACAGTGAGGAGAAAGTTTAGGAAAACATCTGTTCTCTTAAACACAGGGTTCTATGAAAATTCTAAATGAGGTTCAAAGAAAAGTCTGAGGTGCTCAGGAGGCCCTAACACACACACCTTCTCTTCGGTGAAATGCAATGGGAAGCTCCCGGCTGGGAATCAGGGTTCCTGAATGGAATGTTTCTACTGGCTTGTTGTCAGTTGCTACAATTCTGTACTTGTGAATAAGCTGAAAGACAGAGACTGCAGTTAGTGTGCATTTGGCATCTCCTGATCAGGTGAAATGCTGAGCAGCCAGGTACAGAATATTTACCCAGCAGAGGGCCAAGTGAAGCTGGAGCTCTGCAATGCGGCGCCCGATGCACATCCTCTTCCCAATACCAAATGGAACATGAGCAAAAGGATTTATTAAAGTCCTCTGAAACCAGCGCTCTGGTTTAAACTGAGTCCAGTCTTTGAAGTACTCTTCATTGCAACCCAGGGCATGGCT
Organism: Phaethornis superciliosus; assembly: GCA_023637945.1. Lineage (NCBI taxonomy): Eukaryota > Metazoa > Chordata > Aves > Apodiformes > Trochilidae > Phaethornis > Phaethornis superciliosus. The sequence goes on from JAJQWJ010000019.1 coordinate 8,617,197, forward strand.
ATTTATCATTAATACGGTCTATAAATGAATAGAGAGACACTCATTACAAACTGGCTTAGAAGTGCTAAGTGAATCAGCTTGTTAATGGAAAATGTAATGCAACAGCAAAGGAAAGGCAGTTTCCTCAGAAGATGCCATGTAGCTCTCTGAAGAGTAATTCAAGCACAGAAAAGGTCATGGTTTTCTCAGAAAAAACATTAGAAACTTTGAAAATAAATTTTGAAATAGCACACCACACCAGTTTCATCTAAATCCAACAGCAGACAGGCAGGTATGCTTCCCAGTTCATGGGAATTCTTGGCTTGAATTCCTCATTCTCAGTCCTGGGATTCATCCTTTGACAAAGTCATTTTAACATGAAATAGGACCATCTTCGGTGGTTTAAAGGGCACTTAATCAATACCAAAATATTCTAATAAGCTAAATTAACAGACTTACCCCTTTGGGCAGTACATAATCTTCCAGAACTATTTCCTTGTCGATAGTGCGAGTGGTAAATGGCACTGATGGTGTTAATCTACAGTGAAAGAAAAAACATAGGTTAAATTTCCAAATTTTTTTGTTTCTGTATCTATCATAGTTTACCCTAAACAAAAACAGTGAACAAAATTATACATACTAGAAAAACCTTGCTCTCTGCTACACACTATCTGGTAAAACAGTTTGTGATTAATTGTTTTTTAAAAAGTGTTTCAGAGTTTTGAAAAGTGTTTGGGTGTTTACCTCATGGATTCTTTCAGACAGGCTTTTAGGTAAGGCATATTCTTCAAATCCTCAGCTCTTGGACTCTCATTAGGACTAAAAACACTCTGTATTTCCTGGAAAAGCTTCTGCTGAACACGTGGATTGCGTGAGATATTATACAAAGCCCACAGTAAACTATTGGCTGTCTGAAACAAACCAAAAAGAAGCATAAGACCTCCAGTTTTTGATGACAGAAAGAGGAAGGTGCCAAAAGTACAAAGCAACATTTTTGGCTGGTCACTGCCTTATGGTATTTCATAAAGCTAAGGGCTTATGAGCCATCCCAGTTGCTGTTTAGAAGTAATGAACAGAAGAAAGAATCGAGTGATCTCAGGTAAAAATTCATTTCCATTTAGGCCATGGAAGCAACGATAGGCTTAGCTCAGTCTCAGATGTTACAGAAGAAAGCAGGGAGTTGGAAGGATGCTAGTTTTAACATGCTCAGGTTTACCGTTTCGACTCCAGCAATCTGGAGCTCTGCAATGGCAGCATACAGCTCCTTCTTGGAAAGTTGTCCTCCAGAATAGATGTCACACAGGAAATCCTCCTGAGGGTTTGCTGAGTGCTTTTCCAGTCGACAGTCGATTGAATGCTTGGCTGAGGAGGAAGGAGCAGGAGGTAATTAATGGAAAGTCACTAAAAATACTTAAAAAATTAAAAGCAAAATTGCATCTGACAAGAGGATACCAAGCTTTGCTCCTTTTTTTTTTTTTTTTCCAAGTCATTTGAGCATTACACTCAATAAATAATGGTGTTTTCACTTCTTAAACAACTCAGTCACAAAAATCACTTCTGAACAAAAGGACACACAGCAAACTATTTGGAATTCTGCTTTCTTAAATTAGGAAAGGAAATCAATGATACATTCAGTGAAATATTTGGCAAACAGAAATACAAGTGTGTAAAATTTATTACCTTGGATTTTCAAAGGGGATCAAGGTGTTAAAAAATCAAAGTGACTTAGCACTCAGACTCCCTGAGGGGAAATGTAAGCCTTTGATTTACTAGGGGAAGGCAAAATTGATGCCAAATCTCTACGTGCTATTTTCTTTTTAAATATAGAGGTCTAGATTTAGCCCATCCTGTCTCATGAATATCATAATTATTAAGACCAGTTCCTGGTAAGGGGCTGTTCATGTCAAGTGAAGGTATCAAACTGTTTTTTCTGAACAAAACCTGTTTAAAGTATCTTTCCTGAAACCCATTAACTCAGAAGCAATAAAATAAGTGCACATGTGGCTGGCATGACCCAAAGTCCTGTAGTATCATGTACTCAAGAGAAATATATCATGCAGCACTACAGTCATCCAGGTGCAAAATCACTGTCTTAATCTTTAGCTGTAACTGTCACTGCCTAGCAAAATACTGAGAAATATAAACTTAATTTTATATCTGGAGTTAGAGCAAGCATTCTAACCCTGAAGGCCAATTAATCTTAAATAGAAAAGGTTGTCAAAAGGCCAAACTGTACCTTATGAGTTAAATCATTTTGGGTTTTACGACTGGTGACTATATTCCAGGTTGATCAAAAATCCTGTAATTTCTATTTGTCTTTAGCAAACAGGACTTTGTTGCATGTAAAATTCTCATTTGTCATGAAAACAACTCCATTTGAGGTCCCTGTGAGGGAGGCCCCTTTTCTCACTCATGTGCCTTGCCTTTAAAGAGATTATATACTTTCTATCTCTTTATTTTCAAGACAGATTAAAGTGGACTGGTGATCTTGCTGGCTTTCAAATTTCTGGAGCTTCCTTGGAGACAGGGTATTGCCCCACAACCAGACCTCAGCGGTAGATAACAAAAGTGCTCCTATGCTCAGAAAAGATTTGTCATTAGCTGCAGCAAATGTGCCTCAATCTTCACTGAAAGCACCAATTAACAAAGTAGGGCAGTAGCAAGTATAGAGAAAGTTAATTCCACCAAGCAGGAAAAAGAGACAAAGGGAGAGGAGAGAAATCATGTTTAAAACAATAACCTGTTTTAAATATATCATCCCATGCTTTAGTATGAGCTTGCCAGACTTTTGTGTTCAGACCCTTGTGAAGTTCCACGGGGGTCACCATCATCATTCCAAAAGTAGCCATCATCTGTGATGGAGAAAGAGTTTTTGAAATCTTTCTTTAATCCATCTACTTGCAATATCTGAGCAAAATTAGACTGTGAAGTAGGAAACAATTTTCAGAAAATCAGGATTCTGGCAGATTTTCCATCTTGGACAGAAAGGATATGTCTTAACCTATTTAGATCATATCCATCTAAAAATTAGGGGCAGCCAGTAGAGGATGAGGCTTCTCCAGTGAGTGATTCATCCTATCTATTTTAGGCACTTGGCTTAGAATGGGACAAGCCACCCTTTGGCAGTGCCTCTCCCTCCTTTGACAACAGATGCAGCCAAAAAAAATAGGCTAGGCTAGATTCCTGTCTTTTAGATGGCTAAAATTAGGCAGATACATATCACTGGGGACCAAGTTGCAGCAAAATGCACAGCAGGTGTGCTTGCAGGAACGCCTAATCTCCAAATCTATCATATTTGCATAATCCCACCCAACAAACAGCAGTGTTGCACAATAGGTGTTTCAAAGGGAGAGGAAAGTGAACAAGCCAATTTGACAACACTATTTCCAGGATTACCCTGCTCTCCATCCAGCATTTCCCCCTTACAGATGCAGGCATTTCATAAAGGGACACTCAGATGATCAGTACTAGCACTGCACACCTAAGTGTCACCTCGGATCTGCAAGGCTGTCACGACACATAGCACAGAAGCTTGAGTTTCTTTTTTGAGGTCATCACCCACTTAATCTGGTGCCCTCTCATTAGTAACAGGGGTAGCAAATCACTACAGCCCCAGTGAAGAATCTCCCATACCGTTTTTACAGCCTTGATGAAGTTCAAACTTTCTTCTTCTACATCCTGCTGTAGGAGACCAAACCTCTTCCCATACAGCACCAAACAGATACCTGTTGTTAAGCAATATTATCATGAAAAGATATAAACAATAAGATCTATGGTGTCCATCATTTACTGTCACAGAATGGCTTGGATTATCCTTGTCATAAATGGTCTCTGATGACACACAACTGAGAACAGTACTTCCTTCTGCAAGTCTGCATTAGACCCAAGCAGCAACATATCTAGCTAAGCTGCCCTTACAGTGACACTTTCTTCACAAATAAGAATCACCATTGATCCCCTCACATGAGCAGCAGATCATTCTGCCAGGCAGGGCTGGCATATTTGGCTTTTTACTGAAGAAAACTGAGTTGTAGGGAAACAGGACCCAAAGAGGCCATCTAGTGCAGCATCTCCCAGCCCTTTCCACAGCCAACAACCACTTGCAAACACTGGCAGCATCCCACACTGCAACAGCATTCACCTCTTCCCACTTTTCAAATTTTTAATTATTTTTTCAAATCTGTCACTTCCTATTTCTCCCTTTCCCAAAACAGACATCACCACTGGCAACGGGAAAAAACCCCTCACTTTCAGGAGCTCAGTACAAATCTTACTGAAATGAGCCAGCCAAAAGCAGACAGGTCTGGCAGAGCTCATTCAGGTACACACTACATCTGACCATCCCTTTGGGAACTGCTGATCCAGTTTCTCCTTTCTGAAGCAATTCCTGACAGATGGTTCCTTAGTGCACTCTTACAGGTTGCTACAGATAGAGGTAATTTGTCTTGGTAATTTACTGCATTGTTTCTCAGTCTCAATGTAAACATTGTAAAAGGGGTTTTCCAACTCTTGTCTAAGATGATTGCTCCTTCACTGTCACTGGATCATTTAATTGAACTTGTTCTGCTGATGATAATTAACAAATCTCAGATGGGCAAAAATGGTCCTATGCTATCTGATCCCACAGCAGATAAATGCACTATGACTCCTCCAAATTTGGATTTTTAAATCATTATAATATTTAATTTTTTTCTTACAAGCTACACAGGTGACCAGACAGAAGAGTCTGTACAGCTGCTGCTGAATTTTGCATGTGTACAGATAGTTCCCTGGCTTTTCTGCAACCCACTTTCCATGACAATGCAGATGATAGTTTGGATGTAATCAGACTGCACATTCATAACTGATCATACTCCAAGTGAAATGCCATGGCAGGTACAAAATTCATACCATTCTCAGGAAAAAAAAAACAACAACTCACTTTCAAATGACCATTTGTTGAATTCTGAGTAGATATCTTCCATTTGTCCATTGTGGTTACAAATATCATCTATTCTATGCAAGAAGTCCTCCAGGACCTAAGCAGTGGAGAGAAGAGGGGAAAGAAGGGAAAAAAATTACATCAACTAATATAAATCCTGTGTAATCTACCATTTCAACTGTCTTTTATATAGATAGCAATCTTTCATAAGAGAGGAATATTTATGTTTCCTGGTCTTTGAACAAGATTCAATTTCCCCCTGTGATAACATGCCTGAATGTTATGGATAACACACTGATGATTCTCACATTATCACTGCTTGCACTTCAACAAACTGAGCTTTCCTCCCCAGGCATGAAATGCTTCAGTCTGATACTGGGATAATACTGGAGTTTCACAATAAAGGGGGTGAAGCTGTTTGTCACAATGTGCCTCAATGAGGGACACAGAGGTTAAGGAGTGAGGTGTTCTTTGATGGGAGGAACATAAGAATGAAGGAGTAAAGGCAAAAAATGCTGAATGCAAGAAAAGTAAGCAAAAACTGTTTGCAGGAGCCCTTATCACTGTGGAATAATCTTACTGTTCTGTGGAGACAAGCTCAGCTACAGGTTTCTGGATGGTCTCATGTTTTTTCAGACCCCTTTGTACTTAGGATATTTATTACAGTTGGGCACAGTGATCTTAGAGGTCTTTTCAAACCGTGGCAATTCTGTGACCCTGTGATTATTCCCTGAATGATTCCAGAGTATGAACTCGTGGTTTTACCACTATCAACAGCTATCTAGATAAACTGTATCACTTGATCTGCTTTTATTTCCCAGGTTTCCAGGGGCCTGAGGGTAAAGAGTTTCCCGAAATTCAGTACCTCATTGATCAAGGTGTCCAGTTTTTCAACTTCTTTGGGTTTCATTAATTTCTTCTGAAAGGCACTTCTGACCCTCTGCCAGTCCTTTCCTTCCCTAGATTGAATTAAAGAAAACAAAACAAAACAAAACAAAAAATAATAAACAAAACAAAACAAACCAGGACGAAGAAAAAAACAGCGAGGTTGAAGAGAGAAAGACTTCAAGAAGATAGGAAGAAAATAACCTCAAACACGCGGCATGTTCAACGAGACATCCCCGGCAGAGCCGGGAGCCGATGAGCCTTTGTGGCACCGACGGGCACAGACCTGACACCGCAGCCCCTGCCCGGGACACCGGGGGTGGAACAGGCTCCGAGGGGGGCACCGGGGATGGAACAGGCTCCGGGGGCAGCACGGGGATGGAGCAGGCTCTGAGGGCAGCCTCGGGGATGGAGCAGGCTCCGGGGGGGGGGCACCGGGGATGGAGCAGGCTCTGGGAGAGGCACCGGGGATGGAGCAGGCTCCGGGGGGGGGCACCGGGGATGGAGCAGGCTCCGGGGGCAGCCCGGGGATGGAGCAGGCTCTGGGGGGGCACCGGGGATGGAGCAGGCTCTGAGGGCAGCACCGGGGATGGAGCGGGCTCCGGGGGGGGGCACCGGGGATGGAGCAGGCTCCGGGGGGGCACCGGGGATGGAGCAGGCTCTGGGAGAGGCACCGGGGATGGAGCAGGCTCTGAGGGCAGCACCGGGGATGGAGCGGGCTCTGGGGGGGCACCGGGGATGGAGCAGGCTCTGAGGGCAGCACCGGGGATGGAGCGGGCTCCGGGGGGGGGCACCGGGGATGGAGCAGGCTCTGAGGGCAGCCCCGGGGATGGAACAGGCTCCGGGGGCAGCCCCGGGCGGCGGCTCCTCCGGCACAGCCACCCCGCGGGAGTGAAGCCCGGGGAGGGAGCCGGGCACGGAAGGTCGGTGAGATGGCAGCATCCCTCAGGCACCGCGGAAAATGCCTCCTCCCCCTCCCGGCTCACCCCTGGGGAGCAGCCGACCCTCCTGAAGTTCCCCAGGGCTTCCCGGGTGTTGCGGGTGCCACTTACAGGATGAGCAGCCCGTAGCCCTCGTCGCGATAGTCCCGATAGGCTTTCCAGGGCTTGATCTCTAGGCGCTGGGGGCAGGCACTCTCCCGACGGTACAAAGCTTCCAGGAGGCAAGGGGCTGCGATGTGCACCGAGTCGAAAGCCCCCAGCTTCATGCGGAATATTTTTCCAAACCTCCTGTGATACTCGGCCTGGAGGCGCAGAAGAGACCCCCCCACCTCTGGTGAGTGCGGGGCTCTTCCTTTCCACTCGAAACCCCCCCCATCCCGCCTCAGCATCCCCGTCCCTCCGCCCGCCTCACCAGCGTCTCATGCTGCCGCTTGAGCCCCCCCTTCCAGAGGACGTCGGGCAAGCTCCCCATCAGCGGCCAACTGGGGGGGCCGGGCAGGGCGGCCAGAGGGTACCCCCGGCCCCTCAGAGCTGGGGTGGCCGCCGGCCGCGGGGCGCTGAGGGAGGAGGCGAAAAGGCGCTGCGCGGAGGCTCCGCGGAGGCAGGTGAGGGCGGGGTGCCGGAGGAAGATGCTGCAGCCTCCCATAGCGGCGGTGACAGACACCCATCCGAGTTAATGTATATATGTATATATAGCAGCCGGGACGCTCGCTGGACTTTCATCGAGGGCCAATAGGAGCTCTGGGTGGGGTGAGGTGGGGTCGGGTGGCCCGGCCCGGCCCGGCCCGGGAAGGCTGCGGGGCAAGCGGGTCATGAAAGGGTTCAGGAGAGGCAGGAGGGCACCGCGCCAGCACCGCCCGCGCTTCCCTCCGCGGAGCTTCCCCGGGGGTCCCGGCCCTAAGAACAGTCTCACACAGCTATTTTCTGTCTTTCTCTCTTTTTTTTTTTTTTTTAAATCCGTCTTTGTGGAGCGAGGCAGCCCCATGAGGTGGGAAGGGGGGGGGGATGTGGTGTTCGTAAGGCACAGGTGGCTGTAAAGTTCCCCCTTCCTTCAGTGTTTGCACTTTGAAATGATGGAATGAAAAAATGAAGGGAGCTGAGGAATAACAAGTTTAGGTGTGTGGTCTGGTCTTACCCTCTCTGGCTGACTAACCACCTATTTATGAAAAGGGTATGTGAGTGCATCATCTGAGAAGGCAAAGTTCCCTTCACTGTCACTGGTGGCAGCCATTAAATTCTGACAAAAACCAGCTATTGCTCTAAGTCTTTTCATCAGAAACTGCACAGAAGCCTTCAGAGGGAGACAAAAGTTTTCACACTAAGTGCAGGCAGGAGAGATGCTGGCAGAGAGAAAGCATCTTGGGTCACCCGGGTCCTTGGCTCTGTCCTCCCCGAGAGTGAAGTCAGAGAGGCTCTGAATCTTGTTTCAAGACAAAAAGCTACCTGTAAACCAGAGGATTTCCAGGAAAGAGAGGTATGCTACAATGAGAACTTGATTTTCTCCCACTCCATACTATACTTTTTTGTATTTCCCAAGCTTCATTTTGTGACTCAGCTCTTAATCCCTTTTATTTAACTGCCTGACAGTAAGATGCAGCGTGTGCAGATAGATGGATGTGTAAGAAAAGACACACAGAAAAATAATCAGAAGAGAGGTTCGACATGGAACCTGAGACCCATGTTGAACATGCCTGAGAGTCAAATAAATAACAATAAGAAGACCAAGGCAACAGTGACCAATATAGAGAAAAATGTACAAAAGTGTGACATCTCACCGCAGACTGAATTTTTTGTACATCCTTCCCAATCTTCATCCTCTGTTTCAGAGATTTTCTTCTACCCTATCATACTACGTGGGCCACTAGAGAGGAGGACTTCCTGGGCAGACTTTAAAATGAAAGCTGTTTTAAAAGTTTGAACACCACAACAAGTTGATATTCTTGCAATTTGTTTTCTTTGAACCAGTTCTACTGAAAACACATCTTGCTGTCTTTGTAGACAGAGAAGTCTGGGCTTCATTCAGGGATAAGTTCTTCTGATAAACCCAACAAGAAGAGACAACTTGTGTGCTCTCTGGACACCTGCCTATTAAAAGAATCAAAATGAACTCATTGGAAGGGTCACAGCTTAGTGCCTATGAAAAAAATCTCTTTTTAGAAGAGTCTGGAATAGGCAAGTCAAGACTACAGTGGGCACAGGTCAGTTTTTCCATGTTCATCTTTGCTATAGGGAAGAAACCACCCTGTTAATACGAAATCTTCTCTATTAAGCTGTTTTTAAATTACAGAATGGAAAAGGTTTTATTTAACTTCTGTGGTTGTGATGTAACCCTCTGGCAGGGAAGCTAGTATATTGGTAGCTTAGCTAGGCCGGGCGCTAATGATTGCCTCAATTTCTGCTGAAGTACAGTTCTAAGGGCATTTTCAGCCTTTGCTTCCTCCCTTTCCTTTTAAGAGATCTCAAAAACAAGCCTTTAATTTTCAGCAAGATCTTTTCTTGTGACCTTTAGAACATATCAAGGGTTATCTTAAGTATAAAACAACACAAGTGACAGGGTTCTTGAAGTGAATTTTTGGGGCATATTCTCACAGAAGGGACACTCCACTAAGTCACCTGTAACAGTGAAGATGTCACCATTGTCCCACAGATGTCTATCTACAAGACTTCCCAATATTTTCTAATAATTTTAACAGCTAATGACAACTGTCACTGAAAAGCCCTCTTCACATCTATAATACAGCAAGGAGTATTTTTAGGTCAAAGATCAGGACATATCTGAAGATCAAAATTAAATAGCTTATGACATGTATTCTTCTATGCTTCCCTTCTTTGGCTACATAAAAAAACCCCCAGTGTTTTGATTTCTTCAGTCTCAGATGTCAAGAAAGAATGTTACCTGAAAAATGATCTGGCAGTGTGATGCTTCTGTGGATCTGACTGGGACTGCTCTAGAGGTACAGAAAGGCTGTATCACAGCATAGCTTTTTCATCACTAAACTATTTAATCAGTACCTGAAGTCCAAGTTTTAGAGCTGCTTCCTAAGCAATCACTAGCAATCCTACCTCTTGGGAAACAACAGTGACATAGTCCTTCAATACAGCTTGGAAATTCCATCAAGCTAAGAACTCCTCACCAGGATTTAAGAGACTGAAGTGTGTTTGGAAATCTCATTGAAATACAGCAGCTAAACTTCCAGTGTATTGTAAAACATATAAAAAAAGCATGGAGCTCATGCAAAGTTAACCAAGTGCTTTTCATACGTCACATTTCAAGCACACTAAATATTTCCAAAATAACTCTACTCTGGGAAAGAGCTTTAAACTGGCAGCAAATTTTCTTTCTTAAGACCTGTAATTCCAGGTTTGCTTTGTGACATATTACACATTTCCTGTCTCCTAACCTCTACTCTTTCTCTTTGTTGGAAAAAGCCTTTTGCTGTTTTGGCCTTAAAATGCTTGTGAAGTCTCCTGTGTGGAGAATGAGCAGACTGCAGAGGCAGAGTCTCTGTCAGAGGCAAAGCATTTCACAGTGCTCTGGCAGACAAGCTGAATGCAACTTGTAAACTCTAGTGTCAAAATACAAAGTTGTTATCCCAGGTTTTTTGCTTGTGTTTGTTTAAACACTTTTAATTCTCTGTCTCTTTCCACCTGAAGATCTTAGAGGTTTGTAAATACTGATAAATTTACCCTCATCTTAAGAAGTGGGAAAATACAGTAACTCCCACTCTACAGAAGAGAAACTGAAATATATTTGTAAAGTGAGATCTCAAAGTTATTTTGTAGACGCTCAAAGTAAAATGAAAGCAAAAGAAATTTTTATTATATGTTCACTCAAACACTAGTTTTTTAACTGCATCCTAAATAATGACACTCTTACAAGATGACAGTAGCAGTGTGGAATGTCTGGTGAGCAAACTGAGACCAAGGCAATCCATAGAGAGAGACCTAGAAAAAAAGAAAGGTAGGTGAACAGCTCAAACTCCACCAGCCAAGGAATCTTCTAGCTGGCCATGACCTATTTGACATATCTACTTCTGCAATAAACATTGCAACATTCAGCTATTGAAGGAGTCTCTAGGTAAGTACATGGGTCAAGAAAATTAAGAGATTTCTTGACTTAAATTAAGCATATCCAATGTTGACTTAAGAAAGGTTGAACCATCTTTTCTGTGAATAAATATTTATTATCTGCTTTACATGAAAAAAAGCAATTCTCCACACATACTTCATTCTTTAGAGAGGTTAAGCTTACAGCATGTCCAAGAAATGAGAGTTCCATGACAAAATGTTCTGACAGTCAGTTTAGTACTGACTTGCCTGGCTCTTCCCTTTTCTTCTGATACCTAGAACATCTGTCTGGGCTTTTTCAGTTTCTTGTCTCATTTAGCAATCTAGTCCTCCTCCAGCAGAGAAAGGAGTTGTTGTAGCAAAGGATTTGTACATTAGGATGCTGTAAGAATAAGTTACTGGCTCAGGCTGAATTTTTCTTTTGGACAGAACTAACAGAAGTCTAGAACCCTTCTTCACCTTCCACACAGCACTGTGAAAGGCACATTTAGTTTAAAAAGCAGTAGCATTTAGTAATCTGTCAGAACATTTCATTTTACAAAGCATATGGTTCATGTTCAGGAGGTAGGAATGTCAGTAGTGGATGCTGTGCCATGGAAGATGACACTGGAAGCACTGGTTTCTCTTTACCAGTCTTCAGTGCTTCCAGGGGGGAAACAGAGAGAATTCAGAGTGAACTGAATCCCTCAGGATGGCTCAAAAGTACCTAATAGAATAATGATTTTGTGACTGAGCAATAATTGTGGGTGGATACATCCATACTAAGCCAGTATGTGTAAGTAAACTAATCTGTCCTGCAATTGCTGGGAGGATTAACGTACAATTTAATGACATCCTACATTTGTCCCAATGAGTAGGGATGCACTTTGGTTATTTACTGTAAAATTATGAACATTTATAACAGTGTAAAAATAAAAGTGTCACTTTATTGCTGATGTTATCAGCATAACATGATGTTAGGCAAAGAAAATCGTAGCAGATATAAAAAGGTGTAATGTAAATTGTATTTTTCTCACCACTTGAACAGGACCACTTATCCTCTTTTATGCTGCATAATCATCCATAACATGTAAGCAGTATCCACAAAAGCCTATAATTATCTATTCAATAAATTACCATTAAATTCTTTTTTTGTGTGTGCATTGGGTGTTACTGACTTTAGATGATTATCTAAAAATTAGGTCACCTTTATTCACTTAAGGTTAGACCTGCAGACAGTCCTGCATAAATGTGCAATATCTAGTTACTTATCTTTATTGATTGATCCTAAAAGTCATTAGAAGGGACTGTGAAAGATTCCATATAAAGTCCAAAGAAGAATTTGGGTGGTCAGGTTTTGCCCAACATTCAGGCCAAAGGAATCATATGAAATTTGCCATGTCACCTGGAGACATGGAGTGTCACATCTCTGTACAGTTCAAAATGTGGATCCTCAGGCATTCCAAATACAAAAAGCACCTAAATTTTGCAAGCATTTATGTATTTTTCCAGCTGTAAAAATCGCTAACAGCTTGGACCTCAACCATGATGAATGTATACAGATATCCATGTTCTGAGACAGTAATTCTTGGTAATTTTTCTCCAAGCAGTGACCCTCCCTTGAGCCCCAACCAGTAGCTTCTATGTTGTTTGCAGCTAATGCCTTCTGAATGATGCACAATCCCATGGCTGTGACCATTTGGAAGTCTTCAGCAAGGACGAGTGGTAGTTATTAGCATTATCATCATCCTGTCCATGAATACAGTTTGGTAATAATATCTGGTTCCTAAATTTCCCAGGAATGGCAAATAAATACGAGATTTAAAATGTTTTTTACTCTTACTGCTGTTTCATCCTAGGGAGAGGGTGTGTGAAATAATCCTTGTCTGTCTCCTTTGGGGTATCTTCTGATGAATGACCTAATAGATATGTAAAAGATACTACTAATCCAGAAATAGTTTTGTAAAATCACAAAGAGAAGAGTTTGAACTTAAGTGAATTGTTGTGAATTGAGTGCATTTTGCTTCCATTGTCTTCCTTATAGCCTTAAAGAAAATATGAAAACTCTATCTCCCTTTACCATTAGTCAGCCAAAAGGCACTTGGGCTACGCTTCCATGAACTCAATACCCTCTGGGCCACATCCCAGTTACTCCTGTTCCTTGCTTGTGGAGGGATTAGAGCAGACTGCATCAGTACTTCATCAGATAAAGCCTGAAATCCTGATGTTTATTTCAGTTCAAATGCCTGGCCACAGACCTCCCTAGGGTAGAAAGAGTTTAGTTTCCTCAGATGTATGACTACTGAATGCAACTATTGCCCCTGGGAAAACATTTAATACATTTATTACTCTATTTGGTAAAATATCAAATGAGCACATCTGAAATTTGGACAGATTAAAAAATGCTGAGTATGCCACAGAGAGGGCATGTTACTGACAGACCTGCTGTGAGTTTAGAACCAGTCTCCAGATTCAGTGGCAAATCCATTGGTAATGTTTTAAGATGAAAGAATCCAGCAAAATGATGGTTAAGGAGTGAAGAGGACTCCACTCCTCTTTATGTAAATTTGTCAAAAAATAAGCAGAGGCTTTTGAGACTGGCACTAAGTGTGCTGCTCTGAGAAAAGAAATTATTTCTACCTGTACAGGTGTAACCGAAGACGTAATTTCAGGTATTTTGTGAGCAGTTCTTATTGAGGGTGAGCCACAAAAATTAAAAAAGAGCAAGACTAATGCTGTAGTTATAGGCCCTGTAGAGAATTTCTGAAGAATGGATTGTGGAGTAACAGAAATACATGGCTAATATTTTGGTCTCTAGTATATTCACTACTGATACTGAGAAGCCAAGTAGTGGTGAGGAAGGGCAGGGTTGCAGAGATAGATCTTAACATTTTATTTTAAATAAAACCATTATGAGGCAACAACTATTTTGCTGAGCCAGGATGATGGGATTATAAAGCACTGTGTTTACAGAATATCCTGACCAGAAAGGTGGAATAAAGTCTACTGTGCTTCACCATAAAGGGATTTCCCAGCAAAAGGGGATCTCCAGTTTCTATCTCAGGCACAAACAACCAGCAGAAATTCCCCTTGGTTTCATGGGTGCAGCTGATGCTGCAGAGCTATCTGACATGATATGGAAGCTGTACCCCTTTAATATGCTAGTACAGGTGAAATAGTGAAACTTTGTGCAACTTTTGCTAATAGCAATCTACTTCATAATGGCTAAAATCTAGAGAAACCGAGATCGCTTCCTTGCCATTAAGTTTTCTCCATTTTTAATACATCTTCTTTTAAGAAACATGGTTGATGTTTGAGTATTTCAAGTTGCTCAGAGACTGAGAAAGAGCTCTGTGTAACTTCAAGAAAAGGGTAAAGAGTTTGTTAATCCAAAACAACTCAGGCAGCAAAGAGCATGGGAAGGCTCTTTCCCACTGAGCTGATTGCAAAAGTCTACAGCACATGAAAACGTGAAAAAGAACCACAAAGCAGATGTAAGATGAAGGGCGTGGGGGTTACACAGACCATGGAAGGGATCCCACCAAAATGCAAGGTGAAGCTAACTGCACTCACAACAACAACAAAGACCAGTACAAGAAGGAGCAAGTCCTTTTATGCAAGAGAAAGAGAAATGAGGTCACTGAGTTCAGTGAGTTTATCTTACTCCACCACTAGATGTTTTCACTTGTGCACTGTTTTCACTTTTATTTACATAAGAAAGGACTACAGAAAGTTACTCTTGGCAACATGCTCACGACATAATCTTGCCTGAGCATGTGGGAGAAAAAGATTTTCAAAGCCATCAAGTCATCAAATTATTATGAAATCCACTCCTTTTCTCTTGAAGGAAATTATGTTGGCTGAAATTTAACATGTAATTCAGCTAATCCACCCATGGAAATAACCATAGTTTAGACTATATCCTTTCATAGTAAGACCTTTCAGAAGAGAGAAGATAGATAAACTAGGAAAGAGCAGGAGAATGGCCAGAGAAATGAGTTTGTTCTCTGAGAGAGACTTAGGATTGGTTTTATGTATGCTAATAACAAGATATATAGTTCTCTAGGGAGAACTTTTGTGATTATTCTTTCCCTCAGTGGTAAACAAGCAAAAATTATGCACCAAAAAACCACCAACCCAGTAACTCAGCCTGAAATTTTCTTTTTTATCCCATTCTTTTTGACTAGTTAGTAACAGGAGTTTTAAATGAGCAGTCATTCTGAACTGAAGAAAATGGAACTTCATTCAATAAATATCCATTATCCATAATAATTCAGAAAGTTTTTGCCTTCAATTAATTTAAAAGCTAGAAATCTGCAATCATTTCCACAAGTAGCTGAGACTTTCTTACATTTATTCAACAAAAAGCAGTTTTTGAAAGAGAGTTCTCAAACCAGCTCTGCCATAAAGGGAAGTGTACATCGACCTCCTGTGTTGTAAGTGTCTGAAGAACACAATCATTGTGTACAATCAGGGTATTATGCTTTTTTAAGCATAGCTTGAGAAAGAAAGGTTATAAATTTGGTACCTTGAGCAACCTGGTCTACAGGAAGGTATCCCTGCCCATGCAGAGGGGCTGGAACTAGGTGATCTTTGAGGTCCCTTCCAGCCCTAACCAGTCTATGATTCTATGATAAATTTTGCCTTCAAGAAATGATTTTGATCTTTGGACTCCAAACTGGTGAAGGCAGTTCTCAGAAGCTCTAAGAAAAGGTTCAGCAGTTCTGGCTGCCTGAGACTGAATGTGCTAACCCTAGACAGCTCTTTGTTGTCTTTTTGTCTTTCTAGAGATCCAAACTATCACCAAACAATGCTTGGTGAGCTGCAGACTCTAACTCAGCTTTCCAAATTCCTTTCCAAAGCAATACACTTCAAAAGAACACCGTCCAGAGCCCTGTACTCTCCATACTCAGGTATTTTCTTTGGGTCTAACTCAAATGATTTTGAACTACGGCTCACAGGATGGTGTAGCAGAAAGATGACTCTCAGCAAAACTCCTGAAGATTTCAAACACGTATCTGAATCTTACACTGCAGGCTGACTGACATCCCCACCTGACACTGGCACAGCAGTGTATTACTCAGTATACTTTGAAGCTGAGGTGCATTTACATTTTTGAAAGCTTGCAGGTACCAGAGATGCTGATCATTGTTCCAGGAGGTCTTGGCAGACCTCCAGCAGGAGTGTCTCGAGTCTTCCAGCAGCAGCGGTGACCAGGACACAGCCTCTCCCAGGGCAAATGTCTTCAGAAATCCAGTTTTGAGCCATCGTGCTGGATAACATCCATGTGTGCCCATCCACTCCCAGGTTTTCGGATCACAAGCCTTGTACCCACTGCCCGGGAGTCAGCAACACGCAGTGCCAGGCCTCTCCCCTGCAGTTGTGAAATGTTATGACATCCCGGTTTTGTTTTGTTTTGTTTTGCATTGGGTTTCTTTAGGCTTTGTTTGTTTGTTTGTTTTCTTTTTGTGTATGTGTTTTGTTTTGTCCTAGCTGTGAGAAACTAAATAAACTCGAGCATCTGGAAGCAATTCCGCAGCAAACGCCAGCTAACCCTCTCTCTGTTTAGAAGCTTTCAACCGGGCCCTTCAGAAAAATATTTATTTTTGCTTAAACAAGTCCCTCCACAATGACTTGAACTGGAAAGCCTCATTCACCTCATTCCATCAGGTGAGGGCTGGGGACAGCTCGGAGTCATCCCTGGCACCGGCTTGAGGCTGGCCAAGGCCCGACTGCCCCCGGCTGAACGCTCAGGAGCCTTCCTCTCCCGGGAGGCCTTTGAGGTGCCCCAGGAGATCTTTGAGGTGCCCTAGGAGACCCCTGAGGTGCTCCAGGAGATCCTTGAGGTGCTCCAGAACATCCCTGAGCTGCCCTAGGAGATCCTTGAGGGGCCTCAGGAGATCCCTGAGCTGCCCCAGGAGATCCTTGAGGTGCCCCAGGAGATCCTTGAGCTGCCCCAGGAGATCCTTGAGGTGCTCCAGGACATCCCTAAGCTGTCCCAGGAGATCCCTGAGCTGCCCCAGGAGATCCTTGAGGTGCTCCAGGAGACCCCTGAGGTGCTCCAGGACATCCCTGAGCTGCCCCAGGAGACCCTTGAGGTGCTCCAGGAGATCCCTGAGCTGCCTCAGGAGATCCTTGAGCTGCCCCAGGAGATCCTTGAGGTGCTCCAGGAGATCCCTGAGCTGTCCCAGGAGATCCTTGAGCTGTCCCAGGAGACCCTCGAGGTGCTCCAGGAAATCCCCACCCGCCCGGGTCTTTGTGGCACCAGCGCCAAAACCTCCCCCGGCGCCTCCCGGCGGCAGCGCAGCGTGTGCGGGGCGGGGAGGCGGAGTCAGCCCCAGCCCCTTTTCCTCTTTAATCGGGACGTACCAAGCGCTGTGGGGATGGGTTGAAATTTATTGTGTTCTTTTTGGTGCCCCCGGGCAGCCCAGCGGGCTGAGGGTTGTGAGGAGAAGCCCGGAGCAGCACACAGCAGCACACAGCAGCACACAGCGTTTCCCTCGCCGGGCTCTTTCCTTCGTCTTTCTTTCCTCGCTTTCCCATGTCCCCAGCCTCTCCCCTGTGGGGAGGGCGAATAGATCGGTCCTACCAACATGGCCGCCACCATGAAGAAAGCGGTGAGTGTGGGAGCAGGGCACGGAGGGGTTTTTTTCCCCCCGTCCCGGCCTCTCTCTCCGCCGTCGGCTCCCGGTGGGGCAGCGCGCAGCTCCCCTGCTGCCTCCCGGGGCGAGCGGGGCCCTTGGGCCGTTGCGGGCCGGCGTCTCTCGGTTCTGAGGCGGTGCGACCATCTCTCCCCATTCCTATCTCCCACCCCTCGCTCCGGCTCCTCAGAGGTCCCTCCCTGAGCTCCTGCTCCTTCCCCCGGGCTGCATCCCTCCTGTGTGGGGCCGGAGGGCGGGTGTCCCTTTCCCCGGGGCCGCTGCCGGGTTAGGGCAGCTCTGGGTTAGGCCCTGGCGAAAATCCCCCCCGTTGGGTGCCGGCGGGGGAAGGTCCTGGCGCTGTTAACGAAATCTCTTGTGTTATCAAACGTGCCCAATGTGGATTTGGTTACAGGGAGGCTGTGCCGGTGGAGTCTGTTGTGAAGCTCAAGCTGCCTGTAGAGGGGAGACCCCCAGCCCTGCCCACAGGTCCGGCAGGGAGGGTCTGGCTGAGGCCCGGTTCGGTGGCTTTAAAATCCCCTTGTAGCACATGAGAGCAGGGAATGATGTGACTGACAGGTGACAGCGGCCTGTTGGCTGTGGGCTGTACCGTACAGTGTTCCGACAGCAGATGTAAGTCTGGTTCAACTCTCCGAGCTGTCAAGGACACAACCTGTGGCGTTAAAATGTCACGGGGAGATGGGATTGAAATTGGGTGTTCCAGGGCCCTCTGCCCAGCTGCTTGTGGGTTATTGCTGAGGTTTGTGAGGAGGTGTTTGAAAGAATTTGCAAGCAGAATGTGGTGGCTGTAAAGCTAGTTTTTGGAAGCTTTGTAGTTTTGTGGTGAAATTCAAGTTAATCAAAAAGTCTTGGCTTTCACCTCTTCTTTTGAAGGCTGCAGAAGATGTTAATGTTACTTTTGAAGATCAACAGAAAATCAACAAGTTTGCAAGAAACACTAGCAGGATCACAGAGCTGAAAGAAGAAATAGATGAGAAAAAGGTAAATTTGCCTCAAATATAATCTATTCTTTATAGTCCTCAGTTTTCAGCTGTGACATAGCAAGTAGGGGTTGTAGATAACAGCAAGTATTGTTTGGATTCTAATGTGGGGCTTTTGGTAAATTGAGAATAGGCAGAGGCTGTTCAAGTGGAAAAACAATGAAAGTGATGAGAAATAAAGGTCCTAGTATATTTCTGTATGCTGTTCTTGGAAGTCCTTAGTTGCCGTATTTGAAACATTGTCTCTATATAATGGCTGTTCATTTCCTGCCTGAGATTGTTCATGTTTGTTTCTCTTGACCCGGTGAGGAGGTTGTTACTGTCTTCTTTTGAGACTGTCATTAACAGTGCAGAGGTTTTCTGTTGCTAGGCTGAATAGGATAAATAGGAAATGTCATTCTATTTTTTTTATAGTATTAATTTTCCATAAACATTAGTCATAATATTTGCAAAGAAGCATTAACAGCTTTTTTTTTTTTTTTAATGCTAGTCACAAAATGCTTTCTGTAATTTCTTAACCTGGAAGGTACATTGTGAAAACATTGCCTTTTTATGTTGATGTTATATTGATGTCTTAAGGTGCTGGGATTCTAAGTAATCTTACTTTTGCAGTAAAGTAATTAACATTTGCCATCTTATTTGTCATTTTTTCTGTTCGCTAGCTAAATTTAAAAAATCCTATGTAACAGCATATCAGCTATTGGCAAAACTTAAATCTGCTGTATTTCCCTTGTCTAGACAGTTAATTATCCTAGTAACGAAAGATAACAAGTATTGCCTAGAAATTTCTACTGGTACAGCTTCATTGAATTTAATATGCCAAATTACTGCTCTAGAAATGTTCTATTAGATGTTTTGTTATCCTGCTGGCAGGTAGGGTTGTTGCCCAGTTTGCAGACTCACTGAGTTTATTATTTAACTGATAACATGACTGTACATTCATTGAAATAATTTACCTCGTAGAAAGTGATCACCTTTCTTATGTCTTGATAAATAGAAACAACTTCAGAATTTGGAAGATGCTTGTGATGACATCATGATGCTGGATGATGGGGACTCACTGCTGATACCTTACCAAATTGGAGATGTCTTCATTAGTCATTCCCAAGAAGAGACACAAGAGATGCTGGAGGAGGCAAAGGTTTGTTTGCAATGGAGCTCCTTTCCTCTACTGGCTGCAGTGTGATGAGCACTGAAATGGGATAATCTGTTCATCCTTTGAGCCTTTTATTTTCTAAAGTTCATGTTTGATTTATGATTTGAGGAAGAGAATGAGCATGCATAGTAAATTGTAACTGGGATGTCAGTATACAAAGTCATGGCAGCCTTTGTTTGGCTTCAGTTTTACAGCCTGACTTGGCAAACAGTTGGCAAAGGGGTACCTCTTTATATATATTGCTGACAAATGTGACATAGTTTGGTTTACATAACTAGTTGAATTTTTTTTCTTTTTCAGAAAAGTTTACAAGAAGAAATTGAAACATTAGAATCCCGAGTGGAATCAATTCAGAGGGTGTTATCTGACCTGAAAGTTCAGCTCTATGCAAAGTTTGGAAATAACATAAATCTTGAGGCTGAGGATAGTTAAAGGTGTTCTAAATATGCCACAAAACTTTTTTATTGAATGTTTTTTTGTTAACATCGTTCCAATTACATTTAAAAAAACCATCCACCTGATTTTTTTTGTTTGTTTGTTTTTTACTTTCCTGTCTTGGGTTCCATCTCTTTAATGAGGACTTTCTTATTTTGGTTATTGTAGTTATTTATTTGTTCAGGAAAGCATTAGCTTCATACTGTTGGTAAAGCATGAGGTTTGGAATCTTTGCACTGCTTATTAAAGTAATAAAATCAGACACATACTGTAGTTTTCTTAGTCTTGTTTTCCACTCATGAAAATACCCAAGTATAAAAGTAGAAATGGGGAAAGTTTTGATTTGCACTCTAATGGCTCTTTGATAAAAGTTTCTCTGTAATATTTATGATTCAGCTGTAATGCTATTTAGCTGTTTTTAGCAGCTCCTGGAAATACTAAATCTATTCTTTTACTTAATTTATCCTTTGTTTTTCAATCTTAGCTCAGATAGCATAAACACTTAGCTCAGAGTACAATGTGGTAATGAGTTGACAGTAGAGAAAAGAGGGCTCTTTAAAGCTCCTGGTGGTACTGAAGGAAAGCTTTTGCAGTCACAGTCACATTCAGTCTTTTACTGCTTTGCATTTGGGAGTCACAAAAGATGCTGTAATTCAGAATGGTGAGTCTTAACTTCTAATTTTCTTGAACAGTCATTTTCTAAATTCACATTTATATACCAAATTAATGTCAGAGTTGTTGATAGATGATGTTGCTATGTCAGCATCAACCCCTGGAACTATTCTTCCATCATTATATGGAGTTGAATGTAATTTTTAAATATATGAATTTGCTGACTCCTTACACCTTCAAAAAAATGGTGTGCTTGCTCAGTGTAACTCTTCTCTTGGACTTTTGCCTGCTTTGCTTAATATATTGTTCTGTGGCAATACCTGCTCATTATTACCTTGATTTTAAAAATTAAATCTTAGCATATTTAAATAATCTTTTTAAGCTATTTTCCAAAACTCTGGGTACAGAGAATTCAATCGGCCAAATATTAATCTACAGTCATTGTTCTTAATATAAACAGAGTATGAGATGACTATATTTTTACAAAAAGTAATTCATAGCTACCTATTGTGTCAGTTCTGCATCATCTCTTCTGCAGTGTGAACATGGAAAAAAACCCACGTGGTTTCTTTATTATTGAAGTAGTTTGGCATCAAAGTATTTAGAGCAGTTCTGGATTGACCCACAGTTGTTTTAGGCACTAAAGGGAGTAGGAGGTGGCCAGTTATTTTATAGCAGAAGATATGAGTAATGGCTTGGGTGACTCAGCTCTGCCTTATCCTGTTGTATTGAAAAAGCTCTTAGCCCAAAAGCATGAGAACAAGGTTCCTGTCTCAGGAGGTGCTGGTATCTTGAATTTTTTTTCTAAACATCCAGACCTTTCATTTGTTGTGTTGAAGAAAATTATCTAATGCACTTCTCGTTAAATTATGAACCAAAGAAAATGTGAAAGACTTTCCAGGTGAAAACTGAGCTCAAGTGATTGAGTTTGACCCATAATGAGAAGCATCCAGCAGATGGCATCAAAGAACTGGGAAAAGCTTTTTGCAGTGCCAGTGCTTTCACAAGTGAAACTTAAGGCTGCGGTGATCACATTAATTGTTTGTAACTTAAAAATTTACTGCTAAGTGACTGCCAGTTCTGAGCCTATTCATGGCTGTGCAGACTGCAGGTATTGAAAATGATTCTGAGTTCCAGATATGCCTTGGTATGAATATGGCTTTGTTACAGAAAAGAAAATGGAGGCTAATAATGTTTAACTCTGATTCCAGTGGCAGCTATAAAGCCAGCAAGGACCTTAGTTCAGAAAAGAACCCAAAGGGAGAGTGCTGACAAGGTGTGGAGAACTTGCATTATCCCTGCTGCTCTTTGGTCTCCTAGAATGGAGTTATTCATTTATACAGTTGTGGTACTCAAGGAAAACAAGACTATTAGACTGTTCTTGTGAATACTAAAGGTCTTTTCTCTCTAATGCTAGGTTTGAGTCATTTGGGTTTTGTTTTGTGACCCAAACCACTTAAATTAAAGAACTGGACATTAGAATAATCTCCCCAGGGAAGTGATGGATTCCCTGACACTGGGCACTTTAAAGACTCAGCTTGACAAGATGCTAAACTGTGTTCCTACTTAAAAAGGTTTGGTCCAGATTATCCTTGAGGTCCCTTCCAACCTGGCATTCAGTGAATCTTTGATTAATGCAACTTTCCTGAAAAATCATGGTCATTTCCAGTGACAGCCTCTTCATTCATGTATACATCTATGTTTATTCTATACTATTTTTCAAATAAGGTCATGAAGTTAGTTGCTGTGCATCAATGTACCACTTAATATCAAGCTTGAAGTACATGAACCAAATTGTGTCGTCACGTTCTGTTCTGTTAATCCATAATGAAAGAAGAAAGTTCTAGTTCAGCTTTGAAAATGCTTCTGTCTCAGCTTTTGGTTGTGAAATAGAACTGAACTAATGAACTATAGTAGCCTGCATAATTATACAGGAACAATTTATTTAAAGCACAAAGCAAACATGGAAATTTGCTACAACTCAAAAAATAGAATTATTTCAATTTCACAGTTATTATGCTTCATTTGGAAGCAATGGAGTAAGAAAGATCTAAGAACCAACTTGGAGCTTGCTGTGAAAAGGTGACAGCACAAGTGTTTGAAATGTCTATAATGTATTTTAAAGACAACTGAAATGCAGTAGGGTTTTCTCCTCACAGTGCATTAATGGCTTCCATTCTAGATGGAGTTCTAAAGGGGTTCTCAGCTCACATGGAAAAACAAATAATGCTTTGAGAAAACACAAACTTCATTTTTGTGTGTAATTGTGCAGATCTCCTGTATTCACTGCTCTTGCATTTGTACAAAATCACTGTGTGTGGAATTAGGGGTGGAAACAATGAGAAAATAAGTTTAATTTTTGTTTTGTTTTGTATTGTCTTTGGGGATGTTGCATTGGTGTGGTACCCTCATTAACAGGCACTGGGTTTCACACCAGTAGCACTTTCTCCTACACAGACAAAGCTGTGATGTTTCTGCTAAATTATTATACCAAGATGTGGAATATTACAGAGTTCATAGGGAATCTAATGATTCTAGTTAGGAACAAGAGGAGATGATACTTTCAAGCATTCAAACTTTTTATATGTCTGAAACAGTTTTGGTGATGCTTTTAGCCATAATGGAAACAGCAGTGCAGAGCAGGAAAATCCTTGACAATCTGCCTGCTTTTCCCTGTGGTTAACATTCTGATTTCATTGAAGAATTGAGGTGACCCTTGTCTGCTAAAGAATTATTGAGTGCCCCAGATGCATTAGGCTAGAGGAAGGAAGTGAATGAAATACAAACTTTATCACAATTTTAATGTGTTGAATGCAAGACCACACATTGAAAGATCTCTGCCTTATGGAAGCAATGGTCTTCAACTCAAAGTCTGCAGAAGTTGGATGTGATTTCCATTAAGCAAATAATTTACTTTTTTCTTAAATGTTGTATTGACTCAAAATTGACCAAAGCCCATGAGAAATACTGATTTAGAACAAAAAGCAGTAGTCCTTCTTACCTCGTAAGAGAACATGGAAAAGCATAAAATTAAAAAAAGTAGATTGGTGTATGCACATTTATAAATGTCTCTGCAATGTAATTTTCAAGATTTTATTATTTTTCACAAATGGAAAATCTGAAAAAGCAGATATCATTACTCATCTTTTCTGTGGCTTAAAAAGGGTGTACAATCACTAGGCAAGGCAGCATTACTGTGAGAAGAAAGGACACAGCCATTTTATGAAGAATAATGAGATGAAAAATACAGTAAAGCCTACAACTGTTCCTTCCTTGATTATTGATATTGAGCTTTATTAGAGCATTTAAAAGCTTGGAAGGGATTATAATCATAGTACTGGCTACCATGGAAGTGCCACTTCAAATGATAAACCCCTTAGAGTGACACTGATATTTTAGAGGATATCATGAGTAATTATTCAGGTCAAGAGGTGAATTCTTAGTAGCTCACTGGAATTGATTTCTTTATTCTCCCCACCCCCTTTTTCTCCTGCCTTTTAAAAAGAGCTAATCTTCTTTCATCTCAGTTCTCTGTGAAGAAGGTATTTGGAATCCTTATCTCAGCTTTCCAAAGTAGTGTACTGTACAGTGATTGCAGCTTAAAACACACCTATCACTAGTGCCTGCAAAATGTTTAAACAGAAAAGAATTATTATTTTTGAGTCCCTAAGGAGAGGGAAATTCTTTAACTGTTTTAACAGTATGAGTGGGTCAGAGCCAGCCAGGTGTGATGTCCAATCTATTGTAGCTAAAGAGAGAAAGTGCATGTAGTGGTCCTGATTTCAACTAGCCATTTATCTGGACTGAGAAAATTTTCATTTTGAGCATGACTGTGTGTTTGGAAGAGCTGGAGGTTGGGATGCCTTCTTTTAGCCAGAGCCTGCTAGGTGCAGCAGTCATTAAAAGAGGAAGCAATGTAAAGATATGCTGACATTTCTACAATAATTCTTCAGGGTTTCCTTTTCAGATGAAGTTCACATCATTTTATATTGTATCTGAATTAGTTCATAAAACTTGAAGACAGACACTCAGAACATATCCTTTTAAGTACAGTGTGATTTATAAACTTGAGAGGAGCCTGGTGTACTGACAAAGCTTTCTGAACAGTTGACCCACAGTGGATTAAAAAATGTTGCAAACATTCTTCTTGGCACATTAAGTAGTTTTTGTATATTCACATTAGCAATTTTAACAGAGATTAAATAGGGTAACAGAAAACTGTAACTTGCTTCTTTAGTTATGCTAAATACAGAATTTTATGCTATTTTAATAGTGTGTCTCCTTACAAGTGTCACAGGTAAAGAAAAGCAGCCCCATGTAAAGAGTTATTAGAACTGAATAAATAATGAATGAACAGCTTGTTCAAACACATTGTTTCCCTTTCTGTTCACTGTTTCCCATTTCTGTTCACAAATTTACCACAAGTAGAGTGAGTTTTTTATTTGATCAATTATTCAAAAAAATTACTACATAATTCCTGGTCTCAAATGCTGTCTTGTCAGCTTAGTTAACAGTGTAAGAGATCTGTAAAGCAGCTTGTTTGGTTGGATATAAATCTCATGCTATGGATCTTGTTTGAATAATGGCAACCATTAAGTTGATTAGAATTAGGGTTTAAGTTAAGTGATTTTACTTTTTCCATTGACATTTGATTTTTGTCCAGAGAGCTCTGTTCTTGTTTTCAATTTGCTTCTTTTCTTATATTGTGTTGACACTTCTCTTATTAGTGTTCTTGAAAATAAATTTACTCATTGTGGCAACCTCCAGAGGAGCACTACCAAAATCTCTGAGATAAGAGTATTACAAGTTGAAGAATTAAGACAAATCCTAGTGAGACTGCTGAGTGTACTTAGGATCAGTCCAGCTCATACCATAAATTTCATGTTTTCTCTGTGATTAAGGCATAAGCCAACCATTAACACAGGAAAGAGAAAATGTCTTTTCAGATAGTGAATTGCAGCCACTGATTAAAGATTTTCTTAAATTCTACATAAAAATCTCAAAAATAACACCTCTGGTTGAGGAAGTTGGGGCAACAATTCTTTGGGGACTATAAAAAAGGTTGCTGTGCATTGTTCTCATACTGTTATATGTTACTTTCATGTTGTTGTTGCTTCTGTTCTCATACTGACCATTGTTTTGACCACAATGGATTGCTCTCAAAGGAATGTCATGGCCTACAAGGACTTTTAAACTAGGATGGTTTGGCCTTTCTAACACTATCATGAGCAAAGGGTGTTTCAGGACAGAATTCTGACCTACTGCAACAAATGTTCATTTTGTTTGAGTGCTGTGAAGATATATAAAAAAAAAAACAACCCACTTTTTTAACACTTACCCCAAATCAGTATGCTCCTGAAATTTTAATTTTTTTTTTTTAAAATGAAGTACCTGTTCAGTTTTTTCTCCTTCTCGGCTTAGCTAGTTGTGTTTACTTACCCATCTCAGCTATTGCAAGGGTAAATTAGTCAATACTTTCAGAACTTTGTAAAGCATCATGTAGGTGTCAAGCTTTTAAATAATCTCTCAAATAGCATTTACCACTACATTTAATAGGCTTTCAATTAGGATGTCAATTAAAACTGATTTGTTTTAAGGAAACACATATTTTTAATTACAACATGCACATCCAGACTTGTATTTAATTGCAACATGATTGCTGAAATGCTGTCTTTATTCCTAGATGTACAAGGACAAAGCTTTTACTCAGTTCTCTGCAATTAGGATTAAGTAGGAACATTATCTCAGCAGGTGCAGAATAGCTCAGAAGGGAAGAGTTGAGGAGCACATTTTTGCAGCTCTGCTGGCTGTATGGCTGTGATATTCTGGAGATTCACCCCAAACCAGGATCTGGTAGCCTGCCTTTACTGTGCTAAAGTCCCCAGACACAGGCTCAAGAGAAGCCAGAATTAGATCTCACTCTTCAACAGCAGCTTTCACCATCCAGTGATGAAAATTCCTCACAACTGGTAGGACTAATGCTTCAAGACAGTGGCACTGCTGCAGACAAGCATGGCACAGATCCTTTGCTCCCCTTCAATCTGATCAGTGGAACTTCTGAGGGACTGTAAGGGTGTGATGCTCTAAGACAAGAAAAATACTCATTTTGGTCATCTGGGCAAACATAACCTGCTTTATGCAAGGTGCTTTTGACTTTGCTGGAAAGTGAGTAATGGTGGACTGGAGAAGTGGTTTAAATGAGATGACTTGGGTTATAACATATTGGACCCTGGAGGCAAAAAGGGCAGGCTCCAGCCCTTAGATTCCAGCCCAGCTAAGGCCTGAAGAGTGCACCTAATCCCAGCCTGTAAGTAGTCTCACTGAAAATAATAGGATTATGCAAATATTTGAGAAATTTGGCACCAGCAAAACGATTTCCTAAATCAGGTGTTAATATACTGTATTTGCAAACCAGAGCCTATATTCAGTATTACTTCCTCCCCATCCTGCCCTCAGATCTCATTTTTGCAAGTTCCATTTGTATTTTCTTTTACCTTGGAACACACTATACCAGAATTAAAAGGTAGTTTGGTTTATGTGTTAGATTATTTTTGTCCATTTGTAAAACAACACATGGAGTCTTAATATGTCATCTATCAGCACTGTAAATCTCATCCTTCTAGATATTCTAATGTGAAGGTCAAATGCAGTTTTTGAAGTTTTAATACAATAATCCTCTCACCAGCCAGAGGAAAGTTTTTCAGGATATCAATTTCCTTCAGTTTTTCAGTGTGTTATGATTTTGCACAAAAGCTAAACTTCACTAACAACAGGTAGAGGAAGTGCACTTCTTGTGCCACTTCTCATAGCTAAGGATTTAAAGTGCACATTTGTAATACAGCATTATAAATAGTGATGCTGATCACTGGTGTGATCTGTAAAAACAGTTAACTATCTTCTGACAGACACAGGAGCCTGACTTTGTGACCTCTCAGTTGTCAGCTAAGATGGGATAACTGCTCATGGCATTTTGCAACAGCAAAATAAGTCATTAGTTTATACCATCACAACGCTTTTGCCATCAGTTATTCACCTTCAAGCCCACTTGACTTCAGTTTAGTCTTCTTGCTACTCAGATCCTTGTACTCCTTTAGAACATAGTGGCTAAACATTGAATTCTTAGGTCCTTAGAGCATAACATTATATAGTATCTGTAATGGTGGTCCATTCCCACCTAAGTATTTAAGCACCTCTTTTCTGTAAGATCTGAAGTAAAAAAGCTGAAGATTGAAGTAATTGTGAAGCAGAATGTGACAAATGTCTGGACTGTGTGCCATATGCAATATAGCACAGAATAAGCTTTTCAGCCACTTCTATAATTAAAGTAAACAAGGCTAAAATAAACCCAGAGTGGAAAATAAATTGAGCTGAGGATATGATTACACCTAATTTTCATGGGCTTCATGTCATTCTGCATTCACAGCATAATTCCCCTTTAGCACATTTGCAAGCAT
This sequence comes from Phaethornis superciliosus, assembly GCA_023637945.1. Classification (NCBI taxonomy): domain Eukaryota; kingdom Metazoa; phylum Chordata; class Aves; order Apodiformes; family Trochilidae; genus Phaethornis; species Phaethornis superciliosus. Next base: position 8,645,266 of record JAJQWJ010000019.1, read on the forward strand.
TTTGTTCACATCTGGTTATTGATTCCTCTTATCCTAGGGAACAACTTTACCCATAAGCATCAAGAAGAATATGCATGCCCAGCCCTTCCCATGAAAATGTCATACTTCCAGGGAAAAGCTGCATTTGAACACTTTCTCCCTGCTGCTGTTGCATCCTTGGCACACACTCTGAATTTCAACAAAAAGATAGACCTAGTCTTGTGAGTCGTTTTCTTGATTGATCTAATTTACCTTGAAGGTTAATGTATTCTAAACTAATTCAGAGATTAATAACCACTTAAAGATATATGAAAGACATTTAACTGTATACCATATGAGTGTTGTAACCTCGTTTATTATCTCTTCAATGACTTTGGGAGTTCATTTGATGAGATTTAAGAGTTATTTGATTGTTTAATACAGAGTGGCAGGTGCAAAGCAGAAACATGTTTTCAGAGCTCACTAGTTAATTCTGAAAATGAGGATGTAATTCTATTTGCTAGTACTGCATAATTAAAACATCTATGTTCCAGGTGCTAATTAATGTGGTTTTTTCTTATGGTATCGATTAAAATTTTTTAACTGATGAAATAATTAGTTGGATGACAACAATGTTGGACATGGACAGGTCTCCAGCCTGCTTTTGACTTCTAGGACAACAGAATTGATGATACTGCCTGTCTGTATTTTTCTTTTTGTTTGGTTTTTTTTTTTTCAAGACAATGGCAGTATAGATCTTTGCCTTTATTTCAAGAAACCATGTCAAATTTAGATGTTACCTTTTTCAAATATAAAAAATTGCAAGTCTGTTTATGCCTAGTGATCCTTTCTGATGGAAAAAATGGTCCAGTAATTTTCTGAAGAATTTGTGTCTGACCCAATAGAACTAGCAGGTGGAAACATCAGATAGTACTGTATATGCCCAGCATTCTTGGCTGCATATAAATATATACTGCATATAAAAAAAATAATAAATTGCATTACAAACATGCTGTAGGTCCAAAGTTTTTCAAAACCCTGGACAGAAATATTATTCACTGGGCCTGTAACACACTGTTTTGGCCTGGCTGGTCTCAGCAGGAGATCAAAGATGAATAAAATTTGAGCCAAGTCCTTCTGGCAGTCCAGTTCCAGACTTGTTCCCATCAGGGGGAAGGAATAAAGGCTGCTTAATCTGTATTACATAGATTATATGCGAGCTTTACATATTAGCTTTTGGCCTAAGTGCTTTTCTGTGTGATGCTAAGGAACTGCTCCCAGATCAGGAATTCAGTTCTGTATAAACAGAGTGGAGTTGTCTGATATTTACAAATGCTTCAACTTCAGAAATTGGTGAGAGTTACAAGTATTAAGCACCAGCAGGGATCAGATCAGGCAAATAGTGTCTATGTACTATTAATATTTTGGTTTATATTTACAGCTATAGAGGTACCAAAATTGTGAGCAAGTAGTTAGGGTCATGAATACCTCTGAATATTGTGTGTGGTTCTGTTCACTGGCCTTTAAAAATGAACAAAAATTATATCCAAGGCATTTTGTTGCAAAGAGTATGGTATTCTACTGCTTGTAGAGCTTATATTGTGTTTGATCTGGATTTTAATCTCAAATCATTGTTGTGTGGACAATGAATGCACAATGACCTCAAATCAGGTGATTTATGTCTGCAAGGTTCTGATGACTTCGTAGCTCATGAGTGTCAGAGCAAAACTCAGCCCAGATTGACTTATGAAGGGTCATGAGTAAAAAATGGAAGAAAATGACTGATCCAGACTCAAGGCTCTGTATTGCAACACTAGGCTGGACAGGTATCCAACTAAAATCTGCTTCATACCTAGTCCAAGCCAAGCAAACAGGTACAGAGTTATAAAATAGTTATAAATGAGGAAAGCCCACCACAGGCTTTGTGGAGCTGTGACATTAGGGGTAACATTATGGGGATCTATGCATATGTTCTATAAATAACTCAAAAGCTTTTCATTTTGTGTTTCTGTTGAGCTGTCAGAGGGATTAAAAGACCTAACAAAAGGAGACAGGTGTGTCCAGAGTCAGTAAAAGAAACAGAATCAAATGTATGAACTGATAAATAGATCTACAAAGCCATTAGAAAATGCAGTGTTCTGGTGCCTGGCTTAACACACACTCCCACACTCCATCAGAAAGCTCTGTTAGTTTTATGTATCCCTCTACTCCCTCCAAAATGGTCCCTCAGATCTTGCTTTCTTCCCTTAAACTGGAAAACATAGGAGGGACAGGATTTCAGAAGTGCCATTTTCGTTACCATTGACAACTGAAAAAAAAAAAAAAACAAACCAGAAAAAATTATCATGTCTTGGGTAGAACACTACTAGAATTCTTTTTTGAGAATAACATAGTCCAGTACAAGCTGTTTGATTCATGATGCAGCTTAAAATGCAGCAGAGATGCAGCCAGTGAGGTAGTAATCAGAAAAAGTATGGAACAGCACTTCTCTTTCTTATCAGAAAATTTGACCAATGCATTTGACACCACTGAGACCTGGACTTTCACAATGACCTGCAAGTGGATTTTGTCGAGGAACAAAACAAAACCTTCAGGAGTTTTGGGGGTTTTGCAAGGCAGAGGATTGTTTCCCAAGAATGCAACCAGAGGCAGAATCAGATGCAAGCCAGGAAAGCTTCCACAGGAGGTTGAGTGGCTCTGACAGTATCATGAGATTGTTCTGTGACAGAAAGCCTGGCAGATGGTGTAAGCTGATCCTTGTATCACTGATGGGCAAGCACTTTTCTGTGAACACAGTTGAACATATGATGAAGTTTTACAAGCACAGAATCACATTGGTTTGCTGATAACTGCCACAGAAACAAGCATGTTCTCAAAAAGTCATGAAGCTGATTATGAGCTTGGTTTGAGAGGTATGGACTGGTAATAAACTTGGGGAAAAGAACATTGTGCATGTCATTTTGTATCACAGCCTGTCATTAGTCATTTTATTTCACAACATATGTTAGCCATGAAAATTTTTGCTATTTTGGAAATACATTCTGGGAGGGTGTTCTCTTGGACAAAGAACTGTCAAATATCATTAGCACAGCCTGTCCATCTTTTGTGTTTTTTGTTTTTTCTTTAAGAAATAAAGCTTGGAAGCAATATGGTAGCAGTCTCTAAATTAAATTAAAGGTCTGCAAAGTGGATACTTAATCTAATTTTCTATACTAGGAGGCTCAGATTTTCTACTAATCATGTATACAGCTCAGAAGAGATTTCCTTTGCTAACCACACTGTGCATTCTAGGTAGAAAGAAGTTTTCTTTTAAATCATTTTAGAGCATAGCAGTCTTCCAGGGAGCTGAAACCATGAACATTACAGCACAGTTCATTGGGCTGCTCTTATATCTGGAGTGGAAGACAACAGCTTTAGAAGATTGCCAAGTTAGATGTTATTTGATGAACTAAAACTTTTTCTGCAAAACTGAAATCTATTTTTGCCAAGTTCTGATATTGTGACAGTTGATGGCAGCATAATTATAAAATCAGAGTATAGGATTGTTAGGGATTATGGATTTGATAAAAAGACTTTCATTTTATAAAGAAATGCCAGTAGCAAATGTGTTATAGTAACACAGGTAGTAAGACTTTCTCTAATGTCTATGGACTTGGGCTCAAAATCCTATTTTGACTTTCCTCAAAATAGTTATGCTGCATGAGATCCATGCACTAATATAGAAATTGCAGTTCTGACATTTCACCATTAACACTGATTATTCTTGACTCTTTTAGCTTCGAGTTTAAGTTCATTATTTCACAAACTTTGTAACATTCATTTCCTTGGTACCTGTAGTCGTTTAGCAAGTTCAATGACAGTCTTGACCTGTAAGGTTCAGGGAGCCTGTAGATAGGATTGATTTTCTGTTTGAGGCCAAGTATTTTAATTACCATGTTAAAAATCTGTTTCTCCCTTTAAATATCTTTTTTATGTTGGGATTTTTGCTTGTTTGTTTTTGATGTGCTGAGCTTTAAAAATACAGCCATCTACACAAAACTCCATGTCCCTGAGTGAAGTTTAGTTGCTAGCAGGAAGTCCCTTGGTCACTTTAGAATTAGATGTTCAGTTACAGTACACACACAACATTTAGTAGCTCAAAGGTGATGCTTACAGGGATCTCCTATTTCACCACTTGTGCTGATTGGCTGAAAAAAATGTTTATTTTCTCTAAAATAGCAAGTGACTTATTTTCTTTGTCTTTCCAATTTACTTTCATTTGTTATCTATGTCCATTGTATTTTTTCTAACTTAACAGAATGATTCTGTAATTCTAATGATTAAATATGCAATTAAGGCTTAAACACTATTAGCACAAGGGATTTTTAAATTAGGATGAGCCTGTAGCATTGACATCAAATTTAAATGTCAGCATTAGGAATAGGAAGTGTGACTTTCATCTTTCCAATAAGTGATGTGGCTCCACCATGCAAATTGCAAATGGTTGTGAAATATGGTGAGGCACCAGGACTCAGTGTACCCAGAAGCAGGAAGCAGTACTTAGCAGACCTATAATGGATTTACCCACAGTAATGTTTGAAATTATATGTATGCTGGCAGCATACAAATGACAAAGTGCAATTTATATTATTTTAACTTGTTTATCAACTTGTCATCATAGCCCCCTCCCCTTGTTTTTTTTCTTGTTTTCTTTTTTTTCTTATTTTCTTTTTTTCTTGTTTTCTTTTTTCTTCTTTTCTTTTTTTCTTTTTTTCTCTTTTTCTTTTTTTCTTTTTTTTTTTTTTTTTCTTTTTTTTTTTTTTCCAGTGCAGCACTGTAAATCTGATTCATGCAGAGAAAGTCACAAAGATGCACTGGCCTGTCTAGAGTTCCAGCAATATTATTATGAGAAATATATTAATTTGTCTGTATGGAAAGGATTTAAAGGTTGTTGCATTCATTTGTTACCAGAGACTGAGCACTTAATCACACAGACTCTATTCAGCCAGAAAATTATCTCTTCTTCTCAAGTCCATTAACAGAACTTTTACAGAATCTCCAGAAGTATAAACATTGGGGGATATTAATGAAAATGACATCTACACCTGATGCACTGGTGTCCAAAAATGTGATTAAATGCCCTGCTAATTAGTGTTTTTGCTATGATACTTGTAAAAGTATATTAATTTTTTAAAGTTAAATTCACTGCCTAGATAAAGGACAGTAGGCTGGTATACATGAACTGTTGTCCCATCTATGACTTAACTGGGAGTTGCAGCAACATCTAGTGCATGCCAGATATATCACACTATATAAAGCAAAATGCAGAGATTAGTCTGTTATTAGTACAGCAGTACCATCATGAGCACTCCTCTTAATATTTTAATGACACTGAGCAAAACTTTGTTGGACCAGTGACAGAAAAAAATCTGTATTTTCCTTTTAAAGATTGGGCGGCACAGAAAAAGGAAATATTACCAAGAAAGTATACAGGGGCTTCTCATTTAGCAGTGACTTTTCCTGTTTTCCTGAAATTGGGACAGTGGAAGTGGGACTGTTCTGAAATCCTGGCCCTTGAGAGCTTAGGCAAGGATGCTCAGAAAAAATATGGCCCAGTCAAGGACTAACCTCAGGTCTCCTGAACACAGTCTGTAAGGCAATGCTTCTCACTACAAGTTATCTTAACTCTTATCTCATGGCCTCAAAGGGACTTTTAATAACAAGAGGGAATTAAGTATCTCTGAAATTGTGTTTATTAAATCCTTTAGTATGATACTTCTTGAATGAAAAGGTTTTCAGGGAGTTAAGAGGAAGCTGCATGAATGTGGAGTTTGCAGTATCAGGGAGCAAGGTGCTTGTCTTGAACAGATTCTTCAGTTGGCCCAAGCAGATACCAGATTTGAGGAAAAAACCCTCTGACACACACTATGTTATTCAACTGATTATTATGTATAAATGTTTCTCCAGAAGCCTGAACTCTGTCTATTTTTGTCTATGTTTATCTATCTATGTCTATGTTTGTCAGAATTGTGTTGGCAGTATAATTTTTGTGTAAATATACAGGTAGTATTTCCTATATTTCTAGCAACTGTGCTCCGGTGGGTCAAGGGTTGGACTTGATGATCTCTGAGGTCCCTTCCAACCCGGCTAATTCTATGATTCTATGATTCTATATTAAAATAGGAAAAAAGAGCAAGATCAGTACCTTTAGGAACAGCCCTTTAGTTCAAGAAAGTAGAGAATAACATTCTGAAATGTATCTTTTAGAATAGCAGTTCATTCCCTTACTTGTCTGGTGGCTGAGCATGCTATTTAGCAGTGAAATATTATTTCCTGTTACCTTGGAGAATTTTCCTTTTGCCTTCCCTTCCCTTCCCTTCTTCTTTCATTGACTCTAATAGCAGTTGTAAAAAATTATCAGCCCAGCACTGGACCATACTTCACTACCAAGGAGACATTAAATTCACTCTACTTCACTACATTTGCATTCTGCAGTCATTAATGAGTTAATGATCTGTACAGTTTTAGTGAATAGAACAGAAATGAAGAGACACAAAAGGATATTAGGGTGAGTGAAACCTGTGAGGGAAGGCTTTAATTACACTCCTATTTTCGGGTCATTAGCTGCATAACTACCTGTGGACAATCTGATAATTATTCTCTCATGGCACTAATGAATTTGCTTTTTTGTTTGGATTGGTAAAAGTGTTAATATCCTTTCTATGAACATTTGCACTCACTGACATAAGCTGTATAAAAAACTGCAGTCGACATACTTGACTATCCCCTGAATGTCTTCCTTCATCCCTCATGGTGCTGTTTTAATTAAAAAATTTTCCAGAATGACTTCCAATGAATTTTACTGCCATGTGGATAGCTGATCTTTGTAGTGTCTTGTAAAAAGGAACAAGCAACAAGCATTCAAGTTTTCATTAAAAAGTTGCTAAGTGTTCTGACAGAATTTATAGATACCAAAGCTGGTTACATTATTCTTGAACTTAATTATTCTTCAACCTGTTTAAGATGAGTCCTACTTTTTGGCAGTATATAATGCAAAGATTACATATTAAAAAGTTCTCTTTTACTTTGTAAATACCAAAGAGTAACTCGCTCAGGTGGCATTTGCACATACCAAGGGAAAAACACATTTAAACATTGGATAAAAGAACCAACTTGTTACATGATGCAGGTTTCCAAATACTTTGTAGCTGGTTTTTTTTTGTTTCATTTTTAATTTTTAATTGCCTTACAGAATTCCTAGGCACACAGCAACATGTCCTGAGTAAGAAAAAGGCCATAAAGAAAAAGCTAAGCCTTCCATGAAATCATGTCCTTAAACAAATTGTTTCACTTGCCTTTGGTCCCAGGCTGGACCTGGTAATTTATAAATTCAGAAGGACAGGAAAAAGACATGTGACTTCCCAAAGCAGGATTGCTACAGTCTTTGCAGAGGACCTGGTAGTGTTGAATAAGTGGGATGAGAGCAAAAAAGCATAATGTGTAACTAAATTAGATACACTGATAATTTAAAAATACAGGACAGAACTTCACAGCATTTTTGCTGGCTCATGATTTATGTCCTGTGAATAACTGAAGCAGATTATTACTCTTAGAAATTATGTGTGCACTGGAGAAGAACAGATAACAATGTGATTTCTAACCCAGAAGCTCTCCTGGCTGAACAGTCTCAATTTAGAAGGTTTACCCATACAATTTCTGAATTTATTTTATAAAACACTTGATTCTGTACCAGGGTAATCATGAAAAGGTTAAAGCAAATACCTTCCATCGGTCTTAATTTATTTAAAGTTTTAATTTTTTTTTTCTTTTTATTTTCTTTTTTTTTTTTTTTCTTTTCTTTTTTAAAAAAAACTTGTTCTGTTTAAACTATTATTCTGCCTTTTTACATAGGCATTTTGTAATGGAGCTCCAATTTAATCATGCTGAATACATTCATTTTGATTACAGCTTAAAAGGCATTTGTGTAACCCCAGTGACTCAAACAAGGCCCCGTGGAAGTCCTACTGTGCTCACTACAATTTACACATGAAAAACACTACTCTTCAAAAAGGGAAATGGCAGTATTAGCATGAAGTTGAGCACATTAGGCTTTATCCAAAGGAAGTGTAAATTTTAGTGAATAGCTTTTGACCAGCTACAGAGATGATTTCCCCTGAAGGTGCAAGGCTGAACTCCCAGCTTTGCTTGTACTTCAGTTTGACAGCTGGGATATTGGGCAGAAGGAAGAGGTGAGGAGGCAGCAATTGTTTAGCAGGTTACTGAACTGATAGGACATTTGTTATATGGATACTGGAAGCTCATATAAAAAATGAATATACACTTTGTTCTATAACAAATATATATTCATAAATAATCTTGACATAAATAGCCCACTGTGTCCAAATAGCACATTTGTTCTTTTGAGACTTTGTTGTTTGTGCATAGTATTTTTATGGTTATGAAAAGCAACCAGCCAAGATAGATGTCTTTTCTGACCAGTATATTTTAAGTCTGGAAATATTTTACTGTATTTCATTTAGCTTTTCTTCCTGAAAAAAATAAAGGATACCCAAGAGCTTCTGACTGCCATAAAATTCATAATGGTTCAGTTCAGTATTGACTTTCTAGCTTAACAAATGCTTAAGGACACAGCCAAAATGCTGGATAGATTATACTATTTCTCAGGAAAATCCATAGGCAGTTTTATTTTGAAATAAAAATGACCAGGGTCTGCTCAGTTGCACACATCTTACTCTGAAGAGGACTTCTCAAATTTGAGTCAGAAAAGTTACAGGATGGCATAGCTACCATCTCCAAAAACATCTCAACAAGACAGATAAATTGAAAAACTGGTCCTGCCTTTCAGATCCCTTTCATACCCTTTGACAGGATCATCCTTTTCAAAACATGGTCTTCCCCATACTGCACAATGAGGATAACTTTGGACATTTCTTCTGATGAAAGGGAAGTGAGATGTCCACGAAATCTCATCACGTGAAGTAGATTCCCTCAGATGAGATTATTACTTGAGTAGCAAAGGGCTTTTCATAAAAGAAATTGCACTTTTGGCTTTTTGTTGATACTGAATATATATCATAGGGTGGTCTTCACTGAGTCACTAACATGGTTCCAGTGATTTGTTTAAATGGGTTATATATATATATGTATATATGGGCAAGTAGTTCATCTGGGAGTTGTGACAGATGTTTTGAGCTGAGCTATTTTTCACCTAGTTAAGCATCTAAAAATGCGAATTACCAGGTCTATATAAAGAAACATTATGATGTGATTCTAAGTAATGTTCAAGAATTCAATTTTGAGATCCATTTCTGCAGCCCTATAGACTGGTAATCGTTTGAGGGCATTTCAAAGTGCTAATAATGGCCCAAATAAATGTTTTTCATTAATGCTAGAGAACATTCCTACACTCTAAATGAAGACAAAAAATGTCAAAAAAGCATCACTCAAGGAACTTGGGCATCCAAGATTTCAAAGAAAGTGCAGATACAAGTTCTTGTGCCCAGCCAAGTTACATGTGTATTTGGGTGATTGTACAAGCCCCTTTCCTAATTGCCTGTGCATTTGACCCTTCTGTCATTTAATCTGCAAACCTAATTGGACCTATTGGAGCAGTGGGTTTGTTTTTTCTTTGTTTGTTTTTAATTATGTCCCAAAGAAGGATGAAAGATTTTTCCTGGAATCAAAGTGATATTAGTAAAAGGTATGTTACAGGACAGAGTGTGATGGCAAGAAGACAAGAGCAGCTTTAGGCTGAAGAATGGAGCTCTGCCACTACCAGAGAACAAAACCTTTTTTCTGCACAGTGCCTGTCAGCTCAATGAATGAGGCTGGGACAAAATCATAGACACAGCTTCGAAGTCACCCACCCTCCTGGCAATTACTTTTCCAGAGAAACCAAACATCTTCCTTAAAGTGACAGTGCCACTGCCCCTGCATCTACCCTAAAGCTGTTGAGGTTTTGTTTTCCATCACAATACCTCATTTGTCAGAAGCAGCCAAAGCTTGTTTGAATTACTTAAGCTTCTTAGTACAGCAAGATCTGTGAAATGTATTGGTTATATTAAACAAGTCAGAAGTGTTTACTGGGAGTCAAAGCATCATAGAATAGTAATTTATCAGAGGGTCTTGGTTCAGTGATTCAGAACATGAGGCACAGAAAACATTGTATTGTATTGTTCACTGTATAATAAAACAGCCTTGAGAGGTGTAAATTAAAGTAAAAAAATTGAACTGTGGAATAGGATCACCAGTTTGTGTAAGCTGATTTAAATTTGCTACAATCAAAAGGCAATACCTAGGTTTATCACGAAGCAAGCATAAAATTGTTATGGACATGTGACTGCTGCAGCGTCTGTAAAATGAACTACTGGATCAGTGATAAACTTGAATGACAACAATATTCAGGGAAATTATGACCCAGGAAAAAAAAAAAATTCATGCAGCCACAAGTGTGGACACACATATTCATAGTCTAATCACCTTGGTCCAGTTACAAAAATAATAAGCAAAATATCACAGAGGTTATCTGAAGCTGTGAGCTGGAATTATTCCAGACATTAAATCTCCAGTAGATTTAGATGCATTATTTAATAGAACAGATCAATATTACTTTAAAATCTCTACCACATGTCAAATAAAACATTTATGTTTTAATCAGCCATAATTGTTAGATTTTACAGTTCAAGACTATGTGGTTTTAATTCCTTTGTGCCAAGGCAGCATGAAATTTTACACTGCTGACTTACCCAGCAGATTCCAGACTGGCATCAGATTCTGTCACCTTTCAATAATGATATTGACAGTACAGTACTCCTCTCTACTTCTTCCTAAGGGAATGGAGCATAGCATACTTAGAGTTTCTCCAACATCTTTTTACTTCTGGGGAAAGAAAACACTCTTCTAGGCAGAAATGAGTAAGAGTTCTTTCATTTTGGATGAAAAAAATGCTTACATCAAGACACAATGCTGCTGAAATTGAGGTTATTTCTTCCTAAATCTGGAAAGCATCTTTTCTTGTACTTTCCATCTTTTATTTCTTTATAACCCTTACAAGATTTTGTCCTTCTTCAGAGGCCTACAATGGCTTCTATTTGTTTTGTGATAACTTGAGTCTTTGTGCAGTTCCAGTCTTTGAGTAATTTTAAACCCTCAGTTCTTCTATGCTGAAGTACAAATACATTCAAATGAGGCTGTTTGGAAGCATAGTAGTATTCCCTCATGTTTTCTTTCTTAGCAACCTTGATCTCAATAGATTTATTAAAAACTTTCATAGATAACTTCAACACTAAGTATAAATACTGAGTATGAGCAGCCTTAGGTAAGATACCAGACATCTTCATCTTAACATTCTGGTGGTGTCTAGAACAGTCCAAACAAGGACTAGGAACACACACAATGTGACAGGAGTTTGGTAAGAATATTTGGGATAGAGTTGACTACTTTAAAAAGTTATCATGGAATCTTAATGTCCCCAGAGACAGGGAGAATGCCTGCTTACTTCTCAGTCATAAAGAGGTAAATGACAATCCTATCAGTTTAGGCAGCTTATTTGGAATTTTATAGATATGTCAAAATCCCAATTAGGGAAAGAAAGGGAATCCAAGGGGAACTAGTGGTCTAGAATGCAGCTCTGTTTTGTAGGTTAATGTTTTTATTTAAAAAAATGTAGAAAGTGTCATGGCTCAGCCCTGGCTTAACTCAACTAACACTCTTGGAGCCTAAGGACATTTATCCTGTTAGTAGTACTACCTTTATATTTGCCTTAACTCTGTCTGGTTCACTGTGACTCAGGATAAAATGATGCTCCAGAGAGTATCATGTAACTTTAGATATTTCTGTAATATTATTTTTCTTCTAAATTTCCCTCTTGTGTTATCATCTGGGGTATCTCCATGCAAACATAATCTTCCTCTCCAAGTTCATCTTTTACCTTTGTTTGTTTCAACCTGGGATTACTGTTTAGTTTGCCACTGTGCTGGGGGTTAAAGAGCATATATGCAATTTAAGTGAAGGATTTAAAATTCAGAACGAGGTAAAATAGTCCAGGTCACAACCTGAAAGGTCAAGAGATAGTGACAGTCTCCAAGTTACATCTAACTTTTGACCAAGGGAATGACAGCACTGAGAATTTATTCTTCAGATGAATTGAGGTTAATGTTTGGTACGTGTTGAACATAAAACACAGGTGATGCTGTGTTTGTTGGCTATGTCTTGTAGATTTGTACAGCCCAAGTTCTGCCTTTGTATTTCTCACATTTCCTGTATTTTTATAGATCTTCTGCAAGTCAAAGAGAAAGGAAACAGGCACAAGTTGATTCTGGCTAAAAAACATAACCCGCTGGAAAAATGAAAATAAAAAGGCTGGTTTAAAATCAAGGAAGCCAAAGTATATTCCCTTTAGATACATTGCTTCCCACTTTTTTGTTTCAAGATGAGACAGACTTCTTACTCTCTGAATTTTAAAGAGATGCAGCTGCATCCACAGATGTACAGCTTTCTATAACCCAGAGTAAAGCAAATGGGAAGGAAAGTGGATCCCTGGGCCTAGATGTTTTCTACCTCTTCCACAGCCCGTTCTGGTCGAGCTATGCCTTTTTAGTTTAGGGGTTTTTTTGGTTTGGTTTTTTAAAGTACTTTTTACTACTACTTGTAGTATCAATAACCTTTATTGGTGTCTTTTTAGGGGAATTCCCTAGCCACCATGATAAATTTTAAAATATAACTTCTACTTGAACTCTGTTAATACCCTTTGATTTGTTTGTTGAAAGCCCAGCAAGCTTCATAAACCCTTTAGGAAAGTTGTTAAAAAATAACATTTTTGTACCTGCTTTTTTTTTTTTTTTTAATGTTTTCATTAATTAACTTCTTGAAACATATTACTTTGGCAAACAAAAGACATATAATGTATATCAAACACCATATATTTCAGAAAAATTCCTCTAAATTACAAGGCATAATGTGTTTGATCTTTTATGTAGTTACTTCAAGGAAGACAGAGATGCATACCTAGGAGCTGAAGTATTTTAATTCTGTAATTCTGAATCTTTTAAAGTGGAACATCCCTTTGGATTTTATTTTTTTCTAGTAGATATTATTTGCTAAGCTCAGAACAACAATATTTCTTAGTCTAAAAAGATTTTGCATCACATAATAGCTAAGTAATTATAGAACATTATTGGTTTAGAAGTGTAATATATTAGTAATATTTTCTCAAGACATCACTTTTCTTAATTATGTAATAAAAGGAGATAGTTCTCACTTAAAAAGAAGTAAGGAAGACTAAAAATTCAGTTTTCTTATTTTTTACTGATAATCTTACTTTTTCTTGAAAGAACTTGTTTTCTTCCTATCCAGATTATAAACAAGCAAGGAAAGAATCTATTAATATATGAAATTAACTTAGCAAATTTAACAACCCCTTAACTGATGCTCCATCAAGTACTGCTGAAGCTCTTTCCTACATTTCTGTAAACTAAATTTATTCAACAACTTCAAATATCAAAGAAGGAAGCTGTTTAAAGCAGGATGCGTTTGTAGTTAGTCCCAAGTTAAGTGATCTCAGCTGTGCTTATACATCATCCCACCCCCTTCATTTTTGTCCCTATAAATAATGGTGAGAGTGGTACATGGCATATTTTTTAGGAGATGGATGGGAATTTGTTGTGTGGAGAATTGCTTTCCTCTGAAGGGAGAAATACAGTAATGAACGGTTTTTTATTTTTAAGAAGTGAAACAAATGTAGAAAAAACTTTTCAGTGTAGCTTTTTCTCAATTGAAGAGGTTATGTTTTCTGAAGATGTGTGTTTTAAGAAGCTGATTGTAAGTCTTGGATTACTTTCATTCTTCTGTATAATGGGATAGTCTATAGGTGAGTTCTTCTATGTAGAAGTTTAACTGGTTTTCTATGGTATTTTTTTCTGAAGTCTTATATAGATAGAAATGCCATACTATATTCCTTCTATGTCCCTAACTATGCAACAGCAAAATGGAAAGCTGTTGTGTAGATCTTGAGTGGGGGGAAAAAAAGGAATTCAATCTTCTTCTAATGAGTTCTGACATATTAGTAAGGAAATGTACTGGATTTTTTTTTTTTTAATCAGATACCTTTGTAAAATCTTTTCTTTAGAAGTTTTGTTGCTGAACATTGACATATAAACACATTTCTGTAAACTGTCTTACTTTCAGAATTGCTATAAATCCTAAGCCTGTCACTGCAGTTTTGATGATGTCTGGTATTGAATCTATAGATTGTTTGACTCAGAAATGGAAAGCTTGAGTTTCAGAAATTTAAAATGAAAACGGGATGCTATCTTAAATTTTTTCATGAAAATCAACTACTTTTTTTTAATTTCACCCAGTCATAGCTGGGACTTTTTGCATTTTTAGAGGATAAAGATCTGCTCACTGCTAAGCTTAGAGATGGTTTTTGCTTGAGCCAAAGCCTACTGACCTAAGTATAATAAAAAGGTTGGGAAACCAGTGGAGAGGTGAAGTGTGTGCCTAATGTTACTGAGCAGGTCAAAGTAGAGCCTGTAAGAGAACCTGAGCCTCCTTAGGTAAGTTTTTAGAACTGTACTGAGATTTGGAATTGTTTTCTACTCCACAGGAGAGGCCAAATTACTCACTCAGGCCTCCATCACTCGTGAATTATGAAGCCATCTGTATCTTGTGAATAAAAATTCCATTCTCTCTGGTGTATTTATATATAGTTATATCATTAGGGAGATGGCATATTCCATATATAGAGATGGATAGAGTGACATTTAAAAAACAGGAACAGTTTTCTAGCAACAAAATGATCATGTGTTTAAAAAGATAGATTATTTCATTTTGCTTTTGCTGACATGCAATATGTCAGTTAAAATATTAACACATTTTTTTAATTCAGCAGATTGATTTTTACTTTGTCTTATTTTTAATTAATCTCTCTGCACATCCTGAAAGAAACACACAAGAAATACACCACATCCTGGTGTATTTATTCATTCTCTGAGACAGAATAGTGACCACTGTGTGAAATAATTGTTCCTTTGCTGTTTCACCCCAAAGCTAAGTGCTGTCAGCTTTTTCTCCTTGGAGACAGGAAGCATAGCAGAAAAAAAGGGTTTATATATTGTATAATGTTATAGTTTCCAAGAAGATCTATACCTAGTTGTATATAAGCAATATAAAGCTCTCTTTCCAGTTTTTCTTGCTTAGAGTCTATTAAAATTGGCAATGGTATAACTGCTCTAAGCATTGTGTCTGACATGTGCTTTCTTATGAAAATAATCAGAAGAAGGTGTTGCTTTTATACAGGTTTTTGTGTAAGAAAAAGATTAATGACAGGAGAAGTTTCTAGGCACTAGTGCAGGAGGCAGGGAAAGGGGATTTACAGCTGAAACTGCCCGGTTTAAGGGAAAGGGGGAAGTTTTCTTTGGACCTCTTGTTTTGAAAAGCAAGAGATGTTACAGCTTTATCACTTCACAGGACATGAGAAAAAAAGTCTGTCTCCTGTCTACAGTGCCTTGAAATGTCTGCTGCTCCCAGGCCTCTAAACTTGTTTATCACTGACTCACTGAGACCCGGATTGGGCTGACATTTACCAGGGCAGATTTCTGAAACTGTGCAGTGAGCTGGCACTGAAATAATTGGCCTAATTTTTCAGAAGTGACAAAGATCCCACTGACATCTTCATTACATCCTGAGACATTTAAGAAGATAACGCCAGACACCCACATTTGAAAATCCCAGCCTTTTACCTCACTAGAGATTTTACCTCAGAAGGAATTTGTTAAGATTACTGTGTTCCTAATGCCTTTTGAAATCCTTAAAAGGTTTTGCAAGGGGAGGGTAAGAACAGCACCAGTGTTACAGGACAAAAGTCTTCAGTGGCTCTGTTTACTTGCCAGGTTAAAACCCATTCTAGGCACCCAGTGATGCCTTCAACCAGAAGTTGAGGGTGGTGTAGAATATAGGGTAGTAAGGTTCTGTGCTAAGCTGCATTTTGAAATAAGTCTTACAGAAGTAATACTGAGTAGGTTTCTCTTTAAATCTGATTTCAAAGGCACAATTATTCCATTTTTTGCAGACCTAGAAGTGAACTGGAAGTGACTTGCTTCAAGTGTGAATGGAGCCCACTGAACTGAACTGCTTTCTGGCATATGGCAAGAAGGTTATTAAGTGGAAATATCAATAATGAAGTGCACAAAAGATTATCCCCAGTTTTCCAGTCAGCTATCTATCATTTATGTATGCAGGATGTTATTTTGTGTCAATTGAAGTCAAATGTTTGTTCTTGCCATTGCTTGGTTTGCACAACCAAGTAGAAACTTCAGGATTTGCATTCTCTAAATTGCAATTTAGTTTCAATAAACTACAAGCAGGAAACAGAAGCCATTGTTCCTAATTGGTCCCATTAGTATTTATCTTCAAATAATGTTAATTAAACTAATGAACATCTATGACTATTGCTTTCCTCAGATTGTCTTACAAGGAAATTATCCTTTCAGACACTTGACAAAGTAAGCACAGAAATTGCTCAACAACTGGCTAACAATTTTAATCTGAACTATACCTCACTTTTAAAAGCAATTATGAAGGTTCTTGACAGATGCAATATCTAGCTGTAATCTTATTAGTAGAAGAAGCAATGGTAAGACAAGTTGCAGTCTGAATGAATTTACTGCCAAGGCTAAACTATGTATTTTTGACAATACTCATTTTTCAAAGAGCAGATGGTTTAATTCTCTGAACCAGCTGCTAATAAATAGAAGGAGAATCAGAAATGGGGATTGAAATAACTGCTATCCACCCCTCAGAATTCAGAAAGGTTTAAAGGTATGCAGGCATTCCAACCTCAAGTGATGGATTTTTATTTTAGTTTCCTCAGACAGAGGTACTTACACCCTTGTCTGTAATGATACAATAGAATCAAATTTGTAAAATTACCTCCTTCAAAACTAGTCTGAGGAAGCAATGCAAATACTCAGTTTTGGTGCTTGGGGACTATATTTTGCAGCAAAAACTTGAGACTTAGAATATCTATTCAATAACCAATTATATTTCATCTGACTTTGGGAAAATGGTAATGTTTTCACTAGTCAGTTAACAGTCAGGTTTTAGTCATTTACTTCAAACAATGAAGTGATTCAATTGCAATATTTATCTGTAATATTTGTTCTGACTGTTGTGTTGGATGGAAACTTTTAAATATTCTAGGATATACAGGGCATAATTCAATGATTTGACAGCTCAATATTGAGAACAAACCCCATAACTTCAAGACTTTGAATTGATGAATCCAACTTCACTGGCTCTATTAATTCTTATTAAACAACTCCACAAACCAGTCCTGTATGGGATCCAAGGCTTAGCTGCTTGCAGTGATAGTTTAGGAACTTCTACACAGTTTGTTTATTTATTTCTGATTAGGTGAAGAAAAACATACTGCAGTGATTTTCAGCTGCATCTGTTGATGACTTTTGTTCAATGAATGCTTGCAGGAAGCCCACACAATGCTTATGATTGCATGCAATTTATATCTTGCTGCTGGAAAACAGTAGATGCTGCCAGATGTTTATTTGCAGAAGATTTGGGAATACATGTCAAGGGCATGGGATATATGCATGGCTGCTGCACCACTGTGCAGAAGTTAATGTGCTGCTGTCTAAAAGCATTTTTTAATTTTTTTTTTAACATGATCATAGAAGGCTGATCAATATTTACCCCTTCTTTCACATTCAATTTCTTCCTTTTTTGTTCTCTTTGGATGCCTGGACACTGAATGCTTAATGTTAGCTGCTCCACCACTTTGCCTTTTTATTTCCTGTCATGCTAGTGTTCAGGGTTAGTGCTACTCTCCAGTCAAGGTTCTATTTAATCTGTTTGGCAAAAATTTAGCATGACTTCCTGAGAATGTCCTTCCATGGTTTCTTGAAAAGTCTGCTGTTTGTGATGGAATAGAGCAAACCTTATACTGCTGACAAACTTTTTGGGCATTCTGCAAAGCACCAGAGCAGTGGTCTACAGTTTCTAGAAGCAGTGGGATGCAGCCTGCTGGTTCTAGTCCCCATAGCAATAGACTCCTTTTCTGACATTTTCTTGTGCATTTAATAACCAACTATGTTTAATAACCAATGTAAGTTAAAGACCCTATTGCTGTAGGAGACCTGGTTTACTTCATCCTCTCATTAATCAAATAATGGATTGGAAGTGAAATGGATGTATCTATTAAATTCTTGCCTAAGCACAAACAATTAAAATTTTCTGGCTTGGGAACAAAGCAGACTAGTTTACTGTGAATTTTTGGCAGCAATGATAATCCACTAAAAGTAATGAATAGCAGAGCCTGGAATTTGATCCTCTGTCTGGAGAGATGCTGAGATTCCTTGAGGGTTAGAACAGGACATGTCCTAAACACCATGACCATCTCATAGACTTAATCCAATTCACCATACAGGTAGTCTAATGACGGTATAAGAAAAAGAAATCTACTTTGCATAAACATTTGGAAATTAATTTTAAGTTGTTTCCTTTACTATTTTTGCTAATTAGGAAACGGAAATAATTTCATCCTTGCTGTAACTCGGATTCTTAGCGTGCTGTATTGCTACTTGGACTTGTAGTTCAATCATGTTTGCATCTGATTAGATATTCAAATATTCAGAAGCATAGCATGGCTCCTTTTGACTTTCTTTTTATTTTGCTGATGTAGAGAAATACATAGGAAGCAAGAAAATAGGTTCCTTCATACCACACTATTCAATAAAGTGTCATTACTCCAGAGAAATCTGTACTTGTTGAACCATTGCCTCAATGGAATTGAAATGTGTTTATGCACTTGCCTCAACTGAGATCTAAACTATTTATGCTTCAAATATTGTTCATAGTGGACTGAGTTTCAGAAGCTATATACTTACAGACTTTGTAGTTTTGATTAAATAGTACATACAGATCTTTTAGTTATGCTGATCTTTTTTCATAATTACTTTAATATCACCATGATACTTGCTACCTCTATGTTGGATCTGTATCCAATAGACAGATTTAGAAATAACTAATGTATAACAGTGTCACTTCCTTTAGAGCAGAGATAGTGTTGATGCCAAATTTAAATTCTGTTTCAGCAAGGAAATGGCAAATGCAAAGACTGCATGGTTCTTGCTGCTCCTTTTTGCCAGCAAGCCATATGGAAAACTAAGCAACATTCCTATCTAGAATCTATCTACACTACAAATAATTCAGTTTGTGAATTGTATTAGGCACCTTTTTAAGCAAATAATAGCATAATAGTGAATAATAGTGATGCATAAAAATAATTTTTCTGGTTGCCTTTTTTTGCTCTAATAACACTCTACCAGGAAGAGTACTTAAGCTTAACCTAAATAACATCTTTCCTTATAGAACATGTGCAACTGCATCCCTCGAAAATATGCAAGCCTAGTAAAAATAAAAATAATTTCATATTCATTAATCTCAGAGTAAGACAAAGAAACATGAACTTGTGCTTCAATTGCATACAGCAATTTACTCAAAATAATACATTAGCAGTGCCTCTAGCTTATTTTTTATACTTTATTAGGGATCTTTAAGAAGATAAATGAAATGAAATTAGAATTATTTAGCTTTCAATAGTTCTGCTAAGAGAAACTAACTTGTTCAAAGGAAGTGTCAATAATGCCATGGTTTCTATGTTGTTATTTGCATCTCTATCCTTCCCACTTTGATCACAAAACTCATTGCTGGGGAGCAGGGGAGTGGCACCCAAGTTTTAGTGGTAACAAAGGGAGCAGTGCTGGGAGATTTCAGCTGAATTACACAACAAAGGTTATTTGATTCATTATTCTCAATTTAAGTCTTTCATAGTTGGGCATCTGTTATAAAAGGAGAAGGAAATTGGAAAAGGTAAGATTGGCTCAAAATGAGTAGTGCAGTAGATTAAATTGGGACTTTCTCTGCCTCACTATTCTCAAATGCATTTTAGAAGCTCTGTGGATAGGATGGCAGCATTTCTTTCTCTTCTTCCTGAGAACTAGAAAGAAAAATACTCTTTAAATTGAGTAAGCCTAATTGCCACAAGGCAGAAGAACATGGACCCAGCAATAATTTTCACTCACCTACCAGTGGTGAGAAGTGCAGTTTAGAGTGAGGTCTGTGTGAAATTGCACAGACAGACTTCATTAGGAGGAAAGTTCCTGCTGGGTAAAACTGCATGGATTCACTCTTCCTCCAACTCATTTTCTTTGTTATTATGAGCATGCTTTTATTTCCACCACAGTTTTGGCAGTTTTGCTGACAGAGGTGGGTTCTGTGTGCTTTTACCCCATACATAGCTCATCTGCCTTTGACCTTCATTCTCCATGGTGCAAATAGATGTGGTTTGCATAAGGGTGAGGACTGTACAGCTGAAAAGGAGTCATGGATTGAGCTGCTCATCAGCCCACTCCAGGTATTTTCTCTCATTTGAGTAATTTGGTCTCTTACCCCACTGGCAAATAGATCAATGGGGTTTTTATCCCATGAATTAAGCAATACAACACACAAAGCATAATGGAAGTGCTGGCTTTACCCATCATACATTTTCCAGCAGAGAACTAGTGTCAGAATAGAAATATTTCCCTGTATGTGTCAATTCTGGCAATGTTTTTGATATCTGAAATTGTGTTTTAAGAAATGCCTTTGTTTTGATAATATTTAATGGCTTATCTTTAGTTTCAGATTGTAAATGAAATACTTAATATTAATCATTGCATATGAATAAGACATGCCACAATATTGACCTTTAATGTTTTAAACATTCCATACATGAAGCAATATGGAGTTCTTAGCCTGTGAAGAACATCCAACTGCTCTTTGTTCTGAAACAGAATTACAATAAACTCAAAATACACAGTATTTCATGGAATGTATACTCAGTCTTCTCAACAGACATAATATGTAATATTTCAGCATTTGGAAAACAGCGTTTGAAAACTGGAAAAATAAACAGCTTCTGTTTGCATTCAAAGCACTAAAAAAGATCAGTCAGATTTTTCTTACTCATATGCAGGCTTTATGTTCTTGTGATTTAGGATTATGCAGAGATTAGAACACATCTAGACAGGGAACCTAAAATGTTTACAAGTAAACCATGCAAAATAAGGAAAATAAGACTGCAGTAATGATGAAGTAATATTGCTTCCTTTTCAACATAAAATATCTAGAGTTTAAATATGATTTAAGCTCTGCAAAAGTGGCTGGCAGTGGTTTATCTAGCCAAATTTGATTTGTAAATTCAAGTCCATACACACACACTTCAGCTTCACTTTTTCACAATTACAGTGATACTTGGGTATCTGTCAATTTAAGCTCTACCTATAAACATTCTTTAGGTTCTGAAACACATAAGAATATCCTAGAAATGCGGATATTGAATGTTTTTAAACATTTTCACTGTTACAAGGACAGGAAACCACTGTTGCCCCAGGGCATATCAGAAACAAGACTGAGAGACTGAGTGAAAGAAGGAGACAGATGGACTGACAGAAGGACTTACACAGGAAAGTTTATTTGCTTTTGCCTGAGTATTCGCTTGGCATCCAATAGAATGTCCAATTATTATTTCAGTGAAACAGGCTTTTTCCTCTTGAATGTCACTGAAGAATGTCTTGGCCTATTTTAGAAGCCATTGTCTCTCATTTTATTCTGTAGTTTCTTTTCCATATCTGTGTTTATTACAGGGTTTTTTTATCTGTTTGGATATACACCATTTAGAGCCACAGTGCAGTGAGAATTATAACTAGGTTTAGAAGGAGCAGGTAGTGATGCTCATGGTAAATAATGACTGGAGCTACTCAGACTCACCTCAGCCTAAGTAACTCTTTAGAGACTTCGTGGTGAAATAAGCTCCTGTAGCACAGGCAAAATCCCAGAGCAACATAAGGAAAATTTTACAGAGGGCTGATCTAAAGGTGTCCCACCGTGTTGCTCTGAAAAGATGCAGTACCCAGCCTGATCCAGTACACTACCTTTAGTATGAAACGTGTATATGCAGCCACAGAAATTTATTTAGTTATTTATTTTTGTCACTATTGGCTGGAATTCAGTATGGCCCCACCATTTAAAGCCAGATCGCATGGCAGCATTTCCCAGTCAGTCACTTGTAGCATAAAGGATAATATATCCTAATAAAGGAGGTGTGGGGAGAGAAAGGTGTGTTTGGGAAGCTCATTCTAGAGAGGAACACTGGCAGAGAAGGCACATCTATCTCCAGTGAGCTAGTTTGTATCAATATTTTTTTCCTTTGGTGTTATCTGGAAAACCTGGGAGGCAGTTCTGATATGTGCTGTGTTTTGATCCCATTGTACATTTGGAGTAGCAGTTTTAATAGCATTTACCTAGATTTAACATAGAGTAAATGAAACTAATATTTTATTAATTGATTCCCACTTCTTCAGCTTGCTGTGTGTGTTGGGCTGCTTACAAAATGTTGGGTGGTTAGAAAAAAAGATTGGATTAACCGACTGATACATTCATGTCTCCTTAACTTCTAGGTCAAATCTGATCAGCTTGCAAGTCAAAAAATGATTTCTGCCATAGCTGTAAACACAGCTGAGATGAAAAGTTAAGCTGTGTGGGGGAAAAGGCTCTCATCTCTTCTCTCCATCTTTGCCTCATACAGTTACTTTGTCAGCTAAATTCTTCTTTCAGGCTCTTTATAACTGTTTATGATACTCTGATGAAAAAGACAACTTCTTAATTTTAGAAGGCCAGAAAGCCCCAGAATAGTATGAGGCTCTTGTCATAGATTGATCATTCTTTAGGTATCACAGCTCTGGGGGCATAATTGTTTTGTTTCTTTTTTTTAGTGAAGCCAAAAGATATGAATCAAAGATATAGAGGAAGCAGGTTTTATTATGTAAGGTGGTGTGGTTTTTGTCATGGTCCAGTTTTCTGACAATAATCAAACCTGCCTGCAATATTGCACAATATCCTTTATAAAGTCAGTAGAAGGCTGGTCGTTTATCATCACTTTATCAAATTTCTCTCCTCACTCTTGGTGTACCCACCCAGTCCTCATTTGGACTGGAAAAAAACAGAAGAAGAAAACAATGCTGTCCCATTTCACTGAGAAAATGGTTTTAGATTGGTTATAATAGTTCCAAGATTAGGAGATTGACTTCTGTCAAATCTACATTGCATTTGATGAGGGGCACTCAAAAACACACCTGTATTGGGATACAGGCTGCATATTGGCTTTTTTGTTTAGAAACCTTGAGCATCAATGAGGAATGTAATTAATAACAGAGAGGGAAGGAAACAAGGAAATGTTAAACAGCTGAAGATTATGGTAAAATTTGTCTGCTTTTGATTTGGGCTGTGAAGGATTTGTGTGCTTCTCAAATACATCAGGCACACGTGAGCTTTCCTACTGTTATTCCCTAATTATGAAATACATAGGGAAAGAACTTTCTGTCAAATATTGACTAACAAATGGAGTGGTATACTACAGTATCTTTCATAGATCTTTATGAAGTCTGACAATTTCAGTATAAATTCTGTCAAAGGTTCTATTTTTGCTCAGAAAAAGCTCTTTGCATTTCAGAAGATGTGTGATACTAAGATAATATGCCTTTTCCCAAATGTCCCATTGTCCTTTTAGCTATATGCATTTCTGATAGCTTAATGCAGACTGTTTACTTTGGAAATGAATGCTTCAGAGGGCTTTAATTAAAATCATTCAATATAATCGTAATTTAAAAAATCTAGTTCTATATTCTTTTAGTTGCCCCTTGAAAAAAAAAAAAAGCTGATGATCACATTGCTATGATAACTCAGCCATAAGCAATTGTTGCTTTTTTTTCTGCTTTTTTTTTTTTGCTTTTTTTTTTTTTTAAAAAAAAAAAAAAGCACCTCCAACAAATATAAGAAAATAACTCTGGAGAGTCCTAGTTTTGGCATAAGATGTGTTGAGTTTTCTAAAACATCAGGGAACTTTGGACCTGCAGGAGAAATGGAAAGACATAGTTGTTTGAGCACATCATCTCCATTTGAAGTCTTGGCTTCTAGGGAGGCAGAAAATGCACATGGGAAAGGGAAGACATTTGTTAGCCCCTTTTTTGTATTCATGAGGACAGAAAGCTAGAGAAGAAACATATTTGAATACAAAATAGTAAAAAAGTGAAAAGACAGTGCCAGAAGGTGTGAAGTAAACATGGTTGTTAAATTCTCACCACCTAGCAAATGATGAGATCTTGGCTCTGCATTTTCAGTTTTAAGAAAATGGTGAAGTTTCTTGAAATTTGACTCTTACTTTGACATCAGTGAGGACCCAGTTTGCAAAATAACAATCTCTGTCTGCATTTCTCTATTTGCTCTTTTGGCAGGATTACTCCTTCATTAAAAAATGAAGGTTCACTTCATCCTATGGGCTGCCAGTAACCTAGAGCAGCAAGACAGTTCTCTTTTGTAAGCTCATCCAAAATGAACAAAACACCACATTATTTACAGTCTCAGTTGTTCTAAAGATGTCACAGCATGAATTGACATGAATTGCAACTGAAGGACCTTTTACTGAGTGAAGACCAAGACCAGATCAAAACCAATCTCCTTTAAAAATTAGGCACTTTTTCAGGCTGAGCAGCAGTATAGAAATTAGACTAGTGCAGACTTCCTACTGTTCACACTTATGTTCAGTCTGGGAACAGCAGGAACTTTCACCTTCTCTGGCAGTTGGCTGCTGCACAGTTGTCTTTAGTCCATGATTTTGTCAGGTTTCTGGGAAAACTGCTTGGATCAAGTCTCCCCTTCTTGGTGTGAGGAACTGAAGGACTCTTCTGGTCCTGTTCATTCTTTGAACTTGAGCCACACACAACCAGATGCTCACCAGGAGCCTGCCCTGATGCCTCTCAGTACAAAGGCCTTGGGACAGTTTCCTTGGGTTAAATTCTCTGGATATCTGGTCACTTTAAGGACATATTGGAAAAAAGCAATGCTGTTGGTCAGTGCCCCTTTGGAGTAGCAGGTCCATATGAAGCCAAACCAGCATGGTCTCCTCAAAACTCCACATTCTCATGTTGTATGTTTCTTTTTCTGCTTTTGTGACAGTCTGAGAGAAACCAGGCTTTTTGACTGTTGGTCTGAGAATTGGGAAAACTGCATTTCTTCCCAATCTTACATCATTCCTCTCCAGCCAGAGGTGAAACCAAGCTGTTCAGGCTTCTGCCTTTTGTACAACAGCTTCAGTTTGAAGAAACCACTTGGGTGTGGTACCCTCTAATTAACTGTTTCATTATTTATAACATGCAAAGCCTGGTTACATCTACAAACAGCTGCTCTGGCATGTTTCTGAAATGCAGAATTCAGTGAGGGCTGCAAGAGAGCTCATAAATCATTCAAGGGAGACTGCTGAGCTGCCAGCAACTACAGGAGCCTTCCCCATCTATTTTCCAACCTCTCCCTCCTGCACCCAGCACTTCTGCTGCTGGTTTTGCCATTCTGTCATTGAAATTTACTCAAAACTTAAAAATTTATTTCTTTAGTCAGAAGCTTACCTAGGCTACGCTGCAGTGCAAAGTAAAATTTTATGCTGGAATTCTTTTAAGTGTTCAGAAATGTGGGGTTTATGGCAATGCTAGCACAGCTTAACTAAAGCACAGCAAACAGGTTTGTGAAATAATAACATATTCATTACCACTGAAATATTAGAGGTAGCATGGTGAATGTAAATACTATACAATAATTTCACTAGAATTACTGAGTTTAGTTATATATTTTTGCAGGCTTCTGTTAATACAGAAGTATAATTCTCTGATCATAATATTTTTCTAAAATTATTTGTAAAGAAATAAATTGTATAGCATGTTCTGTATATTGGAACCACTTCATCACTTGGCCAAAAGTCAGTAATAAAAAATTATAATTAATTTTAATTCAAAATGAACTAGTTCCTATGCTGTTTGATGAAAATGCATGAGACAGCTATTGTACTGGCAGAAGTTAACTTGGATCCCACCTTCTTCTGCCTGTCTGCCCCAGAAAAAAAATCCAAACTGAAGCATTTCAAAACAAATGGGTTTTGGAATAAAATTAACAGCTGTTAACAGTGTTGGCCTGTGGCATTCTCTGCCCTGTTTTCTGAACTCCTAATCCATTTATACTGCTTTTAAAAGGGTTAATATGCAGAAATGCATGATTCTTATATTGCATGAAAAATAAAAACTGGTTGTAAGATGCTGGGAAAATATTTCTTACTGGAGAGTGTGGGAGATCCACAGATTCTCATGGAATGAATCAGGAGATCACAGAAGAAATGAGGAAAATGATAACTTTGAACAGGTGTGGATTTAACAGGAACAGGGGCATAAGTGAACTAAAACTTGTTCATTGAATTGCTCCCTCTAAAATAGCATTTTGGATACTGGTAGCTAACCCTTTCTAAATTACAGTCTGTCCCTGAACATGTTTTTATACCCATGAACCCAACAAAGTGTATTACCTATTTTATAGTTCTTCCCAAAGAACAAACTCTCACTGCCACTCAAAAAAGATCATTTGCTTCCACTTTCAAAGTTTCCCCATTCAAAATGCCTAAAGATGTGTCTGCAGGTGGGGCTAGAGTTGTTTCTGATCTCCCCTCTCTTTCTCAAGAGGATAGCACCTCTAGTGCAATATATCCGATATCTTTCATAATCTTAACACCATCGTGACCTTAGTGTGAGAAAATATTCCAGCTAAAATTAATTTTTTAATTAGTTGCCATACCAAACCCAGCATATCTGAATGACAGTACTAAACAGCTTTGCTAAATATTGCTGGTCAGGAAAACATATGTCTTCCTCTTTCATGAAAATTTAAATTTTTAATGAAAATACAAAATACCTCCCTGCTTTGTCAAAGATGCCAAGAGAGGGGAAAAAAAAAAAAATTCCTGTTGCTTCTCTGCTCCCATAATCCCCAAATCTTTTGAAGGATTTTTTTCTACTGAAATTTAGTGCTGAAGCAGACTTTAAGTGCTTATAGGATGGATTTTTAATTTTGGTTTTAGTTTTAGAGTCTTATGGCACCAAAACCCAAATGTACTGCCCTATATGGCAGCAAGGTTCTACTATACATGAAAAAAAGTGACTGGAGCTTGTTGAATTGGTTTAGAATTATAACCAATGATCAAATAGAAAATACTTTTTCTAAGCTAAAACTACACCAGATGTCTTTTCCTACTCCCCCATCCCATGGATAGTATTCTCTGGTGCCTCCACCTACCTGCCTTTCCCATTTAATTCTGGGTGCTTTTAAATAAATACTAAACAGTGATTTTCCCAGAGCATTTGAAAATCCAATTCATTATTCCCAGCAGCCTTAGGTTTTTCAAGCTAAAGGTGGGCTAAAAGTGATTATTATTTGCTAAGCCAATTGGAAAACTGATTTTCTGCTAGCAGCCCCAGTTTATTCTGTTTAAGCAGAAGAAAACATTGACCTTTCTACCTGTCACCATGAAGTGAGTCATGGCTGACAAATGTTTGAGGCTCATGTGCACCACTTGCAAGATAAATCAGTATTGCCAATCCCACTGTTTTATTTTTGTCTTAGGATTTCAGATAGGCCCAGAAAAGTGCCTGAGGCATCTCCTGTCTCATCCAATTATTCACTAGGCATGTTGTCTCAAAATATCTTATTAGGCCACTTCTTGCTCTCAAGGTGAACTGGTTTTATGACTATGGCCCATGTCTGGGAGAAGACACATGGGCTGAAGGTGCTAGCTGGGCACTGGGGAAATCAGCAGGGTAATTCTCCATGGCTGTGTCCATGGGGTGGCCACAGGTCCCATCCATGTCATCCCTGTAGTCCAAGAGCCCCCACTCAACCTTTCCTGGGTGTCACAGTGACTGGGCCAGGAAGCTGAAGGATGTCGTGGCTGCCTATGATTGCTGCTGTCACCTCACATTGGAGAACAGAGACCCATTTTAAGAAGGATCAATCAGATTGTGTGGCTATTCCTGCCAGGATAAAGCTGGGTGGAAATTTGAGCAACAATAGCAGAGAGAACAGGTCATGGTGCCAGCACATGACTAGAGCAAGCCATAATTTCATCTCCTAGGATAGGAAGTCACACTGTGCTGTATCTCTGCAGAGCATCCTGAAAGATTTGGAGGCCTGGCTCTGAACATGTGGGCATGAATGTTTTGGTGAACTCACTTTGCCACTTCCCGTTGCCACGATCTATGGTGTAAGTGTGACTGGACAACATGCTGAGATTTAAAAATTCCTATTCTAGCCAAGGTAAAGGATTTTTTGCTTCTTTTAATTCAGCTTAATTGCAAAGTATTGGGTGTGATATTAAGTTTGTCTTGAAACTGGTGGTATGGTAATGGCTTTAATTTTATCTCTCAGCTTGAAGGCTGACTTGTAAACATTAGCTGACAGGCATATCTTTCATCTCACTGACAGTAAACCTCTGTCAAAAATACCAATTAATATTCAGAGTGGGAGAAAAGTAATGCAATTCAAATTAGGTTAAATCGCTTGAGTTAGGATTTGGAAGTTCTCCTTTTGAATATCTTAGATGTTTCTTTAAGGTATTCTGCACGTGTAATGTCCAACTGCAGTGAAATGGTGGCTGTTTGATCACTGCTTTTATGCCTCTAGAAGGAAGTGGCCAGTTCAGGTTTTTTAATTTCAGTGTCCTTGTTCATCCTCCTGCCTTGCCAATCAGCAGCTGTGCCTTAGGCTGTGAATCCACTTGTTTCTTGCTCTATATCATTCACTACTCTATTTGTCATTTGTGCATTTCCCTTGATGAAAATAAATATTTTCCTTCTGTATATTCCATTAGCTGTAGCTGTTTGAGTTTTATTTGCATTTTAAAAGACAAGAAGTCAAATACTCAGCAGGCCATCAAGCACTGTCTTCACACTTTGAAGTGTTTTCAGTGCTCACATGCTTGCTGGCCTTCAGAAATGAATCTGTAAAGCCCCCCAAAGGCACATCTGAATAAACACATTACAAGACCATTTGAATGTGCAGTTGTGACATGCACAACAAACCCAACCCATTTTGCCTATACAGATATATTAAACACATTTGTATTGATATTTCAGTTGTCATTTGTACTCCTGTCTTCACTGGACAGTTTTATAAATCAGTATTCAGGTCTTAAATTGACAGTTATAGAAATCAGGAGGCAAAGATATTTATCTTCACATCCTTTTCCTTTTGAGCCAGGCATTAGTTACATCTGTGTAGGAGATACTACTGAGGAGTTTTGATCACACTATTAGATCTGAATTGTTGCATTTGTAACTGGAAGTAGATAGAATAGGAATGCAGAAAACACCTTTTCCTCCCACTGCTCAATGCACTAGAAGTACAACAACAAAACATTTTTTCTCAGCCCTAAATCAACTTTTCTGATAAGTGGGTTCTTTATAATAGTGTATTGTGACTACAACTATATCTGTATCAATGTGAAAAGCTGTTACAAAAAGCCAGTGTTACCCAGATAATGGTATGAACCATGTGGCATTCAGTTAGAAATGACACAGGAATGCCCTTAAGTTTGCATATCTGCACAAATAGGGCTTAAATGAAATCCCAGTAATGAAAAATAATAAAATGAGCTGCTTACTCTTATGTGGATTTTCTTGCTGAGATGTTTTCATGTGGTCCAGGAAATAACTATTAAAAATTTTTCATTGAGAGGTGGAAGTGTTAAGCTTAATTTAAAAAAAAAAATATTTCTGAACTCTAGTTTTTATGAAGATCAGACATAGTCATCCTGATTCATATATTAATCTACTGTGATAGAGGAGGGCAACTTACAAAGCACCTTTACTTGTGTGACCTGCTTCAAAGTTCAGTGAGATCAAAGGGAGCCTTCTCTATGACTTCAGGAGAGCTTAAATATTTCTAGCAGAAATTTCTAGGTAGGAATGTC
The DNA here is from genome assembly GCA_023637945.1 of Phaethornis superciliosus. Taxonomy (NCBI): domain Eukaryota; kingdom Metazoa; phylum Chordata; class Aves; order Apodiformes; family Trochilidae; genus Phaethornis; species Phaethornis superciliosus. The sequence goes on from JAJQWJ010000019.1 coordinate 8,675,114, forward strand.
AGAAGCTTAGCTTCATCTTTGCTGCTGCTGCCTTTTTTCTTATCTTTTTTGTTTTCCATGCTCTGAAACTTGCCAGACTGCATCACATCTGCTACTAATGGACACTCCTGGCTCTGCCCCATGGGCACACTGTTTCAGACCCTTTCTCTGTTCCAGTATTGCAATGTTCACCTTTGACTATGGTGTTCTTTGCTGTTTATCAGGGATTTTGTTAAGTTACCTGGTTCTCATTTTGCATTGTATTTTCTTGGGCAAGTTTTCCAGGCTGTAGGTCTCACACATCTTAATGAGCAATCTATTGCCAGTTTGCTGAGAAAAATTTTGCTCACGTACCTCATTAATGTCACTTGGGTGAGGTACCAGTCAGCTCAGACTGCAGCTTTTTAGAACATCACTCTGACAAGAGACAGGCAGTTCTTCCTCCCTGGGACTTTTATCTTAATGCACCATCAGTCCGAGTATGCTCTTGCTCTGCAGAATTTTGTGGTGATGACTCTGTGGATGCACTTTTTTGGTACCTTTGATTTGTATCTGATGTTGCAGCCCTCTTTCAGTGCTCTTAAGTGAACCCAAATTTATTACGTAACATTTCTTTATCCAAGTTCAGGGAAAATTATAGCTGGCAAAATAATGATGGAAGTAACAATTGTCCCTCTCTGGAGCTAAAGAGATGTGATGGTTTTCTTTATAACTGTATCCATTCTTGATCTAACACATATATATATTTGTTTTTAAACAAGGAAAATACAAGCTCATTCTATAGAAAATTTAAAAACCCTTGTGTGATCCATTGAAGAGAAAAACTGAGAGCAATAAACACCTTTATTTCTACATTATATAGCTTTAGTAAGTTCATATAATGTATTACATAGAGCTTGTCTATAAAAGGATCTCTGAAACTGTACATTAGTACATAGGTAAGCTGGAAAATAAAGCAAAATCATGTTCCATTGAAAGAACTTTAATTTGCATGCAAATGTATTTAAAGATGGATTCAAGAGGGAAAAAAAGTAGATCTAAGTATGACAAAAAAGCATTTATATCTGGCTTTAATAATATATAGTGTTCCCTAATGTTAGAGCAGAGAACAGATTCACTTCGTCTCTATAAGGAAAGGTTTTAATACTGATAATTATTTTATATGACAGAAAACAGTAATTGATCTAATTTAAATTAAAATATAAATTATTCATTAGTGAAATGCATAGAATAAGATTAGACTAGCCAACCAAAAGACTTATTATTTGTCTTTGTGTGTTCCTGTCCTCAGCGTGTGATATTTGCTGTACAGCTGGCAAATTCTTAAATGATACATAATATCAGCAAAAAGCATCCGTGCAGATGATACACATGAAAGCAGCTGTCCAAAATGTCATTATATTTTGTTCATTATACTTTTTTTTTTCTATATTTCACAACTTAAAGAAATATAGCCAAAGCTCTTTGCTTTTAGGGTTTTTATACTTTATTGCCTCCTTTTAAAAATTTCTATAATTCCTACTTGAACCTAACAGCTCCTTTAGTCCTATTACCCCTCATATGTCTTCTGCTTAGCAAACTTTTAACTTTGCTCTTTCTCCAACAGCATGTCATATAAACTGGATTTATATTTAGGTTTTGTCCTCTCAGAAGCAGCAATAGATCCCACGCTATTTCCTTAACTTATTCTCAGGAAGGGACATTAGTAGAGGCAGTCTGGATATGTGAATGAATAACCATTTTTTTCTGTTTATTTATCTATTTCACTAATGATTCAGTCCTGTGGTAAGATCCTCCATGCCAATCAGTGAGACTGGAAGTTCATTAGTGACCCTTTGGTTTCCATCCCTGTGGATCAGCACTTCTGCTCACCAGGGAAGTTGTAGGGACTTCAGGGCTGGACTTATTCCCTAAGGTTCTTTGACAGAGAAGTGGGGCACTGGGAACCAACAGGATATTTTTTCTGGGTCAAAACTCCTAGAGGGCTTTATCAGAAGAGACATTTTAAAAAATGCATCCAACTTGCTGACGTGTTAGAAAATAAACAGTAGCGCTGCTTTTCTATTGAGCTTTTCTTCAGGCGTCTCAAAGGGCTTTGTGTAACATTTGTGTGCACTAAAAGCCCAGTGAGGTAATTTCACCCATCAGTAGGTGCAGCTAACTGAGGAGCAGGCTACAACAGCTCATTCACAGTGACAGGATTACCCAATGGTGACAGAAAAGGGAATGCAGAAGAATTTCATATCCCACTGAAACTGTAAACGGGTGCTTAACACTAAATGTCATTACACATACTACAGTTTGTAGTTACATGTACTACAGGCCACCGAGTGTAACTAAAAATGCCTCCTGAAACCCATCTTCACCACAAGAAATGATGCTGTGAGGCTGCAGTGAGCTGTGTTTCAGGGATTCGGTTCAATGAGCAAACAAAAGCTTCAAGTGTCTGTGAGGAAAGGCATCAGAACAGAGATTACAGGGACTACATGGGCCTTGTGCACAAGCTCGTGAATGTAAGAAGTGCTCTAAATCAATCACATTTAATCTTTATAAATAGGCATTTTTTCTGGAAAAGATAATGAAATTAAATAGATTTAGGTGGTGTCTCATGGGATTCAAGGATGTTGGACTGTACTAATGATACAACATCTTGGATTATACTTTTGATTTTTACAGAAGTGTGTGAGTAAACTTGATGAAGTTTTAAGTACAAAATCCCACTGGCTGAGCTTTCAACCTAAGTCAGTCTTAATGTGTCCTGGGAAGGAAATCCATGAGATAACAGGAAGGATATGTAGGTGTTGTTGCTTTTTAGGTGACATTGAGTATAACTCTAAAACCAGAAGCAAAAAAATCCAGCAGATAACATGTGGAGGTGTGTGGTGAAACAGAAAACAGCTACTTGCAGTGAATGCTGAAAATAACCACCAAATTCAGTATTTTAGCTACAGTTATAAATACTTGGATTGAATTTCTTTCCTCTTTATTCCAGAAATGACTTCTGGTAAACTCTAAGTATTTTTCTAAATGCTATTGTGCATTTAGAAAAATGCTGTAGAGGAAATCTTGGAAAGATGAGTGGCTGCACTCACGTTAAGGCTACACACTTTAGTAGGACAGTGCAAAGTACTTGTGAGCACCTGGCAGCCTGCCTGGAGGTATTGAAGCCTCTAAGATTTGTATTGGATAGGAAAAGTTTCTTGACAAAAAAGGATGATCTAGGGATACCTGTGTCAAGCATCTCCAAAGACTGTCCTTCAATTCTTTGAGCAAATTCTCAGCCACCTTCATCAGCCATAATTTCTTCAAATCTTCGTTCAGCTGAACTTCTGATCCAGTATTCCTTGCCAGGGTTTCATCTTCTGAGTCTGATCAACAGTTTGGCCAGTAGGGTTTCCTGATCAAAACTGGGCTCAGTTTACTTTTAGCCTTGCCTCCAGTGGTTCTGAGCAGCATAGAATGAAACAAATTCAAGTATTTGCTAAATAGTCTGTGGTTTAAATTCAGAAATTGCAATCAGCCAAGTGCTGGTGCTACAGTAACTTTTCTGGTCTTGTAAAGCAACCAAGAACTGAGTTTGATCCAGTTTTGCTGTTGTTCATCACCATAATAGTAAACAAAACCTAATGTTATGAATATATTAAAAGTAAATGAAAAACAGCATTGCAAAGTAAATGGATGGGTGGATGCATTTGCTCATTTTATACTAAAGAACCCAAGGAGTTAACACCATTCCTGGCTAATTACTTTGCTTTCTCTTTTAGACCAGAAGAAGTCATATTTGAATAGAGATTGGGGTGTGATGTTTACCATGTACCACTTTTTTATGACTAATTAAATTTCTTTTGCATTTAAACAACTAAAGCCAATAGAACTCCAGGGTCACAAGCTCCACATTCTCATCATTCAAGGACACATTTAAAATTCCAGCAAGATCACAGACAATCTGAAATCCATTCTTGGCTGCTACACCAATACTTCAGATCATTCAAAGCACAGAGCGGTACCGCAAAGATTATTTGTTGTGCAATCACTTTGAACTCTCTGCTATTTGCAGAGCAACCCAATGAAATATGGACATATTTATGAAAGAGTTTATAAGAGATCATTTCAAGCACTCCAGTTAAATCTTTTTGTATGGTACATTAATTGCTCTTCTACAATAACAGTGAGGGTTGTAAAAGAACTGTTTTCTTACTGAAGAGTCACTTTTCAGATTGGAAGGGTTTTTTGGTTTTGTTTTTTTGTTTTTTTGTAAATATCCACAAAGGTAAGCTGAATTACTGCAGATGGTTTAGCCTGGGGGAAATTATGTATTTTTAACAAATTGTAATTGCAAATCACATTTCCATGACAGAGCTCTTGCACAGTTCATCTTTTGAAAATACTTTCTTATTTTATTTAGTATTTTGATATCCAGCTTTTGCAGCTATAAATGAATAATGTTGCAAATCCTTTCAAAGACAATAATAGCAAATTAATTCCTACACATGATGCCTTATTTTTGTCACCAGTGAGTTTTATTAACTGGGAGATGGGGGGGGGGGGTGTGGAGGAGAAGCAACCTTCTTTTGTTCTGTCTAGTTCAGTGTTAGCTAAATTCCAAGGTAATTCATGCCAGACATTTCTGGAGAATCTGGATCCTTGAGCAGGGCTTGCCAACCTGTCTTGGTGTGCAGATGTTCCAGTGACTGCATGCCAAATTACTGAAAGGTTTTCTTTCTTGGACTGAGTTACTAAGACAAAAGTTCCGTTTGATTCTTTAAAGCAAATTCATTACTTGAATGAACAGAACAATTCCCTCTGCCACTCCTTGCATTCCTCCGGTCATTTTTTAGCTTCTACATTGCCTCAGGGTAGTTGCAGGGTGCTGACTTGTTAATTACACAGTGTTTCCATTCTCTGAAACTCCTAAGAATACGATGGCAGATGCTGCTGTGCTAGTCCTTGTTTAGCACTTGGACAGGATGATGGTGTAGGACAACTGTGAGATGATCCTCTTTGGCCCAAAAGGCAAGTGCTGCGTTTCTGATACATATTCATACAAATATTCATCACAGGAAGGTAACAACATACTGTAGTTTCAAACCATTGTGATTCAACTCACTGTAGCACTCTGTTCCTTAAAACTTGTGCTGGACTGAGAATCAAACGTTGGGATGAGAAGAAACAGATTTGGCTTGAGAAGAAATTCTTTAAGTGTACTAAAAATATACATTAATGGTTCTTAAGTAATTTAGGAATGTAGCTCAGATGTAGCATTACAGAAATGGAGCATTACTGCATTGTTGGCAGTGTTCTGAGCAATGTATCAGAGGTGTGGCATGGATAGATTTAAAACTACTTCCAACATTTTTAAGACTGAGCACTGACATAATTTTGTCTTTATTCTTTAATTTGAAGCACTTTTCAAAAAACGTGCGGAATATTAGCTTCCTAGATAGTTGACTACTGCTATAAATTTTGCACTGAGAGTGCTCCAATATAAAAAAGATCATTGGCAGTAGAGAAAACTGAAGACAGGGAGAGAGGTTAGATGAAGAAAACATCCCAGTCATATAAATCATTACTCCAGGGCAAAATGTAATGAGCATTTTTTAAAACATTAGCTGTCTGCACTGTGACATCCGTTTAACATTGTCCCATCATGCCACGCCAATAATTTAACTTTAATGAAATCCTCCTCCCCCTTCACGTCACCCATGCTTTTGATGAGTCTGAAGGTATTCACAACACCACTCAGTATTGATTTCCCTATAAAGATGGCTTCTTGGTCCCCATGGATAAATGTGGGAGCAAGTGACACTTGTGACCGTGCAGATTTCAAATTAATGGCCTATTCTGGGATGACTAAAAGAAATGATAGGTACCTTGTGGTATTAATCATTTTGTGACAGTCTGTCTTAATTGCACCATTTTTTAAATTCTCTAGAAAATTCAGCTTTCAGGGTTAAGTTGTCAGATTACATATCATCCATCCTGAGGGATGTACATGTTTTCAGTACAAAATGTTGAATAAAAATGGTGCAGAAGAGCAAATGCTACACTGAGGCATCTTCCAGGTTCCGTCTCACCTTTGACTTCTGAGCAGACATGAACAAGTTCCTCCACAGCACAGAGTGACAGAAATGTCTTTGCAGTCCCAGGTGAAAATCTGGAGTAAAATCGAAGAAATACTTTTATTTGGTAGTGGCTTTGTTCAAAAGAATGATTGGAAGAGGGATCTGAGTGGCCATATCTATCCACATGATGCATATGTATGTTTACTTACATTTACATAGGAAAAAAAGTCTCACACATTCAGTTTTTACTTCCCTGTAGGGGAAATGCAAATATCCATTTAGCCAAATAAAATATGGCTGTCTTTGTGATTGCAAACATCTTTTCCTCCTGATCTCTCATTTATAATGTGTTCTTGAATACCAATGGTGTTGATCACTGGAATCTTAATTCCCCCATGCTAACGGGGCTTTTACTGACTTCCAGCCTTATCAGCAAGAAGACAAATGAAGCTCTTTGTCTTATTGTTTTCTCTTTTATTCAATAAATTACAGGTTTGATACAAATCCCATTAAGCTCTCTGTGTGTGTTGGATCATTTTCCTGTTGCAAAGCTGCTCTACTGTTTTTTCTTTCTGCTAGCTGTTAGGAAGAGGTGAGAGCCTCCACCAGCTGTTGTCTGCTCTTGGTGTCATGCTTCTAATGCTCCTTATCTTCTATCCAGCCTCATTTGCAGAACTCTGATAATGCCAGCAGAGTGAAATTGTACTAAAAACAGGGACTTAACATTTTGCCTCCATTTCAGTACCTGTAAATTGAAAACAAAACCAACCAACCCCCCCCAAAATAAACCCAACAAAAACCCAACCAAAAAACCAAACATCAAAAATCCCAACTAAAACCTGAAACCCCACAACCCAAAGAACCCCAACAATTTACCTACAGAGCTCTTATGAGGCTTTCCAGAGCAGTGCAAAGGATAGGATGATTACTGTGCAGATATATATGTACACGTGTATACAGGCATGCATTTCTTAGTACAAATAGTGTTTTTAAAACTGTCTTGTACTTTTTATCTGGCAATAATTCATGCAAGGTGTTTCTGGTAATCAAACATGCTCTGAAGCATAAAGCAGGCATGTCTCCCTCGTGAGATATTACCACCAGGACCCCAAAATGTGCTGTAGGAAGGAAATGCACATCTTTTGGCCCCTGGGCAAGCTCTGAATCACCAAGAAGCTTGTTTGCACTGTGGCTTTGGTGGGGCAGATCTCATCCCTTGTCTCTCTACCTCTTCCTTCCAAACAACAAGAACCAGAGGAGGCTTTTTCAGGCCACAAAAGGGCAACATCATTTTGCCCCTCACTGCCCACATTTAGGAGGGGGTGGCAGAGTAGCTGTGGGATGGGAGCATGCTGCTACCAACCACAACTTCCCAAGCAGCTTGGTTGTTCCCTACAGGGGCAAGAGGTGTTTTCTTGGAATCCCAGTAAGAGGAATGGTTTGGATCCAAAACCAGTGAGTCCTTACACTGGGCAGAGCAGGTGGGGAAGTCTGGACCCAGGCCATGGGGAGAGCATTCAGGTGTCCCTGTGCAGACCATGACCCCCAGCACAAACTGGGTGGCTGTGGTGAAGCTGGGGGAGGGCACTGCTGCTTACTGCTCCAGGGAAACTAATAAAGCATATGTGATAGCTGCCAATTTGCTGCTGCCACAGACTGTGTCAGTCTCATTAGCACCATCACTTCATTAAGTTTTTCTTTTAATTGCTTCATTGGGTTAAGCTTCAGTAAGCAACTAAGAATATTTTTCCATTCAGCAACAGGGAGAGGAAGAGATGTGGAATAGGGGATGGTGTTTATGGGTTGTCAATGGAGTAAAGATGGGAATGTTTTTATTTTCACATAACAGATTTTGGGGTTTTTCTTCCTGTTTGTAATTTGAAAAGCAAACATCCATTGCTGTTGTGACAACAAGTGAGAATTGTAGAGAATGAATGTGAAGCAGAAATATGTTTTTTTTTTTACTGTATTTCTTTCTCCCAGTTCTTAATTTTATCAAAGGCCATAAAGATTGATCATATTCCTAATGCCAGGGAACATTAAACTGGATAGTTCCACTGAATCTGCAGTGGCTTTTGTCTAATTTAGATAAGAAAAGTAATTTCTTGCTAATTCTAAAGTTCTTTTCATTGAAAGACTTGAGTTGTAAGCAGTAGTGTAATACTTTCTCTTATCTGCCTATCATATATATCCTCACTTACTTACTTTGAGTTAATTTGTCACATATTTCATAATTATCATTAACTGTACGAAATCTTCTCTAAATGAACTGCACTGCTGACACAGTCATTTGCAGATATTCAGCTTCAATTAAGCAGGTCTTTTTAATACACCTCAAACCCTCTTTTGATCTTATTCACAGTTTCAGGACCTGCCTCCTGGCTTCATCATATTGGTTTTTGGATTCTAGTTCATTAATTTTCAGCAACATTTTTTGCCCAATACTTGCTTATTGCCCAGTCATGAAGCTTTTTGTGTAGGTGTGCTGTGAAGTAGAGGCAAAGCTGGGCAGGGGCTGCTCCCAGGGAGGTGAGCTGGGCATTGGACTCACAGCAGCTTCACAAATGCTCCTGGCTCTTTCAAAACAGTGTATTTCTGATAAACAAGTATTTCTGAGACAAATTCTATTTTAGTATTTTTTTATGTAGATGCAGTTTGCATGCAACTGGATGGTTTGTACTTCTGTAAAGACTGGATTACTCTGGCTCAGTTATTAAAGGTTAAAAAAAGTGTATGTAGAGTTTAGTGCTGTGTCTTTTGATTCTGAAGTGCAATTGTTTATATTTTGTAACATTTGGGAAATGTTTCACTGGCAGATAAAGTAACATCAAGTCTTAATAGTTTATTTTACAAGGATGTTTTGGAGTCTTTCTAATCTTCTTGCATGACTGCTTATCTTCTCCACTGCAACTTGTTGAATGGATTAGTTTATGAATTTCAGACCAAAACATCCACAGTATTTTATATATGAGAGTATTTTGTTGTTTCTCGTGTTGCTTCTGCTGAAGTTCAATTTTACTTAAGTACACACTAGGTCAGTTCTTCTTTCTGCTTATATGGTAGTATTGAATGAAAGTCCTTAAGAAGAGTGAAGTCAGCATAAGTATTTATAAAAACTTTCCTGCCTTTCTTCTAAAAATCAAGGTACAAGCAAAAAATGTCCAGAAATTATGTTCCAGTGAATCAGTTGCCAAATGTTTTCTGGGATTATTGAGTTTGACTGGGCTGAGATATCCATGAAAAAATGTGCAGAACTGTTGAAATCTTAAGTCAAAATTCCAGTCATACATCTTCTGACTATGGTAACTAAAAGATGGCTCAAATCAAGCTGCTATTCAGGATCATGTTATTAATCTTTAATTAAAATGCTTAGAAATATAATTTACAAAATAATACTAATCACAAAGTTAGCAGTGATTTTAAAAAAGGGTTTTGTTAAAAACCTTAACATTTTCACATTTGCAATCCAGTCTTGAGAAGTGGTGACAAAATCTGAACATATCTAAAACAGATTTACAGATTTCACTAGCTGTATGTTTTATTCCATCAGTATTTTTGTGGAACTGTTAACCATACGGTATAGTCAAGTTCTTTAACTTAAGATGGACACATGCAGAAAAAAACTCCTGGGAAAAAGCCACTGAACAAAATCACCAGTTCCTTATACTTATAAAACTAGAAGTCTCACAACTGTACCTTTAAAATTAGTAATTGTAAGTATGTGTTTTGCTTATGAAAATAACCAATTGGCAAGCACATTTATAAAGACAGCATGTGCAATTAGAGTCACAATTATAAATTTTGTTTATTGGCAAACATCCCTTCTTCACTTTGAAACAAAGAAGAAAATGTAATGAGTAGTTTTCAGATAACACCAAATATCAAACAAAAAAGCTTTTAAGCAAATCTACCCTAAGGAAGTCTAACAGAAACCACTCATTTTCTTAAAAGGAAATAACATTCAGTTAAAGTTAATACTAAGGAAATGAACTGTCACAAAGTAGAAGGCTTGAACAGACTGAGAAGGGATGACAGCAATGCTTGTTTCAGACCCAAATGCTGCTAAAATGCCATGGTAACCCTCATGCATTATTTATTCCCATGACTAAATATAAGTATTACTTTTGCTATCCTGAACTGAACCACAGCTGGGAATCAGGGCTAGTTGGTGACACCTATCCAGCTCTAAGGGTTTGCTCTCCTAGGAAACTGGCAGAGGCCAGGTTGATGGCCAAATGAGTTGCCCCTGCAGCCAGCATGTCAGTATTGGTGGCCCCATCTTCTCTGGTAAAGTTGTAGATCTTGTGTGAAGTCCTCCAGTAAAAGATGAACTGTGGACAAATGCTTGACATCTTAAATTTGCAGCATGTGTTGGGATAGAGACCATGAGGAAAGCTCCCAAGTCCACTCATGCAAATTGGCATCATTCAGCTGAAAAGGATGAATTTCTGCCAGTTTAGATTTATTGAGACTCCAGCTGAAAGCTCATAATAAATTTCAGCAAACACCAATTTCTCCAGAAAAACCCTCAAAAACTATTGTTACTGATAGAATTAAACAGAGGCCTCCGAGTAACTCATCCATCATCCAAGGAACGAGGTTCTGGAAGAGCCATGGCCTGAGCACACAGCAAACATCACATAGGTAAGAACATTAATTTCTAACATCACTATGGAAGTGCTTTAGATTCACAGTTAAGGGTCTTGATGAGTCAGGGCTCGAGCATTTCAGTGCTTATGGCCAAAAATTACCAAGAAGATATTTTAAGAGGAGAAACAAATCCTTCCCCATGTCTAACCCCCGTGAATTCCAGACTCCAGGGAGGAGCCAAGGAAGGGCAAGGGGAGTGTGGCACCTACTTGAAGGACAATTTTAGTTTCCTAGCCATGCATATTCTTTAACCACTGCCAGGAGCCCCAGACACGTAGACATCTCTGGAGCAGGTTTCCTCCTTGTCCTATTGATTACACCTTATGGTCCTGCCTAAAACCTCCCCAGTCCATAAGGGAATGGGCAGATTCTGAATGGTCCTCCTCTACATTGCAAAAGCCTCCTTCAAAATGTAATAAAAAGGCTTGGGTAGGCATCCAAACTCCACTGAACATTCATTAAGGGTTGGGCTTCCTTAAGCTCTTTTGAAAAGTCCAATACACACTGGTGATTTCTGAAACATGAAAGTGATGCCCAGAAGTTCTGTAGTGCCAAGACCAGAGTATACTGCCAGTTTTTAATTCCTGTTTCAGGCTCTGGCATTCAAAAGGACCAGGTAATGTTGTTACAGTGAGATTAGTTACAATTAAAAAATTATTTCTCCCTCATTCTTTTGGTTATCATTTGTTTTGAATGAGAAGGCTTTTTGAGCTTGAGTGTGTAAATTCATGAGGACTCACCCTGAATGACATTTTGAATTTCAATACTTTAAGACAGATGGCAAGTTTAGTTTGTTCACAAATTGTACATGGAATCCTTCTGTCCAGTTTCCTGTTGTTTACTAAAATGTATGGGAAAAGATCAATGCAAATCTGAGTAGATAGCTGTCAGGATGGCTGCTTCTTGGCTCAGAGTAGCAGAGAGCTGCACACTCATGAGCTGCCCAAGCACACTGGTTAATCTTTCAAATGAAAAAGAAGCAGTTTAATCTCCTTAAGGGAAATTTATTTGTAGTTTAGATTTTTTCATGTGTCAAAGAATGATCAAAATGAAAAAGAAGTGCACAGTGCACAAAGGGTGTACTCACCTTCAGCCTTCACATACTTATTTTGCAAATTATTGGGCTGGGTGCATCCTGGGCTGCTGTTCCTCACCCTGTTGCCACCAAATGTTTCTGTCCTGGCAGGTAGGAGCTGGAAGGGTCATGAAACTGCATGTTAGTGAGCTGCAGAGAGTGAGCTGAGTCCCATATGTAAAGATAATATCAAGTTTTATTACAGTGGTGGAAGTTTCAGCAAATAGCTCGTTATGAGTTACAGAGTGCACAGGTTGTGCAGTGTGTTAGTAATTCTTCAGCACTGCATTTTACAATAATTTGTAACATTACAGCTTAGTGCTCTTGCCACCCCAACTCACATATTAACTTTTTTAGTGTGTTGGGAACTACTTATTGAAAGAATGTTAACATAAAGTGAGAGAGATGTCTGGCCACAAATAATAACAAAATTAAATTTGAGTTGATCTAACATTTCAATATCAAGAAAGGAAACAAAGGCACTGCTGACAAGTCTTGTTAATGTTGGGTGGTGCATGTTGCTCAAGATGTATTTGTTGTTTTTCTTTATGAATGAGTGTTTTTGTATATTTATGGCTGTGCTTCTTCTCCTCCTCTCTGTTCCTACTAATCAGTGTGTATATCCACCACTTTAGGACAACTGATGAGTCCCCAGAGCCAGCTGAGCCTTGGCAAGCAAAGTCACCTGTGTTAATGAACATTCATTTGAAATAATTTACATGGGAGATGCAATTTACAATATTTTCTATGTAAATTGCATGAAAATCAAGGATAATTGGGCGTTAAGTCATTCTTCTCAGTTCCTCTGGGAAGTAGCTGCATGAGAAAGGTTTGTAAATTCCACCCAATACAGCCTGATGTTCAGTTTCAGGCAGCTCTTTTAGAAACAAATATTTTTATTGATGCATTCTACATCCAACCCCCCTGACTTTTTTTTTTTTTTTATTGCTTTTGAGTGACCTGACATAAAACTGAAATTAACCCTTTGGCAAACTTTTCCTGTGCTAGACAATCTGTGTCAGTGCTGGATCTGCTCCTCAATATATCAAACAAAGCAATATTTACAGCCTTTGGGAGGAGTAAACACATGGAATGAATTCCTGTGCTATTTCTGATCAAGGCCCTGGGAAATGTGAGGACTTATTAAGGCTTTATGATGATCCTCTCCCATTTGTATATCAGACTTGGAAGCACTGTGGCTGAACCCACAGAAGTCTCCTTGAATCTTTTGTAAGACTTTAACTTCATTATCAGTGCAAATGGAATTAATAAAGGTTGTCTCACAAAGAAAGGTCACAAGTGGGCAGTTAGCATAAGTTTACAAAATCTTCACAGAGTCTGTTGCTACCTGGGATTATGGTGACATGCAAAGAGCTCTGATTGATCCTTGAGCAGAGAGCCTGTCATTTGTGCTTTACCACTCTGAAAGTCTTCACAATATTTTTGTGTCAATACTGAAATACAAATTGCAGATTTGTTTGCATGCCATAAAAAGAATGACTTGTTGTCCTGGTATCTGTCTTATTTGAGTTAGTCTTTGTTTTATAATGGATGTTTTGAATAGCAACCTTCAAAGTGAGCAAAGAATATCTGTAAATTGAGGCTGTGTTTTCCAAAAAGTGACATGTAAGTTTTCACAGGTGAACTGAACATTTCCAATTGCATGCACAGGAGGGTGACTGATGCAGTCTTTTGTCTGAGCTCTAGTTAAGGAGAGTCACAAAGTACATCTGTTTAGTTAGCAATCTTCTCTGACACTTCAGGGTGAAGGCATGGTAGTGATTCAGTCATTATTCTTTCCTAGTAATTTGTCTTGCTTCTAAAGCAAAATCATGTGCTTTAACCTTTTAGTGCATTTCAAAGCACACCTCCTTGCAAAGGGATTATTATATTGGGAGACTGGAGAACAAAATCCACCCTGCACACCTTCCCCATTCATTAGCTCAAGGGTGCAGAGTGTTGTGAGAGCTTTGGTGTTTCCTATCTGCAAGTCATGATGCAATGAGGAATGGTGTTTGTTTGCAGATTAATTCATTTTATTCAGGTGCAGCTTTAGGGAACGCTCGTACAAATTTAACCTTGCAACTGCACAATGAAATGTTAAAATCCAGCCCCCAAATCTACTGATTATGTAAGGCAGCACATGATATCAAACTCTGCATTTTAAACTGGCAGTAAAGGGTTGCTTTTCCAAATGCCATCTGCAAATGCTATAATTAGAATATATACTTTTCTTCTATAATTAGAATATATACTTTTCTTCTAAATCATTTAACAGTAACAAAAAGGACAAAAAACTTTCAGGCATAAATTTTCAGTAGCAATAAAAGCTTAAATATGCGCTGAGTCAAGATAAGAATTTTCCTTGTAGACATATTGTTAACACAGCCATCAAATTAGTTTGACATTGGCTCAGTAATGAGTGTTTAGGGTAAAACAGAAAATCAATCAGTATTGGAGTATCTATAAATTTATACACTGAAATCTAATTTAGAATCAGCTTCTCACATTTAAAATTGTGACGTAACATAAAGAAGGTTCTATTTGAATTTTTAAGTGAAACCCTTAACATTTGGGTTTCAACTGAGACTTAGCTGATGCTTTTCTTGCAGCATAATAGTAAATTATTCATTTAAATACACTGTAATAGCAACCAGCATCCTGTTACAGCACTGATGAGGCATACAGCAGCCTGAGCAGCCCAAACCCTCTTCCTAGAAAATCTTACCAGAGGCAAGGCTTAGGTTCCTACAGAATGTCCATAAAATTCCAGATACCATTAAATAGAGGCCCTAGCTTAAACATTTCCCTGGCTACCATCAATACTTTCCCAGTCAAGCTTCTTTGTGAGCATACAATAGGCAAGATGTCAATTTATTATATGATTTCTACACCTTTGTCTGCTAAAGCTCACAGCTTGATGTTGGCAGTTCAAGTCTTGAGAGACCCTTTAGCAGACTTGTCTTCCCTCTCTTGGGAAATGCTGCCTTAGCCCAGAAGCTCCTGCTTTAACATCAGTGGTGGTAGGTCCTGTCTGGAAGGATCTCTTGGAGGACTAATCCATTGTGCTGTAGGGTTGAGCTGCCATCTTCAACAACAGCCACAAATGTCCTGCAGTGAAATCCACCTACACAAGCACCATAGTTTAATCCAAGCACAGAGACAAATGTGAATGAGTCTATCATGTGCTCACGGTGTAATCTGAATTCCAGGGTTGTCTGAGTGCCACTGCTGCATTGCCTACTCACAGCTCCATAAAGACTACACCAGTGTATTTTGAGACCTATTCTGGGATTAATGTTCTTGTGCTGGCTCAGATGGAAAATATCAAACGGACAGTCAGGGAAACTGCAATTCCACAGCCTGGATCACTCCAGCTTTGCCATAGCCAAAGATCAGAGGGAGCTGCCAGTCCTGGAGCTGTGCTTTGATACACTGCAGACTCTGATAATTACCTATAGGAAAAGGGAAGATGGATGGTGACCTTGTGACCCCCCACTCAGTCCCTCTTAATCCCTCCAGCCATGTTCTGCAGAGGCAGGAAGGTCCCTCGATATATGTCTTCAGGAGAGTGAGGATGAAAAAGTTGCTTAAATGCCTGCAACTGTCACAGAAACACAAAGCAAGCAAAATGAATGTTATGTTTTTCAATAGCTAATGTTGCCCTTGATTCACTTTGCTTGCACAATGAGTCAGCATATATTTATTTCCATCTTAACATTCACTGTGTTAACAGTAATTTTGTTACAGGGCAAAAAAATTGCAATCAGAACCAGAGTTTCCAATAAAAGGATGCATTGCATTTGCTGCTTTCCCTCCACTGTCTTCTCTACCTCTCACCACCTTGGTCTATGTGAAGCAAAATTGTTTGAATGATTCATGTAGAGGCAAGGTAATTTCAGTGCCTGATACTGCAATATTGCTGTGCAATATGACATGTTAACCTGGTTAATGGATTATTTATTTTCATTAAATATTGATTATCAGTGGCTTATGCTGGAGTGCACTTTCCTGTTTACTGTGCAAGTAGCTATATGCCTACATTCTGTTATGTTAGGGTTGCTTTTTTTTAAGTTAACTGTTCTGTCTCATGAATTTTCATGTTTTGGCACTGACTGACATCTGCATACTAATTCAGCCAATAAGTTACATGTGCATTTCTCTGATGCAATTTTATACCTAATGCCTTCAAAAATCCCCGGAGCAAATGAGGGTTTTGTAATCAAGGATCCTGCCCTCAACTGACCAGGGAAGCTACCTCAAAAGGCTAGCACAAATTTCATGAAGGTTTCCTAAGTTCTATCACCCAATGTGCTGCTCCTCTGCCTGAACTCTGGCAGTGCTGGCAGTTGCCCAGGCAGCTTTGCTGCCATATTAGAAACAAAGATACAGAAGAACATTTACAGAAGAAAAGCAAAACCCCCAAAAAGTATTTCAGAAATCTTAATTTCTGCAGAATTCATTCACCCAAAAAGGTGAAGGAGGAGAATTTCTGAGCAGTTTTGTACTGTGGGTCCAGAATATGGTTTTGCATCAGCACCAGTAGTAGAACAATCTGCAATTTTAAGGCAAAACTAATTAAACCTCTGACCTGTGAAAGAAGTAAATTCAGAATAAACTTTTTTTTTCTTTTTCCAAGATTATATATGGCTGGTCTAGTGATCCAAGGCAGCACTACAAGTTTGGCATTGCAAAAAGGAGAATAAGGGATGTTAAGGTTTGCAATAGCACGGGAAGAAACCCCCACTACTTAAAAAGTATGACATGATTTTATTTTTTTCTCGGTATCTGTTACATTTCCTTTCAGATAGAACTCATCCAAATTGGGAATTTCCATTGCAAAAATCAGAATGAAATGTCAAAAATGTATCTCACACCAACATAAACTCAGACATAGGAATGCCAAAAAGCTTTTAATGGAGATACTGTGTCTCAAATACTGCATTCCAGTAACCTCAAACTATTTGATAAGGTCAGAATCCTTTGTTGTGACGTTATCATTTCTAAACTACTCTGAACAATCAAAACAACAGTAGAAAAATGTTAACATCTTGACCATACGTAGACAAAATGTTACGGGGGCTTTTAATTAAAAAAATATTGATGTATTTTATACATTTCCAGAAAATCATTTCAGGGTGGCTGAATGAAAAACTTCTTTGTCAGGAAATGCTTGACTAGTACCAGCTCCATCTGTTCGAGGAAATAACTTCCACAGAAAATATTTCTTCCTTAAAATGGCCTCTGCTGTTTTCGTATTCTTTAACTTGGTAAGTCTCAGAGATGGATGTCAAATTTTGCCTGTACCCTGAGATGAAATAATATCATGGACATGGGAGATGACATGCTGCAAATATAATAAGGTGAGTGTAACTTCTTTTTAAAATGTCAGTATGGCATTTTGAAAAAACCTAACTGATACCTTCATTTTCAGTTAAAATGCACAACAGTGGTTCTGTTTCCAGAACCCTACAAGAAAACAAGCTCATTGTAGGGCAATACAATAATAATAATGAGATTAGAATATAGCAATAATCCAATTAAATTATTAACAGCAGGCTAGTACTTCAAAGTGACCCTTGACTTTTATCTTCACAAGAAATAATAGCAATAACATTCTCATTAAAAGGAAAATAATTTGAATTTCAATGAAACCTTATTTAAAGTGTTGTGTACAATTTTGAACATAGAAAAATATGTGCAGCATCTCCTTAAAGGGAGTACAAGTGGTCAATAGGCCCCTGGGGAAATGAAATAAGGACTCCTGTCAAAACAATGAAACAACACACATTTGCAACAGTACAGAAAACCTGGTAAACATTTTTTTTTCTAGTGATAGTATTAGGTAGAAAACCTGAACAATGAGATTTTCGGGAATATTCTTGGAACATATTTCACACAGGGGAATTAAAACGTATTTTCTCTTTGAACCATAGCATGTGTAAGGGATTTATGTTGTTCAAAGCAAAACCCTAAGTGGACACTAATATCCTAATTCATCAAAGAATAAGCACAGGCTTAAATCCACCTTTATTTAGCAAAGCTCTTAGGAATGTGTTTACCTGCAGGAATATGCTAGTGGCTAATGAAATCTGCAGTATGTGTTTACAGGTACTGGAAAGGATTAGAAGAAATGTCTAAACTTGTTGAAAAGACATCTAAAGTGGCTCTGTAATTTGTTTCCTGCTACAAATGTCTTTGAAACCAAAATAAGCATGCTCTGACTTTTTTTTTTTCCCTGGGTTTAGAATATACTTGATGCTTCCAGCATTAGTATTTTTATGGTGCTTGAGATTGTGAAATACATTTCTGTGCTGAATGCACACTTCTGTACAAGATGAAGCAGGCTGGGTGTCTTCACTTTTGTAGCTTTCAACCAGCAATCAAATCTAAGGAATGGTACTCTGAAACTGATATTAACAGTGTTCTTGGGTCTATACAATGTATTTAACAAAAATACATTACTTGGCAATTTTTGCAGTGAGGAACCCATGCTTTGTAATATACATCTTCTGTGATGATTTAGGCTTATATTAGCCTAGTGGACAGAGTCATCTAGAATATTCTCATTTCTGGCATGTTTTGGTGCACAGGTGTGGAAGTTTTTGTTGTTTCTAGCTAATGCTGTTCTATTTTATGCATTCTGTAAAATAGCTCAGTGAAAAGGAGAGGGAAGCTTAATATAATAGACACTGAGGCAACGGCTGCAGACTTGTCTCCTCCATCCTAAGTGAATCAGCCCTTCAGCTAGAGAGTCTTACACTCCATCTCTGTAATTCACTCCATCAATTAATATTTTGTAAAGCCTTGCAAAGCATAATCACCTCCTCAAGGAAGAGCAGAAAGCACCACGCTGTTACCACAGCAGAGCAGCTGCCACCATTTCTCCCTGCTCCTAAGATGAAGGAAAGATATTTAAACCAGAAAGGGGCCTCTTTTGTCATAGGTAAGTTTCATAGTCGTTGAACTACCAAATAAAAATGGACATGGCTGCCACATTGCCTGGCATGTGGTGCTCCCCCTTTTACACTCCTTGTTGATACGCTTCCTCCTTGCCACCCATCTGTAATTTCCATGGCATGATAATTCTCAAAGTCCTCTATCTGGCTGACCTCCTCAGACTGCCTATATTTGTAAAGCTATTAAAAGATGTTATGAAGAGATGAGCAGTGCCTCTTTCCAGGACATGGTATTTATAGTCTACCCCTGACAGGTAACCCCTGGAGAGCAAGTGGAGTCACCGGAGCCCCTCTCTCCTGGGCTCTCTGGCATACTTGGCAGTATTTGCACATTCCTGGAAAAGGAGAACTCAGGGGATGTAGAAGGCAACCCCGGGGCCCAGCGCCAGACAAAATCTTTCCTTACTGCAACCGCACGTTGCCTGGAAAATGCAGCATCTGCTGGGGTGACATTTCCACGACACGAAGTGCACGGCAGGACAAGAGCTCGGGTTACCGGGGTTTAGAAGGAGGTTCTGGAGCTGCGCCACTTGGCAGATATGCAGGCACCTGAACGACTTGCTGGGAAACCCACTTTACTGTGAAAAAAAAATAAAAAAAATAAAAAAAATAAAAAAATAAAAATAAAAAAGCAGGTCTGAGCCACTTCTCCCCGGCACGACAGGGCAGATCTGAGTGTTCTGCTGTCCCACCTGCAGCTGGAGGAAACTGCACCTGGGACAGAGTGGGACGGCACAAAAATATTTCAGCAGCCGGCAGAGCAACTCCGAAAGAGCCCTTGGGAGGGCGGGGGGGGATGTGGAGGGGGGAAGAGATTGGGGCCGGGGGAATCCTCAGCAATTCTACTCCTCTAAAGTGACTTTTGGGGGAAGGAGCACAAGCCCTCCCGGGGCTGGCAGGAGCGGGGCGCGGCAGGGCAGGCAGCGGGGGAGGAGGGGGGGTGGCGGGGGGCGGGCGCTGCCAGCAGCCCTTCCCTTCCCGTCCCTTCCTTTCCTTTCCCTTCCCTTCTCTTCTCTTTCCATCCCCCGGCAGCTCTCCCTTCCCTCCCCTTCCCCGGGCCGGGGCTCTCGGCGGTGCGGTGCGGAGCGGTGCGGAGCGGTGCGGAGCGGGGCGCGGCCATGCGGGGTGGCTGAGCGGCACCAACTTTGCCGGGGAAGGATGGCTTCCAATTTCAATGACATCGTGAAGCAGGGCTACGTGCGGATCCGGAGCAGGAGGCTGGGGGTGAGTGCTGGCCCCCTCCTGGGATCGCCCGAGGGGTCCCTGCCTTTGGGCTTTTTTTCTTTTTTTTTTCCTTCCACTCCTTTGTCCTCCTCGTTTTGCAAACTGAGCTCCGTGGGTGTCTCCGCAAGGGAGACACGAAACAAAAAAACTGGGGGGGAGGGGGAGAACAATAAAGGCCCCTTAAATGCGCACATAAATATGTATATGCATTATACGTGTATCTTTTTTTTTTTTTTTTTTTTTTCTCTCTCTCCTGATGGGAGATGGGGATGCTGCCTGCCAGGAAATCTGTGCTGCCTCCACCTCCCGGTTCTGCCTTGCAGGCTGAGCTCCGCGGAGCCGCGCAGCCACCTCCAAGTTTGGGCCGGAGCCGCGGGGTTAGCGCGGAAGGGTGCGCAGGGGGCTCCGCCCGGAGGAGCGCTATGTGCGGGGGGTCGGGAGGCAGGGGGGGGACTGGGGGTGGAGGTGGCTGTGCCCTCAGGAATAAAGGACTGGGGTGCGGGGGAACTTTGGGCTGAGCTGTCTGGAGCTGCTGAGGTCCTGGGGTGGGGGCTGCTGCGTTTCAGGGCTTTAAGGTCTTGAGTGGGACAGGTAGAGACCTTGTGAAACCCTCAGGGCTTTTAAGTTCATTTGAGTTGTACAAAGTGAAAATCCCAAAAAGCTCCCTTTGGGGTCCTTATTTAATTTTAAACTTATTTTAAGGCTGTTTTTTGGCTGCCGTGGTGTGTTGTAGGTACTCGATGGGCAGTAGCTCCCCTGAGCAGACTCCCAGGGCCACTGCAGGGATGGCACTTACCTGCTCTACACCTCCTGTCACCCTTAGCAAGCCTACATGGCTTCGGGGGTACACAAACTGGAGGAAGGGTTTGTGTATATAGCATGTTTAAATTGGTTTATCTGTCTCTCAGGGCAAGAACTAATTTCTTGTGGTTACTTAAAATTGATGGATTGGCAATTCTGAATTGTTCACAGCCTTAGTTTTGCATCAAGATTTATTATAGAGAGTGTGTGGTCATTTGAAAGCTTTTGCTTGGCTCATTACAATTCCAGTTTCACTCTCTTGCTGTACCCATGTTCAGTGACTTCTCTACATTTGGTAGCTTGTGTCTCTGTGACTTGTTTGGAAACTGGAAAGCATTTTGAAGTGTTACAGCAGGCTGTTTTTCTTGTGACTGGACTTGCAAGCATAGTACTTCTTTCTTTAAGGACCACATGATTCTGTGACAGATGAAGATAATGTCATTATGAGAGACCTTGTAGTAAATCTAGCAGAATAAATGTATCATAACTAGCCTTTCATAGTTGAGCGCATATTAGTAGTCAGTTTACCCCAGCATAAATGAAGATTAAATGTTGACACATCTTTCCATACATGGACACATGAATAAGGAGAATTTAGCTCCAAGAGAGGTAAAAATTTTATTAATAACTGTTTTTTCTTTTATTAAGGCTTTCCAATACACTTTGAGGGTGGTGGTGAGGAAGTGTTTAGTGCCCTCGCAGAAGTGCATTTGACAGCTGAATAGAAAAAAAGAGGAAGAAATGGAGAATGACACTGAGTCTGTGAGAATGGAACAAACGTTAAAGGTTTACTTTGGGTAGACAGTTTATTTCATCTCATTCCTTCTAATTCCAAAAGTTCGTGTAATTATGAAGGGCTAGAAGGTGTGAAAGGAATGATGGAAACTGCTTTTGTGAAGAAGTGCAAGTGAAGTCTCAGAGAGTTCCCGTGGCTATAGATTTGTTAAAATTCAGAGCCCAGAGTTGCCATGAGCTGCCCTGGGCTCTGGACAAGCTGCAGAGACATCTTCCCAGTGCTATGGAGTATGTTAGGACAGAAGCCAATAAATGCTGTGATCTGGCTGAATCTGCTTTAACTCTGGTGATGGAGGCCTGTGCTCTGAAGGAGAGGTGGTGACCTGTTCAAATCTCCTTGCCCCATTTACCTGGCAATAAGGAGTTTCATCAGCTCCTTGTAGTTTTCATTTTAGAATGTTGCCCCCACTCCTTATGAGCAGGCTCTTGTAACATGGCTGCAGATTTCTTCCTAGAATTTGTATTTTCTGTAAGCTACTTAAGCCCAGCGCTCTGATTTTCAGCACCCAAGTAGAACCAGGTAACTGATTAACCTGAGTTTTTTAAAGGCAGGACAAGCCTGTGATGCTTGTGGCCCCCACTGCTGTATGCAGCCCCAGGTAGAACGTGGCCCTTCTCCTTGGGGTTTTTCCTCCTTGCTGCAGGTGTGGATGTGCAGGGCTGGTGCCAAAGCTGGCTGAGCACTTGGAGGTGCTGCCTGGCTTTGGGAAGAGCTTGAATTCAGTCTTACCCAGTGGCTGGTGGGAATTTGGCTTCCTCAGAGGGGAAGAAACTCTGCAAACAGCTTGCTTTCTGGTAGCTGTGTTGGAGAGGGCTGTGGGCCATCCAGGAGCTGGAGGTGAGAAGGGAAAAAAATACTTTAGACCTTAAAATACTAACTTTAAGAGAATTTTCCTGTGCCCTGAAAACATTAAGAAGGAAAAGCCTACTCCTACTGTGTGTAGGACTCCTGTTTGGTTGAGAAGGATTTCAGAACTGTGTGTGTGGTGAGATGTCAGTGGGAGTTATTAAAATACATTCCAATATTATGGTGGCACAGCTGTAATCAGTGCATTGTCTTTTCAGACTGAATTCAGCTTTTGGGTTTTTCTCTCTAATGCCATGGTAATTCCATCACCAAGGGAACTAGGAACAGAGCTTGTGTCTACAAATTATCTGAAGAAATGATTTTTGTGACTAACTGGGGTGCAGGTGGTAAATTTGGGAAGAGAAAGGGGTGCAGAAAAGTGGTTTGCTCAACACCAAACCTCTTTTGGAAGAAAAATGACAATTCTGATAGACACTACTTCATACTTTCAAGGTTGAATTTAGGCTAATTAGTTTGGTACCTGTTCTGTTTTTGCGCACTTTAAATATGTAAATTTAATTTAATACTATTTAATAGAATAGTTTCCATAGCAACATTTGTATCACATGTGTCTTCTGCAGAGCCAAATATATTCAGGAGAAACTGCACTCTTCCCGAATCTTTCCATTCTTACAGGGAGATAAAGAATTCCTGCACAGAGGAGGTTGTGTGCCTGAAAACTCTTGGCAGTGTAAAAGTAAAACCTTCCAGAGTTCCCCAAAACAAACCAACCCACTTTGCTCTGGAGGCAGGGCTTCCACCAGTGACCACTGGGCCTGTGTTTGGGGAAGAAGATATTCTGTTGCCCTGAGTGCTTTTGCTTGCAGCCACCTTTCATCTGATTAAGTGCTTTGTATCTTATATGAAGCAGAGGAGTAATTTAGTAGCATCTGTACCTAAAAAAGGTGCTTCTTTTGTGCTTGCTTTCAAATCATGTCCTGCTCTCTGATACAGATGTCACCTTTCTGAGGGGGAATATATTATGGAGAGGTTTGCTTTCCTTAACAAAAGCCAATTTTCGTGCTTTCAAGCAGAGAATGTCTCTGTTAAGGACTTGTACATATGCACACAGCTGTGCAAAGCCTTGTGGAGTCTCTTGCTTTGGGTCTGCACAGTACTTGATTGACTAGAAAACATTGGCTTCCAGAAACATTCTCTCTGGCTTGCTTGGAAACTGAGTATCTTCCCCACCCAGGGTTTGGTTTCCCCAACCTTTGTCTACTAAGAACACATCTGTCTTGTGTGCAGGCATTTCCTTTGTATCCTCATTTCTCAGATAGCATCACTTTTAAACTGATTAATGTTATAGTTCTCTCAAAAGATGAGCTTCATTCTGTGTACTTCATTCCATGATGTTTTGACCTGTTGTAAGACAAGGTGGCAAAGCTCTGTGTATGCAATATGAGGAGACTGTTACCGAGCAATCTTCCAGGAAAAATCTAACAGCAAGGATGGACAGCATCTTTTAAATTTTTAAGGCTTAAAAATAGATGTGGAGCCATCTACAGTAGTTTTTGCTGTCATGTGCTCTTCCCTCTTGTCACAAACTTTCCAGTGCTAAAGGACTCTGTAACTATCTTAGTAATAAAAGTCTTAAGATGTCTTTACTCGAGAAGACTTTTGACTTGAGAAGTCTATCCTATGATGCAATATAAGTCTAGGTTAAAAAACTGTGCAGTTGTTTACATATTTATGGCTTTCATTATACAGCAAAGAAATGCCTTATAATGATGCTTTCACATCACAACTTTTGCTTGAGCAAATGGCTCTTTAACATTAAACTATAGCTGTTCCCTGGCTATTCACGTTGTTTGCCTCTTAATTTCAAGTTAAGATAGAAGAATTGGAGCTGTAAAACAACTTTGGCTCTCACAGGTGTAGAAGTAGCCTTCCCAAGCTTAAACACATTTTCTTCACAAAGAATTCAAGAAAACACTAAAGATCATATATATCTAAAAGCAGAATAGGAAATGGTGAAATAATCTGCGTATGAAAATTAAGGTGACCTGTATTTTAAAAGAGGATTAATTTTTCTCCTTTATAAAAGGCAGGGTTATTAAAATTAGAACAATGTAGGACAGCACATGCTGCTGAATTAATATACATAGGTTACTGCTTCTGCATGACACAGTACTTAAAACAAATAGTCCTGGCAGTTTGTTTGTTAGAAAAACCTCAATGTATTTATCTTTCTAGAGCATATATTATTGCTAACTAGATACACTGGATGTTTATAACCCAGAAAAACAACCTAAACACTAAAAATAACATGTACAGCTCTCAAAACTGGACATTATTAACAAGCAACCTGATTTATTTTATAATTGCCATGACTTTATAAAGCTATTTTCTGGATGTGGAAGTCTAGGATTCTGCTCCACAAGTTTGCGTTGCTATCAGATTATTACGGGCCATTAAAACCACTCATTTGGGAAGATCCATTGACTTTATTTGAGCTGTGCTAACAGCTAAAGGCTCTCTTCCTAAAAATGCAGGTCTCTGCAGAGACTTCTCTATCTGTTTGTCAGAGAATAAAATTCATGGAGAGGGAGAGAGGAGTAAAGTGGAGGGTTTTTTTTTACCTAGCAATCTGTTTCTTGTACCTCTGTCTGGCAAAGGAAATGCTGCTAACATATTTTTGCAGAATCCTGTCTCATGAGGTATCTTCCACTTTGCACTTTGGAGGCGTGGCACAGAATTGCTCTGCACTGGGATCTGTTTAACAACACTTCTAATTAAGTCCACAGTCTGCACAGCCTGCTCTTGGGGTTGTGTGTAACCCCATCTGTTGGAGGCACCTCCTTGTTATGCAAGGAATGATTAGCCTCATGGCTATTAGAGTGGGCTCTACAGAAATGTGGGCTGGATCCAAGAAAAAATCTGAACACCCAACGTGAGGATTTAGTGGGGTTTTAGCAGCTGAGTCCCCAAAGTACAAGTCTGATGTCACTTGTGTTTGTCCATGGGAGTTTCCTAAGGACACAGGGGTCTGACAATGTCCTCTGGGGTTTCAGTTGTGACAGCCACCTTTGTTGAAGATGGAAGAACTCTTGCCTATACCTGTGCCACAAAGGTGGTTTAAAGAGCTGAAGCAAGTTGAGCCCAGACCTCTTCTTTCCAACCACTCATTTTTTGGAGCACTTTCCTGGCTATGCTGGAGGGAATGTGGCTTTGAGGGGTTCAGTGCTGCTTCTGTGCTCTTGCCCTGACTGATGGAGCAGCATAATTTGATTTCTTTTTTTTTTTTTTTTTTTTTTTCTTTTCTTTTTTGCCTCTCCATGTCAGCTTGGCCATGATTAAGTGATTTCTCATTACAAGGGTGGCCTTATGCAAGTGCTGAATAGCATCAGAAATGTAATAACTGTTAAGTGGGATCTAACTCGGAATGATGGGAAGGATTAAAATCAGAAGTTGCACTTCTGGAAGCAACTATTAAGGGTCACACCAACCTATAGTCAAAAAAGTTAGCGTGGGTGTTTTTTCTTAGGACACTGTTTAACACTGGTCTGAACCAGCTTAACCAAATTCAGTAAAGTTTTGACTGTAGTGAAAATGGGGAAGTAAAAATTAGTAAAAATTAGTAGTGTCTCTTCTGAGAGCTGTGACTGCTGGATAACAGTAGACTTGTTCTCTCTTTAGCATTAACCTTGGTAAGGACAGAAACTAGATCTGTGAGACTCCCTTTTCTTTGTGTGATAGGTCTGACTAGCTCAAAAAGTTGTAATCCCATCAGTGTGATAGAATGTGGTGTAAGTGGTATCCTCCAGTGCAGAACCTGGGCTCTCCTCACTGGCTCCAGAAAAGGAATTTGAGGAACTTGTTGTAGTTTTGTCTTCAGCTTGTGGCTGGGGAGAAAGCTGACATCTTCACAGTTTTGAAACATGGAGTAATGACTGCAGTATTTCCATATTTCTGGAATGACTTAAAAGCTTAATGGAAAATAATTCGTAGGTTTTTGGACTGAATTCATGTTTTAACTGCAATGTTAAAGTTAGATGTTTTTTTATATTTAGGAAATGAGTGAAAGCTTCACCTAAAATTAGGAGGATGTTAATCTGTTTGGTATTTGAGTATTGCATGGGAAGTTGCATAAAGGACAGTGGGTATATGTTAGATTTAAGTAGAAAAATGCAACAATTTTGTGCTGTAGACTGTTCCTTATTATATCTAATGTTATTGCATGCACATGCTTTAGGTCTAGATGGGTAATCTGATTCATGCTTGAAAGTTTGGAAAAACTTGTGGATAAAGGTTTGGACTTGTCCAGTTTTTAACTAGAGCGGAATGTTTTGATTCCAAAAGCTGAAAAGAGGTGAAGGATTTTCTGTTCTTGATTTTTAATTAAACTGACTTTTGTAAAAACTTCATTGAGAAGATCAGCGAACATAGAACATGACATGTACTTTTACAAGTTTTGCATATGCTGTTTCTGTGAAACCCTGTAGGAGGAGAGGTAAAATGGGGGAAAGACAATCTGCAGGACTGGAACCATATGGTTAACAAGATTGGTGCTTGAATAAGAGTGCCAGAAATTTAATATAAGAATTTCAGAGTATGAACTGTGAAAACTAGAAACAAGAATGATGTAAGGCTGGGGGTGGGGAAGGAGAGGGAAAAGTTGTCTCTATCTACACTTGAAACACCTTTATTAATAAAACTCCTGTGTTTACCTGTACAGCTCCTTTTAAACTGGAAGCATTGAGGCAGAGAAAAAATGAACAGATTTCTTGTGTACTGACTTCAACCTACATGATATTAAGTCTATTGAATATTCATATTTTTAGTAAACTGTTAAATAAGGTGTTGGAACATATTCACAGATATTAAGGCATATTACTGCTTGGAACTTGTCTGTGGCAGCAGGGATAGGATCCAGGATGTTGCTTAGAAAGCTTGAGTTTTTATCCTTCAGCTGGTAAGGGAAGGAATACCAGGCAATGTCATTCAAAACCTAATGCAGCTCCATCTGGCTGCTGGCATTGGGTCTGTCAGCCCAGGAGCAAGTCCCCTTTGGATATTCTCTGGCACAAAGTTACTGGATTGTCCAAGTGAGTAGGTGTCTTGATGCCAGCTTACCTCTGAAACTGAAGCAAAGATCCTTGTAGCAAAGAGTTGGAGGAAAAGTAAGGACTGTTTGTCTTTGGGGAGCTGTTAATTTTGTGTGATCTTTGTGTTAGAGGATCAGGGTGCTTAGCATTGTATTCAGGATGAGTTAAAATGAAATTTTGCAACTCCCATGGTAGAATTACATTGTATTGCTTAAGGTATTTTAATTTTTGCCTTGTGCAAATATGATGGAGAAACAAGGGTCTGATTTCCCATGGCACCCTACTTCTCATCACACTGCTTTTCCTATTGAGTTTGATTTTGGGGCAGCATTCATACACAGCCCAAGCTATGATTCTAAACTGAGATGGAGAATCTGGAGGTTTGTGTATCTTAAAAATAGGCAAATCTGATTTTGAGGATTGTGTGCAGAGAAATAAAAGAGAATATAATTTAATTCTAAAAACTTCCATCAATATCCCAAAAAAACGTAGAACTGTTTCACTTTTTTTCCAAGAGGTACAAAGTGGGAGATTATGCAGATCATGATTTGAGTATGAAATTCCTCTTTTGATTGTGGCATTTTTTAAGAGCAGGAACAGCTTTTCTTGTGCTTTTCAGCCTATGTTTCCTGGTAAATTACCTTCCATGTTCTTCTTTGGAAGATTTTTTTTTAACGGGAACAAGTGGTTCTTATCTGTCTGTTGGATGGAATTTCCATTTTAACAAAACTAATGCATCACCCTGTTTCTTCTGTTTTTATCTCAAACACTTCCTTCCTTGTCTTTGGCCAGGTATGGGTCCTAGTTCTGCATTTGCACTGTTTGCTCTTCCTTTGCTAGGTCTGAAAGTTTTCTGGAGGTGGCTTCAGTAGCTGCTGCACTTACGGAAGGGTCTGAGTGCAAAGGCAGTGAAAGGAAAACATAATTATAAATGGGTGAAATTTAGTTTTTAATGGTTTTTGATACCTTTTCATCATCAGTTTATTACATGGTGTGAAGGTAATTCTCCTGCTGGTGTATATGGGCTTTATCTTGAAGTTAGATCAGTGATGAAGGAAGGTTTTTGCATAGTTGGTGGAAACATGTGGAAGAATGTAACAGATGTAAGGGCTGGACCTGAGACCGACACATTAATTTGATGTTTGTGTGATTTTAAGTATACTATGGAAGTTGATGGCCTGTTCTGTTATCTTCTTGTCTGATTTCATCAAGTGCTGTTAGAAATACCAGTGAAAGTTCAAGCTATTGAAACAAGAAGTGGTTTTTTTTCTCCCTTTACTGACAATAGTGTAACCAGTTCCAATTCAAAATAGCAATACTGTGAAATCAATGATATTTCTTCCCAGTAGCATTAATGGGGAAGATTAAGTTGTCCCTTTTCTTACAGAGTGATGTTTATCTGGGGAGCTATCAATGTCCTGTGGTCAGCAAAGGAAAAATTCCACTTAATGCTCTCACTAATGTCTCCCTAGCAGTGAGGAGGGATGTTAACTGATTGTACTGAATTAACTGCGTGCTGTTGAGCACTGCACTCTTGGCACAGTTTTTATGGTAAAATACAAGTGCCTATTCTCTGTGAAATGAAGTATTGTAAATTAAGGTTGTATTCTGCTAAGCTTTTGCAGACCTGTGTTATGCAGCAGTCATAGTTTCTTGAGGATGCAGTCTACCTAAATGTGAATGAACTCAACTCT
Organism: Phaethornis superciliosus; assembly: GCA_023637945.1. Taxonomy (NCBI): domain Eukaryota; kingdom Metazoa; phylum Chordata; class Aves; order Apodiformes; family Trochilidae; genus Phaethornis; species Phaethornis superciliosus. The sequence goes on from JAJQWJ010000019.1 coordinate 8,704,248, forward strand.
TGCTTTAGTTAGTACTACACAACGGGGACATGAGGTATTAATAGATGTTGGATTTGTCCATTTGAGCTAATGTGAAGCTTAGCCTAAAAAAATGCAAGAGGACTGCAAGAGAGAGTGGAAATCTGAAGTCTACTGGGGAAATAAGGCTCTGGGATCCTTATTTTAAGCTGTGTTTCTTTAAATCAGTATTATTCCGTCCTTCCCAAAACAAAAAATAATCCAATAAACAAAGAAACCTTTCTCCCAGCCTCAGTTGCACCTTTACTAGAAAACTGACAAAATTTTTGTTTTAAAATATTGGACAAACTGGTGACATGTTTTATCTCATTGGGAGCTTTAAGGTTCTAGCAGAGCCATGGATTGCTGATGGGCAAGGTCACAGGCTTGGACCCAGGATGGGGTCTACTTACAGGCCCCCATGGGCTTTCTGCTCCAACTCGGATGTTTTTGTCCCCATACCTTTGGTAATTCAGGATGCACTGAAGGTTGGCATGCTGAAGGTTGTCAGTGCTTGAAAAGGGAAATGCATTTTGACTGCAGTGAACTTCTCCCTGCAGCAGCTTTGAACTGAGCACCAGCCCATCTAGCAGTCCAAGCAAATGACTTCAATTGTTTGCTGCAATCTTTAAGGCAATGGCTGAAGTGCTTGTTACTGTGTTTTAATGGGCTGTAATTCTGTCACTTTTAACAAAGTACTATATTTAGGTCAAGTCCATCTTGCAGTGACTCACTTGACAATGTTATTTGCTCTTTCATGCTGATTCATTTTGATCTTAAAACTGATTCGAGCTCCAGAGAGGTTGGGGGAATGACCCGTAGCTCACTGTATAGCTTTGATGTCAGGATTGAAAGAAAAATGTGGAAGAAGCGGAGTTTACCTTGTGTTGGGACAGTACAATGAACTAACCTTGAAACTTACTTGAGATCTGGAGGGTTGTCTGGATGGATGGGAGGTAATGTATTTGTCACGGGAAACCCGTGATGCTTTCTGAAGCTTGCAGTTAAATTAAGTGGTGAATGGCAGAGTGACAGCAGGCCAGAAATGGGCAGTCATACCCATCTGTTAGTTATGGGCTTGCAGGGCATTTGTCATCCTTGGCTCTCCAAGCAGCACATAACAAACATCATTAACTGAATTTAACAGGTGGGCAAGTGGCAACAGGTACAGCTGAAGTGTTTGAGCCCTATGCTGAAGGCTGTCAAACTAAAACTCTTCTCCCATGTCTGGCTTTGGCTGCTGGCAGCATGAAGCAGGTCCTCTTCTGCTGAGACTATGGCCTGACCTGTGCACTCTCTGCCTTGTTGTGTCTCATTACATGTAAGCTGAAAATTACATGTCCAGCTCTTTCAAATGGTTATATGCTCTGGGGGCTGAAACAGTGCCTGTTGCTGGGAGTTTCTGAGCAAGTACAGTTCATCTTCAAATGTGGATCAAGTCCCATCTGTGCCTTCTGATGTCTGGGTGCAGGAGAGCATCCTCTGAGCATGGCTTTAGCGGGTGAACTTGTGTTCTTGTTAAAGCTGTGAGTGGCTGTTACCAAAGGTTAGTGCATGTGTGCTCTGCAGCCTCTTTACATCTCATGTACTAATTAGTGAGCTCCATGAACTGTTAATGAGCTGCATAGTGCTATTTTCTCCCTATAGCCCATATAATTAAAGTAACCAAGTCAAATACATAGAGACAAAAGAATAATTCCAAACCACAATTCACTGCAGTTTTTTAATGTCATTTAGCAGTTACCTACATATAGTACAATATTAAATTTTGTTCACAGACGAGGTCAGAAAAAAATCATCTTAAAGTGCTAAACTCCTTTCACAGAAAGGATTAAACACTGTTAATTCACTGGACCACACTAATGGCCAGACCCAGCAGGACAGCACATCCAACTGCACTCTGTAGAGCTCAGCCAGCATGAGCTCACTGCACAGAGTCACTTCAGAGTCTATATTGAAGCCTTTACTCTTTTTTCTTCCTTTAGTAGCTAGGGTACTAAGCTGATTTTTCTCCTGTCCAGTTCCATGCCTAGAATTAACTTTACCCATATATAAAGCTTGGTAGATGTTCAGGGAGCCAAATCATAAGCTTAGATGCAGACTGACCTTTTTTAAACTATCACTAGCAAGAGGGTTTCTGCTGTAAATGTCTCTTGGTACTTGGAGGGACTCTAATGACCTAGCAAAAACCAGAATGATAATCTCTTCTGTATATGATTTAAAAAAAAAAAAACAAAGCAACAAAACAACAAACCAGCAGCCCTATACCTTGAAGCCTGTACGTCAATAAACAGGGGCCTGAAAGTAGAAAGTTTTTTGAGTAGTGATCTCTTTCTAATGAGACTGCATCCAACTCATCCTTTTTGTATGGAGAGTAGACTGGAAGTTGAAGTCTTGCTTGTAATGTCTTTTAGGGCCTAAAATGGATAGAAGAAAGTCACTCAAGAAACTAAAAATATTACTTCAAGTTCTGAATTGCTCTCCATCACATCAGAGAGCATGACTGCTCATCCCCTACATCTCCTGTGCAGCTTATTACACAGTGTAATTTATTTACACATTAGTTTATCAAAAAGTCTTCTGTGAGTTGCATGTAAGGAGCATCTGCCAATGCAAATTCAAGGCACTATGCACAGAGCAGAGAAGGGAAAGAAATTACTCCTTTGCAGAACACTTATGATAATCATGTTGGATAAGCAAATCCTAAATTCCAGCCCTATTTTTTTTTTTGAATTAGCATTTTGCATTAGTAGCTATCTCCATTCCAGGTGTCAACCTCTTGGGTGTCCTGTGTTCCCAGTGCCCTTTCCCTGCCCTTTGAGGTCCAGAAAGCTGTTTTAGGTATCCTTCCAAGTCTGGTGGCTTCTCTGCCCTGGCTGGACTGGACCATAGATTATCCAAAGCCCTCAAAATATATGTCAGAGATATTTCACTGGTGCTTCATCATCTGTAATTAACATGCCTCTGAACTCAAGGCTTCCAGCTGCTGAGTACATAAAAAATGTGAAGGGGTACACTGCTTCTAAGCTACTTTATTGACAGTTGCAATAATTCTCTGTAGAGGGCTTTCACAAGTCCCTGGATGTCCCTTTTAATAGTAATCTTACACCAATCTGGAATGCATCAGCAAAGCCCTTCAGTGATCTTGCATCTTGCCAGGGGTGACCAGTGGTAGCATTTTTGTTGTGCATTTTTTCACTTCATCTGAACCAATGACTGATACATAGCAGTTACTGTAAAATGCTGCTTGTGCATTCCAGTCACCATCCATTGTAACAGAGCATCGTGTAGGCACAAGATAAAATAAAGGCTTCATTACTAAGTTGTTGGGTAATCTTGGGTGAGCCATTTTACTGCATCTATAGGCTCCAATCCAGCTATTTGGTGTTTTGAACTAAGGCTGGAGGAATGGCTTTGAGTTGTGAGCCTGAACCATTAAGAAAAATCTCCCTTCTGGTTGATGCAGTTCCAATTGCAAGGGAAGAGGTAAAAAGAGATTTTTGAAGAGGAAAGACTGATTAAAATGCCTTATATTTTAGAGCAGTAGGCATCTGTTGTGACTTGCATTGGTAAGTGTAGCAGTAAAAGAAGGTGTATAGATTCCTAAAGGTCTGCCAAGCATTTTTTGCACACTGTTTTTTAGCAAGTTCTGGCCAGTGCCAAAGCAGGATTTTGTAACTTGATGAAAAAACTTTGCAATATTGTTAATTCTGAACAGGCACAGAGACAAGATTACAGCTTCATTCCCTATTAGCAGCTGTGGATGATTTCTTACTGTAAAATATTGTTTCTGAAGATGTGTACTGAATGAGAGGAAGGAGTGAGGTTCATCTCTCCACAAGTGTGTTTCTCAGGGGAAGGAGACATCTAGGTTATTTTCTTTAGGCCCCTGGAGAAGATAGCTTGATGTAAACCAACTTTGATTTATGTAGTCATTATAGCCTGATCACAATGAATAATGCAATATCTCTTACTCATAACACACTCACGTTAAATGGGTGTTCTGGGAGAGTAAAATTGTCTTGTTGCCAAGTGCAGCAATATCTTTGCAGGCAACATGGGGGCAACTTTACTGATGATTTTACAAAACCAGTGAACTAGTCTACATTTCCATGCACCATTTAAGTCCTGCTAAACACATTTCAATGCGACTTAAATATGTTTACAGCTATCTGGTTCTTTCTAGTAATCCACCTACTTGTAAGTTTTTTATATATACATAGTGTTTTTTTCCAAATGAAATACAGCTGAGCACAGCTGCTAGTGTAGGGTTGAATTGGGCACGGGACAAACATGAGCTGGAAAAATAGAGAGAAGTCACAACCTTATGGAAGAAATATATTCAAAATAAGTAATTCTGTTTGGTGAAGTCATGGAAAGATTGTTGAGTCTTCTAGAGCCACACAGTCCTATTCAACAGGGCACATAAGGCATCATCATATTTGCTGATACCTGGACCTCTTTACTAGAAAGAGTTCTCCAGTTTTTCATGGAGAAAAAGCTACCTTGTGGGTGTCTGCTTCTTCAGACATGTCTGAGGAGTGAATATAGTTAAATGAATGAGCTGCAGTCTGCCTGTTGGCAGTCTTTCATTTTTCTAGATGCAGAACAAGATTCTAGGTCCAGTCACTTCACAGATTTCATTCTGTCTGGGAATTCTTTTTCAGGGTACTTCACCTTTTGAATCAACAATGACATGTTAATGCTTTTTTTTTTTTTTTTTTTTTTTTTTTTAATTTTAATACAGGAATGAAGATCCCACACTAGCTGCCTAATTCCTTGTGTGAACAACTCACTGGCAGAGGGATCTTGTACCTGTAGCTCCAGCCTGCTGGAGACTCTTTGGCAAAGTTCAGCAAAACCAATTAATTTTCTGTATGCAACTGAGGTACTTCAGTTGCTGAGCTATCTATCTGTTCTGGATAAAGTGACAACACTTTTTTTTTTTCTACAAAAAAGGTATTCAGAATACTCTGGGAGAAATGTCTTGTGCTATTGTGCTCTGCTTTTACTAGGTTGTCTGTAGAAGACATCAGAGTCACAAACAGCAAGTTCCTGGCAATAGCCCAGGCTTTCTTGTAATCATCCCAAGCTGCATGATAGTACAGCTATTGCTTTTAAAAAAGCAAAGTTTGGGATTTTTTGACAGCAAGTTAAGTGTCCCTGTAAATGCAGCTCATTGGAATTCTTTGTTTCAGGGCAGAGAGCAGGAAAACTCAAGATGGGAATAAAATAGGGCAGTTTTCCCTGAAGGCTCACTTCTTGTTTGCAAAGGAAAAAATTGCTAGATGAGATTTTTACTGTCTCTAACTTCTCTATATTCCTTTTAAATAACAAACAAATAAGGGGTAGGATTGTTTGGTCCTGAAGCAGGAAAGGCTTGCTTTGCCATAGTGTAGTGGAAGCCACATACTTTAGCTTTTAAAAATAGACAGTTTTAACCCCTCTGCCCCCAGATATTTAAAATAGCCTTCCCCCTACAACTTCTAAGTATTTGGCTATTTTCAGGTCCTTTTGTAGATCAGTTGTTGAACAGAAGTATTGAGGGATGGGGTGAACTTAGGGCTGAAATACGAATGGTTGTTTCTAAATTCAAATGTTTGTTTCTTACGCTGAATAATCTGTATTTAATGTATAATGAAAAAATCTAGCTTTTACTTGCTTTTCTGTTCAGCTGGGAGGTGGTGAAGTCAAACCTTCCTCCTCACATCCCTTGCCAGGATGGTCCAGGGCTTTGGGTCATCATGCAGGAGAGCTTCTGGGTTCAGTTTTCCTCTCTGCATGAGAGTATTCTGGAACCACAACTGAACAGTTGTGGAGAAAGTCAGGAGAAATTTTTCCACTTTAGTCAGTCAGTTTCCATCTGAGGTTAATAGCTCCTTTGCTTCACAGTGTATTCCTAGCATCAGAAGGAGCATGGGAAGGGCTGAGCAATCCTGCCTGCTTTTGAAGGCATAGCACTGAGGGGCAGGAATTCAAATACTCAGATTGCATCATTCCTTTGAAGTCACTCCTTCTTTGACTTCAGTTGTGGTAATGATTTATATCAGCTGATCTTTAGAGCCACAAATAGAACTGTTTTGACATGACCTTGGACACCCATGCTGGATCACCTCTCTGGGTTTCAGATGATCCACTTCATTAACATTTGCATTATATCCCTTGAGTCTTATGCTCGTTCCTGTTTGATGGGCTGTTAGAAAATCAAATTTTAAGAAGACATCAGAGGAAGTAGTTGCTAATTTTTGATACCTGAATTAAATTTTGAGTTAGGCTTTCTCAGGTGATCTCACAGGGAGAGCTTTGTAAGTTTTAGGTGTTATGAAAATGACAGCTATTACTGTTCTCTCTCAGCACATCAGATCCTGATTTGCTGTTTGGATTATCTAATCACTGTCAGCCCAAGTGGAGTGGAAGTAATTACAGCAATACTTTCAACTAATTCCTATTCATGGAGTAGTAGTGAAAATGTTGATTTGAGGGATAAATGAGCTAAGTATTCATGACAGAATAGGCACCTAAGAGCATTTGGGTCTGGTTCTTGTTCCTGCTGTCAAACAGCTGCAGCAATATAAACAGTTCACATGCCTGTCTTTGACATGAAGAAATAATGACAACTCTCAGACACGTACTAGATCGTGATGGCATCAAAGATCCAATTACTTGCTGTATGTTGTAAGGCATAACAAGGTCTATGATTAGCTTTCTGTCTTGGGCACAACATTATCTCTTCCATATACTGATTGTGTTAAAAAGCTTTTAGTGCTCTGAGGCAGATGCTGCTGAATTGGTTATTCACAGAATCATAGAATGGTTTGGATTAAAAGGGACCCTTAATGGTCATCTAGTCCAACCCCCTTTTTTTTCCAGAGGAGGAAGTTCAGGAGACAGAGTTTCACAACCTGACTTTTAGCCAAGTGAGCATCATGAAGTTTGTATTTTAAAGGTGTAGTTACTTGGGTCATGATGCTGTTGTCCTGAGGCACTGGCATAATGTATTCTGGGGACAATAAAGGACTCTATTGTTAGAGGATTGTTGGAATAGGGGTTTGGGACCAGCTTAAAGACCAGTACTTATGTTGTAGGCTGATTTGAGTTTTGTGTCCTTGGAGTTAGACATGTAACAGTTGGGATTTTTTTTTCTTCTTCCCAGTTGTGATCTAAATCCACATTTTATTCTTGGATTAGTCAGTGTTAGACTGCAGTTTAAATTCCAGTAGCACTAACTTACAGATATCTACCATGCTTGTCTGGAGTTGATTGTTAATAGTACTTAGGCTCCTGGTGTCATTTGGAAGGGCCATAACCATCCTGGGCTGGTGCCAAGCTGGAGGCAGAGAAAACCTTTTATTTGCTCATTTGTATTCTCCTGTTCTGCCCCTAATTCTGTGTGCTGATGAGCTTTGCTGTTGCATCTACAGCTTTGAAATACTTGCTGATCCAGAGAGGTGCTTCTGAGTGCAGCTGGTCTGAGTAGGACATCAGCATCTTGCAGTTGGTGTCCCTGTGAGTGTTGTACAATGGCAAATGCCTTACTAAAGGATTCTGTTCTCTTCTATGGGCTTCTGACTGTTAAAGCTAGAACTGTAGGTTTTTGAAAAGCAAAGTACTCAAACTTTTGATAGTCTCTTTTGAGTGGGGTTTTTCTTGTTCAGTGTGATGAGGTTATCTGGGCCCAGCAAATGAGGTTCTCAGAAGGCACATCAGAAAGTCTGTTCCAGTAGAAGTGGGTGCATATCTCAGTTGCTTTTTTGGTGGCAAGTTGTCATTTTGGTCTATGTCTAGTAGTTGTTGGACAATTCAGTTCAAACCCTTGCATTAAACAGAACAGGTCGAGTGGCCAATAAACTGGAAAACTGGAAGAAAATCTTGATAGGTTCAGCTGGTGCCTGGCATCAGAGCAGCCTGGTCATATGCTGAATGCTTCTGCATACAAGTGGGCCATGAGTGCTCACATGTGAAGCAGAATAATAAAGCTGGGGGGTAGTAATTGGTTCCCTGAACAGCTTTACAGAAACAGCTAGATCCTGGCAAAAGAAGAGCAGCTAGTCAAAGAACAATCACTTTTGGGTACAGAAATTAAGTTATAGCCACTTTTGAATACCTTGGGTAGAAACCCATCAAGGGTTCAGAGGATGGAATTGTCTGCTGGGGAAAGGGAGATGTTTTGATGGATCTCATCACTGATCACTGCTGTGAATTGCACTGAAGCACTGCCAGACTTGTGAACTATTATATAATGTCTGATAAGTTTTCTTTTGTTTTGTTTTCTTTGAAATCACACTAATTTTGGTGGCAGTTTTGTTTATTTCCAACTTAGCAGGTGTTACTTTGGAATTACTGATTGAATGTAGGCTGTGAACAGTTGGCAAGCCTTGTAATTCTTCCCTGCTCTGCAGACAGCATGTTATGTAAGGTGAGAGCTATGGTTTGGAATGCAAGAGGATGCCAGAAAATGCACCACAGTTAAAGGATGGGTGGGAAGAGTGGAAGTGGTGGCAAAAATTTGAGATAAAGTGGCTTAATGCTCTGCATGGGATGATGACTTTTCAACCACAGAGACAGAGTCTGCCCCAAGTGACTTGCATTTAAGTTCAAATGTATCTTGAAAAGAAAACACCTGTTGTCAGAATGGCCCTGGGTTCTACTGTTAAATAATCTTTTTCATTACCTAGTAAGTCTGTTCCTTCTTCTTTATGTATTCTCATTTCCTTACAGTTTTTATCTCTCATGCTTCTGTGATGGAAGGTCCAATCCCACCTGTCCACTCAAGCTTTCTTCATGTCTGTCTTAAGCATGCAAGACTGGAATCAGTAACAAATCCATATGGAAGAGTGTGTCCCTTAATTTCTAGAAAGCTGGAACCTAGAAAGCCCTGCTTTTGCAAGCACAATTATAATTCTTTCTTCCTAGCACCTTCCAAGCAAGCATGCACTGTCTTCATAAGAATTTCTGATTGAATCATAATTCAAAAGAAATAGGATCTGTTAGCTAGATTTTATGTTTTGTCTAAGCTACTGAGAGTCATTAATTGTAGCTCCAGAGCAGCAGCTGATTTATGAATTTAACTACTGTGCTGGTATTAGTGCTATTTAAGTCACTGGAGATGTCAAGTTTACTCTCTTGTGTTTCTAGATTTACCAGAGATGCTGGTTAGTATTCAAAAAAGCTTCAAGCAAGGGGCCAAAGAGGCTGGAAAAATTCTCAGATGAACGAGCTGCTTACTTTAGATGCTATCACAAGGTAAGACAGTAACATGACTGTTCCTTAAACTTATTTTTTAAATGAAGAATTGGGAATAAAATGTGAATTGACATGTATTATTGAAAAGTGGAACTTTTTTTTTTTTTTTTTACTAAACCTACTTTTATGGTCCTTCATTCAGTGGAGTAAAGGCAGAGAAGTATTCTATTTTCTGCTTTGTAGCAAACATCTTGCTAATGGAAAATTACTGTATCTTTAGAGATGTCCTTTCCTCTTGTCAGCCTTTTAAAATCAGATCTGAAATGCTTTGCAGTTACTACTACTCTTCCTATTTACAGTAACAATTGTCCATGGTAACATGTGAATTCAAAAAGCTGTATGCTTACAGATTTCCACTTTACTATGATTTTACATCTGTGGGAACACAGTAGACAGCTACTGGAATGAAGGAAAGCATGCAAATATTTTTGCAATGATGGTGTGAAAACCTTTGCTAAATTCACTAGTATTAAAAAAGTGAATTTTTTCCCTCTAATCTCTTCTGCAGACTTCTGTGCATATTCCATATTCATCTGAGAATTTACATGTGTAATTCTCCTGGGCATGGAGATGAAAATAAACCCTTTTATTTATAATTATTGTTAGCAAATGCTTAATATATTAGAAGATTAGGAATTATGTGCATAAATTCCTAGGAGTTAGTGAGCATAGCTCAGCTTGAGGCTGGTCTGCACTTACCTTGACATACATCTGCAGAAAATCTTGAGGGAATAGGGAATCTGAAGGCAGACTTTTCTGTCCACATGCCACGTAATTTGTAATTGATTGGTCATAAAACCTGTGGTAGTGTACTCATATTACTTACATATTCATGCCCAGAAATAGTTCATTTAAATTTATATTAAGGAGCTTTCAAAAGTGATGAGAAGTGCTTTTTTTATTTTTAATTTCATTTGATGTGTGAGAGGGCTACACGGTGTGTATAAGACAATTTCCAGCTTTGTGTGGAACACTGTGTTTATATTAGTGTGGCTCTGTCAATTATTGATGCAAATCTGTATTTCTTCCATTGTATTAATGCAATACATTAGCAGCAGATAGTGACTTGAGGTTCCCATTAGGTAATGGATATGAAATCTAAATGGGCCTGGACTTTCTTCTCTTTTTTCAAGAAGTTCTGCAGCTTAATATGTATTTGTCATGTAATACAACCTGCCAGCAGTCTCCTATGTTTGGCTCTACAGACTACAGCATCATAGAAAGTCTCACTGGAATTTTCAGTTTCAAGTCAAGCTTAGTCTATAATAACCAGTTACTTAATTTTAAGCTATTGCTTCTTATTTACAAATGTAGTTTGTGGATTTCTCTGGTAGCTTAGTTGAATAAACAATGGTGCAACTCAGTCACTGGGAATTGCCTGGTTACTTCAGTAGCTGCAAAGTTCATGCTTTCTGCTTTGGAAAGCTGTAACTGTAGATAGTGGGATCTGTAATATTAAGAGTTACAAACATTAAATCACACCCTAGTCTTGGATGAGCTTTTGAGAAACACTGTCATGGCAGTAAGAGATCCTGAATATTTTGTGTGTGTTTTATCAGAGCTTAGGCAAATCTAGGGGTTATTTTAGGCTGGATGAAGGCGTGAAGCCAAATGTCTTGAGGGGTGGTGGGCAGAGGAGTTTTTACCTTTTGAAGGAGTAAAGCAAATTTGAATTTGGTGTGGGCTTCTGAAAGTACTGCTTCCAGTGGGAGTGAACAGATAAATAAATATTATTTCCTAAGTCTTTGGGGGGTGAGTGGGGTGTCTTGAGGTCTGAGTCTTGAGGCTAAATATACCTGAGATGATCAGTCTGCACTTCTATAGGTTGTTTGGGTTTTTTTTTTTTTTTTGGTGTCTTGGAGCTGCTGAGCTTGCCATCAGCAGTTGTTTTCCACATTTCTCATTCCTCTTTACCTTTTTGTACTGAAGCAGTGCTAACCAAGGAGAGTGCTTTCCATGGGATTGCCCAGGACAGAGAGTTGCTGCTTTGCAGTGCTGCTCTTTGGCAGTGGGGCTCTGCAGTACCCCCATTTTTTCAAAGTTATGGTAAATGAGTCTGTCCTCTTGTTCTAGAATCATCAGCTATACAAGCTGACAGACCTTGTTTGTTTGCACGAGCCTTACAAGAAGGAAGCCAGTGAACTTTAAATAGCATTTTCTGGCTAAAATATGTTAACTTACTCAGAGCATTGGTGGGTAAAAATGAGGGTTTTGGTTTTTTTTTAAATAACCTTTGTAAATGTGTGAAATTCTAAGGTAATGAATGATGCAGCTTCTAACAGTACTGAATCTAAGGTGCTGAAAAAGGAGAACATGTCACTGCTGCTCTGTACCACTTTATAGCTGAAGTGATTATTATAAAAAGTGTAGTTATTTATTAATCAAAAGCCACCAAACAGCTTAATATGGTGGAGTCTTCAACTAACACTATTTGTCACCTGGTTTTGATATATAAAATTAGTAGAACTCTAGTACTCAAGACTTCATCCTGAGGTCTAGGATAGTCATTGCTGTTGTCTTGAGACACATTTGGTCATCAAGAGCAGCTGTTGCAGTAACAGCTTGATGGGGTGTGGAGGCTTTTCTGTGACTGTTCTCTCAGTCCTGGCCAGAAGGCTGTTTCTTCTGTCTCTGACAATGCAGCTAATCCTACAAATGAGAAACCCAGACAGTCCTGTTAATATGTCAAGTGTCACTGTGTCATCAGCTTGTGCTAACGATTCTAAGGACAACTGCAGTGCAGGCTGATAGATGATAATGTAGAGAAGATTACCAGTGTTTTAGTGATACGGTTGTTAACTTCCTTCCCGTGTTCTGAAATGATTCTCAAATGCTATTGAAAGCAGCATCAAATCTAGAAAATTGAGGAACCCCTGCTCACCCCATCAGTCTCAGGTTTAATCCTTCATAAAACTGTAACGGGTAGAAAAACACTGAATGGAGCTAATTTTTCAATAGCACTCGCCCCCTTCACAAATATGAAATTGTTTCATTCTGTTGCTTTTTTGGTGATGAATTACAGTGCAAATGTAACTTTGATTTATTAGTGGAAACAGGCTGTTCAGAGCATTTGCAGTGTTGGCACCCTGGTGCTTCCAGGCACTGGAGCTGCGTTGCTGTGGTTGGAGACCATACTGTGTCTCCTTGGTGCCTTTGGCCATTCAAGGTCTCTCCTTTACCTATCTGAAATTGGGATCACAAGCAATGTTTCTGAAGTATCTTGGGCTTGTTTCTGTTATATTGGGAGGTCAAATTTATTCAGCTTATTTTATTATTTGGATACTGGATGTGTGTGTACTGCATCAGGGGCTGAACCAAGTCATCCTTGCCACTGCAAGCTTAGAACAGAAAACAAATTTACTTTTTTTGTTAATATTGACCTTTAGATACTTTCTAGTTTTGTTCTATTTTTTAAAAAGTGAAAAGGTTAAAATGTCCTAAAATACAGGTCATCTGAGGACAGTCATCTGCTACTTATGAAGTGAACTGCAAATTTATATCAGCAAAGAAAATTGACCACTTAATTCATTAGGTCCCACAAAGCAGAGAAAATAATTAGGGTCCAGGCTACAGAGTCTGTGCAGAGTTGCCTTTCAGGTAGCTGTCTAAATGTAAACAATCAACCACAAATTACCATATACTTTAATAAAAATAATATTTGAGGAAGGAAAAAGTTCTTATTTCTCCAAGTGACTTTTGGATTTGCAGTGTGCCAGAGGAATCCTGAATATTCCAATACGAAGCCAACTACCTGCATACTTCCTGCAAACAGGAATCCAGTGATTCCTTGAGGGGATCTGAGTTTTAATCCGATTGTATTAATCTTGCCTTGAAACAGCAGAAGTAATTTACATAGTCTTTCTGTCTAGTTATGGAATAATCCATTTGGAAAATTGAATTGTGTAATTTCCAATTGTTTTCCAGGCTTGGTAATGCAAAACTGTATTCGTAATAAATTAAATGTTTAAAGTCTGACCACCCTGCTAATAATTGCCTGTTAAACATTTATTTTAATAAATGCTATCACTTAATATGAATGAAATGTCTACTTTGAGGCTTTAAAAAAATTAAAGTGACTTGCTAGAATATTTTGGTATCTTCACTATAATGCTGTGTGGTATAGTGAAAGTACATGGAAAGAGCAGCCTCTGAGTGATGGTAAAAACTGAATCTCTCCATCTGGGAGTTGTTCCTGGCTTTAATTTCTTTGAATAAGTCATTGTTGGACTATAGTGGGGTTAGGGCAGTGTGTGTGATTCTGTATATGAGCAAGTGAAAGCAAGCAGCTGGTGATTCTTCCCAACGAAGAAAGGGCAATATAGGTATGGCTGTAGGCTGTATTTATATTTTTTACTATTTATATATTTAAATAAATGTTTAAGAAACTACTTAAAATTTTGCTATGTTATGTACACTGAGTTAGATATGTACAGACAAATCTTATATGCAGGATGGGGCTGGAATAACATCAGCATTTTCCATTATTGTTCCCATAATATATCTTGGGACTGTTCTACCTATATTCCTCACTGGGGGAAGCTTTCAGTAAACAAAGACATGAAGTCCTTATTGTTAAAATATTTAAAAACCATTGAATTTAGTTCTTGTGTTGCACTCTGGAAGGCTACCTAGATGTGAGAATTATGTACTAATTCAAGAAATAGTTGGAATGCTAAAAGTTGATTTTTAAAGTGTGTCTGGCATGGTTTTGAAGGAAATGGGAAAGATGGAAGAATTTCAGTCTGAGAGTGTCTGGTTAGGGTGAAGCTCTGCTTGTGCTCTCAGCTGGGAAATGATTAATCTCTGTTCCTGGTTCAAAACTTTCTTACTACACAGCTCTGCAAGTATATTAGTTTCATCTAATGAAATGTATCTCAATCATATGGATTGCCATCTTAACAAAAAGAAGACTTGAAAGTAAGTGGTAGGGGAGAAGTATGCAAAGGGAGGTCTTTACCCCCTAATAAATATCATTATTCTTGTAATTTCTAATACTGCCTTAGGTTTGATATTAGTGGTTTACCCAGTTCTTTAGATTTAAGTTTATAAATGTACATTAGTTATTAATCTTGGATAAATAAGACATGCATGAATTATACTAACCATGAAAACATTGTTTTGCCTGGCAGGAGGAGACTTATTTTAAAAATGCAAAAAACCCAGAAGACTTCAGCCTCAAATGTTTGCAGGTGTTTGGTGTCTGCTCCTGACTCCTTGCCAATAGAGTGGCAGAGGAGATGTTAGCAGCCTGCCACTTCTTCAGTGTGAATTTGGTTCATGTGTGCCAGACAATTTGAACCATCTGTTGCACAAGAGAGAGCAACAGGAAGGCTATTTAAGAACCTGGGCTAACAATGGTGTTTTGAAGCATCTTGCTGGGTGACACAGTAGGTCAAATATTAAATCATCTTTAGATTAAACTTCATCCTCAGGAGTGCAGGTGCCCTGTTGAGCCTTGGCAGCAGGAATAGCTTATGGAGAACCTCTGAAAGGTCAAGGCAGCTTCAGCAGCTCAGCCCCCAAAGGGAAGAGAGGACAGCTGCTTATTGAGTATGTTTTTGCCAGACATAAAAATCAAGAGCCATGAGGTTGTGTCCAGGACAGAAGGCATGGATGAGCTGAAAGCCTGAATTCAAGTACTGTTTTGCATGCTATTGGTTGTGCCACTGACTTGTGAAAGAGCCCCAGAGTGCCAGATTTTGCCCATCTATCATTCTCCCTGTGTCTTCTCACTCTGATGCTAAATTAAAACTTAGTCTGACCAACTGGGAAGAAAATAGAGTGTGCATATTAGTATGGACCTGGGTCAGAGGTGAGGACTGGGGCTCACCTGCCTGTCACACTTCAAAGGGAGATGCTCTGGAGTCAGCTGGAGCAGGTCAGGAGAAGGCAGTGGCATCAGGAACTCTCCAGATGTGTGTGAAGACTTTGGGCCCATGCTCCGTGAGATGCCATCATACAGGAGCTCTCAAGCAGTCAGTCAGTGCATCACAAAATATTTGGGAGCTGCCAAATGTTGTGTGTTTTTAGTACCTGGCTGTTGTGCTTCGCAGTGCAGGCATTCTGTATGCACACAGGGCAAAAAGGGAATTCCTGGGAACACTGGCCTCATTACACACTGCTGCAATGTGCAGACTCCCATCAGGTCCCTGTCCTGTCTCTTCTTTATTTCAGCATACAGCACTCAGAGGTGGGGGCAAAGTGATGACAAAGGGGCTTAGGATTGAGTGTATAAACACATAACTTTGTTATATGAGAACTTTGTTTTTTTTAATTAACACTCACCCCACCTCTGTACCCTTTTTGCCTTCCTGCCTTCCCCCTACTTCCACCCTTTGGACACAGAGCCAAACCCATCACTCTGCTGCCCTTGCACTAACACTTGTGTGCTCTCCATCTTCATCTGCTGCTCTTAGATTGACTTAGGGAGAATTTTCATTCTGAGAGATGAATTAACTGCTGGTTGATACCCCAGAAAAGCAAAACAGATCACTGAATACTGTGAAGGCAACAGATAAGAGATAAATAATGTCTTAGATAATCTGCATTGTCGTCTTCATAATGCAGTATGCGTAGCAAGAGAACAGTAATAAAAAGCAAATGCAGGAGAAGGCATATTCAAATGAAAACAAATTTTTCTCTTCAGAAGGTTGAACTTTGTGATTTCAAGCATGAGCTGGCTCTTGTAAAACCTCTATGGGAATGTATTACTCTGCATTTGAGATTACAAAGTACTTTACTTAAGTAACTAACTGGCTTTTGAGAAGAATTTATGATAACAAGGAAAAAAATATTGCTATTCTCACTCTGAAACTATGATGCTATTATATTCATGCTTCTTTGTATTTAGTTGTTTCTAAAGGGCAATGCAGGAGTTGTGAGTTGTGCTGTCATGAGGTAAGTCACCCAGCCACCACACTTCTGGAAACCTTGGGTTTTGCCCTACCCCCCAGTAATCCACTGACGTGACTGCAGGATAAAGTGGCTGTGAGGAGGAGGCTGGGCAGTATTGCAACTTGCAGCCCTAATGAGAATAAAACATCACAACTTAAGGGGTAGAGTGTGGTCTTAGGGATGCTGGGCATGGTGAAGGCAAGATCTACAAGATTGGAGTCATAGTAAAAGAAAGTGCTCAGGAATCTCTCTCCTTTGGTGTTGGAAGGTAAAGCAAATGTTTTAAGCTTGGCTTTTCCATGTTCCCAGCAGTGCTATGAACTTTTTCTTCTGTCTGGCCTGAAAGTGCAGGACTCAGCCTGAACACAGGGTCATTAATGGTACTGTTTGTGTTGGTTTTTCTTTCCCAGCTCTGTGCAGCAGCAGCTTCCCACATGGGGGGTGCCCTTTACCTCCCTCACAGGGCTTTAGGGCATCCCCCTGCCTGGTGGGGATGCTGCACATCACAGGGGCCTGGAGGGGCACCAGCAGCTGATAGGTTTGTACCTGTGAGCATCCTGACTGCTCTAAGTGCTTATGAGCCAGAATGGAAAGGCAGTTTGCTATTCCCTGACTAGTATAAACCTTTCACCATCTCCCTGGGACCTGTCATGGCATTCTCAGGATTCACCACACTAGACTCATATACTGGGATATCTAACAGGAGGCATGTGATGTGTCTGATTTTAAGAATAAGTTTTCCATTAGGACAAATCCTAGATGGCTAAGTGATTCATTACCAAAATGTATGGCTGTGTTCTGCTTCTACTAACTTTTGTACTTGTAGGTACAAAATTTCATTAGCACATTCCCTTGCAGAATTTGTAGATGTGCTCAGTATAAATGTCAAGGTAGTTGCTATCCTGAATGAATAAGTCTAGCTCTCTTTTTTCCTCTTGGATTTCAAGCCTTTCTTGGCATATGAGCAAAATATGAGTTGAACTTGGCAGCTTTGTGCTTGACCTGTCATATCCTGAGCACGATGGGAATAGGTTATGACAGATTTGTCATATTCAACAATGAGTTTGTTGGTGTCTTGTTAAGGCTGGGGGATGTGTTCCCATTGCAAGATTTCCTGGAAGAATGAAAAAAATGCTCCCGCAAAATTAAACACCATTGAGAAGTCTCAGTTTTGACACTTCTCAAATTGTTGAACCTGGAGGCCATGAAAACCTTGGGTACTAAATTTGGCAGCTGTGCAGAAGGTTTGGTGTGCTCCCCATGGGATGCTCCTGCCGTTATTTCCTTCTGCTGCTGCCCATAGAATGAGTTTCCACATTCTGGATCTGTTCTTTATTTTGATTTTTATGGAGATTTTACTCACCAACTACTTTTTGTTGCTTCCATTCACAGGAAGATTACCATTTCAGGGGTCTTGCTTGAAAATGGGATTTTGGCTGTCTGTTTTTCCCCTCTGGAAGGGAATGGGCAATAAATTGGCTCCAAGAAACAAGTGGCTTAGGGTAAAGGGCTAGAGAGATGCAGTGGGTGTGCTGGGGAACCCAGGGTGCTCTAGAGGAGTGGTTTCTGGTGCTGAACCCTACAACCCTGGTGACTCTTTTTACTTCCCAAGTCTTACATATCAGACAAGTGCTGCATTTATTTTTTTGTCTAGGGTTGACACAGTTTGATATGAGACAACTGAACAGAACTCATGAGACTAAAGTAGGGAAGTTAGGTTATACAGTTTGGGGAACATTTCTGTTAAATTCCCCTCTCTGTCTTCAACCTCTATCATGTAAAATTATCATTGAAATGTTTCCTGATAATGAATATTTAAATATAACTTCCTATATAGTAAAAGGAATCTAATAATGAAGTATTCCTCCTCAGTCAAATGTGAAGAATGTTACTTATGATTGTGAGGGTGAAAACTGGGTGTTAGAAACATGAAGCAAATGTAGTATGTATTTACTAAAACTGTATACAAAGTAGCAGATACATGTTTATATTTTGGTGTGAAAGCTGTTTTTCCAATTAGTTTTTGGCAACCAGGCAACAGAAATTTGTTTACAAGTCTGTGAATATTTGAAGCTAAAAAATTTCTAGCTAAAACTGATTTATTTTCTTTTTAAGTGGACCATTCTAACATATGCTCAACTTTTCCTCAAAAAATAATTGAGAAAGCAACTTTTCACCATTTTTACAGTTTTGTTCTTCATGATGAAAGCTGTACTGGAATTGAACTTGCTCCTCCAACTGAGTGAATCCTTTAGATTTTTATCATTACTTCTCATTGCTTCTGCTCTATCAGGTTAGTCTTTCTTACATCCTCCATGTAAATATTTCTCAAATTGGAGTGAGCTTTGATTGTACCTGCCTCTTGGCTAAAATCCTTTTCAGGTGGTGTTGTCCTGATGCTCACATGCCTACAAGAAGGACTGGAGGATTTGGCTGCTTCATAGTCCAGGGTCTTCAAGTGGATTGAGGTGATTCGTGTCAAGGCTGCGGTTCTTTAAGAGCAATCATAGGCACATTCATTCTCTCTCTCCTTTTCTCTGGCCTTTTCAACATGATATAATTACTTTATCTTCTTCTCCAGTCAATAATGTATATACATCTTTTCAAGCTCCCAGTTAAAACTCCGAATTGTACTTTTTCAGGTCACAGAACTCAATAATGTCAAGAATATCTTACGAACTCCAAAAAGCACGAAGAAGCATGCTGTTGGGATTTATTTTAATGATGACACATCAAAAACCTTTGCTTGTGAGTCAGGTGGGTAAAATGGCAATGCACATGAACAAACATAAGAGCATTAATTGTGAAATTGTAAATGTATTATACCTACACACAGATTTTCTGGACCTTTATACAGAACTTGAGGCAGATGAATGGTGCAAGGTGCTGCAGATGGAGTGTCTTGGAACACGAATTAATGACATTAGCCTTGGAGAGCCTGACTTGTTAGCATCTGGAGTAGAGAGGGAGCAGAGTGGTAGGTGCATAAATGTTGACATTCTGAATCTTGAAATGCCTTATTTTGAAGTCTTTTGGACTGTGCATATGAATATCAGAAATAAATTTGAGCAAAATTATTTTAATATTATTAACGTAACTAGAATTGTTTTGGAATAGCACTTTTCTTTCTCAGACAAGTTTGTTGCCCTTGGGGATGGGGAATTATCTTTTGTTGTGTGAGTTGTTGTATAATGGCTGTACGACAGCTTCAGTCTGTGACTGAGGCTGTTTGGCAGTATTGTAGAAACAAATTAGAAATAATAGTAATTGCATGCAAAACCTGAGCCCACAGCTATTTCCTTTTCCTATGCAAATTAAGTAATTACATGCACAAATGCAATTGCAGTGTATTTATTCATGCACACAATTTTATTAATTGTTTGCAAATATCAGGATTATGATACGCAGTTCTCTTTGTGTGAATGCACACACAAATAATTGAGTGCAGTATTCTGACTACCCAAACACAAACTTTATTAAGTTACTGGAAGGAATTGAGTCTTTTATGTTTGAATTAATTGTTCTAAGTGAAAGTAAGATCTTGTATTAGAGATGGAAAATAGGAAATTCCTTTAATGACTTGTACGTTTAACGGGCAGGGATTTTAGACTAACCTTTTGTTTTTCTCCCAGAGAGATTCAATGTGTATTTGATGCCATCCCCTAATTTAGATGTGCATGGGGAATGTACCTTGCAGATAACATTTGAGAATATCTGTCTTTGGGACATCCAGAATCCCAGAGTAAAACTCATCTCTTGGCCATTAAGTGCCCTCCGACGCTACGGGCGGGACCCGTCCTGGTTCACGTTTGAAGCAGGGAGGTAGGTGTGTGTTCCCTGTGCTCTGCTGCTTTCCTTAGGGGTACTCTGGACCACTTCCCAAGCATGTTGAAGGACATGAAACCTTCTCCTCAGACAGAAACCAATCTGTACCTTCTGCTAAAAAAAAAAAAAAAAAAATAAATTATAAACAATAAAAGTAAAAAAAAATTGACAGTTGCCAAATAAAAGTGCCTTGAGAGGAGGGTGGGAAAACTGTGGCATGCTAGGGGACTGGAGGGTGGAGGCTGGCAGCTTTATATGGTATTGTGTAGGGCTGTTCAATAAAGCACTATATGAGCCAGAGAATTGGAGGGACAGATTTGGGAAGAAGGAAATCTAATTCCAGAATTTGTACATGTGCCTTTGAGTGCAGAGTTACAGGTCCAGTATGAGAAGTGGAGTTTGAGGTTGAAAGCAGTGAGTGCCAAGTTGTTTCCCAAAAGCAAACTAAAGTAAAGGAGAAGGGATTCATGTGTTCCATTGATTAGATTCCTGTTTTCCGTCTAGTTGACAAATAGATTTATAAGAAATTTGAATGTAAATCCTTGTTTTAGAGAAGTTGTTCTTTATTGCTTCCTGCAGCTCAGTCTTAATGAGCTGAAGTCTTTGTCTGGCTGAAATTGGAGCCCTTGTTTGTTGAAGTAAAACTACTAAATCCTTTCTAAGGGATATGAATGCATTATTTTAGATGAGCACATTAAATAATTATAATATTAAAAGAGAAGCAGATCATACAATTGAGTTCTCTGGGAAGGGATATGGTTGAATATTTATCCTCCCTCTTACTGCAGAATTTGGTCCTCTCAGGGGAGGAGAGGGTTACATTTTTGCTTAGCTGATCATGCATTAGCCATAGGACAATGCAGTTGGGATGCTGAAGGTATGTAGCTGTTGTTTCAAGTGGAACACAAAGCTCTACACAATTCATTACAGGCAGTGTTAAAAGTTTAAAAGGGGAAGACAAATTAATCCTGCCTGGCACAGATTCTAGATAGGATCTAAATATTAAAAATCTAGGTCTTGAGCATGAACTCTCTGGAGCTTAAGCGCTTATAATAGATCAGTGATATTTAGCTAAGTCCCTGTTTGGTGAGAGCAATATAAATATGAATTAAAATAGTAAGATTGGATCGGGGCTGGTAAGACCCATACACAAAGACTTTTAGGTAACTTTGTTCCATATTTCAACAACCTTTTGCTTTCTTACTGCTTGTGAGACGGTGCTTCTGATTGTTTGTGGTGATCTGTAAACTTAAAATCTCACACTTGGAATGTGTCTGTCCTTGCTTTGCCAGGATGTGTGACACAGGAGAAGGACTGTTCATCTTTCAGACCAGAGATGGTGAAGCAATCTATCAGAAGGTTCACTCGGCAGCTTTGGCCATAGCAGAACAACACGAGCGCTTGTTGCAGAGTGTGAAAAATTCAATGGTATGGCTGCTTGGTACCTTTGTTGTCTTGCCCTGGGTAACAGTGAACAGCATGTTTGTGCAGTGGGATTTTCAGGTTTTGATTTACAGATAGTCGGTCTGGTTATTGTTCTTATTACATGCTGCTTGATTTTAATATTTAAAGCAGTGTATATGTAACTGTGGTTACTTTTCAAGAATTGAAACAACATGGAAAACTTGAAGTCCTTGATTTTTGTTTTTGCAAAGCTATCAATAATTGTGAATTAATATGGAGATGCTCCTGTCAGTGCACAGTCTCATAAGATTCCTGTGATTAATCATCATGCATTTGTTTGGAAGCATTTTTCATCAGTCTAATCTATTCTCAAAATGTTGTGGTTCATGCTCAGTTCTTCATTTGCTAATTGATGTCTGCACTCCCAAGAATGCTTTGGAAAGAGTCATATGGTTCAGATTAAACCTTGGGGGAGGACTAGATATTTGCCTGAGCTCTCCATGGATGTTTTCCACAAGTTCTTTTTAAGTCAGAAACATGTTTTATGATGCACATGACTGGTGGGGAATATAAGAATAAGATGCAAAAGGAGCATACAAATTGAGACCAGATACTTTGGAATCTTCAAAAGCATTTCATCTAAGGAAGTGAGTTTTATAGCACTTGGACCTAATGTGTTTCAAACTCTCATTAATTTTTTTTTTTTCCTTCATGAAACCTGTGGAGTGAAAAGAAATGTTCTGTTTCTCCCGTATCACAGTTGGTCTCTCTGCCTCAAGACTTGTGGGTTGACTGACAACAAAATTTAGTATCTTGAAGATAACAGGCATTCTGGAGTATATAAAATGCCCAGAACGGACAACTGTGGAAGAGCCTGGCTATAAAATCCATCTCTGTTTCAGACAATAGTAACTGATTTATGTAACCTGATACAAGACTTGGGGTTTTCTCTTCCTGTAATCATAAACACTGCTGTTATCCCCACCTATGTTGAATCCTTCCAGTTCGTTCTGCCAACATCTTTGTTTCAGGAATAAGTTGTAGTAATGAATTACCCCTGTATTAACTGAGTGACCTACATTGGATGGAACAGAAAATGGCAAATTTAACTAGTGGAAACTTAAGAAAATATGAGAGTGAATATTGAGCAAATGCAGAAGGGGAGAAACTCTCTGGAGTACTTGTATTTATTTTGTTTTTCCACTTGGTTTGACTTTAGACAGAGTGGAAGCCAAATGCACAATAGGAAAGTTAATTAGCTCAATAATAGTCCAATGAGGAGAGGAGGAGCAATAGGAAACTCTTTCCAAGTGTCCCAACCAATCCTGGGGACTGTGTAACTGATTGTTTCAACCGAACATGCAGGTAAATGGGTGTTTCTGTTGTTTGTAGAATAGGTGGGATAACTGAAAAAGGAAAGTGAAGAAAATTCAGGTCTGTTTCCAGGCAGTGTGGGTGGTGGAATGTCTGCACTTTCACCAGGAAAGAGACTAGTTAGTGTTTGTTAGATATAAGTGAATATATTACACACTAGCTGAAGTGTGATAGACCAGTTTCCAGCTGATGTTACTCCTAACTTGTGGTGGTGTCATTACTGTGTGGTTACTTCTGTAAAAGCCCATGGGAGAGTGTTATGTCTGTGAGTCCAAGTACTAAGTTGGAGCTTTTCTTATGACAGCCTCTGCCCTGTGCCCATTTGGACCATGTACTTTTGCCAGTGTTTCCAGGTTCAGTGGGAAGAACTTGGCACATTACTTGCTTGCTTTCAAAAGTGTTAGACCTAGCAGATGAACTCTGCAGCCATTTTTGCTCTTTTTTACTTTAGTTTAAAATGAAAAACTTTATAGTTAGGGAATATTTATTTAAAAAAATATCCAAAATTATCAAAATTGACACAGATGGGTAGATGATACAAGTACTCAACAGTAACTAAAATAAGAAGATTAAAATTACCCTAGGCTAAATCAGCATAACTTTTGTAGCCTATCAGGATTAGAAGCAATCTAGTAACCTGTTGAGAGCACGACTTCATTTTCATAAAACAGGAATAAATGCTGGAACAATAGTGAATAGGCTTAGAGGAAATTGCATATTTGGTGTTTTTTGCATTTATGTAGTAGCATGTCCCATAGGTGATGTCTGATGCTGTGCTGTAGAATTGCTGCAGCCTTCTAAGAGCCAGTAGACTCACCAGATGCACAGTTGCTCTAGATTTCAATAGAGAGCAGCTGCACAACCTCTGAAAGCTTTTCCATGAACACTGTGTCCAACCACAACCTCTAAATCTAATTCTATAAATAAACCCTAGAGTGCTAAGTGGGGAGTAAGAACATAGTCCTGGTGAACTGAAAGTCTCATAATTTAGTAGCAGAATATAATTGTTGGGGATGGGTCAGTTTGCTCCTGAATAAGGAGTTTCCCAAGTCTGTCATGGAAGCCTTGTCTGGTTCCAAAATAGTCAGTAACATTTGGTGGCTTCTCTGGGGTTGAAGAACGCTCAGATTTAGAAGTTTAGACAGAGGATCATAATAGGAGCGTAGAACTGTTGATTACAAAATATTTGTAAATTACATCTTTGTTCAGATCAACTGACGTCCCTATTCTTCTAATTTTGGTTTTTCTTCTGCTTTTGAATGCTTCAAGGAGTTTGTTGAATTTGCTTGCAATTCACTGTCTGTATCGTTTCTATCTCCAAGAATTATTTACCCTGAGTTTTCGCATTAATGAAGCTTGAGCTATTATTTACAGAAAGGGTAAATAAAAGTAGAAAGTAGGAGATAGCATGGTGAGAAATGAAGTGTACACTGAGTGTCTTCTGTTTGCTCCTCTAATCCTGACCACTGCTGCATCAGTGATGTGATTATCCAAGGAGGGGGTGGTAGTATTAAGCTACCTGATGAATCCTGGAGCTTGTCCAAGAAAGAAAAAGGGAGTTGAGTGTCCCATGTTGATAGAGTGAAATAAAGCTGCCAAGAACTGTTGAGAATGTGGGCTATAATGTGTCTATCACCTCCCTAGCAGTCGCTCTCTTTATATTACAGTATGTTGGTTCAGTTCGTGACTGTAACTGGGTCTGGCTCTTGAAATGCATGTGCAAAATTGATGAGATAATGGTTCCTCAGTTGGGAACCTCAACCTGATGCTTTCTGTTAATATGCTGCTGCTTTCTGGTGAGGTCTGAACATATCCTGACTAGAGTCAATGACCCACCCTCACAAGTGGGATTCATTATTTTCCTTTGCTCTTTTAAAGGGAAGAAAGAGCTGGTTTAGCTTATGAATGCCTGAAGCCATTCTGGTCATTTGATAACTCATCTCATCTAACTGTTTCTCTTTTTCCACTTTTGCTTTACCAGACAAATGAAAATAAAATACCTCTTCAAGTTATATTTTTCATGACCATTTGGTTGCCATGAAAACTGATTGGATCAGTGCTGTGGCTTGACTGCTGTAATCTGTGCCTGCTCCCAGATCAGGCTGCTTTAAAAGAAGACATTCAAACCTTAAATCTCACAGAAGTAATAACAGTGAACTTCTCAGCTTTGGCAGCTCTAGCTCAGTGCTTCATAGAAAGATATTATCAGCCAGTTTACCTGCAGCCTTCCCCAAGGCTTCTTCCCTTCTCAGCAGCTCTGGTGTGCCCTTGCCACCGGATCTCTCATGTGCTTCTGTCCAGGCTGGAGCCTGATATTGTCTCTGGTCATTTCCACAGAGATCCATAATTAAGAGGAGAAATGGTGTTTGCTAACTTTTGAATTAAGAGAAGAATATTGAGTATCAGTGTAAGATGGATTGTAGTCAAAACAGTAGAAATATGTCAGTGCCCTTTAATTTCCAAAGTTGTTTTTATTAGTTTGCCACTCTGGAGTTTTGCTGTGAAGAAATGGATTCAAGATACTACAGGGTAGGTTTAGACTGGACATTAGGAAAAAAAAGTTCATGGAAAGAGTGGTCAGACACTGGAATAGGCTGCCCAGGGAGGTGGTTGAGTCACCATCCCAGGATGTGTTTAAGGGTTGTTTAGATGTGGTGTTGGGGGATATGCTTTAGGGGAGAGCTTTGTAGAGTAGGGATGATGGTTGGACTTGATGGTCCCAAGGGTCTTTTCCAACCTAATTCTCACATCTCACATCTGCTTTGGCTGAGGTGCATACTGAACATACCATGTGTGCAGGGAGCTGTGTTTGTCCTGTTCTGGGGACCCTCAGCTACTTTTAGGTTCCAGCATTCTTCTTCTCCCCTGGGCAGAAGGTGGTGAGAGGCTTATGGTTTGGGTGCCTTCCAGTTCAGAAATTATTTATTGTGTTAATGAGCTGTGGAGTGGCTCTGTGCCCACAGCCTTTGCTCCTGCGTGTTCCAGCACATCAGTTCTGGCTTTTCCCAGCCTGCTGAGGGTGCTCCTGTGGCGTAAAACCTGGCCATTGTCAAGTTATTCCTACTCTTTCTGTTGCTGCAGAGGTTAATGTGAGGATGAAATCAGTTATCATTAAAGCTACCTTTGCTCACAGCCTGAGGTATTTTGATGAAATGCTGTGTATTCAGGACATAGCATACTAATTCTTATCTCCAGCTGTGGTGTTTTTAATGTTTTCCCCTGCTGATTGAGTTCAGGAGGGGGCACCCCTTCAGCCCCTTCCATTTTCTGTGCCTATATTTTTCTGCAGTCCTCCTGATGGCTGAGCTGTTGCTCAAACTCCCTTATCTTGCTGTTCAGCTCACCAATAAATGGCACCACAGTAAAAGAGTATCTGCAGCCAGGAAATGCTATCTTCTTCACAAGGCTCTGCTGATTTTTATTCCCAGTTAAAGATCTGTCATTGTTTGTTTCCATGGTGCTGAGCTGTGTGTGGTGACACTGCAAAGGGTGTTGGGGCTTTAATGAAGAAGCTGTAATAAATACAGTGTAGGTGGAACCTTGCATGGTGCAGTGATTCACATCCAGCTGACGTGGAGGTGGTGTTTTAAGAGCAGGACTTGATCTGAGTTTGGTTTTGGGTTGTTTTACCTTCACAGGCACAGTGTCCACTATGCAGAGAAGGCTGAAGGTAGTTCATGCCTCTAAATAACTTAGAAATGGCTCTATTAAAAGACAGCCAGCCCTCACCTATTGTCTGTGCTTGCTTCATCTGTTTCTTTTTGCTCCAAAATCTACTGATCTTCATACAAAAAATTCTTTCACCTGAAGTTTTGTGAAACTAAATTACAAAAGCTTACTCTTTTGTCAAAATCTGTCTTTATAAATTAGAAAAGTCAAGTGAAGTCTTGGTATGTTTGAACTGTTGTTTTTCTCAGATTTTGAGAGGAGAATTTTAACTGTACTGTGGAACATGATAAAACCCAGTTGTTTTTATCAGCTTGTGCATACATTTGATGAAGTTCTTGGGGAAAAAAAGCCTTGAAATAGTCAGTTCTCATATATTTTTGTGATAAGTATAGTCTAACTAACAAGGGGCTGTGATTAAGAAACTGTAGCTGAAGGCCTTGTATGGAAGGGAGGTGTGAGATGTGGCTTCCAGCAATGCACTGCAGCCCACATGCTCTCCTCTCAGCTTACCTGCATGTGCTGTTCATTCAAAGAATTTAGCTGAAGGATGCTGTTATCTCCCTCGTTGAACAGGAGTTCAACAGCTGACATGTTCTTCAGCTCTAGGAGATGGGCGATTAATAGAAAACACTTCAAAACTTAACAAAAACAACTCGTCCCCATCTATGTGAAACATCTCCAGTCTGGTTCTTGATGTGCTGAGCCTGTATATTTAGCTTGGAGAAACCGCTTGAGTCACTGGGAAGCCCCTCAGATGGCTCTGAGCATACTGGCACTTCTCTACCTTCCATTGAATCCCCATTTCTGTTTCAGCTCCTTGAGTTACAGCTCCCCTCAGGGGAAGCAGTGCTAGCCCAGGACCAGGGGAGCAGCAAGGTGAGCCTGGTGTGGAGCAGCATGGCCTCCTAACCCGAGTGGTGTGTGTGTGCCCGTGGAGACTGACCCCTGCTCGTGTCGGGTGGGCAGAGGGAGGGAGGAAGGATCATTACCGGTCCTTCCATCCGCGTTCTTCTTGAAAGACTTGTGAGAAGCGTGACTGTCTCCTTCACATCAGTTTATTGCTTTGTAGCTTCAGATGAAAATGAGCGAGCGAGCCGTGTCCCTCAGCGCCATGGTGCCCCTGCCCCGCAGTGCCTATTGGCAGCACATCACACGACAGCACAGCACGGGGCAGCTCTATGCTCTGCAAGGTAAGGAGACAGTGGGGTGGATGTTGTAGAAGACTGTCAGTATCTGTCTAGCTCACTGAAAGCTGATGTGTGGTTGAAGGTGGATGCTGCTGCTGTCTGGTTGATGAAGAGAAGGGCAGATCCCACCTTAGGGTGGACAGCTTGGGTGTCATCAGGAGGTACTGTTCCTGCTGCTGGAGGGGGTTGCTTGATCTGACAAGTTTTCTGACTGTTTTTAGGTAAACAAAGAGAAGTTAGTGTCACTGGATGACCAGTTATCAAGGTTTCCCAGTCTTGCCTGCTACCAAAATTTAATGGCACCTGATTTTTTTTTACCAGACGTTTGGCTCCCCCACCCTTTGGATGCCTGCCTCCTACTGAGAGGGATGCAATCATCATTATTCATTTTGTGTACTGGCTAACATTCAACCAAAACAACTGCATCCTTGAAAACAGCTGAATTAGGGAAAGTAAAAGTAACACTTTTAGGGAAAGTACTAACACTGTTAGTAGTTCTAGAAAACTTGCTTCAATAGCTGCAGTGCTGCCTCCATCACAACAGCAAGGCCTGAAGATGGGCAGATGTCTTCTCCAGATCCTCTCCCTGTGATCAGCCCAAGGGGCAGCACAGCTCAGTCCCCTCCTTGCCTGAAAACCTCCCCGAGCTGCAGAAAGGGTGGAATCGCTCCCCTGTCCCTGTCCCTGTCCCTCCGTGGTCACCAAGGGACATCTAGTGGTGGTTACTGAGCGCAGGGATGGGGTGGGGAAGCACAGCCAGCCCTGCCCGAGTGTTTCAGAGTGGTTCAAAACTGGACCTCAGTGTCCTGAGACAGTGCAAACTGCAGCTGCCAGAATGCTTCGGGGTTGCTGTCTGCTGATTTTGCCTGAGGTGCCCCTGGAACAGGAGCTGGAGCACTGGGGAGCTGGTCCAAAGGCAGCATCTTGTAGTCATGCATCTTTTGAGAGTTTAAAAAAAAAACAAAACTAAAAAAAAAACCGTATACTTCGAGACACATTCTTCCACTCTAAGCTACATGGACTGAGTTAGTGTGTGTGCAGAAGCTGGTATTGATGAGCTGGGAAGTCAGCATCAGGGTTTTACTCAGAAAAGTTAGCAGAAAACAGCCTGAACCCTTAAAAGAAGTGGGAGAGCCTAGAGTATTGAATGGAAGGAGCCAATACCTACCATAGCTTTATTTTCACAATGTATGGAATAAAGGTTGAGCTTGATTAAACATTGGGCTGAAGGACTGGGCTGTCAGAACATGATGGGCAGCTTGGCCATCAGGACATGGGTTGTTTCCCTGTTGTCCCTGTTGTGTGCTGAGCCCAGGGACAGCCTTTCCCTTAGTGCTTCATCTTGCTTCAGAAAACCCCACAGGTAAACCTGTGTGTAGCATCAAACCTCAGGAGCTGGCATAAAACCTTCTAGTACTAACATGGAGATAGCATTTACTGACACCAAGCATTCAGAAATCACTAAACGGGTATTTTAAAACAACCTGGTTTGGAAAACTTTTAGTACCTTTGTTTTCTTGTTTCCCTTCTCTCAGATACTAGGAGTTTCTCAAGGAATAATAAGTAACAGATACTTATTTAAATAAATCCGGATATTCCAGAGGTTGGCATGCCTAGAACACAGAATATCACAAGCTGTGACTAAAAATTACAAGTGGTGGCAGCCCTGACACACTGTTATATTCTTGTCAGGTCCTCAGCAGATCTTTCAGCAAATCATAGAAACTGGTATTTTTCCTTTTTCCTTTTATGAACACTAGAGGGGGCAGGCAGCCCATAAAACGTCCCAGATAAACCCAGCAAATGTTTCAGAGGAGGGATGAATAATAAAAGCAGCACTTACATGCCTGTTCGAATTTGTTCAATAAATTAGGGCATGGGAAGATGACCTGCTGGTGGCAGCCTGTGGCACATGAGAACAAGGCTACTTGCAGCACTCTGACACAACCAGGGGATTGGGCTTACCATGGAGTCCTTTATTAAAATGATAATTCAGCACTGAGCTGACAGAAGATAAATAGATTGTATGGGTACAAACCACTTGTTTTATATTTAGAAAAATAGCTTGCTTGTTAAATTGGGGGGAAAAAAAAAAAAGGGATCCTAGGAGACTGTTGTCATGAAAATGGGGTAAAAGTCTTTGCAAAATAAACCAGCCATGCAGCCAACGTTGTAATTAGGAAAGACACTGAAGTCCTTGTCTTGTTCATCAGTCTGAGCTACTACTTCAGTGGTACCCCAAACACCTCTAATTAGAGCAGGTTGCCAAAATCTTCAAATGCTGAAATTATTCCTGGAGAAAGAAATCTCAAGTAATAATAGAGTTCTCTAATTCTGTGTGTGTGAAGCAGCATTTCACTCACTCGGTGGTAGAGGCACCTGAAATCTGTGCAAAAGCTTTCCTTCCTCATAGCTGGAATTTATGGTTTCTAAATCAAATCTTTTACCCATTTCTAATGTACAGAAAATAACTGATGCTAGTAATGATCTAAAGTTCATTTTTGCATGTACAATGCCAATCAGACCTTTTTAAAAATTAATTTTCTTTGTGTGACTTTCTGTTCTTAAGGAATTGGAAAAGAAAATCTGAGTGGAGATTCTCAGGTGGAGCAGCAGATTAAGCAGGGATAGGTATAATGACAAGACTGTAATCTATAGTTCACATAGTCCTTTATAAAGTGCTGAAAAAGGTACCTGCGTCTTACTGAGTGTTCTGTTTTTTCCATCTGTCTTGGTGAAGATGTTTCTAGCCCAGTGAAGCTGCATCGCACGGACACTTTTCCAGCCTACAGGTCAGACCATCGATAAAGGACTGTGAGGAACTTTAAAAACTCTTTGTCTTCTGACTGACTGCCCCAGTGGATGACAGTGATGTTAAGCAAGAATGGAAACAAAGAAGAGTTCAGGTTGGATGAGGTATTCTTACAATACAAAGGTTTTTTTAAACTTTGCAAAAATTAAAACTATTCTATAGATACTGGGGAGGGGAACAAAACCAACAAACCCCCCCCGAGTTTCTTTTATATCTTACAGCTGGACAGAGAAGAAATCACTCCCTAGATATTTCCAAATGTTTTTGTATGATAGGTATGTTGTAAATATGAGACTTTCCTGTTGTAGTGTGGTTTCATTTTGTCTCTTACAGCTGTGTGTTCACTGATGTCAGCTGTGTCATCCTTGTTCATTGTAATGCTTATATTTAGTTATTTACATTGTTGTTCAACCTAATCCTTGACCTTTGAAATAGTGGCCAGTTTTAAGCAGCTATTGGATACAATTTTTCCTTTGAAGGTTGATGAAGACTTGATTGATTTCTTTTAAAAGTACCCTCTCTATCTTCTATTTCCTGTATTTATTTCCATCTCTGTAAATGTTTAAAATAATAAAAAATTCCCATATAATTTTTAGTACTGCACTTTTTGTCATCACTATCAGCATCATGAACCAAAGTGTTGTGGTGCCATTAGGGCATGAAATGTGATGATGGAGGAGGGGATAGTTGCTTGCTGTGGGTTCCCCACATCTAAAGCCACACTACCCCTCATCAGGTGTTCTAGTTGAGTAGAAGATTCAACAGGAATCTCACAATGCCACAAACCATTTGGTGACAGATGATTTTTCTGTTTTGTGACAGGTTCAATGATTGGCATTTCTTTTGTGGACTGGCACCAACATCTTAATTTAACAGCAAATACACTTTTTAAAAATATCATAGTTGACTGCCATGTAGAATGGTCAGAAATTTCTGCTTCCAGACATTTGGAATTAAGGTTCTGTGTCTGCTTCCAGTCCTGGTGAATCACTTGGCTGGAGAGGTAGTGAGTGTGCTTATTAAAGCTGCACATCTATTGAATGGGAAGGAACAACATAGGAAGAAAAGATTAGAATGCAAAGTGATCTGGACAAATTGAAGAAAGGCAACAAGTACCTCTAGGCAAGGCTGCTTGACTACACAAACACATCATGGAAAGAGAAGCAAGAGAGCAGCCCTGTAGAAAGGGATGTGAGGGTTACAGCAGATTACAGGTGGAACATGAGGCAACGTGGCCATGTTGCTGCTAAACAACTAAATATCAAGAGCTTGTAGAAGCATTTAGCTTTCTAGACAGCAGAAGTCATTCTTCTACTCTGCTTGAGGCTGGCAAGGTCTCAGTGGGACCCTGTGGCACATTCAGGTACTGCAACCACCTGGGCCCTGGTGCAGTGCTGGCATGGTGGGATGGCTCAGCTCTTGTGTTGCACTCTGGAGTATCTTTACTTTCCTGTATTAAACAGAATTCCTCTCTAGGAATAAGGAAGGAGCAGATGGTTTCAAGTTAGTTCAGCTCTTCTGTTACAGTGCCCTGAATTAACTGGTTACTCCAGTAAGATCTTTAAGTGGTTTCAGCTTAGGATCTATATATCAGTTCAATAAACACATTATCAATTGTGAAGTAAAACACTGGGAAAGTGTAAGATGTTGGGATTCCTTCATCCCAAAGAGTTGTATAACAGAACTGGAGGTAACGGAGGCTTTTTGGGAAGCAAGCCAATAAGTGTGGTAAAGGTAAATGTGTCTCTGAAGGAAAAAAAAATCACCATGCCATCATT
Source organism: Phaethornis superciliosus (assembly GCA_023637945.1). Taxonomy (NCBI): domain Eukaryota; kingdom Metazoa; phylum Chordata; class Aves; order Apodiformes; family Trochilidae; genus Phaethornis; species Phaethornis superciliosus. The sequence continues at coordinate 8,736,431 of JAJQWJ010000019.1, forward strand.
GTTTAGGTTACACCATAGTGCAAAGATAAACTTAATTTATTGTAAATAAGGATTATGTTCACTTTATTTCAAAGCTGAACTGCTAACATAAGTAAGTGATTGAAAGGCATGTTATGACTAATAGGTCTTTATCTTTCAGGTCTACTTCTGCTAATATATTCCCTTTAGAGCTGGCAGCATCTGTTGTTTTATCATGGATATGACAGTTCAGTAAATGCTTTTATTCACCTTTCAGTCATGCAATGATTGATGCAGTAAGACTGTCTGTGGTTGAACAATCCAATTACAAAGAAGACCAAAAAGCCACTCTGCTCTTGGCCTTTAAATGAGAGGTCATTAAATCTGGCTCTGATATTATTCTTGCTAGTGAAACTGTCTGCAAAGGATGGAAAAAAGGCCTAAAAGTAATGTGTTGAATTACTGTGGATAGCACAATGTCAAGAAGTTTCTTTGGTTTAATTTGTGGTACCAACAAATTAAGTCACTTAATCTTTGCATCATTGCTGACTCAGTTATCAAGGTCTTTAGCTGAAGGAAGTGAGAGGGTTTGCAGCATGGATAGTTACTGCCTTTATGGTAGGGGAAAGGTCTTCACTGTATTTAGAGCTGGGGCATTCAGACTGCTTAGCAGCCTATGTTTGTACAGCACCAGTACATCATGTGTGCCAGTGGTACCTGATACACTGGTGAAAACAGATGCAGAAATGGAGTGGAAGTCCTTCAGGTACTTGAGTTGCACTCTGTCAGACCAGCTGGACTTGAGAAAGTGTTCTGCAAATCTGTTTGTAGAGCTGTGGGGCTTAGGGCTACAATGGGATTCAAGGATCAGTGTGTGACAAATCCTTGAGAACTATTTTTTTCCACTCTGTGCCCTACACACAGGCCCTTCCCATTAACAGGACTTCACAAGGGTTTTGTTTGAGCTTGTCCTGTGTCTGAAGAGGATAATAACAATTTTACAGACTAGCTTCAATTGCTCCACCAAATTCCAGCTCAGCCTTTTATATCCTTTAACCTTATTCTTTCTCAGATGTCCACATACCTTTCTTGATAACTTTTTCAAAGGTGCAAGATTGTTCTGCAAAGTCATCCAAATGCACAGGTCTGGCTCTGTGTAACCTTTCTTATTTATACAGCTCTAAGTAACTCTGTGTGATTTCTGAGACAGCTGCTCCTCAAAGACTGAACAGAAATGCCATGCCCTCTGCTTGCCTTTCATCCCACAAAAGACCAGTGGCCAACCTAGAAGTCGTAATTGTGGAGACCAAATAATACATTTTAGGGCCAAGAGAAGAAGAGATCAGAAGAATCTGCTTCCCCCACTTTTCAAATCCATGCTAAGAATAGGTGTTCTATCTTCTGGGCAGGAATGAACCAGCAAACCAGTAATAGCACAGTAGGTAGATGGAGCTGGTCCAGACTGCAGCAGAACTTGGTGGGTAATGATCTTTAAAAAGCTAATTGTGTCATCAAGTACATTAAGGGAAAAAATCATAATACTAAGACTTAAAATTACATTTCTTAGATGTTCTTATTACAAGTAACAATGCAAATGTTTTTATCTAAAGAAGCATAGAGGGCAAGGTAACCACTGTAAATCATGGTGCTGCTGAGAGAAATGCAGTGCCTGACATCCTCTACATTTCCATTTTATATAGAGAGAAGGAGTCACACAAGGACTTGCCAAAAGTTGCTCAAGACCTCAAGGTATTTTCATCATACTTCCAAACTTTTGTTTGTTTTAAATGGGATTTTACAGTTGTTTGACCAAGATTTAACAAAACAGTTTTTGCTTCCTTGAGGGCAGGAGGGTAGCAGTTTAAGTGAGTTGTTTCAGCATTTCTCTGAGTGAAACAGCTTTATTTTTCATGCTTGTATTGTTGTTAATATTTATTCTTAAAATGGGTAGTATTTAGTTCTACTTTCCCTTCTTACACCTTACAGCAGAAAAGCATCATTAATATTTAAGCAGATTAACATCTCTTGAAGTTTGTGACTTGCAGTCAGAATGTCATTAATTTAGATAATCACATGGATAAAATTAATGCAATAAGAGTTGTATCTGAGTCCTGTTGCTGAGCAATTCTGGTGAGTGCATAACAATACTGCTGCCTCAGGCATTGAAGTCAGGGGTCATGATGTGATATTTCTGTGTATTCATTAACTTTCACAAGGGCAAATTGATCTTCTGTTTCCATGAACACTAATGAACCATTTTCTTATTTTTAGGGAATATTCTATCACTACCACTAGCCACGCAGTGTTTAAAGAAAAGCTGTTTTCAAACAGAAGGCTCTAATTAGAACTTGGGCCTCAGCTGTATTGATTGCACTGTGCTTTCTCAGTGGATTTATAAAATGCCAGCAAAGAAACTTGCCAGGAAAAAGTTTATTGTAGTGGCTTTCTCTTTAGTTTTTAGCCTATTTCTTGACAACATTCAGGATGCCTGGATTTGTATAAAGGTATTTTCCCAGATATCTGTCTTTTAAATACTCTGGAAATTTTAGAAATAAAAGGTGTGAGGTGTTCATCTTATTCTACCCCTTTAAAAAAACAAAACAAAACAAAAACGTTACAATCTCCCTGGTGAAATTAATTCCTGGTCTTGCAGCCACACCAGTGTGAGAAAATAGAGAAATACATGACTGAAAGCAGCTTAGTGTGTGTTTGGTTCTTGTCCTGGCAGGTCTGTGTCCCTTGAGCCCCAGGCAGTCTCTGGGCACAAGGATCCATCTGCCCCAGCCAGGGGGTGCCAGCCTTGCCTGGGAAAGGGAACTATACTGCTGGGTTACCTGATCAATGCCTCCTGGGCTCTCAGATCCCTCTAAGCTAGGGATTATAGTGAATAACATCAAAATAGCTCATGTTTTATTTTTTATATTTTATATATATATTATATATTTTATAATATATTTTATATATTCATTTTTTATTTTTTTATGTGGCACCTTCCACTGTTTTCTCCCCATCACATCCCTGCTCCCTCTCTGGTACTTCAGTAGAAACATGGGGGTTATTCTGGAAGAGGTCTTTGTGGCTAAACCATACAGAAGCACAGTAGAAGTCTGTGTGTTTTGGAGAAGTATACATTCCCTTCGTACAAGCAGTAAATGTGCAGGAAAAAAGTGCTTTCCTGTGGCCTCCTGGTGTCATTTTGCACAGTCTGAGCCAGACTGAGGGGGCAGCAGTTTATTGCTGACCTGGATTTGCATAGGGAGAGGAGGGATGGTGGATGTAGCTGGTGAACAACTGGATTTACACAGATTTTTCCTGCCTCTGATGGCAACTTGAGAAACCAAAGCCTGGGGGAAGAATTTCCTATGCTCAGCTGAGGACACTAGCAATGTCTAGGTGGGCTCAATTTTGGGGTCAGACTCTATTTCCAGTGCACCTTGGGATTCCCACTTACTTTTTTAATATCTTAAAGATGGAAATGGGACATCTGCAGGTAGCAGTCCCCAGGAGACATGTATAGGAAGAGTCATGCTATTTTCAGAAACAATATGGTAAGGACCACATAAAATAGTGTGAAGAGGACCTCTGGTCCATTTGCACAAATTATATTTTAAAGGACATGTAAAAAAGAGGCTCTAATTACCTGTACTCATTAAAATGCTTTTGGTATTTTCTTTTTTTTTAAAGAATTGCACCCCAGCTGCACTTAAACTTTAGCAACTGCCTGAATTTTGTCTCTCCATTTTCTATGTTGACTTTTCCTAACCTCCTGTCCTGTGCTTTTATATTCTGCAGTGAATTTAAAAAATCTATCATACTCCATCACAGAATTGGACATGCTTTTTATATGTAGTATGTGAAATTATGCTTGTATGACATTATAGCTTATAACCACATACTGAGATCATTAGACAGAAGACTTCACAAAATGAGTAAGATAAATGAGAGAAAATTCACTTGCTAATGTATTTTTTTGTATCTTTTTGACTGAACAAAGAGTGCTTAACTTTACAGAACAAGATAAACTGTATATGGACCAATGTCTTTGTGCTGATGTATACAATGCATACTTTTGGAATATATTGTTCATAAACATGAAGTAAATAGTGGCACAAATACTTATTTCTCCATAAACATGTAATGGCTCAGCTGAAAGCCAGACAGTATTAATGATTTATGATCTCTGTTTTTGGCACTTTTAGTGAAACGAAAATGTACCTACATTTGGCATAAATGAAACACATAAATGTTTTTCAGCAGTGTAAGAAGAGTAGAAAAATTAGACTTATAGCTCCTCTGCCAGCTGTGAAAGATGAGGAGCTGGGGAGGACCAATGACAGCAAGAGCTGCTCAGGAGCTCAGCTCTGGTGTCCCCTTGGTACCCTTGAGTAACCTGTCCTTTTCTTCAGGTATTTGTCCCAAAGTGGAGACCAAGCCAGACTTTCATGTGCCTTTTAAATGTTTTGGTGGTGTTCTTAAAGGAATGTCCTGGGACATAGGCAGCATGGAGGAACAGGGCTGACTATGATGGAACCAGGTCGACCTAAAGCCTCAGCAGAATGACAGCTTTTCCTAAGCCAGATGGAGAGATGGTTGGAGAAAACAAGTCTGTGGCCTCTCCAGATGCCACCACACTTTGCAACTGTGGCAGCCCACAGAAAGGATGCTGCTGCAGAGCTCTGCCTTGTGGAGATGAGCTGCAGTCACTCACTTGGCTCATCCTGTCTCACCATGGTCCAGCACTGCTCCCAGCCAGCAGTTTACACCCTGAGTCAAGAGGATCCCCACAGAGGCTGAGTCTGTCCAAGAGAGGAGCAGCTATTGTTGACATGGGGCTGGAAGGGTATTGGGACACCTGATTCCTCTTTGGATACAGCTTCTCAGTGGAATTTATCAAGAAAAAAACCTCTCTCTCTCCTTTACCCTGAGGCATCCCTCAGTGGGTAGTGGGCTGGACTCTCACGCACGGGTGGTCCCTCCAGGACACAAGCAGCATTCCTGTGGTTGGGAAAGAAGATTGAGTTGGTGCAATACCCAGGCAGAGATGTTTGAATGAGATACTAGAAACTCTCAAGTGAAATGATTTGACCTGGCCTAGCTGGACATTCTTACTAGTTTTCCTCTTTCATCTTGAGGCATTTGGAGTTTTTGCCAAAGGCATTTTCAGTATCAAGCCAAAGGAAAGGCAGAATGCACACTCTTAAGTGGGGCTGAGTAATTTTCTTTCCTGAAAGCCATGGTAGGTCTCTAGCACAGTCTGTCATTTTCTCTGCTCCAGAAAGGTAGCAAGAAAAAAAATGCTTCTGTGGCAGACCTTTGCTGACCTTTTGCAGTGAGCCAATAAGGATTGATCCAAGGCCAGGGTCCACCTAAAGCAGCAATATATAAAATAAAAATTCCATTTAACTTGGTTTGGGGGCATCTGTTATTTCTAGCATTTGTTTATCCCATGTATTATTCAATTTACTTGCTACAGAGTGAAACAAAATCAATTGAAAGCTGCTTTTCCTTTGCAGCACGTGACTGTCAAAGCCTAGTGGAAAATTGCTTAAATTGTGTGATCTATAGTTCAAAGTGAGAACAGAATGCTTAATTGGAGTTTAATTATCTTGGGAGGTTTGATGCTCTCTGATGGCTTTTGGGTTTTCTTCCTGTACTTGCTCAGTGATGTCTGTTGGAGTTTGCCTTCATCTGTAGCAGAACTGGGTGTCCAGGTTGACACCACAGAGTTCACCAGTGTGTAAGAATATACATAAATTACACATATATCTGTCCAGCTGGCCTGCTGACAAGAAAAATACAATACACCTGTTAACAAAGGCCTGATCCTTAGAGATGATAACTAAATGCCTAGAAATGTGAGAAATGTGTTTACACTGACCTAGGCATAGTTTTTTTAAGGCCAGAAATAGGGATTACTGAAGAACTGTGATTTTTGACATTGAGAACCCACCCTGAGCTGGTGTCAGCTGAACTGGTACAAGGTTCACAAAGCTCAGTTTTCCACTGTAACCAGTCTCCTATGGTGCTCATATGCTGCTGGATACTAAGAATTTGTAATTTCCAGACCATATTAGTTTTGTTGGTGGTAAATGGGTAAAAATGGGCTGTGCCTCGATTTAGATCTTTGTCTTCAGATCTCTGTTCTGGCACAAAAAGAGTTCTCCACCAGAAGACACTGATCTTAAAGTGGCACTTGGGTTTGGGAAATGCTTTGTTTGGGTAGAGGTTTTTGTAAGAGCTGTTTAAATTGAAGCATTTTCCAGGTTGTCTTAGCTCTGAGACAGAGAGGGACAAAGCACAGAGGGGAGAATTTTGGCATCAGTGCCAAGCTGTGCTGGCTTGTGCAGCTCACTGGGCTGTGGTGGAAAAGCTCCACTTGAATGAGAGGTTAAGGAACAGGAAGGCAGACATAAAATGTCATGGGGGGATTTTGACATTGAAAATCTTTACATCAAGAGAACTTTAGGATTTGAATTTTACTCAAGTTTTGGATTTTTGTTTTTAAGTTTCACTTTCTTATTGCCAAATGAGGGTAAGATTGTTCATTAACTTCTAATCAGCAAGGCTTTTGCTTCTAATTGTTGCTAAAGACTTCATGTCAGATGGGGAGAGTTTGGATGGAACAAATTTTTACCTGTAAGAAGCGGGAATTAAGAACTCCTTAAGTAGATGTATTTGCAGAAGATTGTTTCTCTCTTTTGTGTGTCTTTTTTTCCCTGGGGAGCCTCCTGTGACAGCATGTTTTCTTGCTGAGGAGACATTATTTAAATAAGAGCATATAGCAGGTTATATACGAAAAGATTGCCTTCAGTGTCAGGGTTCCTCCAGGCTTCCTCCTTGAGCTTCACAGCCCAAAATAAAATCTGACATTTGAGCAAGCCCCGGTGATAGTTGTGCTATTTGCTCTAGTCACCTCCTAATTCAGCTTTAAACTGGGAAAGTGAACAACTGAGCCACAGAAGCCAGCAGGAATCTGTTCCATTGATATTGCTGGGCTTGGATCAGGCAACCATTTATTAGCACTCATGGGACTGCAGAAAATCAACACTGGATGACACTGGCATTATTACTGGCTGTCACTGCTATTGTCAATGTGAACATTAGGTCTGTAACACATAAAATGAGTCAAGAAGAAATACAAAAGGAAAATATAGAAGAGGAAGGCTCACAATGCAATTTTTAATGTGGTTGAATCTACTAATAGGCTGGTAAAAAATCTTTGTATACTATTTGATTATGTTTCTGTGCTAGTTAATTTGTTTGAATATGATTAGGGCATTCTGAAGACTAATGCTACATTTTTTTGCTTTATTAGAAGAAGCAAGCCTCATGCATCATTATCCATGAAAGGCTGGAAGTACTTCTCCTGTTATTGACACATGTTCATTTACCTCCCCCATGTCCAATAATACAAACCCTTGTACTCCAGAAGGGACTTGCAGATGTGGCTTCACCTGCTTTACAAAATATGGGAAGGTTTTACTGTTTTAGAACTCAAAATATAACCCCTACTTTCCATGGAAAACTAGATTTATAGCATACCCTAATTGCATGGATATGCTGAGTTGAGCTGGGATACTCCTGCTGCTCCCGGGAGCAAAAAAATCCACCGAGCCTACTGCAAAGGAGAAAAAAAAAAAAAAATAGACTGGTCAGAAGTCATTCAAAACATCTAAGAGAGATGGATGTAATTGAGGACTGCAACTTGTTTTTAGAGCAGTATAAGATGTGAGAGATGAGTTGTTCTGTGACAGTAAAGTACAAATGAGGTTTAGGGTTTTTTAGGTAGCTACTAGTGCGGTGGCTCTCCAGCATAGATGCCATATGGATCCTTTGGATGTGTCTGTCAGTACCTGCCACCTAAGTGTCACCTCTGCTCTTTGTTTTGAGTTACTAAAAGCAGCTGCAGGTTAAATCAACTTAAGGATCAAGCACTGTTTTGCTGAACAAATGTGTGTGGGGTAGGAAAACTGGCTGCTGCTTCTGTGAGCAGGGAAATACCATGTAAAGCAGCAGAGAATTGCTGGGAGAGAAAGCCAGGAGCTGTAATGCCCAGGAAGCATGAGAGCTTAGACCTTGTCCCTGTTATCCATATGGTTTTCTGCAGCTTGCACTGCTCCTATTCCATCTTCCTAAACTGTGGAATTTCCCTGTTTTCTCCCTCACTACAGAGAATAACCTGATCCAAAGCACTTTCTAATGAATCTTATTAGGAAGAAATAATTTAGCAGGATGGGGTTTGTTTGTTTTAACTGAGAGAAGACCTAGACCATCATCCTTATACAATTTAGTTTCTTACATTTTATTTTTCATCAGTTTTGCATCTTGTTGAACAATTTAATGAGCAATTTCTTGTCAAAGATCCCAAAGAATGTTGTCTCTGATACGGTACACCAAGGTGTGTGTTCACAGTGATTCTGAAAGAGTATTTTGATGGGAACGAAAGAGTTCCTCTGCCTCTTGTTTGTTACTAGATTTACAGGTTTTTATTTTTCCTTTATGAAAAGCCTGAGTCAAACAAGTAGGAGAGTTACTCAGATAATTGTGCTACTTTCCTGTACAGGCGTTATATTGGCAGGGTCTGAAGTATATCACAAGAGTATCAGGCTGGCTATTTCTGCCTAAAATACTAGAATTTTCATAATGTCTTCCATTTTTTTTTCTCATACCACAAACTTTTTATACAGAGCACAACAACAGACACATTGTCTCAGAAGAAATCTTAGCTCTCAAAGCAATGTGTCCATGCTCACCATCAGAATGAGGGAGGAAAGTATTTATGTACTGAAACTAATCCAGAGATTCAAGCTTGCATGGAATTGGAAGCTTTTGTCCCTGTAGTAAACTGTGACCTTAATAGCCCTTTGGAAGGCACTAGCTTCATAGTTACTTTGTTTTACAAAATGACACTGAATTTCACAGAACCTGATCCACTGAAATTCCTTGCATCATAAATACAGCAAACTCTAGGGTGCAATTGAGGTGCTGCAGAACCAGCTCAGGGGAACATCCCAGATCTTCATTTCATTTAGCTGTTACTGATGTGTCAAGAAAAAGGAAGAGTTGATTGCTGATTTATATGCTCTGTCTTTCATTATGTTATATTTCTGCTGTGCAGGAGGTGACAACAGAGTCTATTAACAACAACCAAGGCAGAACCATCTGATGTTCTTACAGTCACGTCAGATTCTCTTCAAAATTGCTCTTGCTTTTTCTTCATTGTTGTCTCCAAAGTTTGCAGTCTGCTCTCCCAGCCATGACTGGAATTTTAATAGTCTTGCAGTCTGTTGTCTATTAGGCGTTTTATTAGTATTAATATGGTCTATTTTTCTAGCTGCCTGTTTCACTGTTTTTAATTTCACAATGTTTCTGAAGTACAGGCTAAAGTGGTGCTCCCAAGGCACCATTTGCTGCAAGTTTATTTTAAAGCCATTGGTATATACCTCCAGCAAACCCTCATATTAGGTTATGCAGCAAAGTATCCAGGAGCCAGCGTCTAAGGACACATCTGATTGACTCCCAATTTAAGAGAGATATGTTAAAATGATCTCAGACCTCTAGCAAAACAAAAGTTTTTTTGGAAGAGAGCACTTTGCTGTTGCAACATACTGACTGTAATTTGCATCTGAGCTTACACTGTGGTCATGGTTTTAGAGATCACTAACTTCCTAGAAACTTCATGAAAAGCTGAGGTTTTCAGCAGAGGGAAAGGCTGAGATATGAATTCCCCTTTTACTGGGTGCCCAAGAGATCCATATAGGCAAAGGTAGATGCTGCAGAACTCCCAGCTCATAATTTGGGCCCAGGTCCCTGGGAAGCTGGTCCCTGCCAGCTCTGTGGCAAGCAGTTATTTGTTCAACTTTGCATATCCCCTCTCCAGAAGATGATTTAGGGAATGAAGACAGATATGATGCTGGAGCCCATCTGGCTGCCAGCTACCACAGGAAAGGGAGTTCTCCTGTTGCTTTAATTAAATAACCATCTTCTTTTGAGTCCCAAGTGGTTTCATTGTGTCTGTCAATGGCTGCCAGGCAGGTAGGATTACAGCTGCCACTTTTTTCTGAGCTATATAAAAAAAAAAAAAAAAAAAAGTGCATTTCCCAGGAGGTGAGTGCAGGAGCTGGGCAGCTGGAGAGCCTTGGGTGAAACTTGTCCTTCCTCTGCCTGGTACTGCTTGAATAACACACTGGTGTAAACAGGAGACTTCATTAATTTCAGCTCAAAGCCCATCTTGCCCCTTTCATAAACAACAGTTTCTTATCTCTAATGGTTGAAAACAAAGCCTGAGAGAGGAACCTTCTGCCCCAGGTTTGGATTCCAGGTTTTGGAACTCAGATTAAAGCAGAGCCCTGGTCTGCAGACTGTGTGGCTTGAAACCAAAGCAAAACACAATTGCATCTGGAAATCCCTGACATTCTATGATGGCAAGCCTTAGTTGTTATCTCTGTCTTTGTGATATTTGTCTTTTGCTGTATTTCTCTTCGTTAGCAAAGATTCTTTTCTTTGACAGAAGCAAGGCAACACCTTTTACAATTTACACACAGAGAGGGAAGCTTTATTTCCTTCCTGTCTTCTTTCACCAGCTCACAGCAAACATTTATCTTCTGATTCCTCTAATAGGATGTGACTCTTTGTGACATCATATTTTGAAAGGCTACAATTTAATGGGTGCCTTTTATACCCCCTTCCCCAACACACACACAGTTGGCAGAGACTAATAATTCAAAATTCTGGGCAGCCTCCTGGTGGTCAGAATTACAGCCAGAGGCTTCTCCAGTGCTCTTGCTCAGTCCATTTTGCACAAGTCCATTGCAAATGTCTTCTTCAGGCTTGCTTGGACCATTCACAGTTCCCCAGCCCTGTGGTGTAATGCAGATTACAGGTCCAGATGCAGAGAATTATCTGCACTGCCTTGGCACTGCACTAAGCCACTGACACAACAGTGATTTCCTCTTATTATTTTACTGGTAGCAAGTATAAAAGTCCACAGCAACACACTGATAACTTAAATATCCATTTCCTCTCCTCACAGCATAGATCAAAGATAGAATTCCTTCCATCAGGGAAGCACCCGAAGGAAATACTGAGCTGTCAGCTGAAGCAGTGCTGTACATAAAACATCTCTGGTTCTATTAGTATTTGTGCCATCTCTGATGAGAGTCTTTAATCATTTCCACCTGGTTCAGGGCAGACAGGAATATACTGTATTTTCTTTCCTGAATGAACTCTGAAGACATCTGTTATTTACATTTTTTGTTATTATTTTAAATAAATAAAACTGGCACTAAGCCAATTGTATAGGGTTGATTTCAGGTGGGCTTTACAGGCTTAGATTGCTCTTCTGGAAAAGAACCCAACCCTGGAGTAAGGGCTGCTTCAGGGCCAGTGCTTGCCAAAGGGAAGGCTACCACATCCCTTCCAGGTGCCACCTGCTCTGAAAGCCTTGATGGCCTCAGGGGACATCCCTGTGCTGCAATGTGAACCAGTGCCCTTTCTGCAGTCAGTCCTGCCTCAAGCAGTGAGTAACCAGGCAACACCACCTCAGCACCTGGGCTTTTCCTCTTGGAAGGAATGTTCCTCTACTGAAGAAGAAGGAGTATGCAAGGAAGGCATGAGTATCTTGATCCTACCCTCAGAGGTAGGCTGAAACTCCAGAGATCTCCAGTGTGCCAGGAGGTATAGATCCCAATTCCACAGGTGATGTACAGCAGAGGTAAAGCCTGGAGACTGCTGATGCTGAGAATAATCTTTTATTCTTTCAGCTTTCAGCCCACCTTACAGGCTCTGGGCTACCTTCAGCTGCCTGTCCAGGGCTTACCTAAGAGCGTTAAGAGAGTGGGCACTGTGGTTACAGTTATGCCCCCTCTGAACATGGCTCATGGATCTGAGAACTGAAGGAAGGTTAAAATCAGGGTGCTTGGGTGTTGGCACTGGAAGCAGAGTAGGAGAAGCAATCTCTCATCAGCCTCTGGAAGCTGTTACTGGGATGGAAATGCTCTCTGCAACCTTCCTCTTTCCCCTGCTTTTGCAAAGAGATGAAACACTGGGTGCAGGGGTATCTAGGTAGAGCAATATTTGGGATAATCAGTAATTAACTCCATAAAGAATAGGTTCACCTGTCCCCTTTGGCTCCTGCACCACAAGCCCATTGTGTCTGGCAATAAATGCAGTCCTTGATGAACCACTCCCACAGCATCAGGTCAGTTAAAATGGTTTGTGGTACATGGATGTCCATGAGGTAACAATGAGGTATCTTACATCACTTACATCAAAATCTAAAAAAACTGAAAGCTTGAGATTTTCTTTTGTGTATGAAGGACATTTCTTTCTATTGTTATAATAATGCAAATTTCCCAGTTTAATATTAATACTTAAATTAATGCTGAATTAATCAATTCATTATCTAAAACATATGGAATAAGAGTTTGTGTAAATACCACAGAGGACATCTAATACTTTTGAATTAAAATGCTACTGTTTTTTCTGTAAGCATAGTATGCACTTGGTTTTTGCACCTGGTCAAACAGAATGAGGCAATTTAGCCAGAGGAAATGATAAGCAGTGTAAGCCATTGCTACCCCATGGAAAGCTGCAGAATGCCAGTAATTTAATAAAACATGTGCTTGCTAGATCAAATACTGCTAACTCTCTTTGCTCTGCAGCAAAACCGTGAGATCCAAGCAGAAGGTGTGATGAGATACTGTGCTCTCCGAATCAGTAAATTGCTGAGTACCTAAAATCAACAGCTACTTCAATTATTCTTGGTAGCAGGATGTATCAGTGTTTAAATAGATGTTAAGGTTGTGACTGTAAGCAGGTAATGAAAAATAATAATAATAAAAAAGCCATACTGGAACAGAGAAATAGAAGCAGATGATGTCTAACTAATCTGAGGCAACTGTTTAAAACTGTGAAACTGAGTTTTAAAATATAAAATGGAAGGAAAATACAAAGAACTGTTCTTGCTGGTGGCAATGCTGAGGCTGGCAGGAGAGGTGATTGCAGGTGAATGGCTGATACACAAGTATGTATGTGTGCTGTACATCAGCAGCCTGCCTCACATGGGGAGTAAATGATGTAATCTGTCTGTGTGTGATACTGACACTTGTCAAATTATGTTTGCCCCACTATTCTAATAGCAAAAAAAGGAAAACTTTAGAAACTTTTAGCAAGAATCATGGAGAATACTCCTGAGTCATGCTCTCTGTAAGAATATCAGTTAGCCTGTCTCTTTAGTAGTTATGCTGGCACAGTTCTCACCATCCACTCTCCACTTGTTTTCCATTAGCAAGGTCGTTATGATACCATCCAGATACTACTGCAAAGTTTTCCAGGATTTGGAGAACAACATCATCAACATTAATCAGAAGAAAAAAAGCAGACTGCTCTGCTAATGCATGCAAATATTTACTAGTTTAATACATCAGATGCACAACTGATTGCCTGGTTATTCTTCCTCTTGCTGTTCCCTTTCCTCTAAGCTCCAACAACACTTAGCAGATGGTTAAATTTACTGTATCATCTCAGAGCAAGAAAGAAGGTGCTGACTCTTCCATTATGCACAGAGAACCACATGTGACCCAGAGGACTGCGGCAGGAACAGAGCTGAATAAGAGCCCCATTCATTAACAAGATCTTTGTCATTCCCCCAAGTATGATTTTGCTTTTCCTTCCTGAGAATTTGCAAACTTTGGTTTCAGAGTAACCCATTGCTTTCTCTCTGGGAAAGGGATGAGTAGGGTGGTCACTTGTTCTCCCAAAACTCACTCCACTTTTCGTGGTGTCTTGAGATGTCCCGATTCATTTCTAACCAACCCATCCTCATGTTTCCTGGGATATTTTGAAACTGCTGATCAGCTCAGCTGCTCTCAGAAAGTGCCTCCTGCTTCTGTTCAACCCTGATGAAAAAAAACCTGGTGGCAATAGAGAGATCTGTTGTAGAGAATGACTGATGGAGATCTGCCAAGTCCCAAACTGTCCTGGGTGTCCTAAAAAATGTACTCAACCTTTATGGCATCTCCTAGCAGATGTGACTAAGAAATTAAACCCATCTTAGATTAATAGAGTGGTTGTTCTCTTTTTCTGGATGCTTTTGTAAAAACTATAGATATTTTAAAAGAAAATTATCATTATGAAAGTGTTTAGAAACAAAAGCTTTGTGAACGATGAAGACAGTAAATGTTTGAGGTATTGGAATACTCTGCCTTTCTTTAATTTTTTTTTTTTTTTTAATTGGTCTCAAGGGCCAAAACTTCAATAAAAGCAGCATAGACCATGGCTCTTGTCCTTTGCTGCCAAGGCCTTAATTGTCCTGATCAAGATCACATGAGACACCCACCTGCTGGCCCTGGAGCTACATTTAAGGCAGACCCTGGTCCTTACCTGAGGTTTTCTTTTTGTCTGTTGTGGGTAGCCCTTTGCCCAGCCATGTTTGCCCCTGGATCCTGCTTCCTGCTACCTTTCCAGCTTGCCCTTGGACCTGCTGCTCACTGTGTGTGTTATTGCTGCCACACCATCCCTCTGGCTCTGCAGAGCTACTCCTGGGAGAACACCCTCTCACTGGGTGCTCAAGGTGGGAGGTAATTAGTATTCTGGGTTTTTTTATGGGGTTTACTGTTTCTGATTTCTTTGCATCTTATGGCTTGTTGTTTTTTTAATTTGTTTTGGGGGTTTTATGTTTGGTTTTTTAAAATTTTTTTTAATCAGAGAAACTGTAATCTCTATTTTTATAAAATGTAGAGATGAATCAAACTTTAGTTCAGATATGTAAGTGTTGCTTTATGAATCCCAGAGGCTGGATGCTTCGGTGTCATCTGAATTTAACTACGTGGTCTACCTTTGCACGAGAAGTCTGCAGGAAGGCAGAGGTTTGAACATAAAAGTTTTCATTCTGAGCTTATTGCTGTGCTATAAATTCTGGAAATTATCACGCATGCCTGGAAGAGGAAGGTGCTACCATACTAAACCTGCCGTGCAGGTGTTCAAGATCAAAATTTGCAGGGGCAAGGAGAACCCTGCAGCACCCAGAGCAGCCTCAGCATCTCAGGCACAGCTTCGTCCCATCTGGGCTGTTTGCCTCTGGGAGCTTTGCAGCAATTAGCAAAGGTTCACTGAAGCACTTGCACTGTGAAATTCCTCACCAGTTGGAGACATGTTTAATATGTTATTGCTAAACTCAAAAAGAAACCTGGGGGTAGATTGGTGTTCTTGTGATAGTTTCTTCTTTGGAAATTGAATTGTCCTGCTGGAACTGTTACTCATCTGTTGCTTTCTCTCTCTTTCATCATTGGTATTATCTTTCAAAGCATGATAATGCATTTCAAGAGCCTTTCTTGATTAAATAATTGATAAATAGAAACTGAGGTTAATATCAAAACAGAGAAAATTGATATTGTGTAAAGATTCATCAGAGAAAGTCTGTGTTCTAAAGTCAACAGTGAAACCTCAATTTAGAGCTCTGGAGGATCTCAGCTCCTGTGGTAATGCACAGGAACTTTTATCCAGTGCAGCACTATAGCTACCTTGGCAGTGTTATAAAAAGGACTGAAAAAAAAATTGTGACGAAAGCTGTGTAGCCTTTTTACTTTTTGGAGAGTGACTTTAAGCTCTTGCACTTGAAGTGTATTCATGTGGATTTTTCTTTTTGTTCTAGGATTTTACAGATAATGTTCAAGTATATTTATTGTTAGAGATAGGTGGAGGTTGGTTTGAGGTGGAAGTCATGGTACTCTTTCTATTCTTTCAAGGATGTGTATTACGCAGGTTGGTTTTTCTTCTTACTCAAGTCAAAATAAATGAGTTACTTGGTGATAAAACTAAGAGAACAATTTTATATCACAGGAAGATATCTTGCTGGGGTCAGGTATACTTTTTCTTCTGGTTTTGCATTTGTGACTGGTATTAGACTCGCCAGTATGAACTGCACCAAGGAATAACAGCATCAGAAAGATGGCTGGATTCAGAGCTGATCAGCAGAAATTCAGAGTTCTGGGTGTTCTGGGGTGTCTGGGTGGCAGGGGAACAGTTCTGCATGCAGGACTGATGGCTCTGGGTGGCCATCCTTGCACCCAGATATTTACCTTTAGGCAAGAGAGAAGAGTTTTCTGGAGTAATGAAAATTTGCAGAAGAATGAAAAAAATCTCTCCTATTATCCTGATAACAAGCGTGCCTGGGAAATTAAATCCCTGCTAGAATGATCAGCATGTTTTAGGTGCAGGTAAGGGCAGCCCCAGCAGCTCCTCGAGGTGGAGGTTGCTGGTAGGAAAGGCAGGGACCAGGGCTGCTTTTACAGGCAGGAAAGATGCCTGCAGGTTTGTTCACCAGTTGCCCTGAAAAGGCAAACCTTCAGAAACAGGTCAGGGTTAAATCAGCTGAAATCTGCTCCTCAGTAAACTTCAAACTTAATTATTTGTACCACGAGTAGAAAGATGCCATTACTTGCCAGTTGGTTTGAGTCTCTCTGTGTCTCTGCAGATCATATTTCTTCCTTGCTTTTTTATCTGATTTCTGCTCTGTCAGTGTGATGATTCCAAAATACCTTGGGGTACATTCCTCAGTCTGGATGTTCATTATCTGTAAATGCCCCAAGCCCCATATATTTATTTTCTACAGACCTCAGTCTGGAAACAAAACAATAAACTCTGCAGCTTGTTGTGGCTGTGAAGCACTTTGCAATTGGACTTATTTATTTCCTTGTCATGAAATTTTGGTTTCCGTGCTATCTGCTGCAATTTGAAGGGGGTCTTCTGTGTTTCCTTTTCAACAGTTTTCCCCAAAAGCTGAAATTGTATTTTTCCACATGTGGGTCACCTTTCATGTCACTCACCTTTCTGCAGTTCTTTCTCAACCCTAAATAACCCAACAACAAACTGAACAAAACCCAAGGAAAACCACAGATCTTGATAGGTAGAAATTATTACAGCTTTAAGAAAAAAAATCTTGGTCTGCTCGTGATTTTAAACCTTGTTAAAAAGAATATCGAATAATATGTTAGGACTTATTTGCAGCTGAAACAAATAGTGAGGTGAAGGTACCCTCAGCTGTTTGAGTTTTCCCTTAGGATTTTTATTTGCTATAGGCTTGAAGTACTATTCCCTGCATTTTACCCAATTTTGTCCACCATCCCTACCTGGGTTTATGCAGGGCTGGTTTATAGAAGTATAAACTAGAATCCTTCTCCTTTACATTGGAGATGCAGATCAATCTTTTCAGACAATTGTGATAGTCACCTGCTCATCAGCAAATCTGGGCAGTTCACTGCAAGGGCTCAGAGTGAAGCCACTACCCCAGCCAGAGGTGCTGTACAGAATATCTGGGCACAGCAGGGTGGAAAGGGTTGGAGGAGATCTTGAGCAGCCTGTGTGGCCAGGGGCCTCAGGATGGTGTTGGTCTTGTCCTGGGGAGCTTGGGTGTGGGGCCAGTAGGAGATGGGGAGGAACTGTGGCTGGACAAGTGCTGAGGGATGGTCACTTTGGCAATTCTTGCCTGAGGACTGTGCTGACAGGTAAAAGAAAAGGCAGAGGTGAATTCAGTAGGAGCTGTTTGAAGGATGAAGTGCAAGATACAAACTGCAATTTGTTGCACCTTATTTGGATCCAGCACACATATATCTCTTCTGATCATAGTGCCTGTTAGCTTTAAATGAGAAATGCTAACTTCAAATACATAGCACCAGTGTGGGAGGCAGTGAATTTTTGGTCCCACACCTCTATTACATTTGTTGCCCTTGAGCTTCCTAATTGCCAGATGTCTGTCTCTCTCCAGGAAATTGCTTGGATGTGTTTTTAGCTACTTCAGGAGAGTCAGAACAGACCATGTCTTGATGCATGGACCAAAACCCAAGTGAGGGCAATGCTTCCCCAGATGAAGGGCACTGACAGCCCTGAAATGTCCTTCATGTATTACTTTTCCAAGGGATAGTTCTGATAGACATGCTTTTTGGTAATGACTGAGTAGTGATGTGAAGGATAGTGCCTTCAGAAGAGGGGCTGTGGATAGCTACTTTAGCTCTTGAAGTGTAACTTGGAAATGTGTTTTCCTACTAGTGGATTCTCCATGGTCACTGCAGACAGCACAAAAGATGCTGCTGGACTCATATGTATTTCAGTTTAAAAGGGTATATGTGCCTATATACTTCCTTTGTTGAGATCTCAGCAATGTTTTTGATTCTTCTTTTCACTAGAAGAAAATGCAAATAAATTTTTTAAATTGTCACTTTACCAAGTCCTAACCATCTTGCAGAAATATTTTCTGTTACTTAAGACTATTTAAGTACACAGTAACAGAATAATTTTAAAGTACTAGAAATGCTGCATTGTTATATATTAAATAGCACAGAAGAGAATAACAACATAGATTCTTTCAAAGCTGAATAGTGAATGTTGCCTGGAATGCTTTTGCCCTTAAGAGGCATCTGATTGCCAGCATAATGGGTCTCAATGGAACTTTATAGTTAGTACAGTATCTTTCAAACTGCAGTTAATAATATGGAAGCCATACAATAAAGCAAGTTTCCAGGCCTAGATGCCTGGATCAATAGTCTTAAAGTGATCAGGTGGAAGACACAATGGGTCCCAATTTAACTACAAAAAGAACCAACCTGCAGCCTTCAAATGATGTAAACCTGAAATGTTTTTTCTTTATTTATTGAGACACTTAATTTTCAGCCCTTTCTGTACTTCAAGGTCCAAGACAGGTTTGGAAGTGTGACAACAGTATGAGAAAAAGCACACTCCAAGGCTTTTCAGGCAACTTTTAGAGATGTAAGGGACTGTACACAGTGGGAGGGAAACTGCTGTTCCCTAGTAGAGCTGTGGAGGAATGAGTGAGACCTGGCCAAGGTGGCTGTGGGATCCAAGTGTCAGGATCACATCTTGCTAATATAGAGACAACCAAGGCAAGCCCTTGTGAAACCAGACTAACAGATTTTTATCAGAGAATAGATAAAGCATGCTTTCGTTAACCTATAATTCTTTGTAAAATTGTCATTAGCCCCAAACACGTATTTTTACCTTCCATATCTACCTTTCCACTCAGACCTACAGCTTAGACTTCACACGTGCTTTTGTGTTTTGCTAAATCTCTAGGAGAAAAAGGAAGCTCTGGCTTGATTCATTGTGATTTGAGATACTGGGAAAATGGTGGCCAGGAGTTTAGGTTTTCAGTAAAAAAAAAAATGGATTGCTCTCTTTCAGAAGTTCTTAGTGGCCATATAATACCAGAGAAGCTTTAGAAATAGTAAAAAAAAATATAGTAAAAAAACCCCATGCACCAAAGAGGAAACACAGTATGTTTTCATAAGTATTAACAGGAAGGAAGAATACAGCATTGCCACACATCGTGATGTTGAAGTTTTTCTAGGCACAGCAAATGCAGGAAAACCAGGAACACAAACACACCCAGAGATTCAAAACCATTTAAAATTTTTATTGTTTAGCGTAGCTGGATAGTACCAAAGAAAATCATTTTCAGAATCCTGAAGAAAGCAGAAGCACTGAGTTTTAAATTATGTATCCGGAGGCTATGTGGGAAATACAAAAAGCACACAGTTTGAAGGAACTGGTATCATAGCAGGGAAAATCCAACTCCAGTGAAGTCTGAAGGGTTTATTTGGCCCCCATCAATTGAGAGGACAAACAAGTGCTCCATTTGTCACACCTGTATTTAGGGGTTTTTTTATGGTAAGTGACATTACATGGGCAAAAGTGTCTTTGCATGTGAATGTTATTCTGGCAAAGGTGTCATCAGCTTTATGAAAATCTACAGTGAAAACCAAAATATGCCTGAAGACTGCTTGTTATTTATTAGCATGGTCAGTTTGTTACAGGAGGTCTATCAGCTTTGTCCTCTTAAGAAAAAGAATACTTGGGAATCATAGAATGGCTTTTGGCAAGAGGCTTGAAAATCATATCATTACATTCCCTGTATGCTCTGTGCCGTTAAAGAATATAGCTGAGTGCTGATTAAAAGTAAAAATATTTAGCATGGCAACTCCATTATGCAAGCTGGCTGACAAGTGTGATAATTGCAGCAGTTAACAGGAAAGAGTGTAGGTGGGTAAAAACAGAGAAATTGCCTCAGTCATTAAGAGTCCTTTTAAGTCGAAATGGAGCCTGTGGAGTGGACGTATGTTTCTCATTTAAATAAAGCCAGTCTGACTCTGACATTTATGAAAGTGAGACTAATGAGCACAAACCAAGCTGTGTTCTCACCCTCAGCAGGGTAGCACCAGCTTGACATGACCACGTGTAACTGAGAGAGCAATCTACTTCAGTTATTATCAGGTTAACAAACACTTGTTACATCCAGATCTTTGCCTCATTTTTTCCAAAACTGTGTTTTTGGTGATAATAATGCCTAAAGATGGATTTTTCAAAATCCTGCATGCTTCTATTTGATTGAACTGCTAGAGTAACAAGCAAAACTTCCTACAAGTTGTACCTGCATAGAGTGATGCTGGCTGAGTTGACTCATCTTACACAGAAATCTGAAAGGGAAGGAGAAAGTACTAGGGTGTGACCCTCATGTTGTTTGCAAGAATTTCTTTAATGTTCCTCAGGGTATTCTATTTTATTTCATTACTCTTAAAGAACCTGCCATAAAATGGAATAGTGCCAGGACTTGATGTCTGGTCACGTTCAACACAGCTGGAAGGAGGTGTTACAGTAGTGTTGGACTTTAATTTGAATAAATTAAGAAAATGACCCTAATGTTAGGATAAAGCTGTGGAAATTACTAATGCAGAGGTAGCCAGAGCTCTAAAGATGGCAAAGAGTGACACTAAGCATGAGCAGGAACAGGCATTCAAGGAAACTAAAGGCTTTATTTTCATTTATTGGTGTTCTCGCCCAAAAAAAACCTGAAACCATCTGTGAGCCACAAAACCAATACTTCTGTCTTCTTACCATTCAATATCAATGGCTTCTCCATTATTTTGCTTTAAACACATCTGCTCTCTACAACTGCTATACAAGCTGCAGGAATGAACATCACTTAAGGGACCTCTGGCAGGTATTGATCCAAGGCTCCATGGAGCAAATGACAGATGTAAGCTGAAGGGGACTTCCCAGATGTTTATTGGGATGTTATTAAGACTAAGTGTTGATGAATTCTGGTGAACTTGGCTTTAGAGAAATCAGGAATTGGAGTTGGAAGTGGTTTGGTACAGCGTGAGAGACTTGCACTCAAGTAACTCAACTTACTGTCATTTCCATTGCTATCTCTCTGCTCACCTGAATTAACTTCTGTGTACACCAGCTCAATGAACTCTATCTAATGTGCCATTTGTGAAATTACAGAGCAGGTAATAGAAACTTGGACAGCTATGTACCTGAGTGCTGAAACTTGTTGTAGTTTCATGCTTCTCAACCAGTTCTAGAGTGAAGCCCCTTAAATGCCACCTAAGTTGACCTCTAAATGTGTGCACTATAGAAAGGACAGATGATTATCATATTTCACCATGAAGCTGAAAATATTTGCCCTTTCTTATTAAATTTCTTTGCTGCAACCCAGAGAAAATGACTCACATTGTGATTCAATTAGGCCCATAAAGATAGTCACGCTATGTAGCCATTTCATTATGTTTTTGGTTTTTAACTTAATTAAAAGTTAATATTACCAAGCTAATGCTTTATACGTGAGAGAGGCCAAATCAGAGAAGGAACTCTATATCTTATCTTCTCTAAGTTCCTGGAAAGCAGCCAGGGGTAGATCTTTGCAGTTTAGCATTATGGCAGGGTTTATTTTACTTTAGCCAGAATACCTTACTCAAAAACAAAGACTGTAAGAATTCATCTTAGTAGCCCAGTACCTCTTGACTTCTGTCCTGCCCTGATGAAGAGTCAGTTATTTATTCTAGGAAACAAAAAATGCTTCAGGCTGTGCCCATTGCTCCTGGTCCTGTCATTGGGCACCACTGAGGAGTGTCTGGTGCTCTCCTCCTTATACTCTTCCTTTAGGTATTTATTTATAGGATTTAAGTCTTCTCCAGGCTAAGCAGCCCCAGCTCCATCAGCCTTTCCTCATGTGAGGTGCCCCAGTCCCTTACTCATCTCTGTAGCCCTTCACTGAACTTGCTGTTCCTTGCTGCAACTGCACAGACAACATGAACCATATTGCTACCACAGCAGGGAATTGCTGCTGATGGATCAGATTTTTTTACCATTGCAGTGAAAGAATAAGACACGAGTGGTTTCTGGAAGGTGAACCAGAGCCTGCTGTTAGGGTCAGCTCATAACTAGAAGGAAAGATTTCCTAGAGAGGTTGGTGGCTATTGTTGTGTGATTTGGAGACCGTCTATCTCCAGTGGTGTTACTGATATAAAATTTATCTGCCTGTATTTTTTTTACTTAAAAAAAAAAGAAGTTATTTTGGGTCTTTGGGACTGAATTCATGTAAGGTGAGCTGGTGCTATAGCAACCATTCATCTGACCAAATGACCTACCAGGAATATTCAGGATATGACTTTTGTAACTTATTTTCCTGTTGCAGTTTAGCTCTATCTCCTGCAGATTTCAGTTTCACAAGAAACTCCTGTCTGCCTTTAGGCAGCTGTCATACTCATTGTTCAGATCTCCCCAGTTTTCTTTGAAATCCCTCTGTATGTTATTAAAACATCTTAATAGCTGATTGGTTAAAAAAAATCTGGTCTATAAAAAAAAAAAATCAAACCAATAACAAAAAAAAAAAAAAACCAACCCAAAACCAAAACTACAACATGGGCAGTTAGTCACCAAAAGAAACCATTCTTTTTCTATCCATAGCAGTTCCTTTACCAGGAATCAAATAATACATGGTCAGATTAGATAAAACATGTTAGAACACTGAGGATATGAGTGTATATGCAACAGTAGGCCAAAAGGATATCTGTTCTCATTTCTTTCTTCCAAAGCTCATGGCTCTTTCAATGCTTAGAAAAAATTTTCTAATAGTATTTGAGTGTTAGGATTGATTCTGGAAAAGGGTTTTTTGTGTACAATACTCCTATAAAACACAGATGAGGAAAACATATGAGGACCAAGCTGTTTCTAATGGCATGAGTGGCATTCAAGCTTCCATTCTTGGCATGATATGAGGTAATAACTATCAGCTTTGTGACAACCAGAAATTTTGGATGGCTGCAAATCTGCATCAGAAAAACTTATTTCTTTGCCAGAAGTTGCTCTCTAATGAAACTCAAGTCTTGTATTGTTGCTATCCTGGCCTGTCTGCAGTTGCAGTTTGCCTAATGAGGTGGCCCATTGTCCAGGTTTTGATATGCAAGCATAATGTTTCTTTTTAATCATTTTCCTTCTGTTTTCTAAGAACTTGGCAGACCAAAATTAGAGTGGTCCATCTAATTGAAAATCAGTATAATGGTTTTCTGAACACAGACTTGTTGTACTTAATAATCAGAAGCACATACATGTACACTCTTCTGTGCTTTCAGTCTTAACTTATGCTAATTATGGCACTAGGCCATTGTTATGCACTTGAGAAGTACACAAGTTCTGACTGCATTGAAGAAGGATTAATAATGAAGCCCTGAAATTAATAAAATATCTTGTCTTCTATCATGTCTGATAGCATGTCAGGGATTGTTTGTACTTTGAAAATGGTCATCATTCTTTAATGGTGACTTGTCAACATTTAGCTTACTGTTTTATGTTGCAGTGTGCCACCATGCCTTGCTGCTACAGAGGCAGTAGAGAATTAAGGGCACAGTCTTGACTAACAATGTCATTTAAAAACTTCAGAGTAAAAGGCAAATCTGCCTCTCCCATATTTTTCAGTATTACAAGCCCATGATGTGCAAAAGTAATGCAGAAATAGCTTTCCAGATTCATCATCATCATCACCACAAGGGTCAAAGCTGAAGCTAAGTGACCAGCAATAAGTACAAGGAAGTTGTCTGTCTCTATAGAGACATTTTCTTCTATAGTCTATGTAAGACCCTGAATGAAAATGCTGAATACACTTCTCAACACTTCTTGGTTCTAGGAGCCTTAAATAAATCTCTAAAGTGCAATGACTTTATATCAATTATATTTTAAACTACTGAATAGGTGGCATGAAAATAATCTATCTTTATATGTGCTTTAGAAATAAATATTAAAAATGGATACAAGTGCTTTAGTGTAAAGCAATGTTGGAGCCAGGATATTTCACAGCATTAGAAATAAAGCAGAGATTTACTTTTGAAATACTTTGATTCATTAAACGTGAATCAAAAATGTGCCATGTTAACCTGCTATAGCAGTCCATGTTCTAGAACTAGAGTATTACTGAGCAAAATTCATGATTCGCTTTGGGCAAGCTATGGAAGTCAGCAAAACATACTTTCAGCATTGCTGGAGATACCAGTTAATTTAGTATATTTCATGATACAGAGCAGGATAACTGATAGACAATGACAGCTCATAAAACAGAAGACCACCAGCAAAACAGAACAAAACCCCAGTCCAACCAATCAAAAGGACTTCTGGTTTTAGATTCTTGAATCTGGAAGGGTGCAAAATAAAGTATTTTTTTAAAGTAGGAATTAATAAAAGATCAATTTGAAAATTATAACCTATTATCTAGGGAAATAGAGGCCAGGACTTGATCAGAGCATTCTTTTTAACTGGTAATAATAATAAAAAAACAAGAAAAACTGTAGCTTAACCCTTGCATCCCAATTCATGAAGCCTTAAAAAAAAACCTGACACTCCCAGTGATCCCTTTTCTAAAGCATATTTCAAATGTTTTTTTTTCCTGCATGAATACTTGGACAGTTTACAAAACAAAGTAGAAAATCAATGTTTGACAAATTTCTGGCCATCTAAAGGTCTATGAGCTGATAATGCTCACCAGGAGCTATTGATGCATTTGATATTAATAATGATGCAAGTTGTATAAATGACTATGTAACTGTAGCACCTATGTAAAATAAAAGAAATGTAAAGATCACTTTTGTTCTGTTTGGTGCCCATGACAGATGTTAAAGATGCCCTTGTCCAGAGAGCCAGATCACCAAGCAGAGTAAAGCAGCCAAGGTCTGTGCTTCTAAGGGCAAATACTTTCTAATTGGGATGGTTTGGTTCTGGGATTGTAAAGTATTAGATAACTATTAATAAGGAAGTTAAGTGAGTGCTGTAGGATGTCTTTCTGGGTTCAGTGTTTGAAGGCAATGTGTCAGAAGAATCCATATGGCTCCGTTAATAAACAGGCTGTGGAAGTGAGGATAAAGGGAAAACATTCAACTGGCTTTGCTATAGGCAAAATATACTCTAGCTATTATTCTACTTGCCTCTGCATGACCTCAATAGTTATTTATCTTTTCTCACAGTTGAAATGCTACTTTCTCCATTAGCTTCTATCACTTCAGCTGTCACATTTGAATTTATTCATTCCCAGAAAAATCTTATTTTTTTTTCCTTTCCTCTCAAGCGGGAATGCAAGGATGAGCCATACAATCAAAAGATGTTGATCTTCCTAGAGTTTCTATACTTTATGACATGAATAGGAATTATACACCCTTAAACTGTATTAGTTACACTCCTTAGCCAGATACTTAGCAGGGAGACAGGCTATTTTAGCAGCCTAATCTGAAGCCAGAGGAAAAGCTTGCACTAATTTCAATGTGATTTGAATCGGGCCAGAAGTCTGAAGTAATGAGATCTTTAAGACTGGATCAATGAAAGAGTAAAGTAAGTCCCTTTATTCTCAAGCTCTTCCACTCTGAAGACACTTTGGAGTGGCACTACTTCAAGCAGGCAAACTAACAATTTGTTCTGCCATTTGGAAAACAGATTAAAATAAAACATCTGAGTAATTCCTATTTTATCACTGGACACCATCATTACTGAAGACAGGACTGTTCCTTGACATCACTGCATATTTCTCATTTATTCCTCTGTATCTGTATACCTAGCTCTAAGGCCACTGCTATTCTTGCACTAAAAAAAAAAAGACACTCAAATGTGTTTGACTAAGAAATCCTAGCAAAATGTAAATTATTCCAGAGGGTCCATCTACATAAGTACACATTAATCTACTTCTTAAATATGTAGTAGAGTCTTTTCCCTGAGGAGACTATGGAGCTGTGAAAATATGTAACAGTAATTAATTACTAGCTGAGAATAGATTAATATTGCATGCTAAGAATAATAAAACAAAATGTATGTAACTAAGTGATGTCTGTAGGGTAATGCAAATGGCAAGAAATATCAGACAGTGCCAGTGTTATGTTTAATATCCCATCAAAAAGAAAGTGCAGTTTTTTATTTGAATGACATTTTCTGTATAGCACAGCTATTTATTTTCAAAGCTCATACTTTAGACAAACGAAAACATTTTATTTCCTATTGCCCAGGAGAACTGGCTTTATTGTTGCTGCAAAAAAGCCATTTTTTCTTTTAGGAATTGCTGTTGGACATATAACTGAAGCCTGTGCCTTGGTATTAAATGTCATTGCCCTGTCTGTGTTTGTGTGTAAACTGAAGATGAGAATGTGTTCATGAAAATATCTACCATGCACTGTACTTTGCTTTTTATCATTTAAAGGTTTTGCTCATCTCACTGCACCTCCACTATTCTCTCTGCTGCTGTTTGTTCTAAAGCTGATGCTGCAAAGATTTCTAACGGGGAACAGATGCAGTACCTCTAGCTTTAACTTGACTATAAAACCCCATTAACAATTTCAAATATGAGTTATCAAGTGCCATGTATTAGGCTGAAGTTCTAGGAGATGGGGAGGCCGGGGTGTCTCGCAGTGCTGTGGAAGAGTCACTGCTACTCTTGCCACCCTTTTATCCTCTAGCAATGGAAAAATTTGCTAATACATATTTTCAATTAGAATGTTAACAAAAGGCTCAAGCTCTAAGTACGTAGCTTTTACCACTTTATGTTTTCAAGTTGTCTGGGTTATGGAATCCAGTTTCTTGTAGTTGGAGGCAAGCACATAAGAAGGATTTAGTGCAGAGCATCCCAGGGTTTTCTGGCTCCACGTCCCCCTTCACTGCACAGTGCAAAGCTTTGTTCTGTAGAAGGAAACTATGATGTGCTTCAAGAAGAGAGCAAGAAGTGTTGATATCAAGGAGCCCACAAGTATCCCATATTTCTAGCAAAACCAGGACACTTGGATGAGGTGTCCCACATGTACCAACAGAACAAGAGTGCTCAAAGATGTCCCTGTGCCTCTGCAGCCAGGGACAGCAGGGACACAGCTTGTTGGTTTTCCTCTCCTAGGGCAGAACCAAGATAGCAGTACTTGGGCTGCCAGAGAAGTGCCAGGATTACCTGTGTTTCTTTCAGGACTGAAAAGGAACAGAAAGAAGGAACTGACAGGTTCTGCCTGCAGAAGGTGGAAGCTGGCACCCTCACTCCTGAACTTGGTCAGACCACAGGTTGTGTTTCAATTTGCCAGCCATAAATTTCTTCAAAAGATATGGAAGTCCCCGCTCCCTAAATCTTCCTGGTGGCATACATGCCATTTTCACAACTTGAAAATAGTCTTTCAAGAGGTAAAAGTAGGATTTTTTTTTTTTTTCCTTTGGAAACCAGTTCAGGATTGCAGAAAAAATTACTTCCACACAATTGAAAATCTGCTGCAGGTTTTTCTTCTTTCTCTTCCAAGTATAAAATTCACTTTTCTAATAAGGGTAGAAAAAAGAAAATTTAAAAAACAGGCAAATGATGTTTCTACCTGGGTGATAAAATGGGATGAGGACTGGAAAAATCTAGTTTAGATCATACTGACAGGTTCAACAAAAGAAATGAACAGTATAACGCAGTACTTCAGAAGTTTGGCATCTTTTTTTTTAGAGTTACTGGAGTTGTTGTGTGGATAAAAAACAGACTTCATTTTCCACTAGGGTAAATCTAAAATATGTTAATTGAGCTAATTAAAAAAAAAATTAAGAGGAATAAAATAACATCCTGCCAAAATATTTGAAATGAAGATATTTATAGTCCTTACTGTAGCAGAGGAATTTAGTATGAGTTTTAAAATAGCCTGCTTTCTCCTTTTCTTGAGCAGCTGTGGCACTTTGCCAGATGAAATCTTCTGAAAATCGTCTCCTTTCCAGAGAAATTGAAACCTGCTTGGCTTTCCCCCCTTCTCTAGATGCAAAGTATCAGAAAACAGCAAGTATAGCATCAAACTGTAGCTGCTAGGAAGTGTAAGCATTTCACTTCATCCTATGAAGCATTTCTCAGGAAGGTCATTTAGAGAAGAAAGATCCCATGGCACATTCTCCCCCTTGCTTTATGAACTGTCTGCACTTTTTTAGCATATGGCTATGTGTTTGCTTTTGCTTATGGTACAAAAGCAAAGGGAGATAAAGCAGGAGGAGAATACCTGGTAAGTCAGCCGTGTTTTGCAAATGTTCCCTAGGGTAGGTATTTTTTTGAGTGCTTTCTTTCCTGTTCTAAGCATTAACAGCTTGGGAAACAGCTTTCTGTGTTTGCTGTGTGTCTATAAACTGTTGGAAGAGAGGAATGAATATTAGTTTGATTATATAGGGTCCTATTTGTGCTCCTAAGTTACTCATCTATTATTAGGACAGGTTCTAGTGTGCACTAAACACACATTTGCATGATTGAATGTGTTATTGTGCTTCCAAATGCCTTTGTGTCTGCAGTTATTCACAACCACATGATCCAGTGGCTGGAGCAGGAGGCTTTGAGTCTGCAGACAATAATTCTTGTACCAGCTCTACCACTGCTTTGTCATATGACATTGGGCAATCATTTGGGAGGGTAGAGGTAACAATACTTCTGCAACTATCTACTGATAAACAAAGCCAAGTATTACTTATTTTTGCTTTACTGTGCAGAATAAATACTCTGAACACTTGTGCATATAGAATATTTACCTCTGCCTTGTGGTTTGCACCTTAGTACTAAAGCAGAAACTCATTGCACACTTTTCACATTGCGTGGCTTGGAAAGAATTTTTGAAACAAAAATGCTCTGTGGCAGAAGTGCATCAGAGGAGTAATGGTTGCTGCTGCTCATGCCCAACCTGATCAAAAGGAAGTTGTGCTTTTTAACATTTTTTTTAAAGAAGTGTAGTACTTGTGTTTTGCAAAGTTTTCCTGGTAGCCGGTGAAAGGTTATTGCAATAATTCACACAACATAATATGCTGACTGACAAGATATATTCCTTTGCTAGTTTTTCTTTGAGAAATAGAGTGGGATTAATCTCCTCATAGAAAAACAAGACAAATCTAAGAAGCAGTGAAGGAAATACAGAGGTATTATCAGCATAGGCAGGATACTACAATATTATGGATGTTTTGGTCAAGTTAAAAAACTTTCTTAATGCAATTATTTCACCATAATTTTAATGGCTGGTGTTGGCCACTATGAGATGAAACGAGCTGACTGAACTGATAGTTCTTTTGATGGCCTTGTTCTCCTCCCCTGTAAAGCTTCATGTACAATGAAGTAAAAAAAAAAAAGTTTTTTTTTTTTCTTCTTAACTTTGTAATTTCCTGCTCCTTCTTCAGCCTTTGTAATAACATATCACAATGTCAAGACTTGATTAATTCAATGAATTATAGCAGAACTGGAGCTGTCAAGAGATTGCCAGTGTGTTTTGATTGATATTCAATTACTTTTCGTGTAAACACCAATAATTTTAATGTCCTTATTTTCTGAAGTTATTTATGAACCAAATTTCCTGAAGCTGATCAGCGGAACAGCCAAAGTCACAACTGGTGGGTCAGTCACACACATGGCACAGTGGTGAATAGAACCAAAGGTGGTAAAATACTTTAACTTGCCAAAAGGACTCGGGACCAAAAAAATTCCTACTGTATAGAGTGTCTTGAAAGCAGCCACATTAGAGCCTCACGTTGGGTATTTTACAGGATGAAAATGCAGACCAATGGCAGCATCTTAATTTCTTCATCTAACTATAAGGTATTTTTACACCTATTTGATCCTATCAGCTGATCTGTATGTGGGCTGTGGGTTTCTTATGCAAAACAGATCAGATCTGAGCCCTTGAGCTGACTCTGGACTCCTCATTCTCATTATTGAGCACTTCTTTGAGTAGTTCCAACATCAGCAATGATTCCACAATGACCCTTCAAGGACTGAATGCTTTATATACCCTTAGTGACCACTATGGTCCAAGCATTTTTTTTTCTTTCCTTGAAAATCCTACCTGAGGGAGAGCCTCACAAATGTCAATTTAGCACTTGAGAATATTGTTGAATATGGTTAAATATGGTAACACATTTTCTAGGATGTCAGCAAAATGTCAATTATTAATAAAAAATAAATTAGTTGGTTGACCTGGCACACACAGTAAGCAAAGGGATCAGAAGGGCACAGGCAATGTACTGTTTGACATGGAAATGTAACTACAGTGTGTTCTGCACTTGTTTAACTTAACAAGCTGTGTGTAAAGCTTTAATGAGAGTGAGATTGCCAGCTCTGCTGGGAATCAGTAGCAGAGGTTGCCTGGTTGTGAACTAACAGATCTAGCTGCAACAGGGCTAAACAGAGTAAGAAACCTCCAGAAGGTGGGATCATCACAGGATGATTTTTGAAAGTCTTTGGCAAAGGTGAATCCTCCACCATCCCAGGCAATTCTTAATGTCTTGCTGGACTCTTCTCTTAAATACCATGTGACTGTTCTGGCACAAAAGATTGTTGAAGTCTTTTGCTCTAGAAATAGATTATTTTACCATTTTTTCTTCTTTGTAAAGTTTTGGGATTCAGCCACCGGTGCCTTACGTAAATTTGTTAAATACGACAGAATTCTTAATTGTCATCATAAGCCTTGGAGGACAGATTGTGGACCAGATTTGAAAAAAAAAAAAAAAAAAAAAAAAAAAAAGTTCAGTTTAATTTTAAGGTGTCTTAACTTTTTTTGTTTAAGCTTTTTTTTTTTTTGAATATATACAGGGTAGATATCACAGGCAGATACTTTCTGAAGAAAGCAGATATTTCTGGGTATTGTCTGTCCAATCAGATTTTCATTCTATTACCATATTTTATGAATTAAAAACCTGTATATAAATGTAGAGTTTAATGGAAATTTAACAGCATATGCAATGAAATGCAAATGCTTTAAGTGCAGCATTGCATTCTTAATTTTCCACTCAAGTAATTTAGAAGCCATTAGTTTAAGTGAAAATCTAAGATAAAGCACATCCATGTGGCTACAATGGTTCCTCTGAAGATTGCACTTGTAATTGTCTGAGAGAGAGAAATTCCTAATGGCATTTCATTACATTTTGTTACAGCTGGTATAAGTGTAGATATCTGTAGATACCTGCCTGCCAGCTGGGTTTAGGTTATACAAAGGTTATATTTTCGTGTAGAGTCTATCTCCTCTGTGACTTGATTTGCTAATATTCTCCTACAAATGTTCAAGTGCAAGTGACTGTTTCAGCCAGATTCTGATTTGCAATCATTTTGAAGCTAGAAGAAAGTGAAAACCTTCTGGTTGTGTTGAAAACAAGGGCAAATATTTGAGAAGGGCAGGTTCTGACAGTTGGCATGGGGATGCAGAACTGAAGGTATACACCTGGTAGGAGCTGCCATATGCTAACAAATTAGTGTGCCTCTAGATGGGCTTGTATGTAACCCTACAGAATAGCTCAATACTGCAGCTGTGAGACAAAATCTGCTTGTAAAAAGAAATTATCTGGAAAGAACTCACTCTCAGTTGGGAAACTGCTCCATCTGCAGCTGTACTCAAGGGAACAGGGATCTGAGGAAGACAGCACCAATACATTGGGTCCCACTGCCAAATCTCACCAGTAGCTTAAATTTGTATTTCCCCAAATTGTTAGATATATTTAGGTTATATGTTACCTATTCCTATACTCTCTGGTTACAGAAGAAATGTGGAGGCTTTCTGAAGAACTTTTTAAAAGCAGTCCATGCTTTCCCTTGTGTTAAGCAGCTCATTAGTAAGATGCTGTATCCTCACAGAAAATAAAATAGCAAAATGTTGATCTATCAGAAAACTTCCCCCCAAATGCCAAGTGTCTCCCTGACAAGTCAGTGCTATGACTGTGCAGCATGGTCAGGATTTCCTAGCTGGGGAGGAAATCTGCTTCTGCTAAACAGCCCCCCAAAAAACTGTTAGATTCAGACTTGAAGCTTGAAAAAAACTTGAATATTCCGAAGGCACACTGTCTGAAGAGACATCAGGTGTCAGGTCTGAAAGAATAATTTGTTTGTTTAGTTTTGTTGTCACCTCCCTTGACATACTTTTCTGGATTCTGCATCTGAAGGTGTTTCATAATCGAATTAAGCAGAAACATTTAATTTAGAAACATTAGAAAGTAGATTTTGATTATTTACAGATTTTTAAAAAGACTTTTTTTGACAGCAACAAGTTATCAGCTCAATTAAAAGTTACACCAGCTTTCCCAAAGAAGTTATTTTCTCTAAACAGAAACTTTTTGGGCTGAATTTGAGAAGAATCAGCCTCAGCTAATTTGGATGCAACCCCAGGAGGGGGACACAAATTAGCTGAAGGATATGATTCTAGTAATTCTAACTTAAAGAGAACTATGTGCCCCAAATTTACCTTTCTTAACTCTCTTTCATTAGATCTGCAGATGAAGGTCTGATCTAAACTCATTAATTAAATGGGAAAACTCCTACTGACTTCAATAAGCATTGGATCAGACCCTAAAGGCTGAGAATTAAAATCAGTTAAATAATAGTTTTTCCTGTGGCTTTCATTATGCAAATATCCAAACACCTCGGATACCTTCAAGGACTTCTGAGGGCTTGAAAATGCCTACCCAATCCAAAACCCATCCAAATTTCATGTGTAAAAGTTTATCTGTTTGATATGTAGCACAGTCCATTGACTGAACTGGAGTTACTTGAACTGATTTACTCCAGTGACTGCAATCTGTCTGGGGTTCAAAGTTCTTCAACCATTGTTTTCAAGTAATGTTAGTTTTCATCCCTTTCATTTGATTTCCTATTATTCTGCTGTATAAAAACCTTGTTGAAAATGGTGATATAACACAAGTTATCTGATCGGGCTATTGTATGGTAATTATTTGATTCTATATTTGCAGAACTTCAAATATTTTGCCTTACCTAACCTTCCATGTGTAGTGGCTGCATATCAACAGTATATGGAAAACTTTACACATGGAACTCTGATCCTTTTGCTGTTTCCATGTCTGTTTATGGGTGTTTTATTATTTTTAAAGACAAAAAAGTAGCATATGCTCTGGTCACTTAATAAAAACCCCCTTTGAAATAGTGATTTAAATATAGTCTTGACAGGTCATGTGCTCATCTGATAGAAACTGATAGAATGATAATAAACTCTGTACAGCTTTGTTTATTTATACCTGTCTTAACCTTGAGTTATAAAACTGAGTTTAATTTTGTCTGAAGTGAAATTCTTATGAAATGTCTATCACTGAGGAAACCCATATTGAATCACAATCTGCACAGTTTATATCTGCTACTTTACACAGCCTTGTACACAGGATTTCTGTTTCTACAGGAATCATAAATCCCCAAGTCAGTCAGGTTCTTTTTTTTGATAACCAGGCCTTTGTAGCAATTGTGGATAAAGCTGCAGATCCCAGGAATGAATGCAGCTGAATTAGTCCATTAAGGAATGTTTTTAACTGTTCTTGCCCTGCTTGGCTGGAGTTGCTGTCCAATGACAGTGGTGAAGTTGCTCTGACAAATCAAGTGGGCACCTTACATCTGATGATGATGCAGATGATATTTCTTTAAGTGTCCAGAGTAGGCTTTTCAAGGAGAAGGTGCCAGGATTCAGCTGCTTTCATGTCCTATTGAAACTATGCTAACATTCAAACTTAAACAGATAACTTTTATTGACTGTCAGTTGATTTCTTCAGAAAGTCATTAAATAAAGACTTGGACAGAAATTATTCATGGAAAAGTACCGATAAGGTTCTGCAGGGTATGTAGGCCTCATCTAAAATTATTTATTCATGTTTGTTAAGAACTTTACAACTTTGTGAAAGGTGCTGGGTAGTTGGTTATAGCTGTTATGGGAGAAGTCACATCTCTGTTGGTGTACAACCAGAAGTACAGTAAATCTACTGATATTGTGAAGTAAAATTGTTGCCATTGTTCAGGTGTCTAACACTGTAAGAACAATAATCCATCATGTAGTGGTTGGTGCATACCGTTGTGGTTTTAACTTTGTTTAATTTTTTATTCTGTTAGAATAAAAATTAATTGCAAGTTTTTCCAGGTTCTTTAGCATCTTGAATTTAATGCTGCATGATTTTAGTTAGCTAAAATAAGCAGATTACTGTCTGAATTGTATGTTGCCCATGGAGATACAAGAAGGTATACTTCAGTTTCAGATGGACTGTTGCTGATAAAAGTAACCTGAGCAACAACTTTGGGGCAAGAGAAAATATTTTATCTTTTGGAGATGTAATGCACTGAAACCTGCTTGAAGTGTTGTTTGGATGCCAGAGTCTTTTTGGCTTCCAAATAGTTTAAACTCTAGAAGGAATTCTTTCTTTTGACCAACCACAATTTCCCCCTGTGCGAGGGTTTGGAAAAAAGTCCTAGACTCCCCTTGCTTTTGGAAAATTTTTCTTGAGTATCTGCTGGACAATCATTCCTGATATTGTACTTGTACTTTAATGTCTTAAGTAGCAAAAATAATCAACCTTATCTAAGTGCTTGCTTTTAGAGAAAGCTCTTATACTGCAGAGATAATAATCATGCCTCTTTATTTTTAGCAACCTTTTTATTTCCATTCCCTCCACCCACATGTGTTTACTGTCATGCCTTAGTAGGTTTTATCATCTTTAGGTTACAAAGCTCCTGGGAACAAGAACCTGGTTTTGCTCCTTGTCTGCAAAGCTTCATGCATTCATCTGACACTATAAAATAGCAAAGAGAAACAGAGCTGATAGAGCTGACTTAGAGACTTAATAGCTTTTGCAGTAGTACAATGAATTAATTGAGGGAAAAATCAAGTAATGCAAAAATAGCTCCTTGTGTGTTCTTGCACTTTAAACACCCTATTTTCTCAAGGTGTTTTTTTCAATAATTTATTAACTATTAGAGAAAAACCTGCTGCATTTGAGTGACATTAAGGGTTTAAAAGAAACCCAAGAAATTCAGATTGAATGTATAAAGCTAATCTTGTACAATCTATTGACATATTTTCTAAAATATTTTGTGCTTGTTGTTTTGGTTTAGGACCTGAACTTAGACACTTTGGAAGGATGCTTCTAAAGATCACAAGGAACAGAACTCTCAACTTCTGAAAAGTAGTTCAATAACACTATTCCTATTTACTGTTGCAAATATATATATATAAATCTCAACTTCTTATTTCCTTTTCTCCCCTTTTCCTGCGTTTTCTCTTTTCTGTCATCTTCAGTCTGAAGATGGGAGGTGGATGAAAAGCATAGGTAGTGTAAATTTAGACACTTGCTGGACAATTGCAGATCCCACTGTACCTGTAGTAGTGGGAAAAGTTTGTAAGAGACCTTTAGTGTTAGAAGAATCATTTCTCTGTCAATTCAAATGGCTGGATTTAATTACAACTGCTTGCTTTTTCTTAAGATTAACTGATGACTTTTTAATATGAAATTCATCTTGTTGATAAGCCATCTCAAGAGTTTGGTTTTTTTCTATTTGCTTAATTTTACTGCCCTCAAATTTATTTTTATAGACAGTAGGGACTATAAAATATTTAATGCATGAGTGAGAGATCTGGGTGTTTGTAGAATATTTATTAGGTGATATTACACATTTTTTTCTTAGTGTCTGTCTTCAACTCCAGAAAAAAAAAAAAAAAATGTTAAGAACAGTTGAGAGTCTTCCTTTTGTATGCCTTTGGGACAACATAGGTGCTCAGCAAGAAAAGATCCAAGTCTATGAGAGGTGAATGCACAATGTGAAATCCTAGAATCAGGGGCTGTCCATGCCAGCAGCAACCTGAAGGCTCCCATGGGTTTTTAATTTTTTAAATTTTTTTTGTTTTGTTTTATTCCTGTGATACATTCATGGTAGAGATTATTCTGTGCTTTTGGGGAATTAGAAATCTTTTCGTTTTATATAAAAATGGAAATAGAGATTTTTAAATTCAGCTAGGCTATTTAGTTCCAAGGCCAGTTGCTTCTTCCAGTTATTTTATCTGATTTAAATGTTAGGCTGTTGCTATTTGTTTTAATATTTAATTGTGAAATATGAATGTGAATAACATATGAAATGTTAAGAGAAGACTCTTATTAACTTTATTTAGGTAAGAACTGAGCCATAGAATTTATTAGCTAGCTTGAGGTTTGTGGTTTTTTTTTTTTTATATGTTACAGAAAAAATGTGATTTTTTAAAATTCAGATACTACACTACTTTACAGGGATAAGAATGTGGTTGGTTTGGGGAGAGCACCAAGCTGTGGAACAAATGATGGGCACCAGTCCCACCAGATGTTCAGGATTAGCTTCAGAATGCTGTATGTGTGTCCAAAAAAAGAGGCTTTGTCACCCTGCACCAAATAATCTCTATAGGGTGGTTCGGGATGAGATGTGCTGGTGCCAAGAAAAAGAAATACAACCTGCAAAGCCCACACAGGGCTGTCATTATATCAAAACATCCTAAAAGCATTATTGGTGGCAAAGAGAAATAGCCAAGCAGTGTCAGTTCTCCCAAGGATTCAGCACTGGTTTATGGCAGTGGTGCAGAGATTGTGTGCACTGAACCTGAACCAGTGGCCAAGGTGTCCTTGGTGCATGACTCCTGGAAGAAATTTCTAAAGAAAACAACCACTTAAATAGTTAAAAAAGAGTAAGGAAATGTACAATAGAGATAGGAATAGATGGCCAGAGGGGTTGGGTGTATGTGAGAGAAAAGAATTGTTGAAGAAAACTAAATTAACTTTGAGTGCCTCTAAATGACAACTGTGGGGTTTTCAGATGTGCTGGATGTTATAATCCTGTTTTGTACAAGACACATGTTTCTCTGTGGCTATGATGACTCCATCCAGCTCATAATGAAGACTAGTTCTCAAGTTAGACTTTTCTATTATCTCCATAATATACCCAATAACTGAGAAATCTAGCATTTTCTAGAATGCCTTATGTATTGCATTTTGGTTTTTTGTTTTTGTTTTTTTTTTTGTTTTTTTTTGTTTGTTGTTTTTTTTTGTGTGTTTTTTTGTTTTGTTTTGTTTTTGTTTTTTTAACGTGTTTTCCTGTAATTCTATGGCTGCAGGATGCTTACATGGAGCTGTTAATTTGCACTAAGTAAATAAGTGAGTTGGACCTTATGTGAATTTTATTTTGTTATTGCTTCCTTACTTGACTTTTTGTTTACCAGCATTAAATATTTAATCTTAATTCATAAGGGGATAGCTGTTAATATTTAATTTTTTCCTCATTATCATTTAGAATACTTAAAATTTTACCCAACCAAAGTGATCAAAGGTGAAAATTCTAAACTCCCATTTTAAAAGTGAAGGAAATGAGGTTTTACAGAGGGGAAAATCTCTTCACCTGGTCAGAAATTGTGATAGATTCATCTTTAACTCATGTCCAAATCTGGTTTGTGCTACTGAAGCACATGTAGCCCATTTGGCAGGCATGAAAGAATATACTATAGAAGCATCTTCACAAATGTCATTTACACTCTCAGTAGGACTAAAAAGTACATTAATTTAAATTATAATCTTGTTCCTATTGCTAATATTAAGAATGAGATGAAAAATACATTGATGTGATTTTGTGGGGAAGAAATCACTTGTTTTGTTTTTCAGCGGGTGAAGAAGAATTTATAGTGTTGTCAATCTGTCACTTTTAATAGCATGTTATTCATTTATGAATTTAAAATAAAATCTCAAACAATGAAGCTAAAATGGAATATAGATACTGTGATTAAGGTGTTTACTATTCAACAAAATTGAAAGTATAGTTAGGGAGAAGGGAAAGAATTTCAATTAGTTAGAACATACAAACTTTTAAGAAGCTTCTAGGTTAAACCTTGGTATTCATTCAGTAACAATTGTGTTTTCCACTAGAGGAAACTCATTTTTTCAAAAGCCAGCTAGGGTAATTCTTCCAAATTATGCATTTCAAGATACTTTCATTAATAAGTAAGAAGAGGTTTAGGTAGTTCTTAATTTGAATCTCTTGCACAACGTCCCAGATATATTTCTTACTCTGCAGAATGGCATAAAGGAGTTAAAACCAGAAAAGCAAGGTGCATGAGAGGAAAAATCTGATCTGTGGTTTAACGTTGCTTATGAAAAAAAAAAAAAAAAAAAAAAAAAAGGCATTACTTATACATTATGTAGGAAGCTCATAGTGTTTCAGTCGAGTTTACAGGTGGCTAACTGGAAGCAGATGAAGTATTAAATATCTGTTTATGTGGCAAGTTTTATGGAAGATGTTCAGTGTGTTTGCTGTGTTGAGGCTTACCTGTGCATACTATTGCTTACAATTAACATTCTCTCAATGTTTTAGAGATTCTTTGTCAACGACCGAAGCCCCTCATCCCACATAATTGTAGAATAAACTGGCAAATGTTGAAGCCCGGGGAATATTAGTGAGTTTTGATATTGTTGCAGCAGATACACAGCAGAGTTTCCAGTTGCTGGCTCTGACCTCATCACTGAGATGGGTGGAAATGTACTCTGTCAGGGAGGGTCATCTGTGGATGTCCTGGATGGTAAAATGGTTATGTCTCTTCTCTGCTCAAAGAAACTGGCCCCCAGGTACATTTCCTAGAATTTCCTGTTGATTTCCATCAACAATTATCAAGTCCTGTTACAAAGCCAAGTTTTTGTCCTCACTTTCCCAGTGGTAGCAGGTTTAGCTGTGTCCAAAGCCACAGCAGCAGTTCACGAATTAAATTTCATAAATTAACACTCAACTCACATTTGAGAGCTTTTCTGTCTTAAGCAGTAGTGATATTAATAATTACCCTCTGTGGACCTGAGAATATTCAGTGAGTTTGGACTGCAGCAATAAAATCTGTAGTAAATCTAAGTTTCACAAAACCTGTGTGTTCCCTGTAAGACTCTGTTTCAATGGTTGTGTTTGCAAATTGTAAATAGTTACACGAGTTTGCAAATTCAGATCTGCAACATTTTGCCAAGCTTTGAGGTTAGGAAAGTGCTTTCACTGCTGGCAGTAGCTCCATATGCTTAGACCTATCTGTCCTAGTAAATAAGGAAAAAAAAAAAGAAAAAAGTAGATAAAGTATTTAACACATTACATTTTAAGGAGAATCCCTCTTAAATTAGAGATGTGCATAGGCAGAGCAGAAAAGAAATGTAAGATTTTATTAGATACTAAAATCTAATGAGATCTCAAAATGCATAAAATCTGGATAATAAGAATCA
This sequence comes from Phaethornis superciliosus, assembly GCA_023637945.1. Taxonomy (NCBI): domain Eukaryota; kingdom Metazoa; phylum Chordata; class Aves; order Apodiformes; family Trochilidae; genus Phaethornis; species Phaethornis superciliosus. The sequence goes on from JAJQWJ010000019.1 coordinate 8,775,692, forward strand.
TATAAAATGTGAAATTTTACATTATGGGCAGCTGAATAACATTTCTATATGCAAGCTCTTGAGTTTCAGTTTGATTTTTATTATGTGAAAAAAAATGCAAGGAAAGTCACTCTTGTGTATATCAATTCTACATATATTTTTTTGGCAATTTCTAGTGTAGGCTTTAAAGAAAATTGCTCCCTAAGGGAATAGAAGAAGAGAGGAGAGGACAACACAGTCCATTACAAATAAGCTGGCATTATATTTAGGAAAGGAAATGATACTGCCATAGAAACAAATTTCCTCCTTGATGAACTTTATATTTTGCATGACATCTATTTGCAGAAGCAGCAGTGATGGTGAGTAAAGGAGGGAAATGGAGCATTGTAACCTGGAATTATGTGAGTGCATTGAGAGAGAAAATCAGAGGAGTGGGGACTGAAACACTCAATCAGTGGTGTGGTGGCACCAGGTGCCAGGAGCAGGGAGAGAGGTCTCAGAAAACCAGCAGGGAGAGCTTGTGCTGCTTTATTACTTGTGTAATCTTAAATTCTGTCGCCATCCAGTCAGTGTGACTGGGCTACACAATCTCAACATCATGAAGTAGCACAAAACACTTAATGATGTCTTATGGTCTCATTCTCCTTGTGGGTAACAGCTGGCCTGGACATCCTGAGCTCCAGATACTGTGGTACCCTTGTCTATCTGCTCTGGTCTCAAAAAACAAAAAAAAACCAAAAAAACCCAACAAACGAACAAACAAAAACCCCCGAAAACCAAAAATCCAAAACCAAAACAAAACAAAAATAAAACAAAAACCAGAAACAGGAGCAAGTTTGTTTTTTTTTATGTTCCGCAGTTATAGACTTTGAAGAAAATTTGTCCATTGTGTCAAGAGAAGGTGGGTTACAACCACATTGAAACTGTGAGATATTAAAAGCTGTATTATGGTGGTCTTCTATTTTTGAGCCTGAAGCATGAAATTTGTTTATTAAGATTTGCATCTTGCAGTAACACAATTACTACTCTTGAGATAACCAAAGGTAGACTCTGTATAGAACAACCTGTTTAGCTGTCCTTGAACATAATTTTTTTCTTTTTCCTGTCTTAGAACAGCTCAACTCTATGGGATTGGTGGCTTATTAAACAAAGACAACTGGGTATCAATTAAAAGTCTGCCTTGATGCTGTCCTACTCTCTGTTTAATTTAAAAAACAAACAAACCAACCAAACAACATCCTAATTACTCTTTCTGCTTCTTGGAATGATCTGAGCTGAGCTCCCAACCCCTCCCCCCCCCCCCTTGCATATGTCCCATTTAGAAAGTGTTCCCAAATAAAATGATGAATGTATGAAGAGCTTGTGAAGCTTGGAAAGCTCTGAGCAGCCCTGGTCATGTTTGATATGGTTTTGATTCACAAGGTGCAAATGCTCTCACGTCACATCCCAAAGCCTAACCTTAGTGTTTTGTAACTTGAGGGTTGCAGTATGAATATTTAAAACTGACTTATAATGTTTTATAGGAACAGACAGAGGAAAAAAAGGATTAGTTGTGTCCTAAATACCTTCTTTAGAGGTATTCTAATGTGAAATGTTGAGAGGATCATTGGAAATACTAGAGAGGTCATTACATCTGTTCACAGGTCGAAATTGATGTTAAAATGAAGAGACTTAGCCACACTCACAAAAATACCTAAGGCAAGGTCAGCAATTAAACTTGGGTCTTTATAGACCTCTACTGCCCTATGTTCCTTCTTGGTCTTCAAAGAAAACAATAAAATATGTCTATAAAAATCAGATGCTCTAGGGAATGAATTTCTTTAGTAAGGCTGGGAAAGTTTGTCTTCAGATAATATTTGTTTCAGCTTTGGTTCTTAGATGTCTGTTGTTTATTCGTAACATTGAAACTACAATTGCAATATCTTTTGTCATAGTATGACCATTTGGGAAATGATACTACTTTAAAAAGTTAACATTAAATAGAAATGTTTCATTCAGTGAAATATATTTCTTGATACTCAAATTTCTGTTTCTCATAAATTTAGTTTTGCTGCATTGTAAACTGAGGGGAAAAAAATCCCCAGTCTTCCATATGTTCCATAACACATTCAAGTAAATAGTTTGCAAAGTTGCATGTGAAAAAGAGATTCAGGAAGCAAGTAGTTTTAGTACGTGGAAAGTCTTTTCCTATTTAATGTGTGATACATGGTGCCAAAATGTATTAAAAGGTTTTGTATAAATCCTTAAATAACTGTGGCAAAAATTCCAGTGCACAATACCTTGCAACATTCTCCTCTTTACCTTTTTGTTGACTCTGAGAAACAATGCAATGTGCTTGTACACCACAGAGTAATTTACTCACTCCAGTTAAGGTCATAACAAAAGTCTACTTTGTTTAACAGCTCATAAATCTAATTTGTCACTGTTGTAGCTGTATTTTCAAGGTAAGAACTAGGTGATATGAAGAGAGGAGAAGAAAAAAACCTCAAAACAACTAGCTCCACACAGCCTTGGGTAGCTATTTTAAATTACAGTATGTCCTACAATATACTTTTTAAATGCTGAGTGTAACATTCAGAAATCTCACCAGTGGTATTTAAATGTCAGTTCCATATGTGTAAATAAATACACTCAAAGACATATAGGAAAATGATAGTTTTTATGCCAATATCTTGACAGTTTTCAGCTGTTTCAAGAATATAACATTTGGTATTGTTACTGGAAAGCTGTAATGCACTGTTTTAAATATTTAGCTGTCTCTCTGCCTTGGGTAATGTTTGTTTTCAGTGCCTAGCTATGCCCTCTATTTCATTTACATTTAAAATGAAATTATGCATAGTTAACTGGCAAAATTTGAGTATTTGAATGGATTAAAAAAATTAATGACAAATTAGATTTTAAATCACAGGGAATGTCATCTTCCAATCCTATCAATTCCACATGTGTAGTTTATTATATTCCTGGAGACAAACACATTTAACATGCTGACAACTTCAATTTCCTCACAGCTTTATAACACAAATTACTTATTACAAGAAAAAAAATGTCAACTGCCTAATCCTCTAAACTATGAGCATGTCTTTTGAGCAAGGCCTTAAGAAAATTAACAGAAAAATCAAGTATGGTTTTGCTGGCAACAGCAATGTTATAGTTACTTATTTTACCACCCCAGTTTGTTTCACTCTCCCATCATTCAGTACAATCACTCTTTTTCCCCAGTTGCTGGTTCAGAATTTATTGTGACAGTTGTACCTAAAACATATTTCTGGATTTTTCTTTGGCTATTGATATCTTTCAGAAATTTGCCTTAATAACCATCTGTCAAATATAACAAGCAAAACTGACTAAGGAATGTAACAGTTGCAGGAAATATGTATTGTGTCATGTTGCAGTATATATTTAACTTGTCTGGTGGCCCAAACAAAGTTAAGGAAATATCTAATGTTTTTTGAGGGTAAATATCGTGGTATGGCTAATGTAGTCTGAACAGAATATTAGCTTTGGATGGCTGTTTGGCAGGGCTGTTAGGCTTCATTGCATTGCTGTAAATTGTTTTTCAACTTTAGTTAAAATTCAGGGTTGTGAAAAGTGGATTTGGTTGTGATTCATTTTTATATGAGAGTATCAGGAGGTTTTGTCTTTCCTGCAGCCTATCCAGACTGGTAGGTCTGAAAGTGGGCTGCTAGGTGCTTTCCATTAGCAGAAGTTGTTGCACTTGATTATCTCCCATTTTGTTGATTTGCTAGTCTAACATGACAGACACAACACTTGCCTAAAAGGCATAGAAACAAAAAATAACTCTTGCACAGATTTAGTGAGAGCTCTAAGTTTCTTTAAAATGCTTTGGATTTCTTTCCTTATGTATTCTCATTTCCATTTCTATAGCCTAGCTGCTGGTTAATCAATGCTCTCTCATCTGAAGGATATAAGTCTCATTTAATGATGTTTCAATTAAAATGGAAACCAGGTTCCCACAAGAATTTATTGAGTGCTATGCAAAGCTGCCCACGGACATACTGTTCTTCCCCAACCACTGACAAGCTGAATCTGACTTATGGAAGTATAGAAATGAAGACTGATGAAAATTAAAAGGATTTGGTTTTCAAAAAGCTCGTAGCCAGGAAGGAAAAGGAAGTATCTCTGTTTGGTTTGTTGTGAAGGGCTGTCTTTTGCTGATACAACATACTTTGTCTCTGTCCTTGGGAAATGGAAGAATCAGATCAGACTAAAGAAAATTTAAAAAATGTTCATGTTCTCTTCACATCTGTAATGGTTTTGCACTGTTTGAGTACTTCTGGAGTAAAAATATTGAACTCTTTGTAGTAAAAGGTCTGATTTATGAGGTAACTCCACTCAGTAGACACAAGAATAAATATGCATCATGACCCAAAAAAGCCATCCTACCATGCAAGACTTAATCCTTAGGCATGTCAGATTTGGTGAGATGGAAAGCAGAAATATAATGCCTCTATTGTCACTGAATTGTCTATCAATCACTGTACAAAACAAATTTAAAGTGATAAATGTCAGTCAGTAACAGTACCGATAAGGCTAAATTAAGGGCTAAATTAAAATTCACTGATCATCCACAAGGAAGCACCAAGTTATGATGTCCATTTTAAGACTATGCCTGAAGCTACTTGAGGATTCATGAGAACAGGAGAGGACAAGGGGTATTGCCCTTTTTTCCAGACAGGATCAGTGATCCCTTGGTCCTTTCTCTCTACTCTGCTGGCTCTTAGGGACAAAACTCTACAAAGATGCTTTAGACACTCTATTCCCTAGTCTTACATTTAGAAATTACTTTTGCAATATCTAGCCTAATTTTCTACTTCTGTCATTTAAACTTGTTCTCCTGGACACAGTGACTGCAATGAAACAGACGATTCCCTTCCTTTTAGTGGATTTTTATAAGCTGAGAAAAATATATGGTAATTATTATCATACCTTTAGCCTGCTCTACAGTTTAACAGCCTCAACATGCTGAGTCTTTCCTAACATGTCATGTCTTGCTTGTTGCTCTCCTGTGGACTCCTGGGTTTGTTCTCTTCTGTCCTGAAGCACAGACTTTGAAGCTGGATTTGTCTGACAGCTGAGACCATGCAGCAGCACCAGGGAAGTTTTTCTTCCCATCTCTAGTAAGCATTCACATGGGGGGTCCTGAAAACAGTAGCTAGATTAGTTCACCTGAAATGGTTTTTCCTCATTTTTGCCAGGTAGTTAATTAAATCAGATGCTGCTTCCAGGGGGCATTTGTACAGGTTATGATTTTCAGTCCAAATAGCAACTGCAAACCTGTCTAGAATTTCATGTTTAAGAGACTGTTTGCATGTCAGTCTTTCTAGCAAGCACCTAAAGTGTACTCATAAAAACAGCTTTTAAGCTAAGAAAATCATTGAAGGGACCTTAGTTATGAATAAATTTAAAGCCATTTTACTAAAATGCTCTCAACTTAATCAACAGATTAATGTTAACCTGTACACAGTATAACATATAATGCAATTCAAAGAACAGATGATATGTAGCTTACCAGTCAGGAGCAACTTTGAACAACTTCCTTCAGACAATAAGGAAAGAAGATTTGAATCTCCTGATGTAAATTTAAATTGTCACTTGACAGAGGTAATGGAAAACGGACTTTCATTTCTTTGTTTTCTGGTTGTGCAGAGAAGCTTGACTTAGTGCAGGTCAATTTATCCAAATTAGTGTTCTGCTTCATCAACTTTTAAGAAGTCTTAATTTTGAGAATCTGCCAAGAAGTTATTCTGTACAAACCAGCTCTGCTGAGTACCTGAGCATGTGCACTGAGCACCTGAAATTTCATGGAGATGTATTTGGAGTATTTGGATGTAGAAGTTATTAAAGCTGTAAAACATGTTCATCCTGTTATAGCATTTTCTGCTATTTACTACCTTATGTATATACGTTGCTTAAATATAAACTCAGAAGCATAAAATAACTTGTAAGAAAGTGATTTTTTTGTTTGCTTGTTTTGTTTTTTTGTTTTTGTTCTTTGAATCATGAGAATTTCCTGGAAATGAGAGGGGGGGTAGAATCCAAGGATAGCTATTGTAAATATAAAGATTGAAAAAAAGGGTGAGGGAAGTATTCAAAGGAATAAGATTTTTTTCTTTAGTTATTCTGCGTTTGATTCTATTCCACAAGAGGATGATGCAATCACACCTTGATGCTGGTGCTGAAGTTTATTTTTTCCTGGAAGAACCTACATATTTTTCCCTCTGCCACACAGGACTCTGCTATTTGCTCTTATAGAGAATCTCCCTCCATTATAAAGTCATTAAAAGTTTTACTTTACTGGGAAATTCATCTCTGAGTCTAGCCTTTCCAGCCTCCCAGATCTTCTATTTCGGAACAGATTTTCAAGTGTTGCTTCTATTTGGGCTTCTTAATGTCACCATGCGTAATCTTATTATTTCAAATGGAAGTTCCTTGACTTTTAACAGTTCTGCCTAACATTTCTAAAGACCTCATCTGTCTGCTGAAGTTTTCTCAAAGGGTGACAGAACTTTTTAAGTGGAAACTTCATACCTAAAAACCACATTCATAATAGCATATAGTGTGATTGCTTCAGAAATAAAATGCCCCAAACGAGTTGATTAGAAGGAGCAGTGTGAAGAAAGCTTCCAATGCTTTTCAGATTTTGTAGTGCAGTCATCATAGAGGGAAAATAGTTAATAATTTAGGTAATATTTTATAAGTTGGTCTATTTCTGTCAAAGCTTGTAACTGAAAAAGGTTCAAACATTGCACAGGGATAATGAATAGAAATATATCTGTTCTGGTGAAATCAAATGGCCTTTCATTAGCAATAACAGACCTGGCCTGTGGTCTTTGAAAATGAAAGGAAAATCTACTTCATTTTAGATGTACGGTGTTCAATCACACTGTCATGTTTCATTGGATGGTTATCAAAATATCCAAACACATTTTCTGATTTTAATTTAGGGAAAACTAATTCCTTTACTAGCTTTGTAGGCCTTTGTTCCTACTTTATAATACTAATGAACATTTTCTAGGCAACTAAATAGATTACTGAAAACTGAATTAAAGATCAGATATTTCTCATCTTGTATATCCTGACAGGATATAAAATTTTCAGGTGTGTTGTTATTATTTGCATGTGTGTATTGTAATGGCACTCTCAGATGTTGCTGAGCTCTTTATAGCCATGATTAAGGAAATATTAGAAAACCAAATTACAGAGGATTATGTGTCCTTTGATCCAAACACTTGCTCCCCAAAGTAAGTTCCTTTCAGAAATGAGTGTTTGTTGTACAGCTTGCCAGCAGCAAGAGCAGCCAGCACAGAAGCTCAGATACATCTTAATTGTCATGATTAATCTCTCCTGATTTAGGAAACACTTGATCCTAGCTTTGTTCTGCTTAATGTGGCAGAGAAACATCTTAAGAGTGCTTTAAAGCTTGAAAGGAATGCTGCTGAACTTTGTGTCCCTGCTTTGGAACTCTCATGGCTAATGCTTGAAAGAGGAGGCTACTGAGGGCAATAAGTTAAAATGTGCATTTGCAGCTACAAGTGTCTTCAAAACTCTCTCATCTTTGACTTGATATGACAGCAGAAGGTAGCCTCACTTGTGCCTGAGATGAACCAGAGGAGTTCCAGTAGAGAGTACAACTACTCTGAACTTCAGCCTTTCCTTTGAACAGCTCTTATTTTACAGAAATGGATGAAAATGTTAACATCCTAGTTCCCTTAAAATATCACCCTTAGAGTCTCCAGAGAGGTCCCTTCTGCTCACTTGGAGCTTTTGAGACCTGGTCTAGGTATAAAGATTTTATTGATGATAATTTTCAGACAATTTCTCCTGGCTTTCATCTCTTGTCTCACACTGTCCTGACTTTTAGATTCCACATTCAGGAGAATGCCTGTTGCATTTGGTGGTGCAGATCCAGTGCTGTTTTGAGGGTTACTTAAAGGAATGTGGGGGCAGATCCTTGGCCAGATTTGGCAGGCAGACACCACCAATGATGAGATTCAGGAATATTCAACTAAGTTGAAATGAACTGACTCCTTGTATTGCAAATATGTGGACTCAAATGATAAAATCCTGGTGACAAATTAATTAGTAAAGATTAAGTAGCTGAGGATCAAAACAAACTGTATGATCTATTTCATTTTCCCCTAATGCTTGCATTAGTTTTCTAGGGCAAAATTTTACCTTTCCGTGTTCTAAACCTGCATCATGTTTATGTAGTAGTTTCTCATTATTTTTTCTAATGTTGGGTTTATGATGATTATTTCACTTTTCTCCCTATCAATTAATAAAAAAGTGGACACCCAATCAGCAGTCACTGCATAAATATGAAAAATAAGACATGAGAAATAAACATGGTAAGATTAATCACAACTTTTTATGCAGCTAAAGCATAAACTTATGTGATCATGAAGATCCATTTATATTCCATAATTACTGTGTTTCTGTCATTGTCTTTCCTGGGGAAATTCGTTCTTTTTTTGCTTTTATGTTGCTTTTCTAAAATTTGTTAGCCTTGATGTTTCTGATTCCTACCCTTGGAAAAACGTGTGAGGGCATGCTGTCAAACATTTGTCTTTTTATATTTTTTTTTTTAAATGTTTCCTTTTTATCATGGATTTCAGAAAGGATCTTGAAATATTTCCCCATTAGATTGACCTTTCTGAGCACTGGCAGGCAGACAGTGTTCTTTGATATATTCTAATCTAATAATCGAATTGCCCAAGGTGAGTTTAAAATGAAATCTTGGCCCCCTTAATAGAATTGCTACTTTAAAATATACAGGAACGGGCCAAAGATTCAGCCTGCAATACCACAGAAAACAGAAGAATTCCCTCATGTCCTCCTTTATTTTGCTCCTTCAACCTTCTTTTCATTCCATCTTGTACTGCATGATCTAAGATAACAAACACTGGTAACACAGTAGCACTGACTAGCCACATGCTATAAAGAGCCATGTGCTATTTGTGTTTATTGATAATACAGCTTAAAACTTTGAGAAATTTCATGAAACATTCTTTAGGTAGTTCCACACCAAGTTATAAATGAAAAACTACTTAAGAAAAAAAAAAAAAAAAAAAGAGGAAAGATGCTGATACTGGGTTTTTAGCATTTTTTTTTTCTGGGTTTCAGGGTGGTTTTGGTTTTATTTTCGGCGTAGTGAATAATCTATGCTTAGAAATCATTTCTACTTTTCATCACATCATGACAAACCATAGTGATTTAATTCAAGATTGAAAATAAACATTGAGCTATTATAGCTGTAGTATCTAAATCCTCCTTTTATGATTTATATTAATTTAAAGTTATATAGTTTTTCAGTCTGAAGTTCAGAAGAAGTGGAAGAACTTCTAAGTTGTTAAAATGAAATCTAGGCAATGTGTTTGGTAGATCAGTGGAGTTATTAGGGTGGCTTTTTCCCATGCTTCTGGGGATTTGCCTTTTCCTGGTTTATGTCATGGTCTGAATACCTAATTAAAGCAGCTGAATCATCAGATAGCTGCTCTAGCCAAGCTAACCTTCCTCCAGTTCCTGATGGTTTTTTTTCAAATGACAATTTGCAATCATCTTCTGCATCTTTGCCACAAGCATCTCATGATGCTGTGGCTTCTCTGTGGACCTCTCTTCCAAATCTCTTTGGAAACAGACCTTCATTCAGACTTCTGTGGTCTTGTTTGAAGGCCTGAGGATGTGTGAACAAGTTACCACCTCTCAGCTGGGGTTAATTTACAGCCTTTAGGAGGGTAGAAAAGAAGCCATGTGCCTTAGGTCACTTTTCTTTCACTATGGGAGCATGAGTGGTGATTGAGCAACAGCTTGGTGAGGGAAGGTTGTTTGTCCTTACTCTGCACTGACTGGTTTCTCTGTACAATTTACCTTTCTTTGTTGGATGTAATTTGTTTTCTAGATCACTGGAGCTGATTTCCAGGATAGGCTGTTAAAAAGCAGTGGCACCTGCCTTTAGGGTTTATGTTAACTTTCTTCTTCGTTCTTCCTAGCCTTTAAGAAAGTGAGTATTCAGTCTGGATTTGTATCAGGAGTTAAAACACTGGCCCAAAGACTGCTCTTTAATGTGCTGTGAACCTGAAACTTTGATCTGAGCTGATGGAACTCTTTATTCACTTTATTAAAATAAATAGATTTTTTTTCCAGGGCTCTTACAGCACTTTTTGTGTTTTCTGTATGTGTTATATGCTATTTGAACAAACATAAAACACTGCCTCACAGAAACTGGTAAATGAATGTTCTCAGGGATTGGAGAGTCAGATAGTATGGTGGAAGCAGTCAAAGGAAGGATGGTTTTCTCCCTTATTCCAGGAATATTAATGAACAAATTAAAAACTTTATTCTTAAGTATCAGATGGCTTTTGCAAGGAAAGCATTTGTTCCCACTCTCAGAAAAATACACAGGGCACTGGAGAGCTGTATAAGTAACCTGTATTGTGTTACCCCTATTTACAGTCATTGACACAGGTAAGTTTTTTTCTCTGTCTTTAAAGGAGAAGAATCAGACACCAATCAGCTAATTGGCAACTGGCTTAATGTTTTCCCTGCTTAACTAGATTATTAAGGAAAAGATCTCCTGCAGTGTGTATTGATGTGTCTAAACAATCAATAAATGAAACATCTAATTTAAAAAAATCCATTTATATGGCACACAGCAATTTAATTACTTGTACTTAGGAATAAATTTGGATTGATTAGGGCTCATTGTTATTTAAGACTTTCTCTTGTTATTACTCAGTAACATTTTTTAACAAATTAAAATATGGAAAAGATGATTTTGTCATGATTGCATGAATAGAAATCTTTTCCAATGACATTCATATCAAACCAGGAGGTAAAAAGCTTTCCATATAGCATTTCTATAACATTTTCAAAAAGCTCTACTTATGAAAGTTGTCTTTATAATTAATAATTGCATAGTTTAAATAAACTGTGATATTTCTGTTTAGTTTACCATAAGGTTAAAATTATATACTACTTGGATTTAAAAAAAAAAAAAAATATTCATGCTTTGATTTCAAGCATGGACTGCTTCAGTAATGTTTATCATGCTTATCTGACACTGCTTTCAAAAGATATTTATTGTCTTAAATTATTTGCATTTTAATGTTCTTTAAATACCCATCATGATAATTTATATGAATATACACATGGTTAGTTTTCTTTTCAAGCTAGAAGAAAAATGCAATAGGCTTAGTGAGTTCTTATTTACAACTTTGATGATGAAGTATCAATCCATTTCTTTCAGCTTTCACAGCATCACAGGTCAAGTATTAAATGCTAGTATAAGGTTCCTGCTGCTTAAATACAGATCTGTGGTTTTGTTTTACTACAGTGTTACACCATGATGATATTTTCATTATTTGATAATAGCAGGTTCACTTGCTAACTATACTGTGCTTTACTTCATTATGAGAAGTTGGAGAATGAACAGAAAATTTTCAATGCCTGCTTAATAGATGTCTGCAAACAGATGTAGTAAAAATACAGTTGTCTTCCTTACAATGCTACCTAGGGACATGAGGAAATAAATGTTAAAGGGAGTTTAGTGTGAAATTTCTGCTTTTGAAACAAAAAATCTCTGCAGTGTGTATAAATAAAAAAATGTAGAATGAAAATGGCTTGATTACAATTTTGATATCTCAGTCATCAGTCTGGTTTGGTATTGTGTGGCAGTTGTCACCAGAAAAAACTGTGTATTTGGGTAGGAAGTTGGCAGGAGGTACTAAGGCAATGGATGTTCTTTGGAATGCCTGTCAAACACCTGCTTTGTTTGCTACACTATATATCTGAGGTCAGGGTCTGGCAACCCATCTATAGCTGCTTTGGAAAGAATTAAATATTTTTTTCTCTAAAATTGTTCATAAGCATCTCAGCAGCTCTTTTGTGGCCTTGCAGGAACCAAAGAATCTGTCCACTTTAAAACTATTAATTTTAATTGCATGATATAATTGAGATGTAAAATAAAACCCTGGTAGGACTGATTTTTCTCCAGCAGCATAAAGGGAAAAAAGATTTTATTTATACTCACTTTCAAGTTAATCTTGCAAAGCAGAAACTTCCTCAGTGCCCATTGTGATGTAGCACTGTGAAGGGTGCAAACTTTTCATGATGTTCAGAAAGTGATTGTGTTTGAAAAGCAACTATTCTCTACTGATACACTTTCAGAATTGATTTATGTTATTCCTGCATCTCACTTGTGAAGTATCTCTAAATATACTGTTGTAATGTTGGTTATCAGTTGCCAACACTGATTTGCATAATAAAAGCGAACTTTTAAAGGGGAGTAAGATTCTATTTTTTTTAATCTCTAAAGGTTCAGATCAGTACTGAAATGTTTCTTAACATGTTGATGATGGAAAAGATGTAAAGAAAATACCTTTGATCATGAAATCATTTTCTTACGGAAAATTCAGCAAAATATAGTGGAAGAACTTACTATAAAAATTTGAGAACACGTATTAGAATTAAGAACATAAAAGTACAATTTATTGAAACATAGACATGTTTTACTAACAGCTAGCAAATATAGCCACATTTCTGCAAGGTAGACTTACATCTTATGTAATTCTCCTTTTAGGAAGATAAAATTTAAAAACATATTTGGTCATTTTGATTTTTTTTCTTTAGAAAGCCCAACATTTCAGTGGTATATATGAAATTATAATGGTAATATATTCCCAATATGATTTAAATTCATTAGCATTAATTTTTTGGCCTTTGGCAGAAGAATCCAGCCCAGCAAGTGCTGGTGATCAGCTAAGGTGGATTCTGAGATGGGTTCAGGCCAGGGGTGAGCAGTTATATGCTGGCTCCTGTCCTGCCCAAGATGCTAATTCAGACAAAAAGCAAACCCTGAGCCAAGTAGGAATTTTGGAAGCGTGGCAATTCTCCAACTGCTGTGTGTCAGTTCTTGGGTTTGCAGTCAGGGGCAGCTGCATGAGGGCCAGGCCATGAAACCATTCACCCAGGTACTAGCACTGATCTTTAAGTAACAGCAGATAAAAACTGTAAGCCCTGTGGCAGAGGGTACTCTGCATCAATCCATCCAGTGCTGGAATTCTCTCTTCTCGTAGAACGGGTGTTTTCCTGTCAGGTTACAGAGGCTGTTCAGGCAGGTTTGGGGGAGCTGCATACAGGGGAACGCACAGCCGGGACCTGCGTCTGCCTCTGCTCAGGGATGTGTGGAGGTAATGTGCTGGCCACGTAAAGCTTGAAGAAGGTGAATGCCTTTAACAAAAAGCAGATTTGCTTTGATACAAACTGCTGTTGGAATGACAGTACTGTTTTCTGTTGCTCTTTGCCCTGGGTAATGCAGTACATTCCATTGAGCCATACTCTGACTTTGCTCTGAGTTCCTGACAGGCAGTGACCCTCTGGTTTCTCCCCCTTTCCTCCTGACACTAAGTTCATCAGCAAATCTGGTTGAAGAAGGAACATAATAAGGTCTTACATTTTTCAGTTAGACAAGTGTTTCCTCACTTCACTCTGTTCAAAATGCTGTGGCAGGATGAGCCTGCTCAGCACCTCCATGGACACCTTTTCCTGCCTCCTCAAATGATATTTGTTTTTCCATTAGGCTCCTTGTTTCCCCTCTCCACCAGGAGAGCTGCTGAAATGATGAATCTGCTTGACATTTACCAGAAGTGTGTTTTTCACTTTGTCTCTTACAGATGAAGTGTTAGCACAGCTCTGAGCTGCCATGGTACAGGGATGTTGAAAGCTCATCTGCCAGCAGTGTTTCATATTTGGATGTAACATTTTAGGAAAATGCCTGGGCACAGTTCTCAAAGACCATAACTACAGTGAAAAACCTTGTCAGTCATCTTATCCTAAGTGGAAATTCTAAACTAAGTGCTACAAAAAATTGCCAGCTGTTTATTAATATCTAGAGTGTTGCTCTCTGAAGCTATATTTACAGTGATTTCCTGTGTGTTATCTAGGTTCTGGATGCTGTACTGGATTCTGTTACTCTGTTGTGATGAAGACCATCAGATCTAGTGAAAAAACAATGTGCTAAATAACTGTGTTTGTGAAATCTTATATATAAGATTTCCTTATAATTCCTGCACCTGTTTCAAAAAGTCACTATTAACATTTGGTTTTGACATTCCAACAGTAGATGTAGTTTTGTTTTAGCTGAACCTTTTTTGGTAGGACCTCTCCCTTGATTCTTCAGAGTTGGGTAGAAAAGAATTACAGTTCTTAGTAGAGATTAATGCTAAAATTCCTTCCATACTACGCATAAAATGAATTTAAATATGTATGACAGTCAATTTTATTACTTGTTTTTGTATGGGGAAAAATGATAAGAGGCAGAAAATGGATAAATACATTTCTAAATGCTAAAACTATCAGTTCTAGAGAGTGAACACTCAGTAGGGCTTGAAAAGCAGATAAGAAAGTATTTCCATATGAGTTACATCCAGTAGGAATTTGGAGGCTTTTTAAAAATTGATCAAGTGGTTGTATCTTGTGTACAAAAGGTAACAGACACAGACCAAAGGGAAATAAATATGACAAAAATGTGGCAATTTACAGTGAACATAAATGTGGAAACAGGTTTGGTAGTTGGATGTAATAAAATGTTGGATGTTTAAAATAGTTGCATGGTTTATTTCTTCTTTCATGATGTGACGAGAGTCCTTAAGAGTGGGGATCATTTGTGTTCATTTTCAGGGATAATGTGATAGAATTTTTTGCATTTAAGGAGTGAGAAATACAGGAGAAATATGGTATTTAACACTTGAAGTTCAGGAATTCTACTACTAAATTGTTGGACCTGCAAACCCATGCCAATACGAAACATAAAAGGCTTAGAAAAAAATATTAAAAAATGAAAGTAAGTTGATGGAGTTGAGTGAAAATAAGGCTTTTATTTTACCCTTTCTTGCTTTTCTACTTAGTTGTTTATGGGGTTTTTTGTTGTTTATTTGTTTTCTTGGGTTTTTTACCATATATTCCTAGTTTTACAATGTCTTAAAAGATACTAAATGATGGGCATGAACTATTCCTTCCAGGGAAAGAGAAGTTCAAGCAAGCTTGAGCTCTTGTCATTAAAAAAGCTGAAAATGTTACAACATATTAGAAATCAAGAGAAGAAAAAAAAAAAGCAGGGAAAAGAATAGGTTTGAAGTACAGCTTGCTCTTATTTTCTTGCTCATCCTGGGGCAGGGCATAGTCGAAAGGCTTTTCATTTTACAGCATCTCATTTCTGCTGTGTTTACCAGATGGAACATACAGATATGCACCTACTTTGAGAGGTTCCTGTTGTGCAGTAAAATCCACCCACCTTAAGGGTGAAGAAGCAGCAGCTGTTCCTCACTATAGGATCATTTCAGAGCACAGTCTTGGAGAATAAGTTCTATCATTCATATATGTTCTTCATTCTACATCCCTACACAAAAATGGGACAATCCTTTTTCAGAATTAGCTGTGTTTGAATATATTTTTTATAGCTACTTTTCAAATTATGCAATTTCAAGTTTTTCAAAAGGCTTATTTCCTATATGGAAATCTTGACTTTTTTCAAGTTGTTGAAAATATCTCGCTTTTATTGAAGTATGGCAGATGTATGATATAATGATACACACTTACTGACTTTTTTTCTTATTGCCCAGTATACTATCTGAGTGAAACATTGCTTTTCCTAGTGTAACAGAAGTGAGAAAAATAGAAACATAGCAGTTTCAGAGTGGTTGAACCACAAGGTCCTCATGTTCTGCCTGTAGTAGGATCTCTGGTCTGTCGGGACAGCATCTCCTGGCATGAAGCATGCAATGCATTATTATTAAATCTGTGAGCCCCCACCTGAGAGTGGGGTTTGAGATTCAGATGCTGCTGAATGAAGTTTTCCCTGTTAAAAGATTTTGAAGAATGATTCCTTTCTGCAGTTCCTCTGAGACTTGAAGATCTTGCATGTTTTGGGATGTGGAGGTGGGATGTTGCTTGCAAGCTTTGTTTTTTAGACTTGCTTCTTGTTTTTATGAGGTTGGATCCTGGGAATGTAAACAGGAAATCATCACATAGCTTACTCTGTTCTGTTTAGTGCAGTCGTGTTACTAGAGAAGAAACCCTGCAAATGTTTCATTTTTCTATAAAATGAATTTTGACAAGTGCCCAGAAATATGCCTGAAACTTTAACCTTACATTTGTAGGCAAAGATAGATAACAGCAATAGAGATAAAAATGAGATGGTGACTTTGAGCAAAATGACAAGAGATTATAAATCTTAGGACCATCCTTGTACTGCAGAGAAGATTGCAGTCTTAATTAAAAAGTTTTTGAGTGGCTCTCTAGGTGAACCAATGACTCTTACTGTTCTTGTATGTCAGGATATTTACCTGGGAAGCTCGGTCACTCTGTCCTGTGCCTGAATGAACTCTAAATGAGGCAGGCAGTTATGTAATCTGAACATAGGGATCACAAGAGACACTTATGGACCTTTACTAGAAGACCAATATTTCATTTAATGTGGAAGCTCACATTTTCCACAGCTTGAGAGGGTGGACCCAGCATGGCAGGGCACCCCGTCCTGCCTGCTGAGATGTTGCCTTGCCACACCAAAGCAGTCACAAAAGCCTTGAAAAACCAATGAGAGCTTGAAAATGGAGCTTGTTATTTAGGCATTTAGTGGTGGTAGGGGAGGCCTTGGTGGGGTTTGTGACACAGCCCCAGGCTAAACCAAATCACAGTTGTCTTTGGATCTGGGCAGTAGCAACCAGCACTTGTCCTAGAAGGAGATTACCTGGATAGTGATATACTTTGCCAGCAGAGCTGTCTTTGGTTACGGGGAACAAGTTTTATTTTGTTTGGCATTCTTGTGGGGAGAGCTAAGAGGAGATTTAGAAAGGTATCCTCAGTAATTGCTGAGAAACTTTAAGCATTTGATAGTGCAGAGTAAGTATAGCACCAGGCGGTTCATTTTTCAGATAAAGTGTTGTGATATTCTGGTACTGCTGAACTCAACAGAGATTTACTTTTGTCCTTAGAATGATGAGGATTGCCAACAGTGCATTCTCTAAATCTGTTTTTTGCAGGTAGGAGTTTACTTTATAGTTTAGAAGGAAAGTAGGAATTTTTTCCCACCCTCTTACCCAGATTAGCAACAGTTGGAGCAGAACACACATTTTGCAGTCACACAATATGGTTCCAGAAATGTGCAGTGCCCTGCTTAGGACAGCCCACAATTCTCTCCTGGTTTGGGACTTGCTTGCAAAATGAAAATGTATCTGCTTGGGGTAGAATCAGCTTTTGGCGTTCCATAACACATTTAAAAAGAATAACTTAATACATAGCTGTTCCAGAAGAGTTTGGGAGGGGGGGCGGGAAGTAAAATCACAGTGAACACACTTTTTCCCCTTGAGTACAGAACTGACAGATAAACTTTGCTATCCCATGCAGTTAACTTTAATTTGCCTTATTTTGTATCTCCTTTTGCTTTTTAAAAAAGGAGAAATTTAAAAAAGAATTATTTTGACTGTCTGCTTGGAGAAATGTGCTTTGGAGCCTATGGTAAAGATGAAGTGAACTAACTTGACACATTCCCCAAATGGCACCCTGAGGTCTTTAACAGAGCTGAGAAATAAATCAAGGAGAAAATAGTGTGAGATTAACATACAGGTTGTTTTATATCCTCATGCTTTGTGGCACTGATGACTTCCTTCTGCTTTGGAGTCAAATGCTGCAGTTTTGGGACAGGACAAGCAGTGTAAAATATACCAATTACAATGGACTTTTGCACTGGTATCCCTGTGCTCTTAAGCATCATTTTCTTTCAAGAAGCTACTTTGTCCATATTGTATACTGTAAAATGCTGCACTGGACTGTTGTGGATTAGTATTTTCATCCTTCTGTTTTGCTATTATTTGCATTGATTTCTATACAAAATCCAATGAACCTGCTAGTTTGCCATCAGAGAATCATCCTGTGTAATTGTTTCCACATCAGAATGTTT
Source organism: Phaethornis superciliosus (assembly GCA_023637945.1). Classification (NCBI taxonomy): domain Eukaryota; kingdom Metazoa; phylum Chordata; class Aves; order Apodiformes; family Trochilidae; genus Phaethornis; species Phaethornis superciliosus. The sequence continues at coordinate 8,793,645 of JAJQWJ010000019.1, forward strand.
TAGTGGGTTTGGTTTGTTTTTGGTTTTTTGAAGATTGTCAGTGGAATCTAACATATTTGTAATGGATCCTTGTGTTTGAAGAACTTAATATCTAATTATTGCTAAACCAGCTAAATATGAGTAAGTATAGATAAATAATTTTAAACTAAATTGCAAGCTTATTACTTGGTAGTTGAGAATACATTAGCAGCCTAAGTCTGGGAATGTGGGATGGTTTAACATCTAGAATTGGACCACAGCTGCACTCAACTGTGGTGTTATTCTCAAAATGTCTAGCTTGGATCTTTCCACCCTTTCTGCTGCTATAACTTCTGTCTATATTTGATTTGCACTGCTGGTATGTAGCTGTGGCATCCTTTTCTAGGTGTACTTGTGTAAGTTTTTTAAACTCAGTGCTCTTCCTAAATTGAAGGTGCTCTCTGAGCTGCTGCAATTTAAAGAGCTATCTGTAAAGTGGTGCTTCCTTGAAAGACTCAATTTGTAGAACCAGCCATATCCTCCTTGGTAATTTTCTTCTCTTCCACTAAGTTGTCAGGCCACAACACAATCAAACAAAAAGCCATTTCAGAGTTTTGGAAATGAATACCTTAACTTTTTGTTTCCTGTCTTTCCATTCTGTACTGTGATAATACATGTAGCATGACTTTAGACATTTGTTTCTTCCAGGACAATTGTTGCAGCAAGGGGAAATAATGACTTGGAAGATCTAATGATGTACAGTTCTTAAAAACAAAAGTCATTTTTTTTCAGAATCCCTGTGTCCAGCGAACTGATTCAACAATGCAATTCTTCCTCAAAGAACCTTTCCATACAGTTCAGCTCCAGTTGGTTTGTGCTTTCTGGTCTCAATTTCAGTTACCTGAAACATGCAGAGGCCATGCTTGCCCTGTTCATTCTATGGCCTCAAATCACCTCTCATTGTTATGCAAAGGTTTTCCCCACTTTATTTTCTTCATCAAATATTCTCCAATGATAGTTAGGACTTAAGTAGCACAAGAAACAGCTACATCCTTAGCATTAGTATTGCTCAACTAGTTTATTCACTGAGTACTCTGATGACCTCTAATAAGTGCACAACTTTTCACATTAATTTAAGGAAATACCTAAGTGAGAAGGCTTATACAGCTGCTAAATGTCATATTCCTAATTCAGTTATTGCCATGATGCCACATTGGGGAAATTGCAACCAAAATGCATGAATACATGGTAGGTAAAGCTAAACTAGATCAATTCCAGCTCTGAGAGGATAGATCAGTGAGAATTTTTTAGTTGTAATTAAAAATGAAAATTTTTAATTGTATAACTTTGTTTTGCTTGGTATAAAGGGCTTGAAGAGACACTTTTGTACGGTGGGTTTGTTTCTAAAATATTTAATAAAATAATATCTGTCTGAAGCTTAGTTCATTCCCAGAAAAGGTCCTTTGCTTATTTTACAAAAAAACAAACATTATTTAAGAAAAAATAAAAGCATACCTGTTACTATTATTCCTTGAATCCTAAACCCACGTATGATAGTTGAGTTGATAGGGGCATATGCTTAGAAAGAAATGAGGGGTGCTGTGTGCATGTTCAGAATTTCAGATCAGTTACTTAAGTGCTTCTGGCTACAGGCAGAGAATAGATGAGAATTTAAATAGACTAATAGTGCAGCCTGCGACCATGAAAGCATAAAGGTGGTGAAGCAAATCACTGAGAAGCACACAACTCTTACTTATATCTCTGCATGCAGGAATAAAAGATATCACCCAAGGCTGAGAAACGGTGGGTAGTTGATTTTTAGAAGTTTAATGCCAAAACATATGAATGGTTTCTTCCCCTCCTTCTTCTTATTGCTCTTGTAGTGAATCTGAGCTTAGCTTATTTTGTGTCAAACTGCAGCAAATGTGAATATTTTTTTAATGGGTGCTTAACTTGGATAACTGCTTTATGCTCTCCCTGGTTCTCAGGTTTTGTCCCTTGCCAATCACATTAAAAATACTACTGTTAGTCAGAACTGTTATCTAAAAGACAAAATTATTTTTTCCTCCTTGTAGCTTGATTTCCCTGTCTGAATCTGGACTTGCTCTTTCCATGTAGGGTTTCTGCACGAACCTTATGTGTTATGGAGTTCCCTCCATTGAAAATTAAATTGAAAATCAGTGTAGCCTGCATTAGAATAGCCAACATAGAGTTTTAGCAGGTGAATGCTTTTTGTAATGTTCTAGATTACAATCCCTGCTTTTTCAATCCTAATCAGAGGACTCTTTTTGCACGAAAAACAGAGTCACAGGCTATAACACACTGAGGCTTATTTATCAGGCCACTTTCACTGAGGTCACTACTGCAACTTGGAAGGCCCAAGTGGAAAATGTTATTGTGGCTTTGAAGTCTGAAATGTCAGACAGAGAATGCAGTCTGCTGAAGGATGTTCTCTTACATTTCTGGACAATGTGATGTACAGACAGGGCTTTGGATAGTGGTCCCTGGGTGGAGTGCAGAGGAGAGGCTCCAATATAGCAGTTACTGTTCTTTGTGCCTAATCCTTGTGGTTGTTACAGGGCCAAGAGGTAGTGTCAAGTAGTACTTTGTGGGTATTGCTCTCATCTGTAACATACAAGTTCTAGCAAAAGCTCTATAAAATACCTAGTGACAAAACTGGTAAAACTACCAGCTTGTCAGTTATCCCTTTCTGGTTTCCAGGTTGTATTAAAAAATCTGCTTTAAAAAGAAAAAAACAACAACAAAACACAAAAACCCAAACCACTGATAAGATTCAACTCTGGTGAGCAGAAATAATATAAAAGTGATGGGTAATTTGTATTGTTTTTCATATTATGTGTTATTTGAAAACTATGCAGCCATAGAGTATGGACTTAATACTTTGGCTGTTTTTACAGCCAACATCCCTACTCTCTACTGTTCAAAATTTTATTAGAATGGAGGATTGGACAGTACTGGAGCTAGTTAATGATCTTATTTACCCTACAGTGCATGGACCAAGAGATGGCATTTCAACCAAACATATTGCCACCTGAAGTGTTTTTCTCCATTACAGCCAATTCCCAGGCTGTGCTTATCCAAAAGCCAGCTGAGTGTTTCAGTGAAACTGTCACTGCTGCTGTCTTGCTGAGAGCCTCCTGGGGATAAAATGGGTGACATGGAAGGCAGACAGGGTGGCCCATACAGATGCTGTCTGGTTAATAGAGACAATGTACCCATCTGTTAGAAGGATTTCCTACAGTTCTGGATACTTGGTCCCCACATCCTCAAATACTCAACAGATGGTGGGTTACAAATATGTAAATCACTTTGAAGTTTGGACATAAAAATACAAAAAACATTATTTTCTGAAATGTGCAATTGTTGCTAACTCATGGAAGGGTCTTACTGGGCTCTGCATCTTCCCCTTTCTGTTCTTTTTGTTCTTTCTGGTTTTTTTCAATTCTAAGAATAAATGGCACAGAATAAGAACAATATCTCACAAGTGCAACCACCATGTGAAAAGTTATTTGCTCATAGCTGCCACCTTTACACCTTTTTCCATAGGTATTTTCTATTCTAAACGTAGGGGAATAAGAGCATTATTTTTTCCAAATACCAATACTTGTAATCATAGGTAAACACTGCTTCTTTTTCCAAGTTCCACATCATTCAGACATCATGACGAGCCTACACTTAGAGTAAGGCTCAGATGACTTTTTTTAAAGTATTTTGACAGTGAACAGGAGTGAAGGAAAGAAACCTCTGGAAAAAGATGGGGAAAATTATTTATCTTTCTGATAAGAACTTCACTTGGGTGTCCTCTAGAAAGAAACATGTATGGTAAACTACAAAAGGAGATGAAGAGACTCATTCAGTCTTCCAGAGGTTAGGCTTGAGACTGGAAGTGGTGGAAGTGTCGAGCCCATAGAACAAAGATTTTGGGGGTGAGGTGCTATGTTGGAGGGGAAAACTTCACATAAATGGGAATTTTCCTTTTTTTTTTTTTATATACAAAATTGATGTGGGGAGAGAAGGGAAGAGAGTGAGATCACATTGTCATTTTTGATAATTGGCAATAAGATTTAATTTTTTTATTTTGAGATGCTTTTTAACATATATGCATCTGTAAAAAACAGTATTACAAAGAATCATCTTTCCAAAGAAATAGTTTTTCTGTATATTTTTTCATTTATCTTCCATTTTTAAATTGTTCTTTTTTTTTTTTCCCTGCCTTAAACATTTCCTCAGTGGAAATTTTGGCTTTCAGTGAAGTCTCTCCTTTATTCAGGCATGGTGAGGTTTCTTTGTAAGGCTTGTGAGACAGGGCTGACCATGCGAAAAACAAGCTGTAGAATTAAAGTACAAATTGTGTGACTGAAATTCCTACAGAGAACAGATTAGGACAAAGTGAGATTCATTTGCTTTTTCTTTTATCTTTCAAAGCCATATTGCAAAACAGAATGAACACTGGCAACCGCTCCAGAAAAATAACCCTGGATGCTGATTTTCTAATAAATAAATAAATACATCTTCTCTATTCATTTAACCTTAAGTGCAGAACTTATCATTTTGACAAACTTCTATGCTGAACATTTGTAGGTCAGCAGGTCTTTGGTATGGACAAATGACATGTTCCATGACTGCTGTAAATATTTTTTTTAGTCTTGGTGGACAGGCTTAAAGCTTGACATACAAAAAGCCAGACCTTCTTTCACTTGGTGAGGCAAACTTGCCTCTTTGAATAAACAAAGCTGATGGTTTTTTCCATGAGAATTTCCCCTGATGTAACCTATAGCTCAGTGATACTGTTAAAAAAAATTCAGATACGCAGTACTGGATTACACTATCAAAGATGTTGTCCAGCTCTTTGAAAAGAGCAGTATCTTTTATAACACTGTGTTACCCAAAATTAAGAAGGATTCTATTTTAAATCACTATTTTCAAATACGGTGGGGATCCCTATCTAAAAACCTCTGCTTATATTTTGGTGAAGAAACGAAGAAACAAAAAAAAGGAAATTATAGAAAAATTATCACATGAAAGTGGTGCTGCTTTGAGAAGGAGGTTGTTGCACTATTGCAGATCTGTATTAATAAAAAGTCATAACAATTTGCAGTTCACTTAACTGAGAAAAGGAATTAGTGTGTATTCTTTTTTTCCTTTTTTTCCTTAAAGCAGAAATACTTCCTGATACTAAGAAAATGTCTGAAGGACTTGTAGTAGTCTTCAGTGGAATAAAAATGGTGCACAGCCTCTGAAAGAAGTTACTCTTCTGTGCTATCAACCACACTGAGATTGTTTACTAAGGATGTGCTCTACATTCTGAATGTATCCCTTAAAGATATTAGTTTATGCTTTGGAGCACTTAGCTACTTCAGTCCTGCCAGGGCTGATAAGCTTGGTGGAATTTGATAAATTGTAAGAATTTTGCCTATGACATCCTGCTTTAGGATGCATTACAACAGGCTGATATTTTTGACATCTTGCTTCAGAATCCTACTGTGCTATTAATCCAAAATTTAGTCTGTTTTTCAGCAGGTATTATTTCCATAAACCTGCCAAGCTTGATGGAATTCAGCTCAGGAGTGGTAGAGATTTTGGCAGTCAGAGACGAAAGAACTGAAAGGAAGAACCTTTAATGTTTGTGTGTGCTGTGGTGGTGTGTTTGGTTTTTTGTTTTTTTGGGGTGGTGGTGTTGTTTTAAAAAGCAAAATAAAATGGGTTGAGAAAGCCCAAAAGAGCCTCAAGAGCCTCGAAACCCTTAGAGAAAAAGGTCTTACCCATTTCTATTGTTTAAACTAGATACATTGAGTCTTCTAGTGCTTATTAAATTTCAGGGAGGAAAGAACACCCTCAGTTTAGCTCGACACAGTTTGGTGGTGCTTTTGGTTTTGTTTTGTTTTTCTTTTCCTTTGGAAGTCAGTCTGGGAAGGGAAGATCACTATGTATACATCACTATGTATATATTTATGAATTACTGGATCTAAACTTAATATTGAAGTGTTTCAGTAATCCCAGAGAGCCTGGGTGACAGCTTCACCATGTTGCTGCTGCAGGTGTGTCCCTGGCAAGGAAAACAAAAAAAACTTCATTCACTGCAGTGGCTGTAGGCCAAGTTTTTATGAAATTCTGTGAGCAAGAGATGCAGTTTTACTCAGAGAAAACATGCAGCAGGTACCCAGTGCCTGAGCCTCTCCTGATGCCTTCTCCCAGGGCTCTGGGGTATTACTTCCAACAGTGACTTAGGTTATAAATTAACCAACACTTATAAAAAAATATTTTTCTCTTTGTTCGCTAAGGAAAGATTTTAGTATTATTGTTAAATTTCCGTGTGTCCCTGGAAAAGGTGCAGGCAGCTTGAATGAATGCATCCAGTGTGCAGTCAGATCCTTTATATCATCATACACAAGTTAAAAGCAAGTGTCCACATCTATGCTATGTCCACGTGGTCCAAAAAGCAATGTGAATGCATAAAATTATCTGTTTGAGCTTTCTAAAGGCGCAGCCCATCAGATGAATATGAAATTGAGGAAATGACAGCAATAAAAAATTTCAGTTGTACTTCAGACTATCACATCAAACAGCTGTGTTCTTAGCAGTGATATGAAAGTGGATTTATGAAACTGAATGTGGCTTTTGCTCAGCAGCACTGAGGGAAAATGAAGTTTATGGTTACAATGGAGAAGTTGACAGGTGCTCAGTAATTTTATGCTCTGCTTAGCAGTGGGAAAGAGTGTGACACAAGATTTACTTCAGTAACTTGGTTAAATATAGGGGTTGTGTTCAGTAAGTTAACATAAGCTTAGCATTTCCCTCCTGGAACTGATGAAAGGGTTGTAATGTTAAGAAACATCTCAAATTAGAGGCCCCTTCCCACCTGTACTGTAAGAGGCATGTGGAAGAGATGCTATGAGACTGGGTATTTTTGTAATGGGCCAATGGTTACATTTGAAAATGTGTATGTTTCATGATATATCTAATCATGCAGTCAATACAACTTCTTAATGTAATCTTACCAAGATGCATCCAGGTAGATGCTCCAAGACTGAATTTCTCTCATGTGTCCTAAAAACCTCAAAAGCCTGTTTGAAGGTTTGAGTGTTCTTGAACTGATGAAGAAATGACAATTGGAAATAGCAGTGGTCACCCTGGGTCGCTGAATCTACTCTTTTTGGTGCTACATTAATAGGAAAGTTCAGACATGTGGTAATATTTTTACTTTTGACGCTGAACTTCCACGTATTACTTAAGACAGGAAGAAACACAATTTTTCATGGTTTTGAAATGTTCCAAATACTTCAGTTTTTTCCTTTTTTTATTTTTTTCATTTTTTCCCTATCTTTAGGCTGCAAAATATGCTGATGTCAGCTACAGACAGGTTGCCCACTTTCCCAGTATATTTGAAAGCTTTTCTTTAGAGGTATCATTCTTGCAGAGATTTTGTTACTTAATACAGAGCTTTGTTGTTTAGTTTTCTTCCAAGTATTAAATCATCTTGCCCTCTTTGCAATTAAGGAGGAAATTTTCTAGTCTCTCTCTCTGTATCAAAATATTTTTACACTTCCTTGGCTTATGTTGACGTGTTACAATCCTGGTGCTTCCCTTTTGTTGCAAAAAATGTCAGGCTTGCTACAAAATACCTCTGGCTAACCAGAAAATGCATATCTGGGTCATTCTGGGAGTGTGTAAAGTGAGGATATATCCTTCTCCTAAAATCAGAGGAGATTATTTTACGAGACTGTATTTAAAAGAAACTATAATTCAATATTTGGTTTTAAAAAATTATGCATAATTCTGGATGCTGCAGTTTGGTGTTCAATTTCAGCAGTCGTTTAGGTGACATTGCTCCCTAATTAATTTCCTTGAAGATGAGTAAGCTTGAACATCCAACATTGCTATTTTATGTGCCTTGAGTGAGTTTCTTCACTGTAGTTTTTCACACCCTTCTAGAAAGTTTTAAATTATGAAATCAGTTTAATAATAACTGGTCCCAAATCGCACAAGCACAGCAAGTATCATCAGTATCTCCATTTATTACCTCTGCACATCTTTAATTTACTGACAAGTTACATTATCAAAATGAAAAATTAAAGTAATTTGATCCTCAAATGAAATATATAGTGAAAGGTGGTGTAAGTGTCTTGGAAACTGACAGTTTATGAGCTGAGAAGTACCTGTCAGGACTATCTTCATATAACTTAATGCATTTTACTTTATAATTTTCCTGAGATCAGAGCAAGAAAAGCACTTTTTTCACTGGTTATAGGAAAAAAGGCATCAGAGCCCACACACACTAAATTACTAAAATGCACAATTATTGTAATAATTTATAACATCTGTTAGTCCAAGCAATATGGTTATTAAAGTATTGTAATGTTTTGGTTCTCTCCCTGTGTGAGATTTCTCATAGTGGGTAGACATGACCATTCCAGTTTGATGTAAAATTGGGGTTTTTTTGGTTTTTTTTAAGTATGTATTTTATGTAAGATGATCTCAGCACATGGTTTGTTCTCTGTGTGCTGTTGTTCATGCCTTTGTAGAAAGCTGTTTGTTTGTTTTCTTTGAAGAAAAAGTTATATATTGCCAGTGCTAATAAAATAATTGCCATTGTTCTAACAAATATTCAGGTTCTGCACCTCCTGTTTTCTCTTTTGGAAAATCTCAAATACTCTCTCTTTTCTTGCTGTCTTTTAAGATGAAAACAGTTTGTGCTGCTTATTAGTTCCATGAAGTTTCATGGGTGCCTTTAGATGCTGTAGAAATGTTGAAGTTAGCTGAAGTAAATAATCATAATTTAAGACAGATGCTGTGAGGTTTTCTGGAATACTACTCTACAGGATGTGCTGTTTCAACTATGAAACTGTCTTGAGTAACAAAATTCAACCTCAGGATTCTCCATGTCTTTATAATATGGTGATTTTCAGTCAGGAAGAACTCTGTGCAGAAACTCTTACAAAAGAACTGGGTGGTAAAGGTGAAATTATTTCTTTTTAGAACTAAGTGTGGTTGGTTGTAATTTTTCAGAACATAGTCAAGAACTGTTTCTCTGTTCTAGTTTACCTCTGACTTGCTTACATTTATCAGTGTGTATGCACTGAAGTGATTCAGGTCCTCAGTCTCAAGGTAGTTTTGGCACTTCTGGTCTCTCATACATGCCCACATGTGCACACAGGCTCAGGACATTGCAGATCAGAACAAGTTTGCTTTCAAAGACCCCAGTTTTGCCCAGTATAGTGGGATTGTTTCAGGCTCTGGTTTGTCAGCACCAGCCCATCTTGGCTGTAATACTGTGCCATGCTGCATACCTTGAATGAAAGAGGAACTAGACAGAGGAATTTATTAAATCTACATGTGCCCTTGGAATGGTAATTTTTCTTCTTTAACTTGCAGGAACACTGTAGCCAGAAGGCACTATGTATGTAAGATATTTTTTTATTGGAAGGAGCCTTTTTTCTTACTTCACTATCCCTAGTGTCTTCAGAATCAATGTAGACTCTGATATTTTTTTTCCCCTCTATCCAAGTATTTCTGTAAAAAGAGCTATAGCTCATATTTTATAGCCTTAACTCTCATATGCTGCTTGCTGCAACAAGATGTTAAAAATGTTATGTGGAAGTCCCAGCATATGTTGATCCTCACTTGAATGAACTGCAGTGCTTTGGAAGTGAACCAATTCTTAGACAAAATGAATTTGATTTCCATCTCTAATTTCAACTGTTTAACAGCATATAATACAAACTGCCCTTTAAAATTCTGAACTGGCTGTTACCTTGCTGCTGGACATTTGCCAGTGCCTCTGCCTGCATAACTTCCCTGCTAATATTTCAAAGTGTCAGCTCAAGTGGCCTGAGAACTGCTTGTGGAAGTGTTGTAATTGCTGAGATATGCTTTCTCCAACTGTGATAATAAAACATGAGAATGGACTGGGCAGAGAGATTGCAAAAAAAATAACAGCTGGGATTTATATTTCCAGGTTTTAAAAGAAAGTTTCTTCATGCAGAATGGTAGTGTGTACCAATAAAAGAGGAGGGAAGTCTGACGTGGCTGAAAACATATCAGACATCTTCAAAGTAGGACTGAGCTCCAGGCTTATGCAGCAACCTTGGAGCAGTCACTTTTCCTCAGCTGCCTCTCCATTATTCATAGGATAAAGCATGGGAAATTGAAGGTTTTTTAGCCTAACATATACACTATTTCTTCTTTGAGCATTTAAGACTCTTTTCTAGAGAAAGATATTCATTGTCAAAAAAATGTATTTTTGTATATTTTGTATCTCCAAAGTCTTTACATGCTTGTAAATTCCAAAGGTGAGAGGATGTGTGTTTCACTTTATACTTGGATTGGGATGTCATACATTAATGCATTTCTGGAGCTGTTTATTTTTTGGTATGGAAACATGAAATATAAGTAATTTAAGCAAAGACTCAGTTTAAGTGAGAGAAAATGTGTTGCCTAGCTCTGGATAAAATTTGATATCACAATTATTTCAGTGGCAACCATTGATCTGAAAACCACTGCTCTATTTATTTTCAGGATAAATGAAAAAAACATCCTGCATGGTACAGAGGTGTTTGTAAAAACTCACTCACTCACTTATTCCTTACTGAAGATTAGAAGAGTGTTTCTTAAACAGTCCATAGACTGACCTCTTGTTTCCCTACCTTAATAGGGCTTCCAAAACACAACTTATGCATCATCTCAAAACCAAGTGGGGAATCAAACTATCTTCCAATTTATTCAGAGGGAAAAGATGCATATTCAGCCTTAATTTTCAGCTTTAAATCTGCAAGAATGACTAGAACAAGCTGAACAATCCATTCCTTTTTCCATATTACAGCCTTTCTCCTAAGCTTATGTATGTGGGCTAATTGGTTTTTCTGTCCTCCACACTTGGCTGCATCAAGGTTAAAATATTCCCTGGCTCCCCTAAGCAAATAACTTTCATTTTTCTTGCATTAATTTAAGTTTATACTACTGGTAATAAAATCTTCTACATATGACAAAGAAATAAATGTTTTTAAAGTAAAAAGTGTGGAAATAATGTTTAGATCAGGATTGCAAGTCACATCTGAGAGCACAGTTGCTGGAATCTCTAATTAGTCAATTGTCATTAGTTAGCAGCTGAAACACAAACTAGAGTATAATTAATGCTTTTGTAAGAAACCATTAGAATAATGTTCTCAAACCCAAAAGTCCAATCACTGGGAATTATAAGCAGGTGCCATCATTTCCAGAAGTACCAAGCACCTACCACACCTGTTAAAAGGAATATTTTGGGTTTTTTTTTCCCATTAAAAATATTTTGAATTTAATTTAAGTCCAATCTAATATTCAGTGGGGTAAAGATATGGAAGCATTTTATCAAGTCTTTCCAAATTATCTGCCACTAAGGTATGGTTCATAGGGAAGTGTACAAATTGCAAGATACTAAACTCAAGAAAATGAGAAAGAGGTAGAAAACACTTTGTTTGGGTGCTTTTTTTATAACATGAGAATATCTGCTTGGAGAAATGAACATTTGGTCTAGTGGGATCAGGTTTTAGATCCCAGAAGCCATAGCAAGGTGAGAGAAATGCCAAATGAAGACAGGTTTGTACCAGATGTAATTGGAAGGAATTAGGATGGGAGGACAGAAGTGTAGGAAGGAGCAAAGAAATATCTTGCTATTGCTGTATTAATCCATCTATCAGGATGGAAATTAACAAACTTAATGTGTTATGTGGAGTAAGCCAGAAGTGTTGTTTTCTCTCTGCACTGATTCTTTTGCTCACTAATCTGTTTAACTCAGAGCACTTGTGTGAAGACAGAAGGTCTCTGATGTCCTTATCAGTGTTTTCTCTCAGGTGCTGCCATAAAATGTGTTCTGTTCCCATTCTCTATCACAACCTGAGATGTTACTGCATATTCAGTGGTAGCCACCATGGTGGTGAGTTCAAGTTTCTCCTTTAGTTTTCTGAAATTATTTATTACCATTTAACAAGTGGTATACAATATCTCACATAGCAGCTGTCTCGCTGGAAAATTGTGCAAAAGATTATGGAACACATTTTGAGCAATTAGAAGTTAAACATAGCAGATCAGGAGTGGGATTTTGTTGTTTTGTTTTTCCAAGATATTATTTATTCACTTGTCAGTAAAACTCCATCAAAGGAAATTATTTAACAGCTCTTTCAAAAAATCTCTCTGTTGCAGCCTGTATGTAATGCAAGGCATGGTGGTAATTTGTGTTACTCGAGTCTAAGCATTTCACAGAGTCTTTAATAATATTTGAAACTAAAAATAATATAAAATAATGGCATGAGTTAGCTAGGAAAGCCTCTTCTGAAAGCCCCAAGTGCATAAAGGCAGGTTTCCAAGCTTCCAAAAAGGTAAGGGACACCAGCAATTTCTGTGACACTTCTGCCTTACCAGGTGTGGAAAGCATGACTTTATACTTTTGTATAATTTGTTCCACTAAATAATCCTCCCAAAGTAGCTCTTGCTGTTTTTCTTCCCTATGGCATGTAATCCTCTCTTAATCAAGAAGTAGAAACAATTTGCACTGTATGCCTTGGTTTAGACTGCTGCCAGTAATAGGAAGATAAACTCTTTATTAAAGAGGTTTTGGGTTGATGATATTAACATGGCTGAATTCTTCACTGATTTCGGAATATAACTTTTAACTTTTCTGAAGTGAAATGCTGATAAAAATCTATTTTTAAAAGGGAGTTTTCTGTCATGAATATTTGTAAAATACTGTGTATTATTTATGGGCAGACCTATTTTTCAACAAAGGGTGTTTCAGTCACTGGTGTATGCATAGCAAAGCCATGAAACAGGTGGTGAATTAATTTTTAGAAAAATAACATAAAGTAGCACATCACTGAGTAAATCTTTGACAATCTGTTTAGTATCTTAATTTTAAAAAATTCAAAATATACCTAACTCTACCATATAAGCAAATGAAATTGAGTCTAATTTACATCAGTCATTTGGTTACAGGTGTTCAGATGATTTAATGTATCTTTAAACTGTCCAAATGCCCTCAAAAGTGATCCAACAGCTGCAGCTTGTTATTTTTCTCTAGATCAAACCACATATTAAATCATTGTAGTAGAAAACAAATTTGTTTAATTTTTGGGTATATGACTAGTTTATTTCTTTCTCAAAATACCTAAATCTCGAACACGAATTTTCCTGTATCTCACAAACAGAAATGAGTTTTGCTGTCAATACCATGTTGCTGACAGATGGAGAAGATGGCATTGCCAAGCAGCTGGAAACAATGAATTCCTCCATTTAGCCATGTGTAGTTTTCTGAGGGCTACTATTCACCTGTTCCATTTTGGTCTTTTTTTTAGTTCTATCCTAAGAAAATGAACGAATATTTTGCCAGATGCTTTGCCTAAGGGAAGAGAGAGATGACATATATCTTAAATTTGTGAATTTCAGTGGGTGTTTCTATTTACTTTGGATTTTCCCTGTGTAGAGGGAAGCAGGAAACTGAATCAATAGTGTTATGTTTCCTGTGCCATACCTCAGACCCTAAGGCAGCTCCTTATAAGAGCTGGAGCTCATTGCCATAGTGGGCCCTGGCTTGAAGATTATTATTCTGTTAAAAAAAAAAAAAATGAACTGTACAGATTCACAGTAACTTGTTCCTTGATAGCAGTAATAAACAAAGATATTGATATGAACGCCAGCTCAGATGTTCTTTGATGATTATTAAAAAGAACAAGAAAGGCAGATTGATATTAAATTGATATTATGGCTGCAGCTATTTTTGTCATGATGTCTTCCCTGAGTGCATGCCACAGTTTTCATCCTGTGTTCCCAGAGACCACAAGAAGTCATGAGCACAGTTAACACCAAAGTCTTGAAAAGCAGCCTCCTTCAGTAGATGGCAAAAAGATTTTTAGGTCATGGTATCTATTAGGCTATCCTTCCAAATTCCTATCGTCAGGGAAATACGAGTTTCCAGCCAACTTAGATTGAAATATTCTGCTTCCGGATATGAAAATCTCATCCTGACTTTGTTCAGTTCTGGGAAACAAGAAAAAGAGATGTCTATTACAACAAAAGTTTTGCATCTTTGAATGAACTGCCAGTTCACTTAGTCTAATAATGGTAAAATAAATCACATACGATCTTTTGTGACTCATCAGCCCATTTATAAAAACATGCCCTTTATTATAACAGATTTTATGATATTTTGTGATGACCAGTCATGGGGAAAAAATGTTTAATGTTATGACATATAATTTTATTATCTCTGGTACCTATTCATTATCAAAGCATTTCTTTGACTCAGCGCCAGTTTAAGCTACTGTGCTTTCAAATTTGGACTATGACAGCATCAAGAGATAATCTAATAAATCAGTAAGGGAGTCAAAAGACCAGTCACAGAGACAACTGCATAATTGACTGTTGGCAATAGTAACAGGTAGAGCCTAGCTAAGCAATTTTTAAATTTATTACTAAACTTTATTTTTCTAAAGTAAAATATCTGTTCCCCAGTGTGTTCCAGCCTTCTGGGTTTCTGCTCCTTTGTAATGCATAAAATGATTTTAATGCCCAATTTGTATGAGAGTTTCTAATCATGGGAAAGAAAATTTAAATTAATTTTTAAACTTAGTAAGCTGTAAGAGGCTGTATGCTAGTGTGCACAAAATCTAGCAGAACTGGAACCACTGAAGTTTAGGCTGTTAATACTTGTTCAGCAGTCTTTTGTCTTTCTGGGTGCATCTGTCTGAACTTAATGATGCACTTGGGCACCACTGAATCCTACCAAATGCAACACAAGACTTGCTCAGACAACTGCACTGGTTCTCCATTTATGGCAGATTACATACCAAGAATATAAACCTTAGTGTAACCAGGGAAACCTGGGTATCTTATGATTGCAACTTTGGATGCATGTGTAAAGTCAGTTTTAATGGAAGCTACATTTACACTGTGGAAGGAGACAGCACAACAGTCTTCCCATCAGTATTAAGCATAGCTCAATACAAAGCAATAAAAACTTCATGTAATATTAAGAGTAATTAATTTCGTCTTTTTTTCCACCTCCTCACCATTTTTCTGCATTCTTTTGCTGGTTTTCATGTACTTAAGTGTCTTGAGTTTGCTCATTCTTGACTTGAAGATTACATGAAATAAAGGAATCTTATTTAGATGGATGATTAAAATGATTAAGGATAGTGCATTCCTTATAGAGAGTAAATCAAGTCTTATTTTTTCATCCATCAGCAAGCAAAATGAAGAACATTCCAGTAGCTGTCCCTGTTCTAAAGCTACTCCTAAAGACAGATTTTTGCCCTGGTAAGTATTTGTAGGATATGAGGAGCATCAGGCAGGGGTCACTCAAAAAACTGTGATGCTCTTCTAACACTGATTAACCTGAAATCTCCTGCTTCTGTTCCCATACTTGCTCTTTGATGCAACAAGACTAATTTCAAAAGACACATCATAACTCTGGAGACTAGATGATGGGTAGCTGAATTGTTATGCTGTGCAGCTATTGAAGATTTATGACAGGCAGGTGGAATGTAATTGAAATGTCATTTATATCAAATCTGTAAATCTTGTTAAGAGCAGAAACGCAATGATACCATTTTAATATCACAAGTGGGAAAGGTTAAAGTATGAAAAATCCAGGTATAGTCTTCATGCTTTGAGGCAGAGAATAGCAAACACTGACAACAGAAAAAAGATTCACGGATGGAAAATGTGCAAATAATTGCTGTAAGGAGTAAATGCCAGTGTTTTGCTGACTTTTTTGATTTCTTTGTGTTAGAAAAAAAATCAAGTTACAGTTTATCTTTTCCATGGCATTTTCCCTGACCTTTAGAAATTCTTTCTACTGGTCAGGGAAACAAGAGTTTCAAACTCCCACTTTGTCATTTAATGCATAGAGTATACAGAGAATATGAAGTTAATATCAAAGCCAAATAAGTTGTCAGGTTCAAGAAGTAATAAATGTGAATGGATTTTTACTTTGTAGGCTAACTTGGTTTCTGCTGTTAGTGGAAGTCTAAGGTTCTGGGAAAACCTCTTGTCTGGAAAGTTGTTCCAGACAAGGCAACATCAGAATCACTATGGTACTTCTCATGGTATATAGACTGTAAAGCTTTTTTTTAATACAGAGGAAAAAGGAAAGTTGCATTTCTGTATTACTTTCAAACACAATTCAGATTTTCCTAGGAGAGATACTGAACTAAATTAGAGCAGACAGCCAATGAAAAATGAGTCTCTGAATAAGACAAAATCCTCCCCTCTGTAAGCACCAAGAAGTATAAAATGCAGTCCCTGGCTCCCTCCTGTCTATCTAGTTCTATAAAAAATTGCTTGCATGGAGAAATCATATATATTCCAGTCAGGTATGGGCATTTTCTGCAAAATATCTATTTGTTAGGTGTCAGGTTGGGGTAAATGAACGACATAACCTTTGTAGAATTTCTCCTGTTATTTGCAATTACTTTATGATAAAAAAAGCCTGAACAGAGTAAAAGTGATTCTTTGTCAGTCAGTGAATCAAGATGCACTTGGGAATATCTAGAGGGAGTCTGTATTGCTAACACCAAAAAACAAGTGGTCTGTTGCTGTTAATTTTAGTTCCCTAGAGCTGTGAATTAGTTATCCCTTTAGATCTGAAAAGGAGAACAGCCATATATGTGTTATTAAACACCAGAAATTTAAAAAAAAAAAAAAAAGTCAGAAAATATTATGATAGTTGCAGATTTGGCAGCTGCTGCTTAGGTGTTTAACCGCCAGTATTCTCAGCTAATGGCATTTGCAGTGAAGATAAGTGTGGGGTTAGATATATAGCTATATGTCTATGAGAATGAATCCAAATTGAATTTAAAATGTGCAATTAATGCACATGGATGTCTGAAAGAACAGTATTTAATTTTTGGCCTCAGCCATTAATACTATGAGCTGCTGTCTTCTAAAGTAATTAAGAAAAGGATAATTCTCAATCTCCTGCCAATTTTCATAACCTAAAAATTAGAACCATATTTGCAACTAAAATTTCTTTATTTATCCCCACACATTAAATACCAGAAGTTATTCATATAGATTTCCTGTTAAATGACTGTGCCCGAGCCTATTTGTGCACAATTTGCAGTAACTTTGAGGCACTGTTGCCCTTTGATGTTGCTCACTGTGGTAAGACAATTAAAAATAATCTAATTTTAGGCACAGGTGAATGCAGATATAAGATCTCTTCCTTAAACTTTAAGGCAATCACCTTTTCACCTTCACAGTTATACAGTGGGGATCTAAAAAAACCCCCAAAATGCCCTTTTTGCCATATCACTTAATTTGTCTTTCTATAGTAATACATGAAAACATCATAGATGAACTTTGTATTAAAACATAATAACACTTAATATTTTTTCTGTGGAGGTCTCCATGGAAGCTCAATCTATGGATATGGTTTGAGCACATGTGAGCATAGGTGATGCTACCTGCAAGAGGCTTCATTAGAGGACTTCTAATTTTATGCAGCACCTAAAAAGTGTTTTTTTTTTATAATTTACCAGAGGCTCACCTGGATTTTCAATCAATTGGATGGAAATCAGGCTACTGCATATTTAACTACCATATCAATTTATTCTCGTTTATATTCCCATGACACAGTAAGTAATCAAAACTCTTTCATACAATATTGCAGTCATTCCTGTTCTTCAGCAAGCTCCCGAGGGTGAGATTTTGCACTCAGACTGGCAATCTAATGTGTGGTCTTACTTTTGCCATCATTTTTTTGATAACCAAGAGATGAGAAAAGGGAAAGAAAATTGAAACACAAGCATCAAAAAATATTTGACAGGACTTTTGTCCTAAGGCTGCTGAAGTGATGCATTTGTCTCCATCTCATATTTGCTTTGACTTCTGCTGTACTTCGTCTCCAGCAGGACTGGCAGTAATTCTCAATTTATTAAGTCATAAAAATTATGCAAATCCTAGAAGAATTTCTTGCCTGACAAACAGGAGCAAGCAGACTGCTTTTATGTATATAAAAGGGCCAGCTTGAAACTTTTCAGTCCTAACTGCCCCTTGGAGGGTCAGCAGCTTTGAGAGAGGTTTTTTTATTACATAACTGAACTGCTGCACTAGCGGATACCAGAAAAATAAAATGTAAATGTTGCATCATACAAGCTTTATTAAATGGTCACAACATGTTTTAATAATGCTTCTGAAACACATTTGGTAAAGGATTTAGTGGCAGTTTGGTAACATATGCCAATTTTTCTCTGCATGGGGCAAATTCTTCCACATAATAGCAGAAAAAACATGGTATTTCCAGCAAGTACTGAAAACCCCAAAACTTCAAAGCAAGAACTTGTGTTTTACTGGACTAGATGGACCATTGTTTAGGAATATTAAGTGTATTGATAGAAAAAACAATAGGTAGTCTTCATGTCGTTTTTGCTTTACTTTTCTCACAAATAATTTTGATATTGTGATATATTTTGTTGTGCTGCATATAATTTTTACCTAATTGTTGTGATGGTGTATTGGGTACTATTTATCAGATCAATGTGTTCCTAGCATGGGTAAATTGTTTGTTTCTTGTTTTGCTTCATGTCATTAGATTTTATTTTATTTTTGCTTGGGGTTTAGGAAGTGTATTCAAGCTACAGGAAAACTTATTTGTTATCAGTATGGTCTGCAAATCAGAGGGTTAAAGTTCTCAACATTTAAAGTCACATTTTAAGCATTTGTTTTATAGTGTAATGTATTTTCTGGCTTATGTGTGCATAGGATATCATCCAATTCTCATTGATTTCAGTGAATTCTTATTCTTGAAAAAGAGCAACTCTAAGAAATTGGCTTTTCATGATTTTAATAGTAATAATGGGAATCTTTTAGAGAAGAGCATATTAACTTTGAATAGCTATTTAGTAAGGATTTTTCCATGAGACAGATAATTTTAGATTTTTGCTAATTTGAAGTTATTTTGAAGCAGGTGGGAAGCTACAGAGTATAGGAAAGGCAGCTGGTCTTCCAGAGGAACCTGGGTGGCAGACAATAAAGGTGGTGAACAAGCAGAGAGCATTTGTCACTCTGAGCTCTTGGATGCTGCAGCTGATTGCAGAATTGCATGCAGATTCTGCATACACTGCCAGGGTTTCTTGCTAAAATAGTGGGACTTCTCCTGGTGCAACACACGACTGAAAAGTTACTTTTGTGAATCCATCTCCTGGTGTTCATTTGAGTAAAGGAACCTTATAAGTTGAATTCTGAACCAGTGGTTGAAACTTTCTGGCAGCTGAGCTGGAACTTTGGGCCATTCTGTGTTGTCCAAGTCCCTGCAGGACATTTTTCAGCCTCTTGAAAGAGATTAATGAAATGGTGACCCATTTAGCACAAACCTTGGTGTATTGTTAATGTGCTTCAAGAACTTCACTAAATCTTTTTAAAGAAACTAGGGATGTGCTGTTAAGACACTTTCCAAGGACTCTGGGGTGCTCTGTGGTCAGTAACAGCCCTTGTAAGGACAGCTGAAACATGCACTTTCTTTATTCAGCTTCATTACCAGTCAGATATTGCATTTGTTGTCTCTGTTTATAGGTAGAATACTGTTTACTTTGAACTCCCCCAGGCTTCAAGGTAAACTATCATGAAGAAATTAGAATATGATTTTCTGCTGCTGTGCTTCTTTGTTCTATAGACTTTCTTAGAAGGGATGTTTACAAGGCTCACCAAGTATTGTCATTTATGATTTATTCTTTTTCCTCTTTAGCTTTTCTCTCATATTCTGATTGAAAATCTGCCAGCATATAAGCAGGTTAACTCCCTGTCTCCAATTCTCATACAATGTGTAGAGTTTTAATTTCATTTGGTTGGATTGCCAGGCTGGAATAGTAAAGTCAGTGATTGTGCAGATATTGGGCTTTTACATATTCAAAGTGCAAATCTTCAATGAAATCCTTCTCATAAGAGGAAACAGTTTTGAACCTGTTAAAGAGAGGCAAAAGAAGTCAGCAGTGGGAATTTAGGAGACCCTGCATTCAGCAGTATAGCCAAGACTGCAGCTGCACCTTCAGGATTTTGGGTCTGATTTCAGATCCACAGATACCTCTGCTTTCTGCAGTCCCTTCATAGGGAATTCTGCTGGATTTCCACCACCTGAGGGGTTCTCTAGATCACATTAGCTGTCACTGCACTTTGCTTAACTCAAATGTCACAAGATGTTCCCTGTGGTAGATTCTTCAGCCTGTGAGGTTTTTATTTTACTGACATTCTTAAAAAAAAAAATAAATATATATATATATATATATATAAATCTGGAAGAGACCTAAATCTTTTCTTTTTTTTAAACTTTTTCTGCTTACAGATTTCAGTCACCCTCCACTATAGTAAATCTTGTCTGGATTCTTCACAATGCTGATACTGAGGTGCCTTTGAAAAAATAACAGGGCATCTTAAAATTTACATTTGAATAGAGATTGTTTTTAGAATAAAAAAAATACAGAAAGACTTTTAACATGCTAGTAAAGTAGTCATGTAAATGAGTAATGGATTTAAACTGCAGCAAAGCACCTTTGAATTGTCAAAAGAAGGGATATGAACCTTACTAATAATGGGATCTAGTCTGAAAAAGTTGTTGCCTTTCTTCTAACTTTGTGCAGGCATACCTTATAAATGATGACAACTCCAGAAATACATAGTTTCTTGAATGTGTTCTAAATGTAGCCATGACTGAAAAAGCTTCCTTCCTTTTTCATTTCTTAAAATATTTTTCCTCAAAAATTTTGCTCTTTGGTCAACATTTTTAGCGAGGGTAGTTATGCAGATGTAGGTATAAAACTCATAAAATGGGGATTTACTAAATAAATGCCAATGGGCTCTTCTAATAAAATTATGCAGTGTGCCTGAGCTGCCAAATTAATTAAGGAATAAAGCATCTATTTACAAGCAAATATTTTGGTAACCAGCAGTGAAAGCACATGATTAAGGTGCCCAGTTCTCTTAATTATCTTCTGAGGAACTGAATTGCTACTTATCAGTAGATTAATTTGCTGAGCTGCAGGTACATTTACAAGCCTGTAATAAGAACTTTGGTGGCTTGTTAATTTTCTGTGGGATATTCAGTGTCCCATCTGAGAAAACACCAGGTCCCATTCATGTTCTATGGTCACAGATGTGCATCCTTCACTCTGCATTAGCCTAGATTTTTATTCTCTCTTGATTCTTCAGTGCATTTTCAAGGACCTTGGAGATTGATTTTACAAGCCTTTTGCAGACAGATCCTAAAATAGTAAGCTGTAAACTGTTCTTTTGCACTCTTGAAAACATCTTCTTGACAAGTGTTGCCATCAAATTAACTAACCCAGTAGATGCTAGTAATCATGACTTTATTTAAAATCCACAATCTCTTCATATGCTGTGGTTCCAATGATGTTGGTGTTTTCCCTGGAATCAGCCTCCTGAAAATACAAAGCTCTGCAGTGTTTTTGCACAGGTAAACCAAAAATTGTCTCTCTGCCATGGTAGCTTTGTTGGAATCTTTTCCATATTTACTTAAGTCTAGTGCCATCATCCTTCATGAATAGTTATTCTTAATTTAAGCTTTACATACACACATGAATATCATTATCTGGTGTTAAGGATCTGGAGGAGATTCTGTGATGCTTTAGAGGTCAAAACAGCTTTTGCCATAGACAGGAGCACCCCCAGCAACTTTCAGAGCTCAGCCTTCCAGCAGCTTCCTAGAGGCTGCCCGTGGGCTACTCTGTTGTCTGGAATATCCTGATTTTCATCATATTTTACCAGAGAAGATGAAGATGTCTAGGGGAGACCAGTGAGAGGCCATTCACTATCTCCTTGTGGTGCATTTGCTGGAGGAGAGTTTCCAGCCCAGAACCATGGTAGCAGGAGGTCTGTCCTCATCCACTTGCACACTGCCAGAACATTGCAGCTCCTGCACCACCACTGGCATTATACAGATGAAAGAAAATATAGAAGTAGTATAAACATTTTAAAAGGCCATAATTATTTATTTATTCGTTTATCTATTTTGTGTGAAGAATGAAGAACTAAACTTGTCTAAATTAAAGAGCACTCTTGGGTGTCTCAAAGGGAAGATCTTAGTTAAGGAAGAACTGGCATTTTGGGAGAGATTGATTTGAATTTTCACAGTAGTGGGTTTTCAATAGTTTGAAAAGCACCTGATGGATTTTTCTTTGCTTTGCTCATAGGTAGCCTGTGCTTTTCTTTTTTTGAAAGGTGCATAGAATTCTTCCCTTTCAATCTAAGTGGGCATCCAGACTGTGTTGGGGCTGAAGGAAAGTCAATTCTTATTCATGCAAAGAATGATTTCAAATATGGCTAAAGGCAGAAGTTAAAGGTTTCTCTCATTACAATTCTATCCTAACAACAATGATCCAGGAGTTTTAATGCCAACAAGAAACTAGCGAAGTTTAGGAGTTGCCTAATGCAGCAGTTCTCAGATTTACTACAAACTTTGGCTATCTGAGAAGAGCCAGATAGGTGTGACGTGTTCTGAGGAGTGATGTTTTTCTAAGCTTGTTGAAGGAAAGCTGCCTGGTTGGTTTTGCAGCCATGGTGTTTTGCTTAGAGTGTAATCCTTCACACTGACACATCTCCATCTTCCTTCCTGTATATTCATACACTCACAAGAGGATAAATTTAAGAGCTTATTATATGTGTTTTAATCTTAGTTATTGATCTAGGCTTTGGATATGTGCATGACAATCCATGTCTGCTCCTCGTTGGAATGAACCCTGGTAGAGTCATATTTTGCATTTTCACAGTATGAAAACCTCATTTCCTCTCAAAACAGATGATCACATTTTCAGGAGGGAAAGTGCTGCTAAGTGGCAAGTGTCCTGTTGGAAGAGAAGTGTTATCCTGTTATGCTGTTACTAACCACAGAAACATTCATTGTTGTGATGCTTTTTCTAACCCCCACCTCCCATCCCAGAGTGTTTGCCATTTGCCTTGTCTGATCCAAACCTTCACTCACCCAGCCCAACATATTGATGTAAATCACTTTGTAGAACAATTTTTGAATTAGATTTGCTAATTTCTGATCATAATGATTTCTATCAGTATCATACCCGTAATCATTTCCCTTTTTTTCCCAACCATGATTGATCTGCAAACCCAATTATCTCTACCAATCTGTGGGAGAACCTTCTTGTTTTCATTATGGTGGCAAAGAAAAATATCAAAGAAATATATGAAAAAATCCTCTTGGAGAATGTTCATTGGAGAATAGTATTTAAAATCTCATGCTTTTGCAGATTTCAGAAAAAGGCTACTACACCATGCCAAATTTTAAAATATAAATGCACCTACTCATTCATTTTTATCATGGCTTGTGTATTGTTTTTCCTCTTTGTTTTGCCAAATAAATGTGTGACACTATGACTTATTTTCCTTTTAAAATATTTTTTCCTAGAATTCTGCAAATACTGAGAACCATTGTTCCTAGGGGTATTACCTTCCTGACTGCTGCTGAACCGGACAGAACCAGGTGTGAAATTTGCAATTTATTCAAGACAGATATTACCTTGCTTCCCTCCTCCAGAAAAATGCTGAATATTGTATAGGCCCTCTGAGATTTTTTAAAATTCTTGTTTGAACATGTTATAAGACATGGTGTTTCACACTAGTGCCAGACACTAAGGTTACTGTCAGATGTTGCACTATTCTAGCATAAATATTCCCACATCCTCATATTTCTGAAAGGTGGTCTTCATGGAGGATGTCTTGGTTCAAAGAAGGGTCATTGGGAGTTATTTTTATGAATTATTCTGCATTTATGCAGCATCTTTTATTCACTGATAATTTAGAGTTAATGATACCTGAGAATCCCAATGGGTAAACTAAAACAGTGTTCGGTGAGTACAGTATCAAAAGTAGCTGCTAGCTGAAGGACACTGAAGTCTGTCACTTTTCAATGACATGTACTATTTTTGTGACTCTAGAGGAAGAGATTTTTGAGAGCTGTTGACTAATCAGACACTCTGGTTAAAATTTAAATCTTGCAATGCCTATGAGAGCCACCTTAAAGCTGCATTTTAAAATTCTGCCCCGTTGGTGGTATGCAAAAAGCTATATAGATAATCAGTGGTGAATTAGGAAAAAGCTAAAATCTGGAGTCTGTACTTTGAAATTTTTTTTAATAATTTTTCAGCATCTCAGGATATTATCTGGTTTAAATGAAACGATATTTACATCAGAGAAATATTTGTTTTGTACACAATCAGAATAAGAAAAGCTAAAGCCTTCCAATTTTTTATGGAGCAGCAATTTGGAATTATCAGAAAAATTTAATATTTAATTTTCATATTTCCAATTAAAGGATATTTAAAAAAAATATTTAAAAAAAAGCTTCCTAAATCAAATCAGTGGAAAGAAATATTAGGAGCTGGGTTAAAATAGCCTAGTAATGAAACCTTTCATTTATTCTATTTTTTGTGTGTGTCACTGGTATTTTTTCCTCCAGTAGAAAATACAAAAAGGGAAAAAAAAAAAAAGTTTTCAATGTGTTTTTTTCCTCAGAAACTACATAATTATTAAAAATATTATCACTGAAAATTTACCACCTTTATCTCACTCCATCTACAACTGTTGATTCTATACATTATTTTGGAGTGCAAAGAAGAGTGGTGTGGTCTTTGCTCCTGCCGGGTGACAGAACTGGAAGAGAATCCATCCACAATCCTGCAACAAACTGATTTTGTCTGCAGTAGCCTTTTTCCTCCTTTGGTTACACTGGTCTTTTTAATTTAAAAAAAAAAAAAAAAAAAAAAAGGTGATATTTGAACAATACCTTATTTGCCTGACTTGGGGAATTCTGGACCTGTACTCAAATGTCAGGGAGTTCATATTAGTGTTTGAGTTTCAAATTCTGTTGCATGTGTTGTCCCATTATGGCTCCCTTTGGACAGAGACATTCTTTAGATATATTCTACACATGCTGATTTTACAAAGAAGCTATTTTCCATTGTTGTCATAGATAAAAACTCCTGGCATAGTTCCATCTCCTCTAAAATGAGCTGCTAATGCTGGATTTAAATTCTTTCCTGCTGGGAGTTGCCAGGCAACTGCCACACAAATTCACCTGCAAGCAGTTGGTTTCCTCATTGTCCCCTTCTCAGGCAGGGGAGGGAAAGCTCCAGCCAGACACCTTGGCTTTCCTGAGCTGGGTGGATGAAGCCAACTGAATCCATGCAGAATCAGGCTAGAAAACAAGCCAGTCCCTCCACCTGATGCCTCAGTTTCCATGCTTGGAGAAGCAGTTACCTTGCTCCAGGCAAGAAGCAAAGCTGTAACCAGCTTATACTTCTTCCTCCTGTGTCTGAAACACTAAGCATTTTATCCTCAGTGTTTAAGTATGAATAGAGCTGGATAAAAATACCACTTAGCTTGATATTTCTTGCCTTTCTGACAAATGTTTTCTTTTTTTTTTTTTTTTTTCTGGCAGCAGGAATGGTAAAGTAACCTTCTGAGAATATTTACCAGTATTGATTTAGCCGAGCTCACACTGATGGTGTTTGCTACTGCTTTTTTTACTCACCAAGGGAACACAAAGCCATTGGCATTATTAGCAAATATTTGTGAGAGGCTGGGCTTTTTCCCTCCCATGTCTCTGGACATGTATTCTATCCTTCTGGTTTTGAAGGCAGCTAATTTTGTTGTAGACATTTTGATTTTCCTTGCAGCAAGTATGTGAACAAGGTTAAAAGTGCATCCACTTTTTATCATTCCTACTCAGTCAAGAGTGTAAGGAGGTTACATGGGAATAGGATTTGTTACTTCTCAAAACTGATGCACTATTCAGTTTTTCTGAAATTGATGCCTGACATTTTTATTGTTTTGTGTGTTCAGGTTTTCTGTCATTTTCTGTCAATTAAATGTTTAATTAATTAACTGCTATGGATAGCTCAAACAGTAGTTTGATATTTCTGAGACACATAATAAAATAATAATTTTGGTTGGAAAAGACCTTTAAAAGCATCACATCCAACTGTTAAGCTAGCACTGCCAAGTCCACCTCTTAAACTGTGTTCCTAAACACCACATCTACATGTCTTTTAAATACCTCCAGGGATGGTGACTCCACCACTTCCCTGGGCAGCCCATTCCAAAGCCTGGGAACCATTTCAATGAAGAAATTTTTCCTAATATCCAATCTAAACTTCCCCTGGCACAACTTGAAGCCAGTTCCTTTTGATCTATTACTTGTAACTTGGGAAAAGAGATGAACACCCACCTCGTGTCATACCTTGGCTGTTGAAATGACTGTCTCTGTTAATAACATTGGATGCATTTACTCCAGTAAAGAGTTTTGCCCAGTTTCTCTCTTCTGGAAAAATTTGTCTCTTTTGTCCCCACCTCACCACACTTCTGTCTCATGAGGTTCTCACACAGGTGGTGCATCTTCCACTTCTGTCTTGGCACAGAAGCTGACAGCAAGCCTGTCACTAATTATTAAGCAGCTGCCTAAAAGCCAGAAGCCTCTAATGGCCTAAAAATAAATTACAAATTTGGAAAAAAATATGTTTGTTTCCATCTACTAAAGAAAGAGCTTCAAATACCATCAGAGAATGTACAACAATGACAATGCCAAGTATGGGATTTTTTTAAACTAGATGTTTACAAAGCTCAGGCTTCAGAGGAAATAATTCAGAGGTTAAATTTTATGAACATTTGGCTTTAAAGAGAAAAAATAGCTTCAGTTTGTATCATAAGTTGGCTGAGCAATGAGATGTATCATTCCAATGAATACTCAGCCTGAGGGATTTAGTTACTGAAATAATTTTTTTACTTAATACCAGGCACCAGTACATAATATTTTTCATATTCCCACTAGTATATAATTTGTATAATAATTTTCAGATGTGCAAACCTGGAATAATATATACTATATAAGCTGTTTAAGTGCTACTGCTGGCTTTAAATCTAGATGCTCTTTTTCTAATTTTCTCTTTTACTTAATCATAATATTCATGTTGTTCACTTCAGGTTCACAGTGGTACTCTTGGCCAACAGCTATTGTGCTGCAGTTTCATGGTTTATTATGAAGAGGAAGACATTAAAATGAATGTAATGTATTATCTAAAGGTGACTTCTGGCAAATATTTACTCTAAAGCTCCAAACTCTCTATAGGGTTCTGTGTAACCTATTTTCAAGATCTAGAACTGCACTGAACTATTTCTGTAAATTCTATTCTGTAAATCAAAATTTCACCTTGTGAATTAATTTAAAGAATCATAATAGCATAATCCTTGAGCACATTTGGAAGAATTTATTCAGCCGCTTTGATGGTTCTTATTAATTTTTATTTTAAAAAGCATTACAACTTAGAGAAAATTTTCTCATGTGTTTCAGTGCTGTTTTAAAAGGTGTCTTTTAAAAGGTGGAGAATCAAGATATGATTAATAGAAAATGTTTCCCTGAAAAATCAGGAGGTTTGAGGGTTACATACCTCATGTGATACACAGTAGGTGTTGAAAATAAAGGACAGAACACAGAAAAGTTTTTTACTATATTTATAGCTTGATCATTTTTTTCCTCTAAATTACTCTTCATAAACCTTAAAACTTCCACTTACAGAAAAGGAAGTCCATCAGGGGCCAAATGGCATTGCATCTTCAGAGGTAAAAATGCTAATTTGCATCTGCAAAAACAAGGAAGATATAGGAGATAGAACCTTTCCTTGTAAACCATATTATTTTTTTAATATAAACTGTCCATGACAGCAAATATTTTAAAGAACTTGGAGTTAAATATATGAAAAATATAGCAGGAACTTCAAGAAGAAACCAAAGCAGGAGTTTGTAATTAAACCAGAAAAGGTTGCTGACAGTAATGATGCTTCTCGTTCCAAATAGGTTTTGTTTCTGGTTCTGCCAAATGAGTAATTAACACTCTGAACTTGTATTTCTACTTAGCATTAATGCCATGACACAGACTCACAAAAGGACTGCAGATCCATACTAGTAAAATGGTTACTACACCCTTGACCTCTGCGTAGTACAAATAAATGAGTTGAACTTAGCGTGTTTAATGGCTTAATCTCAGGTAATTTGGGACTCCTGTGGGGTTTTTTTGGCACATAATCTTAGAATCACTTTCTGTTGCTGTTCCGCCATCACCTCCACCTTTGTTGGTGCTTCAGTAGAACTATTTGACAGCTGCCTTCTGGTATGAGAAGGATACAGCAGATGATACCATAACAGTAACTTAAATTTAGGCCTGATCTCTAACTCTTTCTTTTGTTCCTCACTTTGGATTTATTTTGGATTTATGACCGTTGTTAAAACTCTGAAATGAAAACAGGGTGGAAGAATTGTGCTTAAACCACTCACTGTCTCTTCACCAGGGCATTCTGCAGTGCAACAAGTCTCATCAAAATGCTTTGTTTTCTCCAGACACCCATCTAGTCCTGAAAACACTGGGAACAAACTTTCCAGCAGCGAAGAAACAGACACTAATATATGTTTGCATTATCAGATATTTGTTCTGTGTTTAACAGGAAGAAAAGACCTTTAGCTTCTGAGGTTTTCACCTCTGTTCACAAGTGCTCCTGGCACAAGGAAGGGGTGCAGGCACAAGAGCAATGGGTAAGCTTTCAAGAAGACAACATAGAGAAAGGAGTTCTGAAGGCAAACTTGTTTAAATACTCAATTCATCTCTGAAGTCTATACCTTTGGTGAGTTCATTTTGTCATTCACAAAGGTGCAGCAGTGAAGCACAAAGGTTAGAGGCTTTTTCTACCAAAGAGGTATTTATGAGATTTTAAGTAAAAAGAGAGAAAAATATTTTTATAAGATGGAGGCTGCCAGGAGGGAAATTGATTCACTGTCTTTGTGTGAGAAAGTAAATATGTGCCTTTCACCTTAAATCGGTGCATCAGGCTCTGGAAAGTCCAATTATCTTGACAAAATGATTTAAAAAATAACTGAACAATGGGAGTGGAAGGGAGAAGGTGGAGAAGAGGTGCTCTGGAGGTGAGCAAAGTTACTGCAGGATCTGGGCCTTAGGCAATGTGTGATGAAAAAATAGAGAGGTGCAAGAAGACAGTTCTGGAGGTCTTTGTACTATTGGAGATTTATTTGGCAGCAGAATCCCTGTGTTTCACATTTAATAATAAGATGTATTTCTGTAGTTTCTGGCTTGGAAATGAATTCCAAACCATTTCAGAAGTATAGCTGAAGGCATATCTATACAGTTTTAAAAAGAAACAGTTTAAGCTTTCTGGAAGTTGTAGTAGTGTGAAATTGTTCCTAAACTCTCTAACCTGAGACACTGATTAATGGGTTGAGAACAAAAGAGGCTGCAAGTACTGTCAGTGCTAAGTGTTTCTTTGCTTTTATTTACAATGCTCCAGCTTGAAAGCTGGGCATGCTGTTGTCTTAATCAGACTGGTAATTAAAGAGCTATTTAACCATGCCTGCTTAATGGAGTCACCTGGAAGTATTCTGGGTGGGCTGAGAGACACAGTAATCAGTGCTAACTTGTAACTATTGGATTGTTAAAAAGGATTATGCTGCACCAGGAGTGAGTAGGGGAACCTGGATGACTTGGCAAATGTTTCTGGGGGTTTTTGGCCCCTCTTCTGCTGTCTACTCAGTGACCTTTCTTGGAAGGGAGGAGAGGGTGGAGTGGTCTGCAGGCTGAGAGTCTCCTCTGCTGAACTGTGAGTCTGGGGAAAGGCACTGTTTTTTTGGTTTTTGTTTGGTTTTTTTTAATCTTGTGGAGGGGGGAATGATATTGCAATCTAATGTGCTTAGGAAAAAATAAGCTGGAGAAATAATTGTATACCTAAGTTGTCTGAAATCAAAATATGCAATAATCCCTGTGGATGCTTTTCTCCTGGTCCTGTAAAGTTTGCTGTTCTCTTAATAAGGTAGCAAAACAAATTCTCAACTGTGTATTTTAAACTTCAAGACTTTCTGATTCATAATAGAAATATTGTTGCTTAAACTGCTCAGATTGTGTAGTTTGTTTGGAGTTTCAGTTGAGTTCCTATTTCTATGTTTTTCTGACAAAAAAGCTGCTATTTCAGAAATGCAGATGGCATGTGGGCTGGTAGATGTGCACTTGTGTGCTCTGATAGTTGCTGCTTTTTTTTTTTTTTTTTTTTTAATGTGCTCTCTGCTGAGAAAATTTAAGATGGGCATTTTGGAGAAGTGGACTCAGAGAGGAAAAATAACTTCCATATGGAGCCAAAAGTGACCTTCTATGTAATCAGTAGGTTCTCTATCATATGAGGTAATCTTATTCATAAAATCATGATCAGTTCTGAAAATTATGTTGGGTTTCCTATGCTCATTAGTTCTACCAGAAAGCTTTTTCTAGAATCTTCCTACTCTGATGATTAGAAATCATTTTCTTCACTGGCATTTTGTAAGCACTGAAATAAAACAGAAATGTTGCAATGACCAAAAGTATGTATGCTGTGCACTCATAAAAGGCATTATGAAGTACACATTCTCCTCTTTTATTTCTAGTGTCTCATTTTTCTGCATGGCTAAAAAAAAGGAAACTCTCTACTTATGAAATGTGTCCTTTTCTACAATCTTTTGATGCTCTTTAGAAAAGTGGACTCTTATTATGCAAAACATATGTATATTCTGAAATCTGAAAGTTATTGCTAGCATTAAGGCCTTGCCTTCCCAATTAATTTTTTTTATGTTAATAGAATTTTCTGAATGTCTACCTGACCTCCATGGACTTCATTATCCAATCTTGTCACAAGCCTATTCTATTGCTCCCCAGATTCCTGTGCAATTCAAATAACTCCATCATATTTTACATATATTAGAATAGCAGAGAATTCCTAGTGTGCTTTTTTGTAGTTGTGTGGCTGTCAATGTACAAATACCTGAAAATTAGCATTTTGCATTTAGTAACGCAGCCAACCGGCCTATAGAATAAATACATAATATATTATACACTGCATGTTTATTCCTCAACATCAGCAGGGCACCACTAAATTTTCTAGGCTTGGATCTGTTTCATGCCAGTTTACACTTCATTCGCATTTTAAATAAATGTGGTTCTTCTGCTTTTGCCTTAAATTTTACTTTGGCGAGCTGTAAACTGCCAAAATTTCCCCCAAAGGTAAGCACTATTTATATTAATTCAGTCTGACTGAAGAGTCAGTGTAAGGCACCACTGAATTACAAATATGGTGCACCACAACTTCTGAAAAGCTGACACTTTGTAAATTTAAAACATACAGCAAATCAAATCCAGTTCTGCTCTTGGCTTTTAAGAACTATCCATATAATAAACTCAGGGCACACAGCTCAGGTCTGGTGCTCTGCACTATGCTCTAGATATCTTAATTAGAGAGGCAGTACCCTAGGAAAGATGCAGGTGGGTGATACGACTATTTTGCCTTTGTAACAAGACAAAATCCCTTCTGCTTTCAGTGTATTTCTTTTATAAAATGTACTTCTATTTTATAAGCCTGCAGAGGGAGTTGTGAGTGAATAGAGCATTTGTCTTCCCTGCATAATTTGATTTGTCAGTTTTAAAGTTCTTCTTTGCTGCCAGTATCTCCATAAACTTTAAAACCAAAGAAATGGTTAACCTCAAGATTTTGGAAAAAGAAAAACATCTGAAATATTTTCATGCTCATTGTAATTTAGTAGAAAACACTCAGAAATAGGGGTTAATTTTGTTATTCTCATGCTGGCAAATACAGGATTCAGTATTCTTATGAGGTTTCTTTACATTTTGCATTATCTGCCTGACATGAAGACTTTCAAAAGGTGAAAATTTCTGATGGTTTATTTACACTACATCATCAGCCAAATCACAAATACAGGTACATCAATCTAGTCCCCATGATTTTTGGAAGTCCAGCTTGTGATGTTATTTTGTTTTTCAAAGTCCATTCTGTATGCCTTTAAGTGCTCCTTTTCACCTTTTTTGTTTTTTGTTTTTTTGTTTTTTGTTTGTTTTGTTTCCTAATATGTCTTTGTCCCTCCGACCAATTTCAATAGAGATTTTGTATAATCTCATCTTTAGAAGAGAAGCTGGAACCTATGTGTAGTTGTGTTGTGGTTTAAATTGGAGTTTTATAAGCAGGACTATATGATGTGCTGCATAGTGATGGAAAAAGATCTGTTCTGTGGCATGTAATAGCATTTAGTCATTTGAATAATTTTAGAAAAGTCAAAATAGGAATAAGAAGAAAACTGTACTTAAACATGTTTATGTATTCTGTTCCTTTAGTTCTAACAAAACACATCTTTGTTTTGAAAGGCTTGCTCTCCTTTACTATTATGTTACTCTCCAGATGTCTTCATTCAGTGAATATCTATGTGTTCATTTATAAAAGTAAAGAGGAATGGTGGGAGCCTGATTTCTTTGAATCTGAAAACAAGAAAGACTTCTGCCTTCAGTCTGGATTTTGCTTTTGCAAAGAGATGATTGGCATTTAATGTGTTACCTCTGGGCAGCCTTTTCCTGTGAAGCACTTTGGAGGTGTGGCTTGGAAGTGTATGTTTTAATTATATTCTGGTACAAATATATTGTAAAAATCCTCTTGTCTTGCATTTTTTTTTTGCATGTTTTTTCTGGGCAAAGCAGTAGTGTGCTTATATAAACGAACGAACAAACAATTATATATGTATATATATATAAAAAGGGCTGCTATGCCAGAGACAGGCTTTATCAGCTGAAAATAATCACATCTGTGCCTCTGAACCATGATGAACAAAACAAATGGTGCTTCCATCTATTTTTAGATATGAGTTTGTGTGCCTGTGGAGAATGCAGAATAATTTCATAGAGTGGAAGATACCTTTATCTGGTTTTCGAGTAGATGCTTTGCCAAAATTTCAAGCTTTCCATTGACCAGAGACTCCTGTGAGTCTCATGTGAGCCCACAATCAATCTGCAAAATAGGAGAGGAGGCAGTAGAATAAGAAGGGATGAGATTAAAAATACAGCCAGGAAAAGCTTGAGAAGAGAGAAAGTAATTTTCTTGGACCTAAGCAATAAATCTACAGGGCAATAATGACCATCTCTTGACACTCACAGTGACATTGATCAAGTGCACTGTCCCAAACTTTTTCCCCTCTGAACCTTGAAGTGTTTCCTGATGGTCTATGCCACTGATCAGGCTGGGTCATCAAAGATCAGCTGTAAACAGATGAGTAATGGGCATCTTCTAACTTAATGTGATTACTTTCTGTGCTAATTAGGAATGTCATTTCTGTGGAAAACACAAAATTATGTGATCTTAAAACACACAAAAAAGCTTAGCTAACCTCAAAGTTTTGATCTGAACAAATAATCAGGAAGGGATGCACAGGGATTCAATTAATGAAACACCATCCTTAAATCATCTGCTCTGGCTTGGGTTTTACAGCAAATATTGATCACTGTTTGGAGAACTTAAAGCAAGAGAGGAAAAGCCAGAGAGAGCTGACATTTGACCCACAGGAGTTTTCTGAACTTTTCTTCTCTCTGCATAGTGGAATAAAGTGAAGTTTTTACTTTTAAAAGGAAACAGGTGCAGGTTTCTTCTTAAATTCCAGAAGACATTTCAAGATAAAGGATTTTGTGAAGAGGGGAGTACAACAAAATTTAAAAGCTTTCTTTTTCAGTCAGCTTGCTGAAACATCAAATTGCTACTCCTCACTCCTGCAATGTGTGAACAAGGTAGGTTTTTAAGCTTCCAGGGAGCAATTATTCTTTAACAACTGAAGTATTCAGAAGCTTCAGTTTATTGGAAGTCTGAATATTTGTGTTTAGAATAAGTAAATAAAGTAGCTGTGTAGTCTCAACTTTGATTTAACACCCCCTGGAGCCAAGACACAAGTTTCTTCCCAGAAATGGGCTTTTCAAGGTGGAGGAAAATGTAGAGAAGCCGATTTCTGCCTCTTAGAGCAGCACTACTCAGTTCCAGGTCCATCTCATCTCTTTCCAGCTAAATATTTTTAGCTTCCCTTAGGATTAGAAGACGTTTTCTACTCTTAATAAAGAATCAATATTCAGGTTTTCTTCAGCCTACGTCAAACAATCACTCCCTGTGCTCTTAATTATAAAATTAGTCCTTTCTTCTGGAATGTTTTTTTATGTATTAAAATGAATTTCTTGTACAAATGGGGATTCTGACTGGACACCAAATTTAATCACATGACAAGGAAATAGATCATTTATGTGCACAAATTCTTCAATTAGAAGATGCAATTAGAAGCAGAATTAAAGGATCTGTTTCTCAAGTAAATTAGCTAAACAAATGTAAAGCAGTGCTTTCAGTAACCTAGTCTCGCTTTGAAAGGTGTTCAGAAAAATGGGATACTTTAATATCTGTCAAATTATTTTTCTCTCAGCTCTGACTTGTCGTCTTTTACATCATGGTGCTTTTTCCAGACCATGCTGTAGTCCTGTGCTGATAATCATAAAACACTGACAGCCCCTTCATCCTATCTGTGCTTGTCTCTGCTGCTTTATTCAGAAACACTGTGGTTATTAAACAGCAGCAGGAATGCATAATTATCCTCCAAAACAATCCTGACTTTGGAATGATATTGCCATCCTGGAAAATAATGAAATATAAAGAACTTATTCTTCTCTATAGATTGTCTTTCAGATAAATGGCCTCCCAGAGTGTTTTACATATGCAGAAGCTATAAACTTTTGACGTTAGCTCTTCTAATGAAATGTTTGAAAGTAGCACTTTATTGGCATTCTAGTGGAAATCAAATTGAGTCTGAATCAAAGAACATGAATGTAATGCTATTCTTCCTTTCAGGCATGTCAGGCTGAGGAAGTAAAATTAAAGCTTGTCTGCTGTTCCTTGGTGAGCATGGTTGTGCAGACAGGATCTCTCCTCAGATGTGTAAAGAGCAACTTCTTTTTTAAAGATGTAGCAAGAGAAAATCCTCTTTGCAATTCAAGGTTTGGCTCAGTCAGCTCTCTTGTTCTGGAATCCTGAGCTCATCTTTCACAGACACCCCAAGCTCAGATCAGTCTCTTACAGTTGCTTGGGAGTCAATTCCCTTGAGGAAACTGCCTACCTTACAGGGGGATAAGGGCCAGCAGATTTCTTCCTTTTCAGTGCCAGTATAATGAGAGAGGAGTTAAGCAAGTACAGAATGGCACCTAGTAGAAATAAGGAGAAACTGGTCAAAAGCTATACACATTTATTGGCATGATGAAGAGGTTTCCTGAACAGCAGTTTAGTTTGTGGTTCATAAGTAACATCACTGTGATACAGGATTGCATGTGGAGAGGAAGAAGAAGCAAGCCTTTGTGTTGTGCTGAAATGAAAAAAAAAAACAAAAAAAAAACCTGCTGTGAAATGCTGAACAACTTTCTGAAGCTGCTCGTGAGTGGGTTTCAAAGAGCTATGATGGGCATATCCTGATAGTTTTTGTTATCATCAACATAAAACAGATCTGTCCTGAAGTAAGTCTTTGAAATAAAATAACAACAAAATATCCTTCAGAAGCATGTTTTTAGCCAGACAGTGCTCTGTAGGCTTGATTACAAGATGCTCATAAAGTTCAAGCAGTAGCTTGTCAAAATGAATGGGTATTTCAGGTAAAAGCTTATTGTTTCTGCATGGAAATGTTATTTTCTTCATCTCCGCTAATGTTTTTTTGGGCTGAAACTTGGTAAACAATAAACTCTCTGCATAAGTGGAGCTACAGTATGTGAGCTAGGTAGAATGATAATGGATAATTCAGTATGACAGATGAATGAAATGATGGATGGAGAAACCTGAAATTGTTAAACAGTGATGTTTTGCCTGCCTTTGCTACATAAAACAGATGTCCCCTATGTTGAATGAGATAGCAAATGCTGGCAAGTGCTCATTTTCATGATCAGAACTCAATAGGTTTAGAATAAAAACTATACTGAATTTTTTTATTGTTTCCTTCTCACCCTAATGTTTACAGCCTCTTCCCATTTCCCTTGCCTTTTATACAAGCAAGGATATCACTTGGTTACAGGACACCACTCTGTGTGCTGTTTTTCTCTGGCCAGTATAAATACACAGTAGTTTTATAAACAAAAAAAAATTTCTCAGTCTGCTAATGTGGCAGGGGAGTTGCAGAAAGTGACAGCATTAGTCTTGAAACAAGGAACATCCAACATCCTCTGTAATCCCCTTGGTCTCCTGGGCTGATGGAACAGATCTGTACCTCCTGGCTCATCTATCCCTGGCTGTGGGGGATAATTTGCTTATATCCACTTTTTGAGTCAGCTGGCTCTACAGTCACACCTGCTCTAATGCAATGGGCACTGGAGGATGTAATTACTATCCACACCTTTATTACCTGTCCTGCCCCCTTCTACTTCAGATTTTCCTGGTTCTTCAAAGGTAATATCATAAAGTGACAATTACAAAATGAAAAAAAAGTCTTAGAAATTATAAATAAAAAGTCCTTAACATATTTTTCCTATCTCTGCCTATAGGAAAATATTTTACGTCCACAAGGTGTGACTAAGAAACAGTAAATGAGGAGATAAATTTTATTATTTGCTGTATTTGTGTAATATTGACCCAGTGTGTGAGTTGCCATGTTGTTTTTAGAAAGGAATCAGTTGATTGATCTGTAATTTCTTTATGGTCTTAATTAAAATGAGTAATAAATCTGAGGTTTGATTTATTTTCTTTTCTTCAGACAACCTTTAAACTATTTTATTTTTTTGCTGTATGTCTGTTGTCATGATTGCTCTTCTCCTACATTGCTATTTTCAGAGCAGACACTTCAGCAGCACAATTTAAATGATAACAGTTTTTTTCACTCTCTGAAGTAGCAAGAACTTTAAAAACATTTCCAGTTTGATGTTTGTTCAGATGGAAGGGCAGAGAAGCAGAATATAACTAGTCTGAAAGAAAAATAATTTGAATATTTGTGATCTATTCCTCAAAAAAAAAAAATTTCAGTAACTTCAGTTATTGCTCCACAATAAATCACTTTGAAAAGAATGCTACCGAGGAAACTGTGGCTAGATAGAAGAGGAAAAACTAGAGATTCTTCCTGTAAATATTTTTCTTATTCCTCCTATTCCTTTTTTTCTTCCTTCTGTGATTCATGTTCTTTGTTGACATGATTTCTGAACATTTAATAGGAGATTTTTTTAATGTTTTTTTTTTATAGTTCTGGTATCCTTCTGTACTGAGTAGTACTTAGTCTGTCTGTCATCCCTGTGAGACCATAGAGTAAACCTGTAGCAGAGCAGCCCTGTCTCCAGGAAACTGCTGCTGCCTTGGCAAGAAGGGTTATTTTACTCCAGATTCTACTTTCACATGTGACCTGAAGAGTGCCTCAGAATAAAATATACCTTATTAATTGGACCAATACACAATTTCACAACAGAATGTAATCTGGGCAGCATTACTATTGCCACTAAGAATGTTAGCTATTAAGCAATTTATTTTTTTTTTTCTTTTTGCTTCAAGCAGTATGGCTGAGGAAGCATCACATTTCCTGGAAGTGCTCCAGCTCAGCCCAGGTGCAGGTGTTCTGCTAAAGGTCAAGTGACATGAAATACTTGAGCAAAGTATTTCCTAGTAAGCATTCCTAGAAAGTATTCCCTAGAGCTCCCTGGTTTGGGGGGAGGAGCTTTGCTGAGTAGCAAAGAGAATTGGGAGCTGGAGCAATTTAAGGATTTAACCTCTAATGACTGAAAGGCTTCCTGAAATTTTATTAAGTCAGATTATTTAAGAGCTAAAACTCCCAGGTTATGGCAGTGACTTTGAGCCACAGTAAAAGGCTCTTTGACAATTTCTTGTATGACTTCTTTTTCATTCAGATTGCCAGAGATCAGAATTCATCATAACATTTTGTAGTCGTAATGATCATAATTAAAACCAAACAAAATTGGGGATCTTGTGAACATTCATAAAGATCTTAGGAATAATTAGTTTAATAGCATTACTTCTGTCTGGAAATGGAAGCATTTGAACAACTATTTGGAATGCATTCAAACCAGAAAACAGATCTGCTTCAAATGCATTGTGAAATTAATGCCCTAAATTGATTTTTTATTTTTTTTTTTCTTCCTTTCAACTTGTAAATTCAGGGTAACCTTGTCTGGAGTTTTCCCCTTTAATTGAGTTCTCCATGTTCTTGTGTTCATTTGCATTTGTCCTAAGAAAAAAGTAAAAAGAAACTCTGATGAAAATAATTACTCTTGACTAAGCAAAAGCAATGGTAGATGAAGGAACGTGCCATATTTCTGTTATTATCTTGTTTCAAGATATGATGAGGACTTCTTTGTTCAGCTGTTCAATGTTTCCTGTAAAAGCAGCACAGTAAAACATTGAAAGAAAACAAGCTTTATTTGTATACTCTACATGTGAATGGAACAAGCAAGTTCCTTGAAAGTTCCAAGCAAGCCTTGCAGGCTCTTCTGACAGTTGAAATAATTGAAAAATTTATATATTTTAGAAAAAACTATGTATACTGAGGGTTAGGTGACTGAAAATGTCTAAGCAGGATGCTGCAGACTGAATGTTGGTGCTTTTGATCATCTGAGGAGGGAACATGCATCCTAATCTCAAACACATAATTTATTAAAACTGAAGAAATATATAATATTACTACTTATTACATTTCCCATCACTCGGCCCATACCTCACCCATATTTCTTACTGGTAACTACAAAAAATTTCTCAGCAGGATGATAGCATGGTTAGGATGCAAGACAGTTGATCAAAACCACTTGTGCTTTACTAATCAACATCATAAAAATCACCAAGTAGGTTACCGTTTTATCTATCTGGAATCTTTGGAGGATTTATGATGGCAGTTATTAAAACTTCTGAGGAATAATTCTACAGCCTAGAAAAACAAACAAGAAGAAAAACATCAGCCTGGGGCTCCATATATCTATATTAACAGACAATCCTAGCTATTCATGTCTATGGGAAATCTGTTAAAATTAGATATATGTATGAATGACTACAGGCCACACTACTAAACTTCCTCTAATGGGGCTCCATTCCTCTTCTAAAGCACTGACATCCAGCTGAGCATGGCATGAAGAGGAAGGATGGTGCTTTCTGCCAGGCAGAAGAATTTGCATTCCTTAACATATCTCCTGTGGATGAAGTGCTAACTTGTCTCTGAGGTTTGTTTATTTTTTGGCTAACAGTGGGAGATGAGAGAACTAACTTCCAAGAGCACTTTTCCAGAATGAGATGTGGCAGGGCAGCCAACAGCAACAGGATTGGAGAGGGAATGATGTGGGGGGCTGGGGGAATAGGGCAGAGAGATTCCTGAAAGCAAATGCATGGGAGTAAAGAAGTTGATTGGTAATGGCGTGACAAAGGGATGTTGTCAAAATGTGAGAAAAGAACTGGAAGTGACAGGTGCTAAAAATTATGTTTAAAAAAACCCAAAAAACCAAAACAACTTTGCATAAAACTAGAAGAAAGGTAAGAGGTTTCAGTGGAGTGTAATTCACATTTAGGAGGACTGATGCAGGTGACAGAAAATCCAAATAGGTGATGTAGTATGGCAGGCAGGGAAGTGACTTCCCTTGTTGTTTGCAAGTACTGTCTGATCAAAAAGGGATCATCCTCCTCAATAGGAGGTTGGTTAGTGAACAGCCTGGAGCACTGCAAGACTGGAAAAGAAGAAATATTAAAAATGAGACAGCAGTGGAAGAAAGCATGACTAACTTTTCAGGGTGTTTCTTCCTGAAAATACTCTTAGGTAATATCCCTACCTTCACATTGCTATAGCTTTTTTGTTTCAGTGGTTTGTTTTTTTTGTTCATGTTGTTGCTTCACCTTTATTGAGTTCTATGCAGGAGCAGCCAAGGAAGGAGTAGTGTATGCAGCAAGTGAAAGATTTAATCTATGGTGGGAAGAAAGAGGGTTCAAAAGTCCATCCATTGAGGAGAATAGAGGGGTTTGGTTGTTTCTTTACATCCTATAGAGAAAAAAAGAAAAAAAAAAGCACTTGAGCTGTTCTGCTTTCTGAAGTTATTGGGTCAAAAGTAATGGACTCAGACATGGAATGGTGAAATTTGTGTTTGCCCAATTTGCAAAGACAGAAGTTATTGTGTTTTATACATCCCTTGACAGGCACTTGGAGATTTTTGAGAGCAGTAATTTCAGGGTAAATGGTCAGTTATGAAGAGGCAGTGTTTAGAGTCCTGCACACTGCATATAAAACTTTACTGCTGGATGAAAATTACAGTTTGCCTGGGTGAAGAGCTCTGAATGGCTGATCAGTGGTTCATCAGAAATGCATTAGCCTCAGGCATTGAGGTAAAACTTCCACCTTGTAAAGGAACACCTAGAAAACTGGGAAGGGAAAGAGCATTACAGGTTTGTATGTTTGTTTCTGTTGAGTTTAAGAACCGAACCCTAGCTTTAGTCCTTTGGCAAGCATCCTGATCTGGGTTCTGTTTTTCAAGTACCAGGACAGTTTACCTGTTGGCGTTATCTTTCACACTGACAGTCATGTTCTTATAATCCTTTAGTGGGCAGAGCCATAGTGGAAATGAACCTAATAAGCTCTTCTAGTAATTAAATGGTTTCTGATAGAATCATTCTTAAGCTCTGTAAAATTTCATAGAAACTTAAATCACAGAAATTGAATTATATATGAGGATTTAAAATTTCATTTGAAAGCCTGATGATCATTGAATATTCGCAAGTATTCCTTTTATTCAGTTTGCTATGTGTGCTCAGAACCAAACCAAAGATTTGCCAGTATTCTTTCCTACTGGTTATAATTTTAAAGAAGTAAAATTTTCCATGTTATGCAGTTTGGGAAGGGGAAAAAAGCACACTATAGGTACTCTGCTAAAGGCAATAACATTTGATTTGCAATAAAGTAAATTGTGTTAAAGTTCATCATTATTGGTTTCAAACTCTTAGATTAGTGACTGCTCACCTCATCTTTACTACCTATAGGGAAAAATAATTGACAATTGAAGTTTTTTTGTTTTCTGCTGTTTATAGAGTCTGAGCATGTGTGCTTTGAACACAGAGCAGTTGTGCTGTGTATTACTAATGTCCTTAGGAAAAAAAGTCATCTCTCTGAGAGAGCTCACTAAACTTTCCTCTGGTTTAGATTCTGTTTTTGTATATTTTTATCAACTTTTTTCTATAGAATTTCTTGATTCAGTAGTCTGACTCAACTTATTGTATCTTTTAAATCTGTTGGAAAAGCAAATTGAATAAATTCTCTTTTGAACAAAAAGGTTCGGATATCTCGCTAAGTCTATTTCATGTGACCAAGGAAGTGCTGTATTTAATATTTTGATTAAGTGCAGGTTTTCTTAACTGTGAATTCTAAGGACACAACCATATACATATTGGAGGGCTTACTTTGGACTATCCCTAAACATCCACCAGTGGTTGGAGTCCATTAAATACCCTCTGGTGGAATATTCTCCAGGCTATTTTTGGTTTCCAGGCAGGATGCTCTTTGACCATCTTGACCTATGTGGGTGAAGTTTGGTTTGTGTGTTTGACATAATTGGTATACTTTAAAAGATACAGCAGTGCTACTGGGGGAAAAAAATGACCTTCACGTTATTTTAGCATTAAAATGTGTAATGGAAACACTTGTTCTCTCTGTAACAATATTCATCTTTTTTTCTCCACCAGCTGAATCTTTTAAACAGGGACCTATTTTTTTTCTAAAGGTGACTACAGAAACAATATGTCTGCAATGCTTATAGTACGTCTCTGTACGTACGTTTATACTTTTGTTTGTTGCTTAAATTATACTGGTTCCAAAACAAGCTAAAAAATAGTTGAGATAATATACAAATTTCCAGCTTAAGTTTTTCCCTTTTTTTCCAGACTAGTGTTACACATCTGCAACCCTAAGGTAATTGTTTCATCCAAAGACTTGCTGATACTATCACCTGTCTTTTGTAACTGAATATATTAACACTGATGACTACATCTTGTAAAATCAGCTCTTAAAGGATCATCATAATAAAAAAAGCATCGTCTGATTCAGAGGCAAGGCAGAAAGCTTGTCTTACAAAATCCTGGGTCATCTGTTGCCCTGTATGGGTGGATGCAATTTCTGATAAATTATCTTTGATGTCTTTCCTTTGGGAAATAGATTTAAAGACTTCCTAGAGGCAGATTTCACAACAAAGAGGTTGAAAACAGGACAGCCAGATCAGGAGTCTTTCAATTAAACCCCATTCCATTTGAGACTATATGAATGTAATTTAAATTATTAAAGAGCATTGTAGACTTGTATTAACATCTTTACAATTAACATAGATTTCTTACTTGTTAATAGTGTATTCAGAATGTCAGCCTTGATTTAAAGAAACAAAATCTAGGAAAAGCAGATTTTTCTTCTGACCTGTCCATTGGAGTGCATTTACTTTTTCTTAAAATCACTTGAATGCTAAAAGTGTTTCTGCTTATATTTTTAAAATGTAAGTAATTGCATATCTAAAATACATTTATGTTGCAATTAATCCATACCCAAAAAGGCTACTTGAGTAAATTCTTGATCATTGCATAGATGGGTGTTCATGATCATATAGTTCTGCAGTTCTCCTACATATGAAGAAGTGATGGCTCCTATTCTTTTCTTTTTCCTATTCTTCCTTAAAAGGAAGACTTTTTATTATTTTTATTCTCATGGAATTTTCTGAGTTCTTTGACAGATTCTCACACAAAGCCTTGGGCCTGAAATGAAAGATGAAGGAGGATGAGGAGGATCTTTCTGTGGTTAAAAATAAAGTTCATAATTTGCTATAGAAAATCTTGGGAACTCTGTATTATTTTTCTTACAGCTTATTGTAAAAGACTCTTGAGAGAGTTTCCTAAAGACTTTAAATACTCATGTTACTGTGATAGATTAAGGGAAAAGAAAAAAACCAAACAAACAACAAAAAAAGGCTACTTTATGTTGAAGGTAGATTATGGGACTTCCAAAATTGCCCCTTTAGGATCACCATGGGGCTGGTCCAGTTCCTCTGAGGTAGATGAGCATTTCTTCATTGACTTGAATCATGTATAGAGAATTAGCCTAATATTTAACCATGTTCTTAAGTTCTAATTTATCTATATTTTTAAAAGTTTGCTTTATTTGAAAAACAAAATATGTCTAAAATATGAAGTTTAACTTTTCAAAGGCAGAGCTCTTGGTGAGAGGGCAAGAACAGTAGGGGAATCAGGACATTCAACAGGAATAAATGAGAAAGTAAAATGCAAGATAATGACTCTTCAAGGTTAGTGGAGCTGGCTTTGAGTATAAGCAGCCTCTGTTATGGTTGCTTAAGGTTTCTGTCCTGCAGGGAGAAATCAGGCCTGAGTAAGCTCATGGAATTTAAATTTTGGGATCTGTAGTTTTGCACTTAAATTCATCCTTACTGCTTGTCCTATCAGGTCATAAGCAGACAGTGCTGGGTCACACTCTGTCTTCCCCTCCGCCCCACTTTCTTCTTTCCTACTCTCATATTATCCCACCTGGGCCTACAATATCATCCTGACCTGATGGGATACTTAGACTAACTAATCTAAAACCCTAACAGGTTTTTTTTACTGCGTTATGTCTGAATGAAAATTCATCTGAAAATATGATCTGAAAAGGGAGTGATAAAGAAATTGCAGTTAATTTGTACTCTGCAGGTACAGCTATAACACCTGATGACACGTTGCTAACTACATTCAAATGACACTGCTGTAGTTCCAAAAAAGGAAATAATGCACTTTAGCAGAACTTGACAATAGCTGTTTAACAACCCAGCTAATCAGAAGTGGGTAATAGCAACAAAACTAATGAAGCACTCAAAGTCTTCAATGAATAATGGAGGATTTTTCATTCTCTTATTCTGTGTTTAGTTTAAAACAGTTTGTGTAAGAACTGAATTTGCATACATCAGGTTAATACTGGATTTATTTAAATGCTGTATTGGTATGGGTATTTGATTCTTAGATTCTTTAGTCTCAGCTCTACCCTAGACAAGACTAAAGCCCAGGTGCAAGAGTTCAGTGTGCATTTTGTTAATATAAAATATTTTCTACTTTTATATATTGAAATAATCCCTGATGCTGTGCATACATGAGTTTTTAATTTTAACATTTGTGTAACTATGTCTAAAACAACAAAATTTCAGTCTGTAATCAAGCAGGTGTGTTTTTTCTGTAGGATTTCTGTGCTGTGATTGCTGAGCTCAAGTCCCTAAGGTCAATTAGGGTCAAGGAAAAACTTTGTGTCCCAACTGCTCTAAACTTGGCGAATTTCAGATATAAGAATAATAATGTAAAATGAATAAGCTGATTGCTTTCTCATCTGCTGACTTCTGCCAAGTTGTATGCATGTGCTGCACCTGAAAACGTGGCACTCCCTTCTGCACTTTTGTTTGGCAGATGTGATGGAGAAATGTAAATTTCTCTACTTTGAGTCCCCAAGCTTGGAGGTTTGTTTCTTCTTAATACCATTGTGACTTTTTCAACTGAGAATATCCTAGACTATGTCTCTGCCAGCTCCTCAGGCTACAGCACCAGTACTGGCTCCCTGCCAAGCTGAGCGTGCTCGTTCCCCTTTACTGATCTCCATTACATAATTAATT
This sequence comes from Phaethornis superciliosus, assembly GCA_023637945.1. Taxonomy (NCBI): domain Eukaryota; kingdom Metazoa; phylum Chordata; class Aves; order Apodiformes; family Trochilidae; genus Phaethornis; species Phaethornis superciliosus. The sequence goes on from JAJQWJ010000019.1 coordinate 8,838,121, forward strand.
TCCTCTATTCCAGAAGCAAAACTTTTTTCCAGATTATTTGCAAAGGAAATTGAATCTGACAGGAAGGTAGAGCAGTCAGATTAACAAGACTTATGTCTTCAATCAAAATAGTTTTTGTCTGTTATACATACACAGCACAATGATCCAGAGAAGTGATTACTGCATGAAAAGTATTGATAATACTTTACATGTGTACAAATACAGAAACTAAGTGGCATAGAGACAATTAAGACAGCTATGTTTACAGAATTTAATATTTTCTATTAATTTTTACGACTGTTGCCTGTACCATTTATTTTTAGTGACAGAGAAATTCATTCTTTATTGATAGCACTCTTGTTGAAACTAATAGCTCAGGACCTTAGTTCAGACTTTTTTTCTGGTTTGCTGCTAATACCAGTTCAGAAGTTGCTGGGAGAGGATATGGAAAACAATAACCAAAAGCATGGACATTGGCAAACTTACTGTGGAGAGTCTCAATTTCTCTGTTCTGTGCAAGAAGTTTCAATGCTTGTTGCATAGCAAAAATTTCATTTTCAACAACAAACACATAGAAATTTTTAACCATTGAGGATAACAGTTCAAAAGACATTCCTTTTGGGGTAAGATTTAAACAGCAAATAACTGCTTATTCAAGATATAGTAATGCTTTTTTGCAAGTGGTTGAAACTCACCCCAAGGAGATGAAATGCTGATCACAGTCCATGTCTGATTGAAGGACTGTGGCTGATGGTGATGTTGACTAATAAACAATCTAGCAGATGTTGATACTGAAAGAATTATTCAATATAAAACCCAACACCCATTAGTTTCCCAGTCTTTTGATTTCTTGTGTCACACTGAGATAAATATAGCTATGATGCACAGATAATATCTTTCTGATAGGGAATAGATGAATGCATTCCTCAAAACAGAAGCACATCCTGTAATCTTGCTGGACCCTTTCTCTGATGTTTCACTCATTGTATCAGTGCCTGTGGCACTTTGTTGAGGTCAAATTTACTTTGGAAAATACTCTGGAAATAACACACGAGATGATGTAATTAATGAATGACTGTAATCAAGCCTTCAAGTTTTTGCAATGATACCTTTTATTGGCAGTTGAATATGAATGTATTTTGATTTTATGTATTTAATAGCAAATGATGAAAAGATGAAAAAGAATATATTCTGGTTCATATTTGATTTTTTTCCATTATTCAATAGGATGCCATAAAAGTAGTAATATTTAAAATATAAAATCTAATGCAGAAGAACGTATGGATATTGCAGTAATGTCTCCAGAGCTCTGTTTCTGGAGCTCAATAGCTCTATTGCAGCTTTAACAACAAATCTAAGCACTTGCCAGAAATTTTGAGACTGACCAATGACAATTCCTGTCTTTTGAGAAATTAGTGCAATATTCCAAGAATTGTTTTGAGGTGATCTGCTGAGGTCTTGCCTTTCTGATTCTGCTCCACAAGTTTGCATCTGCTTCTCTCTGTCCTCTGCTAGATAAGAGCTCAGGTGATAGAGGATTCCTGCTCCTGTCACTGCCACCTCATGCACTTGTCAGTCCCAGAGGTGCATGGGCAGGATGGCAATAGTAAAGCTGAGCTGTTTGCACTGCTCTGCCTGCTCTGTGCACAGAGGAAAACACTGAAATAGAGAAAGGGTCTATTAGATGAGAACTGAGGCTGTTGATGTGCTGAAAGGCAGCAGGGTAGCTGGATTCTCTTTGAATTCCTTAGGAAGGTGGTGATGCCTGAGAGATGAAATCCCATTTTTGGCCTTTCTGCTCCCATTTTATCATATGTGGAATAGTAGCTCTGTTTCTCTATTCTCAGGAAAAATTATGGCTTCATTCAATTAAAGTTTGCAAAACATTTAATGGATCATGGGAGTAAAGCACTATGGAAGCATGAGACATTACTTAAGTGCAATTATTGCCCTTTAATCTCCATTCCTCCCTTTTCCTTGCTCTTCTGAAATTCCATTTGTACTCTGAGGTCTGCTCCTGGAGGCAATGTCTGATTCTAGCCAAGCCCTTTGTCTTCTCAAGCTTGTGTTATCTAAATCTCTGTGAACTCAAACTGATCACTGATCAGAAAAATTGTCATAATGGTTCCCCTACAGATTCTTGCACGTAAAACACGTTGTGAAAACATTCTAAAAGCAGGAGAGAAATAAGAGAATAGATATAAATTCAATTATTTTGAAATGACTGCACTGCTTCTAATTAGCTAATTGCAGCCTGAGCATAATTAAGAGAAATAGGAAAAACTATAAAAGGTGAAATTAAAAGGAAAACAAACAAAAACAACAAACTTACCAAAAATCCAAAACCAACCAAACAAAAGCCCAAAAACTCCAACACTACAAAAAAAAAAAAAAAAAGTAATTAAAAAAAACTCCCAAAAGACAAGAACAAAACACCACCAAAAACCCCACACCCCAACAGACCCAAAACACGGAACCTGCTTCACTGTGAAAAGAAATATTCCTGAATAAGCCGTAACAGACAGGTGGTCAAAAAGCTTAACCTGACAATGTGATATTATTTATCCTTCCCATACTGACTGAGATAATTGCAGTAATTGCACAATTCATTTTCATACAAAGAGTAGAAGCTGCCTGAAATCAGTTTAATCTGGAAGAAACAATGTGTTCCTCATGTTAGTAACAAACTGTTTAGGCATGAAACATTTATTACATCAAAGAAAGCATTTTGATTTAGCTGCCAGATGGATGCAATGAAAAACTCATCATTTGCTAGCTTATAAAAATAGAAAATATTTAAAGAAAAAAAAAAATCTACGGTATGTTCAGTAAAAGTACAGTTTCTAGAGAAGATACTGTTCCCAGACCAGAGTGGTTCCAGAGAAAACAAACCCTTAATTTTGAATAGAGTCAAAGAACATTTAAGGTACTGATCCACCCATCAAAACCAGGAAGGTGTTTTACTAGGTTGAATGCTATGGGTTCTTTTTCAGCTCTTTCTGGAATGATGCTCTACTTAGCAAAATGTTTTCGTCCTGTTGTAACCTATGAATTTTTCTTGAGACCTGACTGAAGCCAGTGTCAGTGAAAGCAGATCACCTGCAACCTAAGTGAAAAAATACTTGATGGTATGATTAGTAGTTTTTTTGAACCATCCTGGAGTTTTTATAGTTCTGGGGAGATTTAGAAATAACACTTCTTGAGAAGACAAACCATGATGGTATCTTGATGTTAGGGTCAGAACAGGAAATATAGGCAGCTGCTGAGAATTTCCTTACCTAACAAAGAAAACTGATTCTGGTGCAGATGAAAGAGAATCAGCCTTTTCCAGAGGGAGACAAGCAAAACTAAAACTCCTCCTTCTGCCTGTAACTTCATCTGTATTAATTCTGCCACGTTGGCCTTGTTTTCATGCTGCTTCACTGCTTTGAAGGACTGCAGCATGAGGAAGCCACTTTGATATCAAAATAAGCTCACAGTTTGTAGTCTTCAAAATCTTAATGACTGAGAGACCTTTGTGACAAGCTATGTTTTGCTAGCAAGCAAGTGTGAGAAAGAGAGTATTAGTTTAATTCATCAGTTTGAGAAGTTTGTGGTTGTGCTAGTATAAGCTAGTAACCACTCCATGGTTTTGTTTTGGTTTTTTGTGTGGTTTGGTTGGTTTTTTTTGGTTTTTTTTTTGTCTCTCATGTGCTTTCTTCTTTCCTGATTTTGAGCTATTAATTTAAAATATAGTTACCATTAACACAGATCACTGAAAGAATGGATGTTTCTCTTATTTTTATTGAGTATTTTAATATAGCACTATGTGAACTATATTTTCCTTCTTAGATTCTCTTTACTGAGAAGTTTCATTTAATTGAAAATGCTGCTTATTATTTATGAGGTATCTTATCTTTCACTGACAGACAGCTGGGGAGAGCACGCTGTTTTCTATTGGTTTTGAAAGATGAAATATGAAACAAGTGCTGGTTAATCCTTGAGCTTCCAGTCTGACCTCTGCTCAATCGTTAGATGTCAGCAAGTTAAAATATATAATATGGCCACATTAGACAAATTTGTCAAGCAAGCCATGTTGACTAATAAAAGGACAAGTTCTTCCTTTCACAAATCAAATCCTGAACCCATACACAGCTCTGAAGACCTTGGGAAGAATTGCATGAAAACAGCCATTTATTTTGTTTTTCTGCTCAGGGGACAAGCAAAGCAGTCCTATGACTTCAGTAGAAGCTACTTGTAGGAGTTACTGCTGTATGTGTTAAGTCTGAGAAGGGTGAAATAGAGGAAGGTTTCTAGATATTAGCTATTAATTTTGAAGATCATCTGACTGAAAACCTGCATTAGGAATAATGTATGTCTGTTTGAATCATCAGAGAGCAGAGAGGTGAATGAAAGTTTAAAAACATTAAATTTGGAAAACATGCAGTTTTGATAGCTACCTGTCCTGGTGAACAAACAGTTACCTTGTATTTGTTGTTATAGGTGCCAAAGTGGTTTGGAAATTGCAGATCTCCTTGAAACATCAGCTTCAATGGAAATATAATACCCTGAGAAAAATTATGGTTAGGAAATTCTGTGATTTCTCAAACTGAGTCAGTGCTAATGATAGCCAAGAGGGTGACTTGGGGCTTATAGATCCTTACAGGAAAATGTGTCCTCCTGTATCACTGGAAAATGTGTAGTGAAAACTTACCTTTCTCATGTAAACAGAATTTGAAACAAGTTTGGAATGTCGGTTTCTCTGAGCTGAAGGTAAAAAGGTAATTGGATAATTTCACTGGTTTCACACTTTCTTACTGGCTCAGGTCTTAAACCTTTTAAGTGAAACTGGAACAGCTTGATGATTTTGCAGGAAACCTAAATGAATCATGGATCTCACTGATTTAAGCATGAAATTGTGCTTCTTAAGGGTCCTAAACAAAATCCCAGACTCAGAAAAGGAAGAAAATTCTCATATGAGAAAGCACAAAGCAAAAAAAAAAATTACCTATTTTAAGACATAAGTAAATTATATTCTAGTTACTTATTTATGTTAGAACCCACTTTCCAATAACTTGATTTCAAGAGAAGTGAAGAAGAAAAGTGCTAAAATTCCATAAGTCTGCCAGATTAAAGTTGCATTATATGGTTAGTGATGTCTTTGCATTCTGCTTTGTTTCAGTTCAGTACAATCTTTTATTCACTTCACAGTTGGTCTCTTTCTAGACAAATCCTGGTATTCCATTTCCCAGTCCCATTAGCTGGAATGGCTGGTGCTATAGACTGTGCAAGGACTCACTGCCCTTGGCAATTTTAAGTGTTTCTTTTTTTTAATATAGATGAACAATGCATTTTTTCCAGTGTATCGAATGTAAACAGGCTTTCCTGCAAAATCAAGCTTCTTTCCAAAGATTTAAAGTTTTGCTTGACACATCTGCATTCCTTAGTTGCTGTTTTAAGAAACACCAGGGGCAGATGGTAACCTAATGGACTCTGTTATTTCATCTTCCTGCTCCAAGTAATGTCACTTTACAGTGGTTGATAACTAAAGAGTGACATAAAATAGGGTAATTTTGGAGTTAAGTAAATTGGATTACCTGTCACCCCTCTTACATCACCAAGAGCAAAATAATGTTATATCTGTGCACCCGGCACACTAAATTTTTTTTTAATGATTATTCTGAAGTGGTGTGAAAATTATTCTTTCTAGCCACAAACTGCAATCCTTTTGCCTCAGAAAGTTTGAGTTCTGTTTCCTATTTAGCCTCTGGATGAAATCTCACTGTAATGAAATCAGGAGCATAACTTCAAATGCATTGAATCCAAGCTTTCACAAAGTGCTTCTCCACTGCTATAAAGGACTTTCTCCCTCCTGTGACAAAAGGAAGTGAGGAGATGTTGCTTGATAGTGAATAATTTATTAATACAAATTTTTGTTCACCTTTAACACCCTAATCTGTAAGCACACTGCTAATTACCAAGCAATTTGATTTTTCTCACGAATATCAATTTCTCTCTAGAAAATAATCCTAATATTTTATGAAAGCTAAAGACAGTTTTCAACTTGTCCTAATTTCATTCTTCCTGTCAGTTTCTAGTCTGTAAGAAACCTGTCTTAAGCCAAACTCCACTTTACATTTCCCCTCTGCAATAGGATCAGACTCTGACCTACTTTTCCAGCTTTGGTTGCATGAGCTGGTCTGTGGCAGCCCAGCTCAGCCTCCCAAGACAGAGACAGCTTCCATCCTTCTCCTCCCTCTGCTCTACATTCCCTCTGAAACCCAGCATCCCATTCACCAACTCATTCAGCTGGTCCCACAATCAGTCTTTGAAATTTCAAAATTTATTTGAAATATTGCTAGAGGAGTCACTCCAGGGAAGGGGGGGCAAGCAGCAGGTGGGAGAGACAGTAGCCCTCAGCTGGGAGTGTGGATTTTTTGTGGAGAGGTAGGGAAGAAAGAAAAGGGGGGGCAAGACTTCTTTCCTCTGGCACTGGGCAGCCACACGTGGTTGCACTGCTTGCACAACCACAGCCTTCAAGCAGATGATTTCAACTTTAGTTTTATCTTTTATTTCTGCCACAACATGCTGCAAAAAAAGGGCATTTGTTCTTTGGTGATAAGGAAGAGACCATGGGTCTCTTGGAGTAATTTCTCTTGGCTATTTGCTGACCCTCCTCTGAAAGAAGTTGTTGGCCCAGGTTGTGGGATGGTAAACATCTTCTTGACTTGGTTATACCATATACACAGGGGTAAAGCATTAGATTTTGACTTTTTGTCTGAAGAAGATTTGCTGCTGATCTCAGTATTATTTTTTTTTTTAATAGCAGAGTTTGCCCTTTTCTATAGCAACATTGTTTTTTTGTTTTTTTTTTTTTTTGTCTACATTCTGTGTTTTTCTTTTGTGTTGCTGCCTTCTTTATCTTCTCTGGCACTCTGATAGTAACTATCAGGCAGACCCAGACTTGTATTGGTTCTGCTAACTTCATTTAAAGTCTTTACTTTCTGGCCTGATGTGCTTGCTCTTATTTTAACGAAAAATACTTCATTTTGGTGCAACATCTGTCTGTATTGATTTTTGCAGCCACTTATTTCCCAGGGTTTTATCCATTCTTTTGTGTGAGACACACACTGTGCAGGAGCAGTTCTTAATCCTCAGATCTCCCTCCAGCTCAAGCAGAGTAGCCAGGAGAGCTACTACCAGCCATAAGAGTTGCATAAAATGTCCCTAAAGCAGCAAGAAATTGTGCACTAAGTTGTCTCATTTTCCTGACCTTCATAGGTAGCTTCATGGACACTTTTCTTGTCATTCATGGGCACTTTCCTTGTCATTTCTGTGCAATGAGGCAGCTCAGTGCATGTAAATGTTGTACAGAAAGAGAGGGTGTCGTAAAATTGCTGAATAACTTTAATGCTCTCTGCCACCGAGGGAAAAAAGCAGGTGACTGTCTTCTCTTCTTAGATGATCTCTTCTCTATCCTGAGTAAATCAAATCATCACTGAGTTAATTCCCAGACTTCTGTATAGACAACCAGAGGCCAGAGGAGTTGAAAACTGATAATCTAAAATTCTCAAATGGGTGTTGAACACTAATCCTAAATCTAATAAGCCAACAGAAGGGATAAATAACTTCTGGAATTCTATGATATAAAAAATAGTCTCTGCAACTATAAAAATAAAATCTGGGGTGTTGATTGGGTTTTGTTGTTGTTGCTTTGGCTTTTTGCCCTCTGAAAGTTATGTAGGATTCAGCTTTTTCCATCAGGTATTATGCAGTTTAGATCTCTGTGAATCCCCATACAGCTGCCATTCTTTTTAGTTGTCTGGTAGTTAGTGTTTGCAGCTTGTCTTTCTACTTTAATATAAGGATCATAGCATTTTTTTCCTTTGTAAGGCTATTATGTGAAAATGGCTGCTTATTCATACCATCCAGTAATATAAATACACAGAAGAATTCCACCAGGTGAACACACACAAAGATATTCTCTGCTTGGGCATCTCAGTTTGGCTAAGCCAGCAAATAGCAAAGGATCAAACCAGAAAATCTGTCATTAAGAGCAGAGGGGTTTCCTGGCATAGTGAGAGGACAAAAAGCCAGAATCCCTAAAAACAATGAGAAGATTTAGAACATCTTCACCAGCAGCAGACTGAAAGTATCTCCCATGTCACCATGGATGATTAATACCTTGTTAAATATAAAATGTTGTGTGCTGGCTGAGTGTAAGGGAACTGCTACATGGGATTATGGGCTTCACACATTGCTGGAAGTGTTCCTATTCAAATGTTCTTTGCTCCTGCCCTTCCTTACCTGGATACTGCAGTGAGGTGGTAGGAGAGAAACCTGTAGTGATGGGGTGTATTTCAGTTCCTAAATTTGAATCCAAATTTCAAAATAACAATAAATGCTATACCACTGTGCATTGTCTAAGTAAATTTTTTCAACTCTGCAAAACTTTCTGATTTGATTTGTAAGCAGATGTAGACACATTTTTCTCATATGTGATTATGGATTCCATCTAGTTCACTGAGGATTTTTTCTGATAAGAAAAATATGCCAGTTTTGCATTTCTCCAAGCAAAGCTAGGCATCAACAAGATCTCTGAATAGCCTGTAGCTTTTTCCAGTATAGGGGAATTTCTCACATCATACGAAAGCATTTGTATAGCCAGAATCAGGAAGGGGGATGAGTCTTGGTGTTTTGCTTAAATCTTACTGGGAGACTGCATTGTAGAAAGTTTACAATCAGCATCAGTCTGATTGCTGACTTTCACAGGCAGTAGGTTTGCACTGGTGGGTCAGTCCTACTTCTGTTAAGTCTGCAGATCAGGGGAAGAACTTATTCTTTGTTTCTTGCTGTTATATGAAGCAGTAAAGTGAAGTTTTGGTTGTTGTGAGGCGTCATAAACTTTTTTTCATGAGTAGCTGTGGACATTTGATTCATATGGCCTTTTAAATTTATCCATGACATATTTGGAAGGACTGTCAAGCCTGGAGAAGCCAGTACAGTTTTTCTGTACCTGATATCTGTACGTTAGCATGTTCTGTGAATTTTCTTCAACCTCGTACTGCTTGTGTTTCTGCAGCATACTGAAAGTCAACTGTAGCATTGTGCCCTAGAAGCAGAAGGAACTTTGCAGAATTTCATTAGTAATTCCTTTCAGTAGTTTGGAGCAAACCAACTGAAGCTGGCAGCCACAAATCACAGCAGCAGTATTTGCTGTCTGGTGAGGTAGTGCTGGTTTTCACTCTCCTGGTAAATCCCTGGGACGTTTCCTCTGCACCCGGCTGCTGGATGGAAGACATAATTGGGGCTCATGGTGGGCAGACCCCATAAAAGACCAGAGGTTTGTAAAAGTGCTATAAAATCACTGGGTCGTTGAGAATTCTATGAGCAATAAATCTCCATTTGTTTATATGATGGAGGAGGAATTCTGCCAGGTCCTTTCTAGACCTAGAATGAAGAAAGTCACAGCATAAAAGGTATTCTGAAGGAATAAGTTGTGAGCTCGAATCGTAGAAGTAAAAGGATTCAAAGCAGGGCTTGGAATAGGAAAGAACAAAGCTGAAGGATTAGTTACCATACAAATAGGCCCCAGCTTCAAAAGCTTGGAGCTGCTATCGTTAGCTCAACTGTTTGCTGAAGCTGATCTAAAACTGAGCAGGAATAATAGTCCTTCTGGCTTCAAACTCTGCCCTAGCCAGAGGTGATGGGAGTGGATACTTTGAAAGGCAAATGTGATTGCCCTGGATGAAGATTCCCGGGATGCAGTGAACTGCTGCTGACCTTAGTGGTCCTTTCCTCTCTACATTGTGTTTTATAGCAGTGGGTTGCTTTTAACTTCTGGGTTACTGGCCTGGCAGAACTCAAGTCTGGGAAAGTTTGAGTAGCTGGTGCAAAATATTGTATGTCCTCGGCCTCCTAAAATAAATGTAGTCTGGCAGCTTGACAACTTGTGGTTTAGAGAATGTGCAGGAGTGTTAAATGCTTAAAATGGCACTGGTGAAAATGAAATTTTGGTGTGAAAGGAGAATGGAATGCCTGGTTTGTATACATGTATATAATCACCATGAAAGACCTAAATTCTGAAAGATGTCTGTAATATTCAGTTGGTTTTGTTTCCCCTACCAAACAATGTTTATCAGTCATGCTACCTTAGGGCACTTTCTTGTTAAGTGTTTCTGGTGTGTATTCACTGATCTCTTCTGCAAACCAGTCTCTCTATTGTGGTGCAGATTAGCATGTGGTCTCCCCCCTGCACAAGCCCAAAATTTTGCTAAAAATTTCAAGCTTCTCAGTATTCCAGCAGATTTTAAGAGGTATGGTTTCATAAAAATAAGCTGAAGGGTTCCTTCCCCACCTCCCAGCCTGAGGATCTAGCCATTTATTTGCACCAGATACCAAGGAAAAGGCTGGTGGTTTTTGTTTCCATTAAAAGTCTGGGAGGAGGCTCAAACTCTACAGTAACTGCAGTCGTCTGAGGAGACTTGGACATTATGCACAGCTTGAAATGTTTGTAGTCAATGTAACTTTTAAATCTTCAAGACAATTAAGTATAATTATTGAATGAAAGGTAATACTTTTCTTCGACAATATGGTGGTTAAATTTAAATTGGTTTTTAAATTAGAAGGTGACACCTACTAACTGTCAGTCAATTAGATGTTTATCTGAAGACTATTGGCAACTTCATTTTTTTTTAAAGTATATATATATAGCTCATGTATCTTACTGAATGCTAGAGAGGTTTTTGCTTTTTGTGCAGAGATGGTAAATACACAGAGCACACATGGAGAAATGGAAAAATAGATTTGTTTTCCAGAAAGTATTTTTCTCTTAACGGGTATTGATAAAAGCTTTCTATTTATTCTACTCAGTTAACTATCAAAATTGAGCTCTTAGGCTAATAGTTCCAAAAAGTGTTTAACAACATAATTTGTCTATTTCCTATCCATCTGTGGGGCATAAGTGAATTTGGCTCTGAGTATTTCTACTAATACTTTCTAAAACCTTGAGAGCTTTGGGCTTACAGGCACATCACATGGTTAAAGGTGTAGATTTACTCCTGCCCTGTGTCCTGCCCCACAACATCTCACAGATTTGCTCAGAGAGGCTGTATATTAATACAAAGGAAACATACAAACTTGTTTCCATTTCTTAAAAAGCTACAATTGTCCATTTTCACATTCTACAGCACATACAGCTTACAAATGCACAATTGCAACATTATAGAATACAGAAGTTTCATTTGATTAAATAGCAATCTGAGGTTGTAGTTTTTCTAGTCAAAATTGCATTATTAGATTTGAGATCTTTCTGTTTGTGACAGCTAAACAAGCATAAATTAATAGTTTCTGAAGGGTGCTTTTTGTAAGCAATTGCTGATAACTTTTTATTTTGGCACCTATGGTAGAAAAAGATAAACATGGTGATGTGTAAAGGCATTTCAACAATTGTAATAAACACATATTTTGAGAGCAACTTATGTAACAGTCAAAGATTTTATTTACATGATGAAAGATGCCAGCTGTCATGACTACGTGGGTTTTAAAAGATGTTTTCCTCAGCTTAAAAGCCCTGTCAATCTATGCACAAACACTGCAGTTTTTTCAGTGATAAGAAGCTGTGGCAAGTGGCAAAAAAACTTTTTTCCTTGTGTTACAACCATAGCTCATTTTTAGTTCTTAGTTTGCTTCTGCAACTAGAGACTGAATGTGAGCCTGTGCCCTACCCCAAAATAACTTTCACTTGGTTTCTGATCATAGCAATATATTTGTATCTGTGCCCAAAAGCAAGGAGATGGAGCTGTGTCAGTCCAGTTGAGCTAGTAGTTTCTTTTCATCCCGAGCAGCTCTGGCCCATGTTTGTCAAAGCTTTGCTGGGATGTGCTGAGGGTTGCTGGCTCTGCACTGCTGCTCTCTGAGGCTGCCTGGCTGCAGGAAACCCCATTGCCTACCAACCAAACTTGACAATATTCTTGGGTAAAGGGCTCAGAAATGGGGGTCTGTGCTTAGCCAAATGCTTCTGTGCATTCATGAAATAGCCTGGAACTCAGGTTCAGAGCATTAAAATCAAAGGCCAATGTATAGAATATGTTGCATCCTAAGCAATTAACATATTAAAATTTTGTATGCAAATAAAAATTGTATGCAAAAATATTTATGTAAGTTGGTTGTTGGTACATGCAAATCCTCCTGGAATTTTGCAAATGTGAAATGCCTACTTTGCATGCAGTTGCATGGAAATGTAATAGGAATCACATGACAATGGAAAAAGTTTCATTCTTTCTTGTTCTCCAATCTCTACCAGAACTGATATGTTGAAGCCCTTTTTTTTCCTTTTCTTTTTTTTCCTTTCCTTATCCTACTACTCAAGAAGAAGCAGTTAAAAAAAAAAAAGTGTATAGTTTTCTATTTGTGTTAGTCTTTTTTTTTCTCTGACCTTCCAATGAAATTACTACACTACTTCATCATACAAAGAGGAACACTTAAAACAATTATCTCAGAAATGCTGCTATTTATTTTTTCTTTTAAAATCCTTAGCCTTTCAGTGTTACAATTATGTAGACAAATGTTTCTGTTGTACCAGAAGACAAAAATGAATAAAAGAGAGAGCAGGGGAAGCCCCCAGAATCACACAATCACTTAAAAAGTACTTCAGGCGTTATGTACTCTCTATTCTAGATCTATTTTAGACATTGGATTAAATCTGCTTGCAGGAACACATCAGTAGCTCTAAGACTTTGACTTTGCTCAGATGTTAAGGGCAAAATTTGCTATCACAAGCAAATTGGTTTGGTCTGCACATTGAGGAGGATAAATGGTATAAATGTAACCCTGACTGATACCAGAGTCTTATGTTTTTCAGTCATTGAGCTGTGTTGCAGTCTGCTGGAGACTGGTTATGTACAGAGGGAGCCAGGTACCATGCAAAACTAACACCTTGCTTCATCTAAACCCAGTCAGACTCTTCCTGTAGATGAACCAGCATGAAAATGGGGGTTTTGTCTGTTTGTTTTCTGATTTTGTTTGATTTTCTTTTTCCTGTGGAAGATCCTAACAAGCCTTTGTGTAATACCTTTGATGACAAGTCAGCACGCACACAGTGTTTCCCAGTAAGAACAAACACCATAAATGCAGCACAGAAAATGAAATCACAGGCCACTTCCAGTGTAAAACACAGGTCTGAGCCCATTCCCAGCTAGCAACCCTTCACCAGGCAACTACTATGACTACATTTCAGTCATCATAGAATCATAGAATTGCTCAGGCTGGAAAAGATCTTCAAGATCATGGAGTCCAACCTTGTCCTAACTGTATTACCCTACGGCATCCTACCCTACCTGAGGCTAGGTGGGATAAAAGCTGTGGACTGTGCTAGAGGAGAAACAGGCAGCTCAAATGCATTCAATCCCTGACAGTGTGGAGAAATAACATGGACAGACTACCCACAGGTTTCAGGCTCCTATACTGGAAGCCACTGACCCAAGGATAGGAATATAAGAAAGGAGGGGTTTTTACTTTATGAGTGATCTAACAGTGGAACAAGTTGCCCAGGGACCCGTGGAGTCTACCTCCTTGGAGGTGCTCCCAACACAACCTGATGTTGGCCCTACTTTGAGCAGTGGGTAGGATGAGATGACCTTCAGAGAACCCTTCCAAATTAAATTGTTTTGAGATTTCAGGAATGGTATGAAATAACCTCAAAATAAACTTGGTTGCCGTGGTAATGGAATTTTCTGTTATTTCCTTATGTACCTCTAAGAGAGCATGTGGTGGTCAGATCTGATGCCATCCAGTCCATAATAGGTCAGACATAATCAAATTTCAGTCAGACACTAGAATAAGCGTATGATCAGAAGGGGATATTAAAACTTTGGGTTTTGTTTTAGCTGCATATTCAGCCCCTGTGTGTACATGGTGTTAAATGCTGTCATTTGCTTATTCTTCTATTTTTGGGGGTCTGTGAATTTACACTCAAATGAAATGTATAACTTCATTTTCTGCAAGAATTTTGAACCCTAAAGGAGAGGTATGTGCAGCTGCAAATCTGGTGAAGACAGTGACTTGTTGATAAAATGCTTTATTGGAGTATTTCTATATTATAAAATGTCATTGCCTTTGGTATTGACCAACTATATCATTGTGTTGACAGACAGACAATATTGCTATTGATTTTGTAATTGGAGCAAAATTACAAAATCTCTGAAGCATTCTGAACCTGATTAGCATGGGTATCTATAGACTAGAATTAGCACAAAAGGTTAAACTTAAGAGCTATGAACTGCTGAAACTACCTTGATTGCCTGAGATAGATCATGGGAAATACAAGCACTTCTTTAAAATTCCATTTAAAAATTCATAGAGAAACACTATGGTTGTCTATGAAGTCCAGTAACAATAATTTAATTATATTTTTTGTATATTAAATTTAAAATAACTTCTCAGTCTACTTTTTTAACGTGTCTTGTAATAATTGGCAATAGTACTACAAAGACTTTACTATGTTCTCTTACAAGCTGCCATAGGAGGTAGGGAATTAAACTATCAAAGCACAAAGGGTACAGTTCAGTTATAGCATCAATAACTGAGCTGATTTGCTAGATATTAAACATCTAAATATTTTCCTGCCCAAAGTGTGAGAGATGGGAAATACAGATGTTTAAAATGACCTAGGATTTTTACAGTGGAACATTGCTACTGGTGGCCAGATATTTTTGCAAGGGAAAAATTTTGATTGAGAATGTCTATTATTTTATTAAGAAAACCAAACAAACAAACCAACAATGACAAAACCCCAACAAAGCAACAATCCACCAAATCAAACATCAGATTGAGAGAAAACTAGCAATGTTTCAAAAGAAGTCTTTCTGCATGAAAATAAACACCAGAATGAGCCATCGGGGCAGAATATTAAAATTAATTAAATGAAGTGGCTCAAGCTTAGGAAGAGTTTGAAGAATCATTTTGTGATTGTTTTTTTTTTTAATCTTTGATGTTTAATACTTGATGTTTTAGAGCTCTGTCTGTGATACTGTAGAGCTGTTTTATCTCACAAAGTGTGAAAATGGCACTAGCCGAAGGTGAAATGGTCTTGAAAGTTCCAAGTTGCTGTGCATTACCATTTGGCTTTGAAGCTGGCTTTGCTTTCTGTAGGGGTTGGACCAGATGCCCTTCAGGATATATTTTCCAAAGAAATCACTCTCTGATTCTGAGGAGGTACCTTAGAAGTGGCATTTCTAAGGCATTTATTTCTTGGTCTAAATTGTTTATAGAAGGCTATTCAAAAAACCATTCTACATACATAAATTTTTGGTCTCTAAATCCATTCCAAATGGGTTTAGAGACCAAAAACCCTTGGAAATGTGTAGACAATTTCTACATTTGGGTTAAGCTGTTGCAATCATGTGTGATTATTTAATGATTCATTTTTTCTGTACCAATGGATTTATTGGAAATTACACATGGAAAGGGTCTCCCAATTATTTTTCTTACCTATTCTCTTTCCTATTATGACTAATAGAAGCAAATAACAAGTTTGTTTGGTTTTTTCTTCCATCCATTGGACTTTGTAGAGAATCTTCATTAATTCTGGTGTTTCTTCAACACTGTCAGCTTAATGCAGATACATTTGGGTTTGTCTTGCTCAGTGTTGAGTCAGAACAATGCACTGAGCAGCCTGATGTTCTACCTCAGGTCTCTCAGTTGCCTAGAATCCACATGTTTCTTCTGGGATATTTCTGTTCTGATATTTCTTATTACATGCCAGACACAAATATCTAATAATTAGGATATTCATTGCTCTGGTCAATGATGCAATAGCTGCATTTCTCTTGACTTGATGAATTTTGGTACCAGGATTTCCTTCTTCAACAGCACATCAGCGTGCTTTGAAACAGAAGCTTTCAACATAAGAATGATTTATGTCTGTTTTGGAGGAATACAGCTTAGCTTTACACTTCGAATAATTAATGAAAAATCATTTTGATAAATCTACAGAGCACAGAACTATTATACACCTGGGAGGCAGCATCCACTTATTGGTCCATTGTTAACATGAGCAGTATTGCCATGGTAATAATAAATCAGTGTTCTGTGGGAATGTATTTTCCACACCAGATACTACAATGTGTGGCTAGTAGTTCAATGGGGTAAAAAATTGGATAACTTGAACTAAAACAGGGCAAAAGCACTAACTGAGGAATTCTTGAAAAGAATAACATTTAACTGCTAGTTCTGGGAAGGTTTTCTAGTCAGAAGTTCAGAAATTGTCTTGCTATCTTTGGTGACTGTCAGATTGCAGGTAAAATTGATGCTCTGGTCTCTGTTCTTGATAATGACTTGTTTACAGAAATAATAAATCACGGACAAAAAAAGATGGGATTGGGTATTGGGTTTTGGTTCTTGGTTTTCTATTTTTCAGTTACTCAGGAAATAAGAAGGAAACTGAAATCTTGAGACAGAAAGTTTAGAATTGCCATAGGTGATAGGCCAAAATATTAATAAAATTAATCCTTGAAATCATGTCCTCCTTTGAATGTTACTCAAGTATTTGGTTTTAGTGAACCACCCGTGTGTGATGAATGCTTTTTGTAAGTGTTGCTGAAATGTGAAAAGAATGATTTCTCAAAGCTCATAAAGAAGGGATATAAAAAGCAAACAACAATATGTTAGCAGAGAGACAGTAAATCTAAGATGTCTACTCCTGGAGGCAAAACTAAATAAATGGACAATCCTGCCACTCCCCCATCCTATGTACAAAATGTTATTGCCTGGTTAGTCATCCTAATCCTACCTTTCCTATTTGTTTAAGCTACTCAAAGTGTTTCTTATCTCCCTTGTTTCAAACTGCATTAAAAATAGCTCCACTGAGTTACTGAATTTGAAAACAATTTCAGCAAAATTTAGCTCCTGGACAAAACCTATTGAAAAACAGTTTGTGGAAAATGGGAAACTTAAGAGGTCAGGTAGAGAGTGCTGTGGGTATGAACAGGGATGAAGCATCCTGTTTTCTTCTCATAAAACACAGATTTTCTAGAACTGTCTCAAGACTAGTATCTAGAAAAATTCTTCAGACATTGTGTTTAAAGATTTATTTAGGTTTGTTATTTCAGGAATGACTGCTCTTCTGCAGAAGCATGTGAAGTACAAATTACTTGTGTTATTTTACACATTTGAATTTCTGTGGTTTCATATGGTGAACCTGTGATATTTCATATAACATTGGACTCAGGCATAAGAAGCTATAGAATTGATATTGGGGGGAGAAAAGAATTGGTAGCAAGATGCTTGAGTGAATAGTAACATAGAGTCATAAAATTTAGGAATCTCAAGGTTAAGTTTACTTATGTATATATGTACGTATATGTAAATGAAATCTTTAATTATCAAAAGCCTTTTGCAGAAAATTTAGGGAAGAATTGTTCCACCACTAAATGATCTTTTCCTCCACTTCTATGAAGATCTAAATTGAAACCAACATCCATGGTGGTATCTTTTCCTTGAGAGTGTTATTTTGTATTTTGTTCTGCTGAGGTGGCTGCAAGTGACTATGTCTTACCATTGCAAATTCCATCAATTGAACAAAATTCCTATTTTCAAAATAGTTCACACTCTCCTGTGGTCATCAGATGATTAAGACAATAGTAAATTGGCACCTATTGCTAAATTAATTTGTGAAATGGTTTTAAATAACAAATAGATTGGAGAAAAATCACAATCTGATTACAGATATTGCAGAAGTAAGAAATTAAATTAAATTAATTGTATAAATTATTCATTGTGAATCACTTTCTCAGTACTACAACTAACACCTCAGGGGAAAATATAATCTAAAGCTTCAAAGAGGAGTTTAGAGCACCTTCCTTTGATTTCTAATAAAAAGTTTTAGATGTCTGCAGGTGTCCTTGATACCTTCTTGAAAATATTCCAGCTTCAGTTCAGAATGGCAAAGGCAGTGGATTTGAGAGTTGTGGAACAATATAGAGAGATTGTTCTGGGAGTTATATCTCTTGGTTCTTCTGGCTTTCTGCCACTGGCTTTACTTATGATCTCGGGTAAATTTACATATGGTATTGCTTAAATTTTCTTTTAAAAATTGGAAAGCCTACAGTACAAATTAAAGAAGAAATAGTAGTCAAGTTCTTAGTAAAGACAGGTCTTGGCTTCCTAAGCATATGTGCAAATGTATTGTGGGCTCCTTATGCAGACAGGATCATAAAAGTCGAATATGGACAGAGGGAGACAGAACAAAAAGTGCAATATTTGTGTTTCCTCACAAATGTGCTGAATCTTTTTGTAAGTGAGCATTCATCATGCAGACCACTAATTTAGTTAATGATTTCAGGATTATGTATTTTATATTTCTTTAGGTAAAAGCTTAAGGGGAGTTCAAAATCAAGGCAATACAAGACATCTAGGACTGGGACCTTGATTTACTATTTCAAATGGGAAATTTCAAGTATATATTTCAAGTTCATATAGGGGAAAATAACATGAAGATTCATTTTAAAGCATCCAGTTATAAACTCAGGTGTAATATTTTTTGAAGGTGTAATTTCTCAGGTGTAATTTCTTTGAAGTTTGCTCCATTGGTTCATAGCATAAGCTGCCCTGAATACTTATTTCTTTCTGTCTTATTTTTGTTTTCCTTTAAGCAAAATAAAAGTAGCCAGAGGCTGTAGCACAGGCTGATTTATAAATACTCATCTTTTTGAATTAGTCTCATCTCACAAGAAATCTAAGAGTGTAACAATTTCCCTAACAAATTTTTTTTTTTTTTCTGATATTCAGTACAAATGCCTTTTTAAGTCTGCCATGGGATTCTATCACTGCATGACTGAGACAACCATTGAGTAGTTTTTCTGGAGAGTTGGCTGATGATAAGGATTGTCTCTTATAAGATGTTGAATATGATGAGAATTAACACTGTGCTTTCCTTTACTTTAGTGTCTTAGAGCATTGGATTGAGGATGATGCCAAGACAAAGGAATTAAGCTGTCAAAAGCACTTCATTTTTCTTTCATAGCTTTCATCTAAAGCTAGTAGAAATATTGTCATAAAATAAGAGATTAAAAGGAATTTTTGTGGTATTTTAAAATATGTACTGTAAAGTTATTAATTTTATTACAGAGAGGAATTGATATTTGAACAAATATGCTTCTAGTCTGAATAATCTAGTCATAAAGACAATGGGTTTTTTTGTTTGGGTTTGGGGTTGGCTTTTTTTTAAGCACCAAACTGATTCATCCAAATAACTCCAGCAGCTGTTCTACCAAAGTACACAGGACAGGATGGTAAATATTTTAGTAAAATTGCTCCTTGCAGGGCATATAGAAGAGTGCTATAATTACCCCTGACAGTTTTGCAAAAGTCTGTTTCACCTGGCTTCAAACAAAGTATCAGCTATAAAATGTAAACTCATATTAATACTAAATAAAAAACCAACCTGAAAAAAAAAATAAAATTGATCCAGTCTTCTCCAATATCATATTCTCTCTCTGAATACAGCTCTGCTTATAGGAGGGCTATGATTTCCTCACTTTGCTAGACTGCCAGATTTGCAGCTTGCTGTTGCACACCTCTCTTGCAAAAGTTTCCTTGAGCTGGACAGCATTCTTACCAATGAGAGTCCTGTGAACCTTGCTTAGATACCTTTCCCTCTGTGTTTCTGGACTTCTATATTACTTAAGATCCTTGTGATTTGACTGTAGGTACTCCCAATTGCAGCAAATGTACACTGTAATTAGTAATCAGGTTACTGTGGAAGTTCAGAGTTTAATTTGCCTTCTTCTAACAACCCTCCTGGAAGCTTATGATTAGAGAAACCTCTTTTCTATTTTATCTTCTCCCTTCATGCAGTTTCACATACTTACATATAGAAATTATATAATTTATGATGTAGATAATGGGGTAAGACATTTGTGACTTGCTACCTTGTTTTTTCCCTTGAAGATCGTGCAGCTTTGCTTCTCTTCAGAGATGCTCTGGTGGTAGGTGTAGAGTCAGACTCAAATCAGACTGCACTGCAGTTTCAATTGATCTTCTTCCCCATCCTGATGCCTCATATTCATCACTCAAATTCATCACTCCTGCAGGGACAGTAGCAGTAGCTTGAAGCCTTTCTGTTCACTTCTGGTTTCCATGCTTGTCTTCACTGTGCAGGGGCATAAGGAATCAGTCTGAATGTACTCACATGTCACATATATCTCACATATAGCAAAGGCACATTTAAATTATCATTGATGAACCAAGAAGTCATTTTAGGCCTGAGCTCTCTCCCCAAATGACTACTTTTTGTTTCTAAACTCTTGTGCCATTGCTAGAGGACAGGGCTCACCTAACTGCAATTGGTGTGATTTGAAAGGCAAGGGCACTGCTCAGCTTCCAGCATCAGAAAGGTTAAAGAGGTCAGGTCCCTCAGGAGGATGTGGTCCTGCTGTCAGCAAGCTGCTTTCCTTTCTCTTTCCTACTGGAAACACATGGTGTGTTATCCTACATCCTAAATCCTACATGGTGTGATACATGGTCAGCTTCTCAGCAAATGATAATCAGAGCACTTTCACAGAATCTCTGAAAAGTGGATTTTAAAGGCATTTTAGGCACATGTTAGCTTTTCAAAGTGTTGATTTTTAGAAAGTAGGAATTTAATGTGAAGAATCCTGATTCTCTACCACAGCCCTTCCACTAAACTTGTGTTCAGATTGAAGACCCTCAGTGCATTTCTGGGGTTCCTGAGCTGAGTTTTGCTGGTTTCTCTGTAATGGGGGTTTGTGTAAAAGTGTGATTTATAAGAGACAAATATTCTGACTTCTAGGATTTAAGGAATGATTCTCACTCAGGAATAGGGCTTTCAGTTGAAGGATCATGTGAAAACAAATTACTCATATCCTGGACCCAAGGTTAATTACTGTAATGTAGAACAGACTGAGGAAAATGTTGTGTATAGATCTCCTCTATTAACTCCTTGTGTAGAAAGGAAGCATTCTGCACCAAACAGTAGGCCAGCTAGTAATTTAAACAGCAGGTGTTTCAAGGCAATGGAACATCAGAAGGAAGCATTAAATAACATTCCAAGGAATGCCATAAATTCATAGAGAGAAGGTGAAATTGAGGGTTAACCAAGATTCTGCAGTATAAGACAGGTAGATAATAGTAAGTAACACAGGCTAGATATTTATAGGACAGCCTTTGGTTTTCCTAGAATTTTGCATACTCAAACACTACCCCCTTCATGTGATTGATTGTCTGGGAGTGTACAAAGTCACCTGCCTGCAACAGTTGTCTAAAATACATCCAGGAGTGCCTTAGGGGAATACTCTATCACACAGAGAGTAATTAAACTGTGGAGATAAGTGGCACAGAAGTTCATTGAAGTCAGAAATTAGAGCAAATAAATGATTAACAGGTCTGTCAGGAGTTATAACTGGTGGTGAAGAAAGATTTTTAGAAGGGATACTGAACACTGCAGTTCAATAATTTCTTTACAGCTGGACGTGTGCCATATGGGGCAGGAGGCTGGGTGATCTCCAGATCTGTGCTCTGACCACTGTTGGAGATGGGATGGTCAAAGGGTTGTGACATAGCATCCACTCTAATGACCTCTGTACATAATTAGAGAGAGATCCCACCCACTGGGAAAACAGCCTGTTTAGCAGGAGCCTAGCCATGTACAATTCTCCAATTTTAGCTTTGCTTAGGAGGTTTCTCTTTCTATACTTTCATTGCTATGGAGTAATAAACTCTTCTCATTTTGCAGCATTGCAGAAGCCCAGACTGAAAATAAGAATAACATTCTTAGTTGCCTGCAGCAGAGGATATAAGGGTGCAGGAGTTATTATACCTGGTATTGTCATGGTGACTCAATTGGCAGTAATACTGCTTCCAAACAGGTAGGTTTTGGGTCACTATACCTTGTTACTGATGATTCAGTACTGCAGAACTGATGATTGTTTCTGAAAAGAAACCTGGAGAGAAGAAAGAAAGAAAGAGGAGTTAACTGATGCTGAAAAGTGCTTGTGATTCCCTTAGTAGCTTGCACATGTCATCTTCTTGATTCTTATAGACTTTGACCTGGGAAAATCATCTTTTATTCAGAGTAGTAAGAGTCAATCTAAGACCATTTCTTTCCTATTTCCCCGAAAAAGTGGGATGAGCTGCAAAAAGCCTGATCTGTACTTCCTGCTGTCTGTTAAACTATTCTTAAGCTTTCTGCTGGTTTGCTTTTTGAAGTAGATGCAACATGTCAAATGCTGAGGCAGTGATCCTGATCATTACTTTGGAGGTTTTTTTCTGGCTGGTGCTTTGTTTCTAGACAAAACTGATGACAGTAAACAACTAAGCCATGGTACTTCTAAACTTCCTGAAGTCAAAAAAATTTCTTTTAGCTCAGGATATTCCACAAATTTTAAAAGAAGAATTTATTTATTTTTTTAAAGACTTCTAAAAGACTTTTTTATAAGCTATAATTTTCTTAATTGAAAGCTCTCTAGGGTAAGGAAAATATGAGATATGAGCACTGGAGATGCTATAATGCCTTTGTTAACTGTTGGGTTCTCAGAGCTACTTCCATATGAATGATAATACACTTGACAGATATTTTTGGTCTACCTCTCAGAAAAATGAGTGCTTAAGAGCAGAATGCAGGTTTTCTCTGAAAAATGTATGTATATTGAAAGGCAGCTGGTGTAGATAGTGGGTCTGGTACTTGCACTGAAGAAATTAATATGAGAGTGTTCATTTTCATACCTAAAAATCTTGAAGATATAGAGTATGCAGTTTTTTAATATATATAAAATTTGTTACAAGAAAAATCTGAGTATTTTCAGAGGAAACTGTCATTATTTTCTTGGGGGAAAAAAAATCATTCTGCTGAAAAGCAATTACCTATTGGGAAAAGAAAGCCAGTTTGAATGGTAAATTGACCACCTATCAAAAATTGATCAGCTTTGCCAGACTGGCTGAGAGGAAGAATTATCTAAAGAAAGATAGGAAGCAGGAAAAGAAGGGGCATAGAGGCAAAGGAGAGATATTTATCAACAAATTTCAGTCCTTATCAGAATAACTGCTCTGCAGCCACTTTACCTAAATAAGGATCAATTTAGTTACAGTCCCTTTCCTTCTCTCTGGGTGACAAAATTTGTGCTATATCTTGGCTGCACTGAGACCCTGGCAGCTGTGCATGAATTTTCTCCACTGTGCTGGAGCCATGGGGAAACACTGAGGCGAGCCAGGGTTGGTGAGGTTTTTGCTTTTATTTTTAAACTTCACCTGTCTAACTCTGGGGTAGCAAGTGTTGGATTTGATTGAGTTTCTGTGAAAATTCTGCTTAGCTCAGTCATTTTTTTTCAAGCCATTAACTATGGTTGTCATGTATACTTGCCACTAAACAATGTTTCAGCTGCCAATCCCCAGCTAATTTATGGTACAGAAACTTCTTGTTCCAGGAAAGGCACATATTTTTTTGAAAGAAATTATTTGTATGACACAGTCCTCTGATTCCTACCCTTGTTGCTTATATTTGCCTGGTGAATTTAATATTTTTTTTTTTTAATATCCTGTGAGTCAAAATAATACTTGCCTTGCCTTGGTGGGAAAAGGTCATCATACATCCAAGAAGGGTGATTTTAGGAAATGAAGTTGCATTGCTCAGGGCTTTGGGAAATGGTTTGTTCACTGCTGGGGCCAAGCCTTGGTAGTTCCTGGAGGGACAGAAGTGGGTATCCTCCTCCCAGTGCAAATAGTAGAAGGACCCAATTCTTGAACTATATGGGAAAAAAAGAGATGGGTAGAAGTAGCCAGAAGCAAAGGTGTCACATTCTTGTTTCTTCACTTTCAGGGTACAGGGGCTTTGTAGGGAAGAGCCCTCTTTTCCTGCCTGTGGTGCCACCCCTCTGCCAGTGGTCCCTAAATACATCTGCAAATCTGTAAAGAGCCCAAGAGCTCCTGTTTGGGTAGTCTAATTCTAACTTTGCCAAGCTCCCAAGTCAGGGACAAAACTAATTAATGTCACTGTACCGCAGACTCTTCCCTAATGAATCCCCCTCCTCTTCAAATTAACCTTAAATGAAGCGAGTAACATTTTTGCTCATGGATCGTTAGTAGTGCTACCTGGCACACAAGAGTCTGATATTGTATTTCCTGAGCATTTCAATTGGAATTACCCAAAGTGTAGAAAGAAAAATTAAGCCTTTGGCACCAACAGCTTCTCCATCTCACAGCCAGCAGCTGAACCAGAGCCATTGCTCTTGTTTTGCTTCACAGTTGAGTCACTGGAACATCTCCTGCTCACTTTGTGCCTACATACTTAATAAAAGCACTGGGGTTTGCACAGTGAAGGAGTGGCAGAGAGATTTAAAAAGTTTTTAGCAGTAGTTCCACATTCTTTTTTTCTGATTGGTTAAGACAAACCATTGCAGCACATGGAATTAATATTTCAGTCAGCCTTGATGGAGCTGGCTGGAATGCCAAGAAGCATGAACACTCAGAAGCTTGGATTTCAGTATGGGATTGCTTCCCAATGAAATACCCTGTGCTTCTGTATTTAAATATTAAGACACTAATTTTATTACTGGCAGACACAGTTCCTCAGGATGAGCTGTGGCAAGGACCTGTTGACAGCTGGAGAATTGTGAATATGGGAAGAGCTGTTCAGAGCTGGAAAGATATTTTCCAAAGACCTCGCCAGCTGTTTAGAGATCCAGATACTGGGACTGGATTTGAAACAGGTCCTTACTCCAGGCATCAGCAGAGGATCCTCCACCTTGAGAAGACTGGCAAGTGTGAAGGACTTTGGAAGCTGTGACCACTGAGTAGAGATACAAGCACACACAAGACAGGAGCCAAAAAAAAAAATACCTTTGTACTGGCAGTGAGAAGACAAAGTTGTATGTCACAAAATGAAATTAAAGGTATACTTGAAGGGTGGAGAGACAAGTCACAAAATTGAAAGGCAAATAGCATGGTATGGAAAGCCAGGGAGAGACACTGACACTTGCAGATGAATTTCTGCCCAGGAGGTAGAGTAGTGCCTTTAAAATGTCAAAAGCAGGTGTTTCTTTTTGAAATGCAAGCTAATGTGGGCATTCAGCACAATCTCTCCCAGGTGCTAGAACAGGATGGGGTTTGGTCTTTCCAAGGAAATTATTGCTGAATAGAGAGTGTACCTGCTGGACCTGCCAGGTAGAAGATCTATGTTTGGAAAAAGAATGATGGATATATTGATAGCATCAGGAAGACACTTTCTGTCTCAGGTGGGACTTTTTAAAGTCTTTGGTAATTTTAATTTCTTTTTCAAGCAGTACTACAGACAAAAAAGGTGTAGTCACCAAATACAACTTTTTCTAAAGATGGTTATGAATATAAAGATACATAAAAGATTTTCAAATCCACATTTTTAAAAAGAAATAAAAATTAATTTATGAAGAAAATTGTCATCAGATGAAAAAGACCTGTTCCCTGCTGTGCTAGATGCAAGAGTTCAAGTTCTTTCTTGGAAAAGAGGATAGAAATTGCCAAGCTCTGCATAACACATAGCCAAAACCAATCTCATTTATTTTCTAGGCATCAGACTTGGTAGTTTTAAGATCTGTTACTGTGGTCTGCACTTACAGGGACCTTATTATTTTTGATGTTTGGAGCCCATACAGATTTTTTTTGATCTTCTAGTTAGGTGAAAGCCCTATCTGTATTCATGTGAGGAGAGATCTCGTGTCTGTGGGAAAGTCAAAATTCTTCTTGCCCTGCTGTTAACAGCAAAAGACTCTCTGGAGGGGATTAATTTAGTGCTGAGAAGCAAAGAAAATTACAGAATATAGGGATGATTTTAAGCATTCCTCAGTTCTGCTGTTAAGATTAAAAAATTAGTATATGCAATCAGATGTCTTAAGTACTGGGACTTTTCTTCCAGAACCTCCTCTAGCTGCTCTATGAATACCTCCCAACTTCCACATTTTTACCTCATACATTTTGAAGTCTTCCTAAAGTTGCTGTGAATAGGTTCCACACAAATTTGCAGATATTACCCAGATGGATGCAGTGTTTCTACAATTGAAGCAAAAGAATGTCTAAAAATGGGCAAAAATCCATATTAAAAATTAACTAATTTAATTGAACTCAGCCTTAGTAATTATAATCATTAAGCCAAGTACTTGTGGGAGATACTATATTCTATATTTAAAAGTGATTATTGTACTTACAGTTATTCATACATGTGAATATGGTCCTCTCAGCACAGATGGGACACAAGTATTTGCATTTGTGCCAAGTTAGAAAAAGCGACATTTACACTGATGAAAGATAAGCTCCTGATACACAGATTTTGTAGGGTTTAAAATCCCCTTATTCTACCCTGTGCAGTGAGGTTAAAAAGGGAGTTGCAATTAAGTGTCTGTGTTTTAATAACAGCAAAAAAGACACTGAAGCAGATTGTTATTTATCCCAGAAGAGGATCATATACCAGAGTCCTTCACTGTCTAATTTAACGTTCCTAAATAAAAGGGCAGGATTTCTGAGGGTTAGTGTGCCCATGCAAATACTTGTGCAGGTAGAATTCTTCAGCAAGATTCCCATCTTTGCTATACTTCTATTAGATCCATTTCTTGGTGTAAGTAGAGAATTATACGCAATATTTCTGAGCTATTTTTCAAAGCACATTTGGTTTAGGCTGTTTGTCATTTCCTTTTCTGTTTAACTCTGTGCACATCCAAGGATTATCTAGTCTCTTAATTCCCTGTCTAATTCAAGTCTCTAGATATGTGCTTGCACCCATCGGTGGAGACCTTGGACTCCAGGGATGATATTTGCTGGCTGTCTGTGCCACACAAGAGGTATCATAGCAACTGTCAGAAAGTCCAATAGCCACATGACAGGCACTGTGATTTCCAGCTTAGAGGTGGTTCAGCCACTCAGTGTGTAGTTTCAATTAGTGGTGTAGCTGTGGCAGTATAGAACTCAGTCTTCTTGGGTGAGTCTGGAGCACTCCTCCATAAGCTCAGCACTGCTGATGGTGTCCTGTGCAATTACCCTCAGGTACATCTGTATAATCTGCAGTCACAGAAGCTGGTGCAGTGCAGAAACACGTTTAGCCCAGAGCTATAGAGAGATTTTCTTTGAAAATAATTACCAATAAAGAGAAAAATTAAAAATGCAATGCTCTAGCAGCAAGCGTTGTTTCACAAAAGCACTAAAAAACCCCAAGGCCACTGTATGACACAAAGCATGACTGAAATGTATGTATGACTGAATGTATGTATGACAGCATGTATGACTGAAAGTCCTCAGTGCAGTCATATAAATGGAGCAAAATCTGGAAGTCAGGACACCTCTGTTTCTCCCAATGCTGTTAACGTTTTGTTTGACCTTCAGTAACTCACTACATGTCTGTTACTGCAGGTTGCTGTCATTAAATAATAATATATACAGTATTATAAACTTCTGATATAGATTTCAATGACTGATTAAATGTTTTAAAGCTATACATAATTTTCTAAGGAATGTAATATTCCCCATTTTTATATCTCTGCATGTGATTAACACTTGATTAGCATTGCTCCCATTCAGCCTTATTTAGAGTTTTCATCTATTTTACTCTATCCATCATTTTTCTTATTTTCTTGTCATATTATATGATTTCTAATGGCTTTAGCAAGCAAACTCTTTCCTTGCTTGTGTATTAATACAATTCATATAACTACCTCCCAGCACAAGTTATTCTCCCACCTGCAAGAGAACAAACAACCCAAACAACTCAGATTCATTTAATACCTACAAATAGTTCAATTTATGAATATTTCATACTGCCTCACTTTCACCAAAAATCTTGTCATGCTGAATGTCTGTAACATCAGGTTATGCAGCAAACAATGGAAAACATATGTTCTATGAATTTTTTCTGAACGATTTGCTGAAGTGAGAACACCTGGCATGGTTAGAAACAGGATGAAAAGAAATAGTCTCCTTTTGGGTTTTGTACTCTTGAAATTTTAAGCTGCATCCCAACTACAATCATGTTTTTAACACGTTTGCATATATTTTTAAAATATTAAAAATTTAATTAATGAAAACATTGATTTACACTTGAAAAAGCACTTGGCATTCCTCAAGGAGCTATGTGAGTAGTATGCAGAAATGAAAAAAAAAAACCATAATCTTGCTTTCACAATATTTTGCTTTCAAATCTTTTTAGTTGCTATTTGTATTGCCTAAATCATGGGTGAGAGGCATGAACTCCATTAACTGATGGATGGGAAACTGCCTATAGTTCTCATGGTAGCACAGGGCTAAGCATCAATACTGAATGTGATACAGGCTTCATGGAAGTGGATACATTTAGAAGTGGGTCCATTTCTACATAGCACAATGGATCTCATAGCAGTAAACTAAACATAAAAAAGCTCAACTTGTTCTAGGAAAAGATTTGGTGTCTATGCAATATAGCTGGCAACTTACAAGAATTGTTCAGAAGAGTCCTGGTCAAAATAAATGCTTAGTTTTTTTCCTGTAGCTACTTCAAGCCTGGCAAACCAGTGAGTTAGTATTTCTGCTCATACTCAGTAATCACAAAAGATTTTGTTGCAGCTGATTTTGTTTGAATGTTCTTAAGTCTGTGATATCAGTGAGATGCAGCAGGCATATGAAAATTAAGTAGGCCATTTTTGAACCAGGACCAAAATGAATCATTTTCCAAAATAAAATAATTAAAAAAAACCAAACAAGTTTTCAGAGCAGGTTTTAGTTAGGGTAAATAGTAAATTGTCAGGCTGACCTAGCTTTGGGAGAAACAGTGTGCAAAAGCATGAGTCAAGTACAAAAGCTATTATGAGGTTTAATAGCTCAGGTGTGGGTGAACTCCAGTGGTGCTGTACTTCTGGAATCTGAAGTGTTTGTGCTACTAGAAAAAACTATGTTACTCCGGGGAGAATATTTGTGTGTGTGTATGTTAAAAAAATAATCATGAAATGTCAATATGAATACTCTGAAGATACAAGGGAATAACTTGGGAAAAAACCCCAAAACACAGACCCCAAAAAACCCAAAATCAAATGGTCCTAAACATTAACTATTAAAAAATAGTCTCGGATAGTGATTTTCTTCTTGAAGTCAAACCATGGAAGCTCAGATTCACCCATGCTTCCTTTCTACAGGTGAAGCCCATTTGAATCTGCTTGTTTGCTGGTTTAATTTCAGAAATTTTCCTTATTTAATGAGTGCTCTCTGTCCAGAAAACACTCAGCTGGCAATGACTCGCTCAGAGCAGAAGAGGAAAGACAGTATTCCAAACAAAATGAGGTGAACAAATTATTCTGTATCCATTCTAGAAACCAGTAGCATTACTGTGGTTAGTGATGGCACATCCTGAGATCCACTCAAATGTGTCAACATGTTGCTCATACTTTGCACAGCCAATGTGACTCTTGGCATAATTTAAACAGTACTTCTGGCAACAAGCAGTGAAAGGAGGTTACGGATGGTTAAATACCTTTCATGAACAGAGAAGTCTTCTAGGATAATGACAATAACGAACTGATTTCAGTGTAGA
The DNA here is from genome assembly GCA_023637945.1 of Phaethornis superciliosus. Classification (NCBI taxonomy): domain Eukaryota; kingdom Metazoa; phylum Chordata; class Aves; order Apodiformes; family Trochilidae; genus Phaethornis; species Phaethornis superciliosus. The sequence continues at coordinate 8,867,609 of JAJQWJ010000019.1, forward strand.
GCAAATTCAATAAAAATGATTAAATACAGATTGCCAGACTCTTTCTGGTTTACAAACTGGGAAATGCTTTAACAGTGCCAACTGTGGTTTGTTTTCCCCGCTTCCAAAATGACATGAAATCTGCTATTAATTTTGTTAAGAAGAAAAGCCTTGCAAATAAAACCAGTGTGGTTTTCCTCAAGCTGTTTCTGCCTTGTAACCTTAGGAAAGTATATTCATGAAATGAAAAATATATTGGTAGGTTGTGCTGAAGAACTCTTTTTTTCTTGGTTTGTTTTTCTTGGTTTGTTCTAGTCTTGTGGAGGCACAACAGTGCAAACTACACCCAATGCTTTGTTTTTATGAGTCAACAATGATCAGTAGATTTGTAGCAGACTGGCTGGCAGTATGGGGAATTCTTCCTTCATTATAGAGAGGAGCAAAGCAAGAGAGCAGGGTAAGGTTTTTTTTCTGTACATAATTATGAAGCTGAACCCAAACTACTCACCCAGGTTCTCCAGATTTTTGTGTGTATGTGTCTCTTTGATGCTTTTTGATTCTGGGTTTGCTTTGGATCCAAGAATGTTTTTTCCTGCCATAATTATTAGTCTCTTGTTTCTTGTTTCCTTTTTCATAGATGTGTCTGACTCACATGTATTGATGTGAATCTTGGGTAGGAAATTTATTTAAGAGTAATTCTACATTTAACCAATTTACATTTTTATAACATGATACTGTCCAATAAAGGATGTTACTAGGGCAATCTACAGGTTCAGAATATGCAGAAATTCTCAGCAAATAGAATTAAAATATTCAGAAATCTCTTGAAAAAAAATAAAGGAAGACCTTATTTTCTCAAAAGGGAAAAAAAATACAAAAATTTCTGTTTCTCTACTGCTCTCACCCATGCCTTGATTTATTACACCATTTCCTTTCTACTTAGTACATGAATAGGCTGAAGGATCTTAGGTCTTTAAGTCCCAACTTGTTAAAAGCTTTGTTGAATTATCAATTTGAAAGTGAAATTCCATCTCCATTTTAATGCCATTGGCACCAGGGAAATTTAATTAATTTTTTTCTTCACTGGAATTTTATTAAGGACAAGTTTTGTTCCGGAGTTTTACTGAAGGAGCAGACATCAGAAAAGCTTCAAAGTCTGTGATGAGCAGAGAGACTAAAGAGAAAAACAAATTCTGAAGAGTTCAATAAAATAAGCAGATAGAGAAGAGCAGCCAGGGAAGCAATTAATAATAATTACAGCATTATTTAATTATCAACTTTTATCATTAAATGTCATCAACTGCCTCGTATCTTTAATTAAAACTTAATTTTGCTTTTCTCTTTTGCACTCTCACACACATGCAATTAACCAGACTAAGAAAATTGTCATGATTTGTTTTATCTCATAAGGTTGTTGCATTGTTTTGTATTAGAATAGTTAAGCTGCATCTTTTAAAGAACTAAAGAGCAACGTGTTTAAAATTATTTCATCTCTTTCACCCCTCAGCATATACCATTAGAGTCTCATTCTTTTTAACTAAGCTGCAGAAGCTTTGTGTAATCCCTCAGTAAGATCAGCAGTGAGCTGAACGCGTGGCATTCCACCCAGGCAAACTCAAATTTTCTTGGTCTGCTTATTCTGTTCTGCAGGTAGTGAATAGATTCCTCACCCTTTTCACAAGGCTTTGGTGCAGAAAACGAGGGAACTGTGTTAAAATGAAAATACTTCTGAAAGGAAACTGTGGCTTCTCTTTTTTTCATTCTGTGGGGGTGAAGTGTGAGGTAGTGAAATTCAAATAAGCCTTTGCTCTTCCATTGTTCCAGAAGTCTTGGGTACTGTTTATCACTTCAAAAAAGAGAAATTTCAGGAGACTAGTGATTCCCTTGCCAGAATGACATTTCATTGTTAAAAGGAACAGCAGAAAATCTTTCTCTAGGAAGATTTTACAATCTGTTTGATAGAGGGTATTATTTTCTTTTGTTACTGAAATATGCAACAAGAAACACATTCAGAATAATGTCACCAAAATTCTTAGATTATGGGTGATTTTTTTCCTTTTTTCCCCCTTCTACTTTTTTCTTCAAAAATTAGCCTACCTCTTGAGAAAAGTCTTACTGAAATAATTAAGAAAAAACTTCATATACCCTGTTTCTTTTTTTCTCTCTCTGGAGAGGGAAGGAAAAAAGTTTTCTTTGAATCTAGCTAAACCAGACCAGACAGCAGTTCATGGATAGTTTTTCATATTTGTTTAGTATTTAATTTAACTCTGCAGACTCTGAATCAATGCAACAAATAGTGGCAAAGAGAAAGTTTGGCCCAGTCCTCAGCACCACCCAGGGCTTTTGTCTTCAGGCATGGAGGTATAACCTGGTGGTGATGTGATGAGGAAGCAGAAAACCCCACATCTCTCCCCTTTAGAGGAACAGAAACTCTAATCAATAATGAGGGACATGAGGCTGAGTCCAACTTGCTGCTCCCATGCCTCTAGGGCAGAGGCACATATACTGAAAAGCAGGTAGATCTTGACATGGGACATCAGTGAGAATGGCTGGGAGGGAAATAAGCCCCAAATAAACTTCCCTTCTTTGCCCACATATGGTTGTAAGTGTTGTACATGGCATAAGTACTCAATTAATACTGAAATCTTTGTGCCAAGATCAGCAGATCTAAGTGATCTGAGGAAATAACTCCTAAAGGATGTGGAAGGAGTGGAAGGAAACTGCAGCAATCCTCTGCTAACTTAGCTAGTGCTAAATTAATCTGAGAGTAAAAAATGGACTGTTTTGAAAATACTTTTCTGTCTTTTTTTTTAAAAAAGTTTCCAAGATATGTTCTGAATTTATACAGAATATAGGGGTTACTTCTTAAGACTGTTTTGCATACTTTTGTCCAAGGGACATTCCCCTGTCATCAGTGATAGTAAGCTTCTGGTTTTCAGCTGTAAACTTAAACTCAGTGGAACTAAACAGGCACTTAAATCTAGACACCTGTTTAAGTATTTGCAGGACAGAGTTTTAAGGTATTATGTGGGTTATGACCATTTAAACTAATATACTTTTACTTTATTGCTAGCATAAAGCAGTATTTCATTGTCTTACATATTTTTTCTGCCAACTTGAGAGATTAATGTGCAAAGCTAAGCTGTTATTTAAGGTAGGTTAAATAACAAGAGCAAAGTATTAAGCAAGTAATAACTTCATTCTGACAATAAAGAGGCTGCCATTCTTCACCCTGGTCCTTTCAAAAGTTGGTATTTGATGGTTCAGCAGTAAAAACAATGGTAGTTTTCAGGTTTTCTTTAGCATTGTGTTTTGAAAACTCTCATTTAGACCATGAACAAAAAGAGTTATTCTTTACATTTTTTGTGATGTTCAGACAGGTGTCAAAGGGGAAATTCAGTGCACACACAATCTGAGCAAGCACACCGGAATGTAAAGTTACTGTGTTACAGCAAAGGTCAAAATCCCTTGTTCATGGGGCTGAGGAGACAAAAATACAAATTAGCTTCTGGTAGAAGGAAGGTGAGTGAAGATCACAGCAGCTGGAGTACAAAATTCTTCCCTGCCCCCAGTAGTATAAGCTTTGTATATGAATGGGGTCCTGATCTCCAAAATCTGTGATTTCCTCTTCTCTGAAACTAATGCCTTGAGTATCTTAGGATTTGGCAACATCTGTCAGCTGGAACTCTGATGGAAGGAGTATTTCTCCTTTTTGTGTTACTTATTAATAGAACTGTCATCTCACAAATATTTTCTTTTAGAAACTGTGTAACAGCTACCCTCAAAATGCAGTGTGCTGTGGGATATTTATATATACATACATGTAGGTATTTCCACATGTAGCTACAGAACTGCTTGTCAGCTGAAGAAGAATCTGGTCAGATTTGGTACTTTGCCTTCTAGTGACAGGAAGCAGTGAAACTGGGAGGGAAGCTGTCAGTTTGTTTGAGGCTCTGAGTTTCTGGGCACAACATTGCCTTGGCATCTGGCTGAGAAACCTGCCAGGGAACCAGACCTGGAGCAGCAGCATCAATGGAGAGGAAAACTGCAGTTAACCATGGTGGCCAACTTGGGAGGGGAAATTATACTGAGTAAGCAACAACAACCAAACAAACAAAACAACAAAAATGAATAAAGTGGTAATAAAGTGCCCTTGAAATGCCACCCCAGCCCAGCCCTACATACAGGTAACAGAACAAATTGTATGGAAGAGGTGAGCTCTGGGAGCTTCCAGCCCCATCCAGAACTGATTGCAGTCCCTTAAATGGAGCAACAATAACACAGTACAGCTCTCTTATGCTCTTTCTTTTTTTCCCTTTGCATGCTGAGGGGTTACACAGATTAGTCTGATAGCACTGAGAAGCATGCAGAGGACAAGCAGCTGATGGGAAGCTGTCTGCAGGCACCCACTGCCCACAGGCACCAACATTCCCCCTGTTCTGGGGGTGGCAAATCCCTCTTCCCAGCTGTGGGGTTCCCCCCTTGCACTTGGCCCTGCAGATTGGCTCTGAACATGGCACTTTGAGAATCCCAAGTGATGGATGCCTGTGCCTTATCAAGTAATCCTGATGGAGCTATTTCTCTAATGAAAGATCATACAGGGCAATAAAAACCAAGCTCTTGGATATAATGGCACAGCTGAATTGCAAATCACTCCTGAGGATCAGTTGGTTGGAAGGCAAACAAGTAAAACTCAAAGTAAAGCTAAAGCTCCCCAGAAGAAATCACACCGGGTTCAGTAACAAGAGTTCACATCTGGAGCCAGGACATGCTGTTGTTTCACCATTTGCACAGGATGCATTCAGGCTGTGGCATTCAGGCTGTTACAAGGACTGAAGAATAGACACTTGCTTAGAAAAGCAAGAGCAAATGTTTTCAGGGAAAATGCTAAAGTAACTCTGCTTATGGGATGCATTCTTTGCTTAATCAAAACTTTGGGGTTCTGCATTTAAAGCAGGAGTTCAGCCTGGACCATCAGACACTCAGCCATGGCTTATCAGAACTGGCAAACCCACTCAAACTGGCTGTTGGAAACTTCTTAGAAACTGCATTTTGAAGGAATTTCTGGAATGCTTGACCAGAAGCCCTCCTGACTGGGTTGTTATCAATTCCAAGAGTGTTCTCCCTCTCAAAGCATGAAAAAATATGGCCAGCTTGAAACTACAAATGAAGGCTAAAATTTCTCTTTTTTCTTTTGCCTTTTCTTTTTCTCCAAGAAAACTAGAATTTCATTTTGTATTTGAATTCATTTCCCAGCAAGTAGCATTGATATTCTTGAAGGATGATTCAAAAGCATTTTAGATTTTGCATTATTATGTTCTCAGGATTCAAGCCTGATCTTTGGAAGCTTTTATCCAGTTTTATGGTGACTTAGGCTATCTGAAATCATTTTAATTTAAACTATTGTCAAACTGCCTGTAAATAAATGAATACTGCTGAGAAAAACAGGGATTTGAGATCTGTCCCATACCTACTTCAGGCTTGAAATCTTTCTTTGGCAAATGTTTACTGAATTCACTGATATCAGGATTTTACAGGCTTCTTCAGCAAAATTACCCTGGGCCTGTATATATGAGGAAAGTTTTTTGTCTGCTAATGATCTTTTTTGCTGTTTGTTCTGTATAAGCATCTGTAATGAAGACAAAAGAAAATAAACTGGTTCATACAAGTGCTACAGGATCCATCTGAGAGCTTTCTCTGTTGAAGCAACCAGAAAACTGGCAGAAGCAGCTCCATGAGGATTTTATATAAATTGTGGAAATCTTTGGCTGCTAAATTTCTTCCCTCGTGGAGGTGCTATTTAAAGCAGCTTGGGAGCAGAGGGCTCCTTCCAGGCTTCTGGTTCTCTGCCAGACACAACTCAGCTGAATCAGTGCTTTTGGCACACTGTTTAAATAACTGTAAGGAAATTAGCTTGGGTGTTTTTAATGAGAATTTTTTTTTCCTTTTCCTAGAGAAAGGAAACTCAGCATTCTGTGGCAGTGAAGGATTGAGCTATGGAGTTTTCCTATTTCCCTTTTCCTATTTCCTTTGTCCATCTATCTCATTTGATGTGGCTCAGATGGTTTCAATGTTGTTCTGTAAATTCTTCTCCAATAGCATGTAACCAAAAGCAGGAAGGGAGGTCAAGAAGAAAATTAGAGCTAGGGGAATTTACTTGAATTATTGTAAGCATTAGAGGTTTCTTCAGTGTTAAAACTCACGAAATTATATTATTTTAACTCTGTGTCTAATAATGTGGCCTGGACTTTCCTTAGTGTCTTTTTTAGTATAAGGGTATTAGCAGACTGAGGAAATATTTAGAATACGTTTCATTTATGTAATGAAGGGCACTGTTTGACATGGATTAATGCTCATGTAAATATTGTATATCAGCTATTTTTGTAAATATTTCATTGCTCTTTCTACATGCTGTTTTATGCAATTTTTAATGGAACCATCAAAAATGTTTACAAATCTGCTTTTGAAATGGAAACTTTTGAAGTCTTAATTTTCCCATGAAATACTGTTGGCCTTCATTAGAATTCAGGATTTTAAGACTCGGATATAATTCCTCTAATTTACATAGAGCTTAAAGCTAATAAACAAAGTCTTTACTATGTTGTCTCACTGAGGAGACTGGAATTTTTAAAAGTTTTTAATTTTTTTTTTCTTAAATCTGAGTATTTCTGCTTTGCGTAAGGGGTGTGTTGTGGTAGGACTGCATAATGAAAAGTCAATTTGATTATGTACTGCAGAAGGGCAGAACAGTCTGAAAGAGATTGTAGAAGAAGCAATAAAGATTTCACAGACTGCTAAAACCTGGAGCTGACGTTTTACTTCTTACATTCATGGAGGCTGTTTTGGGAATAGTGATCACTGGTACAAAATAGCTGGGAGGTAGGGTTGCACCTCTGGCTCAGCAGATGGAGTGAAAACTTGCAGGAGACAGTACTTGCCACCTAAAGAGATGCAGTTTTTTGTGTAGGGCTTAGCTCCTTTTGGAAAATTATTTTACAAAAATAATAAATTAAAAACAAACAAAAAAACCCAATGAAAGGAAAAAACCCTGGTGTGGTTTTCTCAGCTAAATAACATTTAGCAAAGTATTAATTGCATCAGTTATGCCAGGGTTTGGTCCTGAAAATGGTTAAATTTTGTGGAGTAGTGAATACCTCAGGTTATAGTTACTTCATTAGTAGTTTGGAGCATCTGGCACTTTAGAAGATTAAAGGATATCTCCTTGTTCTAAGCATGAAACATTAAAGGTGAAAGCATGAAAAATACCTCACTTAACCTCCCAATATACCTCAAACTTTCAAGATGATAAATGAGATTTTACTCAGATAATTTTCATTAATTCTGGATCAGGAGATTTTGTTACACTGTTATACTGGGTTTTTTTAATAATTGCAGAAGTATAGGCATAACAAGCACTTTAGGTATCATGAAGACTACCTGATCCTCCCCCAGGAGCATAAAGATAGGGTGAGTCAGAAATTCTCCATCTTTACAGTATTTTCAGTATTATTTGTACAAAATTGATAAAATTATATTTTTACAAATATCATAATGCATTACATAATAACACAGAAAAGTGTTGTTCCTCGTTAGCTGAAAAAGTATGTTCAACATGTAATGTTTGTTATGTTATTTCTGAAAATTTGATTAATTTAAAGAAAAGCACCTGTAGTTTTGAAATGAAGTGAAAACACTTCAGTTTGAAGTTGAGATGAAACATCCCCTGAAAATATTTCTGCCAAAATTATTTGCTGTATTCAAACGAGTGATTTTGATTGCTCTAAATTAGTGCTTTCTAAATATTATTACTATTCATATAATTTTAATAGTTAGTCAGACTATCATTTCCTATAACAAAATACTTTAGAATTCAGAAATACCTTCAAGGAGACTTAAAAATCATACCTATCTCCAGATTCAATTTGTCCTTGCTCTTCATAGAGCTACTTAAACCTCCATCAGCAACACTAAAAGATCTCCACTTAAATTTCTTCATCTGAGTTAGTGCATCTCAGTGATCATGTCACCTCTTGTCTTTCTCCTAAGTTCAGCTTCTAATCCAATAAATGACGTAATTAATTTTATCAGTTTCATGATCAGTTCTAGCCCCTTTCTATCACTCATGCTCTCTTCAGTTGTGGACATCACAACAGGACAGTGTATTCCAGGTCTTGAAAATACAAACATTTACAAATAGAAGTACTACCAACATGTGGAATGATCTCTTTTACTTGACATTCCTCTTGTCTGTAAATATCTAGACTTTAAAATGTACCGTTTTATAGATAATTTTCATTTAGCTGTAGTCCTACAGAAAAAAAATTCTATATTTTTAGCAAGATCTGAGTGGCCAAGAGATGATGTGACTTGGTGTTAATTAGATTTAGTCTTTTCATTCTTCATTGCAACTGTCCCACAGATTTGCTTTAGTTTCACAGTAGAGTTTTTTTGTTGGGAAGTCTGTATCCCATGCTGTGATAATTTGATGTAAATATTAGGGACTGATATGGAGACAAAATAATTAGGCTTTTTTTTTTTTTTAGTTTAGCATTACCTGAAATTAAGATTTTAAATTTTATTTACTTGCAGCCTTTTATTCCTTAATTTTGCACCTAAATGCCTAATCTTAAGATTTCTTTTTAAGCTGAGATGGAAGGAAACCCCTGAGCTCCCAGGGGGAGCCATGAGGCAGAGCAGGGATTGGCAGGTCCCCCATAAGCTTCACCCATGTGGGTGGGAAGGAAAATGCTGGGGAGAGACTTGGGTGTGGGTCCTGGTGTTGCCTTGTGGGCACAAATCAGATTCCTCACCTCCCTACTAAATAAAAAGAAAGAACCAGGTAGTCCCAGAGTCCCACAGGAAGAAATTAATAGCTGCAGGCAATATTCTGATAGGATTTTTCATATTGATGAGTACAAGACAAAAGTACCCCTTTGGGTTTTCATGGGTCTGTGCATGGAATAATGCATTTCTCAAGAAGAGAGGAAAGTTTTAGAGTTTCTTCCCTGAAATCTCTGTTCATCTTCATGAACTTCACCTTTCAGGTTCATTAAACATTAACCTATTACTCTGCTCACACATCTAAGTTGTTCTGAATTTTTCCAGATGTTTTCTTGTACGTGGCTTAGCAGTTAATAGTTTCTCAGTAAGTCTTTAATTGTAGCCAGTGGGGTTTCTCTCTTTATAGCTGCTTCTGTTTCCTTAATAAGAAATATTAAATTAGAGCTTTTTCCATTTGTTTCAATTATTAAAACAGTGTTCCTAAGAAATGGGTTAACTAGCACATGAGGACTTCAGTATTTGCTGTAACCATGCACAAAAGCAACCTTTTTCACAACCAGGATTTTGAAAAGATTAATGTAGAACTTGTTTTCTCCATTAGTATAAACTTGAACTAGTTCCTTCCTACTTTTATGAGGAAAGAAAATCACTTATACAGTAGTTTTCTCATTGAAGCAGTTACCTGTCATCGTCCTTCAGATTACCTCATTTCTTTAAACGTGTAAGAAGGGTATTTTAAACATATGGATAGGGAACCTTTCCTTATTTAAACTAAAGAAAAATAAATTCTGTTGTCTTTTCTTCCTGCTCTGCTCTCAGTACTACTTTTCATGAAAGCCAAACACTATTTATTTTGTATTTTTTTGTATCAGTGTAGCATCATGGCAAAATAAGCAAAGGAGATATTTTAGCAGGAAAAATAATATTTAAAAATGAGTTTTTACACATTGAAATATGGGATCTTATTTATAGTTGATCAGAGTAGCTCAGGGTGAGGGGAAACTGGGGATGGAAATTAATGGATGAATTCCAGAAACCTCACAGAAAATGCCAGCCCTCAGTGATGTGTGATGTATGGCATGCAGCCTGTCAATAATGTTCATCTTCCTGGCTCTGGTGGCTAATTGGTGACTCACAAAAACACCCAGCATAGAATGTCATGTTCAGATTATTTGTGACTTGGTGATTTCAGTAATGACTTGATGATTTCACATTCCTTCTTGACCAGACCCAGGGAACAACGATGTGACCATTTACTGATTGCAGCTGAATACTATCCATTCCCATGCAAATAAAAAGGAGCTTCATTATCTCCTCTAATCAGCTTTCTTGAAAAATGAATAATTGATGCAAGCTCCAATAACCCTGATATTTCACCAAACCAAAAAATATTGTCATCCTACAGTATGCTGTCTTTGTTCTTTGAGGAAGCAGGTAGAGTAAGAGGTTAATCACATCGTAATTCATTGCCAGAAAATATTTTAGCGAGTCCCTTTCATGAGCAGAGTGACACTTAAAAGCAGATTAACAAACCAGAAATTTTAAACAATGAAACAGAGGAATAGTGTAAGAGTCAGGCAGTGTTTTATTCCCCACTACCCAAAACATGAAATTAAGAACTTAATTCAAATTAGTTTAGAAAATGGCTGTTTCCGAGAAAAAGAAATGTAGAATATCTGTGAAGTCTATCAAGTTGTTCTACATATTCAGACTGCAACTTTAGGACCATTGTTTTATCAAATATTTCCCCCACACTACTGTGCAATTTTGCCCTGAATTGCATGAGCAGCAAATATATGTTGTTGTATGCTACCTTACTAGCATCAGTCTTACATATTTAGCTACTGCAAGCTTTCCTACAGAGATTCCACACTAATTTATGCACCAAGATGATATTGTAGGGAAAGAAAGAGGAAGCAAATCACTTTTTTTAGTAGTGAATTGGTAATATGACATTATGTGTAATTTATCTCTCTCTTTCAAATAAACGTATTTCAAGATATAAAAGCTTTACTGATGGCTCTTGCTAAAAGCTTAAAATAATTTCAATTCATCATTCCTCTCTGCCTCAAGATTAGTTTTCTGTTGTATTAATGGTACCCAAAAGGGTCTTCAAAAATAGAGGGGGAAGTAGTTTAGCTTTCCCTGCTCTGGAAGAATGTATGCACAAGTTGACCAATAGAAAACATCATTTAACAGGAGAAACTATAAAAGAATGTGCAATAAAATTTTAAGATTTTATGATGGGCTTAATGCTGAAATAATGAGATGCTGACAATTATGCTGTTCTTCTTATTCAGACCAATTTTATCTACAATTTTTTTATATAATAAAACATAAACCCAAATTTTTTTGTTTTTTTCTTTTCCTTTTTAACAAATGTTAGAAAAGCAAAAGCAAACATCAATACCAGAGAAGAATTTGCTACTATAACCTACTGTAATGCATCACATTGTGTGTGTCACAAATATATGTAAGAACACGCTCATGTAATATCTTGTGTTTTCTCTGTTTGGAAGAAAGAGTCTGGAATCATTCCAACCTAGAAAAAGAGAGAGTTAACAGAAAATAGACCCTATACACACACATTTTGTTTCTTGCTGCAATTAGGAAGTACTTGCCTTTTACCAACTGAGTAGCAAAGGGGTGTGTAAGAGTTGAGCTCTGCTGGAAACCTTATTGCAGTGGGACTGAGAGGGGAACCTCTCATTTACCAACCTGCTCTCTGGAACCAGCACGACCAGAGGAACTTGGAGATATTTTGTTGTAACTAATTATTTGAACAAATAGATGTGGTAAAATTTCATTGTAATTAGCCAAGAAATTATAAAGAGAAAGGGATAGAAAAAAGGCCCAGGCATGTGACTGGTACATACTGGTTGTGTTTAAGGACCTGAGCTAAAAATAGAACATGGTGATTTATTTCCCTGATGACATTAGCTTTGCACAGCAGTGTGAGACTCTTTATGGAGTCACCAAAAACATAAGGCAAGAAAGGAGTCTAAACACATGCTTAAAAATTTAGTGTCTGCTTAAAGTGATTTTCTGAATCAAGGATTTCTGTTGGTGAATGAAAAATTATGCATGAGTTGTTCTTTTGGATTTCTTTCTACTGTATTTTTGACTGTGTTTAAATTGAGATTTATTTATTGTATTTTCTGTCAATTCTGAAGACACAGACTTCAAGTTTGAATAAAGCAGTGGTTCCCTGAATAAACTCCATTAACACAGTAGGGTTTTTATATGTGTTTATATATATTTAAGGAAAACCACATTTTAATATGGTTAATTTTTTGTTCACATCAAAGCTCAAAAACTATCAGCATCAAATCTACAGATCAGGTGTATTTCTTTATTGAACAGTTTCAGGAGAAATGCATTAATATTCTTCATAAAGCAATCATAGGCATGCTTTATGGCTCTTTTATACTGATATCTAATGAATTCCCTGACAAGTTAAACATGGTAGCCTTTAATCATAGGAAACTGCAAGGCAGTTGAGCTGCATAAATTAGGGACAATTAAGTAAAAAACAGAATAAGTTACACACATGCAGCTCATTATTTTTAATTTGAAATTTTATTTATGCTGGAGTCTGTTGCTATCTGATACACCAGGTGCCAGGAAAAAAAAAAAAAAAGGAATGAATAAAATACTGGCTCTGAAGTCAGGGTAGTGCTCTGCAGACAAGCAAGACTGGAGCAAATCTATGGTTTGATATTAACATCAGAGATGAGAAATGCCACATTTCCTTTGGTGATTTGTCCCTAGTGTCTCTTGATGAATGCAGAAGCATGCAGTTAACATGTGATGCTTTTGGAGCATCATTTTCTCTTCCCCATCCCCTCTCACTTTGTGGTCATCTGTTCTGATGGCTCCTCCATACTCCAGGGAACTTCTGGCTGAAAACTCTCTGTAGTCACCTTTCACTCAGATCATACAAATACTTTTGTTTTAGCAAGTCTGAGTCTGTCTATCTGAGCACTGGTGATCCCCTGCTTTAGCGAGATGTTCAATTTTAAGACCATTCTACCCTGAAAAGCAGAGAATATAAAACCAGCAAATTATTACTTGGTAGAACTTGATTCTGCTTGCCTCAGAAGCCTCTCAGCAATGTACCCCCAGGGTCTCACACTATGGCACGAGAACAGAGGCTTCTGCAGAAGGACACAGCAGATATAAATTGAAAGCAAATAGATAAAGAGCTTGATTGAAATTATTCCTGCTGCTTTTTCTCAAAAAATTCTGTACTGTTGGCTGCAGAAATACTGTGTGGGGGAAACTGCATGAGGAGTCTCCATTAGCCAACAAGCACCAAATGTCTCCATGATACCCGTGGTTGCTGGTGAAGTTTCATTCCCTCACACTTAATTGCTTCAGTCTAGATTTTCTCAAAAATTATTTGTGAATACAAGTGGGAGATAATTTGTGACATTTCCAGAGGAAATGGTTGAGGAAATGAGACAAGGGGTGAGAGCTTCAGCAAAGTCCATCAGGTGGAGCTGTGTGGTGGGGAAGGGGAGATGGGAGCAGGGTGGCCAAGGGCTGGTGTCTGCTAGGAAAAAGAGAGAGACTGGAGGAAGCATCTCACTGGCACTCAGTGAGTCTGGGATGACCCTGGTCAGTCATTGGTTTCATTTCTGTGAATGTATTTCTGCAACTTAGGGAAGATATGTCTTGGGTAAAAGACCTCCAGATCTGTTCTCGGAACAACTTCCACCTTGGAAACACAACACGTGCCAGGGACTAGAATTTGCTTTAAAATATTTGTCAGTTTGAACATGGTGCCTGGTAGGAAAATTAAGAGTGACTTAAAGCTGGTGAGATTATTTTTTTCTGTAAGTGATATTAAGAATTGAGATAATCTAAAAAAAAATAATTCATATGTCTCCTTTCAACTCTCATTTAAATAACTTATAGAAACCATACCCTTCCTTTTCTCTAGGGCTCCCTTAGGGACAGCACTTTATAAGAACAAGCACTTTCCATGCCACTAATGTTCCTGATTCCAAAGTTATCAGCTCCTGTATATTTCTGGAAGTGTCTCATACTGTTTGCAGCATTTATCTCATTGCAGAGAATTGTTTTGTCGTTGCATAAGAATTTTTTAGCTCTCAGAGGAAAAAAGAAATAGTATTCAGGATCAATATGAAAATTCAAGACTCAGTATCTTTGAGAAGTGAAGAAAAATCTCAGTGTATTGTATTTTAGTCTTTTTTTTAACCTACCTTTTAAACAATTTTGAAAGTTCTTTTGATTAGAATCACATTTTTGTCAGTTTGACAATATTGAAATGCAGAGGATTTGTCAAAACTGTCATAGTTATATGAACAGTTTCAATTTTCATGCACTATCATGTTAGCTAAAAATAGTTAATTGAAAAATTTCCAGCTGTCTGTAATTTTGATGGTTTTTTCATCAGATCTGAAATTGGATAGAGAAATTACAGCCCAGACAGGCTGTCCCAGCCCCCCGGTGAAGTGCAAGGTTAACATCTCCAGACTTTCAATCTGGGGATTTCATATAAGCAGTAAATCAGTTTGCTGGAGTTTTTTTAATGTTTTAAGATATGAGTTACAAATCCTTTGTTAGCTGAACTCTCTTTTGGGAGCTTTTTCTAACAATAAATCTTAGCATTACTTCAGAGTGTGCCCATAAGAAAAAAAAAATTAAGGACATATTTTCAAAAAATCTCTTTGTATATTTTCCATATTTCCAAATCAAGGAATCCTCCAGTGGAACTGTCTTCTGTGTTGCATGTTGCAAACTGCATTTCCAACCTGAAACTGAGCTGCCATGAATTATTCAGAGCACCAGAAGCAGCAGATGTTATTTGTATTTTTCTCTAATTTTGAAGGATGGAGAATTTGAAGGTCTTTACTGACAACAGAGAGGGAGAGGAGGAGACAGTGGAAATGAATTCCTGCCCAACACCTGAGTTGCTTCAACATCTGCAAGACTGTTTAATTTGGTAATCTAGACTGTAGTCCCTTCTTTTAGCTAAAAGGGCAGCAAATTGGTTGTGTGAAGGTCTGCTTCCTCCGACAGGTAGAGAAATAGTCAGTCCATGCCAAGTGACAGAACAAAATCTGTTTTAAAAATGATCAAAGCCAGGCAGAAAAAATATCTTTATATCCATGAAACAGCTCTAGGGGAAGGGATAGAATTTATAGGTATAGGCGGAGTACTATATTATGAAAAAAATACTCAATTTCTATTATTTTTTTTTCCTCGAAAGTGAAAATGTTTTGGGGTGAGATGATTGGTCTATTCCATATTAATTTTATGTATCTAATGTTCAAGAATTGTCTGGCATCTGCAGATCTGTCTTTTCTCCTTCCCATGCTGCAAATTCAGTATGTCAATTAAAATCATTATAAAAGTGGCATGTTAAAGAGGAGGATGGAAGTTAGCATGATTTTATTTACTATTAGAAAGATGAAGTTTTTCAGATGAAGTACAAGTTGCTTGGGGAGGTTGTGGCTGCCCAGTCCCTGGAAGTGTTCAAGACCAGGTTAGATGAGGCTTTGAGCAGCCTGGTCTAATGGAAGGTGTCCCTACCCATGCAGGAGGATTGAAACTGGGTGGTGCCTTAAGGTCCCTTCCAACCAAAAAATAATAAAAATGACTAAAAAAATCAAATATATGAATTTACTCCGAGGAAGGAAACAAAATTAATGCAAAATTACTGCAGTTCCTCAAGATTATATACGAATTTGGATGCAACATGTTGTAGCCTTAATCCCCCAAGACAGTATTGTATTGATGCTAAAATACAGCACAAAGGAGCATGCACAACTTTTTTATCACTATCACATGGGTAGCTGTATATTTGGGAAGAACTCTGATTTTGTATTTCTACTCAAGCCTTATTTAAGCTATGATTCACTCTCTAATGAAGAGCAGAAAATTTTCTTTGGGTGCAAAGAAATCAATATCGGCAAACAAAATGTTAAAGAGTTCAGCACTTACTCTGTAGCTTAAGCACTGTTTACTCTCCTAGGATAAACCCCAAGGTCTTTTACTCAGGCAAACTCTCTTTGATACCAGTGGTGTTTGTTTGAATGAAGACAGAATTAAGAAGCTCAGGATCTGGGTCATGAGATTTAGCTCACCAACCTGTAAAGATACTTAGCAAGGATTACACAAGCACAGAGCTCACACAAAGATCCAATTTCACTAAAATCAATTTTAGATAGGAAAAGCCTTTTGATAGGAAATTCAATTTATTTTTATTTTTTTCTGGAGACCAAGAAAGAAAATGGCAAGAAAATACAAAGTTAAGATAAATTAACTTGCATAACTTCCAAACTATAAACTGATGTGCAGCTCTGCAAAGAGGAATAGAGGAGGGGTATAGTTTTAAATGAAGAGAGACTCATCTTTTAGGATGCTGTTAGTTTGCACAGTAATACTGGGAAACTAAACAGGGTGTGTGAGTAGATAATAAACCTTGGCACGTTTCTTTAGAAACTATCACAGGATCAAATTCAAAACCAGGCAAGAAGAATCTCTAGTGTAGTCAACTTATGTTTATAAAAAGAGAGAAGAGAATTATAGAAAATGAATTGTCTGTGGCTATTCTCCTCTTTGGAAGGTGGAAATGAGCCCAGTTTGGAATGTTTAGCTCAGCCTGGTACAGAAAGGTCATTTCGAGGCAGAGAGAGCAGGAAACTTGAACTGAAATGCAGTAGACAGTTGGTTTATTTTTATATTTATTTATTTGAATCGATTTGAATACCTGGGAGAGGTTGAGTACCTACCCCACTCTAAACTCTGTGATTTTCACTCCAGGGCTGCTTCTGCTGCTGCAGCTGAGCTGCTGCCCTGAGCCTCAGGAGAGGCAGATCCTCTGCATCCCACTACACAAAGCTCTTGCTATCCCCCCTTGCAGACTGATTTCAATTAGATATAGTCTGGACATCTTCCATAAAGCCTTATTCATAAAGCTCTACTTAATAGGAGACGTAATGGATGGTTTTTCTAAGACAGCCAGGAATGAGTAGAAGTGGAGAGTGATGGGCAGGAGCAGAGGAGCAGAACTGGGGGCACAGAGGTGGCTCCTAGTCCCTGCCTCTTTTTTCGCCCCGGATCTGAACACAGAGTTACCCCATCAGGTGAAAGCTGTCTCCCATTCCCCTGGCAGCCCTCAGCAGAGACAGCTCCCTGTTAATTTGGTAATTAGTCAGTTAATCCAGGCCTCACAGCTAACCCCCAGGGACGATTAATCCAGTTCCCACTAAATGGCAGCTGCTCAGCCCTCACACCTTAACAGTCCATCAGTGCCTTTTCAGTGTGGAGAGTTTTAGTCGAGGTTCTGAATGGTCTGGGATGTTTCCAAGGCATCTCAGTGTGTGAATTCCTATAAATTTATGGCCTCTCTATAATGAATTTCAGCCATTCAGGAAGAGACAAAAGACTCCAGCGAGTGCTTCTGCCACTGTGCTGCTTGAGCTGCTCGGCTGCAATGCTTCAGTAAGTAGTTTTTAAAATATATTGCTGAGGGTTAGATTATTCTTCTGGGAAGTGGAAGCACAAGAGTGCCTTTCCTAAAGGAACACTTTGAAATCGGGGCAGCTTGCTGCTCTTCCCCCTGTTCTGTGTTAGGTGAGTAAGATCCTGGCATTGCTACCCCTCAGCTCATGAGCTTTCTGTATGTCTATGACACTCAGGCCAGTGGGGAGGGATGAGGAGTCCCCTCTAACAACATCCTTCAGTGTCTTAAAAGAAAGAAGTCTGTAGTGCTGGAAGTGAGACCCTGTCTCAGCTTCAGGACAGAGCATCCCAAAGCTTAGACTGAAAATCTTTTCCTATACAAATCCAAGCAGGAGGAGAGCCATTAGCAGGGGAAGGAGTGGGAAAGCTGGAAATCCATTAGTTATCTAAAAGAATGTTATTTTCACTCCTTGTTTCTCGTTGTGCAGAACAGAGTGATTGATCATTGCATCAGGACAGGAACCAGGAGGGTAATGAAGGTAAAATACAAGTTAACATAAAACAGAAGCCACATGGCTACCTAAACACATGAGCCATCTCAACTGCATTTACAGTGACAGCACACAATTGAAAATAATGAGTGCAATAAATTTTCTTATTGTGATATTCTAAGACAAAATTTTAATAGCAATTTTTAATTTTTTTCTCCAGTTTGGTGATTAGGGTTTTTGTAAGCAAAGATGTTAAGTGTCTATTAGCACATGTATGTATCAGCTAGAAATGCAAAGAATAGAAGCAACAGGAAAAAAAGAAAGACTAAAGCATGTGTTTGTTTTTTCATAGAGAAAATACTGGCAAGTGTGAACTGGACATTTCTGCATATTTTGCCTTTAAGCACACGAATAATCTGAATAAATGCAGTTGTACTCACAAGTTAGCCCACTCTTTGCAGTTCCAAAGAAAAAGCATGCTTAAAAACAGATGTTATATCAGAATATGGAAAAACATTTTGTTTAAAATTGTTTATAAATGATTTTTACTTTTTTTTTCCCCTCAAGTTTGTCTTGGAAAACCTTTTTGATCCACATTATATCACTAAGTCTCAGAGCATCTCTGAGCAATTCCACACTTGCCCATCCAGATCATAAAGCTGTAAAGAAAACAGAGACCTTTACCCATAGGATGAAGGAGGGATCAGGTGACTGAAGTGGAAGCAATCAGTGAACATAAAACCAGGAGTTTTCCCTGTCAATATCTAGCACCAACTATAGCTAGAAAAGGAAGTGGAAATAAGCAGTGAAGCCAAATGATAAAATGCTTCTCTGCTTACTTTTAACAGCTTGCTTCCAGTTATCCTTACAGCTTCAGTTAGATTAATTTTTCTGTGTCCCTCAGTCAATATTCCATTTATCGTTCAACAACCAGAGTGATTTCAGTCCTTTATCCTTGATAAAAGAGTAGAAATTATTGATTTAATTGGGAGTGGGGATGCAAACTTGGCTCACTGCCTTCCTGTTAACTCTGTTGCTTACTGGAATTGCTTGAGGAAAAGTCTGTTTGCTGCATTGCTTGTACTCATTTCGTTCCCTTTTCAAGGCTGCCTGAAATTGCTTTCTCCCAAAAGACACAGAACATCATCAAGGAATTCACGATTGAGGTCTCTTTCAGCTGAAATCAGCCTATGCAATTCCCATCATGATTATTTTTCAGAACAGATTTGTGCGTCTGCGTATTGTGAGTAATATGTTGTTGATTACTGAAGCAATCAATTCCAGACAGTGATTTTGTAATTCACTTCAGTGACGTGTTGGAAATACCATATATGAGCTTTTCAGTCTCATTTATAACCCTGAACACCCACTCAGCTGCCTTGCTGAGATTTGTTCTGTCGTCTCCAACTCTATGTTTATCAGCTCTTTAAGCTGAAAAAATAAAATCACACACACAAAGCAGATATTTTTGGAGGAAGAGACTGATGGCTCTCTTTGTACAGAAACATTTTCCTTTCTCCTCAGTCGATTTTATAAATTACTGCCCACACTGAATCAGACTGTTTCTCACGCTATCTAACACTGGTGCTTTCTCAGCCCCTCAGTAGCTATGCTTTGCTTTCCCAGTTTGTTTAGCCCAAGATTTAAGGTGGACAGAGATTGCCACACTTACAAATCCTGAGTTCATTAGTGATGAATTGTCTGGCAGAAGATCCCTGCAGTAGTCACTCTGCTCTCCACCCCCCATTCAGCCTAACTTGGTCTCCAATGGAGAAGAGAGCCCAGGATGTTCAGAGCCTGCTGAACCATGATTATAAGATGGATGAAGAAAGTGGTTCCTGAGAGGCCTCATTACAGGCATTTCTAGGGCTAATGTACTGCTTCAGAGGGTGGAAAAAGGCATCTTTACTACAACTTACCCAAAACAAAGTGGATCATTTCTATATGGACCTGTCTTTCATTTCCCTTGTAATACTAGCAGAGTAAGACTTGCTAATTGGTACACAATGCAGTTTATTATACCTTTCTGTTATGTTGTCATTATTTTTACCATCAATAGGAACCTATCTTAACACTGAGGCATAACTGTCTCCAATTAACTGATGAAAAATGGTATCTGTGTAAATGTGCAGTGTAAAATTGTCCTCATCTATCTGAACACAGTATTTTTCCTTGGTAACTTTCTCTTACAGACAAACTAAAACTGAGAGGTGAAATGAATTTTAAAAAAGAAATGAAACAGCAACACTCTTTTTTCACAAGGCAGATAGATGGTTTTGTGTAGCTTCTATTTCAGTAGGAGTGGGAAAGACAGATGCTACCTCTCCTGTTACCTGCAAAATAATATGACTACATTGCAGGAAAAAAATTCCAACAGGATAAAAACATCTAAAAGTAAAATGAAGCATAGTCATGGTGTTTTCTGAAACTTTTTCCAAAGCCAGGAAGACTTTTAAAAGCAGTATCTGACAATTTAAGTTTATCTACATTCATAGAGGTGTGTATCCATATTTATATGAAATACATATTTATCTATTTATAATATATTGCTATCATAAAGCTGGTAAATGTTTCTTGTCAGTGGCTCTAATTAGCCTAGTTTGATGTTTGCATAAGGCCCAAATAGTAGTTGGATTTAGGGGCTGAGTACTTGAAGGATTTCAATCAAAGTACATATAAATTGTTAGGAGAACATGTGGAACAGAAAGAGATGAAGAGGCTGAAAAGGAGGAAATTCAAATTCCTTCCTGCAGCTGCTCTTGCTGAGGAAATAATGAGTCCCTTTGATCCATGATACAAAAGAAACAGTGGTGAGCATCAAGCTTTGTGCAGATCCCAACCAGCTGTAGGTGTGAGGGCTGCCACATGGAGGTGCCACCACAGGACCTGGCAGGATCCAGCAGCACAAATCACCTTGCAAGGTGACTGTCAGAGCTTTGGGGTTTGAGCTTGAAATTGCAAGTTCCTGTATTTTCAGCTTTTTCAGCCATAGGGAGCAGTGCAGTGGGGCCTTTCAGGATTGTGATATGGAACTTGTATGACACGTGATCTTCTGTGAGTATGTAAAACCAAATACCAGAAGGCATTTAAACAAATTTTTCTCCTGTTCACTTTCACCCTGTCCAAACTCAGGATTTAAATGACCTTAATTCTTGAGAATATTTTTTTTTTTTTGGACTTCTTATATATTTACAAACAAAATGGCCTGAAGAGAATCCATGTTTATTTGCAGCTACGATACCATCTGCTTATGTGTGAAAAAATTGCCTAGTCATATGAATTCATGGTTAAAATTATAAATTTAATTATCAGAAAGCAAAAGACCAATTCACATTGCTGGAAACAAATTTCAAAAACTAACTAATTTAGTTAAAACTAAAACAAATTTCAGCAGAACTCAATATTTGATTTTATGCCACTTCCTGAAAGGTCAATAGACACTGTGATTTTTCCATTTGGAGTAAAACTGTTGAGATGCTGCATTTGTGAAGCACAGCAAAATGTAGCATATCACACTCTCTGCTGTGGCTGTTAATATACATTGGAAAGTTTCCTGTAATTTCATCATTCGACTTGTGTCCTTTATTGGTGGTTCCTACATTGCCATATAATTTAAGATTATCCAAACTCATTTTCTTAAATTCTGGGGTTTTTTTTTTTCCCTTTCTTCCATTAAGAGGGTGTGTGCTGCACATGGTCCAATACTGTGGATGGTCTGAGTTGATTAGAATCCTTTTTCTAGTTATTCTGTCACATGAAACATATCACTTATACTATTCCCATCATAGAGACAGTTTTCATAGAGAGACATAATGCTAGGATGACAAATAATTTCTCTATGAGAAAATTAAAAAATGTTGCTTCAAACTTAACAGATGTTCTTCTCTGATTGGTCTCCACATCACTCTGAAGTTGAACATTTGCTTTTTTTTGCTGTATGAAAATGTCTTTATAGTTTTAATGAATTTTCCAGCCACCACTTCCTCAAATTCCTCAGACTTTATTCTCCAATTTCTGAAATTGGTGCTGCCATGTCCCGACAGAGCCCTCACTCTTACATAACACAACAGCAATGTGTAACTCTTTTGTTCCCTGAATGTATGGTCCAGCTATTCAGCAATGCATATCTTTACCTTGCTTCATGCTGAGATCTGTTCTAGTTTAAGGGCGTTTTTCTATCTAAAGAAAAACTGTTCTTTTGTCAAGCTGCAGTATTTTTAGGTGCTTTCTCCTCTGACTTAGTCACTGACATGCTCTAAGATTTCTCTATCATTTCAGTCCAGGCCATCTCAGATGAGACACTAATGCTTCTCAAAGGCACTGAAAAGCATTGTTTTGGTTTTCTCAACAAAAGGAGACCTGGCATCATTGTAGAGTTCCACCAGGGAGACAGCTGATAGATTCAAAACCACTCACTAATAAGATGTTTTTTTCATAAGTCATGGTTTGAATTCACTGATGGGGGGAAATATTGTAATTAAAACTGATGGAACTGAAGGCACAGGCAGAACCATGGAGCCCCAATTAAATATCTTAGAGCACCTGTACCTAACACTAGGGGGATTTCTGGCTTTCATTTCCTGCCATTCAAAATTTCAACTGCTGACATCACAGGTTCAAATAAATGGTTTATTATTTGGATGCTGATTTCCACCAGTTTCTAGAGGTCAGGCAGCATTACATCTAATTGGAATTATGTGTAATTACTGGAAATAAATGCACTGTTCATTCTCTGTCCCTCAAATTTCCACAATACGTTTCATGTCTTTTCCCCTTTGCTCAACTTAAAACTATTTGAAAATATCAAATATTTGAGCATAACATATTTTCAGGAAAAGGAAAGTAAGATAACCTCTCTATCTTTTTGCTGGCACTACTTGCTAATCCAAAAGGCCTTCTGTAGCCATTTTCAACATTTCTGTAGATTTTCAACTTGTGGATATTTCTCCCTTTCTCTTTTTGCTGGGGTATTCTCATATTTTATTACAGTCCTGACACCTACCTTGCAAATCACTCAGAGTCTGATATATCCTTTGTTCAGTATTTCAGCTCTAACTGATCAACATAACCACTTACTTCTGAGTGTCTTCTGTGTTCCTTTGTAGACAAACTGAAGGATTTTCTCCAAAAGTTGGATTATGCTCTTAATCTTTAGCAAAAGTTCTAATTTATCTTTAAGTAATGGTGAGCCCATGATCTCTCCCTGTATCACACCTGTTTAATTTAAGATCAATACTGGCATGTCTAATGTTTAATACATACTTATCACCTGATTTGAATTTGCTACCTGAAATATATTTAGTGTTTAATTTCTGAGTTTTTCCTTCCATGATGATATCAATGGTATGGTTCACATTTTAATTGCTCTTGAGAAAAAAATTATTTTCCAAATTTCTATTTTAATTTTCTAAATTTAATAATGTAAAGGTCCCTTAAACATAAAGAATCTTCAGGTTTTGGCCTTGTGAGAAGTTGCTGAGTTTTCCAGGAGATCTATAGCCTGAATGTAAAATGGGTCAGTTGTTTCCTTCATGCATATTTGCCACTTGTTAAACTAGACTGTAACTAAGTCCTTTTCTTCTTAGTTTTGTCAAACCGTATTAAGGGGGTTCTAATAGCATAAATAATCATTTATTGGGCCAGCTATTCAAATGAATGTGGCCATGCATATAATTAGGCATATAAAGAATCAGGATAGCCTGCCTCATTGGGCTTATAAAGTTATTTGCACCTCAAATGTCTTGCAGAAAGGGAAGCAATCTGAGGTAGGTCCTAAAGACATCAGCAGGAGTCTCAGATTGTGTATCAAACCTTCTAGTTTTGGACTGTCAGTGGAAAACATCACAGGTTACTTAGCACTATCTCTTGAATCAATGTACGTATGCTTAGAATAAACATTACTTTAGATACACACACTCTAGATTGGTAGACTCAGAAGGGTTAAAACAGGCAAGTACATCAAAATTTACTTTGCCATTAGAGTGCTTTGGTTGTTTACTAAAGAAATGAAAAAAAGTCGTTTTCCCCCTCTAGAATACTTGAGCACTTATACCAAGTGAAGTTGAAATTTGGTCTAATCATCAGCAAAATTGCCTGTTTTCCCCTTTTGAAAGGACTATTCAGTTTCTGGGAGAGATTTAGTAATAATGGAGCTCATATTAAAGAGCTCCGTTTAAAGGCTGCATCTTTCAAAAATAAACTTTACACTGAATTTGCAGCAGAAACTTATTTCATTCAGGGTCAATCCTATATTTTGCTGGGTTTGCACAAGAATGAAAGCAAGCAAATAATATACTGCAGAGCCCTAAAGAAACTCCCTAGCTAGCTCCTTTTCCTATCACCTTTCCCAGCTTTCCAGTGCCTCTATAAACTTGCACCTCTATTTTGCACAGAATTGAATGGCTTCATAAGTCTTTTAGACTCTGACTGTATATTTGAGCAAAATTTCCCATCACAGTTGCAGCGTCAATGATCAGACTATAATTGGTTGTGATCTTACGCTCCCAGTAATTGTGTCTTCTCTAGCTTGAAGGATGGATAAAACTTCTTATAAGCTATGAAGGACTCGGACTTCAAGTCAGACTTTCAAACTGAAAAATATGAAAAAGGAGAGGAAGCAGAATATGCTCAGCAGGAGCAATATTGCCTCGAAGAGAAATTCTTAATACTTTCAGTTTAAGTGAAGGACTCAGGCTTTATGGCACAGACATTTGCTTTAGATGGGGTGGAAGGATTTCTTTTCCCAGATGGCAGAAGACAGTTAGACACTTTCTGTGATCTTTTCTGCTACACTCATTCTTTCCAAGAGGATTCATGCAACAGGGAGAAAATTGTTCTGTCCTCAGCCACTTCTCAGTCTCTGTCCATGTCTCAAATTTGCTGGGCAGCATGCACTCTAAGAGGTGTGCACCTCTTCATCTCAGCTTCACTCTGTGATTCTTTTTAATCTGTCATCTTCCAGAAGAGAATGAATCCTTGCTTTTCACTTCATAGAATTTCTTTTTGTTCCTGTTTTGCAGAGTTACTCTTTTCTTTCTTTCATGAATGTGAGGGTACAACTGGATCCTAAAGTGCATCTAGACAGTCCCAGGAAATACAAACAAACAAGCACTATAATAAACTTCAAAATGCAGTTTGATCTGCAGGAAAGAAAAGGAAATAAAGTAGTCCTAGTAATTTCTGTATCAAACCAACAGCTCACTGCTTACCCGCTGTGAGCAAACACCTATACCAATATCCTCTGTTTGCATAATAAAGTGCCTAGTGAAATTAATTTACTGTTGCTTACCTAACATCACACATTTCCTGACTTAGATGTTTCACAGTAGGACTGAGCTCCTGTTTCCTTTGGCAGGGATGTTCTCTATGAAGAGCAGCACAGGGCTTAACAGACTCATTAACTGTTTATTACAGCTGCTGGCATTTTGATCAACATATAAATGCTGGGTTCTGTGGTAATTACAAATGCAGGAGCCTTTAGTTTTGTGTAAAATAATGTGGAGTCCAGGCACGTAATCATTTGCAGGGTCTTTGGGTATTACCCTTGCTTCTAGCTGTCTTTCCATCAAGTACCATGTTCAGAAAGCTCAAGAAGACATCACACATGAGCATCAAACTTTTTATCCTTATATTTTTGGAGTGGTCAACAGCTGATGTGGGTTCTGCTATGTGACACCTTTTGTTGCCAATTTGCTTTTCTTTGAAATTCAAAGCGTTTATCTACACTAAACTGCTCACTATTTTTTACTTTCAGTACTGGAGACTGCCCAGAACTATTTCAGTACAGGATTTTGAAATCATTGCCTTGCTGTTTCCATTAATGCTATCAGCTTTTCTGTCCCTGAGAGTAATACAAACAAAATTAACATTTCTCACTAAGCATGGCCACCAATTCTTGCTGGGAGCAGTGCTGGGCATCCTGATGAAGCAGTGTTTTCCTTTGGTGCAAACAGAATTTGATTATTTCAGGATCTGAATACCTTGTTGGATTTATAACAATTTTAATGAGGTTTAAAAGGCATTTCTTAACTAACATGCCTGTCAAAAAACCCAAAGAACATTTCAATAAAGAACATATCAGCAAGCCAGTGTCTTCAGCTGTTCCACTAACTGAAAGTATATCAGTGCTTTCTTGTTTCATGGTCAGAATTCAGTTACTTAGGCCCCATTTTGTTTCTAAAGTGTCCAGATCAAGCTAAATGGCTTCACATTGTTTGACATCTTTCCAATTTTCTGCTGTAGAGGAATGGATAGAATGTATGCCTTGCCAAGTGCAAGAAATGGTACAATCAAGTGTTAAATTTCAGTCTCCAGTTTCAATCTGTTTCACATCTTGTCGTTTAATTTATAGTCTCTGTATCTGTGGGAATAGGTGGTTAAGCAGCCTTTATTATAAGGCTTTATGCTGACAATAATGCTAGCAGTCCAAAATAATATAATTCTCAAAAAAAATAATTCTCTAAAAAAGAAGCTTGATGCTATGTCTGAAATCAGAGACAACAGGGACTCTGTCCCAGTACTCAGTGAAGGAAGGAGGCAGCAAGGAAATTTAGGCATTAAATGTTGCTTTAAGGCACTGAGAAGGCAGCAAGTCTTCGAGTATTTTGGTTATTTTTCATGCTATTAGGGGAGTACAATAAAAGGAGAAAGTTTGGTTCATTTTCTTTATGCAAACACCAGTAAGATTCAGAATATTTTGTGATGGATAGCTCTGTGAGGTGTGATATTTGGACTTACAGACTCTCTTTGATTTATGTTTTTTCTCTCAATCCATTCTTTAATGAGGAAAGATTTTTGTTTGAGGCATATCACCTGCTGTGCTTTTGTTAAATGGATGTCCAAAATAGCCATCTGATTCTTGCCTACTCAACAACCTAAATCATCACCTCTTCAGTTTGGGCTTTTGATAGACCAGGACCAAAGGATTTAAATAAACCCCTCTATCTCCTGCTGCCTCAGGCACCCTTCCTGCCCCCTCCAGGTACTTCTTGCATGTCACTGCCACATCATCTGAGTCTACTGGTTTGTAGCAGATCAAGCACTTGGCTACGCTGGAGTTCACAGGAGGATTTTTGTACCTCTTCCCCTGTCTTTATTCATCTCACTATACTCCTTCACTGAGCATTTTTCCACACTGTCCTAGTTGAACCCCAAGAGAAATCAAAAAGGCTCAGACAGCCGAGCCAGAGGTGAACTGGAAGAGGAAATCCTCCCAACTGGAGGCTTGAAAGAGCCATAGCATATCTTAGACTGGCTACTTCTGTCACTTTTTCACTATTCAAGGGCCTTGTCAAAGGCTGACTTCTTTCAGATGAAATGTTCAATGCTGCTATAAAGATGATTGAGGTTTCAGTACAAGTTTCAAGTTTCACAATTTTTACTGTATATTAGGAAGAGAGAAAGTGCACTTTTTGCCCTCATGAAGAGGGAGATGTTTTGAGTCCAGGGATGCTAGGTTTGCCTTTACTCATGCCTATTATATGGGCCTAAGTGTATATTTGTCTAATTACTCTAACCAAGTTAATTCTCCTGTTTGTTTCTCCTTCAGTAATTTTTTTAAATTTAGGCACGACATTTGGCAAGAAACTAAAGGTTTTGATTTTCTGACTGAGATCTGCACGTGGGATTCCCATTAATGTCAGCCAGAGTTGTGCACACAGAGCAAGGCAGTGTGACTGACCTTTCAGAGAGAAAGAGACTTAGATGATAAGAGAGGGGGGTGGGGAAGAAAAAAAAAAACAAAAACAAACCTTATCTGCAGGAAAGAGCAAAGAAATGAATCAAAAGGAAAACTAGGATGCTGCTAGAGGAAGATTTTTTATAAAGAATAAAAGCAAAGCTATGGAGCTATGGAATAGAAAATGTAGATCACAGTGCTGCATAAAAAAAGGTGGAATCTAATTCAGACACAAGTTGAGACAAGATAGGAGTGAATTTTCATAAAGAAAAGCAGTTGCTATAGAAAGGACATTTAGCTGATCTCAGGAAACTATTTAAGGTTTTTAAATGAGTTCAATAGGAAGAGAAGTATCAAAGTCCTTGGAGTAGCGTGTAGACATTAATGAGTAATGACAGTTATTGCAAAGACTCTGAGCCATCTTCTTTTATGTAAGTTACCAGAAGTTTTAGTAATGGTTTCAAGTTTTAGTAATGGGTTTAACAGAGAGATGAATGTACTCAGTGTTTTATCTTCAAGGAAAAAGGCAGACAGATTAGCTAGCTGGTTACTCTGTGTGAAATGGTAAGATCTTTCCTATAGGCATCTTGAATTACTGTTTTTCATACTTCGTTAAATTGTCTAGCATGTACTTGTGTATTTTCTTTCAAGATTCTGCTAAAGCATTGAATCCGAGTAACACAGGCAGAAATTGCAGATTCTGATTATTATAATTATTTTATGCTTCTGTAATCCATAAGGATTCTTTTTCTATCAGGAATGTTGTTTTGTGGCATCCTCACTTTCCACCTTCAGGAGGGGAGGAAAGGAACCATTTTTCACTTGTAAGCACTGACTGAATTAATCATCTTTGTCTCTCAGACCATCTCAAACAATTCTTGCTGCTAGAGAGCCAATCTGCTACACCTTCCATACTCTTAGACATAAAATTATTTAATGCTACACTTTATAATATAAGGAACTAAAGAAATAGATGCATTCATGTAATTTTCTTCTGACCTTCTCAGATTCTTGCCTTCTGAGGTGCTGGTTCACCCATCTAACATAGCCACATCTTGCTCTGTGTGGCATCTCCAGCATGTCACATGCTCAAAGCCCCTCCCCAGGCTAACTCAGCATCTTTGGATCTTTGATTCTAGTCATTAACTAGAATGTCCAAATGACAAATCTTAGTCATTAGTTTCGGATTGGCACAGAGGACTCTGTGCAAACCTGTATGAAACTTTTATATTTTAAAAGCCTCTGTTTTTAATTAAATATTTATCAGATTTGCTACTTTACAGCTTCATGGCTTGCTCTATCTTCTTAACTTCATATGACAATAGATAACAGCAGTATGAAATGCCACACCATTAAGAATATTGCAAGGATGCAAGAGATCTTTATTTTCAAGTGCAGCTGTTTCCTTATTGATGTCAAAGCTTTCTTAACTGTTCACAGACTTTGCAGAGATACTAGTGAGGTGGTTTTTCCTCTTACTGACTTTTAGTTTTTCCAGCTTATTTTTGTCCCATGCCTAGCCTCCTACTATCTTGGCCTTTTGTCCTGTAATATTTGCAATTTTCTATAGAGTTATCCCTTCCCTTCCCCTGATAACTTCAGGTATTTGAGGGCCTAAATGAAGTCAACTGAAAGTAGAATTAACATTAGAAAAGGATTGGTGGAACTGCAGGTATCCTGGAAGCATATGCTGCTGAGTGCATTTTCTCAGGCAATAGCTGGTAAATCAACATATCCCAGGATATGAGGAAGTCAAGAATGTGTTTGGAGACATTTTTCTGGTGCACATTGAGTAACCAGGTTATACATTAGCTTGTGGCTTCCTAACATTGCTGTTGTGGTCAAAGTTTGTGCTTCATACTAATTAATCTTTCACTGCCCAATTAAAATGAAAAACAGTGAGGTAGCCATCTCTACTGCTTTTCATTAAACATGTGCATCAGTAATAACATACAACGCTGTTCTTCATGAAAAAACATGCTTTTTATTCATGGTAAATAAGATTGGCACTATGTGTTGTTACAACCAAACCACACCAAAGTGAACTGTAAACCATGCCCTTCTAGGCATGCCTCATTTCAGAGCAAAATCACATTGAAAATTCAAATTCTGAAATAATTCTGGGAAGGGAAGCTGTATATTTTTATTGCCAATTGAAATGGGTAAAAGTAGATCACATCAATCTTTGATTTTCTTTAATAATTCATGAAATTCCATGAACTGGCAGGTAATTGGTTCTTACAGATGGGCCTCTGAGCATTTTTTCGAGTATTCAGGAGTTCTGTGGATTTATGCCTCTGCACATAACAGTTAGTGCCTTTAAACAGCTACATTAAAAAATTTCCACTTACATACAAATGGCCTTTTAAACAGCACCTGTGATTGATTTGCAGTAGGTAAAATAACATCCCCTTACTTCCTGGTATTTAATTTACCTGACAGAACCATCTCTCCCAGGTTTTCTCTGGGGATTTTGAGCAAGCTATTCTCAGGACTATTGTGTATCAAATTATCATCAGTTGTAATGAAATAGCGAATCAGAGGTGCTGAGTGGATAACTGTGAATTTGGTCATTTGTAGCTGACCTGAAAACTTGTCAGTCATTCTCATACATATCTCTGCCTTAGTTTTGGTGATCTGGTCTGCTCTTCCTTGTTCTTCATTTTTGAAGGAAAAGTGATAGTAGCAATCAGAGAAAACAACAAGAGAAACAAAGAATTGGAGAGAAAAAAAAACAAAACTAGTATTAAGATCAAGATTTATAAAATACCCTGGAGAAATCTTGAAAGAAATGTCATTAAAATGACCTTTTCCCCTTGAAAAATTATTTTTCAGTGAAGCACAACCCATTGAAATAGTTCTATTATAGAAGAGTCTTCATGATAAATCCTGTCTTACAGGTTCATTGATTTAATCAAAAAGACCATCGTAATAAAAATGCTAATTCTTCATTTGGGTAAGGCAAGGCACAGAGGCCTCGAGTTAAACACTCAAGCTGGCAGGCACCGTGACCCAAAAGTTCTGCATTGGACCTCACTGCCACAACCAAGATCTATATGCCACAATAATGTATGTGCTGTCCTGTCCTGTCCCTCTCCTGTGCAGCTGGTTAGGAGAGTGCTGGGGCTGGGCCAGCAGAAGTGAGGCTGGAGATGCACTTTGTGAGTTGATCTTTGTGCAAAGGCTGGGGTGGGGAAATGTACCTGCATTTCACATCTAATATTCTTCACAGCCTTGGCTCTAGAATGTATGTATTGACAACAGTGTCAAGAACTGTACATATCACAGAGGGCACGACAGAGGAACTGAGGACACATTTGCAGTTCCGTGTATTGCCGAAATTTTCTTGGAGGAGAACAACTTGCAGTCACAAAATGTATTGCTGGAAAATAAACCAGAGGCACAATCAAAGCACCTGTACTAGCAGCTACATGTGTAGTGTTTTCAGTGAGAGAACTTTTCCTCTTGGAAATTTGACCCCAGCTGTAGCTCCTAATCAGCATCAATCTCAAGAAGTGTGCCTAGGGCACATGACGGCTTTCCTTGATGAGAAACCAGCAACAGATTTATTCATTTGCAAATGAGCTATTAGATTATACCTTCTTGTCTGTATATGCATTTCCATAAAAAGGAGCTTAAAAGGATGTGTAAATTTGTGCACTATTGAGTAGGTCTGAGCAGCATAAATCAGCTTGCTTGAGCTCATGGGGGAGGAATGATACATGGTTGTGAAATTGTGAAGGAAAAGTCATGTCTGTAAAAATGGATTGATTTGCATGCAGATTTACTCATTGGACAGATACTTCCACCTGCATCAGTCAGTAAAGCTATAAATCCCATACTAATTATTCATTCGTAATCATTTTAGATTTCTAATGTAGACCCAAACCAGTCAAAATCTTACCAGTCCCCACCTGCAGATTGAGGTTAAAACTTGTAACCTGCGCTCATTCTGAAAAAGTCAGTCTGAAATGACATGGTAACACAGAGAGTTCTAGATGCAGATTTGTATAGACATTTCTTCAGCAGAACTAAGCTGGTTTGAATCTTGAGAGACTCTTTCAGGGCTGGTGGGGAATTTGTTTTTTACAGGACTAGGGTATTTTACCCTGGTTGGTATACTGCATTTAATATCCAGTTCTGCAAACATGGAACCATATGACTTTGAAATCAGTGGATGTACCCACACAAATAAAATTGCTGTCTGATTGTACTGCTAGTAGGATCAGATTCCTAATTAACGAATGTGGTCTTGGTGTTTAGTAAATTAAGATAGAACAGAAGATTGCTGTTGCTACTATTATGTCAGGGAGTTTTGCAATTAGTGTTCAAATTTTCATTTTAGTACTTCGTTCAGCTCCTCCTTCCCATGCTAACAATTAAGTTTCCCAGCCACAAAACATCCATTACATTGTGGATGCTGTCTGCAGCATTGACAAACAGCCCCATCAGCTACTGTATAAGCTTTTATTTCACCTTCATTTACTCATATAGTCTTCACTGTTGAATACTGATGCAGGCAAAGTAGAAAAACAGTCCTCATCAACATTTCACACATAGTATAAACAAAACTGATGAAAACTGACTTATCCATACCCACTTAAAGGATTAGTGTTGTACAACCATTCTTAATTACCTTTTAATCTTCTTTGAGTTCCTTCTCAATGTGGCTGTATCTAATGTCTTCCATCCTGTAATACAAACTCTTGCTTTGCTGCTGAAAATTAGATACCTCATCAGCAATGAACTTGTCAATCAAAGCGGGATGACAAATCTGTGCCTTGCTATACACAGTAGAAGTCAAAGAGCTTCTCTTAGCTCAGAGCTGCTACACAACTCTTATTAACTATTAATGCTTCTCACATTCCCACATTCTTTACTGCGTTTCCAGCAGGACCTTGTTGTTGTGCCTTCACTAATCACAATGTGGATATAAGCCCTGAAGATATCTGCCAAACTCTGGTACATTCAGAAGTCCCCATTCTTGCCCCACGTGCCTCTTTCCTTGTTTCCTTCTTCCACAGCTTTCCCACTGTTACAGGCATAAAGCTCCCTTTATCTGTGCTTGGATCAAGGACTGATTTCTTGCCAAATCCAGGGAGGAAATGCAGAGGAAAAATATTCTGAATTTGATGGCCAGACACTCTCCTCTTCTTGTGACTGACCTGAAAGTTGGACCCTGGTTTCCATGTCCTTTAAAAGAGCACGCTGGTAGTAGACTGTCCTGTGCTGGGCTTTCTCTTCTTTTTGAATTCACAGAGGAGCTTAGAAGGGATTTGGTGTTATTCTAAGATGAAAGAAGACTTTTTTCTTCCTGTACAAAAAGGAATTTTTTTTTTATTGCAGGACTCAATATAGGTCTGATGTGAAAAGGAATGTCAGTGGGATGAGAGCTTCTTTCCAACATGTGGCTGAGCATATGAGCCACAAAGAGCAGTGCTAATGGGATGGGGAAGTCCCCCTCTTCTCAAATCCTTCCCATTCTGTTCTAATTGTGCACTACCAAACCTCTCAAGACATGGACAGATTATTACAACGTCAAGGCAAAAATTCATAGTAGAAAGTACAAAATTGCCCAATTCTATAAACCAAGCTTTCAAAGTATAACGACTTTCACCAAGTGAGAAGCTGCTAATGTGACAGAAACAGTAAATTATAGGCCTGTAGTATTATGCTTGCATTTAACTGAAGTATATCAGAACTGCAAAAGATAAAACTTGAAATCCACTCTAGCAGTGCAGAGCATAGATACTATTAATAGCATTAAAGGAATACAAATGTAGGAATACAAATGTATTTACACAAATGCTACAAATATTACTAGGCATGTATAGAATATGCTGCTTTTTGCACAGAGATTGAAATTATTAAGCATGACCTTTTTCTGACTTGCCTTTCATCCTCATAAATTCAGAATGTTTGCAAAACAGGCTCAGCAGGATTTGGGTTTGATTTTTTTTACATCAAACACAACAAAAGTTTCAATAATTTTTTTAGTCCTAGTAGTTTCTTAAATAACAAATATTGCAACAAGCTGCATCCTCACTGAGTTGTGGTAATATTAAGAAGGTTAGCATCTAGATTTATTTACAAGCCTACATCCATCCTTGCATTAGCTTTTCCATCAGATAATTTGGGTTTAGTCAATAGTGATGCTTAGAATGAAACTAGGGAAAACAGAATGAATGGATGGTATTAATTGCACTGCATTCAGAATGCACACAGCAAGGGCAAAACCACTCTTAAGTGGTTGATTTTTAGCTTCTAGTTTCTCTTGGTCCAATATATGAGCAGGTATGATGATGAGAAATCCTCCATCCTGCTAGGCTCTTATTTTCTATTCAGTAGAGGCCAATGATAATATTTCACAGAGAGATGCAACAGCTCCACTAAGGAAAATTACCTGTTCCTTTGGAGAGTATTTTCCTTCCCCCTGGCAACTAGATACTAAAAATATTCCTTTCAAATATTCTGAATTACAGTTTGGGTCTCACAGATCTCTGCCATTGGTCATGCCAAACCCACCATCTAAGGCTTCTGTTCTACCACAGTGTTACTAGATTTCAGAGGTGTGACTTTGGAGGCCTGTGAAATACTTCAGAAGAGCAAACTTCCTCAAAGACATCTTCTTGCACAAAGCCAAATCTTATCCATTTAAGAATGTCCAAGTTATGCAGTTTCATTAGAGTTTCAAAGTATAGCTTTGGTAGATAGTGACTAAAACATACACCAAACAGCATAATGGGGGAAATCAATTATAACAGTAAGCATAAAGAAATTAATATTGGAGCTTTGAACACAGAAATAGTTGTGAAAAGCCTCCAGTGATTTCAGCACTAAATAAATCAACACTTTGACAAGGTATCAATGGCCAGGGGATCATTGTCCTGACATTTTATTCATATGGAGTTTTTGAAAGACTCAAAAAAGCACATTGAGTTAAAATGTTTGTCAATTCAAATGTGAACTTCAACCTTGGTAAAATTTTCCCAATAGATTTTATTAATTGGCTGATTTTCAACTCAGGCAACTGTTCCAGTTTTTGTATTAATTATTGTGAGCAGTAACTTTTTGTTGCCTGTCTTGTTTTGAGTATTTCTTGCTACTGCTTTGTCCCATGGGACTTCTGTGAGGAGGCAGAGAGGGACAAAATCAGATTAATAAGAGGTCACATGAACCTTTCAGCACTTCATGAAAGACTGACAAACCTGTCAGCCCATGGAGAGCTTTCTGTTGAGATAATGATATTAAGTTGCAATAAAAGGCAGCAAAAATACATTTTCTGAGGTTTTTTAAGCAGATACAAAGGTAATTATGGATAATATGGGTGCCGTTCCTATGTGCTAAGACTTTTATTTCCTCCTAGATTATTTCTTTTTCAAGCCTGTGTCATTATTACAGAATGGTATCTTAGGTTAAAATCACCTTATGAAGAGTGCTAAAAATAATTTTACTAAAGTTGGGAAATGCCAGCATAAAAATGCCATGAGATTCTCACTCTGGTCTTTCTCCCTCTTCAGAAAAATGCTGCAGTACAGGAGTGTGTACTGCTTTTGTCAGAGGGTGCTTGCTTCTTTCCATATCTGGATTGAAAAACCATGTTCAAGCCTATTTATTATACAGGTTCTGAAGCAAAGGAATCTGTTTTCCAGTGGAACTCCTGTTACACTTGCCCTGAAGTTCTCAAGTGTAACAGGAAGTAAAAAGAGGCAGGTAGAAGGAAAAAGCAAAGTTGCAGGTTGTTTCAGTTCAGCTGCACTGGTATCTGGCTGTGCCCCATCTCCTGCTGCAGACCCCCTGCCTGGACCAGCTCATTGTGCTCTTCAGCTTCTCCATCCCTGGCCTGATTTGCTGGACCTTAACTCCCAGAAATTCTGCTGTTTCACTCCTGTTATGGCAATCAAAGTGTTCACTGAAGTAAGGACAATACCATGCCTTGTGGGCTCAGACAAGGCTACTTATACAAACAGCCTAATTTTAATTTTACCCCACTGGGTTTTGCTATATGGATGCTCTTCTGCCAGCAGGGGTTCTAGGAGCATTATACACTCTGAAAACTGGTACACTAGTATTAAAACTATTTTCATTATTCTTTTTAACATTTGCTCAGAGGGGAAAAAAAGTTTGGTTTTTGAGGTGGGTTTTTTTTATTTTAGTTGGTGTTTTGGTTTGGTTTTTTCTTAAAAAAAAAAAAACAAAAACAGTAAACATAGATGATGTGAAATTTCTGTTTTCCCACGTAAGCTTTGCCATCCTAGCTCATCCAAAGCCAGGCTCCGGGGGTGGGTAACACATGCTGCTTAAGCTGTAGCTGGGAGCAGGCACATGCTAAGCAGCTGTTCCCCAAGGTGAAAGTGGTTCTTGATGTCCATAAATTTTTATATAGGACAAATCAAGGACCAACAGGAGATTTTACTTCAATCTATCCTGAAAGAAGAATTTGGTCTTTAATTCTAAACTTGTACATGCAATTTCAGGTCCACAAATTGCATGTGAATTTTTCCTATTTGGCTTTCTGAACCTGGACCACTTGCACTGGCAACATAATCCTCTGCAGTTAATGAAAAGACAGCCAGTTTCTGTAAATTGCTTTTTGGAATGCATTGCCACAGTGAACAACAGTTGTTTTATCATAGAAAACATCAAATTCTGATCTCTCAGAATGTTCTGATTTCTACTTGGTTTGCTTTCCTCTGAAGAGGAGAGGCTTTAGAATAAATGATTCTATCAGTGAGATAAAACTCTGATCATAAACCTATTCAGCAGAAATGGAAAACAAAGGCTGTAAGAACAATTTGTTCTAAAGAGATCACACCCAAGGATTCAGTGTGTTTCTAGTTCCTTTCCTGTTAGCAATAAAATCCACATAACACAGTTTTCAACCTTCATGAACTTCTCTAGTTACAGTCATGCATTCCTCACTACTTATGTGGTGTAAGAAAATGGGACACACAATTAAAAATACAAAACATTTAAACAAGTGCAGGTACCCATGAATATGCTGATAAATAACTGATATTTGTACAAGTATATGCTATCTAAATAAAGAGTAAATCAAGTATTGGAATTTAGCTAGTGGGCTAGACTGATTCTCAGTTATTTTAAGAAAAATGAATACAGCAGCTGCAAGATAGTCCTTGCTCTGAAAATTGTGTAGTGGAATGAATTTATTTTTACATGATGCAGCTTGCAGATTGAGGTATAGGAAAGAAAGTTTCTACAACTCTCTATCTCCTTCTATTTTCTTTCCTTGACTGTAAGCAATGCTAGCTAACTTTTCCATATTTAAGTATTACTTCTGAATTTTGTGTTTAATTGCATATGAAGTCGGGAAAATTTAAGCAAGTTTTGCTGTACATTATCAGAACACTTCTTCAGCATTGCCTAGAGGAGATATTAAAAACAAGGAGTCAAACTCAGTACCAGTTTACTTCTAAAGCAGATGAAGTTTTCACATGCATGAGTTTTGTTGTAATATGATGAAGAGATTCCTAGGACCCAATTACATTTATTGTTTTATTGTTTTTATAGTTATATTTATTGGTTTTATTGTTGTTTATTCTATACATTGCTTAATTTTTTGTATACAGAGAAAAATTTGCTTAATTTTACATCAATGTAAATACCATTTTTCCGTGCTACTACTTAAATCTGTAACAGTAGAATCACCAGATGCATACTAGTTTGTTCTTTTACTGTTACTCATTTAATATTCAGATTATATTATTATTCATTTTACGAGGTTTCATTTTATCATATTTTGAAGTTTTTATTTCTCCTTCTGTTACAATATGTGTAGTATGTGTTCCAACATACTATTTAATAATTATTTTGAATAATTTGTACTGCTGGTGAAATAGTTCATGTCATCAATTCTAGGTGGTTTGCTATATGAATTTATATCAGCCTAATGTAGTAAGATGGGAAACGAAAACAAAAATTCTACACCATGAGCTGGCATTCTTCATATATCACAGAAATCTCCTGTGTTGCTGAAAAATCCAGCTCTGATATATTTTTACATTTAAAGATGAACTTTATTTCCAAGCATCATGATATGTTTAGTAAACAGTGAACTTAGATAAACCTGTCCTCTAGGTCTTAATCTCATTTTTCCAATACTACACAGTTTATTCATTTGGAGCATAGGCATTAGTTGAAAATGAGGGTGGAGAAATTAAATCTTTGATAATTTGCAGCAATTCATATCATCTGAACTTCAAAAGCAGAATAGGAAATAATCTCTAAGCAGGTTAGATCAGGAAGAAATTATGAGATTTGCCCCATTACATTTACTGAGGAAGCCAACTGAGAGCAGCACTCGCACTTTAGCTGAGTTAGGTGGTGAAAAACATTAGAGGTAAATATATTTACCATCAGCTGCCCATAATGATAGAGCTGAGCAATAACAGCCATGTTTGCCTGGTATGTATTTTTAGCAAACTTCCTGGCAGTTCCTGAGGTGGATTTTTCTGCTCTGTGGTTCATTTCATCCTGATCCATGTTTCAAACAGCAAGGCTGAAAATTCTGGGACTTAGCCTTGCAACAAGCTGAGTTTCCCCCTCCTATTTTCTCTTTAGCTTAATAACCTCTTTTGGAGGAGTTTCTAAACGTTAATTTGTTTCTTCCCACACTCCAGTTACTTACTAAACATGTCTAACAAACCAGCAAGGTGTCCTACTCCCCCTTTCTGTGGGTCTGACCCACTAAGGACTCTACCTACTTGTGAAGCTTGAGCCCTGAATATCCTCACTGAGCCGAACCGAACCCCACAAATGCTTTAATTTATTGACACAAGTTCTGTACTGGCTCTGGGCCAGGAAAAGCCATTTCTGTCCTAGTGAACACAGGGGAAATCCTGTTGCTTTGTGCAGTGGAGACTGCCTGGTTGTAGCAGGGTCATCTCATGTCCTGTGCTATTGCTCTAGGTCAGGGGTTGCATTTGGACCTCGGTGGTGAGAAGGCAGCAGTACTGTGTGGGTCTCTCCTGGGCTGCAAGAACCTAAATGCAAGGACAGGAATGTTTATTCAGCATGCCCTGCTGCATATCCATGCCTCTGGCATTTCTGTTTTGATATGATGAAATTGTGTTAATGGATTTCTGTTAAACAGTGGGTTAAAATACTTACTGATAGTTTGGAAAGAGTGGGGGGGGGGAAGAGTTGAAGCCTTTTAATGCAACTGGTCATTGATTTTCAAAGTTATAAGTCCCTAGAGGTAAAATTGAGATCCACATTTTCCCTTTAGACCACTCATATAAACCCAAAATGAGCTTAAAATTCTCCTACCACCGGATTCTGTAGTGCACTTGCACACCCAACTACTATAATAATGCATTTTGCACGTTGTGGGGAAAGAAATTATCAGGATAAACAGAAGGGGAGAGATATCCAGGGATATGCCCGAGGAAACAAACCAGGAGTGAGATGGAGCCAAGAGTAGGTCCCACCATTTCTTCTCTCTGGTGCCTTACCAGGATCACCAGACCCACCTTCACTTAAGGACTTAGCGAAAAAAAATTGTTGTGGTTTCTTGGTGGGGTTTTTGGGGGGTTTTATTGTTTTGTTTGGTTTGGTTTTTTTTTCTGGGGTGTTTGAGTTACCAAGGGAGGTTAAGAAAGAAGTGTCCCAGTTTGATGAGCACAAACTGGCACAGTCAGAGGGAGCTTCTCAGGGCCTTCTGCAGTTCAGCCCAGCTCAGGGGCTCTTCCCTGGAAGGTACCTGAAGCTCCTGCTTAGCAGGCTGGCTAGGGAAAAAAGCTAAACTGAACTTTGCATTTGTACTTGCTATGTTGCAAACTGTTTTACAGAGAGTGGTGTCAACCACAGAGAAAACTCTGCAAACAGGTGACCACCACCCTATGGCTCCTGAGCAAAAAAAAACAAAAAAAGGAGAGAAATTTTGAATCAATTGCCAGGAACACATCATCACATTCTACAAAATAACAGTTCTAGAATATTGTTCTCAGTGGGACTTGCCATTTAAAAATTAAAAGCTAAACCATTTACTAAAAGGCTGTCATCATGGTTGTTTAGTCACCTAATTGCTTCTTCTTTAATATTGTACTCACACTGTTTCAAGCTACTTTCGCCAAACTAAATTACAAAGCATATATCACAAAGAGCTTATGAGTTTAAGAGCATTGTTCTAATTACTCTCACTCATTTTTCCAGTAGCAAACACTGTAACTGTTAAGAGCTTAGGTCTCCTGCAGAGCAGCCTAGAGGCAAACCTTGTGTGCTTATATTTGAGCATAACCTTCCCTCTGCCCAGCTTAATTATTATGCAAAAAAGGTGCTGAGAATAAGAAAACTTGTATTTTGTTTCCCTGAAACATCATCTGTCAGGCTGGTCCTCTGAGACCCAGGAATAATAACAAATGAAAGGAACAGTTGTGTCACATTCTTTCTATTTCAACTTGATATTGAAAGTTTTGAGGGTACACAATGTTTAAGCACCTATACATATGAAGGGAGTAAGGTTTTTTGGCTGACTGCAACAGAGGTAACTGAACTTAATTTCAGTTTCATTTAGAAACTCCTATCAGGCATATCTGCACCTTTGGGGAAGCGACCTTCTTTGTTATGAAAAAAACACAAATAACTGAATAATGTAAAACTGACGTAAGTTTTATTTCCACCTCAGGCCAAAAAACAGGATGATTGTCTAACTTAAATGCTACTTAATTTTTAGCTGGGAGTTTAATGAAGGTGTAATGTTTGCACAAATGTTTGCACATCAGTACTGCATCCTTTTACAATACAGACCTTGTGCCAGTTATTTGATTTGAGGATTTTGCTTTGAAAATGTGTCATAACTCATGTATGAAAAACAACATTCAGTATTGGAGTCACCTGCACCAGACAGCTGCCAGTGTTCTGGTATCTGAGTTCAAGGGAAGCCATCAATGAAGTGTGTTAACAGCAACGAAAATTGTCTTCTGCTAGAAAATACAGGTGAATGGAGATGGAGAACTGGAAGATGGGAATCATGAATCTTTACGTGATCAGATAGTGAGGTTTAAAAACAAAACAAAACATATTTTATAGATGTTACGACCATTATCTGAAATCAAATATATGTAAATATACAGATATGTGCATATCTATATGATTTTATTCACTAGGTATTTTTGGTTGTTTCCTGAAAAATTCTGTCCAACAGCAGACAACTCAGCTAATTATGATATATTAACATGTAAAATTATATG
This sequence comes from Phaethornis superciliosus, assembly GCA_023637945.1. Lineage (NCBI taxonomy): Eukaryota > Metazoa > Chordata > Aves > Apodiformes > Trochilidae > Phaethornis > Phaethornis superciliosus. The sequence continues at coordinate 8,908,183 of JAJQWJ010000019.1, forward strand.
CAGACTGCAGTTCCAAGGGGTGCTAAAATTATGAAGATTACATAAGATGAGGAATCCAAATACATTTGTGCATGAACTTGTGAATTATTCAAAGAGTTGAAAGCAAAAAGAGACACTTCTCCATCTCTTGATTTGTATTCAAGTGAGGTTAAGAAAAGTTTTTGAGGGAGTAGACGAAGAGGAAAGATGGTATAGCTCTGTAGCTTCAGCATTGGAAATTTGTGCATCTCTTGTATTAAGTTTTTTGTGTTCAGGTAAAACATTTAGACTTGATTAGGCAGCTTCTTGATGAAAGCTGTTACTGGTCTTTGCCTCTGTGTATGCACACAGACAGCAAGGGTGTATCATGACCCTTTTACCCCAAAGTGACTGCAGTGATACAAATCAGTATCAATGTATTGTGACCATTCCATTATCCTATCATCTCAAATACCAGGCACTATAAATATCTGAAATGTGGTTTAGAGGTTAATTGTAGTTAAACATCTTGTAAAGAAGCTATTAATAATCATTGTAATCTTTCCTCTAAAACCTAGCACCTTTGTTGGTGTTTCTAACTCTAGGAGTTGTATAAAGAAAAAAAAATAACAATGGAAGAACATGACTAATTTACACTGAAGAATGTGAAGCTGTTCAAATCCTCCTGCTGAAGCCCACCCACATGCACACAAAGATGGTGGTTTTTACTGGATTTTGTGTTATCCTTCTTTAGTGGGTACAAGCTTGCCATAGTTTTAATTATAGAAAAACTGTGTGTACCTTGAGTTCACCCAGAGCATATGGTGCCTCCTACCCAGCTCTTACTGAGGGGCTTAGGGATAAACCCAGGGATAACAATGTTTGGGGGATCTGAGCTTGTGAGACAGGAAGAGAGATGCTGAGGCACCCGGTGGCTGATTCTCCAAAATATAACAGAAAGAACTGGGATGACTGCACTGGGAAATTGTAGGGGTATGTAGGATAAATCCTTCAGTGTCAGGCAAAGGCATTTCTGCTACTGTCAGATTGTTTCTTTGTCGCAGTTTGGATGCTAAGGCACTTGGACCGTGAGTGTGAGTCTTATGATGATGGATTCCCAGTCAGAGGACAGATGAAGCTATCAAAGGCACTTGATAAATCGATGTGTTCATTTATCATAGGGTTCTCCAATTTATCCCATGGGTAAACAACAATCTGTGAGTGATGACAAAGATTTTATTAAGAATTATCTCTGGTAAGTAAACTTTTGGGGATGCTCCTTGATTTGAAAACAACTACATCAGGAGTGAATAAGCAAAATTTCCACTCAGCTACAGTAGTATTCAACACAAACATAGCTCAAAGAGTAATGACAGAGTAGGAGTGCAGTCATCCTAGCCTTGGGGTTCTTTACCGTAGGATTTTTTGGGAGCTGCTGAAGGGGCAAATATATACTTTGTGCAGGTAAAAATATCATTTAGGGCTACTTCAGACCATACTTGTAATAGCCCCAGAGAGAATTTTCGTTATCGGAACTTAAGGTATTCAGTGGTACCTCATCTTATCCATACCCTTGATGTGGCTTCTATGAATCATAGTGGAAATGGCCAGCACAACCTGGAAAAAAACCCAAAACTCTAAGATGATTCTGAAGTGGTTTTATATTGCTGTAGAAGTATAAAATGGCTTGGGTGAAGTCTGAAATCTAGTCCCGTGCATGCAACCAAGTTGGGATCGATAATTCTTATCCCTATTCCTGGCAGGGATGATTCCAAGTTCTTCCAGACTTTTTTTAAGTGGACTAACTCTTTCTGCATATCAGTGTTTTTCTGTAACATTGGTAAAGCAGATCTCATTTTACCTAAGGAGCTGAGGGTCTCACAGATCTGGTGACCTTTTATTGCAACATCATTTACAAGTATGATTAAATTATTCACTATGGCTGAACTGGTTCCCTACATTATATGTATTTTTCTCATGAGGCACTCCAAAATATACTACTTTACCCTTTACTTCTCACTCTCTGTCCAGCATTTTTGAAAAAAGATTTCACAGTATTCACTTCAGCTAAGGTGACCCTGGTCTGGGTAATTTATTCTAAGCCAGTTTAGAACACTAATTTCTCTCTGAAATGCAGATGCTCTCGCTCCATGTTGGGGATTTAGGGTGCTATCCTACAATCCCTTTGCTCTGGACTTCCTGCTGCGTTTGTTTAGCTGTGTGAAGGAAATGTGTGATGTTGCTGTACAGGAATCCAGGCAGAGTGTGAGCAGGCAAAGGAAGTGGGCTGCAGCTTTGCAAAAAAACAGATTTAGATTGGATTTTTGGAGTTATTGCCGCTCTTGAACTTATTATACAGATGTGTTTGACATACAGACACAGTGTCATTCTGACCACAGAACTGTGTCTCAGTATTTCTGTAGTCTCTGATTTAAAAAACAAAACAAAACAAAAAACAAGCCAAAAAAGACATACCCTCTTTATTTCAGTCAGTTTAAAGCAGGAGCAATAATAAATTGCATAGTAACCGCCAAGCCTCAATTCTACCTGTAGTCTTCTTGTATTGTTTCTACACTGCTTCCATTAGGAATGGCTCAGCCATCAGCTATCCCAGCCAGCAGAGTAGGAGATGCTGTATAATTGTATAGTTTATGTATAGTATGTATGTGTATGTATAGTATGTATAGTAGTATGTATAGTATGTATAGTGTAAGGAGATGCTTATAATTTGTATCAGTTTTCCATCATGAAGATGCTAGAATATGCTCAAAGACATTTGGGGTTTAAGTCAACCCTAGTAGCTTAGACACAAGACTGGACCTGCTGTAATTTTGTTTCACTGCTTTGTGCAGCACTGCCAGAGCTCACACGTTAGCAGTACCTTCCCTCGGTGTCTTTTTTTTAGAACCTCCCTTTACCCCTAGTTTAGTGAGCCCTGGAGGTTTTATTTTTGTTCACAGACGCTCTCAAAAGTTGTCTCACACACTTGCAGCTTCTGCCCACACTCTGTTTCTAAACACTTCTATGAAAACCATAAAGTCACACAGCTTGCTGCAACTCCAGAGCTACCAAACCTAAATATTTTTTCTGCTTCGTTACTTTGCCTCTGCATTTGCTTTGGAAATAGCATGCTAGTGTCCTTTGTTCTGTTGCTGAACATCAGATCTCACACAATGTGTCCGGAGTTTTAGCTCAAATCTTCTGTCACCTTGCTGATTACTAAGAGGGTAAAATTTTATTCTGACTTCTAATGGCATTTTGTATGTTCAAACATATATTATGGAGAAACGTTGGCATACATGAGCTCAGCTGTTGTTTATTTCTTTCATCTGCCTCAAAAAAAAAAAAAAACCCTGTTATTTTGCTATTATTTTTATATGTCTCAACCCAGGCCCTATGTCTTTCCAAACCAATTTTTACAGCACATATTTTAGACAAACTGTGAAATCATGGAAAATCAAGGATATCGCTTAAAGTAAAAGCCTTCATGTTTTAATTGTTACTGTCACAAATCTGTAGATGAAAGAGGAAAGTATCATCATTACCAGTAAATATTCCTTTAGGGTGCCTAACAGTTTCCAGTGACCTAGCATAGATTATTGGGAAACAATTACTTTCAAAACTGTCATTCAACACAAGTAATATTGCTATAGCTAAATCTGTACTAACAGTTACAGGGTTACAGTAATTGGCTAATTCCTAAAGAACCTAAGAAACTGAGTGTCTTATTATCTACAAGATGCCATAGAAAGTCTGGCTGCCAACACCCCATGCTTACTCTATGGTTAAGAACAAGTCTGTAGTGCTTCTATTCAAGATCTATGTCTTAAGAATTTTAAAATACCAATTACCATACAAAGAAATTCTACAAGAGCATTTTTTGTTTCTTTGTTTTATAATAGCTTTAGAGTGCTAACAAAGAGTTTTACCATACTTTTCTTTCCTCTTCCACCTTCTAATTAAAGATTCTTTGTGAGATTTGAACTGATTAAGTATAAAATGTTGCTGATGGTCATTAGAATAGAGAATGTTTGGCATTGAGTTGTTTTATTTAGAAACAATCTGAAAAGAATTCTGCTACTGTGAAACAAGCATGGAACAGATGAGAAAACACTCTCCTGATCTCTGAGGTGCATTCTGTAGAGAAGAAATGCTTTAACAAAGACGTTTGAAATCTCTACAGAGAATTCAAAGCAACAGATAGTTTGGAGATTAACATCAGTTCTGGGTCCAGGCCAGCAAGATCAGTTTTCTCCAGAAGTTTCTGAAGATGGCCTTTTCTTGGCATGAATCATCTGAAATAAGAGGATGTTGACATTTCAAAAGTGACAGTGAGTTTAGCCTTTTGTTTGCTAGGCAATCATGCAAAAAATCCAACTTGATGGTCTTCTAAGGCAGTCTTAGTTTATATTATGCTCTTTCTAAAGTAAAGTGTTTACTGGTTTGGTCTCTTTAATTAGAGGAGTTTGACTCAATTGCGATACCTGGCTCAGGTCTTCAGCTCAGAAAGTCATGTTTTGGGGGGGTTTTTTTGACAGGTGTTAGAGGATTCAGCAGCATCAGATTTCTTCATATCTGTTGGGTTTTTTTGGTGGTTTTTTTTTTAATTAGTTAATTAGTTTTTATTACATTTGCCTCCAGTACAAGAATCTCCTTTTCATCCAACATGAAAATCTACTTTCTGAATAACAAGGCACCATTTCTGCTTTCCCTGAAATCAATTGGCGTAATGTGCTGACCTAAACTCTAAGAAGCAGTGTAATAAATCTGAAATCAAGACTCTCTATAGGAAGAAGCCCTTTCTGATTTATTTTCCAGCTTGAGCTGGTACATCTGGAATGCCTAGGTGACAATATATTTCACGTGCCCAATTCCTTTCAGACACATAGCAGCAGATGAAATTGGCTTGGGTTCATGCAACTGAAAGTGATGGTATGAAAAGATAAGACCATTTCTTGGATAAATGGGATTGCAGGAGAGGAGATGTAGGAATTTGTGATTCACCTACTAGAAACACACATCCATATCTTGTATCCAAAACAAGATCTCAAGTTTTCCAAGTACTGAAGGAACAATTTCGAGTCTTCTGCCAGATGATTTTTTTTTTTTTAATTTTTTTTTTTTTTTAGTGAGTCTTCATGGCTTAACTGAAAGCACACAAGGACCAAAGATATGGAGCTCCCCAATTTGGCAGCTTTCCTTCTTTCACAGAAAGGAGACAGGAGTTTGAGAATAGTTACACTGAGTCTGTGCCTCGAGGAACAATTTAGTCCACCTTGGCAGCCAAAAGTGATAAAGAACAGAAACTGGCCTGTAACTATTACTTGCATTAAAAATGTATTTTTATTAATTGCATGCAATATTGTATAGCACCCACAAATGTGATATAGTTGTGGAGGCCTGGGACATTCCTCTTTCCAGTGTGCCAGTAAAGCCATTCAATATCAGGCTGCTCAGTACCAACCTGTATCAAGTGTGATTCTGCCTTGGATCCAAGACCTTCAGGGTTGAGCTGAAGTCCTCATGTCATTGACTCTTTCTCATTAGAAATTATCTGCTCTATGTGGTCTTATTTTGAGTCTAGATCCATGGGTTTGCCTTAACACTGATAATAATTACAGGCAGAGGAAGCAATTAATTTCAGGATAACATACTCCGTGCATTGCAGTTACATCCACTTATAACAATGCAAATAATTAATAATGTGTATTCAGTGGCAAAATTCACTAAAATAATAGTCTTAAATTACAGCAATCATAATTTATCCTGATAAAGGAGGAATTTTTGTAGGAGTAGTTTGAATCTTGCTTTAAAGTTTCTCTTGCCTGATTTCTTGCATCTAGAAGCCCGTGATGATGGAGCTTCTTGGGCTTTCCCAAAGCCTTTCAAACAGAGCTGTCATCAGCCTCCTCTCATCTGTGTCATGTGTCTTCCATTGGGGCACTGGAAGAATTGCCTCAGCTATCTTTATGTTGTTTTTTTAAGCCCTGCTTCCTTTGACACTAGCTTTGTGTCAATGCATCTATTTACTGATTTGCGTAATCTGCTTCCCCACATCTTTTGGGAGTTCAACCCCTTTATTTAAGACTCACAAACATTTTATTGGTTTCTGTAGATACCTTCAAGAGAATTTCAGGCATTTCAATGTGCTGCTGCTTCTCCCATGAGGGTGAAGGACTGAGAAACACTCCACTGAGCTCCTGCAGTTCTTGGGGAAGTTGAAGAATATTACAGCTGCAAGACACGTCTCTTGGGATGTAGCTCACTGGAACACATGCAGGTGACCAATGTGTATTATTACCCCCTCAATCCCCACCAAGCTACATCAAGAGCCCATTGCTGGCTGGTTAAGCCATCTGTGCATCCTGTTGGAAAGGGCCAGACAGCTTTCAGTGAGAGTGTTCCCAGGCAGGTATACATGGAGGTTAAAGAGGAGATGTATATGGACAGAGAAAGAGAGGAAAATACACCAAGCCTCTTGCAAACAACCAGGGCAAAAAGAAAAAAATCACTTTGTGCTCTTTCTGCACTTTTCAAGACTAAGAATTATAATGAGGTCATAAGCAAGATGTGTAGGTTAAGGTCATTCCTGATTATTCATTTCTAGGCTCAGCCATGCTTGTCATACTGATTTAAACACTTTTGCCTTTAGGCCCTGGAGAGCCAACCCCTAGGTCTGCCTCTGCTAGCATGAACAGACACTGGATACTGGCATTAATTTGGCTTCTGAATATGCTTGCAGCTCCTTCATTATGTTATACCAGAAGTGAATAACAATGCTACGTCCATACTGAGTTGAGGAAACAGCCTGAGGGCTCAAGAGCCCAAACCACAAGTTAAGACTAATGTAAATCTTATCATAAAAAATGTAACATAAGGTAAGTCTAGTCTGGCCCTGGCTTATTTATGACCGCATTCCTTCACATTTATAAATGATGATCAGCTGAAGTGGGATCTGACTCTCCTCTCAAACCAGTTTCACTCTATATTGTGTTACCTAGTGAGGACTTTTTAAGCATCACTTTTATCAATGTATAAATTAAATATGATATTTTTCTTTCAAGTTGTACTGTCTTAGTCCTTAAGAAAAACTTTTGAAATTTTTTAGTTACTTTGAAAATCACATATGATTTACAGGCAAGGAAAGGGGCAATCATAGGGAGTCCAGATTCTCATGTAAGAGGAGCAGAAACCAACTAATCTGCTGCTACTATAGCTGGATTTGAGCCTGTGGCCAACAATGACTCTTCCCTGCCTCCCTTCACTGCTGCAGTCAGTGTGGCAGTGAATCTCTGGGTAAATTGATCAGTCCAAGCTACCAGGGTTTAACAAGTCTTTGCACCATTGTCTCCCTTCCCCTTGTCTTTACATTTCATCTGCTCTCACTGCTCTCATCTTGACTTCTTCTCAAGTAGAAAGGGGTATATTTCTCCACGTTACTTTTCCTGGCTTAGCTTCTTCAGGCCCTTTATCAGGCTGCATTATCCATTCCTTGTTCTCATGCACTCTTGAAAGCGTGGTGACCATTTGATCATTGCTGGATACAGCTTTTGGAGGGAGGGCTGCTCAGTTCAGAGTGCAGGGGGGCTGCCTACTCTCATTTATATTCTTCAAGCAGTTCACTTTATCTGAGAATCTTGTTTGCTCTCCTCCACTGAGCCTCTACAATGAGCAGACAGCTTTAGGGATTTTTTCGGTAATCACTTATAAATCTCTTCTCTGGTCAGTATTCTACAGCATCTTTCAACTGAACAGACACTTCCAGTTTCTATTACTACTGTATTGTTGGATTTGAACTCGAGTATTTTGCAGCTATGATCTGCTACATACCTTTTGGCATTACACTTACTGAAGAGGGAAAGATTCATTGTCTCCATTTTTTTCCGAGTGCAATTTCTTTCCCAGTCTACTAATAACAAGTTTGATGGGGGAATCTTGCCAGAAAAAATCATTTTAAAATGATACTGTTTTTGAGGGGAGTGAGATATTGCTTCTTATAACAAAAGTTCATTTAACCTCTAAAACCTCTCAACTCTTGTCAGCAATTTTATTCAAGGGTCTTTCAGAGGTATTTGTGTGTCTGTCTGCCTTGACTTCTCACTAGAAACCTCTATGGAATATATTCTAGATGTTGCCACCCCTCTTGGAGGATTTCTCTCTCCCAAACTGAAGTACTACACCTCTGGTGCCTCTTGTGCATGATGGCAATCATAAAAAAATGGGTTCTACAAGGTTAATCTTGTGCATAGGAGATAAAATTGAAATGTAGAATTCATTTACACTTTATTTTGAAATTCATTTAGTGTAGGCGAATGAACTTACTCCAACTGTAATACATTTTCTGTATTCTGACCTGATGGGAGTGCTATCTGAAATGCCCTTACATCAATGCAGTTCCAATGCCTTTATTTTATATGAAGAAGTGTGAGGAAAATAAAGCACCTATGTATGAAGGACCAAACTGTCTGGGTCAAGAACATCTGTAGTAGCAAAGCAGCAGCAACAGTTTTGTTGAGGCTTTTCAGAAAGTGCAGTGCACGAATCATTCTCTTAAGCTGACAGAGAGGATTATGAATCTTTGCTGATATCTTCCCACATGAAAGAAGGCTTTTAAAACTGAAAAAGGGAATTGCCAAAGTGATAGTGAAGGTAACTGACCACAGGGAGCAGAACAGAACATGACCTTAGGAGGAAAATACTGTTTGCTCTTCACAAGCAGCTTTGGCATGAACTCCTTGTTTCAAAGGTGGAAGAAATTACCAGATGAGAAGAGTGGTCCTGGATTCCCCCATCACAACAAACTTCTGACAAGAATTAATGTGCCCACATCCTGATCAGACATCACCCATGCAAGTGGCTCAGATGTGGAACAAGTGAGCTTGTTGGTCCCCAGTGTAAACAAGTTCCAGCCTAATAGATTCCAAGCACAGACATAAGTCAGAAAACAAGTAGCATGCTCTTAGCTTTCTGAACTTTTTGTTAGAAATCTCTCTGCAAAACTATTTCAATGTCATTTCAAAAGGTATTTTATTGTTTCATGGGTCCAAGAATTGGTGTTTTTCAGTGGTGAGATTTTTTTTTGTACATGTTTTAGTCAGTTCTGTGTACAATTTACAGCTCACTCCACTGAAAGATGAGCACTTAACAGAGTGACCCAGTACAGAACAGCATAACAAAAATACTCTTTCCACTCAGGTGTAATGAAAGACAATCCTTCATTTACTTTTAACTTCTACACAGTAAGAGCAAGTGCAGTTTATTTTTGTGTCTGTATCTTTTGGAACTGGAGAGCATTTCACCCCAATATAAGAATGTTTATGACACTATAGTGAGCTGTATAGTGTTCAGGAGTCTCTAGACCATCGTGTCTGGGTGATTTTGTGTGAGCATCTCTCCAAACCTTTCTTTTAACACCACTGACAAGAAAATTAGTCAGTGGTATAGCTCATAATGCTGATTTCCTGCCGGCAGGGATTCTTGCTGGGTTTTGATTGTTTCTGAGGTTTGGGGCTATTTATTTACTTTCAGAAAGGCTGACCTATTCATTTTGTTCTGCTGATTGTGTAAAATGAGTTACAGACAGTAATTTTTTTGAGTAGCTCTCAGGTCCTTTGCACAATGTTAATCTGCCTAAACGCTATGAGTAAAATTGAAAGTCTGGAAAAGGACAGAAACTTGAAGAACAATTATAAGGATGAAACAACTGCAGGTGTACACTTTCAAAGTAAAAATGGGACCACCACGCAGGACAGCACTTCCAGGGGTCTGGAAGGGGTTGTGCTAATGCTGAGACCATCAACACATGGTTCTGCACACCTGCTCCCCTCAACCCAGTGTGCAAGGACACTCTTTGGGCAAACTGAAGTGCCAATTGGTGCCTCCTCCTGGGAAGGTACAGAGCTAAGCAACCTCACTCCCTTCACCTGTACCCTTGTGCATGGCAGCTTTGTCATGGGGCTGTGTGTGCAGCCCTGGCATCCCCCAGTCACACCAGGGCAGGGGCTGCTCCTGGGGATTTAATGCTAATCAGGACTGCTGTCTATAAAAAGGAAGGCAGAGAGGCAAGAACGTTTTAAAATGTATTATAATATTTGCCTGATGGACTCTTCTTGATTATAAATAATCTCATTAAGTGTGGTAATAGTGAGGTTGCAAGTAAATAACCTGTAACTTAGGGAAGCTAATATTTGACAAATTTCACCTTGCTGCTCATGAAAATTTTGCATTGTGAGTTTCTTTGTCAGCATAGAATGAAACAGAAAATTCTGCAAGAAGGGAATAACAAGCTGCAGCATTCCTCATGTTATACACAAGGAAAAAAGAAAAAGCCCTTTAGATTCTTTCCTTGAATCTTTCCCCTTTAGTCATCTTCTCTTTGTTTTGTATGATGATACTCTTAAAAATTCTCTATTTCTGTAGGTAAGTAAAATATTAAATTCAATTAAAAAGTGTAAGGCATGGTCTGTCACTGCTATGGGAAGATAGAATCACAACATACCCAGAGAAAACTGATCTGAAGTTGCAAAAACAGCTGAAAATACCAGTTTGTTTTGTGCTAGTGTTTCCTTTCAAGATTTTCTGAGGTGACAGCCAGACACGGCAGAGCATTCTGAACCTGTTAAATAGTGCCAAAACAAATATTTATTGTTTTAAAGCAACATCACTGTTCGTTTGATCGGGGTGTCTGTTTTTAAGACTGGTGTCATTTAGCTTGGGATTGGCTTGTGAATCATACTTTTATTAGTGCTCTGGTTATTCTTATGAAAGCCATAAAAATGGTTTGGATGGTTACATGTTTTGGGTAGTCCCAGGCAGTCTGGCAGCCCTGTATCATGTGCAGGTCGTTGGCATTTTTTCCTCAGCTGTCAAGATAAGGAAATCTGTGCCGAGAATGAGAACTCCACAGTGCATGAAAAAAGGGATATAGAGGTACTTTCATAGGCTTTACTTATAAGTATTATGAATCTGCTCTCCAGTTGGTAGAAAGAGCAAACTGTGTGTTTGCAGTTTTCTGAGTGGAAGTAATTTTGGTCGCAAACAATTGCACTCGTAATTCAGCTTGAATGTGCTGGCAAAACTTTAATAGTGTGCTTGAAACACATTGCTGAGAGACTCATTACCAAACAACACATTGCAAAATTTGGATTTTCTATATTTTTTTTTCCCCAACTCTAAGAGGATGGCTCATTTTAACTCTTCCCCTTTGCTATTAGTTGATGTAGAAGAAAGGAAACAGATAATCTAAAAATTCTTTCTTGTTGCAGAAAAATGAAATTTTTAATATGGCGGTTGGGGGGGTGAACATTGTGTTTGTTTGGTTTTTGTTTTGTTTTGTTTCATTTTGCTCTCTTATTATGATTGTTAAGGGAAATATCATATCTGGCTCAGCCATGCCTTTGGGTCATCCTTGCCTGATTGATCCTGTGTCTTCAGACTAAATAACTGAGTAATATAATGAAGTCAAAGGGAAATATTCCACCAGCTCGTGAACATGCAGTGGGAACAAATTTTTTTGGTAACAACTTCTAAGGACCAGGATAGTCAAGCAGAAGCATAGATAGTAATGGATCAGCTGACACTTGTCAGTACAATGCCTTTTCCAACAAATACTTTAATAAAGTAAGGCTCTAACTTTCCAAGTTCCAGCTTATAGTAGAATCTCAGCTTTATGAATAACATTAGCCAAAATTTCTTGTGAACAGGCACTTAAATAAGGGAAGTAGCTGTACATCTGCACCAAGATGGTTTATGCTCAACATCTGTATGCATCAGGGAAGGGTGAGAGCAGCTCGGGTCACTCGAAGAGCTAATTTGCAGGTAGTCAAGTAGAGACTATATGAAAGAGAAGACAAGACTGAATATCTTTACTGATTTTAAAATATTTATGTACCCATCATTTTGAGATACCAATTGCAAGGACAGGCTACTGCAAAGTAACCATGACAGCAGAGAAACTGAGCACAAATGAGTATAAACAAACTGTAGGACTTACTCTCAAATACAGTTAGCTGTGTTGAACATACACAGTGGGAATTAAAGGTGAAAATGGGGCACTGAATTGTCAGTCAACTGCTACATGTTACTGTATGACCCAAGTTTCTGAAAAGTTTCTACTGTTTTATTGTAAGTTCAATTTGAAGAGGTTTTTTTACTTTTATGAGGCTCGCATTTCAGAAGCATGACTGTTCATTTTAAAAGGGCCTAAGAGACATCTCAAAATCAAAATATGCCGTTTTACTGTAGATTGTTCTTTTTTTTTTTTTTTTTGCACTGGAGTTTATCAGGTAACACGCCCAAGCATCTCCATGACACAATGCAGTGTCAGACACACTAAACTTCCTTTTATCCGGCTTTTCAATGGGTCCAGAGACAATCAAGAAAGATGAAATTACTGCAGTCTGACAGCTCTGAAAGGTCACCAAGTTAAATTAATTCATGTTATTTCCAGTGCATCATAATACATTGGAAAGGAATTAGGAGATGTCTCAAACTCAATGAGAATGAACCTCTCTAAGATTCTTGAAGAAAGTGACTACAGGGAGGTCAGCATTGTCACTGCTGCTCAGAGGAATGGGAGGCTGGATGTTAGCTGCCCAGAGAATATGTTATTTATTGTGACAAACCTTCAGGGTCTTCATAGCCCTGTGAAATTAGCTTACATCTGATCCATAAAACCTGAGCTTTTTAAAGAAAAGTTTCTTTAACTGAGAGGTTCTCTCTTTTCATAGCTGGGTGGGGAGGCACCTCAAACCACTCTAGGTGTTTCCAAGCTGTAAAGCATCAGGTGCCTTGGGCTGCTGGGGGTAGTTACCTGCTTGTGAACACTTTTATGTTATTGGTTGATCTGGTCAGATTTGCTAGCATTGATTTGATACTTGCAAACTTCTTAAAAAAAGATGTTTGTGCAATGGTGGGATTTTAACAGAAGTATCTATAAAAAAAAGCTAACCCAGATTCTAAGAAAGGTGCTTTTTTGTTGTTGTTGTTCTGCTCATTAGCTTGTTTATACCAATAAATAGTTTGGTTTAAAATGCACGTTAAGGAATGTCAGAAAAGGTAATTTTCTTTTATTGACAAAAAGGCTTGACAAATTCTTGACTTTCATGTATTTGCTGTCTTTCTCATAAATTTGAGGAAGGAGATACCACCACTGAAATGTTCACATAGCTGTGGAAAAGGAGGGCCAGTTACCTCTATGCAGGGATGTTCCTGGCTGTCCACATTATATGGCAGGCTGGTAGGACTCTGTTTGCATAATAACAAGGTGGCCTACAGATGCTGTTCTGACTTTAAACTGCTTCTCCACCTGCCATGCTGACTCCAGGAATTGGCCAATCTGACAGGCAGTGTCCAATTTCTGAAGTCTCTCTGGACAGAAAAGCTGGAAAACAATCTGTCCCTAGATCTTCCAGCCTGAGGCATGCCTTACTCTCATAGGTGCAATCAGTTGTACATTACAAGTGTAGCATAAACCAGCATAAAATCTTATGACAGAAGGTGCTTTCCTGTCAGAGTTTGGGGATCCAAGGTTTTTTTAAGGCAATTTGTCAGACTTTCCAATGAGAAGTGATTAAGATATTTTAATTCCCACTGAGAAGTTTCTCATTTGTATCGTTAATTTTACACTACAAACTGCTGATTTGTGAAGGGTTATTCTTAAAAGCTACTGCCACGGGAATGTTAAGCAATCTTTTACACCTGTATTTCCCTGCCCAAGAGTTTTACGTGAGTCTGCAGAAAGCAACTGAGACTGTGCTTACATTTTATTGGCACTCCTTAGTGATTTTTTCCCTTGTGTGGTATTCACAGCACAGGGATTAAGGATTTCCTAAATCACCTAATTTAAGCCTTAGCTATTACAGAAATGCACTCATAAACCTCAGAAGTTTAACTATAAATCTTGTGGAATTTAGCCTGCCTTTGTACTTGACATGTTTCCAGTGTTCAAGTAGAGATCACTCTCCAGATAGCACTGTCCCAACTGGCCAAACCCAATCTGTATGCACATTCTACACATGCCCAACCAATGTCTACACATTTGGTTTTGTTTGGTCCCATTTTCCTTCAGCTAATATTACTTCTCCTCTTACAGAAAACACTTTTATAGCCTCTCTGCATTTATGTTTCTTGGCTAAACACGCTGAGCTCTTTTAGCCTCATCTTGCCAGATGCTCTCCATCCCTGTGACTGTCACAGCCCAGCTCTGCATCTGTCCACACATGAATCCACCTTCCCAGCACAGACACCCAGGGCCTGTCCAGATGAGATTTCATCACTGCTTGCTACCAGACTTGCTGCTTCCTTTATTGCTCCTTTCAGGTATCTGGGATGGAGATTAATGGGCTTTCCCAGCTGAAGTGCAGGAAACTCTCTGGGTTTTGCTGCCATCTGGGCTGTGGTGATGGATTGCAGTGCATCCCTCCCCATCATCCATCCAGCTATTGTCCCTGCACTGAAAGCTAAGTCAGCACTATTTTGGGGGTAATGCCTACATTATCTTTGCACTTGACCCTATTCTCACTGCATAGCAGGCCACTTTTTCTCTTGTTCTGTTTTTTTATATATATAATTAAAAATATATAAATCCTTTGGCAAAGCCTAACTCAGCTTGCCTTTCAAGCAGTTTTCTACTTACTACAGGCTCATTTCAACCCTTTAGGTTGTAACTCTTCCCTCATACTCCTCCAGGTTGGGCTACAGATTCCAGGTTGATTTCACACTTTAAACTAAAAGTGTTTAATCCCATACTGCATTTACGTTCCTGAGATTCTCGTTCAAACTTGATTACACTAACCTGCTTCTCCCCTTCTCAGACTGAGCACATTTAGATTAAAAACCCCTACATCTTTGCCTGTTTTTCTCTGTCTGCTCAAATGACACCAGTGTTTGCCCAGTCTGATTTCCTATTATCAGCTCTTCAACTGCAATCAAAAGACACTGTAAAATATCCTGGCCTCCTCTTATTACACATGACAGCTGCTGATGACTCTAAATATCAATGCAATTTCTAGCCACAATTTTTTCTGTCAAAATAATTATCTAAATCACCATGCATCTCCAGATTTAACTTAGGACACCCCTAAGCATTGCTAATACTGTCAAAACAGAGCCTTCCACACTATCCTGTCCCACACTGACTTTTCCTACAGTTTCTCCCACCTACCTAAAATTATATTTTTCATTATACTTTTCTTTCATGAGGATTTATCCACAAGTTATGGCCCATCACTGTTTTTCTCTCTCACTGGAGTGAACCTGGGGAAATCTTCTGGTTTCTAGGGAAGTGGAGGAAGCCAGAGAGAGGAAGTAGAAGTGAACACAATTCTCTTTATCCACAATTCACTACATTCAGATCTACTAGAAATCTAACAGATAGCAGATTAGATCTCCTAGACCTACTGGAGTTTGTCCCTTGGACCAAAGCAATGTGGAGTAAACATGAAGCTCTGAGAACCTGTTGTCATTCTTGATGTAAGTAGAAGGTCACTTCCCCTTTTGAGGCAAAATAATAATTAAAAAAAAAAAGTTCCTGAATTCCCAATTCCACTTAAGGGAAAAAACTCGCACCATGTCTTTTCACACTTATAAGTTTAATTTCATCCAATGTGCACTTAATTTCTTAAAGTAAATAACCAAAGGTCACAAAGCATTCTGTCTGGTGCTTATGCATGTGTTTATTGATGCTTTCTTTTCAAATTAACCTGACATCTTGATGGGTAGCAGATGCCCAATATCATAATCGTACATATGGGATCATTCACGTGCCAGACCAAATCATCAGATGTTCTAGGGGATATAGGAGAGAGACAAGGAACAGCACAGGGAGGGAAAATACCCTCAATAATTTCCTGCCTCTTCTAAGGGTGGCTAAAGTGCATTATTTCAACAAGAGATTCAGCCAGACCTACAATCCAGAGGAAAAATCCATTGTTTGAGTTCTGTTACTATTTTATTCTGCCAGTTTTGTGGCAGACAATCACAAGGACTAAAAAGTCTAAAAAGTTACATAGGTGTAAAACATAAGAGGTAGACTTAAAACCAGGTTACACAGGGAGACAAAGTCATGACCCTTAAATCAGCTATTCCTAAATTACTGTAGGGTACTCTGTTGAAACTCTTGGGTACATAGCACACAGAACTCCTGTGCTATGCACTTTGCATCCTTCATTGACTAAAGGAATCATGAAAGGGCTTAAGAAAAGGTAAGACCAGGCACCAAAGCTTTCCAGAAACATGAAACAAAAGTGAATTTTTGCAGCTGAGCAACTTAAAATTTGCCTGGAAATCTGGCATTTTGTTTACGAACCTTTATCTGCCCTTGCTTGGAAAAGAAATGAAGCAGAGCAGATGAGCAAAAAAATGAATGGGCCAGCAGGTGTGAAGGGGAGGGTAAAGTGCCCCCAGAGGGACCAGCCATCACTCATGCAATATCATAGCTACCTCACCTCAAGTTACTGCCAGTGTGCAAAGAAAATCACTCACTAAAAGAGACAGCTAATGAAATGGTCTTTAGAAAGGACTGGAGGGAATTCCCTGAAGCAGTTCTGTGGCTGATAGGGGTATTTATATCACTAGGACAACTGAAGCTCCCAACTTCCCTATTGAAACTTTAGGCTGATCTATGAATAGATGAATAATTTGTTTCCCTCTCATAATCAGAAACTGGCTGCACATGCACTGAGGAAAGAAAAGCTCAGCTCTACTTGAGAGTACAGTACACATTCCAATCCATGCCTTACATTACATTTTATACCCATCAGTTGGATTTTACTGCAGTGTTACAGCCGTTGTGAAAACATAACCAAGTGCAAAAAGATGGTAATCAGAAGTAAATGACTTCTTCACAATCCTTGATGGGATTTTATGCATGCAGGAAAACAAGATCCATGCTTCACAAAGTCCTGTAGGTTATTACCATGCGTTACATTGTGATCTGCAAACACAAGCTGTTCTTAAACAAGAACAAAACAGAAAAAGCAGATGGTTTGTTTTAACATCATGCAAAACTTTCCTTGAACACAAATGTATGTCTTCTCCCCAGCTGGCAATTCCCACATGGAAATGATCTGACTTTATCATTTCAGGAGACTCATAAGACCCCCGCTATTATAAAAGGCACATTAGCCCTAAAAAGAAAGGAACAAAGAACACCAAGTGCTTCACAGCAAAAGCTACTGAAAATATTTTTTTCCTCAATTGTCTATTTGGAAATGTGTCGAGACCTAATGGAGAAGGGAAAGAGAGAATGACAGAATGTGAGAAAATAAATACCTGTGACCTCAGATACACCACTGGTAGAACTTTAGTAACTAAGACAACTTTTTTTAAAAGTCTGCTTGTCCCACCTTCACTGACACACCAGCACTCACCTGCATTTGGTGGGGCTGCCCAAGGGATGATGACTGCAGGAGCAGAGCAGCAATCTGCTGCTTTAGGAAGCTAGAGCATCCCTCCCCTGCAGCTTCCCACACCTCACACCTGAACCTGCAAAGCATCAGGACTGGAGCCAGCAGAAATGTTTGTTTTCTGCAGGAAAATGTGTCTGCCTGTGTTGGAAAGATCCCCAGCTGAACCCAGGCTGGGGAGGCAATTAACCTTGATGGATCCCCAGAGAAGAGTCAGGATTTTGTTGTGGGTTTGGGTTTTTTTCCCAGCATTCGTTAGGTATGAGCTGCATAGAAGCATTTTTTCTTTAAAGAAAATGAAAAATCTATATCCAACAAGGGAATAGGTTTGAGGTAAAGACTTCCTTGATGCAAAAGAGAAGTGGAAAGACTGAGATTTGCCACTACATCTGTGAGGCAAGTTATAACTGCCATTTTCTGTTTTCTGGTACCTGTTATTTTGACAGCAGGTGTGGAACTAAATAGATGTTCAATCTCTTTAGTAGGAAAGTCATTGTACTCAGTCTCTGCTGACTCTAAACAGATGCAATTTCATAGCTGGGATGAAAAAGTTCAAGTCATCTTGAAAACAAAACCAAGTTCAGGAGGAAAAGGAAAGAATTGCAAAACTGGAACCATAATTGTTGCAGGGATATAACCCTTAGCCAGGACCCACAAAAGTGGTATTAATTCTCCCACATTACAACTGCTGGTACCCACTTATGTTTAATTCTTACTTTGCCTAGAACTTTTATTTTCCTCAGGTGTAATGTCACTGACTCAACTGGAACTTTTCCTGATGTTCCTTAGTGAGCAGGGAGCAGAAATGTGATGTTAACAGTGCAGTATGAGACAATTAAAGGCCTATTACAAACAAAAATAATAGTGGTATTATCTCTTTGTAATCCCAAACATCAGCTCCTCTCCTTCCTTCTGCCATAGGATTTCATTGGATCACTCTGAATCAGGTAAAAAAATAGTTAAGTACCATTTCAGTAAAGAAGCAAGAGGCACAGAAGAGCTGCAAAGTGAGCACACAGGTCTGAGAGTGACAGAAACCCCACGCTGTGCCCCACAGATGATGGCTCTGGTGCAAGAGTTTTACAGAGCAGCTCCCCAGCTATTGCAGTGCAGACACTGGTCAGCATGTGTTCTTCCTAATTCTATTCATTTAGTCCTGACAATTTTTTTTTTTCTGAAGAAAAGGAACAGAAAAAGGCACCTTCACAAAATAAGAGTTTGAGACCTAATCCAGAACAGCTGGTTATCCACTGGTTAAAATGCAGTGTCCTGCACCCAGTTCCCTAATCTGCTTGTTTTGTATAGCAAAAAGAAAAATTAGGGAAAAAAAAAAAAAAAAAAAAAAATATAAAAAGGCCTGAAGATCAGGCAGTTGGCTGTCCCAGAAAACTCTGTGTTTCTTTCTGGAGCTGTTCCACTTTGTGGTTTTTTTGCCATTTTGTTTTGGTTTTTCACATCCTACTTATTCCTCCTTATGTTCCAAAAGTGAACAGGCAGCCCTCTGATTCATTTTAAAGCTTGCTTTGTGAGCTGCTAAAATCCAGGATATGGACTAATTTGAGGGCCAATAAGACATCCCTCTCTGCAAGCCATTCTAGGGTATTTCAACTAGTGCTTACACTTTATCATCTAGATGTTTAATCTATATATTTTTTTTAGAGCCAGTATTTTTAAACAGAAGTGGCACCGGTATAATAACACCACTTAGTAATCAAATATTAATGCTTTTCTAAATGTTTATTATGTTGTTAAATTATTTCCATGCATAGGCAGAAGAGATTACTTCTGCAAAGGAAATGGCATTAAATCAAGCATTTGGCCATTTAGCAACAGTTTCATTGTCCTCTCTTCCCTCCTAATTCGATAAAACTGAAAGGGAAACCACAGAAAAAATAAGAAAAATAAGAGAATTAGAGAAAATGGACTCCCAGTGGCAGGGGGTTTTATATGTTCCAATTATGCAATTATCAGAGTTAAGAACACAAGAATTGTATCTTGTGATAGTGCTTATCTCGCTTTATTAGCCTTTTGTTTCTTCAGGAGTTTCTTTACATATCCCCATGTGTGTCGGTTTTCATTTTGGAAGATGATGTCTTACACTGAGTAGTAAAATTCCAAAATCTTTCATCCTGTATGCATCCACAAGTCAACTCAATTAAAGCACCCAGTATCAATCCAAGAAAGTATGGCATCTCCTTGTAGTGCTTTATTGCCTCTTGCTTGTCAATTCCAGCCTTTTTGTGCTCTGCACATCTTGAGGCATTGAACAAAGGATCTCAGGGGAATGGATTTGTTTTACAGAATTTTTGGTGGTATTGCTGCTTGTTTGTTTTTGTTTGTTTGTTTTTGTTTTTTTAAGATTTATTGATTTCTCCTCAGTTGTTAAACATTTTAGGGTCAGAGCTCCATAGAGCAGCCAGCAGAAAGATGACTCAGAATTTTATCTCTCCTGTCCTGCTAATATGCACTAAATTAAAGAAATAAAGTAAAATAAAAGGGTTGGGTGAGGGGAGTGGAATTTTGTTCTCTTTAAACATCAGTCTCTCTGTGGAGACTGTTTAAGATTAATGCCCTTTTTAATAGACATTGTTTGGAAACCTTTTCATAAAATATTTTTGCAGAGGGAAATATGGACTCAATGTGATCACATTCATTGGCAGCTCTACTAAGGGAAGAGACCAGTGCCCAGCTGAGGGCTCAGTCCATTAGATTCCTGCTGCAGGATCAATAAGCACCTTCTCAGACATCAGAGAAACCACCTGGGAGAAACTCCTTCTCATGCTCAGTCACTTGGGGAACTTCAGTGAAAAGAATAAACCTACACCAATGTAAAGCCAACCTCCTGCAAGGCATGTGGGCTGTGCTTATGCCTCTATTCCAGGAAGAACAACTTTAAAAAAAAAGAAAAAAAAAAAAGAGAATATGTATCAATTTAAGCATCAAATTTAGATGAAGAGAATTGTGTTGACCACACCTTTTCTCAGCAACTGGAGAGGAGTGGATTGCTCTCTTCTGTCCCACAGCTGCTCCTGGATGGAGCCTTGGAGCTGCCCAAGATCCCCCATCTCTGGCCCAGGAGCACCCCAGGAGCTTTGCTTTTCTGGTAGGTGGCTTCTCTTTCTTGCTCACAAGAAACATTCAGTGGGGTTTTGTGCTTTGAGAAAGAAAGAAAATTTCAGTGTATTGTGGGAAATAAGATTTATTCTCTTGCTGGCTCTGGCATAGGCCTGAAGGGCACTGCTCTATTATTCTTGGATTTTTTGCTGGGGAACTTCCATTTGTCTTAAATCTACCGAGCTGCCTGGTGGCTTTTTCCTCAGGATTATTGGGCTGCACTCTACCTGAATGGGTAATGCCTGAGTGATTTCCATTGAAAGAAAATCTGATTTTGTAGAGGAAGGTGGTGAAAGCTGCTGGTATTTTCTTCTGTAGCATGGGCATGACTAGTGCAGAGCTCAAGAGCTGTCTCTACTGAGTGGGGCAGGAGGAGAGTTTTGCAAAGTACAAATGTTTCAGGATAACAGGAATGTGTACCCTGTTGGAAAAGTGCTGAAATGTGGGTTTATGCACTACAAGGAATTAATTGTGTGTACATCCTCCACTCTTCCCCTCTGAAATAAACTGCAGGAAATGAAAGCCTGATGATTGTACTCAGAGCAAATGTGTTTTGATACTTGGTATGTGACACTCTGGAGCAACATGCTATTTTGTTACACTGAGAACGAAATTCATTATCTTTCATCAATTGCATTTTATTCTGTTATAAAATGTAGTAGTTTAACCCATTTTAACTCATAGCTAACCTTTAGAGACAATAAAATGTTTGAGGTGAAAGCAGCAGGAAGCACAACTCTCCTATTCTGTATTCACCCCTAGGAGACAGGCAGTCTGCTGGGTGCTTGGCATTGGCTCCATGGCTACTTGTTCTAATGGATTTCTGAAATGAAATTACATTTGAGCTATTCAACAAAAAGTGGAGTGGCAATGAAAGGTGGCTGATTTGTCTTTTGTGTTTGGCATGGTGGGCATTTCTGGGGTGGTTGGTTTAGTTTCTAGAGATTTTGCAGACAGCTATAGCAGAGAATGAATGAGTACAAACTGGACGTGTCTCATTTCCTCCTGTGTAAGACTTAAAAATTCATGAGAGGGGTTGCCAGGTTGTCTCCCTAGCCCTGTTGAGCAGGAGGAAGTGGTTTACACCTCCACCTGGCCCTCTGCTGAGGCAACTATTTGGAAGGGCACAGAGTTAACCCTCCAAAGCTCATTAAAAGTCACTGGTGTCTCCTTGTAGCCCTGTGACCTTCAACAGAGCCGTCTCCTCTGTTAAATGCCTCCAGGCTGGGAGTCTTTTTGTGCTGCTCTCTATCCATCTGCCAAGCACTAGTTCTTTTAGTCCAGAGACTCCAGATGTGTCCTGTCCCATCCCACACCCCAGGCAGCTCATTAGGTTTTTTTATTCTGCATTGCAGATTCCCTTCTAAAGCCCCTTCAGAAGCCAGTGGCCCTTTTTTCACTTTTGTGTTGGTCTAATAAGTCTAATAAGTCTCCAGAGAGAAACTATTTCAGCTGTTATGCTTCAGATTACTTTGTTTAGTAAAATTAAAAAATTATGGTATAGTAAATAATGAAACAACATTGTGTCATGTAAAATAATACTTAAAGAAAATCCATAACTTCTGTTGATGCCATTTAACACTTAAGTCACCAACATCTGCTTTGCAAAGACCTGATGTTAAAAAACTTTTTTTCCTTAAAGAAAAAAAAAATCCTTTTTTTAAATTCCTACTTTCACATATCTCCCATCCAGCAATTTACCTCCAGGAGGTGGAGGGAAGGACAGGAAAGCCCACTAAAATACTAATCTATTGCAAAACATTTTAAGATCCTACAGATTAGATGCATTTAAAAATACTGTATTACAAACAAGGAACACTATGATTTCATAGGCATCACAGGTGCAGTGTTAATAAAAAAGATGAGATTCCATAGATTAACAAAGCTTCTCTGGCTGGTTATTTCACACAAATGCTTCCAGAGTTGTAATTTGGCAGTTGTCACGGTACATGTCAATAAATCACTGCTTAAGGGTAAAATCATCATCTTGGAATAATCCCCCCCTTTAAGCACAAAGCTTTATGACAAATTCAGCTGCTTAGCGTTACCTTTTAAAATATGTAATTAAAATTATGATCTCTCAGTGGCTACTTCAGCAGGTGATGTTGATTTTTTGATTTTTTTTGATTTTTTTTTTCCTTTAAAGTGCTTATACTATTTCATGACTCTGTGCCACAAATTGTTTTCAACACGCCTTTATTAAAAGAACCCCCAAAATGTTTGAGCACTAATTGCAATGCCAATTAGCAGCAGTCCTTGCTGAGATTGTTGGGACTCTAGGAATGAGGGCACATTTCCTCAAGTCCTTTTTTAAATATAAACCAACTCTGAAAATAATAAACAGGGACAGATAGGGGAGAGAGAGAAGGAACAGAAGCTAAGAGATGAGCATGGGAAAAACAGCTTGGGTGTACTTCAGTTTCCTGTTATCATATTTGCTTGCATTTGGGAGACTGTTCTAAGAATACAAACTATATGGTGTCTTTCTCTGCCTCTCTTCCCAAGATTACCATATGCCAAGTTTTGAGAGTCACAGCACCATCCTGAGTCCTTGACTCATCTCCCAGCAACCCCCATGGCCAGGGGTGTCTGCAGTCCAATTTCTGCATTTCTGAAGAGCAGACAAATGTTTGAATTATGGATCACAATTAACTGCTAATTGGCCATAATGTAAGTCCCTTCTGAATGGACGTGGTAAATACTGAAACAAATGGGCTGTTATTTTTCAGACCTGAATGCTATGCTAGTCACTTAAAATGAAAAGCTAATTTCAGCCTGGGAGGCAAGCTCTCTGTTTTAATCAACTATGACATATCGAGAACAATAAATGAGCACTTAAGTTGAGGGGATATTTATTTCCCTGCTGCAGGTTTATATGTGGTAAGTTATACTGCCCAGTGCAAAAGAGAATTAAACTGGAGCTTTGATCCAGATGTCAAAGAAGTCTCGGCAGAAAACCTGAACAAAGAAAGCAACACAAAAGAGACCATTCTAGGCAGCACACACCATGCTGTTAGGAAAGCTTTTGTGGGTTTAATTTTTTTTTTATATTAAGTACTTTTGCGGCTGAAGAAGTGCTTGGTCTACTAAAACATAATTAAATAGAAGTTTCATGAAGAGCCATTAAGAGCTGGGACTTTACTGTGGTGCTATTTTACCCTGCAGCTGTCCTGCAGAGTACAGAGTATGCTCAGAACTCAAATATTGAAATAATATCTTAGCAAAAAAAAAATAATCAGATAATTTTTAAAATAAAGACCCGTTCTTTCCTTTTGTTCAAGGCATATCTTCAAGAAATGTAATTGGTTTTATTATAGTGAGAGGGACACGATGTTTATAGTTTATGGGAATTTTTTTTCCCTATTTTCAAAGTGGTGAGCTAAAATTCCAATATTGTTCTTCTAAGCACTGGTTACAATTGATTTTAAAAAGAAAAAAAGTAAGTTCAGGTGGATGTTTTCTAACAAATTATACTTCCTGAATCAAGTGGTGTATGTAATTTATATATGTAATGTTCTGAAGAACTCATCTCCCTGTGTATCATTCTACATATAAATAATACATACTTTTTAATATTTCAGCACAACCAGCAGAGCTGATGTTGCTCTGAACAATTTTTTTTCCATATCGAAGCAACAAAATCAACCTCAATGCTACACAGGGAAAGGGTTTTAATAACTGTATAAAAAACAGGGTTATGTTGAAAACAGTAAAAAAGTGACTCGTGGTAGTGCTCCTCCCAGCTGAGATCTTGTGGCAAGGATTCCCTGGTTTTGCCTGGTCATTGAATGACTGTGAGAGGCTAGGGTGAAAAAAAGTTGATGATACATTAGGAAAGGAGGAAGCCAAGAGAACTAATTCCCCAATAAACTTCTAGGTATTTTCCAGCATTTAGTATTGCACGGGTATTGTCACTGACTGGTGCAGGTTTTAGAAATTGTGCACATTTTCCAGCTCCCAGGTGTGTTTATATCCTTTCTGGTACTTTGGCTCTCTGCTGCCACTGTAGTATTGCAAGTCCTACCAGGGATGCTGGAAATAATCAGCAGTGCTGTGGCAGGCATCTAAGCTTCAACCCATAACTAAAAGAACAGATGTAAAAATACTGTTCTGCAAAATGTGCTTGCTGAAGCTAAAATAAAAGGAAGGGTACCTGAATTCAGAAGATCCAAGTGTCACAGAGGTCAAAATTTTTGGTATCTTGGCTGGAAAATCTGCAGTACATCTTGAACATGAAAAGTCAAAATTAAATTCTGCTCGAGGAGTAAGCCTCAGAGAGTCAGAGATTTTCCTATTTAACTTCTGTTAAGTCTTCACCTCTTCCTCAAATCATGATACACCTTGCTCGAGAGAAGCATTTAAAGATGTTTCATTAATAAGTTCTTTGCCTGAAATACTTGCATCAAATTTATATATGAGAAAAGTCAACTTCTGTAATTTTAACCATAAATTAAGGCTTGCCCTGAAAGTTTTATTTTGTTTTTTATTTTTCAACATAACATTCAGCTCTGCAGAATCATCTATTTTTAAATTGGTAATTGCTATTAAAGAAATCTGTTTAGGGTATTTTTGGTCTATAGAAAAGACAGAAGAATATAAATTGTAAATTCTGAATAACTTCCACCTTGTTCCAGCTCCTTATGGAACATGCTATGGAAAGGGCATAAGAAAGGGTATCCATATGGACTGGTCCTTCCCTGGTATTCTTGCCAGCTCTCAGAACTGTTTCAGAACCTTGAGACTTAGTATCCAGACCATTGTAGTTAAGAGCTGTTGACAGGTTATCATCTTTATGCATGTGTTGAAAGTAATTTCTTTTTTCCATCTGCTCTGTCTTCTCTTTTCACTGAATGTGCAACTGAGTGACTGGCTTTCCAGATCTTGTGCAAATGCACAAGTAACTTGTAAAACACCCCCCTGGCACTTGTAAAGCACAACCCTTTAAAACAGGTAGCTAAGTTTAAAAGATCCAGATGAAAAGCACAAGCTAGGAAAGGTCATGGTAGACCAGGTATGTTACAGGAGTTCAATTCTAGATATAAATGTTCATAAGAAACTCCCTGTACCCAAATTCATTTTTATTTTGTTGAGAAGGGGGTGAACAGCCTGTAATGTAATCCTTCTACTGTCTTCCTGAGAGGTCTGTTCTTCAGTCACCAAATACGTAATCTTTGCAGGTGGCTTTGTTAACAGTGGTATTCAGCACCAGAAAGCTGCATCTCATTTGCATTGAAGTTTCTTTCTAATGCTTGAGAAATTAAGGAGCCCAAATAAAACAAAAATTGGGCACAAATGCTGTATCACAATCAGTTGCATTTATGGCATCTCCTTTGCTACTGTTTCTTTTTCCAAGCATTAACTCCATGATGTGCTGAGCATTGCCTACAGACTTCAAAGCATCCTCTGGATCAGGAATGGTCACAGGACCAAAATTGTCTTGTAAATGGTAATCCTGAGATATACCCCAGGATCAGCAGAAGTCCTTTCACCATTCACATTTGCATATAGAAAAAATACCTTTGCTGGTGAAATTCAGATGGAATTATTAACTCAATTATTATCTCGAGAAATTTTCAGAGAATTGATCAGCTGAACCTCAGCTCCCACCAAGCCCTTAAAGAGTCTTTTGTTGCTGTCAGAGGTTTTCAGCTTCCCCAGATGCAGAAAAAGAGAAATAATTTAAAAATTAACCCAACATGACTCTATAAAACTCCAAATGGCATTTTCTCACACTGCCAGTGAAATGCTTTCAATATTTTTTAGACTGCCAGTCAGGATTTTTTTAACTGCATCTAGGTTTGCCATAAGCAAATGGAGATATGCATTGTTTTTCCTATTGCTAAAAAACCCACTCTTAGTTGTAAAGTCTTCAAGGAAGTTATGTTTCTTTCATATTATTTAGTTATGACTAAATAATAATAGTGCCACAAATGTCCTCGTTCTTACATTAGGAATGTCTTCATACTTGTAATGTTTTAATGTCTGTATTGGATGTTTCACACTGCACATTGGAGAATCTTCCTTTCCTACCTAAAGATTAAAGTTTAACTCAAATATTCTGGCTCAACCCCTTGCTAGTTTCATTTAAAGAGGAAATTAATACCCAGATACTATCTAAAGTTTTACATATTTTTTTTCCCTTTCCATGTAGTTCCCAAATCAGCCAACAGAATCAAAAGGCCTGAGTATGAGATCCAAGCCCCCCCAGCCCATACATCCTGCCCGTCCTCCTCCTCAGTAAGGCCAGCAGCAGCAGCACAAAGCTGCTTGTAAGCAAAGGTGCTTTTTTGTCACATACCTCAGAAGTCAGCACTTGACAGATGGGAGTTAAAAAAGAAACGTGTTGGCTGCCTGAGGCACATCTTGGTTTGTGGCTCAGTTCAGTTTGTTTCACTTTTTGTGGTTCACTTCCCTGAACTTGGGACTAAAAATTAACACTGGGGGGGTGTGTGTGTAGGGAGTGAATTTCAAAAATAAACTCAAACTTTGCCTTGCTGAGCCTGCACAGCCAGCATGTGAAAATTCCAGGGAATTTTCTCTGGAGCAGGCAAGCTGGTGCCACTTGCTTTGCACTGTCTCAAGGGCTCTGGTGTGTCCTGGTCAGGCAGAGGGTCCAGGGGTGCAGTGGCAGCTGGCAGGGAAGGTGCAGGGAGAGCAGTCCTGTCCCTGACTGGATTGCAAAACCACCAGGCAGCCCAACTGGGGCTTTAAGGCTACAAAGGAGCTGGAGAAATGCTTCCCTGCTATTCCTACTCAGCAACTGGGAAAATAATCGTTTTTGGTCCTTCCCAATGAATACATAATAGCAAACACAAAGCAAAGCTTGCCGAGAAAAGAATAAAGACTATTAAAGACCATATTTTTCAGTCACCCTCTGTTTGCCTTCTGGACTTGCATGCTGGCTTCTGAAGTCACAAATGGCTGGAAGCATATGGAACAGAGCCATTTTGTAGATTCAAGAATGTTTTTCTGCTGCCAAACGGCAGCTAAAGAGCTCAGTGCCTGACTGCTGGAGTGGCCCCAGCCAAGCAGCCATTGCCCAGGCATCAAACTTGGGCCATGTTTTTAAAACAAAATAAACAAAAAGAATGTTTAGTACACTAAATGAGTATCCAGTGAATTTCTTCATGCATCTTATTTAGGACAAGGGAAATGATGATGAGTTTATCGTCTTGATCAAAACTTAAAATTATGTGGGAAAACCAAGAGAAAAAATCCACTTGACAGGACAATCTTGGGCTTGTGAGGGATCTTGTAAAAGTTCACAGAGACTACTTCCATCACCGTTTTTTTAATTATTATTATTATTATTATTATTAATAACAAATGGAAACAGAACAAGCAACTCTGAAGGCAACTTAACAGTTATTTACTTTTCTTCTTGTAATCTCCTGATAATTTTCTTATTAGTCTTTGTAGTATCTCTTGTAATAACAACTGGAAAAGCATTTTCTTCATTAAAGTAATCTCTCTGGGAGAGACTGAAAGAAAATGTGAATACTACTTGATGAAAGCAGAGAATTCACTTTGTATTCATGAGTTGTTGTCCCTCTTGTTTCCTGTAAATATTTATACAAGCATCTTATTCCTACTGAGGATATTGCAGAACCACAAGCAGATTTCTTGGGAAGTATTCCCCTGGTGAGGGCTGCTGTCTACCCCAGGAGCTGCTGGGGAGCCTGGGAGATGGCTCATTACAGAGCAGCAAGGATGCTGTGGGATCCAGGTTACCCATCCCACCCAGCAACTAATGAGAGCCTAAAGCACCAGCAGTCACAGCAAACTCACAGGCTGAACTATGTTCCTATTAACCATCTAGAAAATAATTTTTAATGAACAAGTTAATTAGAAAACCCACCAAGTGTGTTTGTAAATGATTGGGAGGGTGATGAAAGAACTAAATATTAACAAAAGACAATTGTTTGCCAGTGCTGCTATTCCAAGTCCAGACTGACTGTATCTTGGATGCTTTCTTTTGATGTACTTTATCCTTTGGAGGCTGGTATGCAGATATTACACATCCATTTTAGTTTGCCTGGAAATTGATTACAATATAGGTCCAAGTTTGTATATCTCCAGTCAGTGAACACCTTGCTGCTGTCAACAACAAGCCCTCTGTGACAGAGCTCCCTCAAGCACAGCTCCTGAATCTGTGGCACCTTTGCTCAGAGCTGATGCTCTTCCTCCCACAAAGCTTCAGGAAATCACCTGAGGTCCTACAGTTATAAATTTTGTCCTAATGGAAGCAGCCCATTAAATGGCAGTATAGAAGAAGGGGCATCTCCAGGGGACTATTTATCCCTACCAAAACTCTGTCCCATTCTGGAAAGGCCCAGTTCAAATCTACTCTTCTTATGGTGCAGCCTCCAACACCGTGGCAGAGTTTCAAGATGCAGGTCCTGGTTCACTTTTGTTGATTATCAGCAAGTATTTACAGCTTCTGGGTTTGCTAGGTTTTGGTTGTTTATTTTTTTTTCTTTTCTGTTTTAATCATGTCCCCTTCCAATTGCTTTCTTTCCCCAGTTGTCATTGCCTGGTCCTTCTGCAGCGTACATCCCTGGCAGGTTTCATTTGATACTCTAGCAGTAGAATGCTACATTTCATTTATTTTTTCCTGCCTCTCTTATTTGTAATACTTTCTGATAAATTAGGTGTTAAAAAATGTGCATTCTTTTGAGTCTTCTGAGAACAGTGCACACATCTTTCCATTTGTATTTTCTCAGTGATAATTTCAGGACATGTCTCTTCAGTATTAGTCAAGCTTGTTCTGCAGCAGCAACACAAAGCCAGTGTTCAGAGAGCCAAATCAACCTGTTAAAATAATCCCTAATGCATCATCCTGACTTTGCATGAGAGTGCTGTGACTTTGTACTCCAGTGAAACACACTGGAACAAAATCCCTACACAGTGTGTCTGGATCTTTGAAAAGAAAAAAAAAAAATTCAGTTGTATTTCTTCTTTGGTAATACAGTGATAATCTGCTTTATAGAAGAGCATCAGCCCGTAGTGATTGATCCATGAAACACACCATCCCTGCTGCTTCTGTAGGGCAAAAAAGAGTGCTGAGCTGCTGTTGCTCTGTGAGGTTTTGTTGTGCCAGCATGTCTTCTAGAGCACTGCCCCTGAAAATCCACCAAAAGACAGCTCAGCAGGTTCTGGGAAGCCTTTCATGCTCAGGTCCATCCCAGACAAATAAAAAAACCTAGTGGGTTCAGCAATTGCTTTCATAGTGGTTTTGCAAATCTTCTGTTTTGTATGTTAGTGAGAGAAACCCCATGTGTACTTATCCAATCTGTGATTTAAAAACACTGAGGTCTGGGGGATGGAGGTGACATTTGAGTAATGCATTATGAGTCTGGACATCCCTGAAAGAGCAAAAAGGCAAAAAACCTGCTGTAGTTGGATTAAACTTAGAACTTCATTTTCGAATGAAGGAAATGAAAGTTCACCTCATGGCAATGGCAGCACCATCACCCAGGGGAACACGAGCAGCTCACCCTGCAGAGGTGGCAGGTGATGGGCTGGGGCCATACCTGGGCACCACAGCCCAAGGGCAGGTTAAGGATAGTGCCTTTGAAGAACATTGTTCACAAAATCTTTTTTAATCTCTGGAAGTGCTTCTGAAGTAAATATTGAGGTCCTGGAGCGGGTCCAAAGGAGGGCAACCAGGCTGGTGAAGGGATCCAGCACAAGTCCTGTGAGGAGAGGCTGAGGGAGCTGGGGGTGTTCAGCCTGGAGAAGAGGAGGCTCAGGGGAGACCTCATCGCTCTCTACAACTCCCTGAAAGGAGGCTGGAGCCAGGGGGGGTTGGGCTCTTTTCCCAGGCAACTTTCAACAAGACAAGAGGGCATGGTCTCAAGTTGTGCCAGGGGAAGTTTAGATTGGATATTAGAATTTCTTCACAGAGAGGGTGATCAGACATTGGAATGGGCTGCCCAGGGAAGTAGTGGATTCTCCATCCCTGGAGATATTTAAAAAGAGACTGGATGTGGCACTCAGTGCCATGGGCTGGGAACCACAGCAGTAGTGGATCAAGGGTTGGACTTGATGATCTCTGAGGTCCCTTCCAACCCAACCAATTCTATGATTCTATGATAGAAGAGGTGCTGTAATGCCACATGGACGGACAAATTCTGAAACCTGAGGCACAGCCCCAGGAGTTACTGACTGCAGCAGTGTTTTAATAACCCTGAGAGCATTCTGAAGAGCATGTCTTGGTCCTCAGGTCATTCCAGTTTCTAAAGTAAATGCAGAGGTTGCTAACAAGTTGATGTTCTTATTCAAGCAATGCTTTGCTCCTTGGAGAGAGAAGCCACAGAAGTGGAACAAGAAAACATTGACAGGAGCTCCTCAGTTTGCCAGCACTTGCTTTTGGTGGCTCTCAGACCTCTCTCATCACAACTCTAATTTGATTACATAGTAATCAAATTAAATTCTTAACTCATGTAAGTGAAGATTTAGTAGGATTAAACTCAGTGTTACCACGAGGAATGTGGTATGGCTATAGTGAGAGAAAGTTACAGCAGTAAAAACTGTTAGTTGTTTTCTCTGACTCAAAATCCTGTTGTTCACTGATCTAAACCTTTCTTTAGATATAAACAGAATATTAATCAGCCTTTCCATGGGGATCTTATTTCTATACATACTTTTTGGCTATTCTCTATATGAATATCAGAAAATGAACATACAGCAAACTAAGCAGACTCCCTCAGGCTTTTTGCAGATTGATTTCTTGGAGTTGTATCTCCATACATTGATTTTTCATCGATCCTTTGCTGTTGCCTTCCATTTGCTACTTGTAAGCCCTGTGGACCAACGCTGCAGTGAGTAAGGAAGCCTTAGCCCCCTTGCACTGATGATCAGGGAGGAATGATCTCAAAATCTCTTTATCTGTATTAGCAGGTGAACTTCTACTATTGCCCAGAACTAGGAAGGA
Organism: Phaethornis superciliosus; assembly: GCA_023637945.1. Lineage (NCBI taxonomy): Eukaryota > Metazoa > Chordata > Aves > Apodiformes > Trochilidae > Phaethornis > Phaethornis superciliosus. The sequence goes on from JAJQWJ010000019.1 coordinate 8,939,596, forward strand.
AAAAAACCAGAAGTGGAGATGATTCAAGCAGTGGGAATTTGGACTGAAAAAACTTTTTCCCATTACACTCCAAATTCTTCCAGTGATGCTTTGTGAGCCAGAGCATCTGCAAAAATAAGTGGCTGAGCTGAGAAAGCAGTCTAAGTCTCAGAAATAACCATCTCTAGTAAAGAGGGTGCCTCATCTAGTGAGGACACAGGCAGTGTTTCTTTGTTACTTCAAATGGTGTTTCTGAACTGTGAGGAGAAACAGAAGGGAATGTGTAGCACAGATAACACAGGATTCCTTGACAAGGATACCTCATTGAGGAAGACTTCCCCTGCAGTTGCAGGGGGCTTGAGCATAAAGAGTGAATTCATGTAAGGCTGTTTCTGTGTATTCATTGAGAAAAAAAGCTGCTTTGGAGAGTGGACTCCTAGAACTGGAGGAGACAACATTTCATAAAAGATTTGAGGCAGAGCAGTGCAGATCTGCCTCAGGACTGCATTCCCCACTGCCAGCTGCATGAATGGGGAAAGGACAAAGATCTGCAGAGACTGCAATACCTGAGCTGTATTTGACTAATTTAGTTTACTGTATTTTCCAAGTTACCAGCCTGTCCTCTTTGACCTCTTTGTTGAAATTAGCATCATTTTTCAGAATCATTCCTTACAGCTGGGGAATTGAGGTTTCTTGCAAGCGTTTGAGGATGGGATTCCCCATGTTACAGAAATTCCACTATCTGTTGATAGACTTGCAGGAACCATACTTGCTCCACATTCCTGATAGCAGCATCTGGCATGAGGGTAACAGGCATGTGGATCAGCATCCATAGAATCATAGACTAGTTTGGGTCGGAAGGGATCTTTAAAGCTCACGTAGTCCAAGCTCCCTACGGGGAGCAGGGACATCTTTGACTGGATCAGTTGTTCAGGGCCAAATCAATTTCACCTTGAAGGTTCACAGGGATAGAGCATCTACAGCTTCTCTGGCCAACCTGTTCCTGTGTTTCACCGCCCTCATCATAACCCTAATCTCACTGTTCATGTTCATCTGTGATTATGGACAAGTATTAATTTATGTTTAATACTGCTACCTTTTATTTAGCAGTTCCTTTTCTAGCTATCTTTGATACTTTGAGCTGCACTTGGAGATTAGTGTCTGACACAAATACAGACCACTGCCTTCAAGAGAGGATAAGTAACTGGCAGAAGAGAACTCAATAAAACAATCTGCTCTGGCGATTTTATTGGAGTGTGCAAGTAAAAGGGTTTTAATTCACCTCAGTGAATGCATTTTTATGATTTGCATCATTGAAATCATACTTGTGATGAAATGAAATAATTTATTAATGTATTCTCCTCTCTTCATTGTATTTATGACTAACAAAGTAAATGAAAACCCAGCCTTTTATCTGACATCAAATGGTATTGCATTTTGGAGCTAAATTGGACATTCATCTTTTTGTGCTGAGCTTTTGAAGCTTAAACATACCTTTTTTTCCTCTCTCTTTCCTTCCTCCTTGCGTTTTTGAATACAAGCAAATTAAAGATGACCAGAAGCTGGAAATGCTTTCAGAAAAGTCCTTGAAATTCACACAAAAGCACACAAAAAAGGGAGAAAGCAAGAGAGAAATGTAAGCTGTCTTCATTCGTATTAACATCAAGCAATTATTTGGAAAACTTCATACATACTCCATGTGTCTTTTTTTTTTTTTTTTTTTAATCTACATTAAATTACATATTTCATGCTAATCTCAATTTACAGCATTATATAGCAGCATTGTTTTACTCCTTCCTTCCTTCCCAAGGTTGGGAAACAACTTATTTGGCAAATACAAAGTTTTCCAGCCTGTAAACTCTCCATAAAGAGTTTTTATTAGAGAAATCGCTTAAGGGCTAGCATTGTCAGACAGAAAGCCTGTTTAAGAAAAAGCTGGTAGGAAATGCACTGAAAATTTAATGGTTGTGAGTTGTAATGAGAGAACTATAGGAAAGGTAATAATTTTCCTGCACATTCATGTATTTTGTATTACTACTGTGTAACTGAGAATCAAATTCAGTGTCTCAAAATGATAAATTGCCTTTGGCCAGATCTTGCCAGTGATGCAGGTAGGAACAAGATTTCCTCATAATCTGCATAGCTACTTGCAGGACAGAACTGTAAAAGGGCAGATAAGTAGGAAAGGGCATTATGACCTGTTTGACCCTTGTGCCTTCTCGTAGGTCTAGATTTTGTGACATTGGTTGTTCCTGGATGATTTTGTATTTCTTACATGCTTTAACAAACAACCAGCATAAAACTGACAAAATTGGGCTCTTCGTACTTTATATGTGTCAAGTGCTTGACAGCAACATTTTGCTTGTAGTTTACCAAGAACTACCTCTGAGAGATCAGCCACAAGCATATTGCTGTAATCCATCTTGTGCTAAAATGCATGAATTAAATCTCTGAAGATATCTGGTCGAGGGCAAATTCAAGCAATTCTGTAACTTTTTATGTACTAAAGTGTCTATTTGGAAAGGGAGAGTTACAAGATGGAAGACGATATGGCTGCAAAACAGCCCTCCAAGGAAAAGACCAAGTTTTTACCTAAGACTATTTTCTGCTCTAGAGAAGCAACAGGCAGTTGCCTTAATAAAAACTGAGTAAAGACATGGAAAAGCAGCCCCTGTGCTGCCATCCTGTCCTCATAGGGGGAGGAGATAGTACAGTCACTAGAAATACAGCGGATAGACGTTTCTGTGGTTTCAACTAACATCCCAAGAATTGAATGGCAAAGTCACAGTCTCCTGCAGGTCTTTCTCTTTGTGTCTTCAGCTGACAGGCTGCAGCCACACAGCAGAAGTGTTTTTGCCCTTGAGTGCCTGAACTTGCCTTTTTACCATCTCATCATCCTTCAGTAGTTGGGTCATGCATGTTTCTGTGTGTGATTTGGGTTGTGCCATGGGCACTGCCTCCTGAGTTTCTCATCTCATCAGCACCCCTCCTGCATTTGACAATGTTGTTAGTTGCCAATATTAAAAAAGGTCAGTCCTGGGATATTTCTCTTCCACTGACTCCTTCAAATTTTGTTCAAATCTTGTTTACAGCTGAAACTGTACTTACAGGCCCATAGTTGCCTGAAAAACTTTTTTATTCCACTGTCTCAAATTTGGGTACTTTGATCTCTGTTCAGGATCTATTCCTTTAGAGTTGTGCAATGGAGATTTTTCCAGTCTCCTTGACACAAGTATTCCATTCCTAAGTGCATTAGAAAACATTTTAACTTCCTACCCAGTTGAGTATTAGTTTTATTTTAATATTTAATATAAAGCAGTTTTTCAACTTCTTCCCCTTCTGTGACTGGTACCAAACAGGTTCGTAATAATGACCAAAATTTTCTTGACAATAGATGGGTGTTTAAAATTATGCTATGTATCTAATTTTTATAAGAGCTTATGTACAGAATAATAAAGAAGAAAAGAAGACAACAAAGACTATTTTCTTTCATTGTTCTTTTGATGTAGCATGTAAAAAAGTAAAGCCATGAGATCAAGTAAATTTTTTTTTTCACCTCGATGATATTCAGGAAGTTCTTTAAATAAGGAATTTGGATTGTGGATTTGTCATGCAGACTTTCCAGCAAGCAATTAAAGCTCAACATTTACAGTCAGTTAGATGAGCCAGATGTATTCCTGGCAAGGGAGAGCTTCAAAAGTCACACATTTTGAAGCTCACTGACAGCCCCTAATCTTCAGACAGAAAAAGCTCTGATTAGGAAGTCCTTCACTTACTAAATTATTTAGTTCAACTTGTGTTACTTAACAGTTCTGTTATTTAGACTTCTGATTGCTGAGAAGTCAGAACAAAAAAAAGAAATCCCAATCTATCTTCAGAAGAAGTGAAAGGAAGGGTTCCCAGGGAACTAGAATTAAGTCTGTAAGAGCAACATAAAGTCTTTTCATCTCCTACTCGGAACTAAATGACTGTTTTGGTTTTTTCTTTCTCCTAATGGCAGTAGATCTCCTGTAATGTAGAGACACTCAGCAAAGTAACATAACAAGATTGTGATAATGTGATTTTGCCAAAAGCAATTTGTGTATGTTGGGTATACTGTAAAAGAGAAGAGAAAATTTATTTTCTGGATAGCAAAGATTGACCCTTCATCACATAAATAACAGATAGAAGGTTCAGTTTTGAAGGAAAAGACAAAAGAACATGGACATTAACAAGGGAGAGGTAAAATGGAAAGCATAGAGGTGCTGTGAGAGTCAGGGACATCTTTAGTGAAAGAAAAGTATTTTCTTAGATCCAAGGCTGACAGCTCCCAACTGTTCCTCCATCAGAGTATAAACCTTCCCATTTTTAAATGTTAAATGGAGCCTGACTTCAACTTAATGCAAGAGTGGGCATGGTCTTATTCACCTGCTGATGGTGGTACCTTCAACCAACAACTCTTTATCAGTCCTTGCCAGGTTCAGCCTCTGAATTACTATCTCCTAAATAACTGGGAAGTGGACAGAACCTGGAACCTACATACAGGGAGTATAAATTTCTCCTGATCAGAAGAATTAAGGGATTATAAATCTTCAAGGAAGCAACCACCAACAAAAGTCCAGAGAGCATCCTGCATAAAGCTGCTATATTTTTCTGGGCTGGCTTTATAGACAAGCAAAAGTTTATATTATACAGTAAAATAATGAAATGTTATCAATTTGCCTTGCCACAAGACATCTCCTCGGCATTTTGCCCCTTCCCAAACTAACTGGTATCCTGAGTGCCTTACTCTGGCTGCCTTTGCTTACTTGAAGCAGCTCAGGTAGACAAAAATGCACTCACACGCTTCCTGATATTGCATAAAAGAGAGAGCAACAAACAGCATTATGTCCAGGGTTATTTTTCATTTCTATTTATATTTCTTTAGCTTTTTTTGTGATTAAACTCTGCTTTTGGTATTTCAGGCCATGACTGCATCTCCCCTACCCTAAACTAAAAATCTGAGGGAAAAAAACCCACACCTCTTTCACTGCTGAATACTTTACTCAAGGAATAGCAAGGGTCACCCCAGAACAAGCTGCAGCTGCTCTGCAGTAACCTGAGCCTTTCCAGCCACTTCAGAACTGATAGAAAATGAATCCTTGGCTAGGTCACTTTGTTGAAAGAGGGCAGTGGGAACCCGTCCTCCACTACTATGTCTGCCTAGTGATTTAATACAGACATTTCTTATTTCATAGGTGAAGGAGTCCATTTGACTTGAAACCACCAGCTTTTTTGCAACTATCATATTGCAGAAAAAACAAGCTTGTTCTCAAGAACAGTCTCAATTTAAGAGTGTATTTTGCTGTAATGAATTATCTGAATTGTTGCAGCCTCAGAGGCTGTAAAAACTTCTGGCTTCCAAACCTGAGGTGCTATAAAAGTTTTAAGACATTAGATATTCTTTAATGAATTATTGATAATTGTATTGTTTGAAAGGCTTCCAAGCCAAAACAAAACAAAACAAATAAAAAACCAAAAACACGCGCACACACACACAAAAAGTAAAAAGGAAGAAACAAAGTGCCAAGGCAGTGTCACTAAGACAGTGAAGAAAGAGTTGTCCAGAAAGAAGAGTACTCCATGCTGCTCAAGTATGTTTTTAATGCACACAACTTCTAAACAACCTTGTTTGCACAGAAAATCAGAACCAGGCATACATGCAAGAGTCATACTGAACAGGGAAGTCTCATACTTGACATCCCCAGAGACAAAAGGTATTAAAATGCATGTTGATACTATTCAAATAGGTATGGATAAGCAAACCACCTACCCATTGCAGGATTTGTTTGAGATAGGAATTTTTTTTCTAGGACAGATTTAATCAAAGCCCACTGCTGTATCTTTGACTTTTACCCCTAGACAGACTTAGGAAATTAATCTATCCAACTAATTAATCTATTTAGAGACCTGGGTTTAGTTTAATGTTTCCTATAGAACATCTGTAGGCAGCTCTCTGTTCCCCAAGAGGGGGTTTTCAAGTGCCTTTTGGAATCACTTTTCTTCCCTTGTCTATGTGAGAAGTCTGTCAGTTTTGCTTAGGTTTGGACTGCTCTCGGGTGTCAAGTCCTGCATCTCCTCAGTAATAGGCATTGAATTCCTTTACTGAGCCTGGCTGTTTGACTCCTTAACACTGCATATGATGTAGTGTGTTAGTTCTTGGGTAGTGAGTTCAAATAATCAAATTCCTAAGCAATTCTTCAGTCACCAGCCACTGCATTAGTTGTACCCTAGCAATTTTGAGTCATGCTTTCTACTGCAAGTCAATAAAGTAATAATAATTAATTACTGACCTGAAGCGGAAACTTCTGGGACAAGAAACAGCCAACTCCATTAGCATACTAGCACTACAAATACAAACTTTATAATTAAAAAAGAAGCAGAACTAATAGTTAATCTTGCACTAGTTTCACCTAAACTCCTTGAACTCAAGACAAAGCAACAGTGAAAATTGTGATGACAAATACACTAACCAAAAGAAAGTGTTTAGACTTTAAATTAATAATTCAATATAACAGACAGAAGAGTAAAGTTAGTATCTTTGTGGCCCCATAATACAAACATAACTTGAAACAAGATGAAATAGTTCTTTTGAGTAATAAAAGCAAAGAACTTTCTTGTCTTAGGGCTAATAATTCATTTAACCTGACAGGTATTTCAGAAGGTTTAGATAACTTAACATGGAAGTTATTTTAACATTCTGGGGGATGCTCTGCACAGATAGATTGTATACTTGGCAGCAAGTAGCATTTTATTCCTCAAAAAAAAAATTTGGGCTCTAGGCATAGAGACAATTAGACACAAAGCACTGCATTCATCATCTCCTTCCCAACTTACTATCATTATTTGTCAAAATATTTTCTCAGTTTTGGGGGTTTTTTTTGGCTCTGTCAAAATTGGATTACTTTCCCTGTAGAAAGCCAAGTGATTCAGCTCAAATGAAAATGGTAGGAATGTGTTGGGGTTTTTTTCTGGATCACGTTTAGGATTAGCACTGACAGTCCTGGTTTTACTGAAACAAACTGTGTAATTCCTAATTATTTCAATGGGACAGGGTTTACTGACTACACCATCTCTTCTGACATACTTTTTGTCTCTACCTCTCTCCTACTGCTCAGCTATGCAATACTTCTGTATTACCATTTAGTATGAAACATATATATATGAAGTACACTTGGTTATGCTAATAACAGGTGATATGATAAAGTACTTTTTTGTGCATTTTTATTCCATAACTCTGTAAAACCTAATTTATACTATGACACCAATTTACACTGTGCTTTCAATGTGTTGTTCTTTTAAAAAGTTACTGATATCCATACAATAGCTGCCAGAATAATGCATTGGCGTGGGGATATTTTAACTAGAATATAATTTACTGCTATTTCAAGTCTTTGTCAAGTACTTATCAAAAAAGTTAGAATGAGTGAACTGCAAGACTGATACTTTTTTATTATTTTTTTTCCCTTCTCAATTGACCAATTAATTGTGTGGGTATTGTGGCTTAATAGGAAAGAGACTAGTAGTCTCTAGACAGATTACTGGTATCTATAAATTTACTCAGTTTTCAGCCCTGGGATTTCACTGAGAGAAGTTGAGTACAACAGTAACACAGAAAAGAATGTCCTGGTAATTTTCTTTAGCAAATCCATAAGAACTGTTGCAAACTGTGGACTGTGACAAACTTCCAGCAAACAACAGTAAGTCTGAGATCAGGGCAGGAATAAAGCTGTATTACAGCCTTTCAAAGATGATGGAAATATTCTTCATAAACACTCTTGGATAGAAAGTATTGATCCCTAACTGCAATTTACTGTTGAACACAATCATGTTTATTCACCATGCAGACATGGATACTACAATTTGCAGCTGCTGCTATCCAAAGGAGAAGAAAAGTCCATTTCAGACCTCAGCCACAACATTTCAAGGATTCTGCCATCCATAAAATCAATGGAGAAATGGCAGTAATATTTAAGGCGTTTTCAGCAATGACAGTTTTACAACGGAACTAATTCCCAAGTAATGGAGAGTCAGATTGCCTATAGTACATACTGCAAGGACTTCATTGTAAACTTATATTAAAAATCTATTTGCTGTAATCTTGGGGGTTGTGAGGGAATCCCATATTGTGCAAATAAACGTTCGGAGAAAAGTAGCAGCGTTGCTCCGAGAGGGTGAAGCCCTGGCTCCTCTTTTTGAGGAGTTTTTCACACTGGTGTAAGCAGACGTGACATTGACTGGTGTGAAAGGGATTCTCTTCTTCTTCTGTGATGCTAAGACTCCTTTGAATATATGACAGCTGGGGAAGAGGAGGTGTAAAACCATGAAATGACTACTGCCACTGGCTTCTGGGTGTCCTTAAACAAGCCTCAGTTCCAAGTCACGAGTTTCAATTAATTAATAATGAACAGCAAGCCAAAAGAAAAAAAAAAGAAAAAAAAAAAAAAAAGTAAATCCTTGAGCTGTAGTTTATGCCAAGTCTTCCTGTGAAATATTGGTGGCAGCTGCTGTATTAAGTTGTAACAGCAGTGTATATTTTCTTGTATAATGATCTTAAACATTTAGTGACAAGTGATAATGCTGTCCCACAGAAAAACTCCGTGACATAAAATGTCAGTGAAAAGCCTCTGACCAGAGACTTTTTCCATTACTGCCTCTGTGTTGGTGGAAAAGAGAAGAGGGGTCAGCTCTTACTGCTTCCCAGAAAAAGACTACAAAACCAGTTCTCTGAATCCAGCTGTTCATGGATCATCTATCTTCTGGTTACTTGTCCCAGTTTTTCTGTCCGGCTCCCCAGCACATTTGCTCAGCTGAGGTCATGCTAACAATGAGCTGTTGCAACCAGTATCCCAGGAATTGTTCCACGCCCCACACTGTCACCTAGACATGATGAGACTGAAATTCCCCTGCTCCACCTGGTGCAGCCATCTCACTGATGTCTGGTGGGAATGGCTGGGAGTTGTTTGGGCCACCAGTCAAAGGCAAACACAACTTCCTCAGATGAGTCTGGTCTGTCAGGCTGAGCTCTTTGAAATGTGTTCAAAGGTGCTTAACAAGTGTGAACTCCAGTCTATCATGCCAGGTGTCATATCTGATAAACACACCTAGAGATCCCCTCCTCCATTTCACACAAGTGTTATCTGTAAGGATAAAGCACTAAATAATTGAACAATATTGATCTTAAAATTGAGTTACCAGAATGAGCATTTCCTGTGTATTTTCAAAACGAAGTCACTACGTTCCTGTCTGGAATCATTGCATGAGCACATTGACAGGTTCAATAGTCTCTGCTTGGCAGATCTTAACATTCAATACAGAGAACAAGTGTGCATGTTCTTAAACAGCAAATACATTTTAATCGTCCCTACTTAAATCTACAAGCCCTCACTCATACCCTTTCTATGTTAGAGCAATGCCTGCTGCAGTAGTGCAGACGTGCATTACCTAAATCAAGTTTAAAGACTTGCATTGACCATAAAAACTAGAATGTCTGATTTAAAACACCATTCCCCCCACATTTAGTTATGTTGCCAACTTTATGAAAGCAGTTTTTTTCCTTTATCTTCAGGAGATGACCAGTTTTCAAAGGTGAATATGGGCAGTATTCCACTTAGTGTACAGGTTGCTAAGGATAGGTCAAATTGCTTAGAAATTTGGAGTTTCAAAATGCCATTTGACAGTGACACATACAGGTTTCTCAGCTGTGTAGTAAAGTAACAACAGCTGCTGCTTGAACCATGGAAACTTGCCTGTATTTTCAAGGGTTTAGATGCCAGGGTGGGATATAAAATTGGATTTTGTCCAAACATGCCTTACCATTAATTTTGCTTTCAACGTGGAAAGGTTTCAGCACAGTCAAAATCTTCTGTCAGGAGTTGAAAATGGGGGATGGGTGGTGGTTTGGGTTTTTTTAAGTGATATTGTAGTGAATGTACAGATTACCTCAATAATTGCCACCCTGTTGTAGATCTGTACCTACTGGGGGTGACGGCTTTGGCAGATGAGAAGCAACATAGAGCAGTGTATGACAGATGAGCTCTATTGACTTACTCCAGGTGTTGCCCTGTGTCATGTTTAATGATTTTCACTTGTAGTTCTTTCAGCTTAATATAGGGAGGAAAATGTATGCATTGCAGTGTGACAAGTAACCTGGATTGCAGCTTTTTCAAGGTTACGGACAGAGCAAAATTACTGTACTGTAAGGCAGTCACAAGGGTACATCTTTTCTAACTGTTACAGAGAATCTGCTCCTAAACTTGAAATGACAGGCTCATTGCTAGCTTGGGAAAAGCCTACACAAGTTTACTGAGAGGTAAACCTTATAAGAAGCATCTCCAGATTCATTTTGATGCAGAGATGTTTTGCAGATTAAAATCTGTTAAATGTGAAAATAAAATTTGCCACATCAATCACTGGCAATTGAGAAAAGCCCAAACCTAGGGAAATAACCTGTAATGAAATCAGTCTTTTATAGACTCTGAAGAGTGGCATTCTGGGGCAATTCTGTCTTTTATGCGCTCATAATTTCTTATTTGACTTTTGCTGCCAATTGCTTTAGCTATTGATTAGGAAAGGAAGAATGTGAACAAATTTTTGATTGTTACACAATGCTGTTAATATGACTTGCAAATACCAGCAGTCAGGATTCATCCATCTAAGGAACCATTGCACCATACAAAAAACCCTTGCCATGAGGAATGTCAGAGAAACATGAGGAAAGCAAATAAGTTCTTAGGTACTTGGGTACTCCCGTGACTACTCGGTGCACAGTGTACTCCTGTTCAGTTAAGTAACTTGAAATGTCCATCCACTATTAAATAAACTGGAATTAAATGAGTGGATTCCATAAATTCAAGAATTAACTCAGAACCTCTCATTATAGCCATCTTCAGGATCTGAGTTCCTATGTAGAGGGGGGAAGCAAAAAACACCACACCTAGTGAAGTGAGGATCAGAAGGGGGCTGTAAGTGAGCAATGTGATGCAGCATCATTCTCTGAAGGACAAGAGTCTTACGATATTGTTAATGCCTGATGAAGTGGCACTGGCCCAGGAACCATAGGGTCTGGCTTTATGGACTCTTAGGAGTGCCAAGGATATTCCGATTTCTCTATCAGCTTGGGGTTTTTTCCATTCAATTTGGAGTCTGCTGCTTACAGCACAGCAAGGCTGTGAGTTGTGGGAGCTTGGTCTCAGTGGAAGGTGGCAGATTTGGGAGTCTGGGGGACCCAGCATCTCTGTCTGGGCATAGGGGGAGGGATGGTCCTACCTTGAAATGTTTTGGCAGCTGCTATCTAAAACTTGACTCGTACAGCTCACTGCTCCTAGCTTTGTCTAATAAAAACATTGTGTAATTATCTCCATTCCTTAAATCATTGACTGTGCTGTTCAGGAAATTGAAAGATGGATACTCCAAGCAGTGTGAATTTCTCTCTATGGAACTTGGTAATATTCTGTGTTTCCCTCTAATATCTGCACAGTCTCTTGACCAGATGTAAAGTCATCCCGAAGTTCTGTGTTGGTGACCATGGTTCTTTTGAACCTCAAGGAAGGTTTTCCCTTAACATCTAACAAAAGAATTCTGATCTCAGCTTTCTATACACTCTGATTTTGTCTCTCACATCCCTCTATCACACATTCCTTAACGTTATTCCCGGGGTTTAATGGAGAAGGAAAGTATATTGTCTTTGTTGGACAGGTTTTCAAATCTTGCCCTTCTCTCAGCAAAAAAGGTGTAAGAACAGCAGTTTTTCTCTGAGTCATCTTTGCATGTAAAATCAGTTCTCTTTGGAGGTATTGCTAAGAGATGGAACTGGAAAAATTATAAAGGTGCATACTGTAAATCACAGAGGTGACGATTCAAATAATAACTAACCTAGAAAGAGGTACATTGAACACAAATATCTCTTTTAAAACTGAAAGGCGTTTTCCATAAATGAAGGTATAATTTCACATGATTATATTTATCTGCATCAGAAGTAGGAGGATGTAACTTAACCCTTGATTTTCTTTTTTGGGAATAGCCTGTAAAGTAGGGTTCAGCCAAAAGTCAGGGGCACAGCTAACAGTATGTTATGTATAACATATGTATGTATGGATGGATGTATAACAGTTATTTCCTCCCTTGTAAGGGGGGGGACGACAATGACAACAACAACCAACCTCTACCCCCCCGAAAAAAAAAACCAACCAACCAACCAAAAGCCACACACACACAAAAAAAAAACCCAACACAAAAAAAACAAACAAAAAACCCCACCAAAGCACCACACACATACAAATAAAACCAAAAACAAAAAACCCCACAAACACATGGATTTGTAGTTCCAGAGCTGCAGTCAGTGCCTGGTACAGGGTGAGAGGAAGAGGAGGTGGGATGGGAAACATTTCTCTTAGGTATGCTCAAGGTGGTTATTCCTCAAACATTAAAAGTGTGGGGTTTGGGTGCCACGCAGTTTCTGAAATCCCTTTTCTTGGGGAATATTCACCCCACCAGCAAGGTGGGAGCTGTGAGCACGGACAGAGGTAGCTGAGCATCTGGGGTGCAGCTCACCCTGCAGGCAGTGGCACAGCCACTCCTTATCTGTGTTGTGGCTTCAGTACCACCAAATTCCAGCAGCCCTAGCAGTTAGCCACCCAGGATGCATAGCAAAATTCTTCTCCTTTTAAAACTGGATTTTAAATGTTTTAGTGTTGCCTCTGTCTTTGTCTTAGAACTGAAAACGTTCTCCTTGTGCTTGTTCTGTTCAGCTTTCCTTGCACACCACAAAAGAAATTGCTGTTTGTTAACCATACAGAGATTTGTTTTGGCAAGTTTTCATGTGATAACCGTTTTACTACTTTTCCTACTGTTATTGAATATCAGTATTGCAGTACATTTCTCAGCCAGCAAGGTGGTTCAAAGATGAAAAGAGAAGCAGTTCAATAACCACAAAGAATTCAAAATTATACATTATGAGGATTAGGACAGTTGGGGAGAGGGAATAAAAACTGTGAAGTTTCAGCTTTGTTTCAAAGCAAAATTTCTCAAGGGAGAGGGGAAAAAATTACACTGCAGCTAAAAATGAAAGTGATAAAATAAAATATACACGAAGATGAGAATCAGGTATTAACTTTGAAATTTGATTTTGTGGTTTCCCAGCTAGAGAGTTCAAGCTTTTTGGAAGGAGATCACAAACCAAAACACTGAGGGGAAGAAAAGTAGCTGGGGAAGTGATTCATAAAAAAGATTCAGTATACAGTCTTTTTAATGAGGCATTTATGCTGTGCCACTCTGGAACTATTTAAATACTGTGTGTGTTGTGGTCTCCAGTAGCTTGCTCTTGATTAATTCCTCATACCCCACACAGCATTTCTGACATGTGTGGCTGAATCCTTCTATAAAACAATCAAAGAGGGGCAACAGTATCAGCAATGTTCTAGATTTTTCTATGAAAAACCTAAATGCTTTATTTACCTTTTTCACAACAGATGCAAATTGTGGTTTTATTTACCTCAGAACAGATGACAAAGCAGACAAGCGTGTGCTAATGGGCCCTTCAATAATGCCACTGAAACAAATAAAAAGAAATTCTCATCCTTTTTCTTTCTCACTCATGTGCCACATTGCGTGAATCCAGGCCCCAAATTTTCAAAGGTTTTTATGGTAGGATAAGAATTAATCAGGATAACTCACGCTGCTAACATTTAGCATATGCCCAAATGCTGTGCCACTATGGGGTATGGACAAAACTGTTGGGCAAGACTTCTTCAAACAAAGTTGTGAACATCAGTGAAAGAAGCATCTTCCCAACTCTACATTTGCTGCCTCAGTTGTCACCTGTAAAATTGAGAACAGGCCTCTGCTGAGGCTTTCAATACGGTTGTCAAATGTGCCAAGATATTTTAGGTTGTAGGTACTCATTCCTTTTGAACTGAGGTCCTTTCATGAAGAACACCAAAGAGCCCTCAGATGACAGCAATGTTCCATTATATTTGGGCTCTATTTTAACAGCTACTTGGAAATCTAAACCAAACCACTTGAAACTGAATTTTCTATACGTGATATAAACCTGAGACAGGGAAATTGCTCTATAATTTGTGCAGGAAAACTAAAACTATTATAACCCTTAAAGTGAAAACCTCTGGACTTTTTCCTTCTGTGCTCTCAGACATGGTTTGTATCTTGGACTATTAGGTCTGTTAATACCAGTGCAGGAACTGATCAAATTGCAGCTCTTCAAGTGTCAGGGATGTTACGATGAAGTGGTTGTAATGGAGCACAATTACCAGGAGTGACTGTTCCCCTGGCTGAGTCCACAACCTCTCCCTTGTATCTGGCTGGAGTAAAACCACTGCAGCACAGGGGAAGTAACAGGGTCTTCAAAAAAAATGCCTGTTTGGTGTAAGAGCAGGGTCCTTTTCTTGCTCTCTGCTCTCCAGAAGGCTGTTTTGCCCTGAAACCACTCCGCTAGTTTCCTTTGAAAGTGCCTGTTAATTTGACACCAGCAGGCAGGATAAATGCATTTCCAGCAGTAAATAAATCCTGCAGCAGTTGGGTACCAGGCAGCTTCTGCCCAATCCCATGGTGTCTGTAGGGGGACAGTCTGGGACCTAAACTGAGCCGTGCCTCTGACATCAGTCAGTTCAGTTTTCAAGTTAACCTTTAGTGTTGCACCCTGTTCACACTGTGCCTTGCCTTCAGAATGAAGGCACAGCCTTGAGCACCCCTTCTTTTCTCACTTCAGTTCCACATCTTTGGGCTGGATCTCTTGCACAGCTACGCTGGAATCTACTGAAGCCTAAGCTCATCCATCTTCCACAGCTATAACCCTAACTGAGCAAACCACCTAAGGACATGCTTTATTTTAGTGCATGCTTAGGTTTCCCTGGTTTCAGTGAAACTACTTTTATCTTTAAAAGTTAAGCCATTTCCTAAGCTGGTGCCATGCTATCACATCTGTCTGCTGCTAGAACAGCATATGGCCCAAGGAAAACCACATTAATCTTGATGGACATAAGAGCCTTGCTGGTTTATAAGGTGTATCATTGGTAGTGTATCTTAGGTCAGAGTCTAGGCACCTGTTGAGCATTGATACTTGTGTAGAACTGCCCAGTGATATGTTTGAAAATTAAGGAACGGTGGGTTCACCCACACAGCAGGGAGCTCAAAACTACAGAAAGGCTTCAAACCGAATTCTGGTTTGGTTTGACTGATAGGAATCGGGTATTTAGTCCCAAACTCAATGTGTGTTTTTTCCACACCAGGTACACAAAAGATGTAGTTGGAATTTCCAAAATACATAATGTATCTGCATCATGCTTGGGTCTAACAGACCTATTACCTTCATGATCCCCAAATTGCAATAATAAGCAATTACAATCATCAAATTGGCATGCTAAACCTATACACAATTTTTTCCTGAGCAGTAAGTAGTGGTGTAGTGGTTATTTAACCACTAAACAGGATTTGCCAGGGTTAAGTGTCAGTGGGCTCCAGGAGGAGTAGCATTTGGCTGAAAGGAGTTACTCTTTCCTAGCTCTGTCATGATGGAAGTGTAGTGTAGCTGGGGTCTCTGGTCTGCAATAAAAAGCCACTTTAGGACCACAAAAGGCAAGAAAGCAGCAGGAAAAAATGTGTTTCTGTTATCACTGACTTTAGAACTCTTCTTATTTGTGAAGTAAAAGCTGATTACAACTCATCACAACAGGCCATACCTACCAAAATGCTGTCAGGGCTTGTGTGATTGCTTTTGGGGCTCAAAATAGCAATGCAGACATGAGGCTCGGTGCCTCCTGATTCTGAAAAGTACTGTGTACATGCTGGAAGTGCTGATACTTCAGGCCAATGTGTATTAACCCATTTGACCCCTCACTGCTCTGTACATTGAGCTACTATTGATATTTTCATTGCTTATCCATCCTGTGTCACATACCATCTTTGACTGCTACCATTCTCTATCTCATTAAACTCTGGAGGAAAGGCAAATCTCTGTTCTCTAAATATCACAGGGGCATGAGAAAAATAAAATTTTCCGAGGTAGTGTGTAACATGCAAAAGCTGGATAAGGTTTCCATTAACTAGGCAATCTTCAGTGAGCTGAACTAACACAAAATATTTGACCTTTTGGAGAAATTTGTCATTACTATCCTTAGGATGAGAAATACCCAGAATCCACTATGGCACTTGTATTTTCATTGCCAACTGATACTGTAACACAGCATTCAAAATCTAGAGGAAAAAGAGGAGGACATTAGATAAACTTTCGGTCCAGACCACTTCTAACAGCTGGTGAAAGGGAGAATATTTTTATTCAGATCCCTGCAATGCTATAAAAGACATCCAAGCCTTCATTGTGCCTTGGTTTTCCTTTTTTTAAATTTTTTTTGAAGAATAGTTGAGAAAATATCAATTCAGGTAGAATCAGCAATTTTCAAGGATTACTACAAACCATCTTAAAGCAACCTTGCTACTGTGTGATGCCCGATGAACTTTTGATACCTGCAAAGTCTTTACTGAGGTCTAGACAATAAATAATTTCATATTGTGCAGAAAAACTTTCCATTCAGTTTTAATATCAAGTTAGGGTTAGGCTGCTTTCCCTAGGTCCTTGAAGAGACCACAGATCCCCTGACAACAGTGTGTTTCGTGTTAGAAGACGAAGAGTTTTTTTGTGCAGAAGCTAGAGACACAGGAAAGCAATTTCTGGTGATATTTCTTGAGCTTTTTCCTGAATCCTCATGGCCTCCTACCCTGCTTCATCCCCTCCTGGACATCTGTGATTACAAGGGTGGCCAAGAGAAGCAATGAGGATTTTTGTGATCTTTACATTTGTCAGTACAAATTGCTGACAACAAGGGCTGACTGCAGAGTCTGGCATAGCAGCTGGCAGATTCTAACTGCAGGATGGTGGCTGTGAATGCCCTGGGTGCTCTCCAGGCAACAGCCTCACTGGGTGCAGGAGCTAATGCCACTTCAGCACCAAGTAACCCAGTCCCTAGCACAAAATGAAGTTGTGCTGCTTTTTGCATTACCATACGTGGTTTTTCAGTAAGTCATGGGCAGAAAAGAAATCTGGAGGTTTCTATTTCACATAGAAACAACAAACAACTAAAACCAACAACAATCAAAACCAGAAAAAAACAAAAAACAAGCAAACATAAAAACCTCCACTAGCAATGCTGCTTCCTGTTGATTGAAGCCCACAGAAAACCTGCAGTTTACATCCAGTTGCTGTTAATATAATTCTGAAAGTTAATTTGTTTTTGAGTAGGATGGAAAGGGGAGCTACCCCATGGGATGGAACAGCTAACAAAGGATGGAGAGGCACTTGAGATTTCTGGCTTGTATTTATCCACTCAAACATACTTGATACAAATATATGGTTTCCTGGACAACTTCTTCACAGGCCATCTGGTTCAGAGGCATTGGGCCCACTCTGAACTTTGCCAGATTCCCTCCTTGGAGGGTAAATAGCAGTAATTGTGATTTATATGCGACGCCTGCATAACAGTGCAACTGGCCTGGCTCTCTGTAGGAAGTCTGTCCTTCTGAGATCCGGGAGCCACGCGGTGCCATATGTACCTATCAGTTTGATCCTACTTCTTGGCACTTACATGCCACCAGAAATTATATTTGTTGGAGAAATGAGGGCAGGATTTGAAACTAGTGAAGGCCATCTGGGCAAGGTCAAAACATACATAGCAGGAAGCTGCTGCCTGCTCATAATTGGGGAAGGCAGCAAAAATCTCAGAGGCAAACAGGCAGACAGCTGCAGGCAGGGCTCAGGCTGAGTATCTGCCCTCTGAAGTCAGTTATAAGCTGACTGGGCATGATCTCTGACTGGTCATTAGAGTATACACTACTTTCTCTCCTAAAGCAACTGTCACATTTTATGTTCCCCCATAAAAAAGCTTCTGCAGACAACAGGGGCAAGTTATCTTGGCCCTGTGAGCCATGGGGAGATGCCCAGGATTCATCCCAAACCAGGAGGAGATAGTGATACTGGTCTGGCACTGGAGAATAAGTCCTGGTCCTCAGCACCCTGGCAGCACTGCAGTGTCACTGCTCAGATTTCCCTTTGCATCAGGTGCATGTTTCAAAGTTTCAAGACAAATCAAGGGTGCCAGGCAACTGCCTACCAACTATCAGGTTGGTTTACTCCAATTTGAAAGATCTGGCTTAACAGACAGAGGGTCATTTACTCCTGTAGTTGAGGTAAAATCTGTAAGAGACTCCAGTGGGTGACTCAATCCAGGTGATTGCATGCAATGGAAAACTGAACTCCTCAGAGCTGTTAAGTTTTTCAATTTTTCTCTTACACTATGAACTCTTTTTCCAAAGTCAGAAGAAAAAAAATCTTACCCACAACTCAGTTACTATAATACTTGCACTTTTAAAAGGGCACCCATATGAACATCTTGAGGCTGGTATTTCATTGTGAGGCTTATAGTTCGGAAGGCTGTCAAGAATGTGGCTTTGAAAGAGAGAGGTGGAAGTGGTCATAAGTGGTTCCTCTTTAAACATCATGGTGTTTAAGGAAAAGTTTGAGCCAGTGCCTCTAACTGTTCATGAATCTCTTGTACAGCACTAGAAACTAAAAAATAGTAGCAAGAGAATTTGAGAGGACAGGGGAGTGAGTCTATCAACAGGCTGCTGAAGCTGCCAAGAAGGGGTCAAAAAGATAGGGCATGCCACCCTCAACCTAAGCCTTGCAGAACCCAGCACCCTTACATGTGCAAAAGATTCCTTTCTCTTCATTTCATAAAGCAAAAAAGTTTCTCAGGCAACGAAGAAAGCATTTGTCACTTACATTTCACTTGCATTTCTTTGTAATAGTTTTCAGTGTTGTAAACAAGTCCTTTGGTCCTTCTATAGCTTTGTTGCCATCTTTCTGGTAGGCACAGATGAATGTCATACATACAGTAACAGATTCTTGTTAACATTTGCAGGTATGCTTCCTTAAAATAAATAAATAACTAAATAAATAGTCAGTCTACACTGTCTTTGGAGTATCCCCAGAAGCTCACAGCCAGGCATGCTGAAAAACTGGACTCAAAGCTGCTCGTGTGTGTACATCAACATTTTGCAAGACTTCGTCGGGATTTTCTTGGTTTTATTTTTCTAAGAGCTGTGGCACATGGTAGGTCAGACTAAAACCATAAAAGTTACCTGAGCATGATTTTGGCATGTATTGGGGTGGAAACACTGCTGTTGGGTTTGGCTCTGTCAGCGCCAGGAGAACTGCAGCCTGGGTGGGTCTGCAGGGCAGTTCCAGTGTGACACAACCATTGTGTGCAGTTACAGAGACAAAGCAGCTTCTTGTCAGAGTGGTCTCATCCTAAATCTCCACCAAGCATTACCTTGTTGGTGCCATTCATGTGCATTTTTTGGTGGGGCAGAGGGCTTCACATCCCTTGTCCCTGCAGCAAACTCCAATGACTTCCCTGTGAGAGGACAGTTGAAGTGGAAGGAGTAGCCCATAAATTTGAAATTTCTGTGGGATATTGTTAGTCTGTTTTCTACTTGTTATTATCTTCAGAGTATGCTGCAGCCTTCAAATATTAGGCTGAGATTTTAGTCAGGAAGGGTTTGCTATTATCCAAATTTGCTCTGAAGAAATGTAGGTGTCGGTAGTGCAACAGGAATTCTGGATTTCATTGTTGTCCGTAACTTTTCTGAGACCTGTCATCAAAGATATGCTTTCCTTTAAACAATATCAGAACCATTCAGAGCCAGAAGAGAAAAGCTTTTGTTTTTAGAACCTTGCAAATAGCAGTAAAAGCCATGTGGTATTCTGGGATAATCACAGAAATGCCCTTCTGGGTATTATACTCTGCAGTGTTGGAAGCCGAGGGATATGGAAACCATCTTTTTTTTTGACTAGCACATTTTGAAATGGAATTTCACTGTATACTCAGAAATGAAATGCTATATATATTACAACGGTTCCCAGTCAACATTTTTTCTTTTATTTGAGTGAAATTATGGATAAAAACTTGAAGGGGAGCATTGGCTTCAATTTATTGTTCCTCTTAAGGCAGTTAAATATTCCATTAACTGTAAGCTAAGGAATAGTACAGGAGGTGAATGATGGAAGATTAATGACCTGGTTTAAAGGTACACATTAAGTCATTTTATTTCAGCAGCACAGTGAGAAGTTTCCAATTGAACTAAGTTCATGTAAGGGGAAAAAAAAAAAAAAATTAAAAAAAGAGGCTTATGAGGTGTAAAATGTTTTTCACTGTTAAACAAGCGAGATTAGAGTCTGAGCCACACTGCATTTTTCAAAAGAGCCATTTAGTTTATTTTTCCACAATATATATATATCTGAACTGGTACCCAGCCACCTCATCCAAGGTCATCAACTACCCCAGCCCTGTAAGTGTGCTGCAAACAGGTCTGCATTTCTATCCAGGGATTTTATATTAAGTTCTTTGCTGCAGCTTACCAATGCAAGGGATTCTGGAAACTGGAAATCTTTCTCTATAGTTCATCTTGATCATGTAATGAAGTAAATTTCTCTTTTCTCTGTCAGTGACATATGACAACCCTGGTAGGCAAAGTCCCTTCAGGTGACCACGGGAAGGAAGGTACAAATGTGCCAGGAGCAAGGATACCAGGCAGTGTATGGATGAGAGGGATCAGGCTCCCTGCGTGGGCAGCTCTGGAGCTCAGCTCATCGTGTAGGTTTCTTCTCAAGGCAGGGGCAATCCACAGGTTTTAGGGCTGCTGAGAGTCTGGGGAATTTCTACTGGGAGGTTTGTGTTTGTCAGTTCTGGAGGGAGCCAAGCTCCCCACCTTTCCCCATGGATGGGTTTAATTTTTTCAAGGGCTGAAATAAGATGAGCTGAATTGCAGCCTAAGTGTCTAGACAAGGGGAACGATGGTGTTGGTTAAATGGGTTGTGAATAAACGTGCAGCAGTGAATCTGCATGAAAGAGCTGTGAAATTTGTTTAGAATGAATTACAATCTAAGGCAAATAGCACATTTTTTTAAACAAGGCTCCAGTTGCAACAATGTGTTAGAGTGGGCTTTTTTTGTTTGTTTTTTCACTCATAATCTCTATGATAGTTTGTATCTAAAGGCTGTTAAACTAGAAAGAGAAAGTGCTTTTTGAGGCATATTCCTCCTGTTTGGCAAAGCTGAGTGGCATTTCACTAGCTTGTGGTTATTCAGCACTTTAGGAACACAGTGACTGTAGGGAATTACAGGAGGTGCTGGAAGGAAACTTTTATTATGTACTGCTGAGTTTGATTTATCAAAAAATTGTTGATTTTAAATAACAAGCTTCAGGCTGTGAAACCATGATTTTCTGTTAAGTAAGACTTCATAACACTTGTGAAATATGAAATATGAGTCACACTCTGCTGCCAGTATGTTCTGCACTAGAAGCTTTATTTTACTAGCAGTGTAGAGCATAATATTTACTTCGTGCCCTAAATAGAGAATCTACGATTAAAATATTTTTAAATGCTCCAGCAATAAATAAAACAACAGAAAAAAGAAAACAAGACTCCATGGTAGTGTCTTGGATTTTTGTCATCAAGGCAAATGCACTGCCAGAAATACTCTTAACAAATAAAGCAGTTCAAACTGTTCCTAGTTTCGTCTTTATTAACATTACAATAAGCAAAGGCAAATCTTGTAGAGCTCCAGCTACAGCATCTGGCAGTGCAGCTTTTTAGGAAGCATAAAGACCCCCACAAAAAAAGCAAAAGAGATCTTGATCAGTGACGTTGTAGCAACAAATACTGATTTCTGGAGGCGTCTGGGAAGTTTTTCATTTCCAGCTCCCAAGTTAATATCTTCTGTTGTGAGGTTGTCAGCCTGCTTGGTTTTTTTCCTATATGCAGGTCATGCCTGCAAGTCACACAAATTAAAATAGTCCAGCACACTTCACATGGCATAGTGCAGCAGAGCATATTTGCAGGGAATTAGTGCAGTGCTTTGGTCATTATGCAGGTTGAGGACTTACATACACAGGGCACTCATAGGTTCCTTTCTGGAGATTCTGAAAGAAACCAGCATTGCAGAAATCATAAAATATTGTAGCAAATCTCTAAGCCAATCATCCTGAGTGTATTGCTGGCTTTATTTTGTTTTTTATTTCTATGCCTATTCAGTCATTTGTATGGGCATCCTTTTTGCTTCATTCCAGGATGAACTTTTTAGCTAAATATCCATGATGAAATTTTTCCTGTAAACTATAAAGGATAGCAAGTCAATGCAAATTTTGGTTATAGATATATTTCCCACTAGAATGACCATGGCTATGAATATACAAAATAGATTTTCAACAGATTTCTGTACACATCTATGGAAGCTGAAGACAGTGTTGGTCCCTCAGTGACAGTGATGTCTCAAAGTGCATTTTCTCCCCTAAATTTATTTATTTCCTATTAACAATAAATCAGTGAAAGCTTTCATATTTTATCAGTCATTTGAGTTTAAAGCTCCCAAGAGAAGCAGAGAGAGGCTAAGTGTTTCTATCAATAAAATGGTTTGGTTTATAACACTTTTAAAATATATATCTTCTGTTATATGTGCATTTATGCATATATAAGGTGTGAATGTTTACTTACTGAGGAATCTTTACACACATTTAGTTTAACAAGTAATGAATGATAGTCACTTTATTCCCAAATGTTGGAACCAGGATTCTGAGCAGGATTAATCCTCATTGAAATCAGTGAAGTGCTGTTGTGATTGAAATTTCTCTGTGGGTGCACTTAACCACATATTCACTTGGATGCTGTATGGCTCACATGCTTTAAATAGTGGTGTTTGACTGGGACGAGTAAATTATACCTGTTAGGTATTGATTTAGGAACAGGTAGAGGCTGCTCAACTGCTTGGGGCAGAGAACATGTTAAACATTTTGAATTTCCAGTTTCTGCCCAGCAAAGGTCAGGCATAGATTTGGAAGTAGACAGTCCCATGGACCACTTTTTCTCTTGCTCAGTTTTGAACCGTGAGTGCCAACAGAGAATTTGTGTAGCTGTATCTGCCAGAAATCTCTATAAGATAAATAGCTTCAATGTTATGCAGATTTTCTGCAAAATTTAGTGACTGTGTATTTGGGGGAAAATCGACTCAGTAATTTGGACCTTAAGATTTCAAAATTTTTAATGCCTTTGAGGAAACGTTCATTTTTTTTACCCAGCCATTATTCTGTATGAGTGTGTGGGTGATTGTTCACACACAGTTTTAAGCATGAGTTAACAGTTTTAATTGACTAAAACTAGTTGAACTAAGTCTCTCAGGTTCTGGAGCAGCTTCAGCAGATGTTGCACCTACTGATTTAAAAAAATACTTAATTTCTCTAATTTTCAGCTACACAATAATTTTGAAATTAACCTATTTTAATGGATGGGTGACTGTAAATTAAATTATAGAAGCAGAAAAGAGTAAATGGTACTGATTCTTTCTTTCACACACACATGTTCTATATTAAAAGACCAAAGCTTAATTTTTTTGATATATTTAGCATTTCATTATGTTCTCTTTAATTATTTGGCACCAGCTAAATGCAACTTTAATAATTCCTAATACTGTTCTTATAAGCCAGTAGATACCATATATTGGCTGGCCCTGAGGGACATCTCAGTAAGGTGACTCTGTCCAGTGCTTGCAATTATGTAGACAAATAATGTGGAATCTAGTTTATAATCCCATCCTGTAGGTCCTGAGATTATTTACATCTGACTAATATCACAGAGTGAAATGAGAATTCCTAAAAAAAAGGGTTTTTGCTTGTGCAATGATTGCCTTATTTAATCAATGCAAAGATTCCTGTGGGTTTCGAAAGAAGAGAGCCTGGACCCATAAATTGCACACTGTAAATTCCACACTGTTTCTGGAAGAGCCTCTAATAAAAAAGTGGAAATCCCCTAAATAGAAATGTTTGCTAATGAAAATTGTGAAGTATAACAAGTCTTCCAAGTTTAATCAGCCTTTTAATTAAAGGAGCTATTTGGTTTCCTTTTATTACTTTACCTTCACACTCTCACCTCCTGCTTTTTTCTTCATTCTCCCAATCATAACCAACAAAAACTCTGCTTTTTAATAATCCAACCTTCAAACTTTCTTTGTAATGTGTTGATGTAATCTGTCTATACTGGAGGGAAACATTGGACTCATTCAAACTTGCTCATTATTTTGAAATTCTCCTCATACAGTAGCTATTGCAATGTGAGATGCTGGTTATTCATGAATTCAATAGATTGATTGGCTAGGGATTGATTTAGTCATCATTGGGGAATAGTTAAATATTTCAGCCAGTAGATAAAAATGTGCATTTTGTAGGGTTTAAGGAGCATAAGGGAATTGTTCCATTGACCCTGTGGATACATAGTGATTTGTTTTTTCAAGAAATTTGATCTGGGGTTACTTGGTTTTATTTAAGCAGACTGCAAGATGGGCTTGTGATCAGAATAAGAGACTAGAGTGTCATTACACCAAGGCCATGCTTTTCAGCTCTGTCACTTGCTGTATGATTTCAAAAAAACAATACATTTGACATTGTCTCAGGTTGTCTATGACATTGTCTTAGTTTATCCATTTCAGTTAATCCATCCCTATAAAGGAGAACTGATGATTGCACCACAGAAAACTGCTTTTCTATGCAAACATTCTCACTGGGAAGAAAAGTGGCTTCTTGCTCCTGCCTGTCATTTTATGAAGCAGGATCTGGGACCCACATTTCCCCTTTCTCAATTGAATATCATGTGCTGTAGCATCCTGTAAAACTCATTTTTGCTCTGAGAATCTGACTTTCTGTGGTAAGGCATGGGCATTTACACCAGGTACAGAGCCTTCCTGGTCCCCAGGCATGTGTCCCAGCTCCAGGTGGGTAGTGAACCCTTTTCACCAGGAAACTGAGTCAAAGGGGCTTTCCCACTAACTAGTAGTATACTATTGGAGTTAATTTCAGAGCCATAAGAAGAGGATTCTGATGTTAGATTGATCTAGGATGTCCTCTTACTTTTTCAGCTGGGTCTGTAATCTCCAAATAGTTTGTGAGCTGAGGTCATGTTTTATCAATCCTACAAAGAGACATCCCTGGGCATGCCCAGCAGCAGGCAGGTAGCAGCAGCTTTAGTGAAAGCCAGGGGTCTAAAGGCTGGAAACACCCATCTACACTTAAAACACCTAAATTTAACATCAAATGCTGACAGGGATGTTAGATCTACTGTGCTTTTATTATTCCATCCCATAGTCATAAAAAATTACAAATATCTTGGTGCAGAAGAGTCTGTAGATGCACACCAGCCTGGCTACAAAATGCCCACTCTGCAAACCAGCAAGTATCCTGCCCACTAGATGGGAAAATTAATTTCAAGTTGCCTGGCACCTTTCCAGACAAGCACTATTCATCCTTTCATGATCACAAATCTTTGCTGTCACTTCTTAATCAACTCTTCATTCATAATTCCATTGTTTCTATGTTGTTTACATTTCTAGAATGATTGATGTAAACACAATTTATGCTCAGCAATTATTTTGCATGAAGACTAAAACTATAGCAGAGAGTCTTCACAGAAAAGGAACTCAGAAGACAAAATATTGTAGCAGGACTAGGAACTTGGAAGTAAATCTTCTTCATCCAAGTGACCCTTTTTTCCTTCCCAGTTCCTTGGAACCAAAGGTAAACAACATTTTCCTGCTTTTTAAGGGCCAGCACTAAAATTGTTCTGCTTTCTACATATGAAAGAAAAATTGTCCTGTGTCTTATCCTGAAGACTTCCATATAAGCAACAAGAAACAAGCAAGCAAGGCAGGGAAATTAATTGCCAGCATTTTGGTATATTTCAGTTATTTCCCTGTATCAATTCATTAACTGTCAAGCAGGCAAATGCTGATCACTACTTGTTGTGCTGTCAAGCTAATGGCAAGGGATTCCTCCATGTGTCACCCAGATCATGAACACAAAACCCTATATCTGAAGGAGCAGGCTATGATGCATGTATTGTGTTTAATGACATCTTTAATTCCTGGGTGATTTGCTTCTTACTTTTGTAATTTCTAGTTAAATTAAACACTCCTGTCTTCTGGTATAATTATTTCCTTTTGGTTTAGAGCTTTTGGCTTCCTTCTTTATTTCCAGATCCTGTTATAGTTTTCTTTTAAGTTTCTTTTTTCTTCCACATTCCCAAGAACCTAAGGTTTTTGGGAATAGCAGCCAAATCTTCCCTTGCTTCTGCTGAACTTAAGTGTAAGTTCAGCACTTTCAAAATTCAGACTGGTCTGTTTGAGGAAATCCATTGGAACAGTAGCTCTTTGAGAATAATGGTTGCAGTCAAATTCAATCAAAAAAGTAAAAAATCCCTGTTTTTAACCTGCAGATCCACAAAATGATAGTAATGTTAACTTATGCAAATGCTGAGGCATTTGCTTGATGAGTGCTGAGACTTCATTCATTACTCTTTGTCAAATGTGCTTAAGATCCGTATGTGTCAAACTAATTAAAGTGTGTATCGTGGGAAGGAAGAAGGATAAAAAGGGTGACTGAAGAGACCATTACTGAATAGATCAAGAAACAGAGCTGTGTTTTGCTGCCGTCACCTTTAATATACTCAGAAGCTCTGATACAGCCTGATCTGTTAACGTAAATTGAAAAAAAGTCATGATAGCAAAAATGAATAAGGAAGGAGTGTACCAGGAGGCAGAAGTATAATTAAAAAAGCTCCCTTTATCTAAAAATTTCATTAAAAACAAAGAAACACTCAAACACACAAAGATATATGGGACATAAGTTTTAATTAAAAGTGCAGCTGCTGCTTTGCAGTCTCAGCATAGAGCACAGATTTCTCTCTTCCAAACAACTATTGTCTGGCTCTAATGTTTCACATTTGAGAAGACCTCTGAGTCTGACATTACCACAGATTTAACAATGAAATACAAAGCTGATTAAAACTCTGTTGCAGTGAGCCAGGACAGGGACTGCAGCTCTCTGTGTCACTCTCAATTCAGAGTTAAGGTTGAGTATCCTCACTTACACCAGACATCCTGATGCTCTGCCACAGCCAGGACAGTACTGAGCACCATTTGGTAACACAGCAGTCTCAACACTGTAAATTTTGAATCTGGAGCTAGAGTGGTTTTTTTTCCAGTTGAGACATGGAGGTCATGAATATTAATCTAATACAAAGCCATACAGCACAATAAGCTCACAAATTCATATTCAGGGGAAACGTAGTTGGCTTTTTAAATGGACTCTTTTGAGTAAATTTATTTGAATAAAACCCCTCTGGAATGAGCAGGTTATAGCATTTTACTGAAGTATAAATGCTTCAGCTTGCAACAGATTTGGGAGGACAAGAGAGGCATATGAGGACTGTTTCCCAAATAATTAAGTTTTGGGGTAAGAATAAGGAATTACTCTGAAGTGTAAACTTTAGAAGTAACTCGCCCATGGCCTCTGGGAAAGTCCACTGAGGATCTTTACCCAGGTCTGTGAGCATCCTGCTCTGGTACAGTAAAAATATTTACAAGCATCACTAATTTCAGACAATGGTTTCTGATATAAATGAAGCGAGTTTTCGCCCACTTCTACCTTTCAGATTTGCTGCAAAGGGCAAGATTTTATTTATTTCACTTAATTATACATTCAGATTCTCAAAAAAACTTATGACATTTGGTCAGTTACTCTTGAAAGAATAACCTCCTCTTCTCTGAGGTCATGTGCTGCATGCCAAAAATCACCCATCAGTAAAATTAAGGACTCGATGATAATTTGCCTTTGCACATTGAGAAGTTATGTTTCAGGAATAAGCCTCTGTAAGAAGATTTGCACTCTTGTATTCTCAGCTAAGATGGCAAACATATCTCCAGGTCAGACTGCAGTGATTTTCCCCTCCATTGGACCAAAACAAGACCCTATGCAGCATTTACATCTTCAGAGAGGGAGCAGGATAAGGCCTCGCGCTGATCTTGGCCGTAGGGATGACACTTAGCTCTGGGTATTTCATACTTATTTCCACTAGGCAAACGTTTAGAAATTTACAAAATACTGGAACAGCTGCAAAAATGGAAGTCAAGTAGGAACAAGATTAATTTTCTCTCTCTGCTTACTTTTGCACTTTAAATTGGTCTCTTGTCTCATTCCAGATCATTTGCTTAATGCACTGGAAGATATCGGTGCACTGCTAGGAACTTGCTTAGAGATGTAACAGAGGAGTCTTGATATAGTTTTTAAAAAATTATTATTTATTTATTTATTTTATTGCTTTTTATCGATTTTTCCCACTTCGGTTTCTGCAGAGCAGACCTGTCACTAGTGTCCTTCATAAATCCTCACATCTAGCTTCTCACATAAATTTGAGCCAAAGAATTGTTAAGAAAATATCAAAGTAATTTACATTTCTGTCAAGGATCGTAACCTCACCTCCTCATAAACAGCACAAACATGTCAAGGAAACCTCCAGAATAGAGTCAGTATGTTAAAAAATGTATTACCTGCTGCCTATAGACAATCTTGATGGGATAAAAATGAATCATATATTGCTGTTATATCCTACTTGGCGAATTTTTCACAGTGAGAGCCAAGGTTAGTGTTCAGTGGTACTGTATTAAAGTCTGTCTCCTTGGCACAGATAGAGGCACCAATGTGAAAGGCAGAGAACAAGTAAACCAGCTTGGTTCAGTAAAATTCAGGAGACTCCTTCCCACAGTAACCTCTGCAGGACCCAGAAGACACTCGGAGTTTCACTTACCCAAGAAGGTTTGGGAAGTGCAGTGCCAGTGCCATGGCAGCATCCCAGGGACTTCCAAGGCTCATGACTGATGCTGGGGAGGCAACTATCAGTGCCCAGTACAATTAAAGCTTCCAAAAATATTATTTGTTACTATTGCCACTTGAATAACTTTGGCACAAAAAAAAAGTGGTTTACAGAAATTTGATTCATGATTAACAAAAGGCTGAGGCTGCCTTTCCAGTATTCTGATCACTTCTATAGCCTTATTTGCCCTCCTGCTGAAATGGTAAATGCTTTTGTGCATCTGAGGCATTTTTATGAGCCAAGAGGTTGCTATTCCTGCTTCTGTGTCTACACAAGCACAGAATCCTTCTAGTTGGAAAAGACCTTTAAGATCATCAGGCCCAACAAACTAACCCCCACCAAGTCCAGTGATAAACCGTGTCCCTGAGCTCCACATCCACACATCTTTCAAACACCTCCAGGGATGGGGATTCAGCCATCTCCCTGGGCAGCCTGTGCCAGTGCTGAGAACCCTTTCAGTGAAGAATCTTTTAATACCCAATCTAAACCACCTTGGCACATCTTGAGGCCTTCCCCTCTCATCCTATCACTTGTTACTAGGGAGAAGAAACCAAACCCCACCTTACTACAGGCTCCATTCAGGTAGTTTTGTCACCTCAGAGCCCCACCTGTGTCTCCATTTTAGAAAACAGTACATAGCATTTTCTTGGAGCACAGCCCTATTGCCACCCTTTGAGTTAAAGACCAGATTTTATTTGGGCTTATATTTTCTCTACACAGAATAGTATCTGTCAGGCTGGGAGGTAACCCTTTATGTATGCAATATCCAGAGGCTGTTCTGTAAGCATCAGAGATAGCACTGGGCATAACATCCTTTTTCCTTTTCTTTTTCTCTATTACCCTGCAGTGCGTTATAAGAAATTCTTCAAATCATGGCTTAATATAAGCCTCAGAGTTCTGTTTGTGTCTTCACATCTTGGCCAGTAAACTTAATTTAATCTAATTTATCTGTTCTGGTTGATCTGAGGAGCTTCAAAAATGATTGTTGGCAAATACAATCACAGAAAGACAGTAATAAAAGTTAATTTTGTTGTTAACAAATACCACTGTTGGTGAACAAGGATTTGTGGAGCTCATCTGGGACTCTGATATATATCATTTCATTGCTTCAGTAGTTTGATAGGAATCTTCCTGGTTTACAGTTGTTATTCTGGCTGAGTTTCATAGAAGTCAGTTCTTATTATTAGACTGCAAGTAAAAGCATCCAGTATTATATATAACAGACATTTTTAGATGAAACAAACTAGTGAGGGTACAGGCAATGAGCTCTATTGCTTGAATGAAGGGACCTTAAAGATCATATAGATCCAACCAAAAGTTCAGTGCATACGCTTGATTTACAGAAGCCTCAGTACTTGGGCTCCAAGGAAAATCACAGTCTGCCTGCTACACATCCCAAAACATGGGTGGCAGATAAAGCATTGCTACACTGAATTGCAGCTCTGTTTGCAAGTGGCTTTGCTTCTGAATTTCCAGTTCTTTGAGTCTGCATTTTAAGTTCCATGTCTGCAAATTATAAATAAATTTCCTATTGAACGGTGAATCATTGCTTATTTGGTACTATTTATATGTCTAAGGTATTTTTCTTTATAGGTGAATGCTGTATAATTAGATAATCTGTATGGCAGTTGAGTTGTGATACTTGAAGTGTTTGCAATATATGGATGAATAAGCTAATGACTTTAATGAAAAATGGAAAATAATCTGTCAGATATTGCAGTGGTCAGAGTCTTTACAATTAGTGCTAATCAATAATAAATAAATAGAGATAAGTAAATGGTTTTTTATGAAGTTTGGATTGCTGATCATGAAAGTTTGCTTACTAATCATTAACTGCAGCTACCTCACAATCTCCTTTTATACCTTTATGTTGTGAGATTATCAGTTTTCAAGTCTTGAAAACATTGTCCTCTGGTATAATAATGCTTATCTAGATACTGCTTCTTTTTCCCTAGTTCAGTAATAACCAGCTTTAGCTTCTGAAATATCTGTGGCTCTGCCCAAATGAAAGGACTCTTCTAACACAGTTAAATCGAAAGAAAAAAAAAAAACAAAAAAAAAAAAGCCAGACCTCCAAAACCCAGACAGACTAAAGTTACTCTAGAAAAGAACCTAAGTTTAATCACAGTTATTGAGTCATTCCTTGGGGAGATGGTTTTGAAGTGTGCTCCTGGAATGGTTTCATAGGGGTCACCATGTGTCATGTGCCTGCTCCTTTGTGGAGATGATTGCAAACCACAACTTCAGGCAAAAACTCCTGAAACCAATGTGCAAATACAGAAGTTTGAAATTCTCAGTCGTAGGTGTGTGATTTTCCTTCTCTTTAAGAACAGGATCAAGTCTTCAATCTGTGCTTTTCGCCTTAAATGATTGCATTCAGGAAGTCTCTACCCATTTTGTTGCTGTTTTGATAAATCCAAATCTACTAATGGCTTTCCAATTTATGGGAACTAATTTCTGTGCAGTAAAAATGCTATTCATCAGCTTTGTGTTGTAATCTGCATGTTTTCCTGTCCGTCCAAGCAGATTAATCACAGAGATAGCTGCAGCTGTCAGTTAGTTACTGGGTGACTATCACTATCTCTATCTTTTTTTTGTTTTGTTTTTTTTAAGAAAATACTATTTGAGTGTGGGGGAAAGTGCCTATACATTTAATTGACTGGAAGTGAAATTTAACTCGGAGCCTGATAGCTGTTTGGAAGAATGTGTTAATGAGTTGACACTTATGCTAATATTAATTAGATTATTCTGCAAGAGAATAACATGTTTCTAACAGTTGGCACACTTTGTCAGTATATGAACAACAGTGTTTATCTCCTTGCTAGTTTCCTGATCCTTCAGAATGAATAATTGAAACATTTTAGCACTGGAAACTCAGTATTTCATCTCCGGCCAAACTTAACATATTTTAGGGGTTTTTTTGGCAGAAATGCAGCAATAAATCAAAATAATAAGAGTTTGTAAATCCATGGATATGCTTCTATGATTACAGCTGAAATACTTGTAGGAATAAAGCCATGCCATCTTTTCTGTGCTGTCTTACTAAATGGGTCCTTACAAATATTTTCCATCTAGACTCTTCTTTTGTTTAGAGATGCTAAATCAGATAATTCATCCTTTATATTCTACAAAGCTGCAGAACTGTGATCACGAGAAATTGAGTGCACTCAGTATCTGTTAATTGATCGTCGACCCTCTATACTTTGTATAAAGAATCAGGTGCTTCAGAGGAGAGTCCTGACTGATCAAGTGATGAACCAAAAGGATATTTTTATTTTTTGTCTTTCTCTGCAATTTGCAATACTTGTCAGTCATCTTTAAACTTCACTGTTTAAAGTTCAATATATCTCAGGTTTGAGTCATGTACAAGTTTTCCAACACTTAATTTGAATTTATTTTTTTTTTTCTCCCGTGAGCTCTCTTCCGTTCATGAGTGGTTCGTTTCCACTGATAATAAATAAGTTAAAAACTTAATAAGTGCTTAAAAAAAAAAACAAACTTAATAATAAAATAATACAGATGTGAAATGCTTGTGCAGGCCATATATATAAATAGGGGTGAAACAGAGATTTTTCAACCCAACAGAAAGGCCTCTTGGCTATGGCACAAAGTGTGTGGAAGAGACTCTTTCATGACACAAACTGAGTGGGGTGACCTCTTTCATCTGCAAAACCACCAGAAAAGCTGCACCACATCTCAGGCACGTGTATTTTGTATTTGCAGTGCATCCCTGTGCAGTCTCTTATCCATGTCCTGAGCCATGGCTGGGACCTTGGACAAAACTAGAAACAAGAGTCAATGCAAAAAGTGTATTTCCAGACCAAACTATTCAACCCAGTGTTTTTGAACTCTGCATATTTTAATGTCTGTCTTTACCTACCAGTCTGTAAAGAACCTTCAAAAAATAAGGAAAAAAATGCAAAATCTATTTGGTTGAAGGAATTCATAAATTTTATCTGACTTTATCTCTGAAATGTTGGATTTCTTGCACAGACTTGAACTAGACCTATACTGAGATCATTTTAGGATCAAAGGCTCAGGTTTGCTTTCACTGTAAGGGTTTTATGTGAAGCCTCAAAGAAAATGTCAAAAGCTATAGATTGGAAGCCATGACCACTTCCTCCCTTAAAACTGGTTTTGTTTTTTTTCTTAATTCACAGTGACCCTTAGTATAAGAGGAAAGGACAAAAAAAGGAGACACAGGCATTTCTCTTGATACCTGTGGGTCACAGCTGAGGAGAGGCTATGCATGAGCTTTCTAAAATGAAGTATTATGTACACAGTTCAAATAGCAACTGTCAGGGCAGAAAATAGAGAACACCCTCAGTGTATTTTTGTTTAATCTGCCCTTGGACTACTCTGAATTCACTACCAGGCAGTCAGCCCAGGTTGGTTTGCTACCTTTCTGTCAGGAGGTGGAATTAGCCAGTTTGGGACAAGTTTATTCCCAGTTCCTTTCTCAGCTGAATGTTAGTATTTTAATTTGTATCAGTCTTGTCAGGTTCTTTCTCCATACAGAGAGGAACAATGTCACAGAATGATATCTTGAAGGTTTTGTTCTTTTTCAGCATTCCTAAGGGAAGGGCTACTCTTTTCTAAATTTCCAAGCAAGAAAATCAGAAACCAGTCTGACACCTGTAGAGAATAAGATGGTGATTATGAGTGAACTTCAATTTTCTTTAATGAGGCAGAAAGAAATTGCCTAAGTCCCTTTTTTCAGAGACAGAAATTTCCACTTAGCGTAGTACCAAATTTTGTTACTGTGCAATGTCTCAGAGAAACTTAACAGTTAGTTTGTAATTGTTTTCTTTTATCTATGTGACTAATGAAATGTACATGATAAAGGACTGTACTAAGAGGCAAATGAGGATATTACAATTTTTTGTATGTCACAAATGTTATATATTAAATGTGGAAATTAAATTAGACTTCAGTCTTCTAGAAATTTATATCTTGGCCCTTGTTATACTTCATATATTTAATTAAAATGATAATATATTTGGCTGCAGTTGTAAAATTATTGTGAGAGAAAGTAATTTCTTCTGGGGCCTTATTGGGTTGTGAATTAGCAGATGTAGAGATGCAGAAATAATAACAAGGTCTGTTGGGAGAGTGGTCAGAGCCTGTTGCTCAGAGTTTATTTAGACTTCTAGTAAATTCAGATTAAAACGTCTGCCCAAATTAAGGTTTCTTATAATTGCAGCTGCAGCGTTAACTTCAGAAGCAGAAACATTTTCCTAATGTTTTTTCCTTTCTTTAGCTTTTACAATTACATTCCCAGAACTCTGCTTGAAGTTTCATAAATCCCAGAGTAAAACACTAATATATACATTTCCTTTATCTTTTAGTGTAGTTAAAAGTAGAGTTGTCTTCTCAAAGACACTGTGATTGGAGTGACTTTGCTGACCAGTTCCAATTTTCTCTCCTTGTAAACTCTATTTAGTGTTACAAAAACAATTCAAAGGCAGATTGTAGGTGCCACACATCTCCTCTGACCTTTAAATCAAATTTAGTATTTCAGTCTGTAGTAGGCCACCAAGAAAAACTTGACAGCTTAATAAAGTAGAAATTTTAGGCAATAAATCTTGAGAATTCTTCCATCATTCATGAGAACAGAGACCAAAGCTTTTCCTTGTGGTTGAATATCCACCAAACAAGAGCTTACAAAACTTGTGTAGAATGGAAACTTGTATTGTGAGAAGTGAATTCTTCTGCCCAAAATAATATATCAAGGAATATCCTACTGCCTACTTTAGCTCTGGGATAGGCTGCATGACACAGCAATCATCTTGAGTAAGATCAATTAATGTAATGCTGTGATGACATTAAGGTGCTGAGCTGTGAATTTCAATGCATACCAATCCTGAAAGAGCTCCCTTCCTCAAATTAAAGGATATAATTTGGGAAGATATTTGGCTGAATATTAAATAATCTGGATCAAACTGTGGAATAATGTTATTCCTCAGAATTCATGTATAACAATATTCCCTGCTCTAGTCTCAGTCAGGAAAATTCTTGTCAGTCCTTGTCAGGAGTAACATAGTGCAGATATTTATGAAAACAGCTGCACATCTTTTTACTGACACAGCAGTTTTTAAAAAATACCTTTTTCTGACAGTGATACATGCCCAAAGTTAAGGGCATCATGAAAGGCACTTGAGGTAAAGACAATGGGAACTACAGCTTTGGGATTAAAGGCAGAACAAAACCAAAAAAAGAACAATTAAAAAGTTTGAGACTGCATTGCAAATAAACATTGTTTCTGCATAGAAAAAAAAAAATAAAATAAATTTTAAAAAGCCCCTCAGGTGCAAATCCACTACGTCAGAGATGGGCTGGTGTTAATTCAAGGGAGTGTTTGATTACCTGCTTGGCCTGAAGTGTGTTCTGCTGAGAGGTGCTAAAGCAAGACCTGATGCACCACAGAAGAGGCAAGAATGATTCTCAGCTGTGCAAAACCACATGGGACTGGGAGTACTTGGGCTTTAAAATAGATGTTGGCAGCTGCTTTCCCAGCAGTCCATGAGAATAAGTGACCATGTCTTTGCAAATGAGGAGATTGTATGGAGTGTTATTTTAAAGTCCTCTTTGATGAAGGATAAATAGAAGCTGCCTGGTTTCAGACATTACACTTGTATTGGAACACGTGTTTTGTAAAATAGTGGGAATTGTGAAGTAAAGTTTTTTATTCTGTTGGAGAATGGAACTCAAATCTTTTGAAATTGTACAGGAAAATGTGTGAGATTTGCCCCAGATATCCGGAGCTGTGCAATCAGGCCATTTATCTGGACATCACTAGACAGGATAGGACATGACCTCAGATTTTCCATGTTTTATATAAGTTCCTTCTCTCTCATGTTTGGATTAGAAATTTTACTTTGAACTTGGAAAAATATTCCTATTTCAATGAGTCAACAGTTATGATAGGGGGGAAAGGGGACTATTTCATTTTGTGCAGAAAATTCTTATCTTTTGCTTCTGGGGGAGCTAGTCAAGCAGTAACCAGAATGTGATTTTTCAGAGCCAAGGCAACATCTTTTCATACTTGTTATACTTGCTATGTATCTGTTTGACCTATGTCTTCCTAGAGAAACCTCCTTAGCTTAAAAAGGAATATGAAAGGATGATGTTTGCACTCTGCTCCTTGTAGAAGTCACTTAATGGAACTTTCATGGGCTTACAGAGTATGCAAGCCAGGGCTGGAAACCCTGTTTTTTGAAAGGAATGGCAATAGTGCCACACAGAGACCCTCACTCCCATTAGAGATTTTAAATCTTAAAGCAGAGTTTAGAAAAGTAATGGGACCATTTTGCAGATTTTCTGTCTCAAGAGGAGTTTCATAGTAAAAACAGGGAGGTGGGCTTCATGTTTGCTTGCCAAGTTCCTTTTTAACTCTTTTGAAATAAGTAATTACATTCCTGTGTAATATTATAGCTGTGAATGAGCCTAGCAGAATTACCTCTCTGTGTTCCCTCTAAAGAATAAAACCAGGCTTCAGACATTACAAATATGTTCTCTATAAATCCATGGACTTTGCTAAGGCATTAATCTTCCAGCAGGGATGGCAAACCATTATCCACCTTATGAGTCACTTACACTGACAGCTTCTGATAAAAAATAGCAAAGGAATTGGAATTTGCTTTTATCAGTTTAGTGTAAGTGAGAATTCAGATGGGATCCATTGTTACTGTGTTCATTTATTGTCTATTATTAGCAAAAATCCATTACTTCAATGGAAATATCAGTAGGTATATATGTAATTACGTTTCTTCTTTTTCTGCATGCATGAAAGAAAGAGACTTACATTAAAGGACAGAGAAATCTGCAAATAGGGAGGGAAGGTGTTTCCTCAGGGAGAGGGCCAGGCATCCACACCTGCTGTATTTGTGAGAGCTGCTACAGAGAAAAAGCATTTAAAGCTGGGAGGATGAATGAATTAAACATTTCCAAAAATGGGAGATCCAAAAACTTAGCAAACTGTAGCAGAGCTGTCACTGGTTTTTTGGGTTTTTTGTTTGTTTTTTTTTAATGACCCTGGAAGGAGAAGACATAGAGAAAGCAACAGGGAAAAAACAGGTTACTTGAAAGCAGCCATTGGGAGCTCCCCTGGGAGACTGTGCATGGTCACTTATTCTCCTGCACTGATGGGAAAGCAGCTGCCAACATCTGTTTTCAAGCCCA
Organism: Phaethornis superciliosus; assembly: GCA_023637945.1. Lineage (NCBI taxonomy): Eukaryota > Metazoa > Chordata > Aves > Apodiformes > Trochilidae > Phaethornis > Phaethornis superciliosus. The sequence goes on from JAJQWJ010000019.1 coordinate 8,976,535, forward strand.
AGAACTCTCAGTTCCACTGCGTGGGGACATTTTTGAAGCTACAGGGAGTTGAATGGACAAAAGTAGGTGCCAGAATGATGACCAGGTTATCTCACATGTGCACTATAGAGTAATATCTTGGTACAGGAGTCTGGGTTAAAGGCTGAACTGCCAGCTGATCTGAAATTGTTAAAACAAGAGATCAAGACCTTGTAGCAAGGGTCTTTGAGAGGAGATGGAGTAAGATACCTACCTACAGCCCTCAATAGGGGACAGTGGCTCAGAATTTAAGGTTTAAGACATCTCTACTTTTCACACAAATCATCAAAGTGTTCAGTCACTGTGGGTGCTGGACTTTTTCTTTCAATTTTTCTGATCTTTTTTTTTAAGCATCTGCAGTTGTAGAAAATTAAGAAAGAAAACAACCAAAAGAACCTTATTTTATTAACGAAAACAAATTTTCTGTCAACCTTGCAAATAGGAAAAAAGAGCTTAAGTTCTTTCTTTTTAGATATTATTAATAAAATAATAGCCCTCTGAAGTTGCTCCCAAAGTAAAGATATATAATTTGAAAATAGTCCTATATTTAAATATGAAATGAGCTGGCATTTTGTCGTGTCAGCTAATGAAACTTCTGGGAAAAATCTGAGGATGAAAACCAGAGAATTAAATGGTTTCTTTGAAAACAAAAGAGGGATTTGCATATCTCTTTATAATGATGAGTTTGCAGTTCTTTTCATCCAGGGTAAAAACAAAGTGTAAATGTAAATCTGTAATGTGTCTGAGATCCAGAGCACTTCAGGTTACTGGAATAAGAGTGCTTTGTGTTATTGCTGTCATCTGCAAAGACAGACACCCCAGGCTAGGAAACACTGAGAAAGTAACAGATAACCATGCCCTTTGATGATGCCAGAACTCTAATTCTGTCAAACATTTGGCTTGCAAAAGAGGACTGTGAGACGTGAATACAAAGCTCAGAATTCATTGCCTTAGGCATCTGCAGTAATTTTAACACATTCCTATACTTAAAAAAGGAGATACTGCAGGTTTGGGGATTTTAACAGCTCCCATGGCATGTGTCAGTGGAGGCAGGTCAAGGAATTCTGCTCTGAAACAGAGCTCTGGTCAGTCCAGCCCCTGCACACCAAAGGAGTTCAGCAAGTCCGGGAGTTTGGGTTGAGTAATGGGTGTGAAATGATGCTGAGAGTGGGGAGGGAAGGTTTTAAGGAAATCAGGAGGAAAAAGAAATGTTTGTGTGCAGCAGTATTACTGTAGGATATTCCAGATTATTCAACTGTAAGCTGAGTCTACCTAGACTTGGGCAAACAGACTTTCTCTGATAAACATAAAATCTATGGGTAGATGATATTAGGATTATGTAGATTCTTGCCATAGCTAACACAGTAGGAACAAGTCTGGGGATAAAGACCAGATCCAAGGCCCTGTTCCCTGAACTATTCACTTTCTCAGTTTCAGAAGGGATTTGCTGACACCTTTGTGCTTTGTACATAAAACTCGACTGTCTTACTGCCATAGCAATATTAATACTTGAGGTACAGTTTCAGACAGCCATACAGATGATGAATATTATGTGTCTTCACAAGTTTGCCTTGCTAATCTTTCATGGTTTCCTAGGCAATGAAAAGGGAATGTACAATGGACCACAGATTTTCATTTAGTTTGTATTCAATGGTAATGGAAGTGTCTATATTGGCAATAAAAGAAACAATGTAGAATCAGAAAAATAAATAAGATACATAAGTCAGGCAGTACTGATGGCTAGAAAACATAACTTTTCTCTTATTTTTAATATGGGTTTGAAAACAGTCACCCACAAAAACAAACAAAAAACCCTCTTTCCAAACAAACAGAAATATTTCAAATTTTCCAGCAAAAATAAATTAAAAAAAAATCAATATACTTCAAATGCACATTTTGGCTTCTGGTGTTACCATTTTCGTGGAAGAGATTTGGATGCCAGATGCCTCATTTGGACTCTTTTTTTTATTAAAGTTGATATTTTCTCAGAGAAAATGCTGGGTTTTAAACCACCATTCTCATTGAAAATTCCTGACTGTCTTTACCTGTTTATTCCATCCTCCTGCATAAACTTCCATGGAATAAGACACTGACTAGGATAATTTTAAAGCTTCAGTTTTACTGAATATTTTCCCTAACCCCCTCAAATCCATGGAAAATATATTACCTAAAAGTGAACTGATCTCCAAAAGACCTTTAAGAATATATTGTTGGTGTCTTCTGGGATATCTGTTGCTAAGCCTAACTTTTCCCAATATAGCCTGATAGACAAGGCTTTAGAAAAGGAAAAGAGGTAATCTCAATACTTTTACTTTCATTATGTGTTTTAAGGAAGAGTTTGTGCCAAATTTGTGTAGCATTTGCCCCACACAGCCTCACAGTCCTTAGTCCTTGAAGGCTGCATTTAAACCATTGCTACACCATTGACCCCAATGGCATTGTTTCTGATTTATCCAGAAGAAATTAAACAAATGTACCTAACCCTTGGATTTTGGAAATCCAAGGCCTAAAATCAGTGTCTTTGAAAATCTATCAGTATCATGTGTGGTTTTGTAGGGGACTAGAATCCTTTCAATTATTTGACTGTTGGGTGCTTGTAATATAAAGTCCAAATTTCTACATATAGTCTCTAGGAAGGAAAAAATGACTGACTTTGAAGCAAGAACAGGACTGAGAGGCACAAGTGCATTTAGGTAGCTAAAGACATACATACTGCATACATACTGAGGTGGACAAACATTAGCTACTAGCAGAGGAGGAAGCTAATTCCCAATGACATGTCATGAATGCCTGAAAACCCACTCATCAGGGTGTCCATCCTGGTGCTCTGGATTTACATTCTGCAATAGGTTAATGCTGAACCCCCGTGCTTCAGACACCTTCAGGGGAACAGAAGTGATTCATAAGCAGGGAAAAAGAATTCCTTGTGAGACTCTTGTCCTACTGAGGAATAGGACTGGGATAAGGTGAGACCTGGGTCACAGGTTATCTCAGCAGCAGCAGCAGACTCTACTGCTATTTTCTATCCCAGTCAGAAATTCAGGTTGCTTACCAGCCTCTTGCACAGCACAGCCCTTCATGCCATCACACCCTGTAAGCCAAGCAGGGGAACTGCTGCTGACCTGCTGAGAACCTACAATTCATTCACAGGTTGCATCATCCCTGCACAAGGTGCTTACACACAAAACTACATTCATGTGTTGCTTCTCCATTCTAAAATAAGCACTAAACATTACCAAAAAAATGAAATAACCAATTTTTTGAGAATGCACAAGTCCCCTGAGCTGGGCTATACTCAAGCATAGAGAGCACTAATTATAACCAGGTTTTTTCTACATGTATGTCACAAGTGTGTCACAGACTCCAAACACAATTACCTGCTGGCTTGGTGATGCAAACCTGCTGCTGCTGCCTCTCTCTGCATGGTAAACAGATTCTGGACTTACAGATCTAAGCAATGTGCTGTGGGCTCCCAGTTGTAGGTGTTAATGCTGGAATGAAAACTTTATGCAAATTTTTTTTTTTTTTTTTTTGTTAAACTAGGGTGAAAGGTAGGGGTTCCAAAAGGTCTGTCATCCAGGAATTTCTATTCTTGACTGGTTCCTTTGTGCCTGGGGCCATTCTTCAGTCTGTAACAAATAAGTACATGGGGAATACTGCAACCAACAAAGAGTCTTTCTTTTTTTAGACATGATGTATCATGTCTAATTGTGCAAAATATCAGAAGTAATTATAATTAGTCAGATTGTGTCACAGTTGGTCTTTTTTTGGAGCGTTTGAGAAGTGCCTGGTATCTCAGTGTGAACTAATCTGACAGAAGCTAAAGATTTTTTACATTTATTTCCAAAACTACTGCTCTGGGGTGGTACTTTTTCAAACCAAATTCTGTGTATTGACTATTTGGACCATTTCATATACGAAATTGTGAAACCACGCAGTTATTTCTTTGAATCTTTTAGAAAGTCTACAATATTCACAGTGGGTGAGATTTATTGGACTGGCAGCTCTAGAAATGTGCCAAGGTATCTGATCCAGATGAAGAGCCACAGATGTTAAGCTTCAGAACTGCACAAAAGTCTTGTCCCTCATGGTCTGCCTGGTATTATATAGAGAGCAAATGGGTCAGTTAGGGCAGAGTGTCCCCTCCATCATCCTTAGAAGAGAAAGCATCACAAACTTCTTTATCCAGGCCTTTCAGTTTTAATTATTAAACCATTAAAAAGCAAGGACCTCTTACCATTTTTGCCTACTCCAGCTTCCCAGGGAGTGCAGTCCAGGTCTCTTTGAACCAACTGCTTGGCTCTGTGGAGGTTGTGATCTCTAGCTAATTTCCTGCCAGCACTGTAGAGATGAGGCTTCTCACCTGCTGCCAAATGAGCCTGTTGGCACAAAAACACCTTTCCCTGAAAAAAATACACATCAAAAGAGACAAAATGATGGTAGTGGGGTAATGTTATCAAGAATTTTCTTTATATACTTAGTCATGAGCCAATAAACCTTTGCTGATCCCTTGCAAACTCCAGGTTAGTGCACAGCAGACAGTACCTGGTGCTGACAAGTCAAGTAGAAGAGCCCTAACCATCTGTATAGGCTGTGGAAGAGAAACTCTCCAGCTTCAGAAGCAGTTTTCTGTAGCACAGTCTCAGCAGGACCTTCTCTTGGTGCTGGCAGAGATTCAGACTGAGTATGCAAAAGGCATTTTTGCACCTGGCGTGTCAAACCAGCCCAGGCTCAACACAGAAAAGGACTCTGGCTACACAATTTGAAACCAGTGTCTAAAACAGAGCAGCCCAGCGTACCTTAATAAAAAGTGGAATATATTTTTTTGCTGCTGACATTTGCTAAAGGATTGTTCTGCTCTCCAGTGGCTTTTATAGCAGAAATAGAAAAGCTCATTCTGCCAAAAATGTTTGAATGTTGTATTGAGCCGGATAACTACTACAAATTCCTTCACTGTATATTACACCTTTAAATCTCTGAGGAATCCTCTAGCTTTCAAGGCAGACATGCATTCTGTATTCAAGGCAGCACAGTCTCTTGTAGAGATATACAAACACTGGGAGTTTTCTTAGGGATATTTTCTCTCAGTTTTAGCCTGGTTCCCTAAGGAAATCCTCGTGTTTTGGGTGCAGGTGGGAGATTTATACATAAACATCTGTCCTTCTGTGTTCCCTTGTAAAAAAATCCCATTGTTTGATTTCAGTTTTCTCAGGCAAACAAGCACGTTAGAAAAGCTGCAGTGGGAGTTTGCAACATATTAGACAACAGAATATCTATGACAGCCAGCAGCGTTATAAATGCTTAAAGACTGAAAATGCTGAAAAAGCTTTACCACGGACATGCAGCATCTCAGGCTCCAAAAATCCACCTGGGGAAATTTGTGACCAGGGAAAAAACAGCTTTCAAACTCTAAACACACCAGACATCAGTCAGGAGTTGCACTTGAGGCTAGGAAAGGCCCTTAACCAGTGAGCCTGGGGACTGCTCAGTGCTTGGGGCCAGTGGGAGAGGAGGGGAGGACAAGATAGTGGATTGCTTTAGTTCTTAGCATTCAGAAATTGCTATTGATAGGGGCTTAGGAGAAGCTGGGTAAAGCCAGACTGCTCAGGTCTCCACTGGAAGCATAGCAACGCCAGGCTCTGGGGGTTTGTCTCTGCTAGAAAAAAATACTGCAGGGAATCAATATATATCAATATAGCTAACTCAGGAGATGGTAACTACACACAAAAAACAGTAGATGAAGATGATAGGAAACCTTGGTAGAATTCAGGCAGAATTAGTTAATCAGGCAACACAAATCCATAGGAATCAGAATTCATTAGTTCTCATGTTCAGCAATCTGCCTATTTTTCTCATTTTCTCTAGTTCGGGCTGGATTTAAGAAAGTGCTTCTCATGAAGGAAAAAAAAACCACAGCCCACTATTCTAGATTAAGAGCACGTCCCAAACCCTTTGAAGTTAGAATTTTGTTTGGCTCTTCTAAAATATATGTTCAGAGCTGCAGTATGTTTCTTCATCTTCCTCCCTGACCTTTCAAGAGGCCAGACAATAATTACTTTCATACAAATTTCCTTACCACATGGTCATAGCAGGTTCTGAGTTTCTGTGCCAGCACTGGGAAGGATGAAATCTACAGGCTCTTCTTTTCCCTGAGCTTTGTATGAATCAGATTCTCTCATTAATAACTAAAAGCAGATCCACTTGTTGGTATTTAAGCTGCAGCTCCATTGCTTTGTGGCCTCCCCCATGCTGCAGGAAGGAGTGAGAACCCAGGTTTGCACTGCTCTTCCTCCCCATGGGACAAAATCAAAGTGCAGGGGGGGATCTGGTGTGTCCACCAGTACTTGGACAACTTGGTAGAGCAGGAAGACTGTACCTGGGGTGTAGTGTCAAGCAGCTCCTCAGGAGCAGAGCTGGATTCTCAGCTGATGAAACAAGGGAGAAACAGCACTTGACGATTTATTCGTAAAACTAACAAAATTAATAACTATTAGGAAGGGGTTTTTTTAAGTTTACTGAGTGGAAAACTAATTGCAAATTGGGGGTTTTTTTGCTGTGTCTTTCCTTAATGAAGCAGAGTAAAAAGTTCCTAAAGTGTTAGTTAGAGGAAAAATTTTTTTTTATTTCCTTTTTATCCCCTCTGCTTTCAAAGGTCTGACTTCACCTGCCATGCTGACTCCCTTCCCTGGTTTCATTCAGTGTCTTCATCCCAGGGCACCAATCCATGGTTATCAGCAGACTGGAAGATAAAATCCTCAAGAATCTCCCTTGATACTTTCCCTCTTCTCTACCATCTGCTTTAGTATTGGTACTTTCTATCAAAAAAATACCAAATCCTCATCCTGTGCCTGTCAGGAATTTCACTTGTGAGAGAGTGAATTGGAACTGTGTGCATGGCAGCATATAAAGGGATTTAGGAGGTGGTAGGCATTGATTGATGCTACCAGGGCTTCATCATCCAGCCCTACTGAATCAGTGCTCAGCTGGCATCCTCACACTGACCTCACCAGCTTCACTGTCTCCCTTAATCAGAGTCTTCTGGCAAGTTCTGCTAAGGTAGCAAACACAGAGGAAAAAGTAGCTGAGCTACTCTGTAGAAGACTCGTGCATTAGTGAGTTTGGCAGTCGGGACAAGGCTCCACTCCTGTCCCCATAGCCCTGGGGAGCCTCTGTCTGGAGGCTGAGGGAGGGTCAAAAAACCTAACACTAGAACACTGAGAGCAACCTTTTTGTTCTCCTTGGATTTCCCGTTTATGAGCCTGGAAACAGCAGTAAGTAAGCAAGTTAATATTAACTACCTTAGATCAAGTGAATTCACTTGGACTTATCCTTGCTTTCTGTAAGTGTGCCAGTGTTGGAACAGATATTTAAATTTAAATCTATATAACTTTTTATTCTGGAGTCCAGGGCACAAAAGACACGAAAGCAAAACCCATATCCAGTTCCCTGTTATCTGTGGAAGTTGGGTTACAAGCTTCTCAGGAGTGAGGAAGAAGCAATATTTTAATTATTTTTTTTTTTTTTTTTTTTTTTTTTTTTTTTTTTTTTTTGGAAAAACTGCACAATAACAAAAGATATTGTAGACTGGCAAATATCTTAAAACTAATTATCAATCTGAATATGATATGAAGAAAAGGCTTTCAGAGCTTAATCATAAGAAAAATGAATAAAACCAAAAATTCAAGGAAAAGTATATGAAAAGAGACTAAAACAATTTTTGGAAGAAGCAGAAAAAAAGAACTTGGGGAGGATTAAGGAGTCCCAAATTGCATTATGAGATTCTGGGTTATATCCAAGTATTCTTTTAATTGAAAGAACATTCTGAAATCAAATACCACTCTACGTACTGGGTAAAAATGCCATAGTTTTGCTACCCAAATTAGGCCTTTATTACATTTCTGAAATGCTGAACTAGGCTTTCTGTGCATAGAGAAGTTGAGTGGTAAAACAAAAATAGTCTTTTTAGATAGAAAACATCGACAGGCTCCAAAAACCCCATCTTCAGTGAGAGATATCCCAATAAACTCAGCCCTATAAACTTTTGAGTACAGGACTTAGCATTTTTTTAATCATCTATAAGAAATACTGTCCTCTTTCAACATCAATAACCTTCCATCCCAGTTAGTATGATGAATCAAGCATCCAGTTTAAGACATGTGATTCCCAGTTGGGAAGTGTAGCAGCAGCTCCTGTGTGCTCACTGAGCAGTGTCTGTGCCTGGCCTGCAAAAGCATTGCTGAATTTTGTGTTCATTGGAGAGAGATTGGCAGTGACACTTTGGGAAATCTCTAAATTAGCAAAGCTGTAAATCACACCTCTTGGTGTAAAGTCCATCTTTATCCAGAATGTCTGTGCTTAGCACCCACTGGATGCAATGGGAGCATGTTCTTAAAATTAATCCCATTGGAAATTAGCTTCTTTAGAATTAGGAAATTAATTCCCAGCATTTTGGACCTCACAAGACTGTTTTGTGAGCACAGCAGGAGGAAGTTTGGTTCCTCTCTTTCAGTGCTGGTGTTTGGATCACAGCAATCCCAGGCTTTCTTCTGCTTCTTGGTGCCTACAGCATGGTCTGTGCTGGTACCCTCAGCACAGAAATCCAGGCAGGCACCACTGTCTGGTACCTACTGAACCACAGCCAAGGAAGTTTAATTGCTGGGCCAGTGTGAAAACTTTCATACTGACTTTATAAAAGTGAAAAGAATCAGGTTTTGCTGACAGAAATACTTTCTGAATTAGAAAAGGCAGAAGCTGAGGGAGCTCTAGGTACCACTCTAGGTGTTAAGATGCTGGGCCCCTTCTCAGTTCTGCCTAATATCCAGGTGAAACCAAAGGGGAAAAAAAAAAACATTCAGGAGGAATTTTTGAGTTTCTTAAATCCATACACTGGAAATAGCACCTGCAAAAGCAATAGCATTGCTTTGGGGGAAAATGCCTATTCAGCAAGGATAAGGGTATAAGAGTCTATCCCAAGGTACTGGGAAAAGGCTGCTCAATACATTATTTGTATCTAGTGTGTAATTTGAAAAATATCAGCATTTCAACAGTGCCACAAAAGTGCAAATGTTTTAATAGAATTCATATAATCACCTGGAGCTGCAAAAGGCAGTTTTCACACAGTCAGAATTGCATTTCCTGTTGATTAGCAACATATTTTCACTGCATCTGGAGAAGTGAAAAAGAAATCAGGGCTAGAGCTGATTTGCTTTAACATAACTTTTGCTTCTCTCTGTTAAATTGGATGCTCTAAATTGGAAATGCAAAGTGGAAGAATCTATTACAGCTCAGTTTGATACCAGGAAAAAAAATAGAGTGTAGTACCTTGATTTCAGATGGAATTAATTAATCTAATTAATCACAGAGTAATTATTTAAGTAAATTAAGGATCTAGTAATTGTCAGAGCTGCAGTCAGATTCTCTTCTGTATGCTAAGCAGGTGATTCTGTTTGGTTCCACATTCTGGTGTCTTTTTCATTTAAATGTCTGCTGGTCTAATGGGCTGTGCCTCCCCCAACTCTCTGGCTCTTGTCCTGGGGAAAGACTGAGCCTGGTGGTTCCAGACCCATCACTGGCCTCTCACCCATCAAGCCCAGTGAGAACTCTTGTTGAGGTTTTCTCTCTCTGGGATAGCTGGCAATGGGAGCACATACCTGAGACATCAAACATGGGATCCCAGTGTACCTGTGAGTCTAACCCAGGAGGAGTTTACTGGACAGTATAGGAATACACAGGTGCAGAGAAAGTGATGAGATGCTGATACTTGTGCCTTGCTTCAACAACTCCTTGTGTCTTTACTTGGATTAGGATGAGTGCTATAGAATCATCCTGTCCCTTTGTCCTACCATATATGATCATGAAGCAGTCAGACCCACCAGAGATGTGGGCAATGTTCATCTTCCTGTGCTGCAGGCCAAGCTGCATGGTGATCCCAAGAGATCCCTCAACACCTACATAAGTGTGCCAGGCTCTTGGAACACCACCAGCTTTGAGCATTGTTGCTGCTGAAGCAAGAGCAGGCAAATATGGCAATATTAAAGTCAAGAAAAAAAAAAAAAATCAAACATTTTTTCAATCATTATTTGGATCAGTTCTTGACTTCAGTGTGGCCAGAATTTCATCCTGAAGATTTAGGACTCAATCCAGAAAGCTTTTCCTTATATGAGTGATCTTTGCTTCTGTGCCCCAATGACTTATGTCAGCTTGTCACTAATTCTAATAGAAGTACTATTTTCACTGCTGCTGTGTACATAACCACACTTGAGCTGCAAGGAATTCTTTGTCTCAGTGATGGTTCATAGCTGAACCAGAAAAGCAGTTACTATCATACATCATATGGAATTTGCTGTGATCATTCAAGCCATTTGTAATAAAATTAGAAGAATCTCATTTAAATGATATTCTGTATTTGACATCACTGGTTAGTCTTATATATAGTGACAGGCTTGAGAAAGGCACATTGCATTCCTGTCTACTGGAAAAATAAGGTGCTGCAGACTTCTGTAGCTTGGGATATATATGTACCAGCCTAAATTTCTCATAATTACAGAAGGTAATAAAGAGGTATTTTAGGAGAAGAAACTAAAAGTGGATGACATTTTTACAGATGATATATAACTATGTTCTGCATACATTTTGTAAAGTAGTAGGGTAAAGCATTTGATTTGAGGCTCTAAGCAAGTTATGAGAATGCAATAAAATACTGACTGTGGCTTTAAAATATTTGTCCTTTAAAAATAGCCCCTAAAAAATGATACATAAATAAATGGATTGTATAAGACAAGAAATTCTGGCTCTCCAAGCCAGCAGGCACTTAATTGCCTTTCTTTCCTTAGTAGCCTGACAGAACAGAACCACATTTGAATTCTGGTTGCTCATAAAACAGTCAATCTGGTGCTCCCAGTTGTGTTATAACTTCTCTGGCAAGCAAATAACACAGTGCAAAGCAGCAGTAAAGCATGCTCCAGCAGTGAGTGTATCAAAGGTGTGTTCATCTTGTGTTCCTGGAGACACAGGATCACTGCAGTGGCCCTGGCTGAGCTCTGCTCGTGAGAATTGCCAATGGCATCAGAACATAGAAATTATTTACAATATAATTGTAAATAAAATATACAAATCTTGTACCTAAACTTATCTTTTGAGTGAAAAAACCACAAGAGCTTGTTAAGGCTGTATTTTTTTCCTCAAAAACCACAGATGATTATTATAACCCTATAAGGTGCCCAGCTCTAAATCTGAGTTGACTTCAAAGCAGCCTCTGAGTCTAGAGATGAAATAATTTGACTTGCAGGAGGAAGTGGCAGCATCAGCACTGGCAGTGGCAAGTCCAGGGCTGCATTAGAAAGGCAGAGTTTGAAACTCCATTTATTTCTCCATCTTTGACAAAGTCTTGGTCTGATTTGAACCTCATTCAAAGAGCTGGAGGTTGATAACATGTCACAGAAAATAAAAATATTTCATCTGGAAGGAGCTTGCTCTCAGCTTGGCAAGCTGTGATAAGGCTGAATCAAATGTTTTATTCAGGAATATATTTCCTTCAGTGCCAACTGATGCTTCCAGATGAAATCAACATTTCAGAAGACCAAAATTTTTACTGTGTTTTAGCAGTTGCCGAATCGATTAATATTTGTGTCAAAGATATAAAAGCTTTTTTTGAGCAGTCTTAATTCAATATGATTATGATACAATAAAATGAACTTTTTTGAAAAAATGCCTAAGTTCTCCTACCACAAAAGAGTCCTTCCTCATGAAAACAGCGAGAAAATATGTCTATCTTTAACAAATCTAGAAAAAAGTTATACTCTCATATTAACTATAGTTACTCTTTTTTCTTGCCCTTATGTAGAGACAGATTGCCTTAAGGAATGAACTGCCCTGTAGAAGTTAATGCAGCTTTTGGCAGTTCATACAATCTAAATTTAATCCATAAAAATATAATTTCAGAAAATCTGAAAAATAAAAAGACATTTCTGGCTTTGTATCCCAAAGCAGTGTAGTCAGGGGAGCTGCCAGCACTATTATTCAAAGATATTGCTATGTTTGGGTGATGATTAACAATACTTAATGTGTTTATTCTGCTAAGCATGCATGCACACTACTTCCATGAGCACTAATGCATCTTATGACTTTCCTGTCTCAGAGATGTAGACCTTTAAAGATGATGCTTCTTTCTATCCATCTATTTGGTTTTTTCTATCCATAAAGTCCGACTTGTTAAAATTAGAAATTTATAAAAAATTCTTGCAGCTTAGATGAATGTTAATTCAGAGTTTTGTGCATTAGGATGATGATGGAAAGGGTGGAAATGTGTGTGTAAAGGATGATGCTAAAGCTCACTAACACTTTTAAAACACTTTTGGATCAGAATCTCCCACTTGATTTTTTTTCTAGAGGAAAGTGCTTTCATTTGTATCTTGAAGTACCTATATAATTTCATAGAAAAGTCATTTTCCTTACTGCTTTTGAAAAGGAAAGAAATACCCACATTCTACAGGTGCAGTGCATTAGTAAGGGAGTTGCCAGTGTTGGCTCAGAAGGGAATGCCCAGCACTTGCACATTTTACTTGTTCCTCTCATCACCTGATGAATTGTCTCATAAAACTCCTTCCTTGCTTGTTTTTCCTTTAAAAGAAAGGGAAGGTCAGTTGTTAGCTGTAACAAAGGGGAGCAGGGCAACAGGTCATTTTGGATGGATTTCCACCCTCAGTTCCACCCTCTGCCTGGGGAGCTGAAACACAGCTCCAGGAATGTACTCTTCTTCCCAGGCCAGTGCTCATCTCACTCTCACAGCTGAAGTTATTCATGTTTCAAATAGAGATAAAGATTTAATGCTTGCATGGGATGAAGTACAACCTTTCCTTGAGAAGAGGGGTTCTGCTTCCAATCACATTCCAAACCCACCTTCTCTTTTTTGTCTGCAAGCAGTTTGGGGAAGGTGCGGTCGAGGCCTTAGGTGGTAAAGCAAACATACAATTAATAATTAATTCAGTAAAAAAAAAAAAGAGAATCTGACAAAGCCAATAAAAGAGTGCAGCAGAGGAAGAGGAGGTGAAAGACATGAAAAGCATGAGAAACAAGGTAATTTGCATCCTATTATTTTTCTATTAATTTCCTACATTAATATTCAAGTTTGGTCATAAAAATTGTATTTTAGTGTTATCAATGGTAGACAAGAAGTAATAGAATCAGTGGGTGTTCTTTTAGATTTATTAATTACTTGAGATACTAATCTAAATACCCAGCAGAAACTGTCTGATTCACTATCTTAGTTTACAGTGAAAAACTTACATCAGCCAACATCCACTTTAAGTGTAACAGTGTGAAATGTATTAGAAAAGAAAAGTTAGATAAGAAAAGGACCTAGAGGTTTGACTGTCAGACTGTTAGGATGCACAGTAATGTTCCTGGTTTCCATGCACAGTAATTGTATATTCCAATCGGTGGCAGAAAATATGCAAATGATTATTTAGGTCTGCAATTACCTGATTGGGATGTGCAGACATGGGAATTGCTTAATCAGTTTAGGAAAGCAATTACATGTGCATTTTATGAACTGCATAGATTAACTTCACAGAAATCAGTCTCCTGAATGATTAAATCTGGAGCCAGTGACTATTTGTGATATATGCAATATTAGTTCATATCTTTAAGACTGATGCATTTTATTCTATATATTTCATATCTCCCATCTCCTGAAAGTTTCCAGCTGTGCTTTTAAGTATAAAAGAACAAAGCTATAGGACAAAGGTGGTATCATCTGTATCATTCTGTCTTGCAAAGCTGTAATACATTACTGTAAAATGGCTGGAGCTGTTCCTGAAACAGCAAACCCATACTGGCACCTTATTCAGACACTCAGATTCAAGTCTCTGTCTTGCAATGTTCAAGGTGGATCCAGGAAGGGCTGGAGGAGTGGACCCTCATCCACAGATCAGCTGCTCTCTCTAATTTGGATACTTTTGCAGCCTTCTGATTTCTTCAAGTCCTGTTTTCTTTCTGAGATCAGAGGGGTTTAGTGAACTGCATCGTTTAAATGAACTCAGCTGACATGGCTTCCCAAGGTAGCAAGGTAATGGGATCAATATCTTGTCAGCCCAGGGGAAGGCTATTCCTGATCAGAATGGGAACTATGCAAGACAGCTATTTTCTTGGGGGCTTTAGACATCTAAATGTCTAAAGATGTAGGAGTTGAGGAAGTATCTGCTTATATTCCATTTCCAAATGTCCCTCAAGTACATAAGAAATTAGGGGCCCAATGACACATTAACTTACATCTTACCTGTTCAGATGTCATCTATGAATATTTTATAATGCTTTTAGAGTAACATTTCTTTGTTTATTAATATGGCAGTGAAGTTTATTTGGGGTGTTACTATGTCTTTGAAAATATAGATGCTATGTAATTCCTACACATTTTTTCCTGATCTAAAAGGAATGTATATCTGTTTAGAATCTGCTGATTCTTTGGTAAGATAGATTTGTACAATGTTTTGCATTCAAGTGAAATTATTAATAGAAAATCATTCAGGCTAGTAGAACATTTTAATCTCATTCTTTTTAGGTTTTTTTTCCTTTTTCAGAATACTTAAAAGTTTTGTCATCAAATCATTACGATTAGGAATAACAGTATTAATTAATTTATCAGTGTAAATAGATATAAAAACTGAGTGGGATGCTCACTTCAAAGATTTACATATTATTCACAAAGGTTGATCTAGCCTAGCTTAGCATGTTCACAAGTTTATTTTACTTCTATTAAATGCAAATATATTCATGCTCAGCATAGAGCATTTTTATTCAAAACATAAATATTTGTTCTCTGATTTAGCCCATTGGAATTTAGGAATGAATCCAGTTCTGTTCTAGGAAGTAAAAGGATACAGCTAAGCCTGGAGCCAGGACAATCATGTCTTTAGGCTGGATTAAAGACAGCTACAGAACTGTACCATCAGTATTAAACATCTTGCCAAAGCAGAACTCTGGTTGTATAAAAACCTCTCTAAATACTTTGCTGGTACTTCAGGACATGAGCACTCTGCTGCTCAGTAAAATACTGGAATAGATCAACCACTGAATTTTTGTAGGTTCATCTTCTGTGTGGACTCTAACAATTTAATATATTTTCTAGTGTTTGCCTGAACAATGCTTCCAGCTACAGCTGGTACAGCACCAAGAGTCCTTATTTTTATAATGGCTAAATCAATTTCTTTTAGTCTTTGCAATACTGTTAGATCACTCTGCACGACAGTTTATAGAGACGGAAACCCAAAAAGCATCTGCTGTGTGTAAAGCAGTCCTTACCCTTCTCCCTGCTGTTCTTTGCTTGCAAATATAATTGATTTGGAAGCATTTGTTGTCAGAGGTTACCTGGGTCTTCCCAGAGAACTGGAGACAAGTCTGGGAGCCTCTCCAAATGCCTCTCCCAGCACAGCTGAATGTCTGGAAAGGCATGAGGAATTTCTCCATAGTCTAGTGCAGCTTGGGTACCTCCCTGCAGCCCTGCACTGGCTGGCAGAGCTCAGGCTCTGAACTGCTTGGTTCCACCACGGCCACTGCAGCTTCCAGAACTGTAGACCACAATGTGACAGTTTCAAGCAAAAGTCATCCAGCTTTAAAATGTGCCCACAAATATACCCAATTATAGCTTGTTATTTTCTTTGTGAAAACATGTCGTCCTCCTTTTCCCCAGAAGCTGCACCTCATGCCATTTTCTTAAATGATCCAAAGATACAAAATAAAAATCAGAGATATCTCTGGCAAGCCTGATAACAAAAATCCACGTTCTCCCCTTTCTCCCCGTGAGCTGAGTAGTTTCCTCTATCATATTGTGAGTCATTTTGTAATCATAGGAAAGTCTTTACACAATATTAATTTCGCAAAGCTCATGTTAAATACACTGCATTACTTACCAGAACATCATCTGTACTGCAAGGAGCATCTCAGGAGAGGATATCCACTCCTGGCTTTGGAGCCTCTGTTGTTCAGCTGGTGTGAGAGGCTGTTTTCATCCACTGTGAGAGACACAAAGTTTGCCCTGGTTTTGCTGGTCAGGTCAAGAGTTTCCACCATCTGGGAAGCACATGAAATTAAGATCATTTATTCTAGTCTTCCTCTGTCCTTGTTCCAGGATTCCCCTTTGCTCTGCCA
Source organism: Phaethornis superciliosus (assembly GCA_023637945.1). NCBI lineage: Eukaryota > Metazoa > Chordata > Aves > Apodiformes > Trochilidae > Phaethornis > Phaethornis superciliosus. Next base: position 8,992,696 of record JAJQWJ010000019.1, read on the forward strand.
GGATAGAAATTTAACTCAAAGTAGAGAAACTCAGGTGAGGTGAATCTGTGACTTATTAAATAGATATTTTTTTTTAATGGATGATTATGGGGATGAGCAAGACTACTACAGTATCCAAAATTTTACTCTTTGTCAGTTTGCCTGCAAGAGGAAAGAATAAAAAGGTTTTATATGTCAATATTGTATCAAATATTTAACAACTGTTTCTTGGAAACAGGCATGTAAAACAGAAACATTGATCTTGGATCAAATGGTTTTTATTATTAGAATACAAGTGAAATCCGCAAATGGCAAAAACTATGTTTTAACAACAAGGAAATTTATGTAGCAATTGCTGTATAATGAGGAAGCTCAACAGCAGATAATTGCATATAAAGTACTCTACAGTTAACTACCTACTTTAAGAAGTTGTTGCAAAATTGGGTTCATAATCAAATTACAATTACAAGAAACATGAAACAGTGATTATTCTCAGAAATGTGCATGGGGTTTTTTTCAAACTTCTGTAGCTTCTTTTCTTCTTTCTAACTCATCTTGGTGAGAGTTACTGTGATCCTTGTGTTGCATCTCTTAGATTGATTTGAAGTCTAGTGTTCATATAAACCAGTTTACATTTCTGCTGAAGTAGCACTCATGCATATGGACATTTTTAGCCAAACCTCATTTGCAAGGAAAAAAATAGATGGAAAAAGAGTTGTCTGAACTGCTGGAACACCCCACTTCTTCCTCTCCCCTTCCAACAGTGCTTATTTTGAGTCAAAACATTCCTAGAACTTCTAAGAAAATTCCTAGTGAAAATGGGAGCCTTCATCCTCTCCATTATTTACGAGTGAGGCACCAGCCTGCATTCTCTTCTTGTCGTGTAGAGCACCAGCTGCACCACCCACCAGCCCAGAGTTTTTTCCCTTATCCTTCATTTCTCAGTGCTGACAATATTATTAATGTTATTTAGATAAGTTTATTGTTTAGCTTGGACTGTGCAATCTTTTGGAGTCATGTTATATGCCAGAAAAGAAAGCTGCAATACAGGAGATGAATAATCTGCTGTATGAAGGATTCTGTTTCCTCCTGTCTTCTTGTAGCCCTTGCATACATTCCTGCTCTTGTAGTGGCAGAACTGCAGCTACAAGTTCTTGGTTTTCAGAAGCCTGCAGTCCTTGCTCATCATTGGAAAGCAACTGCAGCACATCCTAGCCAGCACACACAGGAGTTAAAGGTTGCTGCTCAACTTAAAAACTCTCAGATTGTTCATATTCCCCCAATAAGCCTCACCACTTTTACTCAGCATAAACAAACCTCATCCCTTGAGCTGTGCTCAACATAAATCAAACTCATCACATTATTGTCAATAGGACTTAGGCACACCCATAAAGAGACAAATAGCCCTTTTGGTTCTTGTTGTGCACTCAGACATCTTTAAGTATTATTTCAATGCTGCAATACAATGACAGATTTCATTTATGTCTTCAGACCAGTTCCTCCTTCCTCCCCTTTCAGATGATACAAAAACAGCCCACAGTTGCTCTTTTGAAACAGTCCCATAACCAGAAATATGTTAATAAATGTGTGCTTTTCTTTTTTTCATGCAAATACAAAGTCACAGTGATTTCACTAGCTGGGAAAATAATGTGTTTCTATTATTAATACTATTTGTGGAGTAATTTGTAATTTAGCTACTTTCTGCTAACAGCTGCAGTTGTGTGGTGAAAGGCGAAAGGCAACGTGCTTGGTTTTGGCACAACTGGTTAGATTTTTCACAGGCAGGGTGGAACACGTGTGTAAGATAAAATATGTTGGTAAGAGAATGTGGGTCTGCTCTCCTGGATCCTGCGTCTGACAGTGATTTATTGAGTTCATCTAACCCCATCAGTAACACTTTTTGTCCTGTGGCTGTTATGCATCACTTCTGGGTTATTCCACCTCACCAGTCTTACCTAGCACTCCAGATATCACAGATGGAAATGCTAAGAGAGATGATCTAGAGGACAATCCCATCTTGTCCCAGGAGGAGGGAAATTTGCTGCCAGCAAGGCTTCCTTAAGATGTCCTTCGTGGGCTTTCTGGGGTAGAGGGTAAAGTGTTCTGCAGCTTCAGGACCTTGAGTTTCTATAGCTGGCAGTGATCTAAAAGCTCTCTCCCCTACATGTCTTCAAACACAGAGAATATTTTATTTAATACCTGCCACATGTTCCAGCACTTAGAATTAATATTGTTGTTCTTTTGTTGAACACAGTATACTTAGGTGGAAAATATTAATAAAAAGTAAATAAACAATTTTATTTATTCATTTATTTATTTTTATAAAGCACCAGTTTTAGTGTTATGTTCCCTGATATTGCTAGGGCCAACTTCTCCCATGAAAACAGAAACAATCTGAGTTTTATTTTTAGTTTATCTGATTTATTCATTTAAAATCCCTGTTTTTATAAACATGAAACATTTTCAGTTGTGAAAGAGAACAAACACAATCCTTTGTGGAAGACAATAAATGTAATGCAGTCAGTGTGCAAGTAAAGCATCCTTTGGTTGGATGCTTTTTTATTTTTATCCTTGTGATATGAATCTTTGTCTTTTTGCTCTGATGAAAGACAGTTTCATTTTCTCTATCATTTTTCCCTCTTCCTCCTGCATGCATGCTCTTCATTAGCACCATCCAAATCCCTCACATTGCATTAGAGGCTCATTTTATTTATAATTAAGCAGTGATGCAATCATATGTATTGTTCTATTTGAAGGATGCTCTCAGCTATGTTGGAAAGCTGGAGGTTCAGAGCAGGGTGCATTAAGGTTAATTACCTAATAATTTAGAGTATAAAATGCATTTGCAGACACTTTGATTTTCACTAATTGTGGCATTGAACAAAGTAAATAAGAATTTCTCATATTCCAGCACTGTGAGCATGGAAAAAGGGAAAAAAACAAGCCTCTTTATGGCATTTATAATGTCCTTTCTTTGTCCTTGGGTTCAGTGGCACATGAGACACCTTCAGTACGGTATCATCCAGAGTACTGGATTCTCACCATATTGGTTTTATAATGATTTTCCTTTCTTAACACAATTCAGATGTCAAATATAGACCAGCTGACTTATATTGCATTATAGGATATCAAACACGTTCAGCTAGAGAGGCAATACTAATAGGGTTTGATGGTGCTGGAAAGACAATTTTGAGAGTCTTGGGACAAAGTGAAGAGACAGGGAGCCACAAGCCCAAATTTAGAGCAAAAAACCCCTCATCTGCAGGATCTTGGTCTCCTCTGAACTTACACACCAACGTATGATCCCAGGTCTCCAGGTGGTACAGATAGGTGTAGTTTCGCTGAATTCATAAAAATGAGCAGAAAGGAGACATGCTTAATTGTTCTAACATGTATATGCCATTCATCCTCTGAGTCTGCTGGCATCACTGTGTGCATTTTGTGGTAACTGGAACCAAAAGCACAGCCCTTGCTCACACTCAGCCTCTTGAAGGTCTCCTCAAATGAAGGAGTATAGAGAGGTAACAATTCCAGCTGCCACTTCATGTCTTACAGGTGGCTTTTTTTGTAGTAATTTGTAGATTAATATAATCAGTTCAGCTCTATATAGGACTCCCATGAGGGAAGGCACTGAGAGAAAGGATGGTGAGGAACAAGTATCTGTAAGGGAAAGGATGGTAACCTTGGGACCAGCCTCTGTACCTGTCCTGTCATATCTCCAGCAAAAATATTCAGTAATTAATGTTGCCATGATGATCTGCTAGTATCTTAGTCTGTCAGAAACATGTTTTGGATCATTCAGTCATTTGGATTCTAAATTTTGCATGACACATAGCAGTGTATTTCCCTGTGTATTTATCCACATTGGGCTATAGTTTTCCTCTTAACTCTTCAATCATGAATTTTACCCCTTTGAATAGAGCAGTGCAGGAATTTTGGATCACCAGTTAGGCCACCACCCTGTAGTGCAGTGAATGTCATTTGAAAGGTTTGGGAAAGGGCATTTTTGTGTCTTATATTTTTTTTTTTTTTTTCTGGTTCTTCCTATGTAGAGTGGCTGAGAAAAAAATTGGGATATTTTTGGATACTAGAAATAAATTAATTTCACACTGTGGCAAGCTTAGGGATCTTCTGTATTAGGTGCAAATGTTATGTGAAAACACTAATTGCATTTAATAAATAGTAATGTTTTAAGAATGAGCCTCACTACCTTTCCAGGTTTCTCTGCTCAGGTAAAAGCATCACAAAGTGAACAGTGGAAACTGCAAAACATCTCTCCTGAGGAGATATCAGCCTTTCTTTACAGAATAGATAAAAAGATCAGACTTCAACATTTCATGCTGCAGATGGTCAAATGCTTTGCTTCCTTTTTCCTCCAGTTCTATTTGGTGTTCAAAATCCATTCAGAAAATTTCCATTAAAGGTTTCTCAAAAGTTTTAATCCAGAATGAAATAGGCATTCTTCTTTCAGCTGGATTCTAGTCTAATAATTTGAATTAAAAACTTGGGTCCTTTCAATATCTTACATAGGAAAATGGGACTTATTTGGGGAGCAATTCCCCTCACCACTTCCATTATCTGACATTTCTAATATTCTTTTAAAGAAAGTTGTAACAAGTGAAACAGCAAGGGTGTAAAGATATTTCTCTCTCTTTTTTTGTCTTCTTTTACTGCAGAAAGACTTGGTGAAAAGCAAAAAAAAAAAAAAAAAGCATGAGGAGTTTGGGTTGGCTAAGAATACATTCCTTCTAATTAATATTTTTGAATACTTTGAATGAAAATACTAAACAGATAATGAGAGGATGGGTTTGGAGTTTTTTGGAGCTTACTTGCTTTAGACTTTTTCCTCTAACATTTTCTATGGGAAAGACCTAGAAAGGTGAGAAAAGGAGGAGCTCTTAATTGTTCTTTATTGTTCATAGGCCCTTAATTTTTAGTTATTCTCCCAATAATAGAAAGAAATTAAGAGGAACAAAAAAAAAAAAAAACAACCCAGAATTTATTTTCAAAAAATAGTTTGTTTAAGAGTGTTATTTTGTGTTCCACCTGTGATCATGCCTCCATGCCCTCAGCAGCATCCCCAGGCTGACTGCCCAGGGCTCAGAGCTGCCCTCCAGGGGGATGCTGGTGTCCTGGCCCACAGTCCAGCCTGGCCCTGCAGTAGCCACTCTTCCTCATCCCAATGTTTTTTTAATTCAGATAGTAATGAGAGAGATTCCATAACCCTTAATCACTCTGAGAAGTGCTTGTACACCTAGAGAGTCCAAGATGATGATGAATGCAACTCAGAAATAGGGTTTGCTGAGATGCACACAAAATTAAATACCATGGTATTAACTTAAATAAAAGTTAATGATTAAAAATAACCCAGAATGTATATATTGGGGCTGGAAACTGATAAAACCTTTGTTTTAACATATTATAAATACTTCACTAGTAAGGATCAAAAGCCAGTAATTCATGGAGATTCATTCTAAACAGAATTGTTAAACAAAGGGTGATATATTGAGAAGAGACCTTAACAAACAAGGCAGTCACTTTATCCTTAAACTACTGTTGTTGCATTCAGTGTTGAACTGTGCAATCTTTATATTTAAAGGGAAATCAATATCATTGATTAAACAAAATAAAAGCTGCTCTATAAGAAATTATTACCAAACTGGCTGCTGGAAATATACACTGTTTTTAAATTAAACTGATAAAAATCGGGTGTCAGTTTCTTATAGCTAGACATGATGACTAAAATGCACAATGAGGAGCAGAGAATTACACATTTTATCAAGAAAACACATGCCATTAGTTTGGAAAAGCTTCTTAAGTCCTTGGTTCCTTCGCATGCAAACAGCTCTCTGTGGCAAGCAATTTGCTGCAGGCTTTTATTTAAATGTAACATTTAAATGGATTTTTTCTTCCTCTTCCAGAAGATGCATACAGCAGTCAATCAAATTAGTGCCAGAATCCTTACCACAATAAAATACCCAGCTTAGTACAATTCTTTAGAGCACAGCCCCTAGACTTAGCTCTGTTTGTCTTCATAATATGGTCTTGGGCTTCCATTCAGTAGTATTTACACCAAACACCTTTTATATTGGAAGGAAATTCAGCAGTGCCAGTATTGCTGACAGAGCTAAAGGGCTATTTTTCAATTTTAGTAGCATCATTCTACACTATCAATGAACTTCTGTTTTAATAGTTTTATCAGTCTTATGGAAGCTGACATTAGATAATTAAACTGGCATCCAGATCATTAATGTAAATGTACAATGGTATATTTAAAGGCATAGAATAAAGTAAATTATGACCTAGGCTGACATAAACCAAAATTTTCTATGCAAATAGTTTCTCATAAATTTGTTTGAGGAGGTTCTTTATTGAAACAACAGAGTTCTTTAAAAACACAGACCAAAAAAACAAAACAAAAGAACAAAACCCAACCTGTCTGTCAAAGAGACTGCAATTATCTTTATTTTACATTGGGTTTCTTCTAGAAATAATAGTGGAGAAGGTGCTCTGAATACTTTTATCTGAAGCAATAAACCTCCAGGCTGTTCAAGTATAATTAATTGCATTGTTTAAAAGAAGGGGTTCTAGCAGAATATACAGACCTTGACATCTTTGTTATGCATGAACTCTACTAGGCTTATGCCATAATTAAGCATCAGGATTATACTTTCATTACATTCTTAAAATTTTCAATAAAACTAAAATAAGGGAAACTTACAATAAAAGCTAATGCCTGAATAAAAGTGATGACATATTCCAAGAGTGGGGTATATAAGAAATGAGATGATAACATCACAAATACATTTCTTTCACATTTGTCAGAAGGGCTAGTAATATGAAAATTAAAAAAAGACAGTAAATTCTCCAAAAAGCAAGCCATGGAAAATGGGTTTACCACAAAGAAATAATAGCAAAGCCTTCTTTTATAACCCAGTTAAATCAACACAATTTGTTTCAGAGTTATAAAGCAGTTAAAGGTTACTTGGCAGATACATGGATGGACTTGGTTATGGCCCAGTTTACAGCCCTGCAAGGCAAAAAAGATTTTTTCAGGTTTTCACAGGAGAGTTTACGTGTTAACAAACTTCTCTCTGCCTCTTATGGAAGGGTGAGATAGCACCATGTGAAAAAGCTGCAACATAACACACGCCACTGTCTGTTTTGCCAGATGTTGCTGCTGCTCCTCTACTTCATAAAAGACATTAAGATGTGGTTTATTTTTACCCAAATTAACACAGACTGTGGCTTCGATCGAGGAATGAATCCTAATGATTTTATGCAGCTAATTGCAGAAGAGCTGGTGAGGGCAGGAAAAAGATGGGTAAGAACTTAAGCATTTACTGAACAAGTGACTTCCAGAGGGGTTCAGATCCTAGCTGCATTCAAACACTGGCTTGAAAAATTTCTAGCAATCTGAATTTCATCAGAGGATTTTATAGGAGCTACCTATAACTTTGATCTTAGCAAAGGGTTTTAGCTGCTCATTCTGACATGGCCTTTTTCTACTTTTAGTCTTCTGTTTGGACCTTTACTGCATCTGTTTAGATCCAAACTACATGCAGGTTATGATCCAACATTAGGATTTTCATTAGCAGTAGGATATTTTACCTAAGATATCCAACTTTTCTTGCAACATGATGTCTCCCTCTGTCCATAACCCTTATAGCACATAGAAATCCCTCTCAAATAAGAAAATATCTATTCCCATACAGAAGTAGATTAATTATTAGCTACCATAAGCTCAGTCACTTACTGTCAGGCATGTGATAAGTAGTTATGGCTCTCTCAACTGAACTCAAACAGGTACCCATGTGCTCACCTATGATTTTATTTTGGCCATTGAAGGCAGTGAGTGGTGGAATTAAGGAAACAATTGTAGATGTATTGTTGGAAATTATTTTCTGTAACCCCTTTCCTGTCTTGTTCAGCACATTCTTTGCCTTCTCCTACTCTTTATGCCTATTTCTTCCTTTGGTGTGCAGCTCTAGAGAAGGGCTGCCTTACTAAATAGGCAGAAGATTTTCACAATGACCTGCTGTTTATTTAAGACTGTATTATCTGTGCATACACAACAGATTCAGACATCCTTGGCTCATGTCAGTGAGTAGAGCTTTTTGAAAGCAGTCAGCAGGATGCAAAGGGGTTGCTGAGCTCATCAGTCACTCAATATATCATTGTTAACAATAAAGACTTAATTTTCTTCCTGTGCTTTCTTCATTTGGAGAATAAAGAATTAGCAATTGAGTTCCTTGAAGTGCAGCTTTTCTAACTAAGCTGTAGCTATAGAATGAATGCCTCAAATATCCAAAAAGAAGGAGACAAACAGCTCCTTATTACTATAGACATGAAAGCAAGGACCAGTCTCCCTGGACAGAAATGTCCTATTAGCAGATACTTCTCCATATCTTTGTTTTTAAGCCTTTTACTTCCATTGTATAGGATCTGCAGGCCTTCTGATTAAGCAGGTGTGGTGCTGAAATGTCATCAAATCTAGGTCTGGAGAAATAAAATAGTTCCAGTTTAGGGAAAGGCTTCTGTAGGTTTCCAATCCAAATTCAATAGAAAGTATCTCACAGTCTTCCTGAGAAATTGCAGACCCAGGAAATAAAAGGCTTTAGCCAAAGTCTCAGGAAAGCAAGTAAGATGATTTTAGCCATGTCAAATGGAAAGCAGAATAAGCAGAGCTGGGCCAGTTCACAGATCAGCAAGTCTGACTCTTGGGATTCAGCCTCTCTATTTAGAAATACATCTTGCATTTAAAACTGTTGAACATTTATCCTGAACAAGACCACTGCTGGTCTGGAAAGGAGCCAAATGCCTGATTTGGTCACAATGTTTGTGCTTTACTGGCCATGCTGACTACAGGGACTCTTTGCTTTCTGCCCCTGGCTGATGCTCCCTAGGGTAAGGCTTGCTCAGCCTGCAGCTCTAGGTACCAGGGTCCACCCCATGCCACTGCACATCTGATTGATGCAAAAAACACTAATGCCCAGTAGCATTGCTGCTTTCTTATGGTTTTTATTTTCCCAAAGAAACAGTCTAAGAGACTGAGCCAGATTTAAAGTCTATAAATTAGGAGTGTAGCGAAAATGTTCAATGCTCAGGAGAAAAGTGCCTTAGGTATGAAACCACCCAGACGCTTCTCTGAAATTCATCTAAGGTATTTTTATCCCTAAACAGAGCATTCACAAGGAGGCTTTAACATGCTGCTTCACAACAAAAACATGGGATGCATAAAGCAGTGTAAAGGGGCATCCATACCAGTGTCTCAAATACACATAGCTGCTGACAAATCCCAGGTATTTCAAGACAAATCATCCAGTCCACTCTGAGAGCCTTGCAAAGCTGTAAATATGCAGAAACTGGAATAATAAAGCTGAAGTGTCAGTATGAAATATGTATGATTTTTTTCCCCACAATTTTTGTAGAAGTGATGCCATTTCAAGTTTGGACGTGACTTTTACTAAAGTTGCTGGGGTGAATTAGGACTCTGTGTGTTGAAATCAGTCCCCCATCCCTAGAAATCTGTAAGTCAAGATTGTAACTTAGAACTTTCTTCACACCACACTCTGCAAAAGATACCACTCTCTGGAGAGAGTTTCCTATCTTAGGTAAGAACATTGTATTTTAAAAATCTATTGGGTGCATGGACCATCTGTTGAGTAGAGCAGTTTTGTCAGGACCACTGCAATAAAGCATAGGTTTTCCTGGGTTTGTGTGCTTCAAGCCATATTAAAAAATTTTTTTAAAAACAGTAGAGTCCCCTCATTCAGGCACTTCTTTAGCTTGCTTTATTTCCTGTCTCAGGCTTGGCAGTCAATTGTGCTACTTTTCTAGCAAAAAGTCCCCAAGGCTTGTAAATGAAGTAACCAAGGTGAGTCTGAGTCTGTCCTTGTCTCTGCTTGAACTCTCCTTTACCTCCCCTCACACCGACAGCCTTTGTAGCCACCAGTGCCCTCCCTGTGAGCTGATTTGGGCTGAAGCTGAGCCAGGGTTTAAGCACACTGAGCTCTGACCCTGCATTGATTTATCTAAACAGCTTTTAGGAATTTCTATAGCCTACAGAACCATCATGATGAGCAAAATTTTGCTAAACTGCACTGTTGAATTCTATAATATTTTTGTAAAATGGTAGCTGGGAAGAAAGATGTGCTGTCTGGTTCTCACTTTCTCTGTGACCAATTTAAAAATTCTTCAATTTTCAAGAGAAAAAAAAAACACTGTGGTGTACTACGTTTGGCATTGCCTTTGAACACAGTGTTTAATGGGCAGGTATTGGTTTACAACAACTCCTACTGATGTGGAGATTTGAATTTAGAGTCTAGCCATAAATTAAGATGACTTAATGCTGTTCCATTTCAGGTCCTAGATTCTAGGTTTATCCTTTTGTAGCAAACTAGGATATCCCGCCTCCTCCCATCAAATAGTTGTCCTTCAGGTGAATTACATCCAGTCACATGACCAATATGAAAGCCATTATTAACTTCATTTTAACCACAGTGCTGTGTTCATGGGCAGCTCATTGCCACATAAATTAATCTTGCTTACAAAACTGTTCCTAAGCAGTGTAGGCATAGTCTGCAGTATTACAGTTTCATCCAGACTTACATTTCTAAGTCTAAATGGCGACTCCTTATCTGCTAGTAAATAATAAGCATCTAGAAACCATGATGCATAAACACATAAATAATCTAGTTCCCAGCCATTTCAAAGATAAATGCCAAGCACTCACCTCAGTCTGTGCAGACACCATCAGACAGAATGACAAAGGGAAATTGTGTATTCCCAGTGCCAGTATGAATTTTGAGAAAGCATCTTTAATACATTAAAGGCTAATATATTTTGTAACCCACTCCATGATGACATTTCTGCGCTGGCAATAACCTTGGTTATTTGAGGAAACAAAAATATGTAAAATGTTTAGGGTTGGTAAAAGAAGTCTAGATTTCCAAAACCTTTATAATGACTCAGATGTATCAAATCCAGTGTGTCTCTATAAAATACAGGACTACCCTGCAGAGGAAGGATTGAATTGCAGACTCCTGCTTCTGCAGAGTCCAGTCAGTCCCAGTAAGTACATGGCAACACTCTGCTTCATCATATGGATTATGCTCCATCAACAAAAGATATTAAAAGCCCATTCTGGTGCATTTGCAGGAGGTCACATTCAGCTGAGTGGACCCCTGACTGGACAACTCACTTAGCTCTCCTGTTTCTCTGGTTGTTTTCTGGCATTCCTCTATGGGATAAAAAAAATTTTTTCCAAGCTGTGACCCTGCTCAGCTCTCAACTGTGGTTTTGCACCTATGTGACTGTATAACTCTTGATTTAAGTTGGACTTTCTCTTCTTTACACCAAGCTATGCAAGATCATAGTGAAGGCCATTGCTTAAAGTAGTTGTGGTTACTAAAGACAAAGGAATTGGTTAGAGCTGGGGAGCAGATTTTGGGAGCCTGACTTCTGTGCCCCTTTCTGATAATCATTCCCTGGGTGACTGGGGACAGACCAAGCAAGAAAATTCTCTGTGACTCAGTTGCTCTTTCTGTATAACTGTGATAAGGACAGCTCCAGAGTGTTAGATTATTTTGAGATGAGAGAAGTTCCACAGATGAAGAAAGCAGTATAAAAGATCACATTATTACCATGACTCATTGAAAGAATAGAAAGACTTTAGTAAAATTTCATCTTTTTGCAATAATACAAAGGAAGAAATAATAGTAAATTTTGCTTGTAAGATATCTTTCTGAATCTTTGCTTTCACTCTTTCTTTCTTTCAGAATAGTTTGCCTTTTATAAATTTGGAGTGGTTTGTTTCACAGAGCTTTGCCAGAGAAAACTTTCTTGTCACAGATTGTGCAGTGAAAAGGAGGGTGCCAGCCAGTACCCCTGCAGCTCTCTGTCTGCCCAGGCCAATAGGAGAGTAAAAATGTAAAGACTATTCAAGGTCTGGCTTACAAATAGCTATAGGATCTTTTTTAGCTCTGTATTTTTCCAGTACCAGAAAGATTATGATACTCAAGAATTTCTCCAGTAGACTGGTTTCCCTTTCACAATTCAGAAGACATAAATAATGCCTATAGTTTTCAAGTTAATTTAAGTTGCATTCAATATGCCATCAGTTTAAATCTCACTCCAAAAATGAATCAATCTTTATTTGGCTTCAAAATGTTCTAAATTATATAGCTATTCTAAAACTCTTCTTCCTTAAGGCTTCTGAGTGAAATTCTACATTTATTTAATAAAGCAGACAGGATTTACTACACCAGTACTGGTAAGCACTTTTTACTTTCCTCCAGATAGATTAGAGTTGACTGTATACTTTTTTTGCTACAACTGCACAAGTTTACAAGTCACAATTGAATTACCAAACTGAGGAAAAGAAAGATTATTCCTGTGGGTGCAATGCAGGTTGCAGACTTGTTTTCTTTTAAAGAAGGGTTTAAAGAATTAGCAATAAATGTTATCAACTGTAGCTAGAAAATGATGCTGACTTATTACTTTGTGGGGACCCTAAGGGGCATCATGAAAACCAAATTCCTTAGCTGAGCTTTCCAGAAGAAAGAAAAAAATCTAACAATGCTTTCTGAACACCTTAAACTCAGATTTACTACAGAAAAAAGACTAAGCTTATAGGCATCCCTGGCTCACCCCTGAAGTTGCACAACTATATAGTGTGCAAGCTTGCAGCTTCTTGAGCAGCTACTGATTTATTTACTACTTAAACAACATGTTCCCAGTGTCACCCACAATGTAGGAGATGAGGATGTTTCTACTGCAGCCATCCCTGGCAGGGGCAGGCAGAGAGCTTTCCTGCCTTCAGTGCAAACCTCCAGCCAAGAGCACCAAAAAAGGATGAAACTTTATTTCACATCACTCTGGGGTGAATCCTCTCCTGATCTGGTCAGACATTACTTCTCTGAAGATTATCCCCTTGTTACCTCCCACCAAATAACCTGCTGGCTTTGAGGATACATTTGAGGACTGGAAAATGCAAAGTCAGAGTAAGGCAGAAATTTTTACTTAACTCTGCCATATATGAGTTGGGTGGCTCTAACTTTAGGCAGTATTATGGTGTTTCAAGAGACAGATGTGTTATTCAAAAGGCTTTTTGAATGTTATTTTTGCAAGTTTTTAAGGTCAAACTGCATATCAAGGTTGGGGTTTTTTTTCCTGCATCTAACAGAAAACAATATTGTGAGCCATAATTTTTTTTTCCATGAAACGTACTTGCTGCTCTTTGTCTGTTTGTACATTTTTGAGCAATCTTTCATCTTTGAAACCCTTAGACTATGGGCTCAGTAAAATTTCTCATCATTTTGAGAAATCATCAGAATTGTGCATTTTACCATTACTGCATCATTTATCATTACTCTGCACTTGCATTTTATCATTACTGGAAACCCCATTTAATCCAGCTCTGTGTCTTAGACAGGACTGATAGTGACAAGCAGGAAAAACCCCACAGCCTTTTCCACCAGATGTAAGTGCATAATATTCAATACAGTTTAACAATAACTGGGGATTTGGACTGCAGCCTACAAGTCAGAATTTTAAAACTCAGTGTATTTTCTGTTTCTAATGTTGTTATTCAATCAAAGTCATATACTCTCAGCTGTCTCTCAGACACCTGAAAAGTATCTCCCATACTCATCCAGTTAAGTAATTCCTGTACAAAAAGAACACAACAGATAAATTATGCCCAGTGAATCACTGTTTACAACAGACTAAACCTTGACTATCTCACTTAGCCTGTATTGAATTCAAGACAACTAAGATACATGGTCTTGGAGTTCTCTTCTGCAGAAGCCTTTATTATTTTGGTAGGAATTGTTTTAAACAGTCTGCAGAAACTAAAACACATGATGCTGCTGCAGAATACATTTCTCTTATACAGCAGTGATTGCTTTAATATTTCTGTGGTTTAAGTATTCATCCTTCAAGTCTTTTCATTATTTGGATTACAGCTTTAGTTTCTAGAAATGAACCAGTGCCTATTTCTCCCAAAGAAATGGAAAATGGTGTGTACTGAAACAGATGACATGTACATCAGGTTATCTTCTGCCTTCCTTGCTATCGATCTGCATTGCCCTGCATAGTTCCACCTGGGCACTGATGACTCCAACTGCTCTGCATGAACTTTTGCCATTGCCAGTCCTGGGGTTGAATGCCTTCTCAGACACATGGTTACTGTCTTTCTGCAGTGCCCATGCAGACTTCTGGTTGTCTTACCTTCTTTAAAAAAATTTTAAAAATTTAAAACTTGCCCAACAGGAGCAAATTGTATGGTGTTTGTTTAACTGAGCTTACAGCTGTACTAATAACTGTTGAACTAAGCCAACATGTTTATCAATATTTCAATACTGATATTGATTTCATTATCAGTGTTTCTGTTCAGCCAAAAGTTTACAGAGAGGAAAAGAATGCAGGGAGTGTGGTGCCTGGTGTGTGGAGGATGAGGGGACACACGTCTATGTCCCTCTACCTTAGCTTTGCAGGGATTGATTGCTCCCTGATGACCAGAATTTGAATCTATGAAAAAGGTGAAATAAACAAAATAGTCTGACCATTAACAGCGAATTAGGAAGCAGTAGCTGAGGGTCAAGATGGAGTCAAATTGCAGACAGAAAGAAAAGTGTCCTTTAAAGGAAAAAAGCTGGACTCCCTTCTTCTGCAGCCTGATGCTAAACTGTCAAAGATCTTAATGGAAATTTCACTGAACTTAAATACTAATACGAACCTCTGCTGAAATGTTTTAGCCAGATGTGCTTAACATGACTCGGGTTTTCTCAGCAGAGGAAATCTGCTGTCTTTGATCCTGCTCTGGTGACAAGAATTATTTTTCAAGCAGTCTAAATGTTTTATTTTCAAATATTTATTTCAAAAGTTCAAATGTTTCTTTTCTAATTGAACCAATTTAATCTTTCAAATAACAAGTGAGTTTAAAATTAAATACAGAAGCTTTTTGATCCAAAGCAATTCTCTCCTTTTATTTGCAAAAATAAGTATCTCTTCTGTTATGCCTACTTTCTCCAAATAGTAATTGAATTCAAACGGTGTTTCCTGGTAGGAAATTGTTTCAATCAAAATTTTGCAACCTGCTGTAGGTCAAAGTCATGCAAAGGTTGTCCAGGTCTGCCAGGGTGCTTGAGAGGTTCTGGAGGAGCTGCATCAAGCCGTGTTATCCCAGGAAAATGCTCCAGCTCCAGCACTACCCCTCCTCTCTGGTAAATGCATCTCATGAGCAGAAGCTGGATCAGCAGTGCCAGGTGAGGCTGCCCAGAGGCTGTTTCTAACACTGCACAGTAGAAACAGTCAGCATAATGACTTTTTAGACTGTTGGACTGAGCTTCTGAGCTGTTTTGCAGGTATATGGGAGAGATGCCAGAATCAATTTTGCTCCTTTATGTTTAGTTGAGTAGTAGAGCACAGACGTGTCTTTATTTTAATTTGCCTTGCTACTTAATTGCATGCCTTCAACTTAAGTGAAATTTAGCTTTGCTATATACTTAGAACTTTTTCTTGCTTTTATTTTCAGACAGTGTTAACTTCAAAGAGTGCCTTTGTTTGAGAATCCCATATGTTCACTGTAAATAGACCTTCATTTGCAAAGAAGGTGACAAAATAAAACCCCAAACACTGGTTTCTAAATTGAGGATAAACTCGAGGACAGCTAACAGCTTGCCTGACTGTTACAACACTGCTCTAAGACTTCTACACAGGCTCCCAAAATTGGGTCAATTTAGACCCTCCATCTGCAGGCAGGACTTGTCCCCTTCACAGAGCTTTGGTCACTCTATCCTATTCCCATGGGGATCTGGCTCCTTTCAGCATTAGGACCATACAGGACATTTAAACATCCTCACAATGAGATTAGAGTGGAGGTTTTTCCTTGGGTCAGCAGTAATTCAGAAAGCTCCATACTCTCAGCTGGTTTTTGAATGTGCCATACACACATTTGCCCTTTGCACCAAAGTGCCTCAGGGATGACAGACCTGCTTTGTGGCAGCAAATCCAGGCACATGTGTAAGGAAGGAGATAAAGCTCTTTTATTTGCTGATCTCCAGAGCTCTGCACTACACTGCTACATCGTTACCTTCAGCAGGACTAAAAGCAATCAGATTACAATTTGGTGGCCTTAACAGGAAGGGTCAGTGTCATGCATTGTAAAGTATTTTCCATATAAGCAGAGCTAGTTTTTCCCTTCACAATACATACCAGGGGTGGAAAAGACATCCCCACCCTCCCTCTTAAGAAATTAACTTTTCTTAGATAATTTTTGATTTTTTTTTTTTTTTTTTTTTTTTTTTTTGTAGCTAAGCTGAACCACAAGGCAAAAGAGAAAATGAAAAGAAAAAAAAAATCTGTTAAAAATGATGCAACTGGCTTTTTCCCTTCCTCCAGCTTGTGAAGATTAAAATAGTGATTGCTGCCATCAAATGCCTTAGATCACAGCTTTCACTAAACAGACCATTCAAGCCACATTTCCATTATTCTCGTCATCACTTATATAACAGTGACTGATTTTATCCTTATTCTTTGTATGCATTCCCCTTAGTTCTCTAGGGTAGGCAAAGGGTTTTTTTCCTCCCATCTTTCCCTATCCTAACCAGCAACAGATAAATCACTTTAGCTGAGTGTCTAAGACAATGTTTTCTCCAAGGAACCTTTTCTGCCTGTACAACAAGAGTACAAAAAAATATAATGGTGTGGCATGTGCCAGCCAATAGATTCTGTCACTGGAGATCTTCATTTATTTACATTGAGTCATCTTGTTAACATTGTCTATAGAAGACAAAGAGCTTGAATATTATAAAGAGCTCTTAGAATATGAAAGGCAACTGTAAAGAATTGCTAAGGTAAAACAATACCAACTCAGAAGCCCTTAAAAGAAGAGAACATATATCTGCTTCTCTGCTTCAGCCCATATTTCATGTTAATGGTTCAGTTTCCTTGTGATTATAACATACTGCTTCTTTCATTTATCTTCTCAGTCCTAAAATCAGCTTTTAAAAATACTATTTGTAGTGCAGATATGTTCCTTTGTGGGATGACAAAAAAAAAAAAAAAAAAAAAAAAAAAAAAAAAAAAAGGACAGGCTTGATAGCTAATTGTGATTTTCTTAGAACATGTAAAACTATCCTGTGGCAGTACATTCATCTTTCTGGAAATAGACATATAAATAATATGGAAGAGGAAATATAGCAATGCACCATTCACTCCAAAAACAACCTTTTTTTTCCAACTCCAAAAACAAGCTTCGTATCAGAAAAAAAGAGCAATCCAACAAACTGAACAAGATCGAGCATCATTAGCAGATGAGCTGGCATGCTGGGAATGGAAATGGTATTTTCCCAAACCCTTTCTTCATTTTCTCAATAGTAACACTGAGGCTGTGACATTTACTCTGCTGTGACCGGGCAAAAATAATTTAATTAACACTGAGAAAATCCTTGGATGCTACTTGAAAATAACATAACATGAAACAAATACAAAATGTTGCTTAGAAAAAAGAAATAGTTGCGTTCTCCTTCTCTGTGCATCAAAGTTAGTTTTTTCTTGATTTTTTCTTTTTTTTTTTAAGACAGAACTGCTGTGAAACTTTTCAAAGCTACTTCAGTGCCTTTTCCAAAAAAATTTCTATTAGCCAGGCTCTTTTGGCTCCATGGTCACTTAGCATATACAGCCTAAACTCTTTGTGGCAAACAGGACTCAACAGAACAGTTTTCTACACAGGATGAATCCAGGAGACCAGGGTATTCCTGGCTCTACCAAAAACATTTACACCACCTGAGAAGGACAGTATGAGGGGTTCTTTCCCCTTATTTTGATACTAACATATGAATAAAATATAAATATAATGTAGGTCAAAGGGTAAAAATACTGATCTCCCTTGTGAAATGATCACTGATAATAACAATATACAGGTTATTCTCAGAAAATAACATTTTTCTTATCTTTACTACACATGGCAAGAAAGTTTTCTTGCCCAAACAACATCTACAAAGTTGACTGCAAAGTGGGTGTGTGTTGAAGGCTGTGTATAGATCTTCAGCATGTTCTGTATGAGGGATACAGACAGAGTGGGAAATTCTGCCCCCACCAAAATCAATAGGATGAGCATCATCAAATTAAACAGGATCAGAAATCCAGCTCTAACCTTTACAGTGCAGCTCAATGGACTATCAAGTTCTTTAAAAAAAAATAATAATAATAAATCAGACTTCTAGTCTTTGAAATTTGAAGGGTCTCCTGAGCTGTTGCTTCTGAACAAGAAAACTATTGTAGCAGTAATATGGAGAGAGAGACAGAAGAAATTAGGAAAGAAAAAGGAAAACACTAGTTTCCAGTCCCAGCTCCACCTAGATCAGTTTATCTCCTGGGAACACCTCTTTGGAGAGAAACTCCTACTGACATAACTGAAGCATGGGACAACACAATGAAAATGGGCTTCAAATCTGAAAGTAGCTCAAATTGTAGTCTAAAAACCATGGGGGTTTTCTTAGTATCAAAATGTGTAAATGGGAGCTAGGAGAAAGGGAGGAGAGTTGCCCACCTCCAGAGCTGACCTCTCAGTGGGGTTAATGCTCAGTGTTATGTGAAGGGAACAAAAGCTGCTCCTCAGGTTTGACTTCTCTGGAACATTTTTTCCCTTTAGCTATCAAAACAATTAGCTAGGAATTCTTAGAGGCTGAGGAGAAAACTTTAGGACATTTCTATCAGAATGTATCTCCTTAATTGAATAATTTTCTAGACTCTCTAGTTAAAGTTTAAATAGCTGTTAATGACTGAAACAATCAGAAATGTTTTGCCAGGGGGAAATCAGCAGAATATTAGCATAGGTCAGTATTATTACTGAATGCTAAAGGCAACTTTTAAAGTTCATCTGTTTACAAACTAAAGAACTTAGATACATTTGATCATTCTGAAAAGTATACTGACACCTTTAATGCCATTTCTCTTCTGTCTGTGTAGGAACAATATATCTTTTACATTACATATATAATCAATGGGTAAGTTGAGCTTTCAGATTTTACCAATTTTATACAAAATACGGATGTTCCTCTCTGAAATAAACTCTTATGACAAATAACCTTTTTATAATGTCATGCATATTATGTGCTGCAATCTCGGGGATTTTTAGATATACATATATATATACACACATATTTTTGGGGTACAATAGTGATACATTTTGATTAGTCATCATGGAAAATTTCTGTATATTTCTCAGTGATGTAAATCATGTCTTTCCACATCTTTCCAACTGCAGTGTTCTGTACAGAAACAGTTCTGTGTCTAGCAAATTACCTCATCACTTGACTTATCAAATAAGGTTACAAATATATACCCCTACCTTCCTAAAATTTAAAAAAAAAAAAAAAAAAAAAACACCAAAAAAACCATGAATGTTCAGTACAGGAAAAAAAAAAGGAATTTGGACACAATTCTGTGCTATGGACTCCCTGACATTTTTATCAGGAACATCAACTAGCCATAGGTTAGACTTTTATCAGAGAAATATCAATTTACAGCAGTTAGAGCAATATGACACCCTACACTTGGCTAACAAGTGAAGAAACTGGAAACGTTATGTAAATTAGCAAATCCAAGGCCAAATTGGCTTTTAGAGAAGTTCCCAGATTGCTGGGTATTCTTGCATCCAAAATGTTTCTCAAATTTTTTAATTTAGAATTATATCCTTCATGATCTTGCAAGGCACAAAATTCCATTGAATTCAGTGTATGTTTTGGGCACGAGGGAGAGAGGTTCCTTAGAAGTTCATGTAAAAATCATTTTTAATTAATATTCACCTTGATTGCTCTGGAATTTAATGCTGATAGCAAAACCTAAAGCACAGGTCCCATCCAAAATCCTTTGGAATCAATGTGATTCTTAATACTAACTTCAGTGAAGCCAAGATTTCTGCCTAAATTGTTTTAATAAAATGCATAGGTTATTTCTAGATCATTCTGATTACCTCTAGGATTCTGCCAGACTAAACTGTGAATTTGCCTGCTTCCCAGGACAGTTTATGTGAATCCCAAAAGCTTATGCTTTGCATATAATAATTATATCCAATAAAAAAATAGCATGAAGTGACTTCCAAAATCCAAAGGTCAAAAATTCAGCTAACATATATTAATCTTTATTATGTAGCAATGATATAATAAATAAATTTATGAATTCTTATGACCTGTACACAAATCCAAAAAGATATTGCACCAAGTTAGGTACTGACTATTTGGATTTAATATCTGTTGAACAGAAGATCTAAAATTATATACAGTTGTGGAGTTAAGGCAAAACCAGCTGATACCTTTAACACATCAGAAGATTGAAAAACAGACATAATTACAGACAAGGGGGATATCATCTCCAGCTAATAAAGTGGTTGTGTCTAAGGAAGGAATCCCTTAGGTTTTTAAGAAAACAGTTATTATCAATCAGGTTAATTAAAACTAAAGAACAAGTGTGAGATTTCCTGCAGGGCAAAGCCCTTTTGCTACATTGTGCCTGAATGATCCCCTTTAACCCTGGTAAGAGGATTTCCTTAATGGTCATGATCTACTCTTTTTAGAAAACAGCACGTGGAGAAGAGGAATACCTTACACATCCAACTAAAATACAACCATAGCCTCTTGGATAAACCTGATTGTGACCAGTGACAGAGCAGAAATATATGGGTGAACCATCCAACACATTACACGCAGAGGAGAATTAAAGTCAACCACTTATCAATAATAATTACCTTTCTCAAGACAATGAAATAGATCATTTCACTTAAGTCCCAATGACAAAAACATGTATGACCAATATATTAATATACAGTTCTTTGGCAGCAACACACTAACTCTTGATTGAAGTCTGAACTCAAACTCTCCTAAATCACAGACCTGGTTGCCAGTCTTTTCACAATTAAAGAAAATCCACTTCTCCCGTGAATCCAGTAAGTCCAGTAAATGAAATCTGAATAATCTTGCAGGCAGCTTTAGATTGTTACATTAAGCACATTTATTGTCTGCTTTAGTCTCAATCCAAATATATTGTATTTAAACACAAAATTCTGTGAAGCTTCTGGGTAGTTCTGATGGGGCCAAAATCCATAAACAGAATCCATGTTCACGCATGAAAAACCAATAAAAAACCATCGATCCCATGATGATAAAGTGATCTTCATGTAAAAGAGGCAAAGATGAGTCCACACCTGGATGAATGTCACAGGAAAATTGACTTTACAGGGGAAAAACCAGAAAGCCAGAAAATGTAGAATACTGCCATCCACCGACCAGATTACCTTTCTCCAGCTTCAGGTAAACCTTATCCTCCTTGTCTAGATAGAGCAGGACTCCATTAGTGGCAGCTTCACGGGTGACGTCCTTGTCCCCAGCAAAAGCAGAAATGACTGGCTTTCCATTTAGCATCAAATTAACCTACAAGAGAAAACCCACTGAAAAGCTCTAATTAACAGAAACACATCAAGAGCTATCCCTGAATATTAACTAAGGTATAATGGGTCTGCTATGATTCCAATCTTCACTGGGTTTTTTTTTCTTTGTTTTGTTTGATTTAAACTAATAATTACATTTATTTGGAGCTTCCAAGCACAGTTGTGTTTCATGGGCTTGACCTGCAGCTGAGTGAGGTCTCAGGGACACAGCATGGCCTGGGCTGAGGGTGGGAAAGGTTCTGAACATGATTCTGCCTTCATCTGGTGCTTGGGCTCACTAATTGTTGTAACTCTGGCAATATGGATCTGTGAGCAATTACCTCAGCTTGGTTCACATTGTCTACCTCATAGTTATTTAGACATATACGGGCAAAAAAAAAGACATTTCCAAGAAACTTGGGTACCCAGAGATGCAGTACAGGCACCTAATGAGGTGTCAAAGGTACTGCAGTAGGCTGGGAGTTTACACCTCATTGACAGCAAAACATATGTCCCTGCCATCCCTGGCAGCTTCATTTTAAAGTCTAGAACAGACTTTTGCTTTTATGAACAACTGCACTGCGTTTTTGTACTGAATCCATTTCTCTATACACTTCTGAAAGTCAGCACAGCCTCTGCTCTGGAAGGAGTAGAACACAGCCACTCTGTAAATAAACACAGGGGAATGGAAAGATCCAGGCATTTTTCATTTCCCCAGAGGCAAACTATTAGCTTTCTTCTACTCTTTCTTTTTAAGTAGCTATAATGCAGTCACAGAGGGCTGAATTATGAAATGCTTATTCATATGAAGTATGCTGGCCTTGCATATGCTCCCATTAATTTTAACAGGACTCACCATGGAATAAATTAGTGCTCAGCATAAATCAGGGCAGCAGAATCTGCCCCTGATTTGGGATTTGTCTTTCGGGGAAATCCACTTAATCAGATGTCCCCAGGGAACCAATTTCAGTTTAATGATATTTAATAGCACTAACAGGTGTTGCAGGGGCACAGTAATATGACTTCTGCAGGAAGCCTTCAGGTGATTTAATGGTGTTTAAGTCTGCATGTGGCTGACACTCAAGCTGGTTTGCTCCACTGCAATGGTTTCAGTCCCCCCCCCCTCAGTTACCACACATGCAAAAAAAGGGCATCAAGAGTTTACTCTTTGCTTGGGTTTGGCTTCTCTCTCTCATTTTGTGCCATCTCTTTAGGTGACGTTTCCTGCAGATCTTACAGCTGGTGTTTAATCACAGCAGAAGCCATATTACAGCTGTGCACCAGATACTCTCATATTCTCATGTTAACTGTGAGAAAATAGAGCCAACAAAACCCATCCATCACTCTATTAGAAACTCTTTATCTACACAAGATTCCAAATCATGTCACAGGTTGTAACATTCCCTGTTATGAGCCTGAATACCTGGTATGTGAGTAGGCACTGGACTTCCAGAATCCAAGCCTTGACAACTTTCTTGGCAATATGTATTTTAAATTCAATGAAGGTGGATGACATACAATTATTCTAGGCTATTTTAACCTTCCATCATTTTAAAGAGTGAAAGGAACAAAGTTCAAGCATATAAATATCTTATAAGCTCATTACAGAGATTTTCATTATGTCAATACTTCTTCTAAGACTTTTGTGACTGACCTGAATGGAACCATGATTTCCTGTTGTAAGCTGAACACAAATTCACCAGGGATGTAAAGGTCTTGCACCAACTCTCTCTGCCTTCTCTACCACTTACACTTTTTCAGGAGCTCTACCAGCAACCAAAAGCCAGTGCTGCCACAAAGAAATAGCTGATCACTCCTGTGGAAATCAGTCTCATCTCAGCCTTCTACACTGAAAATCATATTCAGGAGCAAGACAGATCAGGGTAAAACCATCAAATACTTCTGTGAATCTGGTGTTCTCATGGGTGGAAACAAGGGAAGCCTTCTTCTGCTATTCAGATACAGTAGGAAGCACAAAATTATTTTTTCTAATATATGACACATCTCCTACATATTATGTGGTGAAAAAGGTTTGAATGGCTATAAAGGTTCCCTAGAAGCCATCCCTTTAGAGGTAAAACACTTCAGTGTAGTATAGAACAAGTAGATCACCTTAATTAACCCCAGTCCACAGCAGACTGGTGTCATAAGCAGGTACTTGGCATCATGAGCTGCCAGCCAGGTCACAAAACATTATAAAAATAATCAAATCTGGTATCTGTGCCCTGAACTCCTGTGCTCAAAAGCGTGAGTTTAACCTGTAGGAAAATATAACTCTTCAATGGTATTTATAGAGTTACATGAAATTTAGAGCTCTGTTTCACTCTTGTATGATAAAATGTATTCACTCTACAGCTAGGAACTCAACACCACAAGTTGCTTTAAACTAAATTATTTTTCATTGAAAGGTTTTTAAATAGTCAAAATTCTTTTCAAAATAAAAAATTCTAGTACAAGAGCTTATAATCATACTTGATAACATACCTGAATTGTTTGGCTCTGATAGACTTTAATTACGTGAAAATTGAAACTGTAAATTCCTTTTCTTGGTGCTACAAAGACAGACTCCAACGTGAAAAAATTGCCCACGTTTACTAGGATCTACAAACAGAAAATATAGCATGGGGATTAGTACAGGTATGCAGTGCTAAACAAAAAAATACAGACTATTAAGTTTAGAAAACACTCATCTGTGGAAAAATTTTAATCTACATCTATGCTGTTTTATTCATTGTTCTCTCAGTTAAGTTGGAATATTACAAAATTTATATTTAGTTATATTAATAGTGCAACTTTAAACTAGGGTTGAAAAATTTTCTTATTTTTCTGTTTCATTATGCATTCAAGGCCTTTCTTCTTGAAAGAAGCATCTTCTACATGCTTAGAGAAGATCAAAAGGAGGCATTTTGGTTTATCATTCCCCCAATATGACATCAAAACACTAATTCAGGGGGTGGCATACTGGTTTGGGCTAAAAAGCAATGGCCAAGTCCATACCATATGCCTGAAAGTCTCAAGCTGTGAAAGGAAGGGTGTAGGTGAATGATATAATTCATTCAGCAATTTATAGTCAGAGTTGCTGAAACGCCAGGAGGATCTGAGCAAAATCTGGCTGGGAGCCTTTGCTGCTTTGTTGGGTTTTGTGAGCACTGATAATAATTTGCTTTTGATTAACCAGAGACAAGTAACAGAGGGGAACATACTAAATGAGTGCATCGTCCATATGCTAAACATCTTCTTTAATAACAAAGTTTTTATTTCTTTCCACTTAGTTATGCTTTTTTGGAAATAATTGATTTTCAGGCTCCTCTATGCCAGACACAACCCTAGAAAGCCACTAGGAATGTCCCTGAAGTTTGGGTAATTGCCACTGCTAGCATCACACTCCATGACATCGCTGCCTTCAGTTGTCACCACAATTTACTGTTCATTATGGTACAGTCTAGGAAGCAAAAAACCATCAGAACCATCAGTCTCAATTACCTCGGACTTGCCAGAGGACACAGGAAATGTGTGCTGGCATCTGTGTGCTAATATTAGGGACTGAGAGCGAGAGGCTGAGCTGTGATTGTTACAGAAAAGTTGCGTGATTTTTCCCTCCTGTTCGCTCTCCTTTCCTCTCTCGAAGGCCGCACAAGCCCTCCTAATTCTGCTTTGGCTGCTTGCACCCCAGAGCCCCCGCACCCTCCCCGGGGCCTCTCCGGGACCTCAGGGAGCGCTCTCTCCCGCACGGCCCCGCAGCCACCCCCGCCGGGCTCCGCATCATTTCCTCAGCCCCATCTCCCGCGTGGGGGGGGGGGGGGGGGGGCGGGGCCGGGACCCCCAAGGAGCTGTGCGGGGGGGGGACACCGACACCAGCGGCTCCCGCAGCGCTGCGCTCCCCTACGCACATCCCCGGGGGGCGAGTGGGAAACTGCTGCGCGGCCCCACATGTCCTCATGTCCCCACAGCGGGTCCGGCTGTCCCCAACTCCCCCCCCCCCCGAGCCTCCAGCTGCCACCTGCCCCGGTTTCCCCAGATTCGGGGTGCGGGGATTTCCCGCGGGTCGCCGCCCCCCGCGCCCGAACTTTTTTGCCGGAACGAAGCGGGGACGCGCAGGTGGCACCTGTTGAGCGCGTCCCGGCGGGGGACACGGCCGATTCCCGGCAGGGTGTCGTCCCCCCCCACCCCCCCCTCCCTGCCCCGCAGCTTACCTGGTCGAAGTAGATGATGCGGGTCTTGTTGCTCATCTCGGAAGGCTCGTGGTTGGTGCTCCTCACGGCCGAGAAGGCGACCTTGGAGTTGGCCGCCCGCACGGAGATGCCCAGAGGAGAGGAGGACGAGCCCTTGGCGTCGGTGGCCGGGTTGGAGTCGCAAACCACCAGGCACTTCCCCTCCAGGACGATGGGCTCCGTCTCGTTCTGCGCCCGCACCTCGGGGCCGCACAGCGCCAGGGCCAGCAGGACAGCGGGCAGCAGCCGCCAGCCCATGGTCCGCACCCGCGGCCGCTCCGCGCCCCGCGCCGGCCACCGCGCCGCGCACCCGCGGGAGGCAGCGCCGGTAGCAGCGGCAGCCGCTCCCCGCACACACACACCCGCACACACACACACCCGCACACACACACCCGCACACACACACACCCGCACACACACACACCCGCACACACACACACCCGCACACACACACACCCGCACACACACACACACACACCCGCACACCCGCACACACACACACACCCGCACCTCCCGGCAACGCCGAGCTGAAAGTCTCCTCCGGCTTCTTCCCTCTGACTCTTTATTTTATTTTTTTTTTCGCTCCTTCTTCTCCTCCTCCCTCCCGCCACCACTTTGCGCTTTTTTTTTTTTTTTTTTCTCTCTCTCCTCCCAGTCTTTCTTTACCCGGGTCCTTTCACGGGCTCTTTAAAGCACACCACGAAAAGCTGCCGAACAAAAGAAATACTTTCCGGTGTCCCCTTTTCTCCCCTTTCTTCACATCAAAAAAAAAAAAAAAAGAGTGACAAGAAGAGGGGGGTGGGTGCGGGAGGGGAAAGCCCTCAGGTGAATTATTGATGAGAGAGAGGAAAGGTCATAAAGAAATAAAAACCTTCTGGCGTTGCCATGCTTGCTGCTGCTGTCTCTCTCTCCCCTTTCAGCTGGAGATCCAGGATGCTCAGGGTGCTGGAGTGGAGAGGTGGGAGCAGCTCACCCCCAGGCTGCTAGATCCTGTGTCTGAGCTCATTGCCAGGGTGCTGCAGACTCCAGTTCTCTCTCTCTCCCTCCCCCCAGTCCCCCCCCCCAAAGAGTTATGTCATAACAACCCTGCCCAGCTCTCACCTAGCTGGGCAGACACAACGCTTCCTTACTACACACCCTGCTCTTGGAATTCTCCTCTCTGCAGGCACACATGCTCGCCTTCCCAAGCAACTTTTTAAGCAGCTACAAAGGCAAAAAGAAAGCAGTAAAACATTGCACCCTTCCCTGTTTTCAAAAGGAAAGGGAGACAAGATCTGCAGCCTGCTTGAAAGGCACCATCTAAACCTGGAGGTGTCTCCCAGGGCACAGCCCCCCTGAGGCTGTATTCACAATTTGCCTTTGGGCAGGACCCCTGACCCTCTGCATGCTGCCACTGATTCTCTGTTACCCAGCCCTCCCCTCAGCCACCTGGATCCCTGGAAGGACTTCACTGACTGCTCTTTGAGGACTGATGTTGCCAGGTACCACCTCATGGTGCTGCCCAATGGCAGCTTCTGGTAATGTTGTCAACAGACACCTTGGTCTAGTACTACCGTCTTTTTTTTTTAATGTTTCTTGAAAGGATTGGAAGATTGATCAGATACCTTAGCTGAGTACTCCCACGTATTTCAAGATTATTAAAAAAGTGACTGGTTTGCTGCTGCTGGCTTCTAAAGAAGATCTTTCCTGCAGCACCTATCTACTTGAAGTAGTTTCATGGTGAAAATTTAACCCTGCTCAGGGCCTTGTAGAAAATATCCAGTGCTCACAGAAGCAGAATTGGCTAAACAGATTTCCATCCAAAACAACAACCAAATACCAATAGTTTCTAAGAACCTGAGCATAGAATTTTTTCATAGATACCTTTCAGTGTAGCAATCTTTTGTGCTAATAGCAGCTTGGCAACAAATATATCCTGTGTCAAACATTAGCCACCAGTCTTCATTCACCTTGTGCAGAACCATGTCTATCTCAGGGTAGCTTTTCTGCTTTTCAATCCCAGCTGGGAAAGGTGCTGACCTGTTCAGGAGCCATGAATGCCAGTGTGTCCTGCTGCCTCCCTTTCTGTAGGAGAAGAGGCTTGGAATACAGACAGCTCATGCACCTCAGCTCCACACACTGACAAATGCTGGCCATAAATTTGGATGCTAACAGCAGGCAAAAGAAATTAAAGAAGCAACAGGAGTCTAAAAGGAGCAGTAAAAAGCACCAAAACCCACTCTCTGCTGAATATCAGGGCTTTCTCCAGGCAAACGTGAGTTGGAACTGTTTTTCAGTTGATGTGGAGAACTGAAGGTTCTTAAGGCTGCAGAACTCATCAAAGCCTTTAAGAAGCCAAAAAGCATCTAAAAATCCTCTTAACTATCAACAAACACAGTACTCTTTAAAATCTGAAAAGCCAGATTCAAATTTTAAGGAATCCCATTGGCCAGATAAGAGTTAAAAGGAAATTTTACTGTTTTCTAGGAATACATCAATATCCTCTTATTCAGTGGCACCAGGAAATGTGGATAGACAAGTCCAGCTGAGAAGTAGCACCTGCTGTGAACAAGGAAACAAGAAATAAAGGAAATACTCACCGAACAACTTTGTCCCTTTTGGAGAAATTGGATCTGCAGATTAAAAGATTCATGTAAATGCATACAAATGCCTGTCTGGAGGACTCCTGCAAAACAGAACTGCATGAAAATAGGAAAACATTTCATGCTACAATATTTTGTAAATAGCTACAAATGTCTAAATAATTCCATACTATTTCCAACATCTGCTGCTTAAAAACTCTTCTCTACCTCATGCTGCTGAGTAGCCTTTTAACACTGCACAAATAGCAGTAAATATAATAGGTACATAAATTTTGATTGAAATTTGAAGGTGCTGACCATTTTGAAAGATCAATCATTTGTTAGAGTTTAAAAATTTTACAGTAATTCCAGACAAGTTTTAATTTTAATTTTTTGTGGACATTGCCATCCACTGTCTCAGTAGTGAGGGGAAAAAATGGAAAATAGCCAAAAGTCAGATAAAGTGAAAAAAAGAAAAGTGACATCAGAAGTCCAGCTGATCAACAAGCCAAAGTATGAGCTGAATTAGATTTTTTAAATATTGACTTTTAAATGTTTCCCTGTCTGCATGTGCAGGCACCTGCTCAGTCTGTCCTGGTGACCCCATTTTTCTCTTCCACTTCTCTCACTCGAATATCGAAGGATCAGTTTTGCACAGAGCAGGCACAGAAGTGCAGACAAAGTCAAGATGAGAAGCACTTCTCACTGGTGCACAATTCTGTCCCAGAATTGTGAGTATATTTCTGTGCATCCAGATTCCTATAGCTGTGTGAAAAAAGTAGTAAGTATGTATGCAGCAAACTAATGACAGCCATTTGTGAAAGTAGCCACAGCTACTTCATTCATAGTTCAGTTGTGAAAAAGTTAAATGCATGTTAGGAACAAATGTGCACACATATTTTGCATGAAGTTATAAACCTTTTAAAATCACAATTTGCAAAAAGCTAAGTGCTCCTCACCTCATGCAATCTATTCTGGAAAAATCAGAAAATGTAACAGAGATTCTCTTAGAACTACCTGTCAATCTGCATAGATAACATCAGACATACACTAATGATTAGCATCATACTTCTCATCTACAAAAGGAGATTGAAGTGGACTCTGGCTTTCAGTGTTGATTACATTTTCAGACATGTCAGCAATTTCCAAAAATGCTTCAGCAGGTGGCATTAAATTTTTACATCAGTGTTATCCTAATCTGAAGGAAGTCCAATTAAATGAGGCTGCTAATAAAGGTCACATAAGAAGGGTGCAGATTCTGCCCCTGTCTTTTGCCTTCACTTATGCTGGATACATGCAGGTCTGAAACTCCTATTTTATTTGGCTGACCCTTGAGCTGCTGTGTTGGAGAGTGGAAAACCTCAAACACCAGGGCTTCTATTCCTATGCTTGGTGCCTTTGACTTAGGGCATGTCAATTTATATGTGTCTTATTTACGAAAGGGTATGGACAAAGCATTTTAACCATTCCAGCATTTTCTTCTCCATGTCTAAAACATATTTTAGAGTGCTACTGACTCTGCCATGTTTCTAGTTCAATTATACCTCAGTACAATTAGCAGCTTTTATGGAGCTGATGGAATAGGACTGGGCAGAGGTGATGCAGCAGTTGCTACACGTTGGAGAATATTGGAGCTCCCTGCCTTGGAGAAACCAGCAGCAGATAGCTCAGAAATTTCCCTCCATGCTTGGGCCTGGAAGGCACCCTGTGTCAGTAGAGCAGTCTTTTCCCCAAAGGGAAGCTGGTTTTGAGATTTCAGGTGATATTTCTTAACAAGATGAATTCAGGAGATGAATAAGACTGTTAAAACTTTTCTTTAGCAATAAGCCATTCACAGGATGGAGACAAGGCAGCAGAATAATGGGATGAGCAAAATTTGACACAGCAATAGCAATTTAACAGCCAAGTCCTACCAGTAGAGAAGAAATCCTAATAAATTTCCTCTGCATTGGGAAAAGGAAAGCAGAATAGAGGCCATCAGGAAAGTGCATTTTAGAGGGGAAAGAGCTGAACTGAAAATAAAATTGAATTCTTCCTGGAAATAAAATTAATATAACCTACAATAAAGTTAGTATTCTCAGACATACAAAAGTAAAACATCGCACTCAATGGTACTGTAGATAAAGTTGTCTGTGATTGCAGGAATGGCACCAAATCACAGCTCATAGCAATGGTGGCAGTTAAAACAAAGTCTTGGAAGCAATGGATCAAGTTCTTAAACAGAGACCAAGGATTTCCAGGCAGATAATGGGGCTGCTATGGCTGAGAGATGGGCTCTATAAATAATATACAGAATCCAGCCTCAAATCCAGGATGAAGTAAAGAAGCTGAAGGGCCCCTACAGTCAAAATACCTGAACCATATCACAAAATGCCACTTCCCTTTTCCCCATCCCCACAGTTAGAAGGGAACTCAAAGCATATTTGTAACAAAGTTTCTTTGTGTGGTTGGGTTTTAATTGCTGAACAAATTGGAGGAAGTTTGTTGGGGATGCTGTGAGAAAGACAAGTCGCAAAGTGAAGTTTGGATTTAATTGATAAGCAGGAAGGTTAATGAGCATTCTTATTTTATCTGACAAAGAATTTCTTAGTATTGATCAAGCTCTCTCTAACACTTTTCCTTTGAAGGAAAAATGAGTAAAACAAATATAAACAATGCTCAAGAATGGAACTTCAGTTAAATTAAGTTTACAGTTTCTTTCCATTTCTGGATACATACTGCAGAATCCTAAAACTGTCCCAAGTAGGAAGTGTTTTGCCCTTTCACAGGGAACTTTCTGCACCAAGGAAGGCATGCTAGGCATCTTTCTGAAATACAGAAGAGCCAGAGGGAGAATAAGAAGAAAACAACATGTTTACATTTTCTTTTACTTCTTGCCTGGTAAACGTGCATTAAATATTATTTCTGTATCAATATTACATGGCATCTTTCAAATCTCTCTGGAAAAAAACATCTTGCTTTATATAATTAGTCATTTGCCTTACAAAAGGGAGAAATAATCTACTTCAGACTTCCTCTCCTGCTTTTGAGCTTTGTGCTTGTGTCTAGAGGCCCTGTGAATTCTCGCAGCCCTCCTTCCTCTCCTTTTCTTTATTCTTTATCCTAATTATATTTCCCCCTTCTGTCAAGATGAGCTTTCTGTTTGTGGAATGTGTAACAGGGTTTTATACTGAGCTGGCTGAGCACCCATCAGCCTCCTCTGAGGATTAACCCCCCCAGTTCTGGTCTTGCTCTCCTTGGCTTTTTTGCTGAACTCTTCCTAATGAGGATGCAGGAGGTGACCTGGAGTGGGAGCAGTGGGGAGAGAGAGGGCAGAGAGACTCAAAGGCAGAATACTGATGCTGATTTAAACCTGTGTTTATAGAACTCTGTGGTCAGACTTTTTACTGTCTTTCGACATTCTTTCAGGCTAAATATTGTATTTCCTGAGCTGGCTGTTGTATCCATCTGGCTCTTGGCTCCTGTACAGACTAACTTGTCTTTTAGACAGCTGGCCCTGTGGCTCTCAGCTAGTTACACAGTTTGTTGGCTGAATTCAAAATTAAATCACCTGGCTAATGAGCTTAATGGTTCTTAAGAAGATTTCATAAATGTTTTATAAAATAAATTTTACTTTGTTGATTTAGGCTTAAAATATAAATAAAACCTATAGGAATAAGAGAAAAATCATCACTCATTCATATATATACTGAATGTGGGTTGAAATTACTAAATTTAACAAAAATTTTGTTATTTCAGACAGCTGCAGAATCAACAAAAGATTTTCCTTGCTTTGTTTTTATCTCATATATATAGATGTGCTTCATCTTCAGCACCCTGCTTGCTTTTTAAGCAAGTTTTTCTGTATGTCTATCTACTTTTAACGTATCTCTCTTCTGTCCCCTCCATCTTCAAGTATTCTTAAAGCTTTCTGCATCATTAGAAAAGATAAATCAATTAAAACCAGTTATCTACTTCTGTTCCTTGGGCTTCTTCAATTTCCCTGGCATTCTGTTAAAATAAGTTTGTGCTTTCATGGCCATCTTGGAAAACAGAACTCTAAAATTCTGCATGATCTTTTAGAGGTGATTAAGAACATGAAATCAGCAGGATGTCTGCATGTTTGTAAAGGTAAAACTGTTCAGCTGACACGCCTGGCATTTGGGGTCTTTATTCAGCATTTCTTACACAGCCAACCTTCTGTTTGGCCAGTACTGTAAAGCTGAGGACACTTCAAGCAGAAACTGCAGATCAGGGTTTGAAATTCTCATGGCCAGATTCTGTGAGTCCTTACAGCAGCAAGTTTCTGAGTTACTCTTTGATGGATGTCTGGAAATAGTCCACAGTTATACTGTTACACTGAATTCCACAGACTTAATCTGGATAGGCATCAGTCTAAAACTCAAAGCAAAATTTGACTCTATATTTTTTTTTTCCACTTCTTCCTAGATCCTAGGAAGAGGAGTTAATTGCTTACAACAGCAATAAGCCAGTTAATTTCAGCATTAACCTTGGCTGGGTTATGCACAAATTTGTGTTTTCAATTGATTTATTTATGCAATTTTATAAAATAAATAATTTTGTGAAGCACTGCTCTGACCTATGCAATGATCTTGTAATCTTGTTTTGGTTTTTATTGACTTGCTCTGAGTTTCAGGGTACAGCTCACTGAGCAAGGTGGTGACAGTGATCTCAGGATGAAGTTTGCAAAAGCTTCAGGAATCTGCTGGTAGTCAATTTACCTTAAACCACTGAACAGATTTTGTGGATATAGTTTGTTAATTTGGTGTCAAGGAAACCACAGAAAAATTAGATCCTGAAATGGTGTAATTCAGTGCATCTCCTTTGACATCCATTGTGGTACACAGATTACTTCCCCTCAGGAGAATTTGTCCCCAATAAATTTCTCACTGAGTGGTTTTCATAGCAAGGGCCAATGAAAAATTAAAAATAGTCTTGCTGAGGGAATAATTTGCATTTTTAAAAGTTCCTAAGGTAGTGAATTAAGAGGCTGTCCACAGACTATATTGCTTTTTTGATATTTAAAGGGAGTGGATTTCCTGGAATCTTGTGATGATGTTCAGGGAGGAAGCCACAAGGAATGGCTTTGCATTAGGATTTTTAGTGCTGTCTATTGAGATATGCAAATTTGAACAGAAGGAAAAGACTGGTTTTTTATATATATTATAGGTTTGGCTTTTTAACTTTTGCATGTATCCCTTTACTATTCAGGCTAGGTTCCAGCCTCCTTGTAGCATTTGTCATATCAGATGCTACTACATTCCCACAGTGTAGGGAAACATACAAAAATTATAGTGTGGGACCCTCAAGTAGCTTGTTTCTCTCCTGTCATTTCAGAATAAATATCATGAGACTAAATCTCCAAAGCTCAGAACTAACTTCCAAATCTCTGGCAACACCTTGGCAATAGGGACAGAAATGTGCTATGGCATGGTTTTTATTTCTTACTCCCAGCACATGGCTTCCAACAACCATTCTCTGCTCCTCCAGCAGGTGTTTTAACCTTCTGCAGTAGTCAAGCAGCCTGCAGGGGCAAGCCAAATATATTTCCAAATACAAATCTTGACACTATTTTTTCTGTGATTAACATTTCCATTTGCCTTTGATTTCCTTTTTTTTTTTTTTTTTAAATAATTGGGTAAGGAAATAATACTGTGTAACTTCCCCAATTATTCAGTCAGCTTGGATAGGAAGTCATTTACTGTTCCTGTGTCTCTTTGTTGCCTGCTTGAGGATTCAGGAGTAAATTTTATTCTCTCTTATAGTTGTACCATTACCTAAAGTGGTCTCAGAGCAAATCTTAGTAGACAATTTTAGAAGAAAGGATACTTGGTTTTGGTTTTGTTGTTTTGTTTTTTTTTAAGTTATCTTTGACTTCATTAGTTTTCAGTGTTTCTCTGTGCTGTTCATACATCACTACTGCAGTAGAGAAGCACCAAATTAATTTTTCTATCTTCCATCCTTCCATATTTTCTTAATCTGAAAATTGTGCCAGCACCTTGAAGGGTAGAACACATTCTCTATGTGTCCTGCAACGCTTTTCCATAATCCAAAAGGTAAATTCTTATAATTGCTCATGAACAGCACTTTTCCCTGTTACTTATAAGTGGGTGTGATACTTTACAAATCATGCTCAGAAAGTATCCTGGAAACCATGCATTTACCATCAAGAGCCAAACAAGACAATCCCACTGAGGATGATCAGTCAGTGCATAGGAAACACTGCAAGAACTGGGTCCTCCTTCAAATCACCCCTAAGATAGGAAAGCAAATCCATCCCAGAGGACTCCAACATTGTATAATTAACTACATTGTAATCTAAAACTCCTTATAGATGAGCACCAGCCACCTCTGAGATGGAAAAATATCAAGTCTTTTAAAAGTATTTTTCCATTATGTTTGTGTGATTTCCTGGACCTGTCACTGAGTAATTTTTAACCAGACCTTTCTGATTCTGTCCAAGCTTGTCAAGAACAATAAATATCTGTCTTTGTCATAGTAAATGCTTTAAAAAAGTTGTAGGGAAGAAAACAATACATACATTTCACAGCTAAGAAATCAAGTCAATGAAACCAATCAATTTCTCTTCCTTGGCTTTCATAAATGACAATCTGTAGTCATTTTTTTAACCCACTTTCTCATGGAAATGAGGCTCCTGAGCTCAAAATCTGTCTTTCTTTTAGTCCACAGCAAATAACTTCCCAGTATGTTAAACTTACTGACAAATTCTCCATCTTCTCCATAGTCAAATTTATTAAAAACCACACTGGACATAGTTTAGGGCATCCTGCTTCAGGCTAAATAACCTCCAAAGTTGCCTTCCAAACTCCACCACTCTGATTCTTTTTTTTTTTTTTCCCCTCTCCAATTAAATTACAAAAAGGTGTAAGATAAATATTAGGTAATAACAGAAAGAAAATTAAACAAATATCCAAAGAGTAAGTACTTCTGAAATCCTGAGATAATTCAGTGATCACTCTGAGGTCAAAGTACTTGACAAGGGTGTCCTTCCCTGGGGCTCTCATTCCAGAAGTAATTTCTTAATATGCAGTGTTCTGCTTCCCAGCATTATGCCAATCTCAGTCTACAGGATTTTCAGCTTGAAACATTGACTCTCACTCAGCAGGCAACAAATTTTCACTGACTGCATTGCATGAGATTTTTGTATGGCTGCTCCAAGTTTTTCTACAGGATAAATCCATCAAGATGAATGCTAATAAGCAGTTATCTGAGTCTCAAAGGATTCAGATAAAAAAGCTTTAACATAGAAGCTATTTATTGCATGTATTCCAACCCTTTGAGGAGTGTGTCAGAGCAGCCTTCTTGCTGCAGGAAGGGAGAGAGAAATAGATAGAAAGGCTTTACAAACCTGAACACAGGCTCTGCATAACTTCTGTGCATTCGGTCCCCAGAAGTGGCTCCAAATTCCAAGTGTAGTCACTACATTACCAGAAACCAAGCTCTGGTTTCTAGCTCCTCAGGCTATATGTATTCTATATAGCCTTGTCCAAAAGAGAGGTAGCTGTGAGCTCTGGCCTCTGTACCAGTGGTTTATGTTAACCAACAAATTTTCAGTATAAAAGTATAAAAAATTTCTTGAAATAGTGACTGGCACTTTGGTTACCTCCTTCCAACTGACTGCCCCACTCTTGAGGCAGCCATATCCTATGGCCAGCTCAGTAACACTTGGCTGTTCTCACTCAGCTGCAAGGAGAAGAGGTGGGAGCTGTTGAAATGGATCACAACTGGTGTAAATTTCAGTCCCTTGAAACACCTGTTTTGCACAGCACACCCACAGGGATCTGGTGCAATCAGAGCAGTTGCAGGGGACAGAGCACACATCAGCCAGGCACTTTATTAGATTAATTTGTGTATCAGGATCAGTATACATCAAAATTAATGGCTTTTTAATAACAGTACATGTTAATGATTAACTACAAATACCAAAGAAAGGTGAAGGTATGGCTTTAGATATGATTAATTTAAAAAGTTTTTAAGTATTACTATACATAGAAATGACACACAGAGACACAGAAGAATGGATCTGGGTTTGTCTCCCTCTTCCTTCTATCCTGGAAATACAAGGAGAATGGCAAAGCACAGAGATAATACTTGCAACCACTGCACCCCACCATCCCATCAACTGCAGCCAGAGCTGAGCTTGGGCTTGGAGAGCAGAATCAGCACAGCCAGGCTGTCCTTTGCAGGGCCAGTTCAGTAAATCCATAAACAAAAGGATTTGAGTTGGTTTTAATTTTCCTAATCATCTTAATTCCTGACAACAAAGTGAGACATCAGATTGTTTTAAACTACAGGATTCCAAATAACAAACTTCACTTTAAGCATTATTGACAGCAGCTTGGGATATTATCTGGGAATTATTTGCTGGCTGAGAGAAAGTTCCTATTTTGAAGTTGAGTTTAGCAGATATCTATTTATAATTACATCATTTCAGCCAAGTCCTATACAGCTTGTTCAGGAAAATTTCTAGGAGCTACAAGAAGAGTTTTTGCATAAATACATCCATCAGTACTTGATCTTACTGGACAATAACCTTTGGAGTTATATTCTTTTTTTTAAGTTCAATGCTAATAAGCATTAATGCTAACTTCACCATATCCTTGTGCAGGCCTGTCAGTTATTTATGTTTCAAGACACATTGCAGCATTTTAAAATTGTATTTACAGATTTATGTCTGAATCCTTTTGTTTTAAATATCTTATTTGTAAAATGAGCTAAAGGAGTATTTATGTACTTAGTAGTTTTCTGTTGTTTAATTACTGCTGATTGGCTGTGACTAAAATATTCTCAATGGACAAAATTCATCCCTAGGTAAACAGGCAGCAAGTGCAAGGCTCAACCACATTTAGCAATCCTGTAATTATGTCAATGGATGCCCAAGAACGTGCAGTTTGATTCCTAGGTGTATAATATCAGCTGTGACATGAAATTCTCAAGCTAAGGCTAAATAAAATCTTGCTTGCACAAAGAATTTATACCTGCATGAGTCTGAGTGAGAGTTTTCAGTAAAAAAAAAAAAAAATTCTCATTTTCTGTCTTGCTCGGGGAATAAAGTAGCTGGTTCATCTATTGGTTCATTCTACTTGGATATTGAGCAGGTAGAGTGAAAAAATGAATATTTGCATTTAGCATTTTGGCAATCAGAAAATGTCTTTCAAATCAGCAAATGAAATATTAGTTCTGTGAATATCCACAACGGAACTTTTGTGAGTGATGCAGGGAAAGATCTCACCAAGAGCTTTTTGAGTCCCTGCTTGAGTCAGAGCACTTCTGCATTTTGTCAAAGCAGCCCTTCAGTTTGAATTTTTAATACATTCTTCTTTAAGGCAAGCAGCTTGAAATTTGGTTGTTGGTTCTTCTGAGTCATTATTACCAGCAACTTTTTAGGTACAGAAATATTTTCTAAGAATACTTTCAGGCGCTAGTTTTACAGTGAGTGCCCAACAGGTTCCCTTTTATACGCCCCATGTTTTTATTCACTTTGTCTAAGACAACCTTTCTTCTTCTACAGCTGGCATTTGTATTTGGAAAACATTAATTCAGACTAGAAGACCAACATAGAAAAGTGACTTTAAAGCTGTTACGCATAGAACATTTTAAAGAAAAAAAAAAAAAAAGAGAGTTAAAAAATACTTCCCAGAACTCCTTAACCAAAGTAATAGTAGAAAAACATAAAATTTATCATGACCATCACGAATGCTGTTCAGGGATGCAGGGATCTTGATACCATGGAAATGGTACTTATATTCAGGATTATTTTACATGATTCACATATAAATGAAGATGGTTCAGATTTTGGAGCAGTAATGACACACAACAAAAACTGCAGGTGTTGTTTAAGTGCACATGCATGCACATTATGGAGCATTGTGGTATAAAGATGCAAGAAATTAAAAAGGAATATAATTTTCTTTATATCAGAAATGAGTGATGTTAGCTGTAGCTCCTGGTGTCCAGATAGATGCCACTGACCTCAGTGTCACCTAGATGTCACTGCTTTGATGCTGACTTGAGGCAAGTACAGCCAGAATGGTTCTGGTAAAATTAAATCCCTTTTTTTTCTTCAGTAAATAATTTTCTGTTAAGTATCCAGGGTATTCATTTTGGGGGTTGTTTTGCTTTGTTTTACTTCACTCCTTTTGGCTCTGGGAAATATAACTGCATGAGCCTGACCCCCAGTGCCTCCTGTTAAAAATGTTTCCCTGGAATTATCACTCACTGGCCAGGAATGAGATGCTGCCTGCCCAGCATCCTCTTTGCCAGAGCTCTCCTTTAAGAGAAGAATTACAAGGTTTTGAATACTTCAGGACAGTATTCCACTTGCTTGGAGCTCTCAAAATGGAAGTGGGAACTATTAATTTTAAAAGGGCATTTATGATCCCTACTTACTCATTTGAAACAGAAGTTCTGTGCACCTGCACTCAGATTCAAACAGAATTCCAAACAGAAGCAGCCATGGAGGGCAGGGGTCCAGCTGCATCCCCTTCCTTCAGCAGCTGTATTGAGGTTGAGGTGAAATGGAGCCCTTGCCTTTGGTGAAGGAGTCATGAGCTGCAGGAACATTTTTCTGCCTTCCCACGGAGGGATGTGCTCTCACCCACAGCACATCAGAAGCTGTAAACACCCAGGAAGAGCAGCCTGCCATGACCTTTAAAGTACTGCAGCCATGAGAAGAAAAAAAAAAACATCTCGGGCTTCTTTTATCTCTTCTTTCCAATTTCCAAGTGTCTCTGTATTCCTGGTGATTGTTCTTTATTGTCTGACAGGACCAGAACTAAGGATCTGGGTATTGCAGCACCAGTTGGAGCCCAGGCTCTTTACTGGACCTTTCTCTGAACCCCGAGATGCTCAGCAGTTGTCACATGCAGAACAGCAAATGCAACACTGGATATAGAGAAATTATATATGCCAGCTGAGAGAGGCTTGTGGTAATGTAGTTTTTAGATGTAAGTGCATCTAAACCTTTCAGATGGCTCACCCGAGCTCCTTTTAACACAGAAGTCAGGGAGAGCATTCAGCATTTTCATCAAAGCCCAAACACTGTGAGACCTGAGCAGTCAGACATAAACTAAGGCAGGTAAAACACTTTTTGTCAAACAATAGTGTTTGCAAAGCTGGTAGAGAAAATGCCAAATTTCATCAATGACCTTTGAAAACTGTTTCCTTCTTTCAGTGTTAAAAACATCCATTTTGTCTTTGCATTTATAGGCCTCCTTTTCTTCTTCTAAATTTGAGCTCCAGATAATTATTTTAATTAAAAATATGTAAAAGCCAACAAATGCAGAAGTATTTTCTCTTTTGAAAACCATAGATAATTACCTCCAGTATCCATTACTTTGGTGCCTCATGATAAGTTTTTA
The DNA here is from genome assembly GCA_023637945.1 of Phaethornis superciliosus. NCBI lineage: Eukaryota > Metazoa > Chordata > Aves > Apodiformes > Trochilidae > Phaethornis > Phaethornis superciliosus. Next base: position 9,032,258 of record JAJQWJ010000019.1, read on the forward strand.
CTTTGCTTCTCTGATATTTTTCTCTTACTGATAATACAAAGCTCACATATTGATTTACTTTTATAATATTTTACCTCAATACACAACATTAGCCATAAAAAGCACTACTTTATTGTACTACTTTGGGGGGGACAAGAAACAAACCATTCACCCATCCACTTTCTCCATTACATACTAAGCCTGCAATGCTTTAAAAGAAGACAGACAAGCAAGAATTTTTGTTAGGTTTTCTCCTTGGTGGGTAACAGTTCCATATTTCATTACAAAACTTGTGAAGTATTATTTAGAAAACTACAGGAAAAATAATTAAAAATTATTTCACCATACAGAAACTATCTGTTGAAAGTAATTGTTAAAACTCAGTCAGAAAACTGGATATTTAAGAACAAGATTAAAAAGAGAAATTATAAATTAAAAAAAAAAATATGCAGGCACTTCAACGTACAAAAGCATCTAGACCAGTGAAAATGAGGCATCATAAGTGATCTGTGAATTTACAGGGTCAAATAGCACTTACAAATTACACATTATTAGTAGAGAAACTTTCAAACCAATTCACTTAAATATTGCTTCCTGCATTCCTCTTTCCCTCACCTCTTTGTAAGTTTTGTGTTGTCTTTATGGATGACTTCAGCACAGCCCTTCCTAACTCACCTGTGAGTGAAGAGATACAGCCAAATAGCTTCTGAGAGTCTAGGTCCTGTGGCTCCCCAAATTTTACCTGTAAATTTGAAAGAGAAGAATTTGTAACATTAGCATATCAAAGTAATCTAAACCATGTCCAGGATCTTAATGAAATTTAAAAAGCAAGAGAAAAGTGAAACGCTTTCAATATTTTGAATAATAATAACAACAGTAATAGCATTGATAGTAGTAGTAAGAATATTAATAAAATAATAATAATAATACAACTAGTATTAATAGTTAAACTCATTGAATTTATAAAGTTACCAAACATCTACTTCTAGTTTTGATATTTGGACAGCAGACCCTCTAAACAGTGGACTGTTAGACCCCAACAAAAATAAAAGCCAAATTTTCATTCAAAACATTCCAGTGTTGTTAGATACTGCTTTTTTTTCACAGTTTCTATGGACAGCATAAATATAAAGCATGTGGAAATATGGGAACTCCTTGCACTTCTTTCCCCTTATTTTTTTTTAAGATACGTAGATTTTCATTACATTTTAATATGATACATACCAGTATGTTGCTGTAAAGCTTCTTCATTTCATCACGTCTTTTTGACAGCTGGGATAGATCCCCTTCATATTTCTGAATTAAATCCTCTAATAAAATAGAACTTCTTAATTTGGTATAGGAGCATAATATTAAAGCAGGAATTAAATAACAGTGAAAACAAGATAATTCAAGTCAAAATTTTAATGTCAGAAAAATTTCACATTTCACAAAAGATAAGCATACATCAAGTGCACACATTTCCTTGCAAGTATTAAGACATCAAAGACCAAAAAAAAAAGACACATCAATGTTAGAGTTTGTACTGCATCATCCAATGACAATATCTAAATCTATTTATACTGACAGAACTAGATAAGTATTCTAAGGTTCTAATTTCCACCCACATTTGGCACAGTGCAGCCTTTTCTCCACATAAAGCAAACACTCCCCATTGCAAGTTCTTAAGGAGGAAGAAACACGGCTTTAGAAACTGAACTTTTGAAACAAAATTTCTTAATCCTGGTTCCTTTGCACTGTATGTAGTTTTGACAATATGGATTGAAGCAGCACAGTGTTCAAAGGGAGAAGGAAACATGGACTGAGCAGATATCAACACAACCCAGTGAAGCACAGCATGAAGCCAGGCAGGACAGCAGAGATGAACAGGATCAGATCAGAGAGCAGGGAAAACCTTCCCTGGAAGTAGCCCTCTCCTCAATTAGAGCAACACTACTCCTGAGAATGCTGCAGCTTGTAGTATGAGATGCTATCAGAGCAGAATACAAGGCCACTTTCCAACAAATGCTCCTCATCCCCTTGTCAGGGCAGGATTTAGCACAAACTAAGCAGATTACTCATTTTTTACCTCCGGCTCACAATAAGGTTTTTATAATGTTACCTTTAGTTCCTTGCAAAACTGTGACTCCTAGGGTGTTGTTTGATAGTCTTGGGTTTAATAAGATGCCTGCACTGAAAAATGCTTTGCAATTCCTTTTTTAAAACTAACAAAAATGAGATATTTCACTAGCATGCAGTTGTGTCCAAATGACTGCAAATATCTAAGCACACACACACACAAAAAAATTTAGGAGAATTTGTGTCTATAATACTTTCATCTAGGAATATTAACTTTCTGTTTTGAAATAGAAATCCTGAAGGAGACATGGGTCTTACAGACAAAATGCTGTGTGATCACAGCAACTTAAGAATAATGAGGTCGAATCATGGTTATGCAGCAGCCATAAATCTGACCTTTCCTAGCTTTGAGCATTGGGATTAGCAGTGAAGTAACATTCTTCAAACCTGTGTAGAAAGTTCAGTGTTCCTTTAAAGAGAAAAGAACAAAAAATCTATTCTATGTAACAAGAAGAACTCTTGCCAGTTGGCACTAAGCACTACATTGTGCTACTACCATGGGAGCACTCAGTCCAGGCTGCACCTTCACCTCCTGCTCATGGCATACATGCAGCAGAGAAACTCCAGGATGTGCCTTGAACTACATGGTGAGAAAGGTTGGTTCAGTGGCATTAGGTCCATCCCTTTCCCTCTCTGCCCTGGAGAATGGGACACAGAAGATATGAATATGCTGAGGCCATCAGGAATTCATGGAGAGAAGAGCCCACAAAATCTCCTCCAGTTCCTGTGATTCACCTCCTTCAATGGTTCCAACAGTTTCTCTTGCCAGTGGTCCATTGTACCACTTTACCCATGACTGTCCAAAACTGTCTAAAATATTTAGTGATTTTGAACAGCTACCAGTATTGTCCCCAAAGAACAGAAGTGGCTGAAGGTAAACAGTATTATTTTTAGTTACTTACATCTGCTAAATGATTGGAATTTCTTGGAACAGAATAAAACTGACACTTTAGTAGCCTCAAGCTACCTGCCTGGCTGACTCCCAACGCCCAGCAGAATAGGTGTAAGGGCTTTTCAAACTGAAAGCTGAGAGTGCCTGTCATTCAGGGATGTCATCAAAGGCTGAAATAGGATATATTGGTCTGTAATTATAGTCAACACCCATGCCACATTTTCAAAAGACAGATTTTTTAAAACTTTCATCACAATAAAAGTAATTTTCAGCCACTCATACACCTTCTCTATCAGCTATCAAAAGGTTCAATCTAAAATCCATTGAATTTAGTGGTCATCTTATGGTACTGTTCAATAATAAGTTGTAAATGTCTCCCAAAGTCTATCTTACATTTGAACAACCTTAGTCTGTTCCTTTCTGTGGACTGTACTGGTGCTGGACTCCTTTATAGAGAAGATTAGCTTGGCTAAAAGAGGTTCCTGAACTTCAGGACTGAAATTGGAAGTTTTGTCCTGCTGCATTACCTGCTCCTGGAGACTCTTCTACAGCTGTAATTTTGATGAAACACTTGGGTTGTTTAACATTTGCAGTTTATGATAAATTCTATTTAATATGGGGCAGTACGTTTTTTTATATTTCTAAACGACCTGGACACACTTTAATATTTCTTTTTTTTTTTCTTTTAATTCTTCACAATAACATGGCAGGTTAAGTATCACCATAGCAACACTTTATCTCAATGTTTTGAACCTTTACCTCTCTTTACCAACTAAAGAAGTGCAACAAAAAGCTGTTCCAAATGGCTGCACAATGTATGAAAATCTTTCTCTCAATTTAGAAACCACATTTACATACCATCAGCTTCAGCACTGAGGCCCTGCATGGAAGCTAGAAGGAAAGAGAGAGCAAAAACTGTGCTAGTAAGTAATCTTGTGAGTATGGGAGTTTCCACAGAAGTTGAAGGACTTCATCTTTTATCTGTTGATAATTTTTCCCCCTCTCTTCTCTTACCATCAGGAATAGCTTCAAATTCTGTCAACTCCTGAAAAAAATTGGCCAGATCAGGCTCATGTAAGAAGATCTGTTTCACAAGGGCATGGAGCAAGGTGAATGTCCTCTCCTTACCCCCCAACAGAGATAACTGCAAATAGAACAGAGTAATAATTGACAGATTGAACTATCATACTTTATAAAATAAAATAAATAAAAAAAACCCCACAACAGCAAGGATGTTGGTAGCTCCCAGGTAAATTTGACAAGAATAGAAAACGCACTGAAATTAAACTTCTTTTAAATCTGTATTTCACATTCTTTGTTAAGATTAGCATTTTCATATCCATTGATCTTCCTTGTTCTATTATGTCCCATTCACAAAGGTCTTTTTAACTTAAGATACCCTAATTGATTTTGGACCTCCAAATGCAGTCATTATTTCATTATTCCTTTCCACTTAAAAGCAGTGTGCTGTGTTCATAAAGACAGTAAAGTTCCCTAATTGAATATGGGGAATATGCTCTGTGGCAGAAAATGAGTTTGCAGGCATTTTTTATTATGATAGATGTGGTATTGTGGCCATTATGTATACATCTATATGTAAAAGAATGCCAGTTGCATCTCTCAGTCATCACTAGGGTTAAAACGCATTCATATATTGAGGTGTCCAGATGGGAAAGATATTTTATAAAAACACAGTGAAAATCCTTCCCTCATATTTACAGATCAGTCATAATCTAACAGTACTCTTAAAGTACAAGGCGGCTTAGGAAATTTGTATCTATTTCTTACTTTTCAGGATAAGAAAATGGTGCTCTGCCACAGCCAGGCAGAGAAGGAAAAAAAAACCTGTGCTCAGTAGAAGCATTTTCTGATGGCAAATTCTGGTGGAGAGGTGAAAGCAATTTCCTTAAAACTAATGGAAAACTCAGCCTAAGGTCACACAAGTTAAGGTCAGTGAAAAGACAGAGAACTAAGAACTGAATGGTGCTTCTGGTACAGCAGATCTCTGTCAGGAAAGAGTAAAGATCATAACTGCCTCCTTTGTCCCCTATTCCATCATCCAGCAGAGGAGTAATGGGGGCATTGAAACCATTGAAGGCAAATTTGACTCCCTTAGAATTTATTGATTTCTTTACATTGTGATTTTGAATCTCTGCCTTAAAATGCCATTGTACCACTTGTTGCCTTTGCACTGCAGTAAAATGGCACAGTAAAAAATTATGCCATAGAACTACAACTACCATAGAAGAAATACTCTGACCACAGAGAAATTAAGAGGATCCATATAAGAGTGTTCTGCAACAAAACTGCAAAATGCAGTTTATCTAAAGTTGCCTCTAACCAGGGGCCTAGGCTTGGATGTCTCTTCCAGGCAGAGGACCTCAGTATTGGGTCAGTCAGCATTTTATTCTACCCAATTAGGAACACAGTGTGTTCAACACAATGGTGTCATCATCGAACCAGTGCTGCTGTTACAAATGGGGAAATGCATCTTGTTATAACACACATTAATGAACACAGTGTTAAACAGGATTTTGTTTCCAGTATAACCAAGAGCAGATGTTAAAATGTTAGCTATTCATTAAAAATTGTTGCCTTTCCGTGCATTCAGGGCAAAACTGAGTTAAAATTAATGGCTAACTTACCCTATAATAGGATGTTTTTAATGACAATAAAAATATTTACTCACTTTGGTCAAAGACGACAGTGGAAATCCTTTAGCCTTCTCTTTTCCAGCCTTTGCATTTAGATGGTTCCCAATGGCTAAACGTACTCCAAGACAGCAACAAATTTCTGGCTGGATTGCAGCTGCTTACTGGCTTGGATTTTCTGGTTTATTAACTGAAACACGGAAATCTTCCCTCAGTTCAAACTGAGTAAATGAATAGTTCCCACACCTTCCCTTTGCCAAAAGTCTTTTTCCCCACCTGAAGCAAGTGACACTTTAGCTGGTGGATACCTTCCTACTCAACTTCCCTGGGGAAAAAAGGCCAAGGGTTCTCAGGAAGGACCAGCTAAAGCCATCCACTGAGATAAAGCTGCTGCTGGCACAGCTACCCTGCCCCAGTGGAGGTCACATCCTTTCTGGCTGCCAAACCAGCCCTGACAAAATGACTACAACCTCACCTCTTAAAAATGCTTCTGAAGAAAAAGTATTTTGTTGTTTGTATGCACCAGATTGCACCAAATGTCAGGCATCAGGGGAAGCAGATAGCCTGCAGCACAGTATAAGGTTCTCCATCCCTCACCTCCCTCCCTTCTGTTTATACTAGCTGAAAACTGTTATCAAAATTCTTAGCAGTTTCCCCACAAGGCAGAAGAATCATTTCCTGTAATCAAACTCAGTATCAATTTCTGTTTTCCTGGGAAAGCCACCTCACTTCTAGGTCTACAGGCGCAGAAGTAGTTTTGTTTTAAATTAGGAAACGTATATTTTTTTAGCACCGCACGCCTCTTCATCAATTACACACAAATTCAAAAACAGGGAAAGGATGTAACACGCAGGAGAGCTGAAAACCATGTTAAAACATTTATAGCACATCACAGGACCAGAGGGTGCTGAAAGCCAATGTTCAGATTGGCCCATAGAATTTCAGGTGCGTAATCTATGGTTTGCAAATATATGTTAGCATGCATAAGTAAGAAAATACTTAGACAACTAATTGTCCCTCGAAATAACATTAAATATCCTTCAAAGCAAACAGTATATATAATAGCTTCCAAATATTCAAATATTTGGTTTCAGTAGAGAACAGAAAAGGTGAAGCATTATACCAAGCAGGGTCAAAAATCTGTGCCTCTCCTCGGTGCTTTCCACCCGTTCTTTTTCTGAGTTTTGTTCACTGTTACTATGGTTTTAATCACAGCCAGACAAAGGATAACTCAGACTTGCAGGACTTTCAAATTTTGTTTTCATTCCCATGCAGAGTGAGATAAAAACCTTTGAAAATTCTTCACAGAAGTAGATTGTGTATATGGTTTGAATCAAAGCATACACAAACCTGGCAGGTAAGGCAGCGACCTGGAACCAGAAGATCCAGTCCATGAGACTGGAACACTGTTTGCATTCAACTCACCCCTAAGTCATCCTGAAAAAGGCAGAGAGGGATTAGAAATCTCTTTCGCAACTTTTCAGTGCAATGGTGTAATCCTTATGGTGAACAGCTTCCTCCTGCATCCCATTATCACATTATTCTGTGATGTAAATGAGATGCTGGTCAAATAAACTTGTTCTAAGTATCTATGACTTTAGACTGATTCTTTCAGCTTGTGGAGCAGGAACCTCCCCGCAAAAGGAATTGACTTTTAATGGTGAAACTTTTGTCTTTCACTGGCCAAAGAAAGAGGACAGTTTAACAACCCCAAAAAATCTAAAAATCTTTTTCTGCTCTTATATCTCTCCTTTACAGAAGTCTGTTCCACTGCCATTAACACTGGAACCTCAGTGGAGTAAGGATGCTATGAAATCCATATACATGCTTAGACATGCATATCATAGTTCTCACATTTCTTATTTTTCTTTCTTTTTTAACTATTTTATTTTGAAACAGTACTATGGAATACTATCATTAAGAGAACAGCAAAATTAATTGGATTTCCAAAAGCATTGCAAATGCACCAGCTGGTTGTTCCCTAGTATTTCAAAGGTGTCCTGTGTCTAACAGTAGTTCCAGGGTACTTACAATGCCTTAGCTGTCAAAGCCACAACCTGTAGTGAGATCCAGCCTCTGGCCTAAGTGAGGGATTGTACAAATCTGCATAAAATTGAACAGAAAAGAAATCAAAACCCACGTTTATACCAAAACATGCACATAGACCTTTCATCATTTATTGAGTAATTCAGCTGCATTGTGGTGTTCCTAATTTCTATGCTTCTTTCTATGCTTATTTTTTTTATAGGCCTTATGCCTGTAGACAAGTGATGGCAAATATAAAAATACCTGACTGTATAACCTGCATCTGCAAATTCAAGAAGCATCTTTCTGCTAGTAGGGCCAGACACAACTAAAATCAATGACACTCATTCCCTGTGAATAACAATAGTTAAATGCATACAATTTTATGCTTGTAGATATTGGAAGTCTAGTGCAGAGTAAATCAGCTCCTACTTCAGAGGAAGGGGATGGCATCTAACTTCAAGACACAAAGAAATCCATACAGTTTTCTTTATATTATCCACCTCTCTCAACTCCTTATTAAATAAATCCTCTTATATGAATTGTGGCTAAGATTTTAAAAATAAGTTTCAAACAGCTTCTGGTAGTGGTTTTATCTAGAAAACAGTGTCCTAGATATAATATGTGGTATGTTTTCATGCTGTGCCCTCTTACCTCTAACATGAACTGATCAGCAACATGCAGCTCTGAAGGAGAGCCCTTGAATGACTGGTACCTTTCTCATCTTTTGGTGTTGGCATGTATCTGTAAAACAGCAAATGAAAATTACATTCTTGCAACATAAAATAAACACTCCATTCCTTGTATCAAAATTTCTTACTGTTTAGTGTGTTCTGTATATAGCATATTTATTCTTTTAGCCATAGGAATTTTATAAGCATTTGTGCCCATCTTTGCCGTGGAAAGCAAAAATGTTCTGCAGATATTTCTGCATATCTGGAAATACTCGTATCTACATAAGTCTTGAAGATAACTACCAGTAGTGTCCACCTGCAGATCTACATACAATTTACAGTGGCATGGACTATTATAAAACCATGTGACAAAGGAGTCAAGAGGTTCATTAATTCTGTGCTTGATGTATATGTGCCTAGTTTTCACTGATTACACTGATTACACCATACAAACTTTTGAGCAATTATGGCTGTGCTGGCCCAGCTTGTCTCCAGCAATAATTTCTAGCACAAAAGCAGAGCAGACTCCCAGAATCACAGAACACCAAGTGATGCCATGGTGTGGTTAACCAGTGGGCCTCATGATCTGACAGACTCCTACTTTGAAAGCTTTTTTTTAATTGCTCATCAAAGAGTGGGCAAGAACATTTCTGTCTCTCTAAGCACTGTATCACATCTGAGATCCCTTTCTCCTTACTTACTATGACAGCACAGAACCCAGAACCCTGCAACTTGCTTCCTGCTGCACAAAGTAACCAAATATTCTGACACAATAGTCCAGAGCTGCAGTTTTAGAAAACGGACATTTTTAAACATGCCTCCACTTGGAAAAAAATAAAACTCACACCATCACAGTTCTCCTCCTTTGGAGATCTTCCTGCCTGTCTGACTGATACACTATGGGAATTCATAGTGTATCTTAAAGAAGAATGAAATCGATGTTATAGCTACCATATGAGAAGGCGTGTTAAGAATCTTAAACAAGTACTCAGGTCTACTATCTTCTTTCTCTGCAAACAAGCTACTATATATGCAGAAAGTGTTTTTAAACACTCATGGGGATAGATATAAATTTTCATTAGAAATAAGGAAATTTATTCAAAGATGAGAAAAATAAAGCAAAGATTTTTGCACGTAAAATACAGGACAAACAGTAAGTTTGGGTTTTTTACTGTTTATGATTTCTTATGACACATCAATTGAATTATTGCTGGGGTTTAAGTTATTAAATTTATATTAAAGCAGGTTACAAAATACCTAATTCATCAAAATCATCATGAAAAAAAATTAATTGTAATTTTAAAATAACAGTTATCTATTGGCAAATGAATTGTTGTTATTTATCGTTTTAAATGGTTTAACTTATCAAGTAAATTCAAAGAACTTTTTTTTTTAAGTTGGCAGCAACTGCCTTCACTTGATCAGAAAAACTGATATTCATCAAATTGTTTTAATGCATTACATACACTTAAAGAAACCAGCATATTATCTAGATGGTTGAAAGCTTAAAGCATTACACAATGGAAGCTATGAGAGGGAAGAACCAGAATATGTGAATGCATTCCATAAATATATTCTTACATGAATGCAACTCTAATGGAATTTGTGCAATGAAAAATCTCCCACTGTTCTTAAAAATTAAGTTTAGAGAGACAAAGAATGCTTTGCTATTGATTTTAAGACATCAGGATAAAGAATCATTCAGAGAACTATGAAAAGGTTTCTGTATCAAAATAAGCCCTGAAGTTTCTAATAGTATTCTACCACCTCCACTGACCTTGGCTGGATACATGAGCAGAACATTTTGCTCCCTGGTCACAGTTTTGAAAATGTAATCTTGGTTTTAGCTTGAAATATTTTTCATTTTAAAATATTAGAATTTAGACTTCCTGCTCAGGCATAGACAATATGACAGGTATAATTTGGAGAAAAGAATTTTCCAGCCTCTGACTATCCTGTTTAAATTCCTGTCATAACCACAGGTTCTCGATTAATTGGAGGCCACAGTATTCAACAGCAAAGTTTTCCACCATGGCACCTAAATTGAGTGGAAAGGTCTTCAGAAGTGCCAAGTGTCCTGCTACTTGTATCTTGCCAGTTCTACTATAGAGAATTGTACAAGAGAAATGTCTGAGTGCTAATGTTTCTAGATAAGTGTCTGCTCTTTTGATGAGATGTCTGAATGGGAGCTGTAAGACACTGAAATGCTTTGGAAAATCAACCCTCAGCTCTGCAATGCATGTCATCTATTTCAGCAACATTTTTAAAACTGTTGGAATGGGAAAAATAAGCTTCCCTTCAGTACAAGATGTGTGCATGCATTCCTAGATTTTGTCAATAAATAAGAATCCCAGGAACCGAATCCTCAATCCTATATAACATAAAGCAAAGCTCCATCCAGTGTCTCCATTGCAAAAAAAATTTCCACAGCACTATTGCTATGAAAATAAGACTCTGAAATCATCAAGGAAAAAATAAAATCTTTCAAGCTTCATTGCCATCATTATTATTATTGTCTCATGGCAAAGAGCCCAGATGCCATAAATCAGTGTTCTCAGTGCTTTTGCACTCATTTCAACAACGTGGAAATCCTGGACTGAGTCTGCAGTGCTGCATTGGGGCTTGAACAACAGAGAGTACTCTTGATGTCCAAGACATTCCACTGCAGTTATCTTCTGACCAATTCCACCACTGCAATTAGAGACTGTAGTACTACAGTAAGATCTATCTTTTTCAAATGAACCCTTTAAAGTCAGCTTTTGGAAGGCAACAAGGCTTCATTACCTTAGAGGGGCTAAGCATTTTTCATCAGCTCATAATCTCCTGCACACCAGTGTGGGTGGAACTGGTAAAGCCCTGGGGCAGCATGAACACTTCCCCCAGCACACTGATATTCTTAAAATCCCACCATCCCGTGAAGCTCCTTTAACACTGACTTGTCTGGCTTCCTCTTTTCCAAACATGTTTTAAACAGGGAGCAGGGTTCATTTTGTTTCTTTCATTTCTGTTCCCACAGTAGATGGCAAGGCTGTAGTAAGAGATGGAAAGTTTTCTCATCAAGTTACACCTGCTCACTGCCACAACCTATTCTTTCAATCACTCTGCACTTTCTACCCAGTTCATGAAATCGTGTCAGATTCACTGACATTTCTTGCACTCCCCTTTCCTACACAACATGGGGAAAAGTGATCTGAGTTGCAAGGACAGATTCCTCTGTGCAACCTGTATATTCTACTCACAATCAAGAGAGATCCAATGTCTCAGTAGCATCTTTCCCAAACTTCACATCATTTGCAGAAGATTGTATCTTTCCAGAAGACAGGATTTATTATAAATGAAAAACTGAGCCCCAAAGATTACCTTCTTAGTGCTGTAATCTGCTCATCTGTAAATCCACCACTGTCTTCATGTATAATACACAGTTTTTCTTTCATCTCACTTGGTTTTATATAGAAACTTTTAAGAAAAATATCTGAAGGAAAAGGATTCTTAGATTACATGGAAGAAAATCCTCAAGGAAAGGAAAGTCACCAACATATTTCATATTTACTTTCCAAATAGTAATAAAATAAAATAAAAAAAAAAACAGAAAACCAACAGAACGCTTAGCAGCTGCTAGTGCTAAAGCAAATACTCAGTCTTCATATTTTCTTTCAATATATATAGCAGTAGTCAGGCAAAAATACATTTCTGACAGAACATAGCCAATACTTAAGACAGAACTATCAAGGTACTGTTATCAGAAGGTACTCAAGTACTTGCCATTATATATTTGTCTTGTACTCAACAGTCAAAATACTTTTTTTCCAAATAGGAACTCAATGTATTTTATAATATTGGCATATTATAAAATTTTGAAGGTTGAAAAAATTAAATTCTCTATTTGTTTTGATTTGGTTTACTTGATTTCTTTAATTTCTAGGGTTCAAAATAATGTAGTTAGAGCCCAAGCAAGCAAGAAATTAGTGTCACCTGGGGAAGAGAAATGCTCATTTCTGCCATGAGGCCTGGTATTCTAAAATCTGATCAAGAGTTTTTGTACTGACATGGGGCTGGCTCGTAATGCAGACCATGGTACAAGAACGGAAATAAAACATTTCTTTCCCAAGCAGGTCAAGAACAATTTGTAAGGCTGTTGCTCCCCAAAAGACTAATTTGTCTTGCCAGTTACTCTTTAATTACTGTCTGCCTCCACCATTACCAAGGATGAATGTAAAAAAGATAGAACAAGGAAGTGAACAGAGAAAGTGAGGAGGCTTAAATGCTTCTCAATGTCAGCATAAAAAACTGCCCTAGAGTTTCTCTGCTATGACAGAATTCCTCTGAGAAGCACAAGGGGAATGGGAGAAGTCAGCATGTGTATGATTTGCCTTTTTTTTTCCTAAAAAGGAATAAAGTTTTTTCATTTATAGGAACTTGCTTTGACTCAAATCAGCTTTTAGTGGTTCTCAGGAGACTGTTTACCAATGGAGAATGTACCACATATTTTTGTTCTGACACACTTCCCACCCTTTTAATTTTGTTATAATTTCTAGCGTTAGTGCTCAGCATGGCAGAATCTTCCCTTTTTCCTTCTTTTGGTTTTTATGCTTTATATCTTTTACTTCCTTATATCTTTTTAAGCCACGCATCTCCTCAGGAGGGGTGATATCTCCAGACTGTAACAGAGTGAATAAGAAGTAAAATGTTGATTTTAAAATTTTCACAACCTGTCTACAGAGCCTTTACAATTTTCTTGAACATTATCAGCAGCTGAAATTAGCCACCGAGTAAATTATAGTCACCAGACTTTGCCAAGCTATTTTTGTAGGCAAGTAAATCTTGTATATGTATGGGAAACTGGGTCTCATACAGAGAAACAGGCACAGTGAAGTCCCAAAAGCTGTTAGTTTGACTCCTAAGTCAATTTTTCACCCACAAGATTCCACATTCTTAGGTTAACATATGCATTATAGTGTCTCCCAAAACTTTTTCTTTGGAAACCTGAGGATGTGTTTCTTGTCCCTGTTATATCTGTTCCTCTATATAGCAGAAATGTATTTTGTCTACAAGAAGTCACTAGATAAAACTTACGTTTTATTTGCATTTTCTTATACACTGGGCTTAAATCTAGTGTGCAGATCTTCTCTCAGAACACTCATTTCTCTCTTGTGTTCACAAATCCACTCAAATTCTCAAGAAATTTTAACCTACTGGTGTTTTGGAGCTTTATCTTTTTATTTGTTATTTTAGAACTGTGGCTCAAAGCACTTGCAAGAAGATTAGTCAGAATTCTAAGGATCAAATTAACTTTTGATCTGTGTCCATTATAATAAGTATATGCCAAAAATCTCACTGATGGGACTTTATGGATAAGATTAAGAAAAGGATGTAGATTCTCCATGAAAAAAGTTGCAAGAGGAATAGGATCAAAAGGAAGAATAGTGCTATTTGCAAACCAAAAGAAATAAATTTCCTCAAAGAATAATTTGTTAGATAAAAGTGCTATTACAGGATTCTTTTTATCTGCAAGAGCACTTTCGTATCACTCACTTCCTTTAACCCTTAAACTGTTAGTCAGTGGATGCAATAATTCCAACAAGTTATCTCCATTTACAGTTCTGAATTAAAACTACACAATCTCCAACGTATATTATTTTCTTATCAATATTCATAAAGATGAAACTATTAAAACTTCAAAATTAGCTGCTTCAAATTCCTCACACATGTAGCATTTCTAAAAACAACACCAGGTTGTAGAACTTTTTTTTAAGCATTTCTGTAATGAAAATCGGAGTACTCTTTGAAGAATGATTCCTCTTGCTCCTTTAATATCTACCACTATTTATCAAAGTAATTGAAAGACCTTTACATCATTTTATTAGTAAGATCAGGACTATGTGTTGAACTGCTTCATTAGCTGTGAAAGACTGTTCTAGGTAAGGTCTCTGACAGAATCATACCTGGGATACAAGAGGCCAGGATCCTGTTCATGATCATTCAAAAGACCTCTGATCACAGAGGTATTGGCCAGAAAAAGGTCAAGAGAGTTCCTACCACCTGGCTTGCAGATGTCTCAAAGTCTTCTTAAACCAACCCATCTCCATCTACGTAAATATTCTTGAACACAGTGTAGGGGAGAGTCAAACTGCAGTGCTGGAAGAGCTACCATGCTATTTTTGTTGACTTCTTTTACCTGGCCAGCCCACAGAATTTGTAGTCAGAGTCTTAACATTGATCTCATGGGCATCATGCATGATTTTACATCTCTGCCCTAAAACAACATCATCACAGTTTGATGGCACATTCATAGGTTTTGTACAAAAAGAGGAGATGCTTGGTGCTTCTATTTTACATCACTAATGACCACATTTAGAGCAACTGAGCCACGAGGTCTGTTTTTATAAATGAGTAGAGGGACACTGAATTAAGAGATAATTTAGACACAAACTTTGCTCCTTTGCCTATTGAATGGCAAAAAGTGCAAAGATAAAATGCATGCAGTGCTCACCCCAGGCTTCCAGATAAGAGTGCATTACACTTACTGAAATTATGTGCAACTTTTCAATCTAACATGATGTGCTGAATCACTGAAGGTTCATTGCCTGAAAATACTGCCACATCCTGGATCTGGAACTGATCACAGAGTCTGGATACATCTATTTGTTTTCCTGCGTGGGTCACATGATCCCCAGACAGATTTTTGAATCTAAAAATATAGAATTGACAGGGTTAAGACTCAAATCAGCTTCTAATGGTTAAGGAAAAGCTGAAAGAACAGTCATTTTGTTCCATCCAAACATACAGAAGGGCATCCACAGATTGTTTTGTGGCACAGTTGTACTTTTTATGATAATTATTCTTGTAATACAGGCTAAAATTTTTTTCTTTCATCCACTTTCATCCTCACCTTATCACGAGGAACAACATCCCAGTGAAAGGCTTTTGTTCTCCTTGTGGATGGAGAGAGGCTGCAGGGCTGCAGAAACACAGGTGGGGCTGGTGGTACCTCTACCTTACTTGTGGAAAGTAAAAGAGATGGTAAAAAGAGAAAGTAAAAGAGATTCTGAGGCTGTGTCTGCCTCTGCAGGGTTTGTCTGGGGGCTTGAAGACTTGTACAGGCTGACTGCTGCAGAACTCACACCAAAGTGGAGAGCCTTCTCTTTCTGTGGATTCATAGGTATAGTAAAATCCCCATGATCAGCTTCAGAGGAGATGCATCCTTGAGATCCCTCCTGAGGCAGTGAGACACCCCTGTGCAGTGGACAGGACTTTTCCATGAGAGACACCCATTCCTTCTGGAGCTGACCAACATCCTTTGTCCTGTTATTTTGGACAGTAAAGGGTATCCGAAACCTGAAATTTAAGAATGACATATATAAATGCAAGCAAGTGTAAATAACATGCTGACTAATACAACCACAGATATTTCTTATTTAAGCAGAATGATGTTCAGCAGCTTTACTTGTCAAAAGAGCCCAGTGCTGCTGACTCTGACCTTTTCAGAGAGTTAATTGCTTACGTGTCTAAGGTTAGAGAGCTGAAGTTTTGCCATATATTGACTTTGTGGTGCAGTTACCTCGTAATTCCTCTTCTCCACCTTGGGGGAAGGTGAACAATGTGCTACATCTCACTGTGCTTGTTGCACAAGCTAGTCAGAACCTGTTCACATCTCTGTCCTATCAAGCTGAATGATATTTCTCTGCACTGGCTCCTGACATGACAACTGTCTTTGTGGGCAGTATTTCAACTCATCTTCTCAATTACACAATCTGGTACTTGTGGTTCCTCCTTAAAATACTCCTCAAGTCACTGCACAGCAATTGGAGGGTTTATCTATAGAATTCTGGTGGCCTCTTTTCTCTGTTCTATTCTGTTCTGGGACACTGAAATTCTCTTGCCCTTGATTTCACTCGCAGTGCTTTAACAAATTACTAATTACCAACTATACTTACAAATAATTGTGTTCTTTGGTCTGGACTGAGAAGGTACTGCATCCATTCTCCTTGCTGGCACTCACATTACCACCTGACAAATTAATTGTATTTGTTACAGGGTCTGCAGTCTTGTTCTTTTCTCCCAAACCAATGGGATATAAAGTCAATTCTCCTTCATGTAGCTGTACCAAGCACCTGGAGGAGAAGGAATGGAGATAGAGTTCATTCTTCATTGACTTATTTATGCAAACCTTGGCTTTGTTAGAGCATTTTCTAATGCCAATAAGTCTCTACATTTTTATAGCATCTTCCATGGAACAGTCAAAAGGTATCAATACTGAAGCATAAAACCTTTGAGATAAGAGCTTCTTATTCTCATCTGACACTTAAGTAAACTGTGGCATAAAATATGAACTTCCAGCCTGCCATGTCTAATGAGAGAGCTAAAATTAAGAAGAGCCGATTATTGACTAAAAATCACCCAAGCCCTGTTAATTTATTAACCACACTCTGGCCCTTCCAATCTATTTTTTCCTCTCTTTCTCGAGGGGGGGTGGGTCTTTGGGACTATGAGCTTTTAAAGGAATTCACTGGGCAACTGAGCAGCGCATAATAGGACAAGGTTTCATAGTTTCTGTCCTTCAGGCTTCTCTGCCACCAAGCTCTAAACAAGTCACCACAGTATAAGGTAGTGCCCAGCATACAGTCCAATAACCCTCCCACTTGGAAATGCCTCTGTGCATGCTCTTACTCCATGAGGGCTGATCCTGGTCTCCCCTCTTTCACTTGACAGGAAAGGGTTAAAGTATTCTGTTCTCAAGCCCTTCTATCAGAAGTGACTGTGCCAAATTTGGCTATTACTTATTTAACTGCTAAATTAATCCTGGCAGAAATTGCCTTACCATACACAGCTCCTATTTCAGCAGAAACTTCTGCTTCAGTCTCTCCTCTAGGATTCCGCTCTGATGCTCATTACAAAGGTCCCACACTTGCCAACAAGTAGGCCTTTATTGCATGTGGGTTTTATTCCTATTTAAGCATTTGCATTCTCATTTTTCTTGAAGCTTACTGCATTTCTTTATCATTCTGACAGTTCTATCAGACCTTTCTTTTCTTCCACTCTCTCTTCAAGGTGTGGCTAGTTGATTAGGGTGTTCTATGAGGAATTTAAATAAGTTTAGCTGCTCCAAAAGAATTAAACATAAAATATAAATTGCATCTATTCCCAAATAAACAGTGAAAGTGATAAGACTTGTTTAATGGAGCCGGAAGCTATATTGATCTCTACTTTCTCTAAAGCAGGGACTTAGAGTTTAATCAGATCTCCAGATGTTTCCACCATTAGTTACTTTGCTAAAAAAAAAGTGGAGGATTAATATCAAGAGAAAGAAACAAGGGCTTTGCTTCACAAGATAAATAAAAATCAATTTTTGTTTGTTAACAAACTTGTTAAATGTTGCAAGGTAACAAATCCTGTACACACTTGAGGACAGTGTTTACAAGACTTACAGGGGTAGCCTTTTAAAAACAATTAAAATAATTTTCTGTGAACTGTGAAGTCTTTTGAAATAATTGTCCTGTGCACATAATTACAATGTTAAATTTTTTTCATTAGTTTTAGTTAGGCAGATTTTTTTTTCACTCTCTCTTTATCTCCTTTGATAGTATAAGCAATTTCCAGGTATTTTAGGAGCTGGCTCAGGGGAAAGGTGGGTTGTCTGTAGAATGGAGAACAAACTATGTAAAATCACTGCAGCTGGTTCACTAGTTTAGTGATAGAATAAGTGGAAGCAAAAGTCATGCTTATCTGTGATGCTTTAGGGGCTGAATGAAATGGTGGTGACAGACTTCCTACTCTGAAGTGATTCCTGTCTCTGATAAGCCACCCCATCAAGCCACCACGGTTGGTCACCCCCACAGGGTGGTGGTTCAGACCATGATGAGAATGAATTACAAATTTTGGGTCAGTCACCTGGCCAATAAGAGTCGCTGTTTTCTAGCAGGACTTCTATACTCTCTATCTGCTTTGACAGATTTTTTGCTTTTTTTTCTCCTTTTTACTATGATTGAGCATGGAGTAAAAAGATAAGAGGTAAACATAAATAAATTCCACCATTAAAATCACTCTGAGCACCATCACCATTATATATATATATCCTAGTAATGCACCCAGCAGTGTCTAGCACATACCACAACTTCATTTTCCTGGGCATCACTGGTGCACCAGCAGTTAACCTCATTGTTTCCATCTCATGCAGATTTGGCATTTGTTGTAACTTTAAAAAGCAATAAAATAATTAATTTATTTTCAGCAAATTAAAATCTTAAAATATTTATTAGAAATATTAAATGCAATCTACAGCCCAGAGGTCTGTGAAAATGCTGTTCATACTTCACCCACCCAGTGGATGTAGAAGTGTTTTGCTGCAAATCCAGCAGTTCTTCATGTATCACATCACAGTCTGCAGGGCTTTCAGAGCAGGACTCTGATGATTTCTTGTATGAATTGCTCTGTATAACTCTGCTCAGAAGGTTATATAATAAGTGGTAGCAGAAAGAATATGTTTTTCACGGTAATTCTCTGGAATATTACATTAACAGTGGATTTTTCAAGCATACAAATTATACATACATACAACACTATAAGCAGCAACCAAATAGATAAAATAAATTCATACAAAAGAAATTTGTTCATTCTATGGTGCTAAACTATTTAACAGCAATTTGGCTTCATGACCACAGTTCTAAACCTGTCAGTGTAAGAAGAATATAATTTTAAACTGGAGGGGTTACTGTATAACATAATTTTACCATTTTAATTTATATACAAAGCACTCTAGGACAGAGACTCTGTTTAGCTGAGTTCAAGCCCAAGTAGTACTTGACTGATTTAGCTTGAAATCTCAAATGGACTCAGTGGGAAAAGGAAAGCTACCCTACAGCTAAAACCAGCATGGATTAGAGTGTAACACTTGTTAAACAGGGCCATATATGAGTTTTCTTCCTACAGAATGCATGTACCTTACCTTCTTGAGGTCTTCTGCTGAATGTAATCCATATTTAAATTAAGCTATTCAACCATGAGATACTGTTCATCTGGAGTAGAAGTTTCTCTATATGGAGTGAACCATTACATTTCACAATTTCAATTATCCCACTGCAAAAAGCCCGTTAAAAATGGGTTCCAGCAGATGTTTGGATACAAACTCTTCCCCTGCTTTTTGAGATTTTGTACCTCAACCTAAATGGTGCAGCTGATTTCAGCACCTCAGCAGTGTGATAACACAAACTCTGAGGGCTGATCACCTCTGAACACACAAGATACCTGCATTCAGGTGAAAAGCTAGTGTTAATGTCATGACTGGATTTTCTCAGGTTTCAGTGTAGCGTCTAATTACATTAAATACCTGGAATATTTGATTGAAACTACAACTCAGAAGCTGAGATCTCAAAATGAAACATCTCATACAAATTCTTGCAACACTAAATCATTTAATCAAACAAAAATCTAGTTGCACCTAGGCTGTCTTCCTCTGATAGTTTTAGCATTGCAACACATTTTGATGGTAAAGATGAACTACTAGGGCTTTTTCTTTTCACAGCACCAGGATGGCCTCATTCCTCTTGAAAGCACACGTTTTAATAAGCATCTTATATAGAGGGAAAAAAATGCTTAGATAATTTCAATTAAGATTCAGCTGTGCATTTCATCGATTTTGTTTTGTTTACTTGCTTTAATACAGTCTCAGATCAGCTGCATTCAAAGTTTAGTTGAAGAAATGCATCCACCTTCATATCATTTCTTGAGCTGGCTCTATATCTTCAGTCCTAGTGAAGAGTGGCAAAATCCTAAGGCCAAACTTTATCCTGAACTCACACTCCCTTCATTCTATGTATAAACACACACCAAATAAAGACATACCAACTCCTTTCTTGCCCAATGCACAGCATAAAAATTCCCATTTATGACTGAGGCTTGCTGGGTACTACCATAACATTAACTGTTATTTATAGCAATCTGCCTCAGCCATTGTAAAACCTTACCTTCCTTTTATCATCAAGAGACACTGCTTCCAGCTCATAATCTTGTCGCCCATGAAACACAATGCTGAAGCATCTCCTTTCAGTATCTTCACAGGCTTTGACTTGTGAGAAAGGGAACTGTTTCTTAAAATTTCCTTTTTCAATGTTAAAAATGGTCTTTGTGTTGAAATCAGTCTGGAATAGAAAGTTTGTCATTGCTTGACTCCATCATTTCTCTTTGTTGAAAGGGAAAGGCAGAATACCCAATATCACTGTGCAAGGGCACTTAGGTAAAGGACCAGATTAGAACAGGTATCTATCATGCAATGAATGGAATAAAAAAATTACATTCCATCATCAACATACTGTACTATATTTGTTTTAGTTACAAACCAAACAGTTATTAATTGTAAGTGTCTTTCCCTATTCCTATTGCTGAATATGCATCAATTTTTCACTCGGAAATATTTTTTTTTTACAGTCTCCTTGCCTTATACAACCCAGTACAGAAGTTTCCCATTCAGCAGCACTGGTGACACAAATTAATGGCATGGCAAGATCTTTGTTGCTTGGTATTATATGAAGGTACACAATTTGTTAGGTGGACCCTTACAGCAGCTATACCCTCTGCGTGGAAAATGACTGATTCGATAACCTTCAGGAAAGTGCAGGGAAGGGAATAATGTGATCCAGCTATATTAAATTTGATTTAGTCCTAACAATTAGCTATCACAAAAACTTAAATGCAGCAGAAGTAGAAAGGGAACCCTTTCACTTCTTACTCTGAGATTATATTTTCCTGTAGTCTTACACTGCTGGGTTCACCATTTTTGTGGGCTGCAGTCCCTCTGCAATACTTGCACTGTGTTTTCATTAGTATTTATTTTTGCTTCTCTTTCTGCTCCTTTCCAGCCAAGAAGTTAATAAGCAGTTCAGAAAGTTATTTTTAAAAATTCCAGCAAGCACATGTTTATATCAAAATCACTGTCAGCTCCTGTGGTGAAAAAAATTTCAGGTTGTGTCATTAGCACATCATAAGATTTCACTGGAGCTGCTTCCATAGGGAGGGTGATTCAAAGCTCCAGAGTAGAAAGAGAAATACACAGTGAAAATTTTTCCAAAGAATTCGCTGCTGGCACTGGTGATGGACAGAGATTGCAATGAGAGAGATACTGGACAGGGATTAGAGAGAGGACTACCAGACTGCTGTACCAATGTGTACAATTAATGTGCTCCTCATTCTCAAACCATTTCCACTGACTTTATCAACTTCTACTATTCTCAAGAAAAGAACTTCCGTGCTTTCCATAAAAATGGAAATGTGCTGGTGATCAAACTTGAGATGAAGGCTTTAACAGCAGCAAAATGAAATTCTGTTTTTCAATCTGATCCTTCAGCCACCTTTACACTGATTCTACTTCTGCCTGACACTAGGCAATGTTAGAACTGAAGTCACACTGGCCAAAGCATTGCAGTTTGTAGCCAGCTGTTCTTGTGGCTATGCATAACTCTGAATTATGATGACCAGTCATGCCACAAGGACAACCCAACACTAGCAGACTCTTCAGAGATTAGATCCATAATTTTCCTCAGGTGCTTTGTGGTATCAGCCCAAGGATTTTTGCCCTACATTTGTTGTGACAACACTTAGAATAATTAAACTTGCATGGAAATATCTGATCTACATTTAAACTACTTAATCCAGGTAATGACAGCAGCATAGCTGCAGCATCTACATGGGGTACCCATTACATAGGATACAGGTAGAATTAGGCATTAGTACCTGATAGATTTGGTTACAAACTGGGGTGTATAAGTTCGCACAGGTTCTGACTGCATCCTTGAAAGAAGTATAGGCATGCACCTAACACTCAACCAGGCTTTCCAGAACATGCTGATACATTTTGAAAGTCCTGTAAAATAGATCAAAGGCCTGACCTTACCTTTTCAGCATACACCTCTTTCTGTGCCAAATGCAAAGCTCCTTCAATGCTCATTTTTTATTTTTCACCATGTTCATAATTCTGAGGATTTTTTCCTGGCTTAACTGGAAAAAAAAGTCAATCAAATATTTTTAGAGACTCTTTTTTCATCTGGCTATTGAGGATACTGAGTGCTTGTGACAGTTACAAATATGATATCTGCCATAAAATTACAATTTAATTCTTATTTTATGTTCTATCGACAACCTACCCGGCAAATATCATCTTCCTTTGAAACCTGGTGAGAGTCCATGAGATATCAAATATACAGGGGCTTTTACAATTTTTAGAAGATGGAGTGGTAATATCTGGGGATAGAATTGCCAGGAAGAAATCTTTTTTAGTTAGAAACTCTGGCAAGTGAAACCATCAATTTTGCATGCTTTCCTCTGTCTTACCTTTAAAGTAAAGCACAGAGGCAACATGAAAGCAGAATCAGGACCATTTGAAACTTCTAGGGCAAAGGGGGAAAAAATGGTGTTGGTACCAGGAGGTAGAGCTGTCATGTGAACTTACCTAAATAGATTAGCAAACCAGCATTCCACTTACCCTTTCTTTTACCAGAAACTGAGGTTGTGCTGTCAATAAGCTTACACAAAAATTTATGTCACTCTTTGGTGAATCATGTGGGGATTGCAATGCCAAACAGGAGTCATGCAAGGAAAAAATGCAAGTGGAGTAACCAGGGTCTGAGAACTACAGCCACTCACATTGTTGGTAAATCTCTTACACAGACTTTGTAGAAGGAACAACCAGCCTTTGTTTGGAACAGACCAAAGGGCTCCCTTATGCAATATCCATTTCTCAACAGCAGCGGAACTGGGAATTGGGAAGGAATTCTACCACCACAGCTCAGGAACTTGTGATTTTGTTATCCAGTTTGCTACAGTACACAGTGTATCCTACCCCTCCAGAGAATGACCTCACCACCAGGAGATGGTATTACTCTAACATTTTTCTTCCAAATCCTCCTTTTCAAACTTGAGCAAAGAGCCCTCCCCAGGAGCGTTGCCCAAGCTGTGCAGAAGCAAGGGGAAGGGCAGGAGAGCTGCTGGGAGATGAACCCCTTCAGAGCAAGGTGGTTCAAACCATCTCAGCATTGCAAGCAAAGCTGAATTCAGCCACCCCAAGGATGAGGCACCAAGACCTGGGGTGGGTTTAGCTCTTCTTGGCACAGGAAAAAGAAAGTGAAGAGCTAATGTCAACTGTCCCTAGAGAGCCAGGTCTGCTGCCCAAGAGGGGAAGGGTGGATAGAAATCAGGACCCCAGGGAGCCACCAGTTTTGCCACCCCAGACCCACAATTGCTGCCCCAAGCAGCAGCCACCAAGCTGTTTCCCAGCCCCATGAGGAATGCAGAGCAGGCAGCGGATGGTTTGCTACTCCAGCACCTTCCTGTTCCAGCCCAGCTCTTTGCTTCACTACAGCTCTCCACAGATACAGCAGCTTTGCTGCTAAAAAACCCACCAGTGCAGCTTTGCAGCAGAACAAGGTCCTCTCCACCCATCAAAGCACCACAGACAGTCACCTGGCACAAGCAGCATCAAAATAACCACACCACAGATGTCAGGGACCAGCAAATCCACACAGTTCTCCTCTTTTTCCGAGCCACACTATACCAAACACACTTCAGCCCACCAAATTTCCAACATCTCAACCAGTTTCTGATCAACAGGCACATTGCAGGTTTTCACAGCCCACAAATAAAACTGGGAGTAAAAGAAGAAATATTTTGGTTTTAAAGCCTTGGAATTTTCAAAGCTAATATAAAGGTAACTTATTGCATAGCTCCCAGCTGCAAATAACAACGTGAACAGTGAGGGAAGAATGAAAGTAGTCTGATAATTCATTCACACTTGCTGAGGCACAGAAAGTTCCTACAATGACCTTCACATATTTGAATTTTAAATGGCCATATATTTACACCACACATACACTGTATACTATTAGATCTTAACAAGATAATTCCCCTCTGAACAGGCTCTGTGTAAGGAAACAAGAACATGGATATATTTGAATTGAAAAATATAATTTCCTTAAGGCTGAGCTCTGCCAGCTTTAAAGTGCAAGATCTTATTTATATAGGGTAGCAGTTCTTGACAGGAGGCTGGATAGTATTTTTGCAACTATTAGGCCCTTTTGTATGGATTTTGCAGCAGGAAGATGCTAAAATAAAGACAGCAAGATAAAGATACCTGTGCCTTATGTCAAAGGCTCAGGCTGATTAACATAATCATGAGGAATATTTATTTTCTTTGCTTTTTGTAACTCAATGAACAAACTCAGTTCTCATGCAAATCTCATGGTGTCCAGCTAGACAATATATTGTGCATATCTGCAGGGATGCTTCCTAAGACTGACCAAGAAAGCAAGTTTCAGCTTGAAAAATATGAGGCTTTGAATTTTTTTTTTTTCTAGGATATAGGTGATTTGGTTCACCATCCCTGTTCTCATGCAGGCAGGCTCCATGCTCTGCAGACCCCCAGGCAGTGAGTATTTTAAGGTCTGTCCTTCTGGCCAAATATCCCACCTAGGTTCAAGACACCTTGCCATATTATCTCCAATAAAGCCAAGACACTCCCTTCTAATTCACTTTCTTTTTTTGTATTGCTGAAAATTTTCAGAAGAGTTGGGTCTTTTTACTTTAAAAAAAAAAAAATACAGAAGTGAATGAATTTTTAGATTTTTGTGGTATTCAGCTCTTCGTTCTGCTTATCTTCTCCAGTCTCCTTTAGACTAGAATGAAATTCTGCCCAAGACTTGAAAACAGCAGGGAACATCTCTTAATCTGCTTAATAATGTATGAAGAAAAAAGCTTGCAAAAGATATGCAAATCATTTTGTATACTGAAAATTCAGTAAGGTTAGTTAATAAGTTAGACATTGGACAGTTAAGGCATTCCCCTGGGAGCACACAAAAGACAGTTTTTACTACAGGTTTTTTTTAACTGTACCCTCTTCTCATGTCTCCATTAACTCTCTCTTTGCACATCTGTAAGCAGGTGGGAAACAGTTCAAAGGATAAGAAAGGCAAAAAAAGGCACTTTTCAGCTTATGAGAACTGTCAAAATTATTTGCCAAAAGTCCGTCTGGCTCCCTTAGGTTTTTGACAGCCACACATTAGCATGGTATTTTTACTTACAAGCAAGACTTGAGTAACAAGTCCTGACCTTTATTTTGTATCTGTGGGGCTTTACTCTCAGCACATCACAGTCTTTGTAATGTTCATGCTTGTGGAGTTTTTTTGTTGCATTTTTTTCTTAAAAAGAAAATATTTTTTCCATAATATCCAATCAAATGCCAGTAAGTCAGATCATTTTATATTATCTAATAAAAAATGACTGGTGCAATGAAACAGAATGCTTTTGTACCAGGCTGGATAACAAAACTTGGAAAAAATTAAATGCTTCTATTATAAAGCATATTAAGGAAATACATGAGATTATGTCAATAATGAATTCATTTACCTACCAGGTTAAGAAGATTGTTTAAAACAGGTATAATTTTCAACACCCACACAGAAGTCATTATAGCCATGTAAGTGATTTGAAAGAAAAAACAGTGTTCACAATTGAAGGAAGAACATTGGGCTCCAGGCATTCCCTATATAGCCATTATTCTACAGTGTGAGCTTTTCATATTTTGGGCCTAGACATAGTATAAAATGTCTTTATTGATGAGATATGAGATTTATTAATTATTCTTGGGCAGCTGCCAACACAGTGCTCCACATGATGCCATCCAGGGCTTTCTGCCACTCTCCATTTACCCAGCACTGTCACACAGGAGGCCCCTAAGACTTTTGGAAGGTTCTACATGTAGTCTCCACATTGTGGAAATATTACTCCAACTCCAGAAAGGTCCCCAGACCTGAGCATCAACCTAGAACGAGAGGTTAAAGCCATGTCATCTGAGTCATTCACAGCTGATGGAAGAAAGCAGTGGAAGGCATGCAGAAGAGTTCAAGGATAAGACAGGCTGCCCTCTTCCTCTGGCTCTGCTTTCTGACTCTCATCCTCTACCAGACAAATTCCCCAATCAACCATAAGATTGCTGGGAGTCCTCACTGGAGATACCTCAGTTCTCTGGCTGTCAATTCACCATGTGGAAGATGTGTCTGACAACTCTATCTCTCCATTACCTACAGAGGAATTTGAGCTCCATGGCTTTTGCTCAGCTTACTCTTATTCTCTGGACCATCCTACCTGAAACAGAATAATATGACAGCAATTTAATGCAAGAAGACACCTGGAATGTGTGCAGGTATATTCACACAGCAAGAAATCTGGCTGGCAGTCAGCTGGGCAGGTGATCCCAATAATTATAAATAATGCCAGGATTCAGTGAGACATCATCTCAGGCTTACTTAGGTGAAGATCAGAGCTGATATGCACTGAGCTCTCTCATTTCTTCTGACAACAAAACCAAGTCGTGCAGAAATCCTGCTGCCTGTACAAATGAGGAGAAATTTTTATTCATATCTAGTCGAACTTTTCACTGCTAAGCATTCCTTATACTTGTCCTTATTAAACATCAACAATGCTAAAAATTCTCATCTGCTTGCTGCAGGGAGCAAAAGACAAAGCATCTCCTGGCTGCCACAGGACCCAGAAGGGAAGGTTGGATGGAAAGGGATTCTTCCTTTTTCTCTGCACAGTAGCATCTCCCTTTTAGTACTGCTGGGATCAGTGCTCCAAGGGACAAGGGGGATCAGTCCAGGAGGGACAAGTAGTGCCTACATAATCCTTCACAGACATCACATGAAATGTGCTAGTGTTGCACACACACAAAAAATGTGCTGTTTTAACATATATAGCTCACATTTTTTTAATCCAAAATGAATGAAAATATGACCCTAGGTTGGAGTCCAATTTATTAATACATTTTTTAATAACATACAACTTTGTTTTATATTCAGAGCAGCAGGATAAAGATTTATGGAGATTTTCTGTTGACTTGGTTCCTTTCAGTTACAGTGCACAACATTTTCAGCAAAGCTGGTACAGTGCAGAACCTTAAAAATTGGTGCCAGAACATAATGCATATATTGACCTGTGATAAAATTTCAAGTAGCAACTGCCTTTTCCAAGCTGTGCTTTGAAAGAAAACACCTTTGGTTTTCTTTCTCTTTAAAGCAGAGCCAGAACCCTTACAATATTCTGCTGAACTCTGCCAGCACACTGAACATGTTGTTTAAGTGATTTTAAAGACAGTGGACACAAGCTGGGTTGTCTTAAAAGTTCTAGTCTGATGTTATCAACTCTCATCTCCTCATGTAGTCACTTTACCATGCTTGAGCTTGGCCCAAAGTGTATTGAGAGCTCCCATGTATTTACAGGAGAATGGCTGTCTGCTAAGATGGGGTATCTGAAAAGCCTTCACTTGTAATTTATATGAAATATCAACATATATGACTGATGTGAGAATTTGATGTGGCAATGCCATCTTTTGTAGCCAGTCATAGAGGCAGACTAATATTTGTCAAACAGAGATGCTATTTATCAAATAAATTATCCATTTGTAATAATGTTTCACATTATTTGTTCAGATCTATATCTGGCTGAATAATATCTGCCAACATTAATTCAAAGAAGAAGGTATTCATCAAACAGCAGCTTGATTTCCTTGAAAACAATGGTAATTCTGCCAGTTTCAGCAGGAAATTGAGGAGCCCAGAGATATTTTATTATAATTTATTTTCTTACTGATAAGAAGGCTTAGAGTGATTAAGTACGGTAACAAAAACTCTCAGACATAGTCTCAAAAATATTTAGGAACTAAAAATACAAATTGGTGCCCAGTGACACAGTATAAACTAGTCTACCTACTTCCAGATTTGAAAATATTACCACATTGAGGAATCTGAAAGCCTAAACATTTCCTAAACTTCTCTTTGAAAAACTGACAATTTGTAGGTCTCACATGAAGCAAATACTTCAGTTTCCCTTGATCACCACTTAACAGGCCAGCATGTTCTCAGCAGGACCTTCCTGCTCTAACAGCACTAGGAACTTGTCAGGAAACAACACTTGGAAAGTAATTACCAGAGTTTCACTGTGAAAACTCAAAGAATAAATCGAGTAGTGCTGCAGAGGAGACTGCAGCTTTGTACTATTCGGTGTTTCCATTAATGATCTGGTGATGGACTAGAGATCTTGTTTATTAAATCTGCAGACTTTGACACAAAGGTGGAAAGAACTGCAAGGGGTTGCAAGGGGGAATCAAATTCAAAACGAGTTTGACAAATGAGAGAAGTAATAACATATGATACAGCAAGTGGAAAAAAAATATTTTGACAGAGTTCAGCAGGAATTACCAGCTTCACAAGGACTGTCTGAGGAACATATTTCTTCAGAAAAAGACCCAGAAGTTATAGCAGCTTACAAACTGACAGAAGTTAACAATGTCATGCTGTTGCAATAAAAGTGAATATCCTGCTGGGAGATTATAGATAGCAGTGTAGTCTGCAAAACACAAGTAATCAATCCAGTACTCAGCACCAATAAAGACTTCTGCTTGAATAGTGTGTGAAGTTCTCTCCTTCTCCAGAAAAGAGCTGGTCATAGAGTCCAGATCAGGACAATGAGACTACTCAGAGCTTTGGAAAAACACAACTTACAAGGAAAAAAAAAATATATCAGACACCTAAGAAAGATGGCCTTTAACAAAATGTCTATTGAAAATTGCATGGGAAAGCCATGGGGATAAAGTACTTTAAAGTCATTGATTAAAGTAAAAGAGGGTGGAAAAAGCAAAAGAGCTGACAACTGATCTACCTTGCACCCTGGTCTTACAAGCTCTCAGAAGACTTAGATAAAAAGACTCAGGAAGCCTTAGACAAGTTTTAAAAGGAGTTCAAAAAAAAAGTTTAAGACATTTTTCTCATGTGAAATTCAGCTTTGCAAACATTTTTGTGCTCGTACAATCTTATGCTTTATTGCAGACTTTAGGGAGTGACAGAAAGGGAAATGTGGCACCATCTCATTACAGTTTCCTGTTTTCTACCTCTCATACATGTCATGTATGAGCTCTTTCTGGTGGCAACCATTTGGTTATCTACTCATCTCTGCTGCCTCTGTCCTCCCCAACAGTACCTCAAGTAAGAAATAAAAGCAATGATTCATAAGCTGCAACTCATACCTGTGTGTCAGCATCAAGCAATAAAGGCATGGGCTGTAGACAAAAGAGGAAGGGAAAACACTTCCAGACTGGATTTGTGCCTTATCAACAGCTTCTCCAAATAGATCCCCACACCTCAGCATGTCCTCATGATGCCAGGTGAGACCTGCATTTTTACAGTACCTCAGGTACTATTACTTTAGATGAAGTAATTAATATCTGTCAAGTTAAGTGACTCTCTCTTTTGATGACCTGTTACACTGCTCTCACAAAATCTTTCCAGGCCGAGGAGGTTGATGTTGTATGGAGGTAACCAAAGGCAGCAATTTGTCCTGTGCCCTTTTTCTTCTTTGACAAACCACAAGAATATGAAGGTTTAACCCAGGTTTGAGAAATTGTGTTGGGCTTGTCTAGAACCTTGCATAGAAAATCCTTCCAGTGAATGTCTCATACTTCTTTGTGAAACAGGGGAATCATGCATACAGGGCTGGGTTCTGACCAGTTCTCACATTCAGCTCAAAGCACACAGCATTTTGCTGGCCAGTCCTTAGTAGCTGCCCAGGACTAACACAAACCTCCCCCCCACACCTTCTCAGCCTACACATAACACAATCATTCTTTCTCCTTATGGCTTTTTACTCCAGGAAATCTCTGCCAATACATGCTCTGCGCTATCCTCATTAAAGAGGAGTTTTCCACTGCTTAATTCTGCAGATAACAGACTTCCAAACATGCAGGTATTGAAACAAGCAGAACGCCCCAATGACTGTATCCAGCAGGCACACTCAGGCAAATTCAGTAGTGCTGCCAGCTGATAGATGTCCAAGTCTAGCATATCAATCACTTCAAAATCCATTATGATTACTTAAAAAAAAACAAACAAAAAAACCCAAAAGCGAAACAAACCTGTATTTGCCTAAAATATAACCCCCTTTTTTTTTTCTATTCCAATTACCTTATGGAAATTTTTTCTCAGATAACATACAGCATTAATAAACCCTCTCTAACATAGCAGTAGAAAGACTGATTTTCTCTTTTTATCCCTTTCTTTGTATCAGAAAAAATTCACATATTTCAACTTTCTTAAGAATAAAGCACAGAAAAAGATTATTTCGTGCACATCTTCTGCAAACACCTTCTGATATATTAGACCGGTCTGAGCTCATATCACATAATAATCAATTACATTTAAAAAAACTGCAAATTCCTTGCCAATGAAATACAAAGTCATTTTCAGTTTCTGATACTCCATCTCTTCAGTTACACAGACACCCAACAGCACTGCCACACAAGCTATAACAATTTCTGACTTTACCTGTGACAAATTGTCTTGTGTTCTCATATTATCCATGGCTGTGAAAATTCTATTTGTTTCATTAGTGTCCCATAGGGTTGCAAACTCTTGTTTATTCATGAACCACACCTGCTTTCCCATAACACAGTTCTTGCTCTCTCTGCTTCTTTCTCTCCTTACGAAATCTTGCTGCCAATGGCTTTTATTAAATGTTGCTTCCTTTTATGTTGAGAACTGAAAGAAACAATAATGATACTTTGCTTCCTTATGGCAGGTCTGTGAAAGACAAAATAAAGTAGAAGTTGTTTGCTTTTCCTGAACTCATATTTATGTTCCAGTGATGTCCTGAAATTACTGAGCCATGAATGCTGAAACTATGATTTATTACTGTACACTGGATCTATCTGAACCTATGTTAGGTACCAAAACAAATTTCATACTCAATGTAACAAATGTAACAAAGTTTGCCTAAGAAATTACAAATACAGTGCTCAATTTTAACAGCAATATTTTTATGCACAGCATCAATCTTTAAGGTATGTCTTCAAACTCCAGCATGAATATCTGCATACTGGATGAAAGCACAAAGGCACCTGCAGGCTGCTGTACAAGATTCCTGTAAAGATAAACAGCATTTCAAATTCTGCCTTTATTATCTGTATCTGAGGAAAGAATCTAGTGATTAGAAAAGGCAATGAACACTAAGGTATTCTTGATACCTAACCCTGGCTCTGAAAAAAATTGCACAGCAGATACAGTGAAAATATACCTCTGTTTCACCACATGTATGTGATGAGTTCTATTACAACACAAAAACATGGAAATTAAAGTTCTGAATTGACATGGTTGCAAGGTGGACTCTTCATATTTTGAAAGTTCTTCTCCAAACTGAGGCAAAAAGAAATAAAAAACACAAAAACCATTAAGTACCTCCTGCCAAATGGAATTTTTCAAAACAACAGGAATTGAAACTTTTTGTTTCCATGACAGATCTCCTTCCTCCACTAGCCTTGAAGCAATTTTTTCATATAAGCAACACAGGGAAAGGAAGTTGGGAAGTTGGATGAGGAAGTGTCAATGGACCACTCCGGGCACAAGAGCAAGGCTCCCTGTCCCAGCCACACTCACCCATGCCTAGAAATCCCATCTGCTCTTTCCTCTGACATATGGAGCTTTTGCTGAGGAGCTCAGCTAATTTATATGGGAGAGCTCAGCCAAAAGACAGCACTGCAAAAGTAAGAAGAAAGTGCAGGGTGTCTAAATTCAGGCTGGCAGCCAGAAACAAGCTGTGGAGAACAACATGGTGCACTCGACCAACACACTCACCTTGCAGGCAGTTCTTCAACATGCAGAGATCTGAAGCATGTGCCTAAGAGCAGGCTCTGCCAGCCAGCCAGGATTCACCAGCTTCAGGGGCAAGAGCCTTGAAGATCACACTTGCTGAACACTGTAGATGGCCCCAAGAAAGATCATAACAGCACATGTGTGGGAGAAGGATTAGGAATGAGTTCTCCCATGATTACTTAAGACAATACAAATTTAAAGGAAGGTAAATACATGGTAATATAAGCAGATTTAATCATTTGAACTTATTAAAAAATAAGCCCTGTTCTTCAAAAACAAGTTAGCTTAACAAAGACCAATAATGTAAAAGGTCCTGGTTAAATCCAGATCTTCTAAAGAAATATTTATTTCTTTCAGTGCTCTCAGTTCTGACTGCTCTATGTCCAGTGCAGCAGGATGTAAATTTTTCACTAAATTGCAGGAAGAAACTATGGGAAACATGCTTCTTTGGCAGCTAACCTAAGTAACTTGATTAAAATAAAATAGCAATCAATTCATTTAGGATCAAATTTCTAATATCGGCCTATTCCCCGTTAAAGTCCTCAGCCTTTCAGGAACTGTGATTTTCTTCTTAAAGGATCCCAAGGAACTTCTTTTTATACTGTGATCACAGCACCACAGAACATTTCTGAATGAGAAAATGACAGGTTTCTTTTATAAAGGTTCTGCAGGGACACTAGACAATCTTTTCTTCTCCACTGCATGCTGAACAGCACCTTCTGCAAGGTTACAAAGCCTGTGATGCAGCAGTTAATCAGAAGGGAGCTCAATTGCTACTTTTAGAGCAAACATTTTCAATTAATCTGAAGTTGTTAATTACACCTGCCCTTAATAAAGGCTCTGGTGTAATTTTCTTTCTTTTATCCTATTTAATCGATTCAAACCTATGCCAGAATGATGTGCTGCACATGGGAAAATTCACTGCTTAAATAAACTACTCTTCAGGAAAGATGAGAAGTATGGGGGAAAGGGCTGTGAACCAAAACTCCAGTATTTTGAAGCAAAGGAAATCTTGCATGCTGAACTCCACCCTCCCTCTTCACTTCACATGATAGATGGCATCATTGTGCCAACAAGTTGGGAACAAAACTGGAAAAAAACAACCAAACACATTAGAAAGAAACCCCGTTTATGGGGGTTTGCCTTTTCTATTTCCCTCATGAATATCTAGCACAGAAACTGATAGCATTGAAAAACAAAAACTTGGGTATTTCTATTTGACATAAATTTGATCCTAGTTTTAAGCAACAAAAAATATTCATGCACAACAGATTGTGCATGATCCCCTGTGCATTAAGTGCAAGAGAGGGGAGGGAAAAAAAAAGAAAAAGAAAAAAGAAAAAAGAGGGGGTGGCAAATAGAAGTTAAATAATTTTAAATTAAAATTTCTGACAAGAGGTTGAATCTGTGAAACTAAATTCGGGTTAAGAGTGACATCTAGTGATGCTCAGTACACAATCCTCACACAAATTCTGCCAGTTTTTGCAATATTCTCACCCATAAATCCTTCCCAAGAACATTTTAGGTTCCTTTATGTCCCTGCAAGCTTCTTATTAAAGCCTGAGACGAAATCATATATTTCAATATGAAAAATAATCAGTTTGTCTTCAGATATTCCTGTCAAAATAAGACTTGTACATCCAAAATCAGCCTTTCCTAGCAGGACTAGAGAGAATACACTCCAGATCTGAGCATGCCAGAATGTAACAATGTTGTCTGATTTTATTAGGTAATTTGTAGCTCTGATTTTGTAATAAAACCCATGGGAGCGAGAAGAAAGCTGGAAGGGATGATGTGGCCATATGTCCAACCCCAGAGGACATTTGAGTGCCTGGGGGGCTGTGAGCCTGCAAGGAAACACCAGAGTTGTGCAGTGAAAGCCCAGACACAGTGGTTGGACACGTGGCAAATTTAAACATTTTCCATATGTTTCACCAGAAATACCTGAAAATAAATATTTTTCCTGTGAAATGTGGGATTTAAATTTTTTCAGGTAATTTGGGTTAATGAATGAATAGTGGGAGAAGTGAGAAAAGAAAAAAGAAAAAAAAAAAGCAAGGAAATAGAAGGCAGAGATACTTCTGTTCATTAAATGAAGTAAGTACATGTTGTGTAATGGACAAAGGTGTCACTTTTGGGCTTCTTTTATAAAAGCAAATATTCTTTGATAAAACTTTTTCTTAAAAAATACATTCTGCAGAGTATAGTGACACTTTGTTACAATAAATAAAGCTAATCAATAAACAGCAAGGGAGCTATTCGTTGTTCCTTGGTGAACTGGTAATGCACAAACTACCTACTTGCTGAATTTTGAGCAACGAGATGTTTCCAGCAGTCTCCTGCTTTTGATAATAATTCATTATCAGCATCAAGAAAAGAAAGAAATAACCCACACCTTTCTAAAAATAATGGTGCTGCATCTACTTGAGCAGTTTCCTTGGAACTTCCCACTGTGGGCAAAAAACATTAATGAAGGAAATGTCAGCGCCATTCCCCTGGTGCATCCCTGTGGGTCCTGCTGTGGGGAGAAGAGGGGACCTGCCCTCCCAGCTGGCTGCTCATCCATAGGGGATGATGACACCAGTGCCAAACCCCATGGAGAGAGGGGAGGACCACAACTGCCCCATCCCACCAGTAACCACAGCATTCACTGTCCCCTCTGCTTCCCACAGCCTGGAGGGGCCATGAGGGCACCAAACCAAAACAACTCGCCTTGGAAGCAGTGATCTAACCCTGAGAGGGACAACAGTGTAAAATTGTGATGAAGGAACACAAAACCAAGCAGTGCTTGCCGTGAAAATTTCCTCTCGAATTTAGCTGAGGCTTTGCAGCCTTTAGCAAGCACTGCTCACAAGTGCTTACACCACAGCTTGCACTTTACTGTCCAGAAAGCTTTCTGATGTTGGTGACACTGCACAGATTCATGGGTTAGCTCATTTTTCAACTGCCTACAACAGATTTCATGCAAAAATCTCACCCTCTGAATGTCACTGGTGATCTCACCTTGTTAGTACTGATGTGGTGCACTCTGAAGTTAAGCAAAACCCCATATTATTCCAAGTTAAAAAATAAGTGACAGCTTACTCCTCTGTGACACAAGATGGCACCAGACACTACTTTAGTTTCAGACTACCGAAAATGTGGAGCATCAAAGCAGTTTAAAATTGCAAAGCCATGTATAGCGATTTAAATGAGCTCAGTCAGAACACGATGGACTCTCCTGGAGCTGTGTCCTGGATGCCCACCAGCTCATGGCTGAGCTACATTCAGTAAATGCTGAAAGCTTTGAAACAGCAAGGAATTGGTTATGAAATCTTAAAGAGAGCTAATGCAATCCTGGCTCTTGAAGGCCTCCAAGGGCTATGGAACACAGCTGCACCACCCCCTAAATGTATTTAATTGATAATTGCATTTAGGGGTTGAGGTTCTCCATACTCCAGGATGGCCTTTTCATCCTTGAAAGAGCTCTATAGCAAAAGGATGTCTTATCTCCTACAGCCTCCTTTTAAAATTTCAGTCCTTTTATCAATCAAAACACATAATTTGTTTCTGGGAGAAGTAAATGTGAAAAAAAGAAGGCAGCTGCCTCTCTACCTCTCCTTCTCCCCCCAGTTCTGGCCACTACACACTGTGCCAGGACAGCTGTAACACAGTCACCTCCAGTGTTTTCAGTCTTGGTCAGTAAATAACAGAGTAAGGACAAAGCAAAGCAAAAGGCTTCTACACACAACTGCTCTAACATAGTGACACTGTTGTCTGGAGCTACACCTGCAGTTGTGCATCTGTGCTGGACACACAGCAAATCCCATTGCAGTCTTCAGACAGGAGTGTTGCAAACACAACGAGCAAACATTCACTTAAATCCTCACCCTTCTTTATACAGGCAATGGTGTGAGTTAAGCTCAAGCAAGTTGGAAAGTTTTGCAAGCACATTTGCAAGCACGGCTTTTCTGAAGCTCTTCTATGACACACCACTGAACTGGGTAAATATAAGCCAGATTCCTAGATGCTGGCTTTAAAAATGATTGACAAAATTGATGCTTGGGTGAGGAATTGCATTGAAATAAAACTCACCTTTGGGCAGCTTCTTTTGGAACAGTCTCTGAAAAAGCATCTTCAAGAAAAGAGGCCTGGAGGCACAGTCCTGGGCATCAGCAGAAAACTTAAATGGGCTAAATGGAGACCCTGCCCTGTCAATTTTCCCTTCAGGAAGTATTCATCATTATCCTCAATTTTACAATGTAGGGAGCACTCAGCTGTACTCTCTTGTATTTTTAGCCATAGCTGTTATTTAGAAACCTTAGCTACCCCTGCTTGCTGGTGAAAAGAGCTTTCTGAAATTCCAGCCTCCGTGTCACTGAGTTTTCATCATCAAGCTATTTGCTGGGTGTTGGAAAGAGCAGGTGGAAGTCTGCAGATCTTAATGGTGTTCAGTCCTCACTTCTCACTGAGGATGCAAAATGAAGAGATTTCAAGAAGAATACCTGTCCAGCTACAGAGGAGAAACAGGAAGCTCGGGCACAGAGATGGAATGATCTTACTTCCCTGCCTTTCTCAGTGAGGGGGAAAGTAGAATTACATCTGGAAAAAGAAGTATTTTGTGATGAAGATGCAGGAATGAGGTACCCTGGCACTGAATTTCATATCTCCACTGCAAAATGGGAAAAGCAGTGTTTTATATTCTCCTTCTTTCTCTGACATTCAATTAGCCAGCACAGGAATAATAACCCACCAGGCAGGAGTATGTATTTATAGCAGTGATAGATCTCTGGACACCCTGTTAACACATGGTGTCTCTCCAAACAGCCCACACAAACCTTTCAAGCTGGCATTGCCAGAAGGTGAAAAGGCAGCACTGGCTCAGATAAAGGAAATCCTGAGGAATATTAAACCTATATGTTGTTAATAGATTGTATTTAGACAAGTTTTTAATGTTTATATATAAAAATTAATTAATAACAACCAGTTCAGAAGACAAAGGGAACAATCAAGCACAGATTTGAAATGAGTGGAGTCAGGGGAAGCAGGAGGGGTCTGAAGGTTCATTCTGCCCCTCTGCAAAAGTTTGTTGGACAATATCCTTCAGGTGACTATGAACAAGGAAGCTCCTGAGGGCAGGCTTCATTGCCTCAGGGTTCTGTGTCCCTTTTCAGGCACCTGTGTCCTCCAAGGCACTGGCCTAGAAGAACAAGGTTACAAAACATTTTGAGAAGTTTCTAAACAGTCAGCAAAAGTGTCCTTGGTGAATTCAGCTCAAATTTAGTTATTTCTGCCATCAGAAGTTGTGGAAGATGAGATAGATGTGATCTTTTCATGACAATACTTTTTCTCATCATGACAATATTCAGTACAAGCTCAATACAATCACCTTTAAAGCTTACCAATGTCTAAAGTCTTACATTTGTTTTTAGAGCCAGGAATGATATAAGTCAGCAAAGTTGCATTATCAGGTTTGAAAGGCCAAATGCACCCACTGCTCAGCACCAGCACCACAGGACAATGAGATTTATGAAGACAAGGACTTCCAGGGAGATTAGGAAGATACTCCAAGGATTCCTGGCACTGATGAAGCTGAATAGAAAAATCCATCTGGCTCAATCACATCTGCTTGTCTTTCACTGTAAATAAGAGGATAAAACTGATACTGAATATTATTAGTGTGAAGCACTTGAAATTCCTTCAATATGACAAAGCACCTGCAGGTGCTGGTAAGTGCTTTGCAATCAGGTTTGCTTTGTCTCTTTTTACCCTTGGATGAGAAGAAAAATTGTATATTATGTCCAAAAGTTGGATCTGTTGAAGTTAACCTGTTAACTGGATAAAAATACAGAAATACTCATCTAAAAGCCACCTCCCTGCAATCACTCCTAAATATTCCTTTTCCTCACAAATCAGAAAGGTTGGCAGGCCACTTCTTCCTTTGCAGTACTGGTGCTTTTTGCCCCAGATATAGCTTAAAGAAAATTCAGTGAAAAATTCATCCTAAATGAAGCAAACTGCTAGTGCTCTGCTTCAACAGGATTTCAGTTCATGAATCAGGTGAGGATCTACTCTTGCAGTCTGAAAATCTCTTCCATTATTCTGGTACAAACGTGCAACTTGTACTGACCTCAGCTGATGCTAGATTCTTTCTTGCCTCAGATGATAGTGAGCATCAGACTATAAAATGAAGTTATTAGCTATGGCAATTACTATGAAGGATGTGAACCACAACTTGGAAGAGCACAGTTGAAATCTTTCCAATATTGCATCCGATATCTAACATTGCAAGTGTTCATCAGTCTCTGATTCTGACAGTATTAAAAATGCTCTTAGAAAGATGTTACTCTGAGACATTCAAGAAAATACACAGCATTTTAGTAAACAGCACTTACTCATCTCAGTGTTTAAAGCAGTGGCTTTGTGTGTTCTCTTTGCCAGATTCTTATGAGGCTCCTACTTAAAGTTTTGTTGGAGTTTCACAATCTCCAAGTAAAAAAACAGCCCAAACCACACTTCCGCTATTTATTGTGACTAGTGATATCTTCATGAGTTCAGAAAAAATACCAAACCGTTTTTGTCCTGAACTAAGAAAATACTCAAGATGTTCATGATCAACAGACCTCTGGAAAAGAAGAGTGAATGCAAATATTTGATTCTATTATCAAAAATTAAAAGTCCACTAAGGCAGCTCTTCAGCATCAAGTAATTCTGTATGTCAGTAAAGAGCCAGGTATCCATCTTGAAGTGCCAGGTGATGAATTCAAGCACATGTTTACAGATATTTCCAAATCAAAGTCTTTAAGGTAATAGACACTCAAAAAATGTGCACAGAATTCAAAACTGATGTACTTTGCTTTTACTTTGCTAAAATAAAATATTTGATCTGCTAAATCCGTTCCTAAAAAAGATCAGAATTGAGGAGAAGTCTCCAAGAGTATTTCACTGTTTTGTCTACTCAGAACTTCAGGAGAGTAGTACTTACCTGCTTCTTGGGATCAGTGGGTGCAAACATTTGTTTATTATCTTCTATCTTCCTTTAAAATTTCCAATTTAATCTGGAACAAGGTATTATTGAAAAGGAGTGAAAATAAACCAAGATTATATGCATTTATCAGCCATTATCACCTTGAATCTTATGGCAAGTGTTAAAGTTTTTCACTCAACAACCTCACAAGGCAGGTCTCTCTAAAAAACTCTATTATCCACACTTAGCAGTAGATGATACTTTCTTTCTAACCTTCCCTGAAGATTAAAAAGTTTAACTAGGGAAGAAAAGGGTCAAAACCACAGAGATTTCTTATCACCTATCTGATTATTACAAATATAATTGTCTAACTGAATAAAGCTTATGCCAAAGTGGTGAAACACAGTTTCCCCTCCATCTACAAGGAAAAATACAGCTCCAAGATCTGGGGCTGGAAGTCGAAAGAATAAACTATGAGAATGAGATTATGTAATTGTCAGTGATAACTAATAAAGCAGGAGATTAACCTTAATACTGAAAAAGATGCTCTCCCTTCCTTTTGCACCTATTCTTTGACCTAGGGCCCCAGCTGCAGTCTGACTCAAACCCAGCATCATGAGCTACTGAGAGAGGAGGTGACAGTTGCATAGCAACTACAGGGGCAGAAACCAAGGACTTCTCTCATTCAGCACACCAGAAGATTAAAAAATAATGTCAATAATTTCAACAATGAGTTTGGGCTTTGAGTC
This sequence comes from Phaethornis superciliosus, assembly GCA_023637945.1. NCBI lineage: Eukaryota > Metazoa > Chordata > Aves > Apodiformes > Trochilidae > Phaethornis > Phaethornis superciliosus. Next base: position 9,071,967 of record JAJQWJ010000019.1, read on the forward strand.
CAGAGAATAAACAAGAACACAGCAGAAAGATGGCACCATTCACTAGGTGTCAAATAAACATACTCTCACAACACTTGGAGAAAAGGCTGTGAAAAGTAACATTAATCATGGAGTCCAGAGCTCAAGAAAAGAGGTGAGAAGACTGTTTTACTCAGTGATTTAAAATAGAAGATGACACTTTCTGTGAATTAACAGAGATGCAATGAAACATTCAGACCCACTGTGAGCTTACTGGCTCACCATGACTCAGTAAATCCCAAAGATTTGAAACCTAGACTGGTCCCAATCTCCCCACATGACTTTCATCCTCTGAAACTGGCCTGAACACATCCCAGGCAGCAGTTTAGAGTTTTTCCTTGAGGCCTTGGATAAAAGAGGTAGGAACAGATATGCAAAAGCCAAAGTTTGGGGAGTACACAAAGGTGTCTTGCATTTCTAATTTTCCAGCTATGTGCAAACACAGCTTCTACCCAATTCTGCAAAGACCTTGGAGTTAGTTTGAACTTGTAATCAAACACATGAGGCTCTAGCTCACTATTTTTAAAAATATTGAAAAAGCTAATAGTGCCATTAACCCACTTTGGTATATAACATTCAATTTTCACTTCAAAGTGCATGTCAGTGCAAATGGTAGCTTGTTTCCTGTTGTCAGATACCTTCAGGAACTCACGATGAAGCATGATTCATGACTTCTAATTGTCAGATTCAACTGAACTGCAAGGAAATTTGTAGCATGCTTTTGAAACTGTGGGAACAAGGGATGAAGACTCCTGGAATCAATATTTACAGAACTAATACACTGTGTTGCTGAGGATGACAGGACCAAGATGCAAATGGCAAAGCACTCCTATGAAATGGTTTACATGCAGGTGCCTAAAACAGAAGTGCCCTTTCATAGGCAGGTAATCCAGAGCCAAGCCCAGAAGGATGATGTTTCTCCAGGGTGAGCTCTTCTCCATGAACAGCTCTGCTTTGATCCTGCCTTCAGCCTAGAGGGATACAGCCTCCCAAGGACAGAGCCTTGGCCATCTGTCCAGCTTTGCAAAAATAAGCTCCTACTCAGTTGGTAAGACAACATTTAAAAGCTCAGTGATAGTAATTTTGTCCTGAAATTATTATCTTGAATGCACTCCCACGGACATGATCTGGCTGCCGAAAGCAGGCATAAAGTTTTGCTGAATGAAAATCCCATTTTTCAGAGGAATTTTAAGGCAAATCCATCTTATTCTCTGTCTGCAGAGGGCGCCAAACAGTTTCCAATCTGCTGCCGGGGTTGCTGTACCTGGTGCAGCTGTCAGTCAGGAAGGTTCTTGCTCTCTAATGGCCACTGCTCTGCACTGAAAATGAAGTAGGAGTTGTTTTTTCTTTCATGCATGTATAAATCCCTTAGTTTTCTTTTCCTTTCTTGCCACTGAAAAAGCAAGAGATCCTTCACTGAGCTGCAGCATACTGACAACAAAACAGCCCCAGCTGATGATAGGAGATGAGAAACCTCCCTGCTTTTAATCATCAGGAGAGCTAGAACCAGCAATGTGCTGCAGATGATTTTTCCCACTACCTGAATCCTGCAAGATTTCAAGTTCACTTTTTTATGAAGAAAAAGAGCAGCCTGTGACTGATACAAAACTCAACATTAATACAGATTTTTTGTTTCTACTTGCAAAAGTGACTAAAGAAAAGTCCTAGTTGATTATATCCCATGTGCAAAGCAACAGCTTGGAAGGACTCCTTTTCCTTTTTTTCCCCCCTTTCTGTTTCTCTTTAACCTGTGCTCTTTCAGATCCATACTCACTTGCTAACTCAACTCCTTTGCTGACAATGAATACCACATACTTCGCATTTTCATTTCAGCCTGTGCTGCTTAATGTCACTGAAGACTTCAATGACTCAGTTCTGAACAACAGAAGCAGCGATGGATTTTGTGAGCAGGTCTTCATAAAAGCCGAGGTCTTCTTGACTTTAGGGATCATCAGCCTACTGGAAAACATCCTTGTCATTCTTGCAGTGCTGAAGAATGGAAACCTGCATTCTCCCATGTATTTCTTCCTCTGTAGCTTGGCTGTAGCAGATATGTTAGTGAGCATGTCAAACGCCTTGGAGACTATAATGATTGCAATCCTGAGCAACGGCTATTTGATCATTGATGACCACTTTATCCAGCATATGGACAATGTTTTTGACTCAATGATCTGTATATCTTTGGTAGCCTCAATTTGCAACCTCTTGGTTATAGCCATTGACAGGTACATAACTATTTTCTATGCTCTCCGTTACCACAGTATCATGACTGTGAAGAAAGCTTTAACCCTGATTGTGGTCATTTGGATTGCTTGTATCATCTGTGGCATCATATTTATTGCCTACTCAGAAAGCAAAACTGTCATTGTCTGTCTCATCACTATGTTCTTTACCATGCTCTTTCTCATGGCCTCCCTTTATGTCCACATGTTCTTGTTTGCACGCCTGCACGTCAAGCGGATCGCAGCCCTCCCCGTGGATGGGGTGCCCTCCCAGCGTACCTGCATGAAGGGAGCTGTCACCATCACTATATTACTAGGGGTCTTCATTGTTTGCTGGGCACCTTTCTTCCTTCACCTCATTCTCATCATTTCTTGCCCAATGAATCCATACTGTGTCTGCTACACTTCACACTTTAATACCTATCTGGTTTTGATAATGTGCAACTCGGTCATTGATCCACTCATTTATGCTTTCCGGAGTCTGGAGATGAGAAAGACTTTCAAAGAAATTGTATGTTGCTGTTCTGGCATGAGTGTGGGACAGTGCATGCTGTAAACCTCTGGCTTTGTCTTGAGAATAGAGAGGATACACACAATAGGTCTATGGATATGTATATATATGTATCTTGATACATACTAGTTCTACTTTAAAAGCCTTGCTCAAAGGGAAGGCACAAGAAAGAAAAAATAACTTTTCACTTGGTGCCTTGATTCATACTTCTCAAAATGAAAACCAGATTCAACTAAATTATTCACAATTACTTAAATAGTTATGACAAAAGGAAATCCAGAGTAGCTTACAAAATAGCTTAAGAAACTTACTGGAAAAATGAATCCTAAAGAGGAATATCACCTTAGAGAGACTGAAATAATATTCTCTCTACCATATTTATTTGTACCTTTTGCTTTCTCTCTAAGCCACTAACAGTGGCCACTAATCAGTGTTTTCTAAAAGATTCCATTACTAACCTCTATGGAAAGATACTTGCAAGACAAATCAAAACACCAACAGGTAACAGCATTGATCCACACATACTCCTATGCCTCCACCTTTTATTTAAATAATGGATTGATGGTTTTGCTGCTTGCTATAAAGCAAACTGAGTAAAATCTTTGAAGGGTGAAAGTAAACATTGCACTTGCACTGAAATACTCATAAAGTAGAAATTAGCTAAGTGAAAAGGAACAGCTCCTGTGTCAATGATTTGATTTGCTGATTTGAACAGCCTGATAGAAGTGACTCATATGAATAAGGCATTTACATCACTTATTGTGATATAGCAGTATTATATCCTGAAATTCTTAATTATTTTTATCTGAAATGCACTGATCAATTTACCATTTGATATGTTAATAAGGTTAGTAACAGCAATCTCCTTTTGATAAATTGTCACCCATGAGAACCATCCCTAGAAAATTTTGAAGGCTACACTCCAAACAGAAGGAATAGCTAAAATGCAAATAGTTTGTATTCAGCTTTGTGTAAAAGCTGCATGGAATGGTTAAAGAAATCCGTCAAGCTAAGTTGCATTCCTGGAAGAAATAAGATCTGCACGGCATTGAGAAATAATGTCATGTGTCAGTCTTTTTACTTAAGGACATTTACACTGAGTTCTGTGGATGGCCACTCCTGCACTGGAAACAAGAAAGGAAAATGCTGTTTGCAATCATTTTCAGACTCTGTGTGCAAGTTGGTGGCATGTAAAGCCTGTGACTTCAGCTACAATAATTTAGGTTTTGCCTCTGCTTTTATAGGAATAAACCATATAAGTGGCCTTCAAATAGCATATTGTAATTGAGCAAAGGCTGACATCATTTGTATATAATACAATGTACAGTCAGTATCACAGACAGTGCCAGAATAAGAAAATTCTAAGCCATTTGAAAGCCTACTGAGAACCTTTCCAGCATCTCACTTTTAGGAAGGGCAGTAATCTAAAACCCTTGGGGATGTCAGTAGCTTTCAAAAATCTAAAAGACCTTTTTCTTACTATTTTTTTTTTCTCCTTTAAGTTGTTAGGTGGTTATTTCTGGGACTCCCCTCTGTTGGTTTAGGAACAGTTATCCAGACCAGAGCCTCTCAGTCTACTCTGCCTCTGTATTCACTAGTCCTGGTACAATCCAGGCCAATGGTGTTCAACTCCTACTGACTCCAGAACCCTGTTCTGGGCTGTTCATGGGGAAGACATGTCCCACAGTTCACAAATACTGGCCCATGCTGGACTGTGTTTTATTCTCAACATCCTACAATCTACCTAGGAAGCAAAACAGCTTCCCAGTTGTATGAAGTGTGTAATTTTCATGGGGCCAAGAACCATCTCTCCCTGTGCTATTGCCACAGTCTCCCCAGACCTTGTGGTTCCTGTTTCCCTTGCCCTCTGATCACACTACAGATTCCCTAATCAAGTTCTCTTTCCTCTTATAATCCCATCCTCCAGACTTCCACCTTCACAACACTCCCAGTATTCCAACACTTAAATAATATCATAACAATTTTTTTTAAAAAAAAAAAAAAGAAAAAAAATTAAACTAAAAAACCCAATAAGGTCACTGTGAAGCATGTGGCAGAGCAAGGACAGAAAAATTATCACATTTTACAGACCAGAGAAAATCCAAACAACTGGCAAGTAAACTAAACCTGTATGCTTTCAGCTTTATCTGTGCCTCACAAATTACAGCTCAGCAGTACTAAAATTTGTTCTGTTAGCTCAGCCTCTCTTACTACTGCAACACCTGATGTAGTGCATTAAGATGAACTGAAACACATGAGCATAAGAAACCTCACAAGTGGCCTTTTGTGGTGTGGAAATACTGTGCCTACTGTTGTAAAACACCTCTAACTGTTGTCAGTGTTATGTACCTTTATACTCTGGAATATGGCTTGCTGTGATATTCTGCCTCAGGTTATTGTGTATTTATTTAGCTTTCCTTGTATCTGATGTCCTACTTTTTTCTAGAAGCGATTTTAGATGAGACTGATTCATACTGTGCTTTGTCTTTAAGCAAAATGTACATCTCTTGAATAAAACCTGAAGACACCACTTAGAATCCTGTTTGCTTCTGTCATAGCACAAAGCTACACCAAAACACAGTCCTAGTGGTCTGATTCACAAAACTAGAATTCAATCTAACACTGGGCAAAAACCTCCTAATTCTTCATGCTGTCCACAGAGCTACACAAAAATGAGGGGAAAAAAAAAAAAAATCAGACTTCTCTATCCCACAAGTAAAATGATGGATAGAGGATCCATAAAATCCCCCAGAGATCTCTCAGACTTCATGGCACAAGTCAATGAAGATGGAGCTCCTCCCCACCAGTTATCCACAGCTTGTCCAGCCCCCAGTTTCAGATTCCCAATTAATTCATGCTTTGGAAATCTATGGTGCAGTCTCCTGCACAGAGCCAGGATGGCAGCTGTCACAAGCCTGTCCATGATGGGAAAGGGAAAATCTCCTTAGGACTGAACCTCACAATAGGAGGTAGTGAATGAGTAAATAGCTGTGTGAAATGGGAGCAGCAGGGAAGAACAGCACAGGACCCTAAGGAAATATTACTGCAACCAGCTGCTGTGTGCCAGATCTTAATGCTACACTGAGAAGGGAGTCCTGGGACTGGTGTTCAGCCACTCTCAGTCCTCAGGGACAGAGCTGAGGCTCCACTAAGAGACATACAAGGACTGGCACATCAGCAGACACCCTGCAAAACATTTCCCAGCAGTGCTCTCTTTAAATGTACACATACAGCAGAAAAAAAGACATCAGAGCAACACATACTAGTACAGGGCAATGGTCCTTAACACAGGCTGGTAATCAGAACATTTCTGGCTGCAGAGAATCTGTCCCTGTTTATAATTGCAGTGAAACGTGAATGCTTTCAGAGTTGTTACTGTTAAGCTAGTGTACAACACAAATCATAAGAATTGTTTCCTCCCTGGTAAAAGTGCTGGGCTGAACAAGATACACACAGTTCTCCCAAGACAATACAAGAAATGACAGACTGAGATAATGCCCTCTTCATCTGAAGCTGCCATTTATATGGATTTATTGATTTGTGTTTTCTGCAAGAAAATCAGGCTGTTCACAAGCACTGTAGGATTACTATTTGCTCAAAGAATTCTTAGAGAACCCTCATATTCAGACATATATTTGAATTAGCAAACCAGGTTATCCCATTAAGTCAACAGCATATTCTGTAAATTACATCCAGATTTGCCTCTTTCGTATAAAATTCAGCACTATGTATGCAATTTTCCCAACAATATGTGTCTAAATATTTTATAATTGAAAGTATTTGTCCTAGTGGATAAATTACAAGGTCCAAGCACATAATTCTGCAATGAACCAAGGTCATCAGTAGAGCTATTAGTGTAAATACCTTGATTACCTCTTCAATGTAATAAGATGTTTCTATTTGTTGAAGTCCAGTTTGAGACTAGGGCTAGCTGTTTGGTTTGGTAATTATACCAAACCATCTCAACTCACAATCCTGCTTCACAACACACACTGGAAAACCCTTTGCTGGGCAGCCCAGCCCAATCTTAGTTCCACACCTCTGAGAGAGCATGAGAGAAACCAGGTAACCTGGGCACTGAGACACCCAGCATGGGTACAACAGATGGAACAGCTCCAGAACACCTTGTTCCTTCCTGTCTCCACCACCCAAAAGCTGAGGCAGGCTGCCCTCAGACCAATTGATCCAAGACGACCCCTTCTGAATAAGGCATAAAAATTTGGACAGCATTCAGGGAGCTACAGGTTGTAGCTTGCATTAGCAATCTGTGAGTCAGACCCAGAGATCACTGTAAATATTGCTAACAAGTCACAACAAGGCTGTTGCTTCCCTCTTTAGAAGAGCTCTGGGTGCAGGCATTGATATAATTCTTTATCACATGATAACACAATGCTCACATTCCATAGGCTTCAGGTCGAAGGTGAGGGAAAGAAACAGCTCTCAGAGAACACTACAAAACCCAATAAAAACTCTTGCCCAAACATACTCGTACCTGTGAAGAGCATTCATATGGTACTGTTCTGCTTATTTTTGAAGGTTAACATTTGAAAGGTTAAAATACAACCCTGCTTCAATGAATAATGCACATTAGGTGGCACTGAGGAAGAAAGAAGAAGCAGATTTTTAAGGCTAGAGCTACAGGTGAAGCCCATTTGCCCAGGGGAAGCTGACTACACTGAGAGCAGCACAGCTGCATATTTCATTGTGTTCTTACCTAGGCTGCCACAAAATGGAATCACAGCTCAAGTCAGAATTTATACTGATGAATGAAAACAGGCTCCATCAGAATCATTCCAAAGAGAAAAAAAAAGCCTGTAGAGGCTTTATATCTACTTGGAAAAAAAACATTTTTGTGACCGTATGTTCCATAAGAGCTATCATAATGATTTTAATATCCCCCACTTGAGAAATCAGCTATCACAACTCTAGCACATGTGTAGCAAATGGGAACATCACAGAATGTGGTCTAAAAAACAAACAAAAAAACAATAATTGTATATAACTGGCACAAACCTGCTATTCTAGAAATAAACCTGTGACTATGTGGCTGGAGTTCATATGTTGGGATGTCATTACTATTCTTGCAAAAAAAGCAAGTGTGTCAACAATAATAACTCTGATAAACTTCCTATAGGCTGATGTACTTCACAGTGTACAGAAGCAAACATTTAAAATCAGCTTAGGTAAATGCAATTAGTCAATAAGACACCATATGGGATTATTTATTAAATAAAAAAAGTTCCCATTGATTAAAATCAGATGAGATGAAGCAGAAAACATTCACCGAGAATATTAAATTTGGAAGCAAGTGTGTGTTGTGTGTGCAAAGTGACAGCTACAAATTTCAAGAGTAAAAAGCTTTTTACTAATGAGCAATTTTTCTCTTCTGCTAACAGCATTTAGATCAGAAGCGTGGGCTTTTTTCTTCAAAGTAAGCAAGCTGAGGTAAAACTGAGATTGTATGCAAACATGCACAGTAAGAGCATACACAAGTTGATTTGTGGGTGTAATAACAATGCAAAAATTTTTTCCACGACTGATTCATATAATTTAACCTTAGTATGGGTGATCTGGCATGAAGTTTGATAATTCTATCATATCATTATTACCTAAACTGCATATATTATTTAGTTAAAATTATTTTAAATTATAAATCAGATATGTCTTATCTTCTGCTACAATGTTAATAACTATGAAAACTTCCAAAGAAGAAATGAGAATGACATTGGAAAAAAATCAAATTCTCCTCGGGCACTGGCTTTCTATCAACATAAAAAGCCAGATTGGTTTGGGGTTTGGGTTTTTTTAGAATTTCTACAGGTAGGTAGTAATTATTTATAAAATCTATTGAAATGAAATCATGCATATATGGAATCAGATGGTGCATATATAAGTTATTAAATGTGCTTTTTAAAAATTAATTCACCAGGTGGAAAACCATTATTTTCTCGGTATGAATTTACTCTCTCATCTCATACAGTATTACATTAAACTGATTTAAGTAGATTTTTGCCACCTCTGAGTATTTATAGTGTAGTGTCGCTAGGAGCTGACGTGTTTCTATGACTTCACATTGTAAAGACTTTTTTCTCTTGGATTAAAATAATTTCTTTGGTGGCTGACAAAGAACTATGTCAGATGGACTTTTCAGGCTCATGTATTTCCAAAGGCAATCATATAAATGAGCCCATTTATATGACTTTATGTATTTTTACAATAGAACAACAACTTCCAGCTGGATTGATGGGAAATAGTTCTAACTTCTCCTGACACCCAAAGGAACAGGAAAAGAAAACCCCTAAGGGATAGATGAAAATTTTGCCATGTATCTTTCACTTCTATTTTTAAGTATTCTTAGTTTGTGCTAGTTAAAAGCATATTGTACTTGTAAGGGTTAGATGACAAGTAAGCCAATAACATCCTTTAACACTTAAAGCAAATACAATAAAGATATTTATGGCAACCAAGACCAAATAACAATGTTACTCAAAGTGAAATATCCACAATATAAATTCAATGCTCTCTCTGTTAATGAGACAGGGTAACAAAAATGGAGCTAATTAATTCTCAGATATGATGGATTTTAAATGTAATTTTTTTTCTTAAGTGCAAGTCCTTATCAAAATCTAAGGGTAGTGAAAATAGTGACAATCTGAATGCATGAGAAATACTCAAAGCCCATCCGTTTATTATCTGAAAAGGACCAGGCAAAGATGTATTGAATATTGTGTTAAGATACTTTTGTTTTGTTTTGTTTTGCTTAAGGAAAACTAAAGTACAAAGCTTTGTCTGTCTGGCTTACAGACCAGAACACTACTTAATTGGAACCATAGGCAGAACCATCTTTCATGTACTTTCCCTGCTGTTATTCCCACCTAAATAAACAGGATTTCTTATTTAGCCACCAAAACACATTGCTTGTAAGTTTTTATCTTTGAAGGATCTGTACAGCTCAGGCAAGAGATAGAAAAAGATGCAGAGGGAAATTTCTTAACATCAAATACTGAAGACTGCAAAGCCAGCAGGAACAATATTTTTTTCAGGGAATAGTATTTTCAGATTGTAACAACCAAGAGGTAGCTCAGGGAACAGAATTTTCTGTGATAGCTGGAGCTATGTGACAGTTTAGTGTTTTGTTTTCTAAAATGCTGTTCCTTTGGTAGTTTTCCTTAATTAAAAATTATTCTGATATATTGAAGTAATACTTTACTTCTAATGTGACAGTTATTCCCAATTTGTTGTATAATTACTAATAAGAAAAGAAAGGCAAATAGCTTCCTAGACATATACACAAATATTGCTATTTAGAAAATTAATTCTCTTATGTACTGCCTACTTTCTTATTCTATTGGAAGCTGATAAGGGTGGAACATGTAACACGAGGTTTTAACTTTACTTCTCCTGAAGAGATAAGTACATTAAGACAGCTCTGTAAATGGTGAGCAAAAGCTCTTCATGATCAAAACCACCACAGCAAAGCACTCTGACCAACTAGATTTTCTGAATAAAGTAAAAGATGGAAATAACTAAAAATACAGGTCCTGTGTTGATATAGCAATTAATACAAGATCATTAAGCCATCTGCAGAATGGGTGAGCCTATATTAAAAGCAAAAAGTTATTTCTGTAGGAGAGAAAAAGTCTATAAATAAGCCATATATTAATGAGAAAATGTCTCTACAAAATATGTATTTCTTTCAAAAATATTGCTTAGCATGATCATGTTAATGCTGTAATAAATTAATTTTACAAAATCTTTTTGTTTACACTGCAAAACAGCACCGTGCCCATTGTGACAGCTCCTATGGAATCAGACCCACACTGGCTGGACACTCATGGTGTCTAAGCTAAAATCTGTCCTTTCACCTCCTACAATTAGTAACTTACAATAAAGTAAAAGTAGCAAATCTAATGCAGCAGGTGAGTATTTCTGAAGAGCCCAGCATCCTGTTTTGAAATAACAAAAAAGTGACAAGCCTTTTGAGCAGCCTGGCTCTGCTCCACAGAGAAGCACAAACCTGCAGGCTGAACTCAGTGGGCAAGTGCAAGCCAGAGAAGGATGATCTGCCTTTCAGTACACACTCATCTGCAGAAAGTTTGCACATCTTTTCCCCAGACTGTCACACATCAGCCCATTCACAGATGGCCAGCACAAGCAGGTTGATGCTGTGAGCATCCCAGGCAGGAGCAGAGGCACTCAGCAAAAGCATTCACTTGCAGAAGGTGCCTGAATTTGAACAGATCTAATCAGCAGTTCAGACAGGGCTGCCTGCTCCACCTGGCCAGAAGTATTTATAGACAAAACCAATATGCTAGTGTATCCCTGACAGTCATGCTAATAAACTGTGGAAGGAAATAAGCATTAGGAAGCCAAACAACGTATCATTGCCATAGGCAAGTACTGCAAAATAGCCAATTTGTCTGTGATTCAAATGAAAAATTACTATTACTCTGCCTTCATTTGCTATCTTCTGTATCAGAACCTGTTATTAATCTTATTACCAGTCCAGACTCCAAGAATAATACAGTTTAATATCCAGCAGGAAGTGGTTATGCTGATATAATAACAGAAGTGTGCATTTTTTGACTGAATAATTAGTGTCTTTCAAGGGAGAAAGGTGATAGAGCCATTGTGAATCTAGCATTGAAAAAAACAGTTTTAAACAGACTCCTTCACCATGGGAAGAAGTGTTCAAATACAATAATTATTGGATGCAACAGTGTACATTAAGCTACAATTAGAAAAGTTTTATATTAAATAATTAATAATAATAACAATAATAAAACAACCAAAGCCAAGACAAAAATGAAAATCAATTACCATTTACTGTCAAGCATATGAAGCTGTGAGACCCTGGCAAGTTTGTTTCTGTTCTATATAAGAAAATGCTTCAAGCCCTGTCCATTTCACTGGTTGCTTTCAAATCTCCAAATAACCTCCAACAGCAGTAACAAAAATGCTTGAGAGTGTCACCTAAACCCAAATGGGTGAGTTATTAATTGAGAAAAACATCCAAATAGTCAAATATCCTCCCTGGAAAAATTACCATGCTCGGTGCTCTTGTACCTTGCTGTCAGGGGCCTCTCCATCCCATACCAACAAGGTATTTCTGAAAACTCAATCAGTGGCTGCTCCTCTGCCTGAATTTGGGATCGATCCACACTGCTGCAGAGTGAGGCAGTCACCTGCCCACACAGAGCAGCACAGAAATTTCCATGAAGAAAAAGAAACCCTACCTACAAACAAGTTAGGCTCCAGTGGTGACATCTTTTAACCACGTTGTCAAACTCCACGAGAGCAAAAGGCAGGAGCAAGGGTTTAGAGAGAAGCACATAAAACCAGAGTGCCTTGATTCCAAGCCAGAGACACTACAGCAACAGGGGTCTTTCCATTTTGACTTTTCTGAGCCAAGTTTTTCAAAAGCAAACAGCTCTGATCTAAGCAACTAAACACAAAGTTCACTACTGACAACATCATCACTGTCAGTATGCTTTCCAGAGGTCTCAGTTTGCTTCTGGAAGCCTCACTGGGAAAAGAGCCCTGCCAGAAACACTGATCAGTAAAAGTGGGATGAGCTAGAAGACACAACAGCAGTACAGGTGTCCCATTTCTCTGTAGAATATGATTGTTAAAATAAAAGTATCTACAACTGCTTTCTCAGAATAAAACTAAACTGCCTGCAGCTGATTGCCAAGTATGTTGAAGAAAATGTCCATGGTGAATGAATGAGAGCAAAGACATTTTCAAGGCATCCACATTTCTTATACTCAGTGATTTCTTTTTGTGAAGCTTTTACTCTCTTGGTTGATATCAATTCTACCTTTCCCATCTGTTCTTCAGAAAGCAAAGATTTGTGCATGAGTTATCCCCTAGCTGCTCTTGTTTATAACATGCTGCCATAATCCCAGATTCATGCTGCCAGTTCTACTGTTCTTGTTAGAATAGGCTTTACTTTTTGACAATAGATTATCACCTTCTCCCTGGGGTGCTCCTGCAAAGCAAAAAGACAGATGCCATGAGGCTTGTGGTGTTGTTTCTGAACAGGCAGAGGTGATCCATGCTCACTACAATTTACTCAGGCTGCATCAATCTGCTGACACATCTCAGAGGTGTTCTCAGTTTTGACATAATGCACTTGAAAGGTTGTTTTTTTTTTTCTCCAGATAGTTAAAAGAGAAAAACGGAAAAGTTACTGCCCTTTCTGTGGACAAAAGCAGGCTTCATACACAAATTCATGCTGAATTTGTTCCAAGAGATATATTTGTTCAATATGTCATTCCAACTGCCATTGCAAAACAAAAGCAAGAGCTACAATGCTCTTGGGAGTTTGGAGGGGGGAGGTAGCACTTTGTAGATTTTCTGGGTTTGGTTGTTGGTTGGTTGGGTATTTTGCAACATTCCTAATGACATTATTTGGTAGACTGATGAGTTAAAGGTCAGCTCAATGTGATTATCAGTTTTCCATAAGGGTTTGAGATAGCTCAGTTCAAGAGGAACTGCAGGAGAGTTCCCACTGCATTAATTAGAGCAAGTGGAGAGGCACAAAGCAACTGGTCTTGAGCCCCTCCAGAAACTGAAGATTTAACCATTTCCCTGCCCTTCCCAAGGCTTTTGGTGGTCTTTGACACCAAGAACTCCTCTCTGAGAGTTGTAGTTCCAATGGGTTATGTCCTATTTCGAAAGCATGACTGTTCCCAGCCTATCCTTGATGGTACAGCTCATGTCAAAGACACAGCTCAAGCCAAAGGTTGTATCATGCCATGCCAAACACCAGCAGCTTCATATCAGGACTGGATACAGTCATAATACAGATAGGAACAGTTGCAGGACACAGATCATGAGTAAGCATGAAAAGCACATATGGTCCCCTGCAGCAGATTCTTTAACCCTTCTGTGCTTGCTTTATTTCTGTCATTCATTTAATTGCCAGCCTAGCATTAAACCAGGACTGTTTCCCCCTCACTCAGGAGATAAATTCATCTATTATGAAAGTATTACTGTGCTACAGGAATAAGGACATAATGACAGAGTAAAATACTCAGGAGAAGCTAAAAATTCAAAGAACCATGAAGTCTTGGTTGCCTTCTTTTCTGGGACATACTGAAGCAAAATCCTGGTGTGTATGTTTTATTTTAAGACCTGTACTATCAGTGAAAAGGATCTTTCTCCTAGCAGTTTCATCAGTAGAAGACAGTTGGAGGATGTAATATAGCACAGTGTTTTCAGGGAAAACTTGTTTTCAGCTACTTTCTGAGCATCATAAATACATTCACTCTGGTTATGCTGACAGTCAGTCAAGCACAGACCTCCAGCAGGGACTGTTCTGCTCACTGACAGGTGTTGAGGATGCTTTCATATCATCTTTGAATGTAATTCACTAATGAACATTTCTAATTTGCTGCAGTTGCAGAAAAAGTTGGTTAGGAGTGTACACCTGGTGCCAGATTGCACAGCTCATTACCAGTGCATAGGGAATAGAAACAAGACAAATAACTCATGTAGATTGGTTTTCATTATGGTGAAAACATGATTCTTCATGGCACCTTCAAGTCAAACACTGCCTCCAATAATCATGAAAAAACTAAAGATGAGGAAAAATTTGTAGCCAATCAGTTCTATTGCACAGCACAATTAACTGACCTTCACAACAAGAAAATCAGGTCAGTACTCAGCAGCTTCATACTGTGCCACAGTCAGGTGGTGGAGCTTTGGAATGTGTCTGGACCTATTTTGGAGACTGCATCTAGGTAATATCTGCATTATTCTTTACCAAAGAAAAGAAGAAGTGGTTATATGTTTCCTATTGCTCTGAAAACCTTCCAGCTTCTCATGCATCAACAGAGGCCTCAACAGAAAAATAATTTTGTGGCCTTGTCATTGTGTGAGTCACCTCTTTTGAGGACTTAGAGAGGGAACACAGAGAAGTCCTGGTCCCTGTTCTTTTCCAATGGCAAGCACCCTCACCATAAAATGGCACTATAGTATATCACTGCTGTGTCAAGACATGGTACTTAAAATGTTATCCGCCAAAACTAAGTAATTTTCTTTATTTTGCTCAGGCATTTTACTGACTATTCTACAATTCTTAAGTACATCTTTCTGATGTCTTTCAGAATCACAAATACATTCTAAGAAAAAAACCCTTTTTTTTCTGTTTTGCAGTATCTAAAGATATTTTTAGTGTCAAAGTCAAGAGCTAGGTCTTCCCAATGTCTTTTAGATTAATGGAAACGTTCCAAACAATAAAGCTTTTTGTTTCCTGTACAGATGACATAAATGTTATGGCAGGCTGCAATCTAAGCCACTTGCAGTAATCATTTAATGCTTCAATTTTTTTCCATTATATGTAATTTGGGACTCCTGGGCAGTAGGGAGTGCATTGACAACCAACATAGTTAAAAGCCTTGCAATTAGCCCAGTACAGAGTCTGGTACAATTAATGTTAGAAAGAGTTTGGATTTACAGCTCCTGAAACATCATGAAGTAGTTCACTTAAAATAAATTAAGTCTTTTAGTAGTCTCAAAATTCCCATTGTAATGGGGGAACTCTGAAGCAGGTTTTTTTCTACTAGCACGAGTACAATTGTAGTTGCCCTGATACTGCTGCAGAAAGTGTTGAGAGAAGAATGTGGACCTTTGATTTTCTGTTTATTTGAAACCCAAGTCAAGTTATCAGGCCCTTTCACCCTTTAAAAGCTTCAGAAAATTGGGAAGTTTTATGAGAGAAGTGAAATAATAAAATGGAGACTTGTTAATCCTCTGACCCACTACATTTCTAAACTCACCTAGAAATGATCAGACCATCCTTCTTTGTCTTACTGAGCTAAACAGTCCTGCTAAAAGCTGCAAAAGTTACCAGCAAAGCCTATAAAAGGCTTTAATACTAGATACTGTTCAAATGTTTTGAATTATTAATGAGGGAGGAAAAAACAGCTTATTAAATTTCATGGCTCACTTAGAAAAAGAAACAATAAATAGATGCAACACTCACACTGCTCATAAAATATGGGATCAGTGAGCGAATTTGTATAAAGTCCTTTTTACCAACTTATCACAATTTCTGCTATTATTTCTGCAACAGAATTGACCATTCAGCTGCAACTAATGTTCTGCTTTTATGTGCTGTCCCCTGCCTGCTTCAGCCTTGTCTTTTCCTCACAGAACATCCTTAATTTACTCTGTTTTGTATCCAGACTACAAAGGGATGGGGGACTAGAGGTAGTGCACAGCTTGCACTCAAGCAGGGAAGAAACCAGAAACAAACTGCTCGTGCAAAGTCAGACATGGAGTGTGGGAAGTGGGAGCTGCAGACATCTCAGCCATAAAGGAGTGAGCAATGGCAAAGCTCAGAAGAAATCAGCAATGTTTGAAGCATTTTGTTGGTGATACCAAACAGAGTAGCACCAACCCAGAACAAGGACAGTAAAACATAAGGCCACTGTCCTTTAAATCTGCATGTCCCAAAGAGCAGTTATGTACAAGAGCTGTTCTTTACCCATAATCATGTCTGCAAAACTTTAGCTTAATAATTAAACTCACAGTGTTTACAGCCTAAGTAGAAGTACTTCCATTTTTTTTTATCTTTACTTAGTAAAAAAAGTGTAAATGAGCTTTATAAATCTATCAGAAATGAAAAGCTGAGTCACCTCTTCAATAAAAAAAATACACTGTCAGATGGATTGTAGTCTTCAGACACTCAGCTTCATTCTTTGTTCCCTGTGGACTACATGGAACCCTTATTCATAAGAGGAAGAGAAGAAAAGAAATAGCAGGAGTGCCCTCACTGTCAGCCACTTCTGTGGGAAGAGCCCACCATTGAGAGCTCTTGTTAATTCTGAAAGAACTTGTGCAATCTTTCCCATTATTTAGGAAATGGCCTCATGAACACACCAGGTGCCTCCTTCAGAAGATGCAGCATTACCAACTAGCAGAACAGCAGACTCAGGAAATGACAGATATAATGGAAAATAAAAATACTTGGAAAATATTTTTTCCAAACTTAGTAAGGTACTGCTGGAAAGACAGCTAATCAAGGTGACAGCACAAGCAAATTCAAGTCTGCTGGATCAAACCACTTATATGGCTTCTGGATGCAAAGCTGAACTGATTTGCAGTGATGTGAATTAACAAACTTCTCAAGTAATGCCCAGATTGACTCAGAAAGTTCAGTCCTACAACTAAAAATACTCTCTCTTGTTCTCTTCCTCCTCAGAGTTTTCAGTAACTCTGCCCTCATAAGGAATAGCACTAGATTGATTGAAATTTAGTGGGAGGAATCTCAGAGTGGGGACAGCTATGGAGATTTAAAATATTTCTGAATAGAATCAGTCAGAATGAAGCAGATAAATAGAGATGAATGAGAATGAACTCATCAGCTTAATCAAAATAATAATTTAGCCACATTACAATTCAGACAGAAATAAAGCCTCGTATGTGAAGCACTGTGCAATTAGACATACTTTCAAGTAATACTGATGTTTCTAACAATCTGGTTAACACAACTGCTTTAGTCATTTCTGTATGCAAATTTAATGGTTCTACTCTCATTAATAAATTGTGAAAGGAAATGACAAAATATGTTAAAACTAATTTTATACAAGGTAAAACACACAGCACTGACTGCACTTTTACCAGCTTAAGTTGAAGACAGATTCAAGCAAGATCAGTCAGTTGTTGCAGGTGTTTAGGACTCTTGCCTATCCTAGCAAAACCAAATGGGGTTTGGCCCTCATTTGCACTGAGTGAAGTCTGAACTACCTACTAATGGCTTAAGATTTCTGCTGAATCCTGAATATGCTCAAGATTTCACATCAAATGCCCACTGCTGGTTTTCAGGGAAGATGAGATTGTATCTACAGAACACGATGTTAAAAAAGGGTGTTCTAAAAAGCAGTAAAACAAAACCTCCATAGGTCCAAAGAGTATGTGGAGAACAGAGGAGACAAATTCATCAGACCTAAAATGAATTTACCATACATACAAAATAAACTTCACAATCTGATCATCACATAAAATTATCACAATGGAAAAAAAAAGTCTCAAAATAATTAAACCAATGTACATAACAGATTCTGAATCAAGCAATTGTGCTGCACTGAGCCTAGAATTGAAATTATCTTATCTGTGTATGACTAAAGGTTACTGCCCTCATAATTCAAATGGAAAAATGTATTCATCAAAAACATATCTATTAGCTTCACAATAGTAAGCACTCTGTGAATCCAAAGAAGTTTCTCAGGAACAGGTAATACTGAAGGCTTACCCAGAAACTAGATAGCTTCCAGTTTTCAGAAACTATTACTCAATTTGCTAGCAAACAGTTTTTCTCCTGGTGCTTTGGAAGGAGAGGCTTGGTTGTACTCACATATTAATGTCTGTGTTTGCAGCTCTATATACTTAGGTATTTTTAATCTTCTGGTAACTCGTCTTGATATAATTTTAGAGATTTCATTAAGTATTTTATATAGCATCCCATTGAAAATCAATCTCCAACATTACATAATAGTATTTCATATAAATATTTTTCTTCAGCTAAAAAACATTTCAATAAAGCTCTAAAAGCACTGACAATGACCATCCACTGCTGTGCATCACCATGGTAATGCTTCAGAAAATAGTTTTGATTTGAGGTCAGAAAGATCAAACATTATAATGGATTGAAAGTACAGAGTTCATCTTGATACAACATAAAACTATCATGCTCTAACTATCATGTTCTCAGCTGCTGAGATTTGTGCAGGAGGAAAGATTCAGACAAGAATGCTGATAGATGCTAAAAGGATTCAGACCTTCAGTAAACAAGACACATTCAGAAATTCTGGGAGTAGGGTTTCCAGTTTCCCAGAACTAGGCTTGAGAATTTTGAGCCAACCTATATCAAAAGACAGGATTATACTTCAAAAGAAAATTTTTAGGGATTGTCTGTTGCTTCATGTATCATTTAATCCGTGGAGAGCACTGCTCTGAGGATCTGCCATACTGCAAGTGGATAGCTTACAGAGATGCTCTGTGTCCAAAGCTGACACAGAATTCTCAATAGCATCAAGCTGTGTTTTGGCTAGTGAGCCCTGACCCTGGGCTAGGATCACCCAGCATTCAGGTAGCTTCATATTCTGCCATCTCAGAAGATGAGGAATGATCCTGCACTTGCAGCTGGAGGATTAACATAACCAGACAATTCTCATCTGCCTGTTCCTGCCACTGTCATTTATTTTCAGTACAGTATCCCAAAGCCCACACTTGGACATGCAGAATAGCTCTGGGATTAGATCTTCTGCAGAGCTGCCCTACTCAACAACCAATCTCAACACTGAAGCCAAGATTTTGTCCCTTAATTTTCCCAGCCCCCACCTATGTTATTAGGCAACAAGGTGAAGGACATTTAGTGGGTACAATCTTTGCCCAAAATTCAAATGGCAAAAGCACATAATTTACTGTCACCTGAGGATCACATCAGGCATTTCAGCCTTAGAAGTGTTCATGAGATGTGTTCTCATTCACTGTAAATCCATGCAGGATTATGATTTATTTTGTCAGCTTTACTGTACTGTTCTTTCTAGTCTCATTACTTGTAACTCCAAACTGGATGATTCACTGTCTTTACTCTGAATCTACAGCATATTTTAAGAAAGCTGCTTAGCCTTTCTTTGGTTCTCCACCTATAAAAGAGGGTTAAAGATTTTATACATTTTTTTATACATTTTATACATTTTTTTAATTACTTTCAGAACTATAAGTGTGAAAGGCTACAGAGTGTTGGTAACAGGCAATGGTGCTGCAGGAGAGGGCTGAGACATGGTGCTTGGTTTGGATGTGAAAGTCATCTTCATCCCTTAGAAAACAACATGTTATATTTAACACCTTGGTTAATCATCTCCCTTTTTTAAAAATATCCCAAAAAATAGGTGTGTTTGGGCTTATAATAAAAGGAAGGTTTTCTTGACCAGGAATTGTCTTGTTTTGCACAGTTCACTTATCCTTGATCTCCTTTTCCTCCCAGCCCCACTGGTGAGCTTCTCCTCCTGGTGGAACAGACCAGAGTGACCACTACATCTGGTTGCAGATTTTTCCAACAGTCAACATTCTGGAGAGAAGAATTACAACATTACTACCCCAAGCTGTTTGTTTATCTTCCATCTTAACTGAAGGAAACACAACATAAAAGACTAGTGTATGCTGCAGACCTCTAAATTAAGGAATTAATTCATTCTTGCTGCCAGATAGCTGTGTGATTATATGGTAGCACATCACATCATTAGAGGACTGCCAAGTTATTTATATGACTGAAATGACAGGATGCCAAAAGTTCCATGTGAATACTGACTACAGCACTGAGACATTTAGCAGCTATATTTGTATGAAGTACCAGGGCAGCCACCCTTAGACAGCAGAGCAAGATTTCATCAATGCAAGATGAAAATCAAACACAATAGACAAAGAAACAAATTATCTACAAGTGATACACGAATTAATCAGAAATATTTAACTTCAGATTGAGGGTGATTACGTTCCAGAATACACAAAAGAAAGATGTCAAGCTCCTGGAAAATAGCACTCCATTAAAATACTCACTGGTTCTGCCAAAAGTTTACAAAGTTTTTCAGTAATATATTCCTTTATAAATAAAAAGAATAACTAAGATTATAAGAATTACCTTCAGCAGTATGTAAAGCTAGGAAGCAGGTGAGTTTAAAGAGCACTTTCCAGGCTACATTCTCATCCAGATACCTCAGGTGAAAGATGAAACTTCTCATCCATTATTATCAGCTCTGTAAGATGAAGATATGATTTATTTATGAATACTCTGTAAGATTATGACTTGATCATGGAAAAGCTAGGGCTTAGTATGAGCTTTGCTGTGAAGAGAGTTGCAGGATCAGACATTCAACTTTCCCCTCTCCTCTCCTCAAGGTTTTTTAGGTGCACAGTATATCAATATGTAAACCAATTATTTCCCTTACTTGTTCCATTATAAATGAGTGGCTGTATGAAAGGACCTTATTAGTGAGAAATCCTTGAAAATAAATGTCAAGGTCCAACACCACATAAAATCTAGTAATTTCTGATTAAAACTGTTGTGCCAGTCCACAGTTTACTAACTGCCCTCAGCCTACAAGCTCCCGCTGCTTTTTAGTTTATTGAATGTGAAAACTCAAGAGATTTTAGAAAACTTAAGTTCTAATATCAAACATCAGAAGATGGTTCATGCTGTTTTAATCAAGATACAACTGATTAAACAGAAACAAAATTTATAATCAATCAGGTGAGTGTCTACTCATTTTAAACATTAAAACAAGTCCAAGAAATGTTCATTCAATAATAATTATTATTTTTTAAGAGAAAAAAAGAGGAAAAGTTAGGTTAAAACAAACAGCCAGATATGCCAGCCATGGCCTGTTATTTTGCACTCAGTTAACAAAGAAACTAGAAAGCCCATCTCAATGAATGGTAAATCAGATTTCCTTCTGATTTGCTTCCACTAAGCAGTCCAAATAACCCAGGTTTTTTTTTAAGGTTGAAAGTGTTCAAATAATTTAAAATACTTTGCTCATTTCTATGTGAAGTTCTCTCTGTTCTCGAAGATTGTTTTTTGTCTTCACCTCACTAAATTTGAGTAATTCCAGCTAAAGGCAGGTTATCTGATAATGGATGAATCACCTCTAGGTCATTATCAACTATATCTCCTAAATTTCTCATTGAATTTAAATAAATTTTAAAGGAAATTGTGTTTTTCTCCTTCACCTTCTAGGTCTGGTGGTAACAAGAGTGTACATACACTAAACCAGGACCTCAAAAAATAAAACACAGCACTGAAAAAGGCAGTTGCCTTCCCTAGAAGCTTGAGTCAAAAGCCTGATTTTTGTCAAGGCTTCTGAGGCTCAGCCACTACCAGATCATTAATATTTCATTAAAGCTCAGGATCTGAATGGTTAAGTAGCTGGCCAGCAAGAAACTGTCCCACAGCCCCATGTTAAAGCAGCAGATTGAAAGCAGCTCAGTACTATAAATGTCCTGGAGAGAGCATTCTAAACTAAACTTGTTTTTTTAAATAAGAATAAAATTTCAGATGAATGATGAAGCAATTAAGTTCAAAATATTTTACAGCAGTGGACAAGTATTGCTTCTTTTTTTCAGAGCCCCAAATACTGCTATGAAGTACCTGCTCATCAAAATAATTCTTATGTGAGTTAAGAAATGTGCAAAAAGTCACCAAATTCTTGAGGTACAATGAAACATCTGCCTGAGAAGAGAAGAAGAAATTTGTGTCCTTTTGAAACCACAGGACAACAAATCTGTTAATCAGACTTTTTCCCACACAGTTTTGTAGTTGCCAAGTTTCCCAACCTTTGAGCATGGAAATGTACAACCCTCAGGTCCTCTCATACTAAGGCAGATAACAAGGATGGACATGTTACAAATTCTGTAATATTTATAAAATGTACAGGTATATGTTTGGAAGAGAAAAATATTTGGCAGTGTTCCATGATTTTCAACAAATTTCTAGAGAGATTAATATCTTTTGCACTAAGCATTCTTGAACCCAAGCAGTAAACAACTGCAGAAGGAAAACAGCAAATTGGTACCTGGTAGTCTGCAGCAGGAAATATCAAGCTAGACAAGGTGGTGGAGGGATAATTATCCTTAAATGTTTTTCCTTATAACAAAGGTTTCTTCATTTGCAGCATTTCTAACTACAAAAAAATAAAAGCATGCAATACAGATCATAATTTGTGAGCACATATGGTTAATGCTTCTGAAATGCAATTCAGATGTTGATAAAAAAAATTTAAACATAATGTACCTGCGGGAGGAAATTATTCCAATTTTTATCTTCAGTCAGTTCCATTTAGAAGATTTCAGGAAATTATTTTTAGCCATTTTTTTTAAGCTTCAGTGGCTTATGCAAGAGCTCCTATTGTTAACCTAGATGGAAAGTATTTTTCTATCTAGCATTTTACAAAGTTTAAAAAAAAATCTATTGCCAAGTATGAATATATAGCTTAGATTTTCAATTTTATTAGTATTGTCCACAGAAGTACATACTGCAAACTGATTATATCTTCATTCCTCTAAATAAAGATCTGAAAAGTCCCAAGGTTTTTCAAGTGTCTCTTGGAGCACATGCTGAGCTTGCCACAAGGTCAGGCCCTAATTGCCCTGCTTGGCAACCTGTACAGAGACAAATGTTCCCATGTGCCTCAAGGGTCACATTTCTGGATCTGTTCCATCATAGAAGGGAAACTTTCTGAAATGAGTGAATTTCTCCTGGCCAAGTTTCCAGCCTGCATGCAGGCAGGAGATGCTGCATGCATGGCTGGGTGCATGGAAGCTGGACACAGCCAAAGTTGCACCTCTGCAGAGGCAGCCCTGGACCTGCATCCTCTGATGCCTGGGGAGAACATCCTATGCCAAGAGAAAAGAACTGTAAGAGAACAGAGTACCATACACTCAAGAATATTTCTTTCCAGTCTCACATATGTGAGGTTGTCAGCAGGTGCTCAGAAAATATATTAGGTAAGTTACTGATCTGGAGTCTATGAACTCTTAAATAGTGTGTGCCAATGGCATGTGAGAAAGTCTATTTGGGAATTGCAGCTGGAAGACACTGTCACTAATAGTGAAAGACAACTGACCTGATTCCTAATTAACATTCCTAGTTTCTATTAGTTTCATCAGATCGAGCACTGACGATGGTAGTGGAGCAACAGAGACCCAGTTCAAAATGACAAGGCATTTTTCAGATCTTGTCGAAATAATAGTTACATTTTCTGTCAGCCACTATTCCCTGGCAGCCTGTAGCAAGATTCCTTTTCTTGAATCAATCCTGCTCCCTGTTCCCACCCTGCTCTTTCCCTTCCTTGCACCTTGCTGTTATCCACTCTACAAGCTGCTGTTTTTTCCCCTCTTTGTTCACTCTTGGTTTACATGCTAGTTTATTATTTGAGGGTATTTGTGGATGCTTAATGCCCCAGCTTATGCCTGTGCCATCTTCTCCAACTTAAAAAAAGTCCACCTAAATTCCTGATTTTATCCTCTTAACTTAGCCTGATCTCTTTCTGTTCATTGAGAATTAGATACTAATATTAAATATTTGTTTAGGAAAGACTGCAGTGTTCATCAATGCAGTTTGTCTGAACATCAAGTGAAGATAGATCAGAATTATAAATGTTCATATAACTTCTGTCTGCAAAGTGTTTGCCTGTAACAAGTACTTATAAATACTTTACACCTAGCAAAAGCAGGAATAAAAATCTCTGTGTAGCACTGTATCAGTTTGTGAACTGCTTCACACTAGCTTTTAGAATTATTTTCCATAAAAATATATATAAAAGATGTGCTCATTTTTCTTTCTTTCTTACATAGCTTTTAATGCTATTCCATGGAAACTGATTACAACCACAGGCCTAATGTTTGTGTGTTCAGGCATTATCCAGGAAAAATGCCAAACCCCCAAGGCTGCATCAAAAAGCTGAACTCATACAGACCATTACCAAGAACCGATAAACACTGATGTCCATTTGCTTCATGAATCAGTCAGTACAAAACAGCCCTGCTAAAACTAGAGAAGTTTTTAGCAGACAGTTATTTTGTCCAGTACAATTCCCTTTGCCTGCAGTCCTGTGGCTGAAGGCTTTTCAAAGCTTAGGCAAAATTAGTTTTTAGAGCCCTAAAGATGAGAAATACCTTATTTTCAGGCCAGCAAAAGTCAGTTCCACTTTGTCAGCAGAGCAGCTTCCCCAAAATCATCATCTCTTGGCTACCTGTGGTGTGCCCTTTAAAAATCTGACATTTCACAAACAACTAAGAACAAAGCAGATAGCACCATGGGATGCTGATTATTTCTGGTTATTAGCAAAACCTTCAAATTTTCAAGAGCGCAACACTTCTGACCCCCAATTAGAAGTAAAATGGGCAACAAATTTATTATTTTTCTTAACTTGGAAGTATTTCCAGAAGATAAGTGAACTATTTGTATGTGGGAGATGATGCACCATGGAAACCACAAGGGGTTTCCATAGGACTGAGTCTGCTGTTCTGGCAGCTTAGTAATAAAGGCACAAATCAATCTTTGATTTATGTCAGTTTTATACCATTGCAACACTATCCACTAAACTACATCCAGCTAAACATAGAATGCTATCAGGCTGAGTTTGTTGAGGAGCTTTTGGAATCAGGTTGGTTTTTTAAACATCCAGGATTCCAGAATAAGAAGAGTTGTTCATAGACAGATTTTCTTCTAGACTTTCCCTTTCACTTTTTTCTGTTTCTTCTTTTCTTTCAATCTTAATAGTCTTTGCACAAGATCCTTATTGTTTTCAATTTTTCAGCTCCCTTTTCTGATTCTCCACTTAAGTTCACATTGCTCTATCTTCTTGTTCTTCTCTCCTAATTTACAAACTGTAGAATTAGAGCAGTGCAATTAAGAATTTGCCTCAACGAGTTCAAGTGATAAGCAGTACATAATAAATAGGTAAACTTGGTAAATCCATGAATAATAAGTGAATTCTCATGTATTATCCCATAGGATAACAAATAATTAAGAATGTCTTATTATTAAGAAATAATGAGTAATGGAAAGTAATACAGTGGAATAGCTTTATTCCCTCTTTCATAGTGCTGAGGATACTTTAATGAAAATTCCTTCCTCCAGAGCTGATACTGTAGTAAATTTTATATGTGGTTCTTGAAAGAATATTTAGGCAACTGGATGTACATCTGAAGAACAAGTAAAGAACCTTCTGCTGCAGTAAAAAAGCATTCAACAATTTATTCTCAGCAGATATGCTCGTACTTGGCAGTGGCTCCAAGTTTTCTTAGAAACCAGGTAAGGACATTAGCATGGCCTGAGGCCTGAAGTAATACACCTTTTTCTCAGCAGAGCTCATTAGCTCAGAACAGAACAGCTACACGACTTACTGCTGTCTCAGAGCCCAAGCAGGCTGAGCTCTTATTAGTAAAATGTACTGTATGCCTTCTCAATTAAAAAAAAAAAAAAATCCCACTCTGTTTTCTGTATCCACAGAGGATGAGGTGCAGCACCCTTTTTTCCCAGGGAGAATTTAGGAGTGGTGAATGAGAACTGACTGAGGACATGGTTAGATTTCCCTCCTACATCTCTGCAGTGCCCCACAACATCTGCTCTGTCTTTGTTGCAAGGCAGTTTCCTGCATAACTACTAGTTTAGTAACCACTTTGCAATAGCAAGTTTTCAGACATGCTTTAGCCTGAACAACGAGTCATAAATACTTTGCACAAGCCAGCTCCCAAAATTAAACCAGCTGTGAAAAAGTCAGCAGTGCCATCCATTGACCAAACCCTGTAAGGCATGTGCTTGGCAAGGGACAAATATTTATCAGTGACCAAGCATCATCCCTCCATTCTGCCTTCTTGCTATTCCAGATAATTTGCCAAAGTCTTTGTACATGAAAATCTGGTCCCAAACAACTTCCTACAATGCCTGCTTACAAGCAACTGCTGGCAGACATGTTAAAAGACTTCATTCTACTACAGACAGAACATCTGCATTCACAGTTGTTAACTGATGATGGATGGGTGCTTGCATTTAACAAGCACCACCATAATGCAAGATCAGATCAATACCATGACACTAGTAATACAGGTAGTACCAGGGTGATCACACACCCAGAGCCCAAGAAAAGGCTCTTTGTTTTGTAAGATCTCAAAGCTGACAACCCTATACAGAAAGACTATTTATATTGGTTCTACTTTACCAAATTCTGCTTAAAAATATCAAATATTTTATAAGTGATAGGTATCCCCATGTTTAGGGATTGTTACAAAGGTCAGCAGGCTGAAAGGCTCCTTAGAACTGTGTTTTGTAATTTACACTGCTCTATAGCTATGGGCTCATATTTTATGCTACTCCCACTATTAAGTGCCTGTATAATGTAAGTATTGTTATTACTATTTAAGGATTGATCATTTAATTTTGGGTGTATCTCAAATCATGGCTGAAAAAAGCAGCAGATGAAGGGACCAGAAGAAGGTTTGTTCTCCCTTCTGTCAAAAGCTCTCCTTAACACTTCTAAGTACTAAGAGAGAGACAACCTTGGCCTCTGTGCTTTTAAGGAAGTTCACAGAAGTTTTTTTCCTGATGGCCAGTCACATCAGAACCTCCTTGGCAAACCTAAGGTGTGTATTTAATATCTGCAAGGTAAACTCACTTGCAGGTATTAGAGTACAGAATGAGTGCATCACTCCCTTTGAAAGGCTGTGTTCCAGTGCAGCAGCACAACCAGCTGAAGATGTAGGAACAATTTCCAGTAACCTCATATAAATAGGGGCTAATGACTGTGTTTAGTAATTCACATCAGCCTTTTCTGAGTACACTGCAGATTGAATACTGCATTGCCCTGAGTTGTTTGGCCTGAATCTCATTATGGCATTATGCAGTGAGAGGTAGGGAAGTGGGAATGTGGCCTTGACTGTTCCTTGTTTTGTCTAAACAGCCTGACAATTTGTGTTATTGCAGTGTTGGTCAGGAGCAAAGGGCAAGAAATATGCACTTGAGAATCTGAGTCATGGGCTGCTACAACAGAATGTTATCAACTATTTACTTAGCCTTTAAGCCTGCAGAGGAAGAGGACAACTGGCTTTTTTATTTGTGAAAACAATTTGAAATTGCTGAACATTTAGAAAAACAAACGCAAAACACGTCTCTTACATAATTTTTCCTCTGTTCTCATGAAGCTAACTACTGGTGAGACAAATCAAAAAATAAATCTAAAGGAGACTGTACATATTTGAATGTGCATGGTAATCAGAAGAGGTGTAAAACAGCTTGAGGAGGCAAAGCAACTTAAATATTCAGCTTTAAAAATTCAGTACTGTCTTTTTTCACTTCACAAAATACCACTTTAACTATTTTAATAGCAGCACACAAAAAAATAAAATAATCAGTAAACAGCATTGGTTTTCATCCCTCTCTCGTTATATTCATCAGAACTTTCATTGGGCTAGCTGACTTCATCTGTTTTAAAAGTCTGAGAGCTCTTTTCCAGAGGTATGGGTCTAAAGCCAACACCTCTCCTCAGAGTAGACTGCACTGAATGATAAATTAAATAGCCAGCTGGAATCTTGTCCAAATGCCAAACCCCAGGTACCTGAATGAATTGTTTGCACTACACTGCAAAATAAATATCAACCTAAGGGTAGAAGATGGTAACTTCATCACAGGTATGAGGAATGGAAATTTTGCTGGATATCAAAAAAGGTGATTTAAGGGTTGAAGCTTTGTAAAGTGTGAGTGGGTAGATGATACATGTCTCAGGGAACTAGCAGTGAGTTCAGCAAATGCTGATAATCACTAAAAGGTGCGGACAGTGACTTCTAAGTAGATTGTGTGTGTCTTCAGTGGCAGAATTGTTATGCAGAGATAAAAGGAAAAGGCCAAGAGCTGCTTGGACAAGGAGACTAAGGTACCTCCCATGTTCGAGTGAAACATTAGTGGGTGCTAAGGAAGATTATCCCACCACACCTTTCTAATCTGGGCCACCCATGGTGCTGGGGATCCCAGCCCCAAACATTCCAGTACAGTCAGGGTTACAGTTCAGAGAGCCACAAAGCCTACAGCTCCAGGGAGATCCAGTCTGGAAAAGGCATGCCAGGGGGAGCACAGCCATTCCCTGTAGTTTATCTGTTCTGTGAACAAATAACCTTGCTTCACTGAGGCCATCAGTCCTACACCTAGCAGGAGACATTGGATGGAATTTTCACTCACATCCAAATGGCTATACAACACCCCATCCAAATGAAAAAAAAAACATCTCCTCAGAAGACTACTGAAGAGGACTCCTGTGTAGAGTAGAATTAATGCTGCAAATGCTGTATCAACAATGCTTTCTCCATGAGAAAGAGAGCAGGGACCTTCCCTGCTCAGCAGCAACACTCTGCTCATCCACATCTGTGCCAAGGATGAGCACCTGAAAGCATCATCTGGTCACATAAATACAAGCAACTTGGGTTCATTCACTTCTCTTCTGTTTTTACTTTACAACCCTTTTTGCTTAGCATGACTAGGACATCAATGAGCAAAGAGGGAGATCTACTTAGCAGATGAAACTCATCTGTGTGCAGAGGCTCCCACAACAGTTATCACAAAGTACAAGATTTGCTTTTAAAGGGTTGAAGCCATCGTTCCCCTTGCTTGCATAACCAGAGCTCCACAATGGAAGTTCCCACACATCTCCAAGGCACTGGAATGAAACAAGGTTACACAGCCCCATTCTTCAAGGATTCCCCAGTAACTAAAGCAGATAAATCATTCTCTGCAGTCTTGTTTGGAGTTTATTCTCATCCTAAATTCCTCTCATAGACAAAAATAGCTGGGCTAGCTTCCTTTGGATTTAACTATCTTAACAGTGCAGTGTTCTCCCACTGAACAGAAGACACCAAGTTCTCAAATAATAATAAACAGGCACTGTTTGATACTTTGCACAGATACAAATTTTAATTTCAAGGGAACAAAATTTCCTGATATTCCTTTTCTGATATAATTTTACTTGATGTTCATCTTATCAACTATCCACATTACCTCATCTACATAATCTAAGCACCCTTGGAACATGATGTGAAAAAAGTAATGTACCAAAGAACTAGGCCACTTAAAACTGGTTCGCATGCCATGCCCTTAATTTACTATAATATAAAAAAATTTGCCTTAGCTTCTTTTCTAAATGAGGTTCATGATAAGTTCCTAACTTCTCTCATTATATTTATGTATGTGGCATTACTATATTTGTAATAATAATATATGACAGAGCTGCTATCACGCATAAGCAATTGCCTCCCCCTCTCATACAGGAACCATCTCCTACTTGCCCATTAGAGGGTATTATATTCTGGAACTTTCACATTCATGACCCCCAAATTATTTTGGGATTAAATTATTTGGAAAATGTGTAATGAATTTGCTCTCATGCAATTTATAAAACTTAGACTTCTAAGACTTCTCCATCATCAAAACATCATTGAATTTTGACTAAGGCATTATTAAAAGTAACTGTTGCTGAATCACTAATCACACTTATCCTTACAAATAAACTCAACTTCTGAAACAGGTCATTGTGGGGTCTCACAAGCATCAGTGGCAGTACTTAGCTCATGCTCTTGAGAGACCTTAGAATGAACAGTTCTGCAACATGGATCTCTAGTTACATTTAGAAAATAGTCACGATGGAAAATTGTAGCCTCACAGGAATCCAAGTGCATCTTCTGGTGAAGTTTTACTTACTGCCTCTTTGAGAATCTCTCATCTTAATTCCCAGCTTTACTCTTACTGGTGATAAACAGTAACAACACAATAATAACAAATAACATCAATAACAAAACCAGAGCAGCATTATCTGGCTGTTGGAAAATTACAAAAGGAAAATCATAGTAAATCTATGTAGCAACAGGCTGAGAGATGAAGCAGTGGTTCAAACAGAGCACAAATGCAGCAGGTCAAGTGCATCATCAATCTAGGTCTATTTTTAAATAATAACTCCCTAAACCATCTTGATTTGGGGTTCATATCTCAACATATCATGGCCTTGTTTCGGGATGGTTGAACACACTTAGGAGATTTGCAAATATCTTGAGATGTCTTCGAAAGTCATCCCGTCTCCCCTTTGTCTTAGTTACAGCAAGCAGGATGGAGCTAATGTCTTTTTCATTGCACTTGTAAACTATCTTTGCATTAAGGTATCTTAAGCCCAGGCATTTGCTTGTTTTCCAGTGAGCATATATCATTTGATGTTTGTGGTGTTGTTCTTCCCTGCTTCTAAGTGAAATTACCCACTGAAATTTTGTAGGCAGCAGCCAGCCAGACTGTACTTAAAAAACTGCCAACCCTGATGCTTTTATAGCTCATTAACTGACCTGCTCTTTCCTGTACTTGCCCAGGTTTTCTAGACATCCAGAAGCAGCATAACACATTTGCCACAGGAGAGCAGCTCTGTGTTCCCTACTTTTCAATGTCTCTAATGTATCTGCCAGACAAACACAGAGAAGTGTCCAGTGTATATGTGCAGAAGCAGGTGGTGGTCCAGCCAGTGGAATTTGACTGATACCTCCTTTATGGAGTGAGACCAGAATTAATTCCCGGAATTTTTGATCATTCAGAAAAATTAAAAAAAAAAATAAATAAATAAAATTGTAGTGTGCTATGATTAGAGCATTGCCATGTTAACATAATCTGCCTACTCAGGTGGTGCTGGTCACAGAAAACACATTAGCAAATTGTTTTGGGATAGTAATAAACATAGTAAGTATGGGAAAATAATAAATATGTAAAACTGTGATCCAGGAAACTATTTTTCTACAAAGCATTCAGACAGAGATGAGATTTATGAAGTAAGACCTAAAGGAAGTACAAAACCCTAGAACCGGTAGTGCTGTTTGTTAGGACCAGTGTAGGCTTTATAATGCATGCAAAGCTCACTCCTTTTCTTCCCCCAAGAGACTCCTTGAACCCCATCTGTTCTGCAGTGCATTGCACTTAACAAGAGTCACCCACCACGCAGTTTCAGCATTGTACCATGCAATGTTTTCCTGTGCTGTTCCAGCTTGTGCTCCTAAACCACAAGCTCTTCTAGAGGGAAAATCTCCTGTTTATCTGACACAGTTCTATTGTACTCAGCCCTGTGTGCTGTAATAACAACAACGTGCCTGAAGAGGAAAGGTTTAGTAAGCAAGAAAAGAGAAGTTAAACCAGAGCTTAGCATTCAGATGCATTGTTTCAGTAAATTAATATGGTTAGGGATTAATTACCCTGCCCCAGAGGACAGCTTTGTCTATGGTGGCATTTCAGAAAGCTGCAGCAGATGCAGTTATGGAAGCTCCTGGCTTCCAACTTGCAGCTAGTGAACTGTTTAGTAACATCAACAGTGAACACAACAAAAGGTCTGGAAATCACCGCAGTTATGTACCAGTCCTGAAAATTACCCTAAATGGACAGATCTTTGCCAACAAGCAAAGCCTCACAGAGCTTTGCAAAACAGCTCCTCAGGATGCTGGGATTCACCTCCCAGCAATGTCCCCACAGCTCCCCCCACATCTGCAGTTCTCCTACAGTGATGTTATACTTCAATGGTATTTTTATTTCCTCCTTTTCCTGTTGTGGTTTTAATATAGAAACCAAGCTAGACATGGAAGACTTTCTTGGTGTTTGTCAGAAAGCCGCTTCTCCCCCCGGAGATGTTACGAATCCTTTTGGACTGGAAAAGCCCTACATTTGCACTCCAGCCTCCATCACCGCTTTCTGGCAAATGAACTACAGTTCCTCAAGATAAAGTCAGCAATCTAATAAACCACCCGCACTCTGACCCTTTGCACCACAACTGCAGCAGCAAGGACGTTTTTAACACCTCCACTTTAATTAATGTACAGGCAGACCACGGGAGCGCTCCGAAAAGCCCCACGCATCACCTCCTCTCCACGCTTACAGCCCTGAACAACGCCGAGGGGCTGACAGACACGGCTCGGGGTGACATGGCAGGGGGTGATAACAACACGGCAGGGGGTGACAACACGGCAGGGGGGGTGACAACACGGCAGGGGGGGTGACAACACGGCAGGGGGGTGACAACAGGGGGTGACACTGCAACTCTCTCACGGCCAGCAAGCTACCCTAAGGGGCAGCACGCATGAACTGCTGCGGTCACACTCCTGCAGCTCCCTCCGGGAGAGCGCTGGAGGAGGTTTAGCCAGCCAGGACAGGGGAGGCGGCTGCCTCACACCTCCCCCAGGGGCAAAACGCCGCCCTCGCAGACTTTTTCCCCTCAGAGCACACAGCTACAGCCATCACTCCCCTCCACCTCAGGGGGCAGCGCTGCCGCTCGCCGCCCGCCCTGAAGTAACGCCCAGCGGCCCCTCCTCCTTAAAGGGGCCGCGTCCCGAACCGGGCCGGTGTTCGGCTGCTCAGGTCTGGCCCGCCCGTCCCGTTCGGCGCGCAGAGCCGGGGCTGCGCTGCTTTTTGCGCCGTTGTGATGTACCGCCTGGTGCGCTTGGGCCCGCTGCGGCAACCAGCGCTCCCGCGTAGCTCCCCGCCCCGCTTCCCCATGGCCACCTTCCCCTCGGGCTCGGGCTGCGGTCTCCGAGCCGCCCGGGTTGGTCTGGGTTCGCCTCCGCCTCTGGTAAGGCTGCGATCCGCTGCCGGCACCTCTCCCAAGGTAGGTGAAGGGTGGAGGGGGGGTTCGGGATTCCCCCTTTTTGGGAATAACTCTGCTGTGTGAGGGGCCGCGGGGCCCGCCTCCGGAGGGAGATGTCTTGGGATCATGGAATCGTTTTGGTTGGGAAAGAGTTAATTAAGATGACCGAGTCCTAGCAGAAAGTTAACTCCTCTGAACCCGCTGCTAAACCGAGCACCGCATCCGCGGGGTTTAAACACCCCCAGGGATGGGGATTCCGCCACCTCCCCGGGCAGCCTGTGCCAGTCAAGGTGTTTTTTCTCCTATCCGATCTAAACACCCACCCCCCTCCCCCCCCTGCGCAACTTGAGCGGTTGGTAGCGTAGATCAAAGCACAAATCGTCCCGGTTTGGGAGTATTTAAACATCTTTGGGGAGTGTTTTCAAGACGAGGGGTACAGATATCCTGCAGCGCCTCAGTGCTGGGGGTCAGGCTGGGGTGGGTTTTCCCTTGGGAGCAGAGATTTGGGGCGCTTCAGGTGAGTTATGGAGGAAAAAAAAATAAAATAAAAGGGGGTTTCATTCATTCTCGTGTTCCTGGTGACAGTGGCTACCAGGGATTTCTAAAAGTGCCACATGCCCCTGTCCCTGGCAGCCGGGGGGGGCAGGCAGAGGCGACTTTTGCTTTCTCTGTGCTTTTTTCTTTAGCTGAGCGATGAAATCAGAACATTATTGTATGCTTATTGTATGTATTATTATTATTATATATTATATATTATCATATTTATAATATATAATTTATATATATTATATATTATTATTATTATATATTATTATTATTGTATGCTTAGTGTGCTTTCAGTGTTAGATGGGAAGGACAAATTGAGATGTTTGTACCATTCATTGTTTTTGATGAAAATTTGGATTAGCTCAGGGAGAAAAGACTAATGAAGGCCTTACACATAACTGGTGTTTACATTGCAGTAGATTATTAAATCATGTTCATGTGGATTTATGTAAAGACACCTGCCTGTGCCAAGGTTGTCAATGTGAGCTTTCCACAAAAAGCATCATTTTCAGTTTTGATTTCGACAGCTTAATTTCCAGGTCAGTTTCTGTAGCCTCATTACAATGCATAACATGATGCTTTAGATTTGTTTTCATGCTTTTGTTTTCAAGACTCAGAAGCTGTCTTTGCCTAAACAATGGGAATGAAATTTGCATTTAGCAGAAATATTGTAGCCTAATTATAGAAAATAAGTAGCTTTCTTTGCTAAATTGTATGTTTTTCAGGACTTGACAGTACTGGGTAGTCCAAATAATATCTGTTGAAATGGTATTTTTGTAAAATCTTGCTTCCATACCATTCAGAAAACTCCTGAGGCCACAAGTGAACAGAAGTATGGTTGGATGACAAGAACAAGCTATTTTCCAGTCCTTATGATCTGTCTTGCAAGTGTAGCTGTAAGACCAAGAGTTCCTCTGAGGCTTATGTACCTTTGTAGACTGTCAGTTCCTATTTTCACCATAGCTATCTAAAAAAAAGTCCTCATATTTGGCCTCTTAAATATACAATAATCTTTTTTGTTTGGATGAAAAATTCACTATAAACTATTAGATCTTAAAATACCAGTCAAACCATGCTTGGTCCTTACGAAAGTCACTCTGTTGAGTAAATGAGTATTCTTGGCTGAGCATGTGATGTTAATTGAATTGTTAGGGCAGCTTTAGCAGAAGGAATTATGAGACTATTTTGTTCAGTGTACTCAGCTAGTTCCATTCACTATTTAAATTTGGTATTTATATTTTACAGACTGAGAGTTAAAAGAGTGTTCTCTCCTCCCCCCTTCTATACTAAAACTGAAGAGTAAGAGAATGAGGAGTTCTGCAACAGGGTGATGTAGCAGCCATGTAGTACCAATTAGAGGAAAAATCCTGAGGTCTTTGTGGAAACGTTTTCTTTCTCTACAAGGTATTCAAGGGCTGTCTTAGTACCAGCAGTGTATATGCTCTTCTTTGCCTGCATTTGGGTATAGTTTAATAGGCCCTTTAAGTTTTCCTGGATGAAAAGCTGGCAATGAATTTAACTCTTAAGATTTTCAGTGAAATCAGTCTGGCATGTCTGCATAGCTGTTGTCTACACCATGCCAACAGTATTGCTGTTTTCTGTCAACAGTAGCAAGTCCCAGCTTCTTCCTTTTCTTCAAACTGATCCACAGAGGATGATTTATAAGAACTGAAATGTTGAACTACTCCTGGCAGTAAGTTGTAGTAAGGCAGCATCAGTGTGGTATCATGGAGGCTTCCAGAGCCATCAGCCTTAGCCCTCAAAGAAAAACCTGTGTTACAAGAAGTGACTGTGTAAAGCTGAGTGGTGGGTGAAAGCAAAGATTTCTCTGGCACCTCAGTCTCATCTCTCAGGCAACTGTGTGGGTGTGCCTCAGGGATCAAATGGAAGACTGGGACTGGAGTAACTACTCATGAAACTTGCATTGTGTAAGAATTCACACCCAGCTCAGTGCATCCTTTTGTTATGAATAGCTGGGTAAAAGGAGTTTGCATGGGCTCTATCACAGGCACCTGCTGTCCTGATGTGAAGGAGCAAAAGGCTGTTAATTATCTTTCCCAAAGCATTCTGAACAGCACTGTCTGCAAGCCAATTCTTTATTTTGGACTGGTTCAACTGACTGGAATATGACATTGTGATTAATGCTAATAAATCCTTTTGTTCTCATTTCAGGATGCAGGCGGATCCCCTGAAAAGGCAAGCACAGATCCTAGTGGTGAAAACAAGAAACTCAACAAATCCCAGCAGCTGAAACAAGTTTTTAAAGAATATGGTGCTGTAGGGGTTTCATTCCATGTTGGAATATCATTGGTATCTCTAGGAATCTTCTACCTAGCTGTGTCAAGGTGAGGTTTGTGCACTGATCTGTAGCCTTTGGTAGTAATTTAGCCAAGAAAAAAAATCTTACTATTGTATTTTTATTCTGGAAGGAGATACGTAATTTATGCCTGTTTGATCTATACACAGTTATCTTGTGAATTTTTGTGAAGATGGATCCATTAATGGAACTCCTCTCCCAACAGGCATGAGAGAAGATAGATGTACATGGTCTTTTTGCATAGGTTCACAGTCCATGGTGGGCAGGTGAGAATAGAAGAGTAGAAATTAAACCAGAATAATTTACCATATAATTTCTTTTCATTCTCCAGACATATCTTTTGTTTCCAAACAGTAGTATGGTCTGTACAGATAGAGCCATACAATAGTGCTGGAGCTTAGAGATAAATTTTATTTTTCTGGGTGTTGAAGTCAGTTTCTGCAGTTGAAAAAAAAAATTACCAAGATAAAGGTACAAGGAGTCAGGTGGGAAATTGTGCAGCTTCTGTGGGAGTGCAGCAGTTATAGATATGTCTGCTGAGCGTGAGGAATTTCAGCTGAGGAAATTGGGAAAGTGGTTCTCAAAACATTCCCTGATGATTTCTCTTGACTTCAGTGGGAATATGCAGATGCCTGATTTCTCTGGTTCACTATATCATGGCACAGGATGACAATGAACATTTTTTTGCCTCAGGTATGATTTAACTCACAGGACCCTATACTTGTAGTGAAGGGGGAAAAGTTACAGTAACAAATTATCTTGGAAAATTAGTCTAAAGATAGGAAGCTTGATGAAATATGCTATCAGAGAATTAAAATATTAATGGATTTGGTAGATAATGCTTGAGATCTATAATCCTTCTTTCATGTGCTAGATTTTAGCTGAGACTTTTCATTTTAAAAGCTTTGTATTACTCTTTTGCAACACTGTAAGCCTAACAACAGGTATCTTATGTGGTTTGAGTTGATCTATGTTTATGTGATAAATTTCATCGACACAAAATAGGCTTTATTGTATCACAATAAATCACAATAAATAGGCTTTTTTATTGTAAATTTGGGGAAGACTAATTTCTAACACAAATTCCCAAGTGTCTAACTTTTTTTAAAAAAACTCAAAAGCAGAGAAATAGCTTATTTTATATCTGAGGGCTGAGCATGGGACTGAGTACTCTGAATGCAGCTAGAGTTGTAAAATTAAGAACATATTTGACTTCACAGGGAATTTGTCAATTGAAGAAAAAGAAGTGCATCTGAAAATATTACATGTTTTGTTGCTAGAGTAGTATTTAACAACATCTAGATTTAAATATAAATTCCAGAATTGGAAGTATGTCATATTAAATTCCCTGGAAAAAATAGCACTTCATATTTTTTCCACTTACAACCTTAAAGAAATCTTTTCTTTTTCCCCAGTGGTGTGGATATGACTGCAATTCTCTTCAAACTTGGTTTCTCTGAATCATCCTTGCAATCTAAGATGGCAGCTGGTACAAGCACATTTCTCCTGGCATATGCTGTTCACAAATTGTTTGCTCCAGTACGGATCAGCATCACAATCATTTCTGTGCCATTTCTTGTCCAATACTGCCGGAAGATTGGTTTCTTCAAACCTCCTGCCCCAAAGCCATGATTTCTTTCTGGGTTTTACTGTTTTTTAAAGTCCTATATCCATCTAGCTTTTCAGATAGCAAAATTTCTTTAAAAGACTTATTTGGATTCATGTTAATGCTGATGTACTCTTGCATTTCCTCCTTGTTTTTTGAGGTAAATGGTACACTGTGACAAGTACTGTCCTTATCTTCCTTCCCTTTTGCCACCTCTTCTTTAGAAAAGAAACTGTTAAAATGCTATCTGCTTTCTACAGCAAGTAGTAACACAAATGCTTGACAGTGAGCAGTCAGTCTCTTTAGAAGGCACAGTTCTGGGTCTTAAATCTAGCTTTTTCAGCCTTAATTTTTTACTTGTCAAAGTAGAAGGGCAGCATTAGTTTATTGCTATGTAGTTGGGAAACAAAATAAGATTCTCAAGTCTGTGGAATAAACAGCATCCTACTGTGTGAATAGTTCTTTTGGTAAGAGTGTATATTGGAATCTAAGGTGGCAGGTGAATGTTTCTTTTGCTATAAAAGGTATATATTATGACTCCA
Source organism: Phaethornis superciliosus (assembly GCA_023637945.1). Lineage (NCBI taxonomy): Eukaryota > Metazoa > Chordata > Aves > Apodiformes > Trochilidae > Phaethornis > Phaethornis superciliosus. The sequence continues at coordinate 9,109,881 of JAJQWJ010000019.1, forward strand.
GTCCTGCTGAACTGACTTAAGTAGGAATACCTGTATGCTTAACCATTACACACCAATTATTGTTTTAGCCAGAATAGAACATGCAGTGTTCTAAAACTAAAGCTCCTTTGGGGTGCTTCTAGGTCTCAAGATTTTATTGTTTGAAAATTTTTATTTATAGGCTAGGAACTGGCCTTACTAAAGTCCTTTTTTTTTTTTTCTTAATTTTTATGCCTATAGACTCAGAAGGAATCCTGAGTCAACCGAAATCAGTGTAACCAGAATTAGCTCCTATATGAACATATTCCAAAGATCATCAAGTCAGAGGCAAGGTATCTGTGGGGTTTTAGTGTATTGAGATTTGGCTACTGGAGACATTTTAATTTGAAAAGTAATCTTAGCAATTTTCTGATTCTGTGGATGAAAATCTGCACCTGAAGTCCAGATATTACAATTCATAGCTTCTCAAAGGCTATTCTTGTGGTTTTGTCAGACAGTCAAATGTATCAATTAGAGGTGCTTTTCATTTCCTTATGGAACACTTCCTATTAGCTTGTAAATTCTAATGCAAATATTCACACATCATATTTTGATTAACCTGAAGACTGAACCCCCGGACTATGTAGTCAATGTAACACTCTGGCAAATCCTGGTTTCAGGTAAAAACTCTGCTTCTGAGATAGCTTAAGCCAGATGCATCAGCCTTTTGGACCTGTGCCTTCTTCCAGGTCTGCTCTTTTTAGTGTCTTCCTTTGTGCTCACACTTTTCCCAAGGTGGCTCTGACACTGATCTGTTCATACAGGAATTGTATTAAAGTAAAATAGCAGGAAACTACCCTGCTGATCAGAGTACTTTTACTTTTTTTTTTTTTTCCTGCAGTGTAGTGAATTGAGATGAAGGAATCACATGATTAGGATGAGAAGCAGCTAGAGAAAGGAGCAAGTAATTAACCCCTTGGTTAATTGGATTTTTTTACACAGAAAACTGGAAGAGATGTGGTTCATTTGCTGTGTTAAGAGATGACCACCTGAAAACAAAACCTTTTGGTGAGGTCTTGGTTTCATTGGGGCTCTGCTGTTAGCCCAGACGAGGGTTTAGTGTCTTTAAGATGAAGTTACAGCAGTGAGCAGGTACACATAATAGAGGTTTGATGTATACAAACAGCCATATGATAAGTGTACAAATGCATTCCACAATTAACCACTGCTCAAAGTACCAGCTTTAGGAGCAGGACATACTGATAATCAGCCTTGCAGTGTGGTGTGGCTTCCCTGGGAGCTGTAAGCCACATCATGTCATGCTCAGCTCCTGGGGTTTGCTTGGCAAATGTGGAGCCAATGCTCTGCTGCTTCATGATACCCATGTATGCACAGGAAAGGGCTGTCAAGTTTATTCTGACTGGCTGCTTAATTTAAAAAAATAAAAATTTTTCCTTTCCCTGCCTGCTTTGCAGTATGGCTGCTGAAGCTGGCAATTCAGAGTACAAGCTTCAGCTTGCTGCTGTCTGAGCCAGCTCTTATTAGAGCATAAATTTCAAACCAGCTAGTTCCTGAAGGAAGCTCTGCCTTTACCCTTGACTAAATCTAAATGATAGATATGCCTCCTATGTGGATTAAAGTTTACTGAGTGTTTGATAATGCTTTTGTACCTATCTCCACAGCAGCTGAAGAGTAACTATAGTATGACAACATGCAACCCACACTACTCTGTACTTTTCTGTGACCTACTACATTCTAGAACAGCTGGAGTCTCACATTTAAGAGTGAGTCTTCCTTGCATTTGTATTTTTCTCAGTTCACAGAAGCCTGTGACTGTTCTCCATGCATCTTTAAACATGCCCTTATCAGCTAAGGGCAATGTTCTGTTACTAAGGACAACAAAAGAATTCCAGAATAATCAAAGGCATCCTTGTTTTCTTCATTTAACCAGTCATTTCTGATATGTTTTGTAGTTCATAACCGAGATCCGAGCTTTTGTTTCTTTCTCAAAACAAGAAATAATCTTTCTGTAAAGCAGCAATCATTTAAAGCAAATGCACCTAAAAGTTAAGTCACCAGCACTAGCTAGAGGTTTTCTTGCAGTAAAAAAACAGAGCATCATTGAAGTTATGACCAGAATTTAGATTACCTACTAAGAGAAATATGGTTGTATAAACTACTGGCAGTTTGTTTAGATGAAGTTTTGCTAAGTATATTTTAAATTAATTTGAGATTATATTTTGAATTCTAGAATCCTTGCTTGTAAAAGGATAATTTGTAAATGTTTTGTAAAACAGTGGAGAAGACCTTAAACTTATAATGAAAATACAATAAATTGCTTTCTCTTAGCTTGCTTGAAGTTTTTTACTAGAAAATAGTTGGTTTGTATGGTTTGGTGGCAAGTGGCCAGACCCTTGAACATTTCAGGGAATAATGCCTTACAACACCAGATGGTAACATTGGTTCCTGTACATACCCTGTTTGAAAACCACACTTTCCAGACCTTTCTCTTAGGAGTGCTTTCAGACCATGCTGTCTTTGAATAACTACATTAAAAAAGGAAGAAAGCTAAGTTGCAGTGGTTGTAGAAAACCCACAAGGTAGCAGGACATTTGATACTTACCTTATAATCCTGTGTTGTGATTATAGAATGGTAAGTGAACACTTTGGAGTACCAGCACTTAGAGCAAGAACTTTTAACACCTTCCTTTTTCACAAAGGTGAGAAGTAAACTTAACATCATAGATGGGAGTCAAGCTGATTCTGTGCTGGTAAAGACAAGTGGTTAGAGGCAGCCATTGGAAGTTATACTGCCAGAAGAAACCTTACCATGCTAATAGCAGTATGTAACAAATCTTTATTTTAAAAGTTGAGTGCTCACATTTAAGACAAAACAGAGACACAAATAATGCACACATCATTTTTAGGACACTTAGAGAAATGCATTCACCTCACTCAGTTTCAGATTACACCACAGTTAGGATACCCTTAGCAGCCCAGCAAGTTAGGAGGCAGGTATCTCTGGGATATTGCACTGTTCAATAAGCTAGAACCACAGCTACCTGTTGTTGTTGGAACAACAAACCATTACAGGACAGACCAGATCAAAAGAGCCTTGAACAGCTTAATACTTACATCAACAAACCTGGTCCATACGTAACTGGATTTCAAGTATATTAAGTATTCCACAACCTCCAGCTAGAAGTCAAATAATTTTACGGTGCAATTAGAGTTTAAGACAACAGCAAACACAAAGATTTGCATTCCCAATTGCCACTGGATTCCAAGACCTGCTTTTCCTATTGTAAGCATCATTACAGTAGTCACAGTACAAGACTCCTCTTGTTGATCACATGAGGTTTCTCCTGCTAAGACTGTGTCCTGGATGAGGCAGCAACATCACTTTTTCTGCTGTCAGGCATCTTTGTAGAGTTTGCTGTAATCCAGGGATGAAGTAATACATCCTTCAGGGGCAGTCGATAGAATGGGTTATGCTTCAGAAGCTTTGAAATTAAATCCCTTGCACCTTCTGTTACAAATGGAGGAAACCTGAATTCCACCTAAATAATAGGAAAGACACTAAGGATGATGCTACAGGTCTTTAGGAATAACCAAACTGGGGAGATACAGGGCTCCACCCCCCAAGATAAAACTAGAAAGGAAAACTGTCAGCCTTCTGGGCTATATGCACCTCACACCTGCTGTGATTAAGTCATACCATATTCATGAAGAAACAAGGTTTTCACTGCTTGTAGAAGCAAGGTAGTGTATTTTAATGTAATTCAAAACAATACTAGTTTGCTGGAACCTTTCTAGGGTACGCAACAGGAAAAGTTAAGCTTATGTATCTTTAGTAACAACTTCAATGTTGAATACTCAGTTTATAAATCAGAAAAGGAAAGAAATGGCAAAGATTACTTGCTTTATGAAAGAGGTGGAAGGTTAAATGCAGGCAGAAACAGGGTAAAACCAAGAAATGTAAGGCAAGGTATCTTAATCTTAAGTTCTCTCTTATAGTCATTATATTGAATGACTGAAGAATGAATAACTTTTATGGATATTATTATGCCTTACTGCAATTCTAGATGTAATACATGCCCTTCTTCAAAATTACTATTTGTTAAGATTCAAATAGAAGTAAAAGGCAGTGTGGTTCAGCTAGTCCAAATAAGTGTTGGCACTTACCCTGGAAATAGCTCTGTAGGTTTCCTGGTATGTTTCTGCTTCAAAAGGTGGTTTCCCTACAAGAAATTCATAGCACAGAACTCCCAGGCTCCAAATATCCACCTTTTCATCATGTGTTCTTCCCTCAATCATTTCAGGAGGCAGGTAGTCAAGTGTCCCACAGAGAGTTGTTCTCCTAAAGAAAAGTATGTTTAGTGATTATGGCAATTATAAGATCCAGCATTAGCTTCTGTCTGGCTTTTAAACTGCACCTCAGTAAATTTTACCCTGGACAGACTCAACACCACCAGAATACCTGGTAAAGAAGATCCAGCAGCAAGTTCTCTACTTTTGCTTTAAAAGCATTTAAGTCTCTACATTCAGTCTTAGCCTTCCTTTTTTCATCCCACTTGCTAGATGTTTCAGGTTCAGCAAATTTTGAACTATTTAAGTTTAAAAAAAAAAAAAAAAAAAAAAAAAAAAAAAAAAAAAAAAAAAAAAAAAAAAAAGAGACAACACTCTCTACTGTTCCAGCTGACTACTTTTGAGACTTTTGCTGCAGTGGCAAAGTTCTCAAAGGATTTTTTTCCCAGTGTTTTACCAAGTTCACCTTTACCTCCATTCCACAACTGTAAGAGTTATATGCAAGAAAGCTAACACACTCACTACAAAAGTGTATCACTGCACAAGATATATATTGCTTTCTCACCTAGAAGATGGAGCATGCACAGACCACCCAAAGTCAGCAATTTTTAACTCTCCATTTGAGCCAAGCAGCAAGTTTTCTGGCTTGATGTCTCTGTGAATCACACTCTTTGAATGACAGTATGATAGGGCATCTGCCAGTTCTGTGATGTACTGTATTTAGAAAGAGAACAAATCTTTGAAGTATAAAGACATTGTCACTCTGGCTTATCTGGCTACAGTATAGCCTTTTCTAGGCATTATTAGTAATTTAAGTTACAGCAATTATGCTTACACTCTTGTAGTCTGGCAACACAGATTCTGACATAAGTGACCAAGCACTTGAAATATTAAGCACTGCTGAACACAAGTGCTGTGCAGTAATCTGTCTTTCTAGCTTATTCCTTTCACACAACAGAATATAGAACTTTATCTGAAGTGCCAGCTTTATGCTGCAGATTTTCCAGCTATGAAGAGCAAGTAATGTGTAAGCAGCTAGAACAACCTACAGTAGCAGTTCTTTGCTCATCAAACTTGGTAAGCTTCTGAAGTTCTTTGTAGACTTCTCCACGAGGTGCATACTCTAGAATAAGGTAGACTCTTGTAACATCATGGAAGTAGCCATATAATCTAAGAATGTTGGGGTGCCTGCAAAAATATTTAAATATTCTTCTGAACCAAAGTATTTGTCCATATAACTTAAATTTCCTTCACCACCCCCCTTTCAAGGCCAGTGTACAAACTTCAACAGCTTGAAAGCATTCCTTCAGCTCACAACATACCCATTTAGAGACCATAGCAGACAGATGGTATTTATCAAAGCAGCAGCTTAGACTCCCTGCAAGCAAGCAGCTAGCCAAGAGTTTGGCTAGTTCCTATTTTCCCAAGCAGCTTTCTCTACAGCAGCTGGAAGTGTAAGTTACCACTGAAGATGCAAATTCATATGGGAATTTAAACTTAAGCACTTCTTTTCCCATGAAAACTAATTTTATCAGAAAGTTGGGCTTATTTTCTGAGAAGCAAAATACACAAAACAAGCTCAGACACTTGTAGTTACCCACATAAATCCAAGCAAAGACTGGGGTTTTTTTGTTGTTGTAATAGGAAGGTAGACAAAGCTAAATATTGATTCAGAAAGGCAAGAAGTCTTGAAATTGCTAGTTAGGGTTCATGTGTTTCAAAAGAAACTTAGCTTTTCTTTAGCAGGGTATTCTATCATAAAAAAGGTTACCTTGTTTATTTGAACACCAAGTGTAATTGGTCGCTATACTTTACCTAAGATGAGACTGTATTTCAACTTCTCTTCTTAGTTGATGTTCTACACCAGCTTCCTCAAGTTGTGTTTTAAAGAGCACTTTCAGTGCAAGAATAAATTTACTCTGCTTTTCACGTGCCAGGTACACATTTCCAAATTTTCCTTTCCCCAGAGGGCGACCAATTTCAAAATCATCAAGAGACCATTGCCTTCTGTAAGAGGAAAGAGAAAGTTGTAAGAGCTAGATATTTGTGTAGGCTTTGACTCCTAGGTTTATAATCTGTAATGTTCAACAGATACTTTGTGGTCTGAAACACAATTTACTCTAGGTGAACATGAAGGGGATGAAGATGTATGTAGCCATACTGCAACTCTAACTGCATCCTTAGATTTCAGTCTTACACCTATGGAGGAGGTTTTGTTAAGTGTACATCTTGTGATTGGAGCAGTGGCTATCACTTGCTTCATGGGAAAAGATATTACTCATTTAGCCAAAAGTTCTCTTTAAATTAGAGGAAGTCCTTATTCCCAAGAATTATCAGGCCAAAGCTTTCTGAATTGTAGGACCACTTCAGCACAAAATTCTGGAAATTAAAAACAAATCTAATCAAACAGGAATTGGTTAAATAGAATGATTTGGGCATAAAGCTTACTTTCTAGTCTCTTCATTTTTCTTTTTAGTAGTTTCTTCATTCTTTTTACCAGTCTCTTCATTTTTCTGTTTAGAGGTGCTTTCTCCCTCAGAAGTTTTTGCTATGTAGAGAGAAGTTGATCAAGTTTATGAAACAGACCCACAAACCCAATACAAAAATTTACATGGGCAAGAAATCTGACCTCTGCAACAGCTCTCAGAATACATTCAGTAACATTTTAAACAAGCTAATGTAGCTTACTACAGGCAAAGCAGCATAGCAGTCAGCATTATCAAAATGTAATTTTAAAAACTTTCTTGAAATTCAAATAACATTAAGAAGCTTTCTCCCCTTCTGCACTGCACAAAAGCATCCCAAATGTCAGAAATGTTTAAAACCATGTATAACATCTTCAGAATTACCAGATACTGGAGCCTGTTGAGGTTTTTCATTGCCCTTGCTTGAAACTTGAGGCCTAGCAGTAGCATGGACCAGAAGTTTTGGTCGGGGCTGCTGAGTTGTCTGGTTATTAGAGAGTTTTTGGTTTGAGAGAAGAGATTTCTGTGATTGCACAGGAACACGCTGGGCAAAGTTTGAAGGACACAGAACACGTTGTGCTTGAACTCCACTGGTCAGTAACCGGCTCTGGGCAGAATGCTGAGACACAGGGACACGTTTTGGGCCATCCCCAATGGGATTAGAAATCTTCAAAAAGAAAATATAATATGTTAATCATAAAATAGCATATTATAATTTTTACAGCCCCATTCAGCACAGCAGGAAAAAAAGCACAAAGCAGAGGAGGGTAATCTGATTTTATGTTTTATGAATGGAAGCTTCCTTAAATTTCTTCACTGACATGAAGTTTGTAATTTTCTACACCACTTATTCATGGCTAGCAGAACTTTTCCATACACATCTGAAGAGTACCTGCTGCTTAAGATATTAAAGACAGCAGATCCTTACAATAAAAATGTATTATTTGAGTTATTACTTCCTTTAATGCTGTTTATCTTAACTCATCTTCCCTGCAAGGCAAACAAAGCAAGTTGATTTAGTAAAGTTCCACTACCTACTTTTAATGTTTTTTATCCAGGAAGGGAAGGTAGTTTAGACTTCGTTTTAAGAAATTCTTATTTACTCTAGGACACTTTGCCTACAATTAAGTTCAAATGCTAATGACTGCCTTCTCACGTTTTTGACACTCTAATGAAACTTATACAACAATTTGTACTTTTTCCTTCCCCTAGATACTAATCAATCTTCTGGTTGAGTTCACTAAAAAACACCATATTGTCACCCTTGCTTATGAAATTATGGAAAATAACCAGAAATATTTGATTTTACATTAAAATAGTGAGAGTGCCTATGCTTACATATATATAAATTAGCTACCAACAGACAAAATTGGCGATTGCTTTCTACACATGGAAGACATTGCTTCAAGACAGTTTTTTTCCCTTTTTACTATTCAATACCATTATTGAATTACCCAGTTACCCCAGGCAGCTGGAAACCCACCAGGAGGAACGCACCCAGCAGCCTCATAAACCATTTACCTTGGTAGCACGGCTGGGGTACCCGGAATGGTTTTCTTTCATCTGCCTCTCCATAGTGCCCGAGAAAACGACCCTACAGATGACACGTAGCAAAGAGGGGTCACCTCCACAGAAACCACAGCGTTTGGCAGTACTAAAAAACCTTCCCTCCTGCCCCATTACTGCAGCCCCGCGGCAGAGAGCCCAGAACGGCCCAGGCCGCCGTCCCGCCTCAGCACAGCGCCTCATGCCATGCGATCACCAACCCCCAGCCCCCCCCTGGACACCCCCAGCCCCCCCCTGGACACCCCCAGCTCCCCCCTGGACACCCCCAGCTCCCCCCTGGACACCCCCAGCTCCCCCCTGGACACCCCCAGCTCCCCCCTGGACACCCCCAGCTCCCCCCTGGCCGCCACCCCCCCGGCCCTATGCCCCATCCCGCATCCCAATCCCCGCTCACCCGAGGCCTCCTCTCCCTCCGGCCGCTGCGGCTGTTTGAATTCAAACCGCCCTCCCTTAAATACCCTTTAAACTCTCGCCGCTCGCCATTGGCTCCTCTCCTGCCCATCGCGCCCGCTGATTGGTTCCATTTCAATCGGCCCGCCCGCCGATTGGCTCCCAGCGCGCTGCGCTCGTTGCGAGGCCGAGCCTCGTCGCCGCCAGCCTCTGGGGCGCATGCGCAACGGCAGCCTGCTGCGTATGCCGGGTAGGTCCAACCCGCCCGCCCCGAGGGCGGTGTTTGCGCTACATGCGTATTTTACGTACCGTCTCTCGGCCGCTGGTTCCTTCCGTACTCCAACTGCGTGGATCGGCGCCCCTCTTACACACTTTTCTCCGCAAAGTCTCTGCCTGGCCGGGTCTTCCGCTACGCAAACCGCGTACGTCCAGACCACCCACCTGTGGCAACGCTACAAGTACCATCCCTTCCTCACAGCCACCGAGGCCTCGGAGCGTGCCGGCGGCGGCGGCGGGGGGAAGGGCGTCAGGTTAGTCCCGCATCCTGCGAGGCCGGCAGCCTCTTCCCTCTCCTTCTCCGCACACGCACCCATCGCTCCGGGCCGAAGGAGAAGCGGTGCTGCCACCTCGCGTGGAGCCGAGCGTGAGTGGGGCCGGGGGCCATTGTGTCCAGCCGCTGAGGTAAGGTGCCCCGGGTGGCAGCTCGCAGCCCCGAGGAGTTGGGAGTAGGGGCGGAGGGGTGAAGCAGGCCTCTGCCTCGCACTCTCCCCGGACCTGCAGCCCAGGGCAGCGCTCCACGTGCCCTCAGCTCCTGAGGACAAGTGCGAAGGGGACTCCCGCCCCAGAACAGCGCAGCGCGGCCCGAGGTACCCGCACCGACCCCTCGTGTCACAGCGGCGCTGACCCACAGCCCCCGGCAGCTTCCAAACCCGCGGGGGTTCTTAAGGAGACGCTGAGCGGACGATCCGTGAGCGCAGTTTGTGAGTAGCGGCGTCGAAGGAGCGTGAGGCTGCGGTGCTCTCTCACTTGCCAGCCCCCCGAGTGGTCCTGTGAGAGGGACCTTGGCCGCTGAGTGACAAGCGGCAGTCGAAACTCGGTTCAATACTTCAGGCCTCTGAAGAACCCGTGATTGAACGCAACTTTTAACTGTCTCTGCGGTGCTGAAAACAAGTGCGAAGGAGACCCTGTTGTGTGTGTCGGTGTTTACAAGTGGTACAGGATAGGTAAAAAGAAGATGTCAGGTCGCCGCGTCGCTGCTGCATGTGATAGACGTCAGCTCCCGCGGGGCATGGGTAGCATGGCATCCCCCCTCCTTGACCCACGTCCACTTCGACTACCGTTTCTTGAGGCAGACGTGAGTAGGATCCCGGGGGGTGGGGGGTGTGTTTTCGGGACAGGTTCTGGGCCTGCTGACAACCCGTACAGCCCGCCCGGCTGAGATGCTGCCGACTCTGCAGCCCCAGTGGCGGAAACCGCCGGGGCGGCCTGCAGCGCTCAGCAGCGCTCAGCACCAGGGCCGGCAACTTATTGCACAACCCGCTCACGTCCCCGTGTTCGGGATCCCGGTTTCTCGGCGGAAGCAGCAGCGTTCCGGAGCTTTGCAGCTGGGACACAAAAGAACCCAGCCCGCCCTACACCCCCCCCCCCCGCCCCCCGCCATCAACCGGACCCCGCAGCTGCGCGGCCAGCGGGGCCTAACGCCCGCATCCCTCCCTCAGCGCCGTTCCGTAGGCTTGGGCCAAGGCCCGGCCTCTTCTAAAGGGGGGACAAGGGACACCCCTCGGCCCGGCACACACAGACACCCCTTAACACCCCCCGCACCCCCGCCATTTCCCGCCCCTCCCCGCCGCCGCTCGGGGAGGGGAGAAGGGGGGGGGAGGGGGGGGGAAGGAGGCTTGCTGGCGTCACGTGACCCCGGGGGTGCGGGTGTGGGGTGCGGGTGTCAGGGTCACGTGACGCGGCGCCGCTCTCCTCTCAGAGTCGCCTCCAATCGATCTGCGGGCGCTCGATGCAGCAGCCCTCGCGCAGGAGCATCCTGAGGGCCCGGCCGCCGCCGCCGCCTCCTCCCCTGCCGCCGCCGCCGCCCATCGATGCGCTCAGGGCTCCGGTCGCCATTTTAGGGGGAGAGCGAGGGAGGCAGAAGGAAGGGACGGTAGGTACCGGGGCCTCACCGCCTTGCCTTTCGCTTTCGTCTCTTTTTGCCCGCCTGGGGTCTCGCCTTCCCGCAGCTCCCCGCACCACCCTCAGCGTTCGGAGCCCCGTTTCTCTGATGGGAATTAAGCACTCCCCGCCCTCATTCAGTGCCTTTCCCCCCACGCCCCCTCCCTGCCCGGTTATTGGTCCCCGGCCCCGGGGATTGGCCTCGCAGCCCGGGGCTGGGAGAGGGTGTGCGGGGTCTGCCGGGATGGAGGGGAGGGAGTGGGTCGGGGCTGTGTGCGGGTGTCCAGCGGAGCCGGTTCACTTCCCGGCACCTTTTCTGTTTCATCGCCTCCCCAGTGCCCGGCTCGGATCGTGCTGGTGAGGGTGAGATCCTGACAGAATCATTTTGCTAACTAATGCCGCATTGCTTCTGTCTTCTCTCCTGCTCCTTAATACATGTTCTATTTATCGGCGAGATTTTAATTTCTACAGCAAACAAGTGCAACAGGTTTTTCTTTTTTCTTTCTTTTTTTTTTTTTTTAAATTCTATGTCTTTGATTCTTACCTAAAATATGGTAATATTTGGTGTCTGCACTGAAATTTCACCAGGATGAGCTTTATTTAAAGGTTGTGGTTGTTTCACGCAACTCTTGTATGTGATTTTTATTTCTTATCTATTTCAGGCCCCTCCAAGGCATTCCTTGCTCACAATGTATAGAACAAAAGTCAGTTTGAAAGACCGTCAGCAACTTTATAAACTGATAATTAGTCAGCTGCTATATGATGGATACATAAATATTGCCAACGGCTTGATAAATGAGATAAAACCACAGTCAGTCTGTGCACCATCTGAACAACTGCTGCACCTAATTAAGTTAGGTAAGATGGAATAAAAAGCTAACGTAAAAGTCCAATTTTTCTAAGTCTTTAGCTTAATCTCTGGTGAAGGAAGAGGTTAGTATTACTGAAAAGACATCCTTTATGCAAGGGTTATGTCTAGTAATACCATAACACTTCCTATGTTTAGACATAGCCTTTCCTTCTGTGGATTTTTTTGAAGGGCATTCTAGCTCAATAACACATAAAATGATCTGCTCAGGGCCCTGGGTGACTGGCAACCTGATAAAAATATGTGTCAGTGAACAAGTCCACAGACCTTATTGAAAACTGACCCACACAGTTCCCTGCCAACTTCAGAATGTTTTCTATATGATTCTTCCTGACAGGGTTGGAAGGGGAGCAGGCTGTTCCATTGGCACTCTGATAGCCTGCCTTTATCAGTTTCAAGAAAATAAGCTTCACAGTCTAGAGTCTCAGCAAGGTTATCTCCTGTTTCCTTTCTCTGTCTTTCTGAAAGTACATCTGTGCCACAGTGGGTTGTCAAAATACCTCAGCTGCTGTTAAAACAAGCTCAGTTACTGGAAGAGGTCTAGCCATAACATCATGTCTGTATTGCAACTAAACTGGTTCTGCTGCCTGAACTAGTTGAGTTCCAAGGGTATGAATATGTGTAGCCTCTTATCTCTTTGAAATAAGTGTGCTTTACTTAAAATTTGTAGATGAAATCAACAAAAACTTGTCAGTTGCATTTGATCAACTGACAATCATGGTTGGGCACTTAGCTGAAATATTCCTGTGTCTGCCTGGTTATCCCTTCCAGTGTTCTGTAGATGCATCCTGGAAAGAAAAATAAAGAAATAAAGAAATCTGTAGAGTGGGTGTGAAGAGGAGTAAAAATTTACATTTGCAATGCCAGGAAGTTGTTTGCCAGTAGTTTGCCATTGTTGCAATGCCAGTAGAATTTTTACCTTCAGTACAATAAAACAGAAAGGAAAAGAATCAGTAAATGTTTCCAGTTTTCTGCTTTAAATCTCGTGTAATAGTGTTGGGGCTTGTTTCTCCCTCTGTGAAAAGCTGATAAGAAGCCTGTTGATGGCTTCATAACATTGCCAGTGCATTTATCAGTACTTTCCATCCTAAAATATTTGCTTGTGGTATTTCCACAGTTAATTTTAAGAGCTGTGTTCTGTTCTACTGTAGCCAAAACACTTCACTCCTCTTGAGGAGTACTGCTGCACAATTAAATCTGTTCTTCTAGCTTACCTTTGTTCTACAAGAGCTGTCTCTCTTAAAACCTGTGGCTGGTACAGAAGTCTGTAGTGTAGATCTGGCCACAGCCTGTGTCCAAGGGGAAGCTTAACCTGTTTTAAGTGCATCAACTTCTCTCTTTTCAGGAATGGAGAACGATGACAGTGCTGTTCAGTATGCAATTGGACGGTCAGATACAGTAGCTCCAGGCACAGGAATTGACTTGGAATTTGATGCAGATGTACAGACCATGTCTCCTGAGGCTTCTGAATATGAGACTTGTTATGTCACATCTCATAAAGGACCGTGTCGTGTAGCTACATATAGCAGAGATGGACAGTTAATAGCTACAGGATCTGCTGATGCCTCAATAAAAATTCTTGATACAGAGAGAATGTTGGCCAAAAGTGCTATGCCTATTGAGGTAAAATATGACTTGACTCGTAACCACTTTGTGAATTCTTGAGGTGCTGTCTGTTTCATGCCATGTCTGTGCCTTGTGGCTGGCTCTGGGTTGGACTAAATATCTCTTTCGCCGTATTTCCTACTCCAACAGCGGCTCATAAAATACCTTTGAAGAAAAGGAAGAAGAAATAGGGCAAGTATACCCATGTAACTTCTGGTAGCAGTCTAGATAACAGAGCCAGAATCTGCTTCTAATAGTTCCTGATAATTACTATATATGAACACAGATAATTTCTGACCCTACTTACACTTTTGGCCTCTACAGCCTCCAGTGGCTGTGTGGTTTAAAACTGTTTGACACAATATTTGCTTGTTTTGTTTATTCTCCTGATTGTTATCAGGTAACAATCTAAAGTGGTGGGTTTTGCACAGAGTGCACACCAAATTCTCTGCAGCATCCCAGTGAGTAAAGGTGCAGTTTTCCCACTTTGTTCAGTGACCCTTATTTCTTACTTCAATACAATACTCAGATTTAGTCTGCTTATTAAGAAGGTGATAGGTTTTCTTTTGCCAGTTCTCTGCCACTGAAACTAGTTTGTCCTTGATCACATCATTTCCCTTCTGTAAAGATAGAGGGATCTAATCTGATCAATTTCTTCACACAAACAGTGGCCCTTCATATAATTCAGATAATAGTGATGATGTTCCTTATCATGTATCAGAAAGATACCTGTTGCTTGTCCACTCTGGCAAGCATAAAGCCTACTTTTCCTGTCAAAAGCATGTTCTGCTTTCTAACACTCTGACTTGTTGGATGTTCTTTGTAGGTCATGATGAATGAGACAGCACAGCAGAACATGGAAAATCACCCTGTTATTCGGACTCTGTATGATCATGTGGATGAAGTTACGTGTTTAGCTTTTCATCCAACAGAACAGATCCTAGCATCTGGTTCAAGGGACTACACACTTAAATTGTTTGATTATTCAAAACCTTCTGCCAAAAGAGCCTTCAAATATATACAGGTTAGATTCAATACCAGTTCAGAGCAACCAAAGCTTGAATGTATCAGTCCTGAGGTATTAGTGAGCTGAATTGTCTGAGTTTATGCGTGGCTAGGTATGTAGGAGTATGCAGTTATAAAATCTGCAGACATTGTGGTCATTAGGTGGTATGAGTTTGTGTATAATGGATACCTGTATTCTATAGTGCCTGTCTGCTTTTTAAAATCTAGATCAAATCTAGTATGGGTAACTGAAGTCAGTTATCTTCCTTTTGTTTTGGAGAAGTGATTGGGATTATGTGGTGGTGGGCTTTGGGGTGTGTGACAGACTGACAGCCTCCTGTCACTTCTGTGTGATATCCCAAAAATGGGCAGGCACTGCAAGCTGTTAGAGGACAAAAACTGTGATACATTTAAAGTTAGCCTGTCCTTTTAATCCTATGAAAAGCATTTTTAGTTTTATGAAAATGGAACACATTATGTTAACTGATAATATAACTATTTTTTTATCACTTTAATGCCACCAGAATTGACACTCCCATTTCAGATATTTTTTCTTTCTTATACCAATTATGTATTTTTGATCAAACAGGAAGCAGAGATGTTGCGCTCAATTTCTTTTCACCCTTCTGGAGATTTCATACTTGTTGGCACCCAGCACCCTACCTTACGACTCTATGATATCAATACTTTCCAGTGTTTTGTGTCTTGCAATCCTCAAGACCAGCACACTGATGCTATATGTTCAGTAAATTACAACGCAAGTGCAAACATGTATGTGACAGGAAGTAAGGATGGATGCATCAAACTGTGGGATGGTGTTTCAAATCGCTGCATCACTACTTTTGAGAAGGCACATGATGGAGCTGAAGTCTGTTCTGCTATTTTCTCAAAAAATTCAAAGTATATCTTGTCAAGTGGAAAAGACTCTGTAGCTAAACTATGGGAGATATCCACAGGTCGAACACTGGTCAAATATACAGGTATGTGGCAGTGACCTTCCAAGTACCCTCTTTTTCAGGTACTAATGCACAACAGGGGTGCTCATACTGTCAGAAGAATAGTATTCTGAAAGGCAATGGGAGAGCGTTGCTTTGAGGATAAATTCTCCCAAATTTTTGAAAACACTTTAAGTAGATTAATTCCAGAAGAGAAACTGTGATTCTTGCATGTCAGTCAGAGTAAATGTGTTTAGTCTGAATAGATTTTGCAGACTTTTCTGACATCATTACTTCATGGCTTTGGAGGGAAGTTATTACTAAATTAGGGAATAGTAAAAAGGAATACTGCCTTTACAACTAGGATATTTGTGCAGAGGGTTTTGTTCTCTGTTTTTTCTTCAGTCTGTTTTGGAAACAGTGATCACTTTTCAGCATCATCACTTTTCTTACTGATGATTGTTTTGATTCTGGGACTTTTTAATTTATCGCTAGACCAGGGACACAATTGAAACGGGAGGGTCAAAACTAACAAGCCACTTCTGGCTCCTGCAAGAGTATCCACCCAGAGAGGGAAACTGAACCTCCTTGGGGGCAGTTATTTTAACCATTAGACTCTTGTAAGTCTAGCCATACTCATTCTGAAAAACAGAAACAGCTGCTTTGTTTCTTTTTGTTTGTTTGTTTGTTTTTCTTCAAGAGTGCAATTGTGTGCAAGGTAGTCAGACTGGGAGCATGCTGATAATACCATCCTTTGATCTCAGCAGGACTTAAGAACTGGTGAAAGACATAGAGGCTTTGCATATGATAACAGCTATGTGATGGGGGGAAGCTTTTGGATCAAGTAGTAATGTGCTTAAGCATTAGGAGTCATAGCATAAAAGAGGGGAGGATGCTAAAAATCTTCTTGTATCAGCTTTTGGTGCAGATAGCCCTTTTTTAGTACACTAGCTCTATCTGCTCTCAACCAGCAGGGTGCAGCACCTCCTTAATAAATTTTAGCAAAATATCAAGTACAATGCAGGTGTGTGGATTGCAAATTAAATGTCTATATATGAAACACAAATTTTATTTGAAGGGTATGACAGAAAGGCGTGGCCAAGGTAGGTGATAAAGTGTGCCATATGGTACATACTTTACAAACAACCAAGTTCTCATTGGTTATTTGTAATAATAATACAATAACCTTTGTATTTTACTATATGTGATTTTTCCTTTTAGTTACAGCTGTCAAAAATTACATGAATTGTAAGGCAAAAGTGCTCTTAAGTGATTGCACTCATGAGTTGTTGGATTTGACTGACAGCTGGAGTACTCAATCTTTCTGTTCTCTAAGAAATGTTAGAATATACCATGTATATAACTACCAAATAACGTTTAATATTTATTCAGCTGTTGTCTGTGGAAGTGGTTAACTATCCATTAAGAAAATAAGGCTTCTTTGTAGACTGAAGAAATTAATAGTTGTGGGAAGCTTATGGTTAGGTCTTTAGAAACTCCTAAAACTGATCCTATTTGGATGTGTTTGCATGTCTTCAGGAGCTGGTTTGAGTGGACGACAAGTACACAGGACACAAGCTGTCTTCAACCACACAGAAGATTATGTGCTGCTTCCAGATGAAAGGACCATAAGTCTGTGCTGCTGGGATTCCAGAACTGCTGAAAGGAGGAATCTTCTTTCTCTTGGCCACAACAGCATTGTCCGTTGTATTGTCCATTCTCCTACCAATCCTGGCTTCATGACCTGCAGTGATGACTACAGGGCTAGATTTTGGTACAGAAGGTCAACAACAGACTAAGGAGAGCTTTATAAAACAGTGATTATCCAGCTCCATTATATCATCTTGTATTGACTGTACTGCCAACAGATGCCTAGATGAAAGCCGTGCTGTGTCTGTTTTTTAATTCTGTCAAACGTGACAGAAAAATGTAAAAATACTGAGATAGTTTTGTCCCACACTAATTTTTTTATTAGTGTGTGTGGCATTAATTTTTGTAAGTCATCTCTAATTTTACTCAAGGGGGGGAGAATATAATGATCCTTGCAGGAAGGACTTAAACTTGTTCTCCTCTCTTTCCAATTCCTGCAAAAGATAATGTGACTGTGTCTTGCTCAAACTGGGCAGTATGAGCCAGTTTTGCTCTGCATTGTATCTGTGCAATCCCACTGAAGTCTGTTTAAAGAAAGGATTACACAAGTAACAGCAGAATGTGGCAAATATTTTAATGAAGCCTTAATCTGCCTTCAGTCCTGATCATTCTTTGTAGAGCTCTGTTCTGTATCTTTTAGACCAGGGTTGGTTTTGGTGCTTTTTTTTTTTTTTTTTTTTTTAATTGGCCAAGTGGACCTTCAATTCTGAGCCAGTCTTGTGCCATAAGAATTTGAAACAATATTTTTAATTCTTTAGATGAATTCAAGAATTGGTGTTCTAGTTCTGGTATTAAAGCTCTGACTTGAAATCTTGTCTGCTTTTGAATTTATCTTAACAAGTGGGGCCCTCAAATTAAATTCATGGTGTTTTTAAGGAATATTCACATGGCAACTGTAAAATGTGACAGTGCTGTGGCATGTGAATATAAGAATAATTTTGCCATAAAGACCTTTAGTGTTGTCTCAAGGACAGAAATTGTGCATATTATTTTTTGTGTACGTACCTCCAAAATGTCACTTTGTTTCATTTTTATTAAGAAATTTTCATTCTGTGTCTCCTACACATCACTTGAATTACTTTTTTTGTTTAATTACTCAAGAACACAGATTTGCTGTTTCTTCTCCTGTTATCTGTAATAGTCCAAGTTCCCCAGACCTCATCCTGTTCAACAGAAACACAGATCACTAAGAAACTCTTTGCTTAGACTTCTGTAAATCTGAAAATCCCCCACTTATTTTTACAGATAGTTGCCTGTGCAAAGTTTTAAATGTGTTCATTCAGACATCCTTGTACAGTGCTCTTGGGCTTCTCATTTGGGAGGCTTTCTTTAGTCAAAAGCTCAGCACTTGCTTTCATGAGGATTTTTTAATGTAAGATTGTTCTTACTGCTGTATTAACTTTCCATTACCACTGATGAAGTGTCTTGTCAAGGGCTGATGAGGGTACAGGTTTTGTCTGTATTTAAATAAAGATTACCCTTCAAAAAGTTATTTAATATATAAAGAAGGAAAATGTATTAGTTTTTCTTTCTGTACAACAAGAAATTAATTGAACATTGGAAGACTGTGTCTTTGGGGACATGTTAAACCTTGAGTTTATTGTGTTAATAAGATACAACTATAGATTTACAGTATAGAATGTGGCATGATTTTTTTTTTAAAGAGGTAGAGAATGAAATTTAATTTTCTTTTAAAAGCTACTGCTGTGCATGGCATCTGTTAGGCTTAGCAATCCTCTTTGCTCCTCCACTCCCTCCCTTCAGTTTTCTAAAATTTTAGAAATCTGGGACGCATGAGGTAGCAGTTCTGGTGGCTTTTTAGGTGGAGAAACAAGAAGAACCAGAGCTCAGTGGGAGGGAAGAGGTAAGTCCTGACACTTGAGTTATTAATGAATGCTGTATTTGCTCAGCCACAGCAGTCCTCTTGCCAGCCTGCTACATTGGTAGTGGCAACTCTGGAGTGCACTGCAAGGAGGAGCCATAGCTGGATCTTGAAGCACAAGGTTGTGTACACAGATAGTCAGCCTTAGATCTGGTTTTGATTGAGGGGAAACATCATTGTACAGAGCAAGTCTGGAAGTGTCCAAGTGATCCTGCTGAACGATCTGAATGCTACACTCAGAAAATTCACACCTAGAAGGTCTGTTTGATCAATTACAATCTTAGTGCAGCCACTTGCCCTTGTACCTCTAGGTGACTACATTGCAGTGAGCTGCTCTGCTCAGAGAAGCACACTCATACTCTCAATTTTTCACCTCCTCAAGAAATTCTTCATCACTTTTCCAAAGGTCTGTTGTATCCATTCAGTATGTGACCTACTCTGACCTCTCCTTACAAGAAGCTGTCATGGAAACAGCAAGGTGATGCCCCAGCTAATGCATGAGGCCAACCAGCCAAGCCTGCATGAAAGCAAAGCAGCTTAAGTCATCGTGCTTTGTATCTTTCAGCCTTTAGCACTTTTTGGCAGGTAGCAGCTGGCACATAGCTCAAGAAAAATCTTTCCTAAAAGGCCATTTCTGAGATCCAGCATGTTTGCCACCCATTGAAACAGATTTCAAACTTTCTACTGAAGAGGGGGTACGGCTCTGGGATCAATGTTAATAACTGTCAGGACTCAGGGCCACATCTTTCCACCAGAGCTGTCTCTATGAGGCTGAATCCCAGGGAACACTGAAGTGGAATAACAGAGAAGTAGTTAAGATAATTGTAGTTCAGGTTAGGAAGTTTGTGTGGCTGCCAAGGACCCTTCAAACGTGCTGCAGCACAACTGCTGACTGCAGAACAGGAGCCAAAACTTTGGCTTCTGTGTGTTTAAGCCTTGGTGCAACCAGGAGGAGTCTTGCACACAGCATTACCCCTCAGGTATGAATGGTAATACGTAGGATATTGCCTCACAAACAAGGCCCCTTTATAACAAAAATTGTATTGGTGCCTTAAAAGTTAAGACCGCTTTGGAAGGCATGAAAAAATGTTGGTTTCAAAATCCTGGACTGTTAGGTTTTGGTGGTCTTATTTCTACCAGTGTTGTGCAGCCCCATGTGGTGTGTAGTATTCTTGTAGCTGTTACATTTCTAAAAGAGGAAATAGAGGAACATGTAGCAAAACAGAAGGGTTGGACTTCTGAGTGCGGTTAATTGCGACAAGTTGGTGACAGAGATCAAGGAAAATTCCACATGCAGACAGAGTATTTTCTCACTTTTAGATGCTAGTAAGTTTCCTTCTTTTCTGTTCTTTTTAGTCTTACCTGTTGCCACAGAAATTATTTGTCATGATAATCTTTTTTACAAATTCCTGAATGCTTTTAGGGGTAGAATTGTCCGATGTGCTTTGTTGAGATGCAGTTTCTAGCACACAGTGACTGCAAAGCTGAATTCTTCTTCATCATGCTGTAATTACCTGTGTTGCTCAAAGTGACACTGCAGCTGAATGACAACAATGGATAAAAATATAGGAACTGACAGAGCTGCAAAGGTATGTCTGTTGTTTTTTTTTAATACAGCATATAAACAATAAAAGGGTTCTAGAGTAGGGTTTGGTGTTTGAATTCAGGATGATGCTTGGTGATGTTGGAAATGTTCAGTATTCTCATCTCATGGACAGAGAGCTCTTTACAATGCTCACATGTACCTACTGTCTCCTGGCTCTTTTGGTTGTGACAAAACTATAAACTGAAAGAAATATCTTCTTGGGGAGGACTGTGAATAAAGTAGGATTTTCAAATAGCAAATACCTGTGAATAAACACATTTGTGAAATAATAAATGTAAAAATTCAAAGTTAAACCTGTCTTACTGCTCTGCTAACATTTGAGACATGGTGATATCATCAGAGACTTTCAGTGACAATTCAAGTGACCTGTTGCATGATATATAATTGCCCTACATTATACACAGAACAGAAGAAATTTTGAAACACTATTTGTTACTTTCAAAGACTGGAATTAGTTTATTAGGGTTTTTACATTTATTTCGGTATTCATATTGCATCCGGAATTTTTTTATTCATGTGCATAGATAAAGCTGCAGCTGTAAGGGTTAAATCTTGATTCAAAGTCAGTATCTTGATTGTGCTACTGTCTGCAAGGCTAATAAGCAGCTTAATGGAATTTTTCTTTTAGTCCAGGATTATGGTCATAGTGTTTGCTGTAAATAAACTGCTTCCTGGAAATTTGATTAAAAATCTAGTGGGGGAAAAAAGCTTAGTACTAGCTTGGTGAGTCCTTTTTTTAATTCATAATCTTCCAAGAAGGCATGCAAAGAGAAGAGGACTAGTTTCATCGTAAGTCATCAGGAACTGATGCAGGACATGATTCATTTCTATACAAAGAGGAGAGTCTATTTCTAGGAATGATATTTTCAGTTTTCCCAAATGGATTGGCAGTAGCTAAATAAATGTAACAGTTCTGTTCTGCTGTGAAATCTTTAGACACAGTCATAGCACAACCAGACAAATTCAGCAGAGTAACAACTGAAAATGTCAAATTTATTTCTGCTATCTATTTTACAAACTATTTATAAAGTTCCTGCTACCCTCGCAGTACTGTTTGTCTTAATATTTAAATGCTGTACTTAATACAGAAATCCTATTTCTGCCTCAACTATTCCACCTTCACAAGGAAAACCATTTCTGAAAATTAATTCAGTATATGAGTACAGCCAGAGAAGTTATGTTATTTCTTTCCTGTTGCATATACATCTGAGACATAGTCTGCACAGGAAATGTTGCAGCTCTTGATGCAATTTAAAACACAGCCTGACGGGCTGTGCTTGGGAAATAGTTCTTGTACTGTTTGACAACACTGTGCTGTTGCCAAAGGAAAATTAGGAGTGTTTTTTAAACACATGTTAAGTTTATCAGACGTTTTTCTCCCCTTCCACAACGCCCAATTGTCCACAAACAACTGTGTGAGGAACCTGAGATGTGTTTCTGTGAGCTCCTCTGCACCCACAGCCCTGTGACTCTGGGGTGTCTGCTGTCACCCCTATCACAAACACCTGGGAGCAAATAGGTGTTGTGAAATAGGATTTATCAGAGCTAATATACTGAGCAAGAAGTCACTTACAGCCAAGAGGAAATACTGGAGAGAATGGTGAAGTCTCCATTTTCCTGGGCTTCACACAATAAATTTATTTGGGGCTGTTCTCAGGGATGCAGTCAGGTGGAAGTGCCTCAGTGCCCAGCTTTCCTAGGGAAGTAGTTCAGCAATGGACAAAACAGTCTCAACCCAAGGAATTTTCACCTCACTTATTACCAGTTAGCACAAGCTTCTAATCCCTGATCTGAGTGATGGAGAAAGAATAAATTAACAACTGAGCAAGCACTTCAACAAACACCTTTCCCCCCCTGTCTCCTACTTTCAAGTTGACCTATTTCTGAGTGGGGTACACCTTGTCCACTCTGGTTCCTCCAAGGAGGTGATGGTGGCACAAGAGGTTGGGGCTGAGGGAAAAGGTCTCTGGATGCTGCTGCTGCTGCTCTGGAGTTATTGTCCCTTCCACTCCCCTGTGCCTCTGTCCCTCCCCTGGTGTGGGACACCCATGGCCACAGTCCTGGGGGGAACCCTGCCCTGGGGTGGGACACACCAGGGTCTGCAGAGGGTTTCCCTACCCCACATGGCAGGGATTCCATGTGGGATGAATTCAAAGGAACATATAGTTGCATTTGAAAGTAGATTTGTGGCCACAAGTTGTGGCTTTGTTACTTGTACTTTTGGATCATTTCAAATGCTGGTAGCACCTGAAAAATCCCAGGGTAGTAAGTTGTCTCTATCTTCTGTGTGGGCTGTTCAAACTAGTAAAAATGCTGCTTGTAATAATGGGGGGAGAAAAAAAAAAACAAAAACGTGTCAAAGGAATTAAAATGAGGTGTTCCATGCCAGAATTCTTTCTCATTTGGTCCATTAGCTGCTTGTCTGCTCCTTGTCCCAGCCCAGAGGTGTAGATTTTGTTAAGAAAGCATTTTCTATTCAAGATGCATGGCTTTCCTAGTTACACAATTGTGGGCTTGGGAATGATTGTCTATTTTCATCTTGAAGCTACCATGGAAAGAGGAAGGAAGAGACCAGAGAAAAGGCACCAAGAACAGAGACAAACTCAGTAAATTTGCAAACCCCACTCTTCAGGAGTACAAAGCTGGGAAACCTGTGTGTTTGTGTAAGCATAACCTGGGCAGAGCTGTTGCTGAGCAAATGGCAACTATGAATATTTTAAAATAACAGTATTATTTAATATGATTAAAGATTAAAAAAACAAAAAAACAAGGAAACAAACTCCTTCATCTGCAGCTAATGTTCAGCTCTTCTGCTCAGGTTTTCTGCCTCTGAACAGTGAGATCACATGGCAAAGATTTTTGTAACTACAAAGGAGATCTGTCCAGTTATCTAGAAACCTGAATGTAAACATTTTTAAGAATATCAAACTCCTTTCAAGTATAAAGAAAAAAAAATCGGGAGTGAAAAATGATACTTCAAGATAGGCAAAAATGCTTCAAAATCCAACCCTCTCTTTCTGGTTCATCCCCACTGCCCCTTGTTGTCCCGTTCAGAAGCAGAAAAAGCTTTTCCTTGGGGTCTCTTCAGGAGGGACATCTGTGTGTCCTGCTCCAAGCCCTCATTAGCATCAGCAGCTGCAGCCCAATTGCACCCTCCAGATAATTTTGCTACGTAATGAGCTCCCTTCCTTTGCAAGAGCTGCTTTCCTCTGGGGCTCCCAGCAAATGCAGCAGGAGGTGGAAGGAGGTTGGGCATTTGCTCTTCAGGCTTCCAGCCAGAGCCTGGAATACTCCTGCCTAATCCACCCACCCAAACTTGGAGAGAAAGGGCTGGGGGAGAGCGTGTCCTCCTCTTTAGGTGATGGAGTAACAGGGAACTAGGAGACAACAAAATGAAGGTCATTGTAAGTACTGGATTGTTTTATTTCTGCTGCAGGTAATTTATTTGCTTTGCCTGTTTAATTTGCAGGGGAAGGGGGTAATGTCTGCATCTGTCAGGATTGCTTTTCAGAGGGTGCTGTTGATCTTGTTTGCATGTTACTAGCAGAGGATGGTCTTAATTTTTAAAATACAAGTTGAGCTGAAAAATTGCTTTATCAAAACCAGCAGTATGGTTAAAAAGGAGTAAGGGTTTGTATTGTGTGTATTCAGTAATAATATGCCTTATTAATTAGGTTGCTATGAATGACTGTGGCTGGCCCTTGCTTTCTCTATTTTCTTGGAAATAATGAGCTTAAATGATTAATGTTTGCATTATGCCTTATCTCAAAATAGATTATTTTTTTTTAACAGTGGTTACTAGAAAATGGGTAATGCAAATGTAACGACTTGAGTCACCTCTGATGAAGAAAATGCCAAGTACTTGTAATGTGAGTTCCATGAGCCAGGGAAAGTCTGTGGACTGTGGGATAGCAATTGACTGTGTCCTGCAGAGCTCTTTGCAGGGAGACCTCATGCTCAGAAGAGGGAAGGAGTGGTGGCAGTGTTAATTTTTAGGAAATGCTGCCCTTCTGGGAGGAGGGGGGAGTAAGTGGATGGAACAAATCCATTTTATAGTCATAGGTTAATGTTTTTGCCCAGACTTCCAGCACGACACAGACACCTAGCATTAGCTTGCTTTGTGCTAAGCAGGATTTCTTTGGCTGTGAAATTAAGTTAATCTTTCATCTTGACATTACAGCTGAGCCCTGGCAGCTGAGACCCAGGGCAGGGTCTGTGTGGTCACCATGTGCCCAGGGCTAATGATGGGGAAGGGGCAACCCCCAGCAGCTGCCCTGTGGGAGCAGTGATGCATGGATGTGCTCAGAGCAGGGGGAAATCCAACCCCTTCTTTTCACAGAGAAAAATTAACATTTCAGCTAAAAGAAGCTTTGCCCAAAAGGGTGGTCTTAAAGAATGAATACTTTGGGGCAGATAACTGTGATGAGAGAGGAGGAAGTGAAAGCCTTTGGGAGCTGTGGTGTTGCTGTTGATTCATTGTGAATCAGAGCACACCCACCCTGAGCCTCAGTCCCCTGGGTGCTGTCACTGCTGCCATGTCCAGGGAACAGACAGGGACTCTCCCCAAGCCAGATGGGATGGCTGCAGGGGTGGCATCCTGTCATGTCACAAAGAAGGGTATCCCATGGTTCCTGTGTATGAAAAATTTGCAGTTTTCTTCTGATGGCCCATCCTAGGAATTTCTTGCCCATTCCCTGGGCAAGTAGAGGAAGGAGAGCAAGGATCCTGCTCTAGTGAGTCACTGTGAAGCATCTATTGCTTCAAGGAAGGAGAAGAAAACTCCTGCTGATCAGAACTTTATCTTTAAAGCCCTGCTTAGAAAGAAGCATTGTGGTAAAATGTAATTAAGATGCTAAAAGGTTTAGAAATACCAAAAAAAAAAAAGAAAGAAAAAAAAATCTGGATCACATGGGCAAAACCTTTGGATAGTAGGAGCAACTAAAACCCAGACACCCAGACATACACAGGTTTTTAAATATCAGGAAGTGACAGTTTATTTTTCCTTTAAGTTGGCCGTAAGACCACATGCAAAAATGCTATGAATGGGAATGAAATCCTGATCATCCTGGATGCAGCAGAGGTTTTCTGTTGGTTTTAACACAGCTAGAATTTTGTTAACTACCTTTGGGAAAAAGTAACGGGACTGGCCTGGAATTCCCACCCCTGCACACTGGGAAATGAAGCTGCACAATTTCTAAGTGGTTCTACTGGAAGCTGAAAAACTGCTTGTTATTTATTTTATCAAAAACTGGCTTGACCATTCAGAATTCAAAAGCTGATGGATTAACACCTGGTACCACTTTCTAAAAATCAATTAGCCCTTTGAATAGGCAATAAAAGCAAGTCCTGACATCCATTGCTTGCATATGCTTGTACAAGAAGATCTGAAGCTTCTGTATCACTAAAACATGTATTTTTGAAAATATGCACACAAACCAATAAATACAGTAGAAGAACCTTCTGCAAGTCACAGAACACATTGCACATCAAGTGGGATGAGCAAAGCCCAGAGCTAGAAGGAATGCACATGCACACAGATGAAAGACGTGTTTAAGGTTAACTCTTTTTTCTTCTGTGGGTGTTGACCGTGTGAACTCTTTACAATTAACTGAACTGGGCAAAGCATCAACTTGATCTACCATTTAAAAGGGAATTCTCTGGGAAGTGTGTTCCCAGCTAAGCAAGCGATGGAGAATGTTTATTTCTTCAGCTTTATTAGAAGGTGAAGAGATTAACTGGAAACAGTTCTGTAAACATGTCAGAGGGTGTCACTGATGCATGGATATAACTGTTTAGCAAACACAACCCACTGCCTTTCCTTGTATCTTTCCCTTCTCCTCATTCTAAGTCCCATTCTCCTGCAGTAAAAGTGCTTAGAGATTATTTTTTTTTAATCTGCCAATGCAGCTGAGAAATAGTTGTCTTCATCCACAAAGACATGATTGAAACTGTTTTTCTTAGATTATTTAAATATGGTTTTAAGAAGGAAATTTAAAACAACATTATTATTTGAAATGCTGTGAAGTACAATAGTACCTACATATCATATGAAATACTATATAGTAATGAACTGGAGTTTCCAAATAGTAACTGAGTGGGAAGAGTAGAGTACAGAAATTATTTTGGCACGCTTGCAGACAAGGTAACTTTATAATTGTGAAGGATTTTTCTACCAATATTTGCATGTATGAGGGTGGGCTTTTTCTGTTGCATAGTAGTATAGACTGAATATGGGAATTGGAATAGGAGGGGGATCAGGAGACTTTAGTAATAGTGGGGTTTTTGCGTTAGCACAAGTGTGTATTGTAGAGCACAGATATCAGTCTGAGTGAGTACTCCCATCTTAAGGTTATAGAATTTCATATTATAGAATTGTACTATTATCAGCTTTCCTGAGTTGTAATCAAAATTTAAAATTTAAAAATTTTAAAATTAAAAATTAAATTTTAAAAGTAAAATTTTCTCTCTGTTAATAAACATGAATTAACAGCTTCCATGCTGAAGGCTCCCAAGGGCTGTTAGGTTTTGTAGTGGAAAAGGCTACATAGACTATAAAGATGTAAAAAATCTGATTTAGTTTAACAATCCAGTGAAAAGAGACACATGTCCAGCTATGAGAGAACTTTCTTCACACCCAAGTTAACAGAAACTCTGTTACCAGAGGTCTTGTACTGTAAATCCATTCTGTGTGGTTGGCTCAAGCTATGTGAGTAATTTGCATTGCCCTAAGGAGGTCATGGACTCTAAGGAGGGAGAACAGCATCTCAGGAAGTGGTTACAGAGGATGCAACCTCTGTTTTCTAGGTCTGTGCTTTGTCATCATCCTGGTCAAAGCTGCTGGGTGAAAGAAGAGTAACAGCACTGACTGCAGAGGTGCTTTCTCATGGGGGATGAACTGGCTTTTAAGATGTTCTTTGTCTGGGGAGACTTTTTTCCAGGACTGCTGACAGGGACGAAGCAACAAATGTCAAAGGAGGGAAAAAACTTTTCTCTCCTCTACGTTGCTTTAGTATTTATTACACATTGGTTATTGTAAGGACACATTAATGAGATTGTATAAAAACTCTGCACAGCTGGCCCTAGATGGCATCTTGTGGATGACAGTGTTGGACAGCCAGCTTCCTCTCCTCTCCAAAGACAGAAAAAATGCAGATCCCTTTGGCCCCAAAGCACAGCTTCCTCTTTGCCAAGCACCCCCTGAGGTCTCTGCGATCCTGGGAATGCAGTCCTTGTTTATAGCTGATGGCAGGTCAGAGATGCTTCTGCTTACATGATAGAGAGAGACTGCCACAGTGATCCCTTACATATGTCCCAGACAGCTGAAAGTGTAGATAATGCCTCATTTCTGACAAATAGCCCCACGTTAGCTGAGCCAGAGCCTGTGCTACAAATAACCTGACTCCAAGGAACTGGAGATAGATTTGGTAGGCTGGAGCTATCTCCTCTGTGGGATCAAAAACTCAACTGCCATAAACCTCCTGCCTGGGAGATGTTGCTGTGCACTAATGCAATACTGGAACTAAGAGTGGGTGGAATTGTTCTCTAACTCTGTTGGACAAACCATGTGTCTTGAAACTAGACACTTAATTTAGCACTGCCTTAGAGGGAAGAACCTTTGCTCTTTTTCTTTCTTTTTCCTCTTTTTTTTCTGCTTCTGCTGTTTGAGAGCTCCACTGACCTGCAGAGGTCTGACAGTCTTCAGTTCATTCCTGTTCAATAGTCTGGAGCTTGGGGCCTGTCCCTAACACTTCTCTACTTAAGGGTTTGATTTTTTTGTTTGTTTTTTTGTTTTGGTTGGTTGGTTGGTTTTTTTGTCCCAGCCCTACAGATCACAGGTGATATAATCTATAAACAGATTTGTTGTTCTAGCTGGGTCACGTTTTCTAGTGTCCTACAATTTTTTTTTAATATCCTGCTTGGCCTGTAGGTGAAATGATTTCAGAGTTTTCAGGATATTTGTGTCAGCCACATGCCCTAATTTGAGCTCCACAAATTGGAGACCACCTTTCAGAATCTGAACCACTATGTTTTGCTTTGAACTGGTATCTCACTGGGGTGACTCCCCCTGGGATGTTTGTACATCTTTACTGGCAAAACCAAAGGAATGTGTGCTGTGCTTCAAAAGAAGAGACCCCTCTGTTGAAAAGGCTTCTGACTTTCACAGTACAAGCTAAATTTTAAACTTTTAATTCCTTGTGGGTGCCCCTGAATATACTCCTATGACTGCCAAATGAAATGTTGGTCAGTTGAGCTTGAGAACCTTTCTATGGAATACTTCTGCTGTTGAATGGAGCTCAGACCTCCCTGTTGCTTTCACTGACCTGGTTGTTCTCTAGCTTCTCTCTCTTTGCAGCAGACCAGATCTACCAATATCTAGGAAAAGAGATGAGAGAATAGCTGGAATTATTTCTCCTGCTAATACCTACTCCAATCACATTTTATTGAAGCATCACTGGTGGGAAGAGTACCTCCTCACTCCACATAACTTATGTTGCAGAAACTGTCACTCATGTTTGCAGGTCAAATTCTGCCCTAGTGAAAACCAATATATTCATTCTAAACCAAATGAGATTTGTAATTGTACTTATGTAGTTTCATACATGAATTAAGGAAATAGGTACAATAATGTGTTTAGTATGCTGTTTCCACAAGAAAGAATTAGCTGGGCAAACGTCAGCATTTGGAGGCTTTTAAAAACCACACTGTGAACTAATTTTTCCTGTTGTTTACATTGGTGCAAACTGGGAAGGACAGTCTTGTTGTCTTATGCAGTAGACAGGGGATCAGTTTCTGAGTTCAGGCTTCCTGGCTCTGCCACCCGGTTCCTGCATCCGCCTGGATAAGGCTCTTCACGTCTCCATTGCCACTTTGCAAAAGAAAGAGAGCATCCCTCTGCCCATCCTCTGAAGAAGAGGGTCTGCCTTTCAGTGCAGCACCCAACAAGGAGTCAAGTGTTAAGCCAAATCTCCAAGTGTTATTCAATAACAGGAAAGCTTTGTTGCTTTTAGGTTTTTTTACAATGGCAACAACCTGTGAAGCCCAAGTCCTCCCTGAGATGTACTTTGTGGTGGGATTCCTGGAGGTCTGACTTCAGCACAGGTGGTTCAGAACATTTGGCATTGTCTCAATAGAATGTTCAATGTTCCCATGTTCAAAGCAAGATGACTCTTTTAACCAGGCTAGGACATAAGGTACATGGGACTGTTGTCCATCTCTGGCAGCTGCTGATGGACAAGCCCACAGATCATAAAAAGGCTTTTGTTCACAGCCACCCTGATGAAGAACTGTGTGCTCTAACAATGAGCTACTTTCACCAGCTGAGCTGACAAATTGGTTTTCTTCTGCTGCAACTTCAAGCCAGCTGTTGTTTTACAGCAAATGCTCTGGACAAAAATACAAGGCATCACATTTCCTATTTGGGTGCTATCTCTGTGGACATTACTTGCACTTTCTGATAAGAACCTAAGGCTGAAACATAGCTAGTGCCCCACTGCTGGAGAAGCAGCTGGTCTTGTTTTAAAGCTGAAGGCAAATGGTATCTTATACTCTATCCAGAGCTCTACCTTCTGCACAAATGCCTCAGGTGAATAAAGCTACCTGCTGCTACTATTTTTCATGCTTTTAGCTGTCAGCTTGTAATGAGTAAGCAGATACCCAGAATAAGTAAGTTAAAAATAAAGTGTGGTGATCTACAGACTTAGGATTGCTAGAAATCTATGGGCTTTGGCTGAGACAGGGCTGCACTGTAGTAAAGAAGCTGTGAAATATGAATATTTGCTAGCTCACAGATTCTCTGGGATCTTAGGGAAGTCACTCTTCTTCTTTGGTTTCCAGTCTGAAAAAAAATACATTAAGAGCACTTTATGAAGATGCTGCAAGATATACTGGAGACGGAAGTATTCAGATACAGGTGATGTCTGTGTGATGGAGAGGAACACAGATACTGGTTTGGGTGTGTTTACCTGAAGAGAAGCTCATGAATGCACTGACCTGCCATGAAGAGTTACCAGCCAGCAGAGCTGTTTCTCTGGTGTCACTGTGTGCATCATCAGATTTTTCCCTGAGTTCCTGTGTCACAGAAGTAAAGAGCCTGGGGTGCTCTGAATCAGCAGGCTCCAGCTTTCCGCTCTGGGGTGGAACTAGTGAACTCAAATAAGGTTGACATTAGAATGAGTGTAAACATCAGACTGGAAACTGGTCATCATTTTTGTTGGTGTAGCTGCATTCTGGGTGTGTTTTTTCTCTCTCCAGAACACCTTGGCAAAGGCTCTGTACGACAACAAGGCGGAGTGCTCGGATGAGCTGGCGTTCCGCAAAGGAGACATCCTGACAGTTCTGGACCAAAATGTCATTGGCAGTGAGGGTTGGTGGAAATGCTCCCTGCATGGCAGGCAGGGCTTGGCCCCTGCAAATCGCCTCCAGCTCCTCACCACCTCTCAGGCTGCCCCTCTGCCTCCTTCTACCCACAGTGACTCTGGAGAGTCACCAGCAGGCCAACAAAACATCTACCAGGTTCCCTCCATCCCCAAGCCTACAGTGTCATCATCTACCTATGAGAAGATGGAGGGGTGGGTTAAATCTCCAGCAAGGGTCTGTACCCTGCCTGCCCAAGGAATATACCAAGTTCCAGCTTTGGCTGCACAGCTGCTCAGTGAAAGGACCCAAAGCTCCACACAGCAGGTAAGAATCTAAACAGCTGTAGCAGTTAACAAATGTTATTAAAGTAATCATTAGGAGTGGGAAAATAATAAAGGCTGTTGGCCTGAGCATTTTGGTGAGATTTGCAGCAAAGCCATTCAAATGAATGGTGTTTGGGAAACTCCCATCAATTCTACAGTTTATGGCATTGTGTGAGAAGTGCTCCTCTGGGCAACCAGTCAGGGTCTCTATATTCTGTATTCCCTCACTTTTTTTGACAGTTTAAAGCAGCAGTAAAATAGGGCAGGAAGTAAAGAATATACCATTTGTTTGGAAAATTCTATAAACTGTTTACAAACCTACCCCAAAGTTAAACTACAGGACACAGAACTTTCTTCTCTGATGGTCTAGAGCAGATGTCCATGCAGAGTTCTGTGGGCATCTGCTGTTTCTGGTACCTCAGCAAACTCAGAGTGCTGCTGCCTCCCTCTACTGCTGCTCAGGCTTGTCACCACACTAGCACAAAGTGGCAGCACCTACTTTAGACATGCTGCAGGGCATGGACTTTGGCTATTCCTGTCTGGAGGCTCAGGGGAGACCTCATTGCTCTCTACAACTACCTGAAAGGAGGCTGTAGCGAGGTGGGAGTTGGACTCTTTTCCCAGACGACATTCAACAAGACAAGAGGACACAGTCTTAAGTTGTGTCAGGGAAGATTTAGGTTAGATATTAGAAAGAAATTCTTCACGGAGAGGGTGATCAGGCAATGGAATGGTCTGCCCGGTGAGGTGGTAGATTCTCCGTCCCTGGAGATATTTAAGAAGAGACTGGATGTGGCACTCAGTGCCATGGTCTAGCAACTGCTCCGGGGTCAAGGGTTGGACTTGATGATCTCTGAGGTCCCTTCCAACCCGGCTAATTCTATGATTCATGACTGTACGTATCTAAGCCTTTTTTACTCTAACAGACAAGAGAAAGGGGAGGGGGGAAAAATGGGAGGGGCAAAACCGTGAAAATGTCCTAGCCTGCTTTTATTGTTTATTTCTCATTAGAAGTTCAGTTTTGCCTGAGCTGCCTCTTGCCCAATGTCACAGCTGCTGCCACACCAACTGCCCAGAGCCACACGCAGATGCACGGGGTGAGCAGTCTGGGAGGGCAGAACAGTCCCCAGTGCTCCCATTGCCCCGTGTGGATCTGTGAGACAACTGGTAAAGTTCCTGGCATACTCAGCTGTCAGCTGAGCAGGTGGGTAAAGCCACTGTAAGTCTTTGAGGGAGCTGATTTAAAGCAACAAACCAAAACAAAATCCCTCAGAGCCTGTGTGCTTTCACCCTATGGAAAAGCCTTATCACTTCTTTATTTGTTGCCTTATACACAGAGCACCTTCTTGCTTTACTGCTACTGAAAGTACTTGGAAATAATTATTCCTCAAACAGGTAGTAAAATATGATATTCAACATAATTTCTTTTTGCTCTATAAGAAGATCTGTCCAACTGAAAACAGACATGGGTTAAGGATGGCTTTCTTGGTATCATTTGTCCAGGCTAAACCCATGATGAATGAACAAAACTCTGTGTTTTAAGAGTTGATTTTTAAAAAGTCCTTTCCTAACATTGAGATTCTGACATCCTAACTAGTTGTTTAGCTAGCAGCTTTTAAAATTATGTTTACTCCTTCCAAGTGAGTCAGTTGTTCATAACTACAGAATAATGCATCTCACCCTGTACCTTTTTGCTGCTCTTACTCCTGCTAAATATGGTTTGACCTAATGGCTGTGTGAGACTGAAGAAGTAGAAATTCCCCCACTTTTTTTAGTGGTTCTGCTTTTGAGTAGTCTAAAGATTGAAGTGATAACTGAAGCTGGATTTTCTCCAAATCTTTTCCATCCCTTGGTTAGTAAGACAGATCATCTTGGATTTGCATGTGCCAATACTTATCTGAAATTAAGCAGAAATGCTGTCAAAGGAGAACTATGGGGAAAATACACCATGTCTGCTTGTAAGGTCAGCTCTTGTGTATCTTGTCTAACTGTGAAAAGCTGAAAGGTTTTTGATCATTTAGAAGTGATTTCTCTGATGGTGACCTATTCAACTGAGTTTTCAAAGACGTCCTGAACTTACACCTCACTGCAGCTTTCTCATTATTGAATGTTTTTTTGTTTGGTTTGTTTTGTTTTCCCCTAAAAGCACCTGCTTACTCTCCCAAGAGCATGTCGAGCTTCAGTCCCAAATATCAGGAGTGAAGTGTATGATGTTCCATCCACCCAGCACCGGGAAGCTTTACTCACACAGGTGAGTTCTGCCTCCCACTGTGGGACCTTAAAATAGATATTAAGGTAAACCTCCAGTGTTTCCCTGCTTGCTTTTGTAAAATTGGGAAGAAAACGATGTATTTTAGGGAAGTTCAAAATCTAAAATGGTTATTTTTTTTAATTTGGTAGATATTTAGGTAAGTCTGTCTTAAATGTGTTGTTTCTAATAACCACTTTCAGTTTTGCCATTACTGAGCTCTAGGGCACAAGTGAACTCTCAGTTTCAGAGCGTCAGCCCTTCTGCCTTGGCTCATCCATCAAGAAATGTGCTTTGTCTTTGTGTCATTTGATTGGGAAGGTCTCTGTGTTTACAGAAGAGTCACTAGTGCATGTATGAAAAGGAACTAAATGTCACCCACACAACCAGCCTCCTGGGCAAGCCAATGCAAGGGATGAGATCATGTAACCATGATGTACTCAGAGTAAGGGCAGCATGTGATTTCATCTACCACTGAAGTGTCCTGTTATATGATCTAGCTGATACTGTGCTTGGGGACAGTGAATGTCACCACATTTCCACTACATGTCACTGCAGGCTGTGCGGGTCACCAGGATGGGGCAGACACCAGGCCCCAGCCCCAGCCCATCCCCTCCCACCCAAAGGTGTGTGTGGGACTTGAGCATCTCCAGGGAGTCTCCTCATGTACCTTGTGCCTACCTGGCAGTGCAGAATTGAGCCTGCTCTAATTAGTTTATAATTATATGATCTTGATTTATAAATTAGTCTCTTATCCACTTTGTCTAAATGGGATGATCCCTACTCAGACCCAAAGCCAGATGTGTTGGCTGCCTTGCACCACCCAGTGCCCACCACCCTCCCCGTGGGTTGAGTTTGACCCACGCTGTCCAAGTGAGGAGCTACAGTCTATGAACTTTGATTCCACTGAAGTCTTCAGTGGGCTCTAAAAAAAGATTGAAGTAAACTTTTTTTCCTCTTTGACCAGAGTGGTGCCACTCCACCCACTGCACGGAAGGGCTCTGTGCTGGTCGGATCCACCGAGTGTTTCCAGGAGGATCAGAAGCAGCTTTACAACATTCCATCCAGCCCAGAAAAGGCAGGAGGTGTCACCCAGAAAGACACAGCAGTGAGCAATGTAAGACTCCTTGGACACAAGAATAATCTCTTGGTTTGATGCTGGGCATGTGTGTGTCCCTTGATGCTGGGGGGGATAAGATCACATCTTCAGCTGGGGGGGGAGTCAGACTTCCTATCTCTTCCCCACTGTTTGACAAATACCATGCTTGAAGAAAGGGCTGATCTGAAATTCCGTAACAACAACAAAAAAATGCCTTCATGAATGCTCCTATTAGTTGAGTGATGAATATTTTGGGTTTCTTAAACCATTTTAGGACCCAAGAGAATTTTGACAGGTTTCTTAGCACACATACCCAGGGCTGAGGTGTGGGATCTAAGGGCAAACCATCCCAGCACGCAAAATCTGAGGCTTCCTGGTTTTTTGGATTTAAAGAGAATTGCTATAGGCTGACAGCTGCCCCACATCTGGACAAAGCAGCTTTGCACAGACCCTGTTCAGCAGGGACAGCAGGACCAGTACTACCCAGAACTGGGACCCTGGCATATGAGCAATTGTTCCCTGAAGCTGATCCTGACATCTTCCTGGCTGTTAGCAATCATACCCACCAGCTGCAGCAGCCTGGGAGCAGATCTCTGCTCAGAGACACAGTTTATCATTGCTTCCAAAATCAAATTTTCTTAGAATTTTTTGTTCCTGGGAATTTTGGTAGATTTCTGGCTTTGGTCTGAAACACCCATGTCTGGACTCCCCTTCTCATGCACATTTTTCTGCAGAGGGGAAAGCCTGACCTGGCCAGTTCTTCTGAAAATTTTATTACATGGTGGTACCATCAGTTGTTTCTTGTTGCTGCACACTCCCATAGCTCCTTGCACTCCCTCAAGCTTCTGCTTTGTGCTTGTGAGGCACCCAGGTACAATATATCTCCAAGTGCCTATTAATATCAGTCTGCATTTTCATACACAAGAAATCTTGCATTAGCATTGTCCAGCTTGTAGACTACAGCTGTATTTTCAAGGGATTGGGAAAGATCTGTATCTGTCTTAGCAAACCTGTATCATGTAAAAAATTGAACACTTGCAATTATCTGAGAGTGGTCAGTTGAGTCTGTTTATGACTTGGGTTTTTTTGTTTATTTGGGTTTTTTTTTTGTCAGGGTATACATATGAATGTGGGTAGCAATACTGGAAAATCAGTGTTTTCTTACACAGAAACTAATAAAATCTTACCTCTTCCATTCTTTAAAACTGTTTAGTGTTACCTACTACTAAACTGGCATTTCACTTGGTTTGTAGGCATTTCAGAAAGCTATTTCCCACCCTAAAGGAGACAGGGAAGAGCTCACAGATACCATTAGCTGGGGACATTGCTGTGTTATTTACTCACCCGTGCTCAAAATATTCTAATTTTCATATGTGCAGCTTTTTGCATTTTAGAAAATAGAATTTCTGGGCTAGCTTTTTTGTGGTGCAGTTCCATTGACATTGCATTTTTCAGTCACTCTGAGAAATCAGTTTTGGTTCTTATTTCTTGCATAAACCACTGCTTATTAAATCCTCTGTGCTCTGTTGCAGTTATATGATGTTCCTCCCAAAAGAGAAACGGATGTTTCAGAAAATGAATCTCAGAAAAAGTTCAGGAGCCATTACAAAACCTTGCCAAATCCTCGGAAGTCAGATTGGATTTATGATGTTCCGGTGTCACCTGAAAAAACAGGATTAAAACCAAAGCCTTCTGGCCCTACCCTGGAGAACCAGACACTGTATGATATACCCCCAGCCAGGTACAAGCCACTAATAACAAATACTGAACCTAAAGCTGTAAATCCACTATTATATGATATTCCACCAACCCAACGGAAATTAACACTTCCAGATATCCACCTTTATGACGTTCCATCCTCACGGGATGTTCTCCTTTTGCCCCAAAATGGTAGCAGTGATGTAACCCCAAATCTACTGGCACCAAAGGCTGAGAATCAGATCTCTGAAGAGAATGTTTATGATATTCCGAAAGGTTTGCCCCCCACCTGGCTGTCCAAGAAAGGGATGGAAAAAGCCAGTGAAAGTTCTGGAGACCAAGGACACATCAGTCCTCCACAGCTCTTGAGAGATGCCAAGTTAGAACAAGACAGATTATCTGTTTCCAGTGTGGATAGCAGAGGCAGCACACTCTCTACATCTTCAAACTTTTCTGCTGAGTCTACTTCTGTATCATCATCAGAAGAGTCTGCCAGAGAAATTAAATTGGACCTGGATGTAGCAATAGAGACACTGACTAGACTGCAGCACAGTGTATCCAGCTCGGTTGCAAGTTTAATGATCTTTGTGAGTAGTAAATGGAGATTACAAGAGCACCTAGAGAAAAGCCTTGAGGAAATCCGGAGAGCAGTTGATCACATAAAAGTATCCCTGGGAGAATTCTTGGCCTTTGCTCAAGTTGTGAAGGTAAATGCTTCTTGCCTGGCTGATAACAACCTTCAGACCAGAATTAAAAAACAGCTCGAAATTCTTATGAACTCATTCAAAATCTTAACAGAAACAAGAGAAGCTCTCAACAACTGCAGCTGGTCACTAGAGGCTTTGGTCCTGAAGAAACCTCAAAACAACCCCGATGATCTCGACCGCTTTGTTATGGTAGCCCGCACAATTCCAGATGATATCAAGAGGTTTGTATCCATTATCATTGCTAATGGAAAGCTTCTCTTCAGAAAAAATGAGACGGAACAAGAAATAAAGCCATCAAAAGTCAGCCCAGAATACAAAATAGCAAAACAAACCACAGCGCTGAGCAGGATAGAAATAGATTCACTTCAAAGAAATACTCCTGATAAACTGAACCAAATTTGGGTCTCCTCTGAGAAATCCAATGAAAATTCCACTGATGACTGTGAATATGTGCAGCTCCAGGTTAGTATAACTGCATTTTGCTACCTGTGTTCTTGAACACTTGCAGATATTAAGCTATTACCATTATTCTATCTTTGCAATCGTACCAAATTCAGCATGCACTACTTAGTTTCCAAACTTCATGTGATTTCAAGATTTTGTTGGAGTGCTAGATGGCACTAGTGTGTAGAATGATCATTAATTGTAAGTAATAAAGAGAACTGTCATTTGAGAACTTACCTAGGCAGTCAGCCAGCATTGAGGAAAAAAATTATAGCTTGACAGTTCAAATTCATTTGAGAGACTTCTTTTATCTGGGGGCTAGGAATCTGTTTCCTCTCTTTTGAGTAGTAGTTCTCTCCTTGTCAGTACATTTTGTTTGTTTGACTTTGACATTACTATACAAGAAATGTTAACTAACTGGAGGTGTAATGGAAAGCATTGCTTTCATAGATTTGAGTAACAAATTAAGCCCTGTGAATTATCAGATTTGTTTGAGTAGTTTCAGAAGCTTGTTAGAATAATTCTCCTTAGAATTACTGCAATGTCTCCTAAGAATATAACTCTTTTGGCTTCCCAAAGAAATGCTGGCTTGTCTTCAGAATTTAGAAAATGTTATTTTTATTTATGTGGTGGTTTTAAACTCAAATTTTTAGTAGGAAAAAAATTATAGTTCTAACAAATGTATCATTGTTGTCCTTAACATGAAAGCTTTAGGGCAAGGAGTTGTTTTCCCCTGAAATAAGAGAAAACCACAGTTATATTTAAATATATTTTATGTAAGCCTTTTCAACTTTGCTTTTATTTTGATTTGTGACAGGCACAGAAAATCAGTCCAGGTAAAGACACAGCAAAGAAGAGTGCAGATTCACAACCAAAGGTATTTCTGATTTTGAAAAATATTACTGATGAAGACTTCTAGTCCCTGATTGCTGTGCTTGCTAAAATTCAAAATAATTTGCATTGGACACACAAATCTATATATAGAGAGAGATTTATTTTCTCATAGTTCATTTTTCCAGAACTAATTCTTAGAATTAATGCTGAAAACCGATGCAAAACACTTATTTTCCTCAAGTGTAATAAACCACTCTAGTTTAAAGACACACTATTTATTTGCTTGCCTTTGTGTATCATTTGGGATAAGGCAGTCAGAGTTAACGTTTCAAAGTATCTTCTCATGCACTGGAGAAGGATTGACTCTTCTTATTGTACATTTTTAATCAGCCATAACCCTCACAAAGTCAGCACCATTAAAGATCAAGTCTGAATGTTTTGTATTGACATGATTGACGTTTAGCTACAGCACTTTGTGTTATCCATTATTAAAATCATGTTCATTTAGTTTAGAGAAAAGAGGCAGCTGGGAGAAAGTACCACTTTGAAGTCCAGTCCTTTATGGAAAGAGAAATGTTGTAAAGGATTCCTGGGCTCGGGCAATTTGGTGATTATTAACTAACAAATCTCCCTGTAAATGGAGAATGATGGAGAATATGCAGTAGAGCAAATAAAAAAACAATCAATGTGCCATCAAAGTGAGTCTATTTATTTTTTTTAACCCATATCCAGGTATTTCCATCTGCAAAAAAGACTGTCACTCCAAGCAAGCAGGACTCTGCAAAGAAAATTGCTCTCCCAGAACACTGTAAGCTGTGTTTCAGTGCACTTCACAAGGCAATCAGTGTATTTACCAACAGCCTGAGCAGCAACCAGCCACCTGAAGTCTTCATATCCCACAGCAAATTGATCATTATGGTGGGACAGAAGTTAGTGGATTCCCTCTGCCAGGAAACTCAGGAAAGAGATGCTCGGAATGATGTTCTCCACAGCAGCAGCCGCTTTTGCAGCCTCTTGAAGAATCTGGCTCTTGCCACCAAAAATGCTGCAATACAATATCCAAACCCAGATGCCTTAAGGGAACTTCAGGATCAAACTGAGGAGCTGGCCAAGTACACCCAGCAGTTTAGAGGAATGATGGAATGAAAGACACTTCACAAATTCTTCATTATTGTTTCTCCTTCAGGACGTGGTAGCCAGGGGGGTAAATACAGTGACACCAACTCTCAGTCACCTCTCAAAACTCCTGCCAGGCAGTTCCCTGGCTTTAGCAGGTGAGGATCCATGCAACAGCAGATGCAGAAGAAGATCTGAAAATTGAATCTGTACTTTCCTCTTCGTTTTTCA
Organism: Phaethornis superciliosus; assembly: GCA_023637945.1. Taxonomy (NCBI): domain Eukaryota; kingdom Metazoa; phylum Chordata; class Aves; order Apodiformes; family Trochilidae; genus Phaethornis; species Phaethornis superciliosus. Next base: position 9,149,335 of record JAJQWJ010000019.1, read on the forward strand.
GATTCTGCCTAGGAATGTTGTAACCTTAGCTGGTGAGTCTGTAAACTAAACTAACTGGTTAGCTGGTAGCTGGGCAGGAATGTTTAGCCTGTATTAGAGCAAAATTATTTTATTATCTGGCTGACTTTTTATTTTTTAATTTCTACATAGGTCAGATAATAGAGATAATATTTTTTTCCTATTTGGGTATGTAAAGTCTCTCTATAAATTTAGCTGCACAGTGTTCTGTACCATCATCAGGTCTTCACTCAAAATTTGTCATTACAATTTTATTTTTTTAAACAGCCGCAAAGCTAATCTTTTGTCTTCAATATGTGAATGTGATAAAATGTATTACAGGGCAAAATCTGACGGGTACTCCAGATATTAATGGGAAATGTTCCAGCCTGTATGTGAACACAGAGGCAAAAACTGACTTGGAGTTCATGGCTCCTGAGGGACCTAGGGAGAGAGCACTCCTTGGTCACCCTCTGTCACAGCCTGAGGATTTTCAGGACATTTCTCCAACTGAATCAGGATTTATTTGGGTTCCTAAAGATGCTCTTGCTCCAAGAGGTGCTGCTGGATACCCCCAGAGGGGCTGGGCAGCCCTTGGACCTCCCTGCATCCCTTCACCTGCTCTGAAACGCAAGGCTGGAGGCATTGGAACCCCGGGCTCTGCTCTCTGTGTGCCTGACTTGTGTTTTGAGCTAATTAATTTATTTTAAAGGTTTTTTTTAACCGAAATTTCCAAGCCTGGCCTCTCTCGGCATCATCACCCCTGTGGCTTTGAGCTGGGACGGGACCCCCGGTGTTGAGGGTGCGGCCGTGGGACCCCGCACCTTCTCCCGTTTCGTTAGCCCTGGGCGCTCCGCATCTTCCACGCCGTTCTCGGAACGTCCACGCGTGTCAATAAATATTCCGATATTCCCTGCGGGGCAGAGGCGGTGCCGCCGCTCGAGCCGGGAAACCCACACCGGGAGCCTCCGTGCCTTCCCGGGACATAACCCCCCCCCTGGAGCGGGTGTTTTTTGGGGGTGGGAGGGAGGGACACGACGCTTTTCACACAAAAAAGGGGGAAATCGGTTCCGCGGTTGCGGGGCAGAGGCGGCGGGCGCCGGGCGGGGGCGCTGCGGAGCCTCCCGCGCACGCGCGCGGTGTTTGGTTCCGCCCCCCCCGCGGTTCCCGCCCAAATGGATTCGCCCGCCCGGCCCCGCCCTTCCCGGTAGCTCCGCCCCCAAGCGGGTGGTTGCTATGGCGGGTGGTTGCTATGGAGAAGCGATGACGCCATCAGTGCGCGCCGGAAGTGCTTGTGTCTCCCGGAAGTGTGTGAAGAGAGGAGGGGACCCGGAAGCGTCGCGCTGAGGAGGGGAAGATGGGGTGCGATGGCGGCACCATCCCGAAGCGGCACGAACTGGTGAAGGGGCCCCGCAAAGTCGAGAAGGTTGGAGGGGAAGGGGAGAGGGCGATGGGGAGAGCGGCTGGGGGCTGCCGGAGCGGAGGTGTCAGCCCAGGCCGCAGCCCGGGCGGGGAGAGGCTCCGAGGAGGCCTGGAAGCGGCTGTGGCAGGGCCCGGGGCTGGCATTTCAGCGCGGTGCTGGGCCCGGCTGCGGGTGGTTGGGGCTGTGGCGCTGGTGGCAGCTCTGGTACAGGCCCCTTTGGCTTCTGGAGGGCGTTTTGGAGGATAAAGCGGTGTGCGGGAGGCGGGGGGTTAGAAGGCTGAGGGTGTGGTGTCTGCAGAAACGCCTTTGGTAGGTGAATAGTGAGAGCGTTGAACGTGGCCCTGTCTGCATTCCGTGTGCTTACATTGGGAACTCTCCCGAGTTTTCTTTTTAGGATGATTTAAAGTTCATTATTTTAGGCTTGAGGTTCAAGTAACAGCCTGACATCCCCATCTCTGCTGGTTTGCTTGTTTCTTACGGGGAGAGGAACTGGTACATGTTCAGTAGAGGCAGACCCTTGAGTCTGTCCTTAAAATGTTTTGCTTAAGTTTTTTTGAGAACTCACTTTCAGAGTGGAAAGTAAGCTTGGTGTGGTAAGATACTTGGGGATTTGATTATTCAAGCTCCCAGTGTTACTTGATTTTCTATTTAAATTACTTGCAAATGTAAAAGCTATTTTAAAATCACGATGTGTTTTTCTTTCTTAAGGTTGATAAAAATGCTGAGTTGGTGGCAAGGTGGCACTACTGTGCTCTGAGCCAGGAGAAGTTACGTCGGCCAATTGTAGCCTGTGAGCTGGGCAGGTAGGGATGTTTCTGTCAAACTGCTGCTTTAAAAGGTACTAGCTTATAAATAAAAGAATGTTATGACTGCTAAAAATCGTATGTTGCAGGTTGTACAATAAAGATGCTATCATTGAGTTTTTGTTGGACAAGTCAGCTGATAGAAGTCCTATGGAAGCTGCATCCCATATCAAGAGCATTAAGGTAAAAAGTTTGTGGCTAATCTTAAAGTGTGCCCTGAAAGCTGAAACGTGCTACAGAACCTCCCTTTGTTTGTGTTCTCACTGCATAATGAAAGTCTTAAAAATAGTAAAACATAGTGATAAAACTCTTTGGGGAATGTGGTCATGGTCATCAAATTGCTTAAGGCTCCCGTTTTTATTTTGCAGAATGTGACAGAACTAAACCTGACAGATAACCCAGCTTGGAGTGGTGATAAAGAGAGCATCAAAGGTGACAAATATGATGACCTCCAGTCTGCATGCTTTATATGCCCTGTTGTGGGACTGGAAATGAATGGAAGGCACAGGTCAGTAAACTTCTGGATTTTGTTTTTATAAGCAAGTATTGGCTGTGCTAAACTGATCAGAGAGCAGGTAAAAATGTTTGTACTGGGGGTGTTGTGACTCAGGTGCTGGCTCAAACCTTTGTGGGGAAGATTTGTCCTGTCAGAAGGGAGGCAAGGAGAGTGTTGTTCATGGAACTACTAAATGTCCTTTTGTATCACCTTCTAGAGGAAAGATAAAAACCCCTTCCAAAATCAATTTATTTGTATAAGAAAGGGGTAGAGGTCAATGTTTGTAGAGAAAAGAAGTTGTTTGGGGATTAAACCTTGGGAGATGGGTAATGGCTACACAAAGTCATGCAGGAATCTCCTCTGTGGGCAGGAGAGATGTGAGAGGACAGACCCTGTCTGGGGTCACTCACAGCAGCTTTGCTGGAGAGCTGGAGTCAGAGGGAGTGGAACCAGTGAGGTTGGTGGAAGGGGGAACCATTCAAGTGAAACAGACTGTGGTGATGATTCCAGACAAGGCTGTGTAGCCCATGTGTAAAAACATCCTGAGGGCAGCTGTTTAGCTAAGATCCCTTTGAGAGAGTGTCAGAAACCCATGCTGAAATACACCCAGCATAAAAAAAAATGGGGTTTAGTGTACCAAATATTTTTTATTTGAGTCTTCCACTGTGCAAATTAATAAGTACCTACTTATAGGTAGTGATACCTTGATTAGCTGAAAGAATATGTAAACAGGAAGTTAGCTGTGTCCTGCTTGCCTGCTGAAGGATTGTTTCTGTGTTAAATCAGCACTGCAGGTGTGTCTTTTAGACTTAGGGGTTCCTAAAAATTGTTGTATGGCTTTTCTTTGAAGGTTTTGCTTCCTGAGAAACTGTGGCTGTGTGTTCTCTGAACGTGCTCTCAGAGAAGTCAAAACAGAAGTTTGTCACAAGGTGAGTTTTTCTTCAGCTTTAGCAGCACTGGTGTTGCATACAACCTCTGCAGACCAATATATAGATACAGGTCCATACATAGTTTAAAAAATGAGTAATTTTGTTCTCAGAGAAAGTTTGGTTTTACAGCAGCTGCTTTAGAAATATTTTTTTTATCAAATGTTTGGTTTTCATTTTGGTTTTAGTTTGAGGTTTTGTGTATTTGGCTTGGTTGGGTTGGGTTTTTACTGGAAAGTTTGTATTTTATCAGCCCCCACTCTGTTTAAACTAATGACATTTTGTGGTTGTGTTCTGATCCCTGTGTTTTTAAAGGACACTTGCTGTTGTCTTTTTTGGGGAGGGGTGTTTTGCAGCTCTTCATAGAATTTTAAGCAATTACATGAGTTATTTATTTGCCACAATAATTACATGAATTATTGTGGCAAATATTGTCTGCATTTCATTTTACAGAGCTGGTTTGATCTCATTATATTGGTTTATTTGTAGTTAGGGGCAATGATAGAAGTTGCAAATACTCTTTTTGTATCACTGCTTTTATTAGTGAGATTTGTGGTGATAGTTTATCAGGTTTAGGCATAGTAATTTTCAGCAAACACCCTGTTATTTGGTAAAGCATGCAAAAATTTGAGCTAAACAAGACCTGTGAATGAAAAACTTTCAGTAAGTTGTTGCAGGTGTTGTGGAATAATAAGTTTAGCATCACATTGCAGCTTTCAGTGCTGATTTTGTGCTAGAATGCTGATTTAGTCTTAATAACTCTGTTTCCCTGTTAGCAGAAACTAATTTTTTAATCAAGTTTTTTGTTTGCATGGAAATTTTTGTTGATAGATGGATTTAACTTCATTAGTAAATGCAGGAACGAGATGTTTTGTCTGGTTTGGCCACTCTGATAATCTAATGAAACCTAAATGAATCCCACAGGTTTTCTGGATTTTTTAAAACATCAGTATTTATTATACTTGCATGCAACTGTTTCTGCATATATGTGAACTCTTCACAGTGTTCAGAAGGATACTTCTAGAAATTATGAAGTGGATATTGTATAACCTAGGCTGTCATTTTTTTGTTACTGGATTTTGGTGCATGAAGACAATGGCAGTAACCATCTGGGAGAACATTGTAATCCATGTTTCCTTGGTTATTGTAGTCCACCTTTTCCTTGTTTGAAATCAAAGAGGTAAATTTTGGGTATATACTGATCATGTTCTGTATTCAGAATCAAGAATGGAGCCAGAACTTTTCTAAATAGGCTGGTGAAGGACTGGTTGCCATGCTTTTCTGGTAGCTAACAGTTTGTTTACATCCAAAGCAGTAATTAGGGGTATTCCCCCAGCACTTTCTGTCTGTATGCAGTAATGGGCCACACAGTAACATGAACTAGACCTAAGAAAGAAGGAAAGAAAATGAAGTGTTTTGTATTGTACATATGCTAGGATTAGAAATTTTTAATAAGTAGAATTTTGTTAATTTTATTAATAAGTAGAATCCTCTTGTGATACATGACATGCTCTTTCAAAACACAAAATTGTGCACTACAGAATGTCTGAATGTTGTGGATTGTCAGACATGTGCTTTTTCTGGTGCTAACTGCTCTATTTTAAGAATTATGCTTTTTCAACTGAAATCCAAGCTATGGATTCATGTGGGCCATAGCATTTCTTCTCATGGCCTTGTCACCTTCTGTCAGTATGTGCCTACATGCTGGTCCTTGTGTAGAGGCTTTGTTACATGACTTCAAAGAGTGACATGATGAGAGCAGTTCAGAAAGAATAATCCTGTGTTTGCTTGTTTATGATGCATATTCAGTCTTTCTTCTAAGCTGTCAGAACCTCTGTTTGCACTTATTTTGGGATAAGGTTTCTAATACTGATGTAAACTGGAGATGTGTCACTGTGAGAGCTGGGTGATGGTTCACTTGCCCACTACTGTGAAATTCAAGAAAACTCTTTCAAAACATGCTGTTCTTGTGTATTAATTTTGCTTCAGAGCCTACAGAACAGTCTTGGTAGTCTGCTGAGTTGTAAACAGCAACAATTTCCCAAAGGATTTTGGCAAACAGGTTCTAAATTCATCAGAGAATACAAATATCCATCAGCCCAAGCAACAGTCCTCACCTTCATGCTTATATGCATCAAATTAGATTATCTGAGCTAGATAATGAATGTGTGTTTACATGTGACATGATGCACATCACAAACCATTGTGCTTCATGAAACATTGGGAAATTGCTTTCCTGTGCATAGAGCAGAGGTTTGCTTTGGTGCCTTCTTGTTTTGAAGTCTGCTGTTTGACAAAAATGATGCTTTTAGAAATGATGCAATGAAAGAATTACCTAGCAGTGTGTGGTATCTATTTAAACTCTCTTTAAAGGAGTTAAAGGCACCATTTCCAATATTTGATCTTGACTTTCTGGTCTTAAGAAGTTATTATTGGTATGACAGTATGCTGGAGGTAGTTTGGAGTCAGGCTGTTGGCTACTGAAGCTGTGGTGGAAGTTCTGGGAGTCTCAGTAGTCACTCTGGAAGTGAAGGACAAAATTACAATTGAAAATGTAATTTCTTGCTTCACTTTAAAACTTATTTTGCAATTGTTTTCAGAGTAAACAGACTGTAATACACACTTGAAACAGTACCCTAACTGTTACAGTCTGTGCCACATGAAACACTTAGTCAAATGTTTAACTTAGATAGAGATGTTTAATGTGTGCCTCAGGCTTTTTGAAACAGAATTTCTGCATACATCTTTCTGATATGGAGTTAATGGATGTGCAGTGTGTTAGCACAGTGTTTCCTTGAGCAAGGACACAGTGACACTAAATGCTCTTGGATCAACAGACACCAAAAGTTATTAAGCATTTGTTGCTGAGGTATAAACATTGTGATGAGATGTTCATCACACAGTAACACATACAGAATGTACTGAGGGCTTTTTATGTATGGTTAAATGTACTCAGCTTTCACTATTTTGTTACTTAAATTTATACTGTTAAAGGAAAAAAATCTTCCAATAATATAATGTGATCATGGTCATTCAGAATAATGAGCAGAGTACTGTTTCTTAATGATTGAGAATGGAGTGGTTTACTTATGAATTTTCTGAGGGTCTTGTATGTGTAAAACTTTGTTTAAAATACAGAATTCTTCAAGGAAGGAGGATCTTGCTCCAGTGGTTTTCTTGGATTGACATGGGTAAAGTCAGATCTAAATTATATTTTAAGAGGGGATTTTTTCTTTCCCCTGTTTGACTGGTTCAGTTTCTGCAAAACAAGCCCATGTTAAAACTACCTTGCTGTTGAGCTGATCCATTTAATGCAGTTCAGAGTCAGACACATGGTGACAGAAGGAGAAAGCCAGGTACTAGATGAGATGCAGTGAAGGTAACAAGGAACATTCCATTCATGTTTTAAAAGACAACAAGGAGTGGATAAGTGCTGCCAGTGTATCTTGCAGGGGACTGGCTGTGGTTTCAAGATAAATTAATTATGAATATTCCTATGATTAATACATGCCAGAGAGCCATTAGCTCCAATAATGGTTTTCAGAGGGACTCTCAGCAAGCTCAGTGTGAAGATACTGCATGGCACTTCTTTCCCCTTGATTTCCCTCCATGAAAAAGCATCTCCAGCAGTATTTAGCCACAAATCCTGGATTATAAATGAAACTGAGCACAGGCCTTTGGGTTGAGTTTGTAAGTTTCTGTAAATAAATATGGACCAGATGGTCTTCCTTTAGGTTAAAGTTCATTTGAAATAAATTATGTTTCCAAGAAACTTGAGTGGGAAAATAAGCAGTACAGTTCCAGGAACCAGGGAATAAGTTTGTAATAAGAAACTTTCATGTTCTATTGTTGGGTCATTTGTTGATTCATTTGATTTTTTTATTATTTTTTTTTTTAGCCCACTTAATCTGTCATCTTTTTTTTGTAAAAACATGCACATATTGAGGCTTACATCAAAATTGTTCCTTGATATTTATTTATAATTTGTCGTTTCTGAGCAAGTGAGTTCATGCAAAATAATTGGGGGTTTATTTGGATTTACTGGAATGAAACTTCCATCTGCATTCTTACCAAAATATTTCTAAAGGAGGACAAAGAGCTTGAAATTAATTCTCACAATTAATTTTTTTCCTAAGGAACTTTTGAGACAGGGTGTAGTGGTTTAATGCCATGGTAGAGCTGTTGAATCCAGGGCCATCAACTCTAGCCTCTCTGTTTCCTCATATTCCCCCCAGTCTTTTGTTGGCACAAGCAAAAGGATTAATTTTTCCCCCTGGAGAGGAAAGAACAACTCTTGTCTAGAAAGCTCCTTGTTGGGGTTTTTTTGTTAGTTTTTTTTTTTAATTATTATTATTATTACTGTTCCCTGGTTTTACCTGCATTGTGTGTTGAAAGCCATTCCCTTCCTGTAGAACAGCAAGTGCTGCATTTGCTCTGCAGAGGGTTTGGGAAATGAGATGCTTGTGTTGGTTGCTTCTAGGAATTATCTCCAATTGCTTCCCATTAGTGCAAGGCTCAGGGAATCTGTTTCCCTCTGTTAGATACACTGGGATTGAAAGATGGATTTTAACTCCTTTTTCCTTTGTTCCCTGGCCTCAAATTTCTTATGTCTCCTTGCCCTGAACTCCTGCAGAGACTCAGAAAAAAGCAATTTAAAGGTAAACCCCACTGCTGTGTTTGGCACATGGAGCCTTTTCATTAGGAACAAAGCCTGAGTAGTGCAGGAGTGATGTTGCCATGCTACACAATGAAATTAGAGATCTGTCTGGCTGTAGAGAGAAGAGGGGGAAAAAAGTGAAATGGACTGTGTATGAAACTGGTTGTCACTGGCTTATCTACGAGCTCTGTATTTTTAGCATTGAATTCATTATTCAAAATAATCTGTTACAGAATTGACAATGCAATAGATGTAACTTTAACTCGTGCTCTTCATATTTTTTTTTTGTTCAGTTATTGTATCAGTTTTATTATTTTCATGCCAGTTAGTCCTTTTCTTTTTGGCTGCAAACATGAGGAATATATATATTTCCAGTTAAATAATTCACTCACAAGTGTTATGATCTCCCCCCTTGACTTCAGTAAGTTATAGATTTAGATACATCATTTTCTTTGAGGATTAACTCATTAGCAAATGTTGCCCTTTACCATAATAAATAAAAACTTGTTTATTTCACTATTACAGTATTGTGCTTACCCCTTAAGCTGCAATGCACAGAGTGAAGTCTACAGCTAAAAATGCTGATGGTTTCTGCCAGTATTCTGAGCACTTGTTTTGATGTTTTAGCTCAAACATTCAGCTTCATGTTGAAGTAGTTCTCCTCCTGAAAACGCCAGTGCTCTTCGATTGGGACTTGTGCCTGGTGCAATACTTGAAGCCTGTAGCGTCTCTCTAGGCAATCCATAACCAGTGGATATGTTGCAGGCTCAAATTTGTTGGCAAACAAATGAGGTGACTCAATAATCCACTGCAAATCCCCTAGTCCGTAAACACAAATGTCTCTGATGTAATGACCTGCAAAGACAAACTGAAGGTAGCTGAGGGCAGCAGAAAGCTGAGCAGAATGATTTTAAAAAGTGTTGAGCTCTGTAGTGTTAGGAATAAAAATACCTTTTGATTTCATGTTCAGCATCATTGAAATATATCTGGAGGATAATACTAGATTTTAAACATAGAGGCAAGTGGCATAGAGGTTTTGTTTTGTATTTTGCAGAAATGGATATGTGCTAACCTCCAGCTGCTCACTGACATGTTGCTCAGCTTCATATTTGTCTTTTAGTTAGGCAGGCTGAAGTTCTGATCTGCTTCTCTTCAGTACTTGCTTAATCATAGAGTACTTCACTATGCTTAGTTTATACGGTTACATATTTCAAATTTTTCTGTATTCTTTCCATATGGTCAGCACTAACCTCCTCCTTTCTTATTATTGTTCAGACTGAAGAGATGTAACTGGATTTACTCCAAGTATGTGACAAACACACTTGTCAAGTAAAACCCCTACTCTTTCCTCACTGAAAACTGAGCAATCAAGTTAATGCATTTGTAGCTGGAGGTTGAAAGAAAGTTGTCAGTACATGGATACTGTGACCATCTTTGCAACAGAACAAAAGCTACTGAGATTGAATGCAGTGCAGTAATTTAGTAGGACAGCTTGCTGTTTTATTTAATACTTCCAAAACAAAGTATGTATGACCACTGTGCACATTCTTTAGCTATTTTAAAATGTAATACAGAGTTTACAGTGAATGTTAGTCGGACAGTCATGTTTGAGTTTGTGATCAAACATTATATTACCTTTGCAGCCTTTGTGTATGGTTCCTTCTTGATCCTTCCACTTAATGGCTCTAATGTTTCCTTCCCAGTCTGCGTTGGGTGTAGCCCCGGGAGCATCTTTAAAAACATAAGGCTCTGATAAGTTTTCTTTCTATTTATTGCAGGGAAAAATTTCACTGCTGAATGCTTTTTAAATGTAGCCACATCAAGTATTTATTTACAGATATTTGCATTGTAAAAACAGACAGCATTCTTGGCATTATTGCTTTTTTATTCCTTGAGAGCATGAACTTTTACGTAGCAAAAAAATTTTTAAATCAACATTTTCCTAGCCTTGCAGCTCATGCTCAGCACCATCAATAGTACTTCCCTGGAAATAAGCTTTGTTTCTCAGCTCAATGTGACCGTTTGAAGAGGCTACATCATGGCTGAAGTAATGACCATATTTATGCAGTGTAACTCAACTAAGTGGTGGTGTTAAGCTCTGAACTGGAGCTCATTAGCTCTCAGTGTTGGACACCTTAGAATGCTGTAGGTCCAGGAGTTATTCACAGTAGAAATAACACACATCTTACCAGTTAAACGATTCAGTGTGACCCAGTAGTGTTCATCCGGGCTGTACGTGTCTCTTGACCATTCAAGCAAATCTTTTGCACGTGCATCAGTCAATGTAAACTCTACAAATTCTTTAGTGAGTATGTAATAGGCACTACCAAAATATATTGTCAAATTACGTGGAGGTTTAGCTTTTATATTCTTTGTTGGATACACATACGACACTCCAGAACGTACATATTCTCTGTAACTAACTTGTGTCCTGTGTTTCATATGAAGTGGCTGGACTACCCCAGGGGTCATATTTTTACCATTCCATTTACTTTTGATGTATCTTATAATGTCTCTGTTTGTTTTAATGGGATAATCTTGACCACATAAATTAATAACATAATTCCACTTAATTTTGGAATTAACTAGATCTCTCATGCAATTAATATCAGCTTGTAATCTTGAAAATCCTGCATAAACAACATTTTCTCTTTTTGAGGAAATGAAAATATTTTCAAAGCAATTGACAAGGTTTTGTACAGCAGCCTTATAATCTTTTGGTGACTTTTCATCCACATGTATGCAGTAAATATTCTGAGGCATATATATAGCTCTTAGGAGCTTTACAAACATTTCCAGCTCCTTGTGAATTGTGATAATGTATGCCAATGAGAAATTTCCTTCTTCATCTGACAGTGGTTTTGTGATAAAATGCAGAGTCTTCAAAAGCATGGAGCAGTTGCATGGTGTCTGAATGCAGCTGAGTGTTTTAGGTTGGTGGATATTCTGACAGAAGGTTCCGATTTTAAAGGCAGCATTTTTTCCCACAAAAAGAGCTGAACAAAGTTCATCTGGGTAAAACCCACACTCTGCTATATTTGCATTGAATTTTTGCACATTTGGCTCTTCAGAAAGTGTATCTTTTAGGTAGATGAAAGTGTAGATGAACATGCAGACAGCAATGCACACTAAAAATCCTGATTTTGTTGCATCAAGCGGGTTCATCTTTTATTTTCCAGATACTGTCTTCTCATTGTAGTGTGATAAAGTGTTCAGATTATCTAAAAGGAAAAGTGACATAAAGAGATGGAGAGAACTTTTTTGACTTCAATAGATGACATGTTAGTAAAGCATTTCTAAGTGTTGAGATTACTCCTTCCACTTACCAGGAGGGACTCTGTGTGCCCATGATCATGCTGCAATGCACTCAGCCACATGGCACTTGCAAAGCCATGAAACAGTCTGTCTAGAACAAACAAAATTATCCAAAGAACCCCAAAATTGCATTATTATTTGAGCAAGGGTGTGCCTAACCCATCAGATAAAAGTTTCTTCTACTTTAAGGCAATGTGTGCCAGTGGGTGAATACAGTGCTGCCAGTAGGTTGGACAAGGTCTGGCTTTGGAATAGGGAAGATGTGTGAGCACTGTGATCTGAAAAAAAGCTGCTACTGAGATTCCTTAAAGCCTGGGAAACTAAGTTCTGCTGGAGGACGAGAATTCAGTAAATTAAATCAGCAGAAAAATTATTAAATAAACAAAAGGAAGAAACAAAAACATAAGCCACAAAATACACATACTGGATTTTGTCCTTATAAAGGCAGCTAAAGTTTCTGACTCTGATTTATTTTTTTTTTCCCCCCCTTCTCTGACATCTTTGTATTAGTGCTTTGGAAAATAAAGCATGAGGGCAACACTCACTTCTTATTTTTAGCATGTGTGCATACCCTGAGATAAGCACACGTATTGACAGCATTAGTATTTGGGGACAACTGTGTAACTTAACACCACTATTGGCAGAGGATTTTTTAGTTCAATTTTTTTTCATATGTATACCTTGTTGAAATGTCAGAAGAGTAAGTGCAGCAGTCCTGAAACCTACAGCAATTACCTAAAGTCTTTGAAGCATTTGGCATAGAACTTCCTAGAGAAAATTCCAAGTTTGGGGGAAGGGTCCTACTGCCATTAAGCTTAATAGTTAAGAAAGATTAATTTCAAAGAGAATTACTTTTGTCTTCATTCAATTAAATTGTTTTTAACACAGTTGATATTTCACCCGTAAATATTTCATGTTTTGTAGCTGTCCCCATCACAATGTGTTTGTTACAATGTAATATCAGAGAACAAGCATGTTTTTATAAAGGCAGTTTCTTTACAGAAATGCTATTGTGGTTAGACAGCTCTGCATTTCCATTAGAAAAGTGAAAAACCCTTATTTTTAATGAAAACACAGTAAATATCTGTCTTAGAAGCTCAAAAATAAAGACAGCATTGTAGTTCAAGCAGAAACAAGGCATAAAATTCAAAAAGCATTAAAAATACCGAGTTTGTCCAAGAGAATGGATCCTCTGTAATATCGCAATTTTATGATCTTATTAGGCTGTTGGGAAAGAATGTATTTATCTTACTGTCCTTACTGGTATGCACTGGATTTCGTGCTGGAAGAATGCCTCTGTTCTGCTCAGCATTCCAGAAAGTGGAGTTGTGTGTTAGGTGGAGCGTTCATCCATTTTGCTTCTATGTTCTGTCAGCAGCTCTCTTCCCTCTGCAATGGGTTGCACAGCCCAAAGAAAAACATTAGGAAGTTGGGTCCCAGAAGATAATTTTATCTTCATAACTCCTGAGTGATAAATGTACTGGGTAAACAAGCATGATGTGAGGCTGTCATCCATTTGAACAAAAAACTTCAGCAAATTGAATCTACGTCAGCTTCTCAATGTTGCGTGGAAAGCAGGAGAAAAAGAACAGCACTGAGAGGTGAAAGGCAGGATTTTCACAGTAAAACTGAAACACCACTGCTGGTCTGTGCTCCCAGCTGACTCCAGAGCTGAGAATAGATTTGCATAAGTGCCATTATGTCCCCAAGAGCAGAAGTTAGGGAGGGGATGGAGTGTCTGCTAGGGAAGCATTGATTTTTGTGGACTTGAAATCAGAAAAACTGTTTTATGTGAAGGGAATAATTTCAGGAGGAGCACTGAGGTTGCTCGAAATTAATAAATGTGATACAGCCTCTATAGTTTATCACAGGAAAGGTTCATTCTGGACATACAAATTTCTCAGAAAACACTGGGCATTATAGAAATATTTGGGGCTGTGTACAGTGTAGAACATCTGTACAGAATGAGTGTGATTATCAGGTGTTCTTTTTTTCATTGATGCATCTTTGTGGACAGGTTGCAAAGGATAGTTCCCTAGAGAACCTGTTACATACACTTACATTTTTATTACCCTTCTAATAGTAATAGCCTGAAACATCCCTGGAAGCTAAGTGTTTACTATGGATTTTTCCTATTGAACTGTGTGGAATTTAGAGGCTGTATTTTATATGGCAGCATAAAAGTAAGAGAAGATAATTCATTCTTCATTGTTAATGTGTTTCTGGGGAATGATAAAATGATGAAGCTATGCCTGTGATAACAGAATTTGACATTCAGACTCAGGTTGTATTATAGAATAAAAGCATTGGCTTTCTGCTAGTGCTTTACCAGATTCAGAGCTACAATTGCAGCTGTTCCATTGCATATAAAATTTGCCACTGATGAGAATCCTCTAGCCCCTACCCTTGTTTGCTGTCAAGGACTATGCTACCATATTTCTTTCTACCCTTGAAGAGCAAGATGTCCTACTGCTGAGAAGATTCACTGTTCCACCATAACTCAGTCTATGTCTGTCTTGCCTTTTATTTTTATTATGCCAGAGTGCTATTATTATTTATTGTTACCAGATTGTCTTTCTGAAACAGCTTATTCTGTGTTACGGATAACTCCTCTAAATCTGAAGGATGAAACCACCTTTATTTTTAAATGTGCAGAGTAGTGTTTGACATTCTTTAAAAAAAAAAAAAAAAAAAGGCAATACAGTCTGTTAGGGGGGCTGGGGTTTTCAAGCACCTTTGTGGCTGCTTTTATGAATATTGCTTAGCAGAAAGTAGTTGTTAGCCTAAGCTCCTCTGTTTCAATTAAAAAGGTGAACTCGAGAGAAAAATGGAATTATGCTTTTGCCTGAAAATAAGCCTCAGAAATACCATCTCAGTTCATGAAGACTCCATCATTGGAGTGCATTTCATAGTAACAAACCAGTGTACAGTTCACTTCATTCTTACCACAGGGTTTTAGGTGGCATCGTTCTGTGTGACGCATCGAGTAAAAGAAAATGGATTTTCATCACACCCAATTAATACTGCCTCAGAAATTGTAAATCAGTTCTTACTTAAAAATACTGTCTGTATTTACTGATAAATATTGAACTGTTTAATGGAGGTTTGCCTGTTTATATCTGCTGGGTTTTTTCTGCTTTCCTGTTTGTTTTTTTCTTTATGTGGTGTATTTGACCTCATAACAATTTAAATACCAAATATGAAATCCATTTAAACCATTAAGTTATAGGGCTATAAACAATTAAGCTGCTTACAGCAAAGCATAACAGTATTCATAAGTAATGTGTTTTTTTAATGATACAAACAACACTAGTAGTGACCTCTACTCTATTCTGCATCTATGACAAAGTAAAAAACAAAACAAAAATTGTTATTCTAATTGCAGACTTGAGTATTTTTTAAAGTGAAATGATCTTTCAGAAGTTAAAATATTTATCACTTTACAAAAATTAAAACATGTTGTATTCTAATAAAGGAAAAGCAAAAACCTGAGGTCCTACAATCAAATTTATTCAGTCTTACCTTGTACAAAATTAGCCAGGAGACGGCAGCATAATAAAAATAAATTGTGAGTCCCATTGTCCTTCAGCAGAATTCAGACAGCATTCTTCATTCTGTCGCTGGGCCAGAGAGCTCCCCTAAGTGAAAGGGGTTAAACATTAACATGAATGTTTTCATTTAAGACTTCATCTGGTTTCCCGCATTGCTTAACATATTTATTCTGCAGTAATGCTCTTTAGCTTCAGAAATGTCCTCTGCTTCACAGTAACGAGAGAAAACCTCAGCTTCTTCTCATTTCTATTGCTACTCTTTTTTTTGAGATGGCCTTTAAAGGACCGAAATCAGACTTTCAAATCTGTCAGTACATTGCTGAAGATTATAAATAGTATTTCTGTACCTCTGAGGCTTTAACCTCTGCACTGCTAAGGGAGCATGCTGGATGATGAGAACTGGAAAGGAAACCAACCCTCTCCTCCTCCTCCCCCTCCTCCTGCCAGGCTTAACTCTTTGCCTCCTGAAACTTTCCAGTTTGCAGCAAATAGGTACAGCAGAGAATCACCTCTGGTTGTTTCTAGTAGCTGGAAGGTTAAAAAATAATAAATGAAATATATCCTTCTGAAGCTGAATGTTTACTCTGTTACAGCTTCTCCAAAGGTTCTTGAGATTTTTAAAAATTGAAACGTTAGAAGCTTAAATTGACTGGAGTTGGGAAGCTTTGAGGTTCTGGAAACAAGTAAGGAGGTTGGTGTATTTTGGCCATATTCAGATAAAAATAGCCGTTGGTCAGAAATAAACAGCAAACCTCAAGGTAAATTAAGGCACAGCTGCAGGTACAGCAGATACAAAATTATCATTGACTTTAAGGGAAGCTCTGAAAATAGAAGCTTCTGCTTGGACAGTAATTTTGTAGTAGGTGCTACAGCTCCTGGATGAAAGTTACATTTTATGAATCAGTTGTAGGGACTTTCCTCTCTTCCCAGGTTACCCCCTTGCCCTGTTCTATGTCTGAGCAGGGTGGCAATTTCAGAAATCGAGTTCATCAAACCCAGCACTCCTGAACTTCTCATGAATAAACCTTCAGAAAAGGATCTCTCTTAAAACATGGGTTTAGTTAACTCTTGCAAGAGCCAGGAGATACAGGAGCTTGTGTGGTTGGTGAATGAACCACGGTATGGTCCTTGGTTAACAGGGTGTCTGCTCAATCCTCTTCCTGAATACTGCCCTGTTGAAAGAGGGACAGTCAAATCGTGGCCATACATATTCATTAATCTGGTGATAATTTGTTTTTTTTTAATATTCCTCTCTATGCATTTTCCTGTAATTGTCATATTTAGGAAGACTGCAGGAGTTAGCTTACTATTTTTAATTTGAGAAAGAGGCTTCAGGTTTCTTATAAGACATTAAAACTGTAAGCTTGATATAAGCATTTCTATGAAAACATATTTGCCTGTTTATTCTACTATATTAAGACTTGTCAAGGATTGAAATACATCTTAGATGCTGTACAAAAAATAAATATCACTCTCTCAAAAGTAGTTTACAGCAAGAATTCAGCACAATTATTGCCTTATGTAGCTGAAACTTAAGAAGAAACTTTAAACTTCAGAATTCAGAAAATCATCTTAGACGAACATTTCATTATTGCTACAAAACCTCCTCTATTCTGTAAGAAAGATAAGAAGCTATCCTACTATATTGACATAAATGGAAAGTTAAAATGTCTTTATTATTTGAAAATGTAATTTCACAACTTCTTTTACTATTTTAAGTAAAACTACATTTATGCCTAAGCCACTTTGTGTTTTTACAACCCATAATACCATTACTGTTCTAATGATTTTAAGTCTTTGGGTTGTATTTTTGTGATAAGCTTTTGTAAAGTTGATTTTTTGTGTATATATGTATGCTTGTATATATACATGGGATAAGTAGGGTACATAAGATTACAAGTCTCAGATTTTGAAGATTTTTGGATTGTATCTGCACACCCTTTTAATAATTCTTTGAGTTCCACGTGTGTTTTCCAGATAAGAATGTGGATTTGCTTTCTTTTCCAAAATGCAACATTTACAGAAATTAGAAGAAACTTTTACTTGGAGGAAATTTCCACCTTTTTTTGCATACTTACCCGAATATTTTTTAAAAATGTATTGCATAAATTGCTTGTTAAATCAGTGGCCTGTAGGAAGATGCTGGCCTTGATTTTCCAGCCTTCTCAGTCTCAAGTGTATGAGATCATACCAAGCTGGTATTTCTAACACTAGCTCATTGAGTAGCAATGGAAAAATTTGGGCTACTCACCCATTTCTTGTGTGTGACTTACTATTCTCCTTGACTTACTTAATATGCATCTTTATAAGCCTTGCTTCTCCTTAATAATCTCTCTGACCACTTGTGTATAGATTCTTTTTTTTTTTTGAACTATGTTCAACCAGCTGAGGAGACTGGAGTCCAAGTACTGTCCATACATCCTTTCATGTGTTTAATTCCTGCCACAAATACATGAGTAACCTTTATAAACATTTGTTTAGAAATCAGAAAAATAATGGCAGAGGGTGGATTATAAACTAATATTGGAGATTAACAGAAAGCTTCTAGATTTAACAAAATTAAACAAAAAAAAAAACCCTGAGATCTTAAAAAATAAAAATTATAGTCAATGTGCTGGCTTTACCAAATTAGTGGAAATGTGTGTGATGAAACATATGTCTTCACAGAAAACAAATAAGGAATTCCATGAAGCCCATTATGTGCATTATCCAGATTAAATTATGAATGTTCTTTGAAATTTGGTAGCCTTTAAGAAATCAGATTAAATACAATGAGATGGCAGGTCTGGGTTGATGAGTGATGCTGCTTTTATGCACCTTTTTTATCCCGAAAGTCATTTATAAAGTAATAATAATTAGAAACAATCAAACAGAACAGGTTTTCCTGTCTAGCTGCTGGGGAGAAAAATTCCTGGTGCTGTCTGTTGTGCTGCTCCTGTCAGCTGCAGTTTCTTTTATTACGAAGACAAATTGTGGAACTGTTAAGGTCCAGTTTGTTCCCCTCTACAGCTGAGGACTCCTAGACTCCTCTGAGGTGAAATTAAGACACAGATGAGGTCAGATGTCACTTGGCATCCAGAAAAGCACTTTCTTCATCCATCAACAAATAAGTGGGGGCTTGGAGGGGGAGAAGAGAGAGTAGGAAAGAAAGAGGGGGATAGAGAGCTTATCACCCACACAATCCTGTTGGCCAGATCCATGGTGGGGAAGCTTCCAAGCATGGTAGTGAAAGTCCATCATTTATAATCCATGTGTCCTCCTTTTCCAGGAAAACTTCTGCAGAGTCATTTAATTTCTGGGAACTGTTCTGCATTGCTCAGCCCCCTGTGCTGTCACTGCAGGGGCTTGGTGGTAAAGCCCCCATGCCCAGGCTGGTGTGCAGGGGGGTGGTTGGGCACAGTCTAACCAAATTCCTGCCATCCTGGTGCTTTGGAGATGTTTTTGCAACAAGCAGTGCTTTGCAAGGAAGAAACTGCTCCCCAGGGGCTGGGTCAGAGCAGAGTGAAGGTCTCAGTGTTTCTTTGTGGTTACCAATGCTCTGGCACACAACCCACACACAGTGTTTTACAAAAATTCCCTATACTGGTGATGTTTGAGAAAAATTAATTAATGGACCCTCAGAGAGCAGAATGGCTTAATGGTTAGGTGTCAATCAAATGGGTTTATAACTAAAAAAAGTAACAATAATTAGAAAGTACATTAAGTGTTTTGGGGTTTAGCTGTGGGGTTCATAAAATTGAGTAGATTCCAGATTCTAGTCACTGTACATTTTATACTAGTAAAACAAGGAGCGCATGAACAGAAAATATGCAGTGAGATCTTTTCTTTAAATTAAAAACAGAATTAGTTAAGAGTTCTATTCAGAATGGACTGACAGGGGAATAAATATGCCAGTTCCATAGCCCTACGATATGGAATAGGTCTTTGAAGAAGAACAAAGTATTTTTGTATTTCTAAAATTCTTTTATAAGTTGCTGCGCAGATTAATACACAAGCTGCTTTTAAGTGCAGTTATCAGAAGTTCATGACTCCCTAGTAAGATGAGTATTTATTTTCCTTTTGAGGTGAGGAGGGGTGCTGTCAGTCAGTATTATTTTGCTCAGTGGTGAAAACTGAAAATTTCCCTTTTATGTTTTAGGTGAAAAGATGTGTTAGACTGTAATAAAAGTGAAAGAACTATGGGAAACGAGATGGTGACAATGGGAAGGGTTGGAGAGCTCCTTGGAGAGCTTAGACAGTATTAAACCTAAAAAAAGTTCAACATCAGAATGATCTTGAAAAGGGTTCTAGTTTTGTCTTTTTTTTTTCTTGAAGTGTGGTGTTCCCTTTCAAGATGAAGATGTCATTATCCTTAATGGTAATAAAGAAGATGTGGAAGTATTGAAGAAAAGAATGGAGGATAGAAGACTTAAAAGTAAATTAGAAAAGGTAATTTTTTATACATAATTTAAAACAAAATTGGAAGTGTTCTTGTCTGTAATGCAGTCTCTCAGGTTTTTCTGATGGTCTTCATGCAGACTGGAGGATTTACTCATCTGTGTTGTACTTCAATGCTACTTTTAAAAGTAGTGAGACTGAATGCATATTTTGCTAATAGCATATTGAAATTTTATGTAATTAAACTCTCTTTTCAGTACCAGGCAGTACGTAGTGCTCAGAAAATTACAGAATTTAATTCCATTGGTAAAATGGGCAATGTGCCAGCTTTCTTGAAACAAAGACTTTGCATTAGTTAATTCTGGCAATGAGCAAAATCTTTTCTGTATTTCATGTGGTAGTTCCTGGTTTATTGTGATGATGTAGGTTATTAGTTTTGTGATCTCCAAATTTCCTCTACTGGCCACAGTCAGCAATGCAATGCTGGAACATGTAGATTCCTGGTATGAGTCTCTAAGACCACTGGAAATTTTACCATTTTCTGTCATTCTTGCAGTCTTGAGAGATTACTGGCGATGCTTTCTATAATTTTTTTTTTTTTAATCTGAATGTGTAAAATGCCATGGAAATAAAGCACTTTTACTGTGTACTCTACTGTATAAACTACTACTCTGTAAAGCAGTAGTTGTTCTGCGACGCTATACTCACAAATGACATTTCTGCACATGGGACTTTTTTCAGCATTGCTCTTTTTTCTGAACTGACATTGCTGTTCCAGAGGATAACAAAGCAAGTAAAAACTTTACTGTTGACTGCCAGAGGGCAGACAGATTTAGTTGAATCTCAAGAGCATGAATCATCATTGTCTGACACTTCCAGCAACTAGGACTTAAGATGGAGGTTGAGCATCTTATTAATGTGCTTGACTTTGCCTGTCCATAGGATTAGATGGCATACAAATGTTTCCCTAGATTGTTTGATTGTTCCCTACTTGTTTGCTCTACCAGTGACATGATTCCTTCTCATCATATGCTGTTTATTCATCTGTGTCAATACAGTGTCACTGGGCCTGAGCAGTGTACAACAAAAGGATGCTATAGCCCCTCAAAATCCTGCTGTTCTGGTTCCTCTCTCTGTAGCCTCAGCACTTAGTATGTAGAGCAGAGACAGAGTTCTCGTGGTCTAAGAACAATGTCTTAAATCTCGCAGTGTTTCTTCAGATGGTGGGAGGGAAATACTTTTTTCAGTGCTTTATAATTAAATGTTTAAATAATTTAAAAGATAATATGCAAATAGCATATTGCAGATTGCAGTAGATGAGTAAGCAGCCCCAAATGTAGTGGTCATTTGCACCCAATTTTCTTTAGGAAAGTCTGTAGCTTTGGTTTGAATAATCTGACATAGTCTGAAAGCTGTTGCTGTCCCCAGTGTCTGTGCAATAAAGAAGTACTGAAGTGTGCTGAGCAATTCTGTCTCTTGGAGTGTCAGCACAGTTGCTCATGGTGGCAGACAAAAGGAAATCATGCTTTGGTCTCTAAGAGACTCTCTGTGCCTTAGGTGAATATACAAATATTTTTAATTTGTTTAGCCAAGACTTACATTCCAGGCAGGTAAAGTATTTGCATATCTCTCAGCAGACCTCTTGCATTTCATCCTCAAGTTCTGAGGGGTTTTATGCTTCCCTGCCTTGCCTTGCTGCACCAGCTGGTCTTGGTGCAGCTTGGTGCAAACTGGTTTTGTATGAGTGGCACCGTTCACCCTAACCCAAGATCTGTGTGTCCCAGTATCAGAAGACATTGTCTGGTTTGGTGTCTGCTGCCACTGCTCTTCAGACCTCATCCTCAGTTCCTGCTTTCAGCCAGGGGTGCAGTCTAAGTGGACCTGCTGCATTTGGAGCTGGAAGCACAAACTCCTCCTTGTCTTTACACCCCTGAGATAAAACATAAGGAAGATACAGCTAGCACTAGGATAGAAATTATTCCAGCTCAGCAATGCCATATGTGCCCATGATTAAATATGTGTAACATGTATACTCTTAATGCATAATATAGATGCATGCATGTATTTACAAACTTCTCATAATGCAGATACTGAGTGGTAACTTTTCTTTGTAAATCCACCCGTAATAGTGAAGGTGGAAGCACCCTTCCACCCTTCAGAAAGAAAGAGGGTTTTTTCCTGGACAGTGAAGGGGACACCGAGAGAGCCATGTCTGCTTTTAGAATGGTAACCCTCTCACACCATCTTCTGGCTGAGCTTTGCAGCAACATGCCATACAGCATTCCTTTTCCTCAAGCATTTATCATATGCTTGACAGCATGGGTTCTTTCAATTTTTTATAACACAATTATATTTATGTTCTTTAAATTTTTGTAGCTTTCTTGAAATACATACACTGTCCCATATGTATACACAGTTCTCTTTTGTGATAATAATGCTAATGACTGTTTTAATACATCTTACTTTTTCAGCTTGGCATTTACATAATCAAAGCCAGTAATAGTATTCTTGTTGCTGTTGTTTGTTTTTTTGTGTTATTTAATCTGAACAAACATAAATTAACTTGGAAAATCTGGTGCACAGATGCTTTAAAAAAAATTAGATTAACTATTTGCATTTTTTCTTCACAAGTAATCCTGTAACAAAGGGCCCAGTTATTGAAAGTTACCCAGGCAGGGATTTGTTATTAACTAAATAAAATTAAGTGAATATGAGATGCAAGGTTATTCTCACAATTTTATTGAAAAATGTCTTCACTGATTACAGTTAACTGTGTCCTGTTAAATGTTGTGCAATTTAATGTTCTGCCTTGTGAGTTCAGAGTATCAGATTATCTTAAGGAAGGTAACACATACATCCCCTACAAAGTATACAAAAAACTACCTTATCCAGACGGTTTAGTTTTGGGTTGCATGATTTCCTCTAAGATACCTTCAAGATTGCCAAAGTTACTGGTTTTCCTTATAGAAATAATACCAAAACTGTGGAGCAGTATTGTGAAAGGAAGGGTTTCACTGTGTAACACATAAAACATACCAAATGGAATTATGTGTCTATCAAATACAAGTTGGGGATTGGATGTCCTTTCAGTACATTACCAGATCTCTGCTTATCTTGTTTCAGAAATCAAAGAAATCTAAGTCTGCAGAATCAGCTCCCCAGCAAGAGGCCACTGAAGGTAATGTCAGAGCTGCAAATCACATGTAGCCTTCTGAGCTGTGAAGCAGGTTCATGATTTCACTTTCTTCTTTCATAGATTCTTCAGGTCCATCAAAGCCTAAGAATGAAAAAGATTGCATCAATACCAATTCTGGGGAAAAGAGGCAGATTATCTTCACCAAAAGTTCAGGTTGGTATGTGAACAAATGTGAACAAATAATTCTGCTTTGAAAAACATTTTTTTGAACCATAGATTTCAGAGGTGCTCAGAGACATGGCTTCATGGTGGACTTAAGAGTGCTAAGCTAAAGGTTGGACTTAATAATCCTAAAGTCTTTTCCAACCAAAACAATTCTATGATGTTGCTATTTTAGTTACAAATTTGCTGGGTGTCACTGGGAATGGTGGAATATGACTTCAGGGTATACTGATGTACCTACAATAGTCATGCAGCTGTGAGTAAACTTGGCAGTCCTTTAATCCAAAGGATGGTGTCCTCTCTTAAAGTAATATATAACACATAAAGTCAGTCTGAGGGTTGAGGTAAAGTATTAAATCATGCACATTACCACCACAGAAAAAAAATCAATATAATTTGTTTGAAGAATTTGCAAATAGTTATGTGATGAACTGTAGACGAGCTATGTGAGAAGATGGGAGGATTTCCATCTGAAATGCCTTACCTGCCTCCTACTGTCTGTTTTTAATAAGAATTGACTTCTAAAAATGTTTAATTCCTGATTGTTATAATTCTTAGATGTTTAGAAACCTAGTAATTCCAGCAGTGTTGGATGTATTTTTCTTTTCTAAGAGTGTAAAGGAAAAAAAATGTCTTTAGAAATGTCAGGTCATTGGTTTGTGTTTCTGGCTGCAGTTACATTGATGTGCAAGAGAATGGATTTGGGGGGTGGTGCAGAAACCCATGGACAGAAGAATGCCAGTAGCATAGGAATTAATTTGTGAACATGGCACCCTAAGGTTTCTGGACTTGCCCTATACATGCTCATTCTTTGAAATCCAGTGTTTGGTAATTCTTTCCAGGCAACTATTAGTGACATTAAGAGCAGCATTCCCCAAATAAAAGAAGAGTCTATGATGATTTAGGATTGCACATGTAATTCCTGTGACTAAATGCAGAAATCAATTAAATGCTTTTTCTGACAGGCTCCCTGCTGGCTATTTACATCCTATTGTGCCTTAGTTAAACTAAGTATGTAGAGTTTCAGCAGACTTATGTATGTGTTCATTTCTTTGCACAAGAGACTTGAGACATGCTTTTAAAATACTGTCCTTCAACTTTCAAGATTAAATAACAGCTAAGAAAGAGAGTGGGGTTTTTTGTAGCATTTGGTCTGTTGCATAGAGAGAGATGGTATCAGAAACAGAGAGTTGGGCACTTTCCTATCCCAAATATAACATGATGCAGACAATTGGTATTGGTTATAAATGACTTTGCAAAGAATAAAGGGAGGAGATAAGTTCCCTGAGGACAGTATGTCACAAGTTTAGCTCTTTTCATTTGATAGCAAATTTTCAAACAATAGTGGTGGAATACTTTTGTGTTTCTTTCTTCAGACTATGGACTTCAGAGCCATTTTTCACTTAGAGAACTGAATGTTGTCAGTGCTGAATTACAGTCCAAGGGATTTACACAAATAGGAAGGAATTCCTCTCTCCAACATTTCTAAATGAGTTTTGAGTATAAGTTCTAAAAGCTAGAACATGTTTGCTGTTAAGATGATGTTTGTTGCTTAGTGTAATTATGGGATATATTTACAATAGCCCTGAAAAATGAATACACTTTATCTCTGTATACAGTATTTTTTAATACTTTTTTTTGTCTTTTAAAACACCGTTATCAGTTGTAAGCTGTTATGCATTCTGTTCCTTGTTCTCTAGCAGATAATGGAAATTCATCTGTACCAGGAAAAGTCAGTAAGACCAATAAGGCTGCTTCTACCACTGTGAAGAGATCCATTGCAGACAGCGAGGAGAAATCTGAGGCATACAAATCTATTTTTACATCACACAGCTCAGCAAAACGTTCAAAGGAAGAGTGTTCCAATTGGGTTACTCACACAGCATATTATTTCTGAAACAATGATGAGCCTGATTGTAACATTCATTACTTCTTTCCTTCCCTAAGGCTTTTTCTGTACAACTCTGATACATAACTTGTATTGTAATCTGATGTTCTGATGTTATCTGGAATTACTCAGTTTGTAAGTTGTTTATAAACTTGTGTTATTTGCAGCTTCTGTTAAATAAGAAATAGATCACCAGAATCCATGTTTTATCAGCAGACCTCATTCTAACATGGTGAATTATTTGCAGTTTTTTTTCTTTTCCCAGTTGGATGCTGTCATTCTTAGCCACATTAGTGAGTGTCCTCAGTAGTAGGAGTGAGGGTTGAGGGATCTGCCTTCTGTCCACTTCTGTTGATATTTGCTGCAACTGTATTTATAGTTTTCAGCATATTAGTACAGAATATCAAACTTCGCAGAACTTTCTGACAGTAAAATTAGCAATAAAACTTTTGTTTTGTACCAGCTAACTAGGTACTTGGTAGAATGTATCAGTAGAACTAATACATCTTTCTTAAAGGTTCAGTTTTCAAGTAACTTACCTTTTGATGGACTATATGAAAGCATAATCTTTGTACAACATTCTTCTTGTATATATTGTTGTAGCCTGTTTTTAATAACAGGATATTCCCTTGTAAGTCATAATCTATAAAGATGAGCCTGTAATAATAAGGCTCTTATTTGGGTTTTTTTAAAGTTAGAAGCATCAGGTCTGAGCTTGCTTTCCTCTGTCACAAGACCAGTATAAACTGGAACAAAAGTATGAGTTTCCTTACTTTTCTGTTGAAACAGTATGGTTCTGAGTACACCTCTATAATTTGTCTTTCTATTTGACTGTTAATTGCTTTTAACAGAGATGCTAAGCATGGATGTGTTGCTCCATTTTGCTTTTAAATTTATGCTTTTTATCCCTGTGACATTGATTTAAATAAAACTTGCTCTTTCCCTGTGACTGTAACACTTCATGTTCCATTGAACACATACACAAGTGTTTATGTTGTCAGTGTTAGAACACAGGAATTTTTTTTAGGCTTTCCTCTGCCCCTTTTATTCTTAGGTTTTTTTCCAGTCATAGGAATCATTTTAATGTTCCATCCTAGTGGTGTAGTGACTGAATATTTAAATCCAGTAATATCTACATGAAATGACCAGCGGGAGGGATAGAAGCTTTATACCTTCCTCTCTTTTAAAATTAAAATATGCCTTTATGAACTTGGCACAAACTAACCAGAATAAAATGCAGAATGTAAGAGGCTTTTAAAATCACTGCATAGTGTTACATTATTACCTTTGTGTGTGAAAATTATTAATTATCCTCATAATATTTTTTAAAGGGTCCCCATTTTTAATTGGCAATAGTTAATTGGAGATTCAAATGCTGTGTATTTGCGTAGGTGGTCTCCATGAATCAAGCATGTTGAGTTAAACTGCTAGTATTTTATTATTATTTTGATAGGTATAATTAAAAATTAGCTTGTTGTAGAATTTATATGGTGGTGAGCATTTTTGTTTTCCAAAGATGTGAATGCATATATACATCACATCAAACAGTTTGAGGTTTACTTGAGTTTCCAGGAAGTACTCAGCTACATTTTGTATGCGTGTCTAGTAATAAGCTTTGTTCTCTCTGTTCTGTATTATTTTCTTCATTATTAGCCTTTACAGATTAGTTACAGATAATGAAACTGTTGCACTAAAAGATATACTATAATCCTTTATTTGCAGTCTAATTCTAATCCTTTATTTGCAGTTAATTCCTAAGGGGAATTAATTCCAAAGGGGAATTAACTTAATGTTTTTTATTCAGCTGTTACTTTACTAAAGAATAGAAGAAAACAAAATATGCTGGTTTGCTTCCCTTTTCCTGATGGTATGTTAGGCAAAGTCCAGCCTGCAGAGTTGGTAACAGGCTTTCCTGCTCACTGGAGCATAAGAGTTACTTTTTTTTTTCCATCTGATCCAGCTCATCCATTAAAGTAAGTTCATGACTACACCATCATTTGCTTAATTCTTCATATATATATGTGTGTGTATATATATAAAAAAGAAACTTTATATATACTTAGGTTTATTATCTGGAATTGATAGATTGGTGGTTAGGATTTTGTTTGGTAGTTTACCCATCTGACTTCGTAGGTGGAGTTCTTAAAATGTTTATGGTTTATAGAAGTGTTGTCAGTGACTGATGAGGTCTTTTCCTTCCCTTTACAAAAAACAGCTGTGAAGGAATGTGATATATTGTGAGAGTGTGATGCAATTCAGTGCCACAATTGACTTTTGTTATAGAGGAGCAAAAAACTGACACTTCTGTTGTTGGCAGTCTTGGTTAGGCAGTTGAGACTGGAATGTTGACTTGGCAAGATTTAATAGATTCAAGTGAATAGTTTGCTGGAGGATGTTTGCTTTGTTGTGGTTTGCTTTTTGTGGGGGAGGGCAATTTAATTTTCTTTTAATGTAGGTGAATTTGAATGTTGGTGAAAGTTGAAGACTGCAGAAGTCTTAGAATCTGAAACCTATATTTTTTGAGATGCCACATATGTCTCCTGGAGCATTGCATCCATGTGTCTCTGTTCTGGGGAGTTCACAGAACAGTTAGTTCTGTTTCCATGATGTTCAAGCCTTGGCATCTCTTCTGAAGAGCTTAAAAGGGATCCAATTAGTGTCAGTTGTATAACAGGAGGATTTTTTTATGATGTGGAACCTGCCCACTGGGAACTGGACTGAAATTCAACAACTTCCTTCACATAGCCCAGTAATGAAATGCTGGTAGTAAAACCTGGTGCAGATGTGCACTGGTGAAAAGGGACTGTGGAGCTGCACATCCCAATTTATGGTCCTGTGAACAACCTTTCTGTCTGCACACTTTCTGGGCATTCTGTCCTTTTGACACCAGTGCCTCTAAACCCAAAAACCTGAGGGTTCCAGCTCAGCAGAGAGCAGCCTGGTGTCAGTGTTCAGTACCACAGCTCAGCTCCTCACAAGTCCAAACCAGAGCTGGTATTTCACACCATTTCTTGGGATGTCCTGTGAAGTATCTTTTCCCCTTGTCCCTGGTAATCCATAACTGCAGCTGTAGCCCCAGGCACTGTGGAGCAGCAGCAATGCCTGCCTGCAGCTGACAAACTGACCTGCATGGTCTGTGCCATGCCCTGAGCTGTGAAGAGGAGCAGAGGTGCTGATTCTGTGGCTTTTTGTCTTCGTGGAGGACACTGAACCTTTCATGCCTTGAACCTTGCACGCCAGCGTCCTGGAGTTAACAAAGGTGGGTTTGGAGTAGATTCTTGGCTCCTGCATACTGCAGTAAAAGGTAACTTCTTTTCTTTATTCCCTAACCTCCTGTACTTCCATTCTTTACACATCTTCCTGACCTCACCATATTGCCAGTACCATCAGCAGCTTCCAAGGGTTCAGCCTGCTGGTGGGCAGTGGCCAAGCTCTGCTGCCCATCCCACTGCTAGGGCATTGCTGTTGAAGGTCTTGTTGTCTCTCTAGACTTTTTTTCCCACTAAAGCCAGCATGTCTTCAAGGGGATTTTATCTCTGTGAATCTTAGTTAAATTAAATATTGGTTTATGATGTTGCTGATATAAATGGGGGTGTAGCAGCCCTAAATTTCTAGAAAATTATGCTAAAAATCCTTCAGAAAGGCAGCAGCATCCCCCAACAGCCATCAGGAAAGCAGAGTTGAAGAGGAGGAATGCATAGTAAAAAGACTGGAGTTTAGTGATGTCTTGTTGATAAAACTCTCTAGTTAGTGAATAGTAAGGTCTAAGGAACAGAGTTAATTCTGAAAGCATATTTTAATTTTTATTTCCCAAGACTATTTTTTTAGAAGGAATCATAGAAGTATCTTCTCTCTAATGGAAATAAAGCTTGAGAAGTGTACAGTGAGAAAATGAATGTGGCTTGCAAAGGTGGTTGGGAGATTTATTGGATCTCAGAACCTCTCTGCTTCGGTCTCCAACTTCCGTGCTATGAGATCATGCCTGTCAAATGGACAAAAAAAAATTAATCTTATTTCCTTTAAAACATAAGGCTTGTTAGATTTAAATATTTCTTATTATTGTCCTATTCTTAGCTAAACTGAACGAACACAATTGTCTTCCAGTGTCCTCTCTTCCTTGCTTTGCAGCCTAGATGCCAGTTGCAGTTGGTATATTTTGCTCTGAATTCAGAACTCTGGTGACCCTGCCAAATAGTTTCTTAGTTGCATTTGAAAATAAGAGGGCTGTTTATACATTACAATCCACAGAGGGTCTAAAATCAGTATGTCCTAAGATGAATACAAATCGTAGACAAAAAGTGTTTTGTTGGAAGGCTTCACAAAATATGGAACTGATTACTGCTAGACAGTGCAGATTTCCTTCTGTAAGATGGAACTGATATAATTCCTTCCTGACAGCTAGGTATTATAATTGAGTTGGGGTTTTTTTCAGTGTTTTAAACTTTACCAACCTTCAGAATGAGCGAGAGGGATGGAATCCTAATCCATCTGCAGCTGATGCGAATTCTGTCTGCAAACCAGGATTTTACTCTAAATATCTATCCAACTGCCCAGTTAGAGTGAAAGTACTGATAACCATTTCAAAGCTGTGGTTTTGTCAAGTATTTAACTTCATGAGGATTGAAATATCCTTTACAGGTCAGTGACAGAATTCAATTCTCAAATTGACCACAGATCTTTTTTGGGCAAAAATAACAATTTCATTCACTATGACATTGAGTAAAATAAAAATAATTTTTTCTTTTAAAAATGTTGCCTTAGCAGCCTTTGGTAACAAACCCATCAGTATTCAACCTTTGGGTAGTATTTGTGACACCTCTCAGAGGCTTTCACAGAAGTTAAGGGTGTAAGTTGGTGAAACACAACCTCTTTCCCTTGTAGAAGCATTCTCTGTCAGACCACACCACCACTTTTTTCACTCTTTTTTTCCCTTCATTTGCCTCTTGCATTTCTGCTGCCTACAAAAGTCAGACAGTGCTGGATGCTCTGGTTTTCAGCCCTGTTTGCACTTTGGGGGTGCTGTACATTTGCTTGGCAGCCAGGCCTCTCCTGCCTGAACTTTCTCAATTTTTCAGGCCATTTCCTGAATTGGGTGGCAGTTTTAGTTAGGATAAGCTCTTATTCTTAGCTTGTAACTGTACAGATTATTTTTTTTGCTCTTTGTGTAGCAGTTTTTAAAGGGCAGAGTCCTATCCACAGTGATGAACACAATATTAGATCTCTTTTCATTGCTAAGAAGGTGCTTCTCCCTTCTGTGATCTTGGGTGTCTGTCCAATCTTTCACTCCTTTCTCTCTCATGTAAGCTATTTCCTCACCCTGTGAAGATGTCTTGAGATGAGTTATGTTTGGAGGACAGATGTCCATGCTTTATGATCAAGTGTGATTTGTAAACAGAAAACAAGGAATGATTTCACCTGGGCTGGCAAACGCTGACTTGACTCTTGTTAGCCTCAAATAGAAACAATTTGACGGTGTTAACTTTTCCTGCCTCTCATGATTGTCTCATTTTTATGCCATGAGTTTCCTTTTGTTTTAATTAAAGGTAATTCTGAGGAATCAGTCTCCACTCCGTGGTGATAAGTGGGTTTTGCTGTGTTAGCACTGGAAGGGCCGCACTGAACGGGATGGGTGCAGCCTCCTTCAACTTGCCTACAAAGCTAAAGAAATGCAAAGCAGCTTGTTGCTCAATTATGCTGACTTTAGCAACCGGGTAGGACAAATTAAAAAAAAAAAGAAAAAGAGAATATCTAGTCTCAGCCTGGGTATTTAATGGATCCCAAAATGTGCTGAACTCTTCAGTCTAAATGGGCTCTTTAGTGTGGTGTCAAATAAGTTAAAAAGCAGGAGAGCTTTACAAAGCTTCCTTCATTGTTTAAACTTGTTTAACTCATGTTAAGGCTAATGTACATTTATTCAGACTGACAAAGTGCTGAATTTACACAACAGGGGTAGTAATAATTAGGTCAGATACTTTTTAAATGGCAACGGAGGGGTGGGAACACTTGAGTCTTTTATGCTTATGAATGGAAATTATTATTAGCAGTGGTGGAGGCACACCGCAGGACCTGCAGATGCTCTTCTCACCCCTCCACTCTTCCCTTTCCATGTCCAGGGCTGAGAGTCCCAGTTCCCAGCTCCCAGCCCTCAGTCCCAGCAGCAGCTGCCAGGCAGGCTTTGGGTTCTATGTTTCTAATGACAACACCATACTCCTAAGGTGATCACACGTATTTTTAGTAAGTCCACAACTGTCCTTTGAAGCTGGCTCTCCTCTTCCCTGCTGGGATCTGATTGAGACCAATAAATTGCAGTAACACAGATGAAAACCCAGTCATTAAAACTGCCTTGGCTGTCCAGGCTTATGAAGTCGAGCTCTAATACTTCGTGGTGGCTCCTTAAGGCTACCTGCTCTTTATGGATTTCTTGCAAATGTTTCCCTTAGCTATTAGCATCTCTAGGGCTCAGATGTCTGTAGCTTGCACCTTTCTCAGAGATCCTCGGTTCTGGGAAGTCGTAGGACAGAACCCCGGGTTTGTTACTCCATGGAGCTGATCCAACACACCAGGATTTTTCTTCTCTAAAGCCGTTTTTTCTTGGCTTTCCTAATATTTGAACAAGCACTCTTGTTTAATCCAGCGACACCGAACCTTCTCGCATTTGAATCGTGCTCAGCAGCGGGCATGCTGGGCTGGTTCCATCTCTTAAGCTGGAGCCATTTACTCCCCCATTGAGATGTAAGCTGCTCAGAGCTCATTTGGTTTGCATGTTTCCACTCTTTAAGGAATCATTAAACAGTCTCAAACACACCCGTCCGACTGCTGCAGAGGCTGCCGCCAGCTGCGGGGGGCAAGGTCGAGCGGCACAACCATCCTCATCCTCACCCCCACCCCATCCTCACACCCCCTCCTCACCCCCATCCTCACCCCCACCCCATCCTCACACCCCCTCCTCACCCCCCATCCTCACCCCCATCCTCACCCCCACCCCATCCTCACCCCCCATCCTCACACTCCCTTGTCTAAAAAGCTCAGGACAGAGCTGGAATTTGACTAATGGGTGAAGTTTTAGTGTCGCTAAGAGCGGAATTCCCTGAGAGCAACCAGCTCCAGATGTACAGGAGGGAGCAGGGAGCGAGTAGAGGAGGATTCTGAGGGAAAACGCGACTGCTCCGGGCTGGCACCGCAGTGCCTTGGGGCACTAACATTTCTTCTTTTCGTTAAGAATAATTTTTTTTTTTCTTTTTTTCTTTTTTTTTTTTTCTTTTCTTTTTCTTTTTCTTTTTTTTTTTTCTTTTCTTTTCTTTTCTTTTCTTTTCTTTTCTTTTCTTTTCTTTTCTTTTCTTTTCTTTTCTTTTCTTTTCTTTTCTTTTCTTTTCTTTTCTTTTCTTTTCTTTTCTTTTCTTTTCTTTTCTTTTCTTTTCTTTTCTTTTCTTTTTTTCTTTTCTTTTTTTTTCTTTTCTTTTTTTTCCTTTTCTTTTCCTTTTGTCTTTTTTTTTCTTTTTCCTCTTCTTTTTTTCTTTTCTTTTTTCTTTTCTTTTTCCTTTTCTTCTTTTCTTTTCTTTTTTTCTTTTCTTTTTTTCTTTTCTTTTTTTCTTTTCCTTTTTTCTTTTCTTTTCCTTTTTTCTTTTATTCTTTTCTGTTTTCTTTTCCTTTTTTCTTTTCTTTTCCTTTTTTCTTTTATTCTTTTCTTTTTTCTTTTCCTTTTTTTTCTTTTTTTCCTTTCTTTTTTCCTTTCTTTTCTTTTTTCTTTTTTCTTCTTTTCCTTTTCCTTTTCCTTTTCCTTTTCCTTTTCCTTTTCCTTTTCCTTTTCCTTTTCCTTTTCCTTTTCCTTTTCCTTTTCCTTTTCCTTTTCCTTTTCCTTTTCCTTTTCCTTTTCCTTTTCCTTTTCCTTTTCCTTTTCCTTTTTTTTTATTTTTTTCTTTTTCCTTTTTTTTTTCTTTTTTTTTTTCTTTTTCTTTTTTTTTTTTTTCTTTTTCTTTTTTTTTTCTTTTTCTTTTTTTCCCCTCAGCTTTGCCTTTGCACCCAAAACCCCCCCAGCGCCAAACCCCGAGCTGCACTTGTCCCCATCACCCATGGGGTGGCACCAGCAGCTCAGCCCAGAGGGGACCGGGAATGCGGGAGGAGCAGCTCAGGGAGAGCCCAGCCCTGGCTCCCAGCTTCCCAACTTCCCAACTTCCCTTCCCAACGTCCCAAAACCCAAAGCTTCTCTTCCAAGCGCTCTTCTTCGCTATCTCCGCTGCCCAAAGTTTCTGAGACTCCCTGCTCTGTAAGTCACCCCAATTTTTCAAGCTTAATGAAGGGCCCTGGATAATAAGAGCCTTGGGGAAGCTTTCCCCTGGGTCACCGGCAAAAGAGCTGCTGGGTACAGTGGGGGTAGAGCAGAGGTTTGCTGGAGTGTCTGCCCTGAAGAATCCCTGCTCGCAGGATAAATCTGGTGTCTCTGTTGTCCTTCCCTTCTTTCTCGGTTGTATTCATACATCTGTAGTTTGTAAGCACTTGATTTAAGAGGATGCATAGAATGGATGCATAAAAATCCTAATAAATAGATGAACTGCAAAAAGAGGGAAAAACCTCTTAAGAGAGAGAAGGCAGTGGAGAAACTGTGCCTGTCATTTAATAGTGTAGCAGTGAAAACAGCAAGGATTTTTTTGAGTGTTTTGACACTGATTTATCAAATAGAGTTGGTCAGAAAACAGGGTTTGTTCCACAGAAAATTCCAGTGCTTCAGAGCTTGTTTCCATTCCAGATGAGAATAAAAAGTGCAAACTACTCCCCAAAGTAATGTTCTGTAAAATGTTGATTTAGGATAGCTGAGTTGGGCCCATTGCTGGAGTTGTTTCAGCTGCATTCACATAGTTCCAGATACTCTTATAATTAATACTGAGTGCATCTAAAATTTGAAATAAAATATTTGCTCCTGTCACCCCCTAAAAACTCTGTAAATATCGGCATTTGGGAGATTAAAATCCTATTCTCTGGCAGGTGTTTTACTTTGAAATGTTTTCAGTCGCTCTCCTTGCAATGTTTATTACTCCACATTTGAGTTGGAGAGATCTCCAAGTCAAGTTGCCCATAGTTGGAATTTTAAAAACAAAAGAAGGAAAGAAAAACTTGTCTTCTATTTTAGGGTCTTGCAGTACTGGAAATGCAAATACTGCAGAGTGAATATTTAACTAGTGCATGAGAATCTAAAAAAAAAAAGTGTAAAGCAAATGCAATACAGCAGTCTATTTGCCTTGTTCAACTTGAGCAGCATTAAGACATTAAAAATAGATTTACAGATTTCATAATGTGATTGCAACATTCACACAGGTTGGGATTTTTAATTTAACTTTGAACTGGATAATGCAGATTACGTGGAGACCAGAATGGACTGTATTCTAATGGGAGAATTTGCCTTATGCAGGATTAACATATCAAAGGCAGAGAAGGATTTTTTTGAGAAGATGGCACAATTATCTGGCTTGCTTGCGAGATTGACATCCTACTCAAGCTGTTGGCATCAGCATATGGTTTCAGATCATTTCAGGCTGTTGGGCACGAGGGAGGCACCTGCTCTGCTTTTATCATTTTCCTTTGTGTTGACCACATGGGATACAATGAGTCATGGCAAAGTTTGGTAAATTTTGCTTCCATCTTCCCTTGGCTTTAGAGGTCAGAGCAAAAAGCCAAGTGGCACAGCTCAGTCCTGGAAAGACTGTGCTTCAGCAGTGTGCCATTCTGGTGGAAGTCATGCTGCTGCTGAAAGCATCTTGCATTTCTGCTGGGATTGCCCACACCTTCAATTCCCATCCTTGGAAGTTGTTCTGTGTTCACTCAAATGAATTTGCATCTGGAAGCAATGCTTGCTGGGAACCCTCTCATATTTGCTTACAGGTTATCAGTCTGCTTTGGAAATGGGCTTTGGCTGTGTGGATTTAGCAGGAAAGTAGGAGTGTGTGTCTCATGGAGGTGAGGAGCACTTGCAGCTCTGGTAGGTGTTGCACAGTCAGAGCAGTTCCAGCTCAAACATTGAGAAGTTTGCAGAATTTCCTGTAACCAGGAGAAGCTGGGCTGTGTCTGTGAGAGATTCCAGCACTCAGCACTGAGTAGCTTTAAAAAAAAAAAACAACAAATTAAAGTTAAGCAAAATCAGTCTTTTGACACTGTTGGCTGGGTGAGTTAGTAGATATCACCCTCTTGTTTTTTCCTTAACCACTGCCATCATGCTCCGAGTCAGGTGCAGTTGTGATAATGTTGGTTTGAATGCTGATCCAAATAAAACTGATAGAAAGCAATGCAAGGCAGGTAGGTATTCAGAGCATTTGTGTCACTAAGATAGTTGCAGGACAGATTTTGGAAGTATAGTGGAAAAGGTGAGAGCAGAAAGGAGGTAAACAGGTCCTTAGGAGCAAGTGCCAGTGTGATGGAGGGACAGACCACATTCCTGTCAGTTTTCCTCTTCACTGGATCCTTCTCTTGGGGATACACTTGTCAGTGCAGCTGTGTAAAAAGTGAACCACTTCTCCATTGCCGAACAACCAGAATAATTCAATTCTTTGCTGTTTCACTCCAGAAGGATCAGACAAACTACCACTGCTGGTACTTAGAGAGGCAGAACACAAGTCTGAGCCCCCTGCACATGCAGATATTTAATTTTGAAGGTGCTGTGTCTGTCACACTCTATGTTGCACCCAAACATAAGGATAACAGGTGGAATTATCTCCCAAGAAGGTATATTCTTTGGCCCAGCCCCGATAGGTTGTTAGCAGTGTGTGTGATTGTGAAAACCCCCTCTGAGATCTCTCTATTTGATAGAAGGTTCTCCTCAACAGCTGAACTCTCACTATTTCTTCAGCATTTTCCTTGCAAGTATCAATAGCACAAAGGCATTGCAACCCTCCACTGGTGTGGTGAGCTTTGTGTGCTGTTCTAGGATGGTGGCATTTTGTGATCACAAGATTACCTTTGTTCTCCGATAGTGTCAGAAAACGCTCCATATGAAAACAACTGAGTGATGGTATGAACAAAAGGAATTATGAAAACTATATAATTTTGTCTGAGAACTTTGATACATTCTGGGAAGTGTCGTATAATACCCAGCATGAAATATCCCATCAAACGTGGACACCACAGACATGGAGCAATGTTGAGCAATAAGTTTGACCAGAGCACTGATTATTGATTTCAAAACACCCCAGTGCTATGAGGCCACAACAATTGGAAGCAAAATTGGAGTAGTCAGAGAGAATCAAAGCAGTGCAGACATGCTGCTTGCACGATGACTGTTGAAGATCACTTAATGCAGATATGCAGCAGCTGCAACAATTTTCCTGCAGAGACATGCCTTTAATTTAAGTATAGGCATCACAGGGGAAGGAATGCTGTCTGAAAGTAGTAGTGAGACTTCTGCATCTGGGGCAAGAATTCATCTTGAATCCTATCAAAAGTGAAGGAGTGAGCAGCTTCAGTGTGGTGACTTGGGCTGAGGATTGTCTGTGGAGTGGCTACTCCCATACATCTTCAGAAATGAAAAATGAGGTCATTTGTTAGTTTGCATTGCTGCTGTCACTGTGATAGTTGTCCTGAGGATAAGGATGCTGTGATTTGCCAGAGCACTAATTAATCTGCTGCTTTTACACTTGGCCTTTTTTTTAATCTACAGTGCTCTTTTCCAGCCATCTATACCAGCCTCTGGGGATTCCTGGACCATTTCCAAGTGACCTGTGCATGATAACAAAATAAAATGAACTTTTATTCACTATATAGTCATCTCTAGCATCTTCTGGAAAGTGTCTGGAGATCACCAACAGTAAACATTCTGAGAACTGACAACATTGGTAGTCAGTCAGATGCACTAAACCCAGCAAATACCTATTTGTTTATTCCAGATGAAGTAGGAACAGTTGTTGTGTGAAGGGCATGGGCAATTCTCCAGTGTGGCAATTTTTAACACTGAAATGTTGGTTTTGGTACCACAGCAAAATTGTCAAGAAAGAGACTATGCCACAGGATTTATCCAAAATCTCACTTTGACACTGAGTTTTTACGTGATCTCTTTTGCCTTTTTTCTTCTAAACCAGGAATCATCCACTTAAGGAATCTGGTCTGTCTGCCCGTGGTATTGACTAAGGCTGAGTATCCACCAATAGGTTGGGTAAAATTAATTATAATATTTGCAACTAAAACTTGATTAGTTTATCTGTTTGTCTTTTAGAATTCCACTGTATTTAATGGCAGATTTTGTTTTCTGAAGTGAATTTTCTTTGACACAAAGAAACAAGTGCTTGAGAAATAGATTCATTTTTCTCTGTACACCTCCAGGTCCAAGATTTGGAGATTAATGAAACTATTTTCACTGATTTACCTTGGAGCATTCCTGTAGGTTTTTTACTTAACCTCTGACAATGTTTCATCATCATGTATTTCAATAGTTTGCAATGACTTTTTTTCCTTTTGGGCAAATATTAAATATGAATTTATAAAACAGTTGCATGAAGATTTCAGAACTGTGCTGCAAAATATAATTGATGTTGCTGTGATCTTACTTGCCTTGAGATTGCAGGCAAACAACACCCCACTGATCATTAAACTTCCCATAGCAAGCCTAGATGATATATTGAGCTCCAGTGTGTTTTTATTAAGCTTCTCTTAAATTGTTTTAAAAGGATAAAAACCCAGGCTTAGCTGGCTACAGAGTTTAATGGAGCCAAACTCTTACCCATACTCTTTAAAGAACATGCTGTAACCTTTTTTTTGCTAAACAATCTGCTCCTCTGCTGTTACTGAGTTTTACCCAATATTCAAATGAAACTTACTCCTTTTCAACCTTTGCCAAGATGAGGTTATTAAGAAAGAGATACAAATTAAAAGGATTAAAACTGCAGCTCTAATTAAACACATAGGAGCAGTTGAGTCGTCTCTGCCCTGGTTATCTGTGCACACAGAAATCTCACACACAACTTAAAGCAGCCATAGTCTCCATTACATGCTTGCTAAAGGCACCACCAAACACTGTAATAATATGCTGGAGCTTTTTCTATGTATGTCCTAAAATGTTTTTCAGAATTAGATGATCCATTGCTATCCCCTCTTGCAAAGGAGAAGTAGAGACAGAGGACAAGGAGAGCAGCATTTCTCTTCTTACATCTTCAACAAATTTGAATTATGTGGCCTCCTCTATGGAGGAGAGCTCCTGATTGTCCCCACAAACTGTGGCAGTGACCTGAGCCAGCCTGGCTCCCTGTTTCAAGCAGACCTGATGTTTCTTTTCAGAGGGATATCTAGTGAAACCCAAACATATGACAATTTTGTCTTTCTGTGGCAAAAGTGGGTTGGTATCTCTTCGTAAGTATCTAAACAAGCTCTTGAAGGCACATAATCACAAAACAACATGTGCGATCACAGCTCGGCATTTTAAAGGATTAGAGAGGGGATTAGGACATTTGTAAATTCCTCACCAACCTTTTGTATAGACAGGATGGAATATTTTTTTTTTTAAAGAATTCACAAGCAGCAACTCTCTGTTAAAAGCCTTTATTCCCCTGATTTGTGCTGGGTGTGGATCGCTTTGTGATTTTTTTAAAAGGTGGCATTACATAGCTCATCAATCTAGGCTGCACATAAATCCTGCTTTGTATGATTCCTAATAAGTTTCAAGGGCTTTATGTTCCTCGTGAAGAATGGGAAAAGCTCCTTGTGCCAGAGTCTAACAGGTCCTTTCATTCTTCTGCTGGTGTTGCTGGTTTAACACACCCACTTAGGGGAACAATATCACCCAGAGGAAAAAAATTAGTGAATTTTGATCCTAAAGAAGTGTTCCAGAAAAGCCACTCATGTTCTAGTACTTCTGGGGCCAACATATCATGATTGGCTTGAAAAAATCACAGGAAATAATCAGGGTTCACCAGACAGGATAACAGGACTTACCTGCTTTTTCTGGGAATGGGAGATGAAGGTGGACAGGAAAAGAGGAACACCCTGACTCGCACCCTCATCCAGGTGAGATGATCTGACAGATCATTTGGATACAGTGCATATTAAATAGGGCTGTTCAGAGAATCCTTCAGGCAAATACGAATAGGAAATCCCATTTAGGAAAACAAAACAAAACAAAAAAAAACAAGCAAACAAACAAACCCAAATTAAAAAACAGCCAACAAATCTGTTTGCTTGAAAGGATTATTTTTTCAATATTAGATCTGGGTACTGGATGAAGGGAAATGTCCAAGGCAGAGTTGTCCTCTTGTCCACAGGTAGAGAGCAGCTCAGTACCCAGAGCTGACCTGCAGGTCTTGTAATGAAGATGAGGTTTTTCTGTGTTTGTATCTCTTTCTTTGTCCAAGATTGAAGTTTAGCAGTGCTCCCAAAAGAAATCTCAGGAATGCTGTAACTAAGGCTGTAGGCCAGAGCTGGCAGTGGTGCAGGATCCGTGGGTTCTCCCCAAGGCTGCTGACCATGGAGTTTCTGTGCTGCCCACTCCACCTGCTCCTACCAGGGCACAGTAATCCTTGCCTCTTTGCAGAGCTACCAAGGACAGGGCAAGAAAAATCAACTGTGAGCTCTAGGCTGAACTTTTGGGTATTTTTTCCAAAATAAACACCCTGAGTGTTTAAAGCTGTGAACCTGACAATTTCCTCTATATCATCATCTTACCACTGTTTCCTTAGCCAGAAGTTAATCTTGACCATAAAAATTACTTTGGGTAAAGGATGTGAATTTAAAACATCTTATCTAGTCCTTAATGGTGTGTGTATGATCACTACTATTATTCTGAAGAGGTCTCAGAGAAATCACCCGTGGGGGTCCTCAGGAATGGGCAAATCTTTCTAGACAACTCCATCTGTGAGCAGAGCTGCAGCTCTGCCTTTACCAATTCCTTAAGTGCTTGTAAGCTTTTCTTACATCTTTCCTTTTATTTCCTGTGTTTACCAAGGTACAATCGTAAGGAGATTTGCCAAGTTTGAAGAACTACACACAGGATTTGGAGGAGGGAAGGTGAGTCCTCCAGCCAGTGTCAGACTTTGGGCCATTTGGTGTTGTATGAGCTGGGGACTCAGGTACCAATGCAAGTGACTGGGGCACCACCAGGCAGCAGAAGCATCCTCCCTGCAAAGGAAAGAGGGGGGTTTCCCACCCGATGTCAGTTTGACTGGTTCTTTGCTCCCTTCTGGCTCTTCATTCACCTTTAAGTATATTTGGAGTGGTTTTTATTTGCCAGATTTTGTGTGGATAAGTAGAGCATGGGGATTTTAATTTTTGTTGCTACTTGTCCTTCAGACGTGGCCCAAGATTTCTGGCCAGGAGCCAGGCTGAAGAGGTTAATGCGTTGCTGGCAGCCCTCTAACCAGAGGGTTTCTCTGTAG
The DNA here is from genome assembly GCA_023637945.1 of Phaethornis superciliosus. Classification (NCBI taxonomy): domain Eukaryota; kingdom Metazoa; phylum Chordata; class Aves; order Apodiformes; family Trochilidae; genus Phaethornis; species Phaethornis superciliosus. Next base: position 9,189,467 of record JAJQWJ010000019.1, read on the forward strand.
AAACACAAACACGGCATTTCATATGGTCACCCCTTAGGAAATACAGTAATTGACATTAGTTTAATTAACCAGGGGAAGCCATTGTACTGAAATGCAGCCACCTGTAAGGGAGAGCAGGGCAAACACCAGGGCTAAATGGGAGAAAGGTCCCAATTTTAAACCAGAAGAGTAGGTGTAAATCTCCCCTTCAGAAGTGGGGAGGGTTTAGTACATACAGGCCCAGCAGGAGCTCAGTTTATTGCTAATTGTGTCTTCACATTTTAGTTGTATTTTTTAAAAAAATGTATGTGTATATGTATATATATATATAATCCTTGAATATCTAGTGTCTCATTTCTTCATGAATTACAGAGATTAACTAGGAAATGAAAATAAGTGGAAGGGAGGGACAGAGACCAGAACACTTCAGGGAGCTGCAGCCTGAGCCCTGGTGCAGGGCAGATGCAGGTCCCAGCCCTTTCCTGCTGGGTTGTGCAATGGAGAAGCACTGGGCACCTTGAAAGGTGAGGGTTTTTTGCTCTTCTTGGCCTGCCTTTCTCCTCCTCCTCTATGTTTTAATAATTCCTGGGTGAGTGATACTGACCTGGAGGTCAGGAGTCTCCAGTTAACAGCCAGGAAATGCCCTTCCCATCGGTCATTATTGCCTAATTAACAACTTGAAATATTTCACAATCGATGTCAATGACACGAGATGGCCATTCGGAGGGGTGGGGGTTGCAGAGCACTTGGCAGCGTTTGCATGTGAAAGCCAGGCAGTGAGATGCAGGGGCCCAGCCCTTGCCCATCATCCCCCCCCCCCGGGTTCCCCCCGGGCTCTGGCTCCAGCTCTGGTGCCTCCAGTCTCACCTACACCCAGAGGAAGGGTTTTCACAAATACAATGGATTTAAGGTCAGAGCTTATAAAAGCTAAGTATGCTGAAAAGGGCTCAGAAAAGCACATTCTGTTCCTGTCACCTGTTCTAGCCTCAGACAATGAATCCTGGGCTCCAATGGACACCAGGATGGGCTGAGCCAAGGTGTCTTCTTGGCCTGGAAAGAGCAGTTCCCAGTCCTTTATCCACTCACGTGTGCTGGTAAGGAATGGGCTGCCCAGGGAAGTAGTGGATTCTCCATCCCTGGAGATATTTAAAAAGAGACTGGATGTGGCACTCAGTGCCATAGTCTAGCAACTGCAGTGGTAGTGGTCAAGGTTTGGACCTGATGATCTCTGAGGTCCCTTCCAACCCAGCCAATTCTACGATTCTATGATTCTATGATAAGGAGAGTTTGCCACCAGTGCTGTGCCCTATATATAAAAAAAATAGCTACCTATCTTTTGTCAGTGACTTTGCCTATCCAGAAGTTTTACAGTGTCTGTAGCATGTTGAAAGTTTTGCTAAAAAAAACCGAGTTTTAGAAACAAATGCATGGAGAGGGTCCAGCAAGTGCCAAGATCTGGATCCTGGTGCTGAGATCCCATAAAAAGGAGAAGGAAGAAATGGAAAGCTTTCTCTCTTTGGCACCAGCGAACCACATGAGTGAAGAGGTGCATCCTGAGGTCATCATCACCCTGAAGTGCCTTTGGGCCCTGACACAGTGTCCAGCATCTGCTGAGCATCAGGACTGCAAGGACACGTGTGTCTCTGCTGAGAGGGAGCACATGGTGTGGCACGTTCACGATGCTCTGTCCTCCAGCAGTCACTGTGTCAGTGCCCCAGCCCACTGGCCCCTTAAAAAGCATAATCACATTGAACCAACAGAGGGAATGTGCTTTGATGTGGACATGGAATTGCTTATCTGGCACCCAGATGCCTTCAGACTGAATTTGACATCTCCTGGCAGCACAGCCTTGCACAGAGAATTGATATGGAGCAGGTAACTTCATACCATTGTAATGTAACACTAAGGTCCATCTGCAGGCATGGAGAGGGTTGGAGAGGTGCATCAGTAGCAGTATAAACATCTCTCACATGCCTTTACAATTAGCACAGCTTCTACAGCTTCTCCTGGTGGGGCTGTCATGGAGGGACCAGAGCAGATGATTCTGGACAGAGAGCTCCATAACTGGGTCAGCATCATGAGATGTATGAATGTTCTTCCATATTAAATCACCAAATTAGAGAGATCAAGCCCAGCATGAATAAACCTGAAAAAGCATTTGCTACTATAAATTATGCTGAAAAACAGTATGGACAAGATACAGCTGAACCTTGTTTAAATGCATTGTTCATTTACGTTTGTTCTTTGGGTCAATGTCATTGTTTCCTTTGGAGAACCAGAGTCCTAGTCCTTTTATTTGTGTTATTTATCCATCTGCAATAAGAGAAAGCAAAAGTAAAAATAAAAATAGCTTGTCACTCTCATAACTAAGGAAGAAAAGTGTAAAGTAACTGAAGTTGTTTTGTGGAGAGTGAGCTTTTAAAGGGTGACAGAGTCAGTCAGAGAGGAGCGTAACTCAGCATCCTGACAGCACCATTCCTGCTCTATCCATCACAGAGATAGCTAAATCCTAAATAAATCCCTGGGTATTCCTGGGTCATGTTTGCTTTTTCTCAGACTAGCTTCCCAGGTAATGCTTTCAGAAACAGGTTTGAAATTAAGATTTCCATATTTATGTTCCCATTAACATAGATACATTAAAAAACTTAATGAGTTTATATAACAAATTGCTGCGTAACATTGTTAACAATTCAAGAGAGGGTCTGTACTTAGGTAGATAAGAACGGCATTTGCAATGGCACCAGCTCTGCTAAAATTACAAGGAGCATCAATTGCATGCTTCAGGTAGACTGTCCTGAGACTGGAGCCTAGAGGTCTCTGGCATGGTCCAGTCCTGCCGGTGAGGTGTGTGTGTGGGGAACCATGTGCCACAACCCACTGGCAGAGCTTCAGCAGGGTGCCACAGCCTGCAGCTTCTGCCCGGGGACTTCCCAGGTCCGAGGGATGAGATGAGGTTGTGGTTGCAGCCTGGGTCTCGGCCTCACCTCTTTGCCATTACAGCCTTCCTGTGTTGAGCAAGAAGACCCTTTGGGCATGTCTGCAGAGACCAGGGCTTTCTCTGTGCCTGCTTTGAACTGGCTCGGTGTGTCAGGGGCTTGGGAGGCTGCCAGCCGGGAGCCACCGTGCCTGTGCCGGTAGGGAATTGGTGTCTCTGGTGCTCTGAGGGCTTCTGCAGCTCCCGGATCACATCTGGCCAGCTTGGGGCAGGGGCAAGGCGAGCTGGAGGTGTTTGTAGCTTGTAGATATGCTTTACATTTCCTTGTTTCCTGCTTCCCCACTATAAACAAAGAAATCTCACGTCCCCAAGCTTTTGGGACAGACAGACAGCGTGCTGCCTGCCAGCGGAGGTAATGCAGAGCTGGTGAAGACAAGCAGAGCCTTGCAGACACTGGCCTGAGACTGCTGAAGGTGTAAATTCTCCATTGTGTACGGACATAGAAACATAGAATCATAGAATCATAGAATTGTCTGGGTTGGAAGGGACCTCAGAGATCATCAGGTCCAACCCTTGACCCACAGCTGCAGTTGCTAGACTATGGCACTGAGTGCCACATCCAGTCTCTTTTTAAATATCTCCAGGGACGGAGAATCCACTACTTCACTGGAAAGTCCATTCCAATGCCTGACCACCCTCTCCGTGAAGAAGACATAGCCCATGCTACTGACTGGGCTCATGGGCACAGCACAATCTGCAGAGAATTTTAGGAAATTGCTTTTAGGAAGGCTCAGTACTTACAGTATTGAGACCCTTCCCCTCCCCAGCGAGTGCCTTTTTGAACACACAAGTCAAGAGGCTGGGTCTCTTTCAACCTGTATCCCAAAAAGCCACAACAATTCCCATTGACTGCAAAGCCTCCCTGTGACAGTGTACACACCACCATCATTCAGCTGGAACAGGTACAGGCTCCAGAAGGCACTGCAGGACTGACAGGATTTGGCTTGGTTTGCTAGAGGAAGCCACGGGTGTTAGTGGCAACTGGTGCCCTGGGCAGGGACAGGAGGATGGGTGCTCTGAGGATACTGGTAGCTCTAGGGGGCCCTAGCCTCCTGGCCATGTTTCACTGGCCTCTGTGGTGGCCTTAAATGGTGGCTGGGAAAGAGCAGCTAATACCTGCTCCAGCAGGGTACAACACTGTGCCTTGGAAACCTGGGAACAAAGGAGCTGGTGAAGAGATGCGTGCTGTTTGTGGTGATGGGGCTGCTCACCACCCCGCAACAGATTTACTGTCTCGCTGAAATGCAAGCAAGGATTCCTTTGGCAAAACCATGCTGGGATAAGCGATGCTGACAGAAGAGCACTTTAGCTGGTGTATTCTGTGTTTACACAAGAGGAGTGCTTTATCGGTCTGGCTATACTGGCAAATCTCCCCTGGGGCTAGTCAAGTCTTCTCTCCGCGGTTCTCCTGTGGAGCTGTATGGGCAGAATCCCCAGGGAGAGATGGATTTGGCACTTGGGGGGGACATTTGCCAGAGAGCCTCTCTGTGCCTGCTCGGGGCACTTTGCCAGGCTCCCCTCCAGGGCAAGCACTGTCCCACAGGCTGGACCCAGCCTGGACTTCAGGTGATCCTGGCAGCACACCAGCACACACCAGCACACACCAGCACACACCAGCACACACCAGCGGCACCCAGCAGCACCCAGCAGCACCTACCAGCACCACCAGCACCACCAGCACACACCAGCACATGCCAGTACCACCAGCACACACAAGCACACACCAGCACCACCAGCACACACCATCACCACCAGCACACACCAGCACACACCAGCACCACCAGCACACACCAACACACCAGCACCACCAGCACACACCAGCACCACAAGCACACACCAGCACACACCAGCACACACCAGCACCACCAGCACACACCAGCACACACCCTTGGTGTGGACACGGCGTGCTCTGGGGTAACCCATAATTTGCATGGGTGCAGCTTGACCTGGTTTGAGCCCATGTCTGCTGCTGGATTTGCATCTGTTCAGCTGAGCTGGTTTTGTTTCGCTGCTGTGATTGTTTTCAATTCTAAATGCAGCCCGGCACAAGGAAGTGGTGGCCTCGTTCCTCTCAGCATCAGAGCTGGCTTTCAAATGCAACCATCCATCTTGAACCGATACAACTCTTAAATGTAAAAACTTCCTTCCCTGCCCTCCAAGTTCTCTCTCATTCCCAATGCCCCAGAGAGAAGGAGCAGCTCTTCCCACAGCCTCTCCTGGGCTTCCCTCAGCTGGTCCCCAAGGCCATGCTCACATAGTCATTAATCTCAGCACTCTGGACCACCAGGTCATCTTAACAGCACAAATTTTATCTGAATCAGATGTGGAACCAGGGCTGTCTTTCTGCTGAGTCAGTCCAAGCATGTGGTTAGGATCAGCTTTGGAGTTTTGGTGAATTTCTTTTTGGTGACAGGATGTTGGACTGGGTCTGGCTGCAAAAAAACTTCTGCTACCAAGTTAATGTCAGTCTCTTTTTAAATACACTTACACTGGTAGAGTGAATTTATGCTGACAGTGTTTTCCATTGTTGGATTTCCATACTAGTAGTAGGAGATTTAAAACTTAGGAGCCCAGTGGCTCCTAATTCCTATGGGTTTCCTGAAACATCTATGTCAGAGTTTGGAAATCCAGCAAATACCTTTCTTATGGCACTTAAACTTCTTTGGACTGATATGTACTGGGCAATTTTCACTGTTCTATCTGGTAGAAATGTAGCACAGGCAAAGAAGGAGCCAGGGATTGGGCATGGAGAGCCAAAGCTGCCTCATCACAGCAGCAGAAGTGACAGAGGAAAAGCTGGAAGCCCACAGATGAAAATGTCTGAACAGATGCCCAAATTCAGATTTGAACTGAAGCACCCTGAAACTTACTGCCTTTGTTATATTACTGAATAGCAAAAATGCAGGGGTTTAATGCAAGAAAAATAATCTGGATATCCCAAGTCTGCATCCTTCTGCAATCAGACCTGCATGCAATCAACTGAACATAATAAGAGATTTCTAAACAATGTGAATTCTTTCCCCACCAAGTATCTCATTTGAAGCTTTGCATCAGTAGCCCTGCATGAAGTTTTGCAAATAATTTTGCATGGAAAAAAATAGATGTATTTTTAAAATCTCCAGACCCTGCATGTGTTTGCTACAGTAACAATGCAACATAACCCTGAAATCTTGTCTCTGTAGATACACCTGCAAAATCAAGTCCTTGACAATGCAGCTTGGAGCAGGTTTGGAAGCATTTGGAGGTATTTGCTGGCACCTGATATTCTCTAATGCTGACAGCCCTTCAGTGGTGTCTTATTAGTGTGATTATAACTGACAGAGTGCATTAGGTGTAGAGTTTTGACTGATGGTATTTTTACCAACAGTTCAGGTTTTCTTCCCACACAGCTCTGCTTCATCTTGCCATACAATAGAGTTGCAGGACACCAGTGTGTCAGCAATGGAGAAACACCACAAAGGAGGAAACGTGCTGCCACCAAACCCACGGTATTTTCCAATTTACAATTTTACAATTCAGCAGACATCTGCAGTAATCTATTAATGAGGAGAGTGTCCTTGTGCTCTCCTGCTAGGTGAGAAAGAGGCCAAAGAGTTTGAGAGGTTTGTGTTTGTCTGTAAATTTCTTGTCCCTCTGAGCTTTTCCACCATAAGTAACATATTTCAGATTTTATCCAGCTGAGCTTTGATGGAGGGCTCCGGGGAAGATTGGCTATTTAGGAGGATTAGGGTTTTTCAGGAAACTGGACTATGAAGTAAACGAATAACTGAATTTGTTTTCTTTACTTATTTAAATTGCCTACAGGGAAAATCCTCAGCTTCAACTCACATGACCCATTTCCCTGACATTGAGGTCAGTTTGCTGATTTCATCACCCCTTTAAGATGACTGAAGAGTGAAAGGTAGCTAGAAGTAAAGCATCTGACTGTTCTCAAATTCCTTTCCTCCTGTACAGGTACTGCCTGTATCTCCTCTAAACTCCTTTATATTGTGCTCAGAATTAGCTTTGAAATGGTATAGATTAGTTATCTATTAGGATTTTTAAATTGTGCACATGTGTATATATGTATGTAATGGGGAAGCAGGTATTTTAAAAAGCACACTTAACACACCTGATGGATTCACTGAAGGGACACAGGCTGTAGAACTCCTCAAAGCTGGGGATGGGAAAGACCTTTTGTACATGGTGCCTGTCTCTGTCACTGGAGGAGCCTTCCCCAGACCATCACTGCAGATGTTTCCTTAATACATGGTTTATCATTTAAGGTATCACATAGGCTACCTATGCCCTGAGAGCAGAGGAAAGGCTAAAGTTAGCATCTCACAGCAGATGTTTTTAGAGTGCAAGTATAATTCAGTGATGGTGCTCACTCCTTTTTGTAAAAGGTCAAAAGGAAAAGGAGATGCATATTGAAGGATTTGTACTTGCTAAAGCCTGAATTAGGCTGATCAATGGTTTTTTCAGCTCAGTTCTGTGTGTGAAGTATTTGCTTTTCTGCTGGTTTAGCCCATAGGATTCTTTCTTTTTGTTGTACTGGGGCTTTTTTTTTTATTTTAATTTTTTCCTTTCCTTACTCTAGTATAAGCAGTTAGCTCTAGGAATGTATGATCCACCGAGGCTTTATTTTTTGAAACTATGAATTATGTATACTGTGCCAAGAGCCTGTTTATCTTTTTACTTTCAGAAAAGAGCCTAACTAAATACATGAATCTTGATTTCACATTTAGCATTGTGGTGTCTGGGCTGTTCTTGGTTTTTTGATCTTGCTTTTTAAGTGGAGTCTGCTACCTGCACTAACAAACTGATTATACACCATGAGGCAGAGGCATCCTTTGGAGCAACACTGGCTAACAGCAATGAAGTTCGTGATGGTTCTCCTAATGGACATAAAATAGAGGGAATAATAATAATTAAAACAAACAAACAAAACCAAACCCACAAATAATCAGAGCATCTCTTCAGAATGTAGTGATTACACCACTGAAGGCAAAATGTCAGAGCCCTGTGGGAAGGTACCTCAGGATCATTGGGCAGAGATGCCAGGGGCCATGGCTCCCACTTTTCCCTTGGTCCCACCTGATAAGAATCCTGGTCTCACCAATGCAGGATTCTTACCCTTATTTTATAAACGAGGAGACTGAAGTAAAACACAGCTGTAGTCGTGTTTGTGGTCATCCCCTGCCTCAAGGACAGGGACAGGCTGGGAATTTGGGTCTTCCTCTTGTGCTGTGGCTGCAGGCTGCTTTATGTGAGCTCCCTCACAGGTACCTATCTGGCTCCTGCCTCAAACCATCCAGCTCGACAAAACTTCTTGTGTACAAAAGCCAGAGAAACTTATTGCAGGAGCCCGAGGCACCTGTGCCTCAGTGCTGAACCTCTGCCCCATGCCATGTGGCATCTCACCTGAGGCCCGAAAGTGCCTGGTGTCAAACTCTGCCACTTCTGCCACTGAATTGCTAAACACATGCTCTCCTGCAGGCTCCCAAAGCACTATGGCCAGGGGACTCCGCTCCTCCGGCTCCATCGGGAAGAAGCAAGAAGAAAACATAGCTGGAATTGTGTTTATTAAGCAAATTAATAGGTTGAGGGAAAACCAGCCGCGGTGTGGGCACACTTTCTTCTCTCTTCCTGCAATAGCAGGGGCTGGGAGCTGAGGCAGAGGAGCGTTCCATGCCATGTCCTCCCTCCCATCCTTTGCTTTGCTTTCCCTGCTGGAGGGCAAACCGCGGGGGGACGGAGGGCAGGAGTCGGCACAGGCATAGCCCGTGATGGCTTTCCAGCTCTCCCACAGCAGATACTGGTCTCTTACTGGCGTGGGTGGCCAGAGCCCGGCTGGATCCTGGCGTTACCGGCCCCGAAGATGCGGGAACCCCCGGGGGAGGTGGAGCAGCCCGGCCCTCCGCCAGGTCCCTGCAAACACACACACACACACACACACACACACACACACACACACTCACACACACACACACACACACACACACCCCGGGGGTTGAGGAAGATGAGGAGGCTCCCGCCGGTCAGGGATGCTCCCGGTGCGAACAGCCACGGGGAAACACATCCCCACACCCTGGGGCACCGTAAAGGGAGAAGGAACGGCAAATAAACCGCAAAAATATCTTTTAAATGTCTCTTCTCCGCTGCGGCTCGTAGGGGGGGGTGGGGTGGGATTCGTCCAGCAGCTGGGTATGTCCGTGAGCGGCATCCACGGGGAATTCAACCCCGCGGTGACACCGTCCCCTTCGTCTCCCGCCCGGGGCTGAGGGGGGGGGGAGGAAAGGGGGGGGCTGGAGGGGAGCTGCCGAGGCCAAGCTTTGAGATGGGGAGGAAAGATTTGGGGTAACGGGGGTCGCAGATGCGATGCGCAGGCGCGCTGCTCCGCACCCAGGTATCTGCGGGTTCGCCACGGAGTCCGCAGCCGGCCCCGCACGCTCATGGGGAGGCTGGACTGGCAAGTACTCCCCCCTGCCCTCCTTCCACAGTTCCAATCCCCCCGGGACACCCCCTTCCCCTCCCCCCGAATCCCTGAGAGCCGTCCCGTCTGAACAGGACTCCTCTGGCAGGCCAAGGGGACTGTTCGCCCCCCTGGGATTTCAGATGGGAAGGGGCCTGGGGCAGCCCGGGTGGGCTCCGCTGCGTGGGGTGGGGGTGGGGGCACCGGGGACTCGGTGTGGAAGTTGCACAGAAAGTCTCCCGTGGCCGCGGGGCAGCAGCTGTCTGTGGAAAGCTCTGCAGGAGCCGAGGCGACAATCCGGACAGGTTGCTGCAGTCTCATTAATGATATAGATACGTGAGTGTTTAAATAAGTTTTAGAGGAAGAGGGATGTAACTAATTAGCATCCCCACGCTCTCTTTTAATTGCTGCCAAATAGGAAAACTCCTGACTTTGACAGAGGCTCGGCACTGGGCTGGGGCTCCCATCCCGAGAGTGTGTTCACACCTGGGGGTGCTTTATGGTCCCTGGGAAGAGAGGTGTGCGGGGGGACTAAGCCCCCAGGAAGTAAAAAACAACTCATTGGAAACAGGGAATGTTCCGAAAGTAAGAACACCTTTTTATATATATATATATATATTTTTTATTATTATTATTATTATTTTTATTTATTTTTTTTTTAATAAATAAACCTGCCACCTGTCAGAAGCCACCTCCCTGCCTGCTCGGTTCCTGCAGCTCTGACTCGTGGCTCCAAGGGAGTGTCCAGGGAGGTTCCGTGTCTCTGCAGCAACCCTGCCTGCCTTCTCCTTACCCGTGCCCGGGAATTCCCTGGAAAGGGAGAGTTTGGCCGGGCAGCCGGTGTGCTCTGCAGGTGGCCCCCAGCCCAATTCTCTGCCGGTGTGAGCATCACCGGAGAGGAGGGAGGAAAGTCAGGCTGCGGCAAGGGGGAGTCTAAAAAAACCCTTATCCCCCTCCCCAATAAAAAAGGGCCCCACCCGCAGAGTTGCTCAGACACCGAGTCGATCATTTACTGAAAGCAAGCAGCCCTGGACAGAAGTAAAGGGGACAGGAGCTTCTCTCCATTCAGGGGGCGGCATCACCTGCGCGGCTGCGGAGAGGCGCGGAGGGACCTGCGCGGGGGCTGAACATCCCGCGGGGGGACGGGCAGTGTCCTGGTGACCTCCCGGTGCGTGTCCCTGGCAGCTGTTGCGGGAAGAACCCGCAAATGGATGTGCGGGAAAGTTTGTTACAAACTTCCCAATATTTAGCTGCTTCTTTGCATTCTCGGTTCTTTTTCTAGAAAGTAAAGTGCTTATTTTGGTTGCAATTAATGTGGTCGGCAACTTCTTTTAAATCCCTCAACCTCTTCCACGGCTCTATTTATAAATGTAATTTATATATACGCAAATGAGAACCTGAATTCATCGTGATTTTGGACGCCAAAAGGAACAAACCGAAGGTGTTCAGCCCGTGCCAATGTTAAAGAATGATAAAATCACGGTCTCCTCTCAGTGTGATATTTTCGAGCAGAAAGAAAATCTCCGACTCCTGAGGTTATGATAAAAATGTTGTTATGGTACAGGATCTCTTTGGAAGGAAGAGCTGAACCCAAACCTGGGAAGCTCGACGGTCCCCTTTCTCGTTTTTTTCCTAAATCTGTCTTGTCCCTTTAATACAAATGAACTTTAAGCTCCCCTGTCTTTTATTATTTAGATTCCTAGTCTTAATGACGCCAGGAGCAGCGCAAGTATCCTCGCTAATAATCGCCGCGAACTGCATTTCAAAGAAACATCCCTGGAAGAAAACCACCGTCGTTTAAAAAAATAAATAGCGACTCCACCAAAAATGATAATGCGGAGTCCCTGCTGATGATGGGCTTAATGCAAGTGCTGCAAATCAGCACCTATGTGCCAGATAAGGCAGATAACACCTTCAACAGTTACTTGCAGCACCCCAGTCCGCCTCGTTTTTACTTTTAGATCACCCATTGAATCACAAGGGGGGTTTCTGTGTGTATTTTTTTTGTGGGTTTTTATTTGTTTGGGTGTTTGTTGTAGTTGTTTGGTTGTTGGGGTGTTTTTTTTTTTGTTTGTTTTAATTATTATTAATTTTTTTTTCTCAGATCCTTAGAGAAAAAAAAAAAAAAAGTGAGGGAAGTGTAAACTGGTTTAAATTTCGAGACAAGGGTCTAGGTCGGGCCTTTATTACCAGCTGAGGCGGCTCTTCCCGGGCACTGATAGCCGAGATCTCCGCATCCAGCACTGTCCAGGGTCATCTTTTGTCTCTGCCACAATAAACAAACACTTGCTCCTCTCATGTAAATGAGCAGTGATCCGGATGCACCTTAAAACACTGGGAGAAGTCGTTGCTTTTGAAAACGATGTTCATTTTGTCCGCCACACAGAACTGCATAGATCAAATGGCTGCAGAAAGGTAGCAATTTAGCAGAGAAGTATTTTCTAAGCTTAAAGTGTGCTCTCTGCGTCCGAAAATGCCTATCAAACCTCCCACCTGCTTCCCCAGCCCCAAGTTTGTCCGAAAAGACGAGACAGGAGGGATTTTCGTTAAAAAAAAAGAAATAAAAAAAAATAAAATAATGCAAGGAACCAGTAGCACAATTCCCAGAGCCCCGAATCGGGGGCGCTGAATCAGTGCTGCTTTACCTACCAGGGATTCAACACCACTGCAATAATCTTGTCGGATAATTAAGTAAATTATACCTTAAACATCGGTAGCTTACAAGTTGTAATCAGTAATTCAAACTCTTGACAATTATGCAAATTCGACTGAGGCTGGTGATCGGATTTTCTCGCTTCTGCAACGAGAACTTTTTCCAAGTTTTTTTTGCCCAGATTCCTCCGGACTCGCCGGCTGTGAGGGCATCGGCGCTGAGATTCCCCCCACGGATTTAACTAAAGTTCTTTCACTCGTGGGAGGGGGCAAAGAGCAGTGTCAGGTGTTTCTCCCTCTGTCCAAAAAAACCCCCCAAAATTACCAAACACGTGGGGGGGGCTTTTTTGGGGCACCCTCAGCGTGGGTGCGGGGATGGATGCACACGCATGACCTGCGGGTTGGGGTTACCCCCCCCCCCCCCACTTAGCGCTTTGGGGGGGAGGGGGATGCCCGGCTCTGCGTTACTTCCCCTCCGCGGGAGCGGAATGGAGCGCGGAAGGAGGAGCTTGAGGCTGCGCGCTCCCTCCTGAGTGGCTGGCGGCCGCGGCTCCCGAGCCATCCCTAGGGAGGAGTTATGATAATCCTATTGCCATTAAGGGCGTCTGGGCAGGGAAAAAAAAGCGAGTGACCATTAGCAAGGAGGTTTAGTCCTTCAGCTGCCTTCATGCCTGCCAACTGAGCTCCGTCCGGGGGGTTTGAGCTCCTTTTCCCCAACGCCGACGTGGATTTACCGCCCGTGGGGGGGGCTCTGAGCTCTCAGCTGTTTTCGGCAACACACACCTGGTTTGGACGCTGGACGCCATGTTGTGGAAACTAGCAGATAATGTCAAATATGAAGAGGACTGCGAGGTGAGAAGCGCGGGGAAGGGGCGGCAGTGGGGAAAGGGGGGTCCGGCCTGGGGCAGAGCGGAGCTCCCGCCCCCCCCCCCCCCCCCCCCCCGAGCCGTGTTGCCCACTCTGCCCATTCCCTTCCAGAAGGAGCCCGGCTCTCCTGCTTCCCCGCTGGCCGGGATTTGTCCCTTCCTGAAGGGCCTTGTTTATTATGAGGTTTTAATTTTTTATACTTTTTTTTTTTTTTAATTTCTTAATAAGTGCGAGTATTATCCTTTTTTTTTTTTTCTCCGATTTTTTCCAACACCTAACCAACACGCAGTGAAAGCCCCACCTGGGACAAACGAGCCCACATCCCACGTCCCCCAGGCAGCCGCTGGAACCGGGCGGTGCGGGAGCGGGACAGAGAAGGAATAGCCAGGGGTAGGAGCGGGAAGCTGCCCGCACACCGGGGAAGCACAGTCCCGGTGCCTGGGCCGGGTTTTGGGGCCATGCTCCGGGGGGAAGAGAGCCGGGAGGTGTGCGGAGGAGCCGGCTGGCAGGTAGCAAAGGCTCCGGAGGGGAGCCCCAGGTAGTGCTTTACCCTCCTGTCCCGCAGAGCTTCCTTCCCACGTTCTCTCTTCTCCGCGACAGCGTCTCCTACCCCCCCGTGACCTGATCCTGGGTTTTGATCTCTCCGAAAGTGGCTGTGTCCCCCACTCCCCCCTCTCGGCTCCATGGGTCGCGGTCTGCCCGTTTGACTCCTTCAGATTCGCTTCAGTCCCCGCTTCACGCTCCATTGGGACCCCATTCACCCCTTATTAAGTAGCCCTGTTATTTTAATGACCGTGAAGGTAGAGCTGCCAAATCCCTGGATCAGGTCAATGTAGACATTTAAGCTGTGACTACTGACTTCAATTTGCGGGAGTATCAGAGATGGGACGATTGGAGGGAGAAGCCCAGCCCGTCCCTGCCGTGCCAGAGCTGTGAGCCCCGGGAGGCTCCCGGGGTCCTGAAGGGTGGGAGGAAGGGTCTCGGGAGGGAGAACCTCGGGCCCTCTCTGCCCAAAGTCCTTGTCTTCAAGGGCAGCGGGTCCGTAGCCCTCGGGGTCGGCTCCGAGGAAATCGGGCTGCGTCGTTTTTATTTTCTGATTTTGATTTTCTAAACGCTTTGCAGAAGCGCGGGGTGGTCTATTGTATTCGCGTTTAAGGAAAGCAGTGAGAACGGGTTTGTAATCCCATCCCGGGGAGTGGGAATGATTTTCAACGCCCAAGTGCCTTGGAAGAGAAGACTCCAGGGGCAGGAATCGGGGCAGCTCTTCTTCCCTTAGTGCCAGCGAGTGTTCCCCGAGCCCGGGCTGTCTCCGCTGCCCCACAGCCCCTCGCTGACAGCCGCCTCCCCTCTTTCCCCCTTCCCTGTGTGCTTTTCAGGACCGGCACGATGGGAGCAGCAACGGGAACCCGCGGCTTCCCCACCTCTCCGCGGTCAGCCAGCACCTGTACAGCCCGGCTCCTCCGCTCTCCCATTCGGGAGCCTCCGATTTCCAGCCTCCCTACTTCCCTCCCCCATACCAGCCTCTGCCTTACTCCCAATCCAGCGATCCTTACTCTCACCTCGGGGACCCCTTCTCCATCAACCCTCTGCACCAGCCTCCTCCGCCTCCCCCCAGCCAGCAGCAGAGCGCTTGGCCCAACAGGCAGAGCCAGGACCCTGCCGGCCTCGCCCCCCACGCCCGCCCCGGCCTCGTCCCCCATCTCTCGGCTCTGGAAAGCGGCTCCGCCAGCGGCCGGAGGGAAACTTACCGACGTTCCGAGCTCCTCCTGCCCCACGGGCATGGGTTGGATGCTTCTGCGCTGGCTGATAACCTGGGTCTGCACGACATGGCCCACCAGATGGAGGAGGTGCAGGTAAGGCTCTCCAAACACCCCCTGAGTGAGAATCGTGGGGTGCGGGTGGGACAGGCGCTCCCCAGCTGATAGGGGTGGCCGAGAGGAGCCGCTCACCCTGCCCTGCAACACATTCCAGCTTTAGTCTTCTTTCTTCCCAACGATCCCGTCTTTTTTTCCCATTCTGCCCTCAAAATGGGGAGGTGAGAGACGGGGGTGGGTTCCCCAAAAGCCCGAGCTCCTTCCCTCTCCCAGTTGCAAGGTGCGAAACTTTTTCTCCCCTTTCTCTTTCCAGAATGTGGAAGATCAACACTTATTAATGCATGACCAGACAGTCATTAGAAAAGGTCAGTAAGGCGGCACTGCAGTTTACTTTCCCTTGATAATAGTTAAAAGATTATTGATGCACCGGTGAATTGATTGTTTTTTGTTTTGGTTTTTTTTTTTTTTTTAAAGACGGATTCTTTCGGATCGGGAGGGCGGAGGGGGTTTCATTACAAAAATAAAAACCCTAGCTGGATTCTTCTAATGCCATCCGAGGGGAGGTGGCGGCAGGGAAACCCTTGGGGCTGCCCTAGGCTGGTGGCGGCGAGCCCGGGTGGCGAGCACTCCTCGGGGGACACTGGCCACCCCCGCACGGATGGGTCCCGGCTCTTGTGTGGCTTTAATCAAAACCAGAAAACTGGACCAAATTTAATGCTGCCCTGGAATACATGTGTGCTTTTTTTTGTTTGTATTTTTGTTTTGTGGTGTGGGGTTTTTTGTTTTTTTGTGGGGTTTTTTTGGGTTTTTTTTGTTTTTGGTTTGTTTTTTTTTTTTTGGGTTTTTTTTTTTTTGTTTGGTGGGGTTTTTGTTTGTTTGTTTGTTTTGTTTTGTTTTTGTTTGGGTCATAGTTGCTAGCTCTCGAAGGCAGTTCAGGTGTTAGGGTTTTTGTGTGTTTGCTTTTTTTTGTTGCCCTCCTCTCGCCCCCTTAAAATTCTGTATAAGACTTGAGAAGGGAATGAGAATGAATTCACTGGCATGAGCCTGTTCGCCTTGATTTTAATCGAAATGGTTTTGTCGCTGAGGTCTTAAGGAAGGAGAAAAGACGTATTGACTCAATTTACTGTAATTTAGGTATTTTTTTTCTTTTCCTGCTTTTGTTTTTAAGCAAATAACAAATTTGTGCCTAAAAAAAAAAATTAAAAAAATCAGTGGAAGTTTCTTCTAAAGACTTCAAACAAATACCTAACTGAGGAAAAGCAGAAGTGTTTGTCAGAGCACTGATTGCTGCGTTTGGCTCATGGGAGAATAATTTCGCTGTCAGATGCACCACTGAAAAATCTTTTCCCCTCCGGGGAGCGGGGCTGACCTGGGCTCTTTAACCCTTTCCCATCGGTGCTGAGGCAGCCCCAGCAGTGAACTGGGATGATTCGTAGGGCGATGGAATAGCTGGATCTGTGGTTTGCTTCTTGCGAAGTCTTTGTTGTCCCTAGGAGCCATGTTTTACTTTCAGTTCTCTGAGCTGCAGCCCTCTCCCTGTCTCACTGCCTGCTACGAATTTGCTGAGGTTAAGTTCCAAAGGTGTTTTTTTTAAAATCTGCGTGTTATAGGTGGAAGGTGAGCCCTATCAGGAACTGACAGGCTCGGAAAGAGTTTTTGACAGTAGCTGAAGGATGCTACTTTAAATTCTGTGTTAAGAGTTTTCATAAACATGGTTTTACTAACTTGCAGCTTGTTGTTTCAGAGATGTTCTGTGTGCATTTGCAAAAAAGTGTTTTTACTTGTGTTAGGCACTTCTTTAAATTCAGTGTGGCAAAATACAGCTGTTCAGGTCTTCTGGGGACCTTTTTGTTGCTGCCAAGCTCAGTGCTGCAGAGAGATGCTGGGGGTTCAGCAGTGTGAGTGTTTATTGCTAAACGAAATCCTGTCTCCTGGTGTTTGGGATTTTTTTTTTTATATATTTTTTTAAAAAAGTTGTTGTTGTTGTTGTAGAAAGGGTATTAACTCGACACTTCCTATTTATTTTTCCCCTTCATCAAATACCTGTTTTTCCTCCTTCCTCAGGTCCCATTTCCTTAACGAAGAACAGTGCTCTGAGTCTACCCTGTCAAAAAGATGGATTAATTGGAGTGGTCATAAACCCCAATGAAGTATTCTGTTCGGTTCCGGGGAGACTTTCCCTTCTCAGCTCCACATCCAAATACAAAGTGACAGTAGCAGAGGTGCAGAGAAGGCTCTCGCCCCCCGAGTGCCTCAATGCCTCTTTGCTAGGAGGAGTACTCAGAAGGTAGGCTGCAAATTCCCAGTACCACCACCTCACTGGGTGATTTTTGTCATCTTTCCCCCCCCCGAGTTTGTCTGTGATTTCTGTTGTTGTTTTGTTTGTTTTCCTGTGCTTATGTGAGCAGCCAGGTTTGCACAACCAGGAGCTAAGAAAGCCTTTTTAGCAGATTATTGATTTTTAAGGAGCCCAAGAGCACTGAATCCTTTGAAAATAAGATTTTGTACTTCTGTTGCTTCTGGAGAAGTGCTATTATTTAACAGTTCTGACAGCTATTCTGGTTCTCTGTTTAAAATTTTATTTATCTTAAATACTGTTCATGGGGGTTTTTTAGTCCTGTGATAAACAGTCTCCTCATGGAACTTCTTTTATTATTAAATCTCGTGAGTTTGCTTAATCGTTACATGGATTGTCCTGTTTTGAATACACTTAATTCACTGTGTGATAGTTCTAGAGCTGTTGGTTGTGATGGTGCAGTTTAAAACATTTTGGTTTTGACTTCTGCTGTATTTCATCCTGGCTGGCTGGTAGTAGAGCATTTAGAAAGTAGGTCACTTAAAAAGAGCCTGTTTTTTATCTCTTTCCCCTTCCAGTAGAACCCTATTGAGTGTCAGTAACTGGAATTCTCATCTTTAAAAAGAAGTGTTCTCTGAAGATAAATAAAGCAATTTTGTGTTTTGTTTTGATGTTTTTTAATTTTTTTTTCCCCTTGTAAATTGCAGGGCCAAATCTAAAAACGGTGGCAGATCACTGAGAGAAAAACTGGATAAAATTGGCCTAAATCTTCCTGCTGGTAGAAGGAAAGCTGCAAATGTGACTCTGTTGACATCTTTGGTGGAAGGTTGGTCTTCAAGGTGTTTTTGTTAAAACACTTTTTTTTCCCCCCCCTTAACTTTCATCTGGTAGGTAAATCCCCTAAGACAAAGCACGGGGAGGCTAGAAAGCCAATGAATGTGGCAGGGTTTGTTTATTAAAGTGAGCATGATGGGAACATCATAGCAACCAAGAGCACTTTGGGAGGGGCGGGGATGGTTCCTCTCTCCTCAAATTTGGTCTCCAAGACCTTAAAGTTGGAGCCCTGCCTGCACAAACCCTGGTAATGCCTCCTCTTCCTCATGGCAGCACGGCAGGGATGCTGGCAGGGATGCAGTAACACGCCAAGATGTTCAGAATGCATGTTTGTCTGTGCTTCAGTGGGCTGGGCTGTTTCGGTTTTGTAAGGGTGTGTGCAGGGAAGGCAAAAGAGGTGAAACTCATCACATTATAGTGGGTTTGGTTCCTGACTGGGAAGCTTAAAAAGTCTGGGACAGCTGACTCCAGTGCCTGGCCCTACCTCAGCGGTATCCTCAGAAGGTTTTCTAATAAACAAGCATATAAAGTGAGATTTATGAGCTTTTGACTTCCTGATAGGAAACTCTAGAGCTCCTTGAATCTGTAACACGTGTTGTTGATCCTCTTGTCAGTTAACATGGCTTGGAGGTGTGTGTGTGTGGTGTTATGTTTTGTATTTTCTGTTTAAAGCAGCTCCTGGTAGTAATAGTTGGTTAAAATACAAGCAGCAATTGAAAAGTGATCTGACAATACCTTAACACTATTTCTTTTTTAATATTTCACTACATCAGTTCAAATAATACAGCAACTTCAAATTAAAAAAGTTTTTTTGGAAGGTGGGTTTAAGAGAGCCTATGCCTGTGCACATGCATGCACATACATGACAGGTAATGCATTGATCATGCCAATCCATTTTTTAAAGCCTGACAAAACTGTATTAATAAAAAAAAATTACTCTTGCCATTTGTATTCGATGTAAAAATGCTCATCTGTAGGAAACTATTTTGAAAATATACTAAACCAATTAGCCCTCCTATTTTTTAAGGAGAATTTAGTTGCCAGGTTTTTTAAATATCAGTGGACAATTTGAGCTACACTGAATTCTAGTCTTGGCTGCAGAGTTAATCTCTGGATAGAGAACAGAGTTCTTAGTATAAAGGCAAGAATTATTTTTTTATCTGTCACCATGTAGGCCTTTCTTGTTGCAAACTTAAAAAAAGACACCCATCTATTTATTTAATAAGAAGCTGGCAATGGGTGGCATAGTGGTAACATAGCAGTGCTCCCTAAAGCAGGCAGACACCTTGAAAATTCACAGAACTTTCCTTAGGGTTCTCTCACCTCTTTGTAATAAACAGATGCTACTCCATTTAATGAGCATTCCTTTTCCTCATGCCAGGTGAAGCCGTACATCTTGCTCGTGACTTTGGTTATGTATGTGAGACAGAGTTTCCTTCCAAAGCAGTGGCTGAATATTTAACCAGACCACACATGGGCCGCAATGAAATGGCAAACAGGAAGAATATGCTGCTTGCTGCAAAGTAAGTTTTGGGCTTGGATATTTTTCTTCTCCTTAAAGATGCTTTTGTCTGACTGAGCATCTATGACTGCAGAAGTTTTGGTACATTTTCATGTGTAATTTTAATCGGAGAGCTAAAGCAATTATTTTTATTTGGTTTTGGTTTGAATTCAACTATGCCAGCAATTATTTTAAGTCTGAACCAATAATAATAATAACAACAATCATGTACAACTGAGTAGTTTGAACCAGTTCTGTTCTTTTTTACTTTTAACTGCAGTAAACAAATATAGTCAGAAATAATCTGACACTTAAATACATCTCTATGAAAAAGGTGTCCCTAAGTCTGACAGAGCTGAGGACCTGGAGAGTAGGTGTGGGAACCCAGTGTCAGGAAGTGGGTTTAGGAGAGGCTTCACCCACCTGTGTAGGTGCAGCCCACGGGACATGTCCAAGGAGAGTTACTCTTGGATGCAGGTACAAGGATACTGCTTTTGGCAGTATCAGTGCACAGGTGTATCCCCCATTTCAAAATTTGGTGAACAGGGAAAGGAGAGAAGCTTTATTCTAACTGTGGCTGTTGTGCAAACCTGTACCTGTAAATAAAACACAACAGGTCTCTAGTGGGAAATACAAATTATGTTTATATTAAACCTTAAGCCAGTGGCTGCTCACTCACCCCTTCCCCCCTGACCCAACCTTCCCAGGCTGAGGTTTAAGAAAGCCTTCAGTTCATCATCTGCTCTTTGAGATGTTTTCTGGTTTAGTGTCAACATAATTCCTTTCTTTGGAAAGCACCCTTGCCCTGCAGAGGAGCAAGTATATATCTTAGGAATTTAGAAATAGAGCCTTTCCTATAGCTTGAACCATATGCTTTTCTCTGAGCATCTTGCTGCTTCTGCTCTTCAGTATTTTCATTATTGATATTGTAATTGGCACTGGTAACAATAGTCTTTTGGAAGAGGTTTGTGATTGAGAAATTCTGATAAAGTGGTAATTCTGTGAGGGTTGCTCAGCTCCTGTGAAATCCCATCAAGGGGACAGACTTGCAAACAGCAAACAACATATGCTTGAGCGTTATTAACCACTCATGTTTTGCCAGGCATATGTGTGAGTGTTTGCAGGATCAGGGCTTAGGTCTGTCTCAAGGAGGGTGCATACACAGAACATGCACAACTGAATTCAATCGCCTCTTCAGCTGCCTTGGTCTTTCTAATTCACTTAACTGCAGCTGTGGATGTTCTCATAGAAAATGGCTCTGAATTTCCACTCCTCTCTTAAAATCTAGAGCAAGGGATTCAGAGCCAGCAAGACACCAGAGGTAGAGATTGTTTTGCAGAGCATGTATGTGTCTTGGTGACATATACAAGAGAAGGTTCATCAGAATCTGGTGCTAATAAATAGGATTTAATGTAAAACGCTGCTGATGGAGTAGTGACTTTCTGAAAACTATTATTCTTACATAGCTGCCAAATATTCGATACAGACTTATGCTGTTTTTATTTATTTGATTTTGCATAAATTCCCACCATGATGTAAAGTGTGATCACTTTGTGTCTTGCAGGCAGATTTGTAAGGAATTCACAGACCTTCTCACTCAGGACAGAACTCCTCTTGGAAACACAAGACCTAGTCCCATCTTGGACCCTGGCATCCAGGGCTGTTTGACTCATTTTAGCCTCATTACACATGGCTTTGGAAGTGCTGCCATCTGTGCTGCCATGACATCCGTCCAGAACTACCTAAATGAAGCATTAAAAATAGCAGACAAAACATACATGAACGCTGGCGACCAGAGCCCTGCAGAAACCAACAAAAGCATTGATAAAATGGATAAGCACAGGAAGTAAAAGGAGATAAATCAGACTTTAAACTCTTCCCTCCAAAACACAGACTGGGATCTTCTTGTTAGGGGGAATGTAGAGATTTGGGTTCTCTTTTTTTTTTTTTTTTTTTTTGTTTTGTTTTGTTTTGTTATTACTATTTTTTTTTTTTTAAGAAAAGAGGTAAACAATTTAAAAAACCATCATCTTATTCAGGAACTTCACTCCCCCTGGATCCATGAGAAAAGTCTTGCCAAAAGCTGCAGTATCCCTTATCTGTGGAAGCAATTGCCAGAAGATAAGTACTTGGTACAAGTGTATTGAAATCCTTTGCTGTAACAGTGGTGCTATAAAGGGGTTTTGATGGAAATATACAGAGAGATATATTTAGATTTCTTTTCCACATCTAAGTTACTAGTGGTGACCAGCTTCGTGTATAGCTTTTAAGATACAGATTTTAGATGGAAAGCCTATTTGTTATCTGATACAGTTTCAGGGTTTTATTCTCTCTAAATGCAACAGTAACAATAAAGCAGTATTAAACAGTGGTATATAGATTAATGTACATTAAAATTTTTTATAAACAACTAAAATAGTAAGAATATTCTGTGGGGTGCTTTGTTTTCTCTTACTGTGTGGTTTATTTGGTTTTCTTTTTTTACACTTTTTTTCACATTATCATAGGAGAGTACTAAAATCCTGATAGACTTAAAAGTTATTTGATGGCATTTGACATGCTTGTTTTTTATGGAAATATTCAGGCTTTTAGAAACTGCAGTAATGGTTTTGGGCAGTGAATATTTATTTTTTAACAAGGAGTAGCTAAAATTGAAATGCTTTTTAAAAATTCACTTTCTGTGTCTTAAGGATATTGCAGCTTTATTCATATATTTATATTGTCTTGGTTTTAAATTGGGAGGGAAACTTGAAAGAATAGGCACATAACTTTGTTTTGTTTTATGTGTGTTTTTTTGTTGTGTGTGGGGGTCTGTGGGTTTTTTTGTTTTGGGTTTTCTGTGTGTTTGTGTGTGTGTTTGGTTTTTTCTTTTTTTTTTTTCTTTTTTTTCTTTTGTTTTGTTTTTTGCCTCTTAAGGCCAAAAATCTTTCCAGGGAGGCTTTATGTGTATTAAGGGAAGCAGTATGTTGAATGTAAATATTTATTTATGTGTAATTTAATCGGATTTGTAAATAATGGTGAACTTTTTAATACTTTTTTTTATAAATGGGTTTCAAATTTTAATTTTGGTAAGTATTTCAAAGGTAATGGGTAAGCTAAACATATCTTTAGGTTTATGCACAGGTATGTTATACAGGGTATTTAAGACTTTTAATATCTCAATTCTTGCCACTGAAGATTAAATCTAATCTGAGGTGTATGTTCACAAAGCAATAATTTTGTGCATCATTCACCTGATAACTGAGTAGACATGCAAAATGAGTGTGTGAGTTAGTGTGTATGTGAATGGAGGTTCTGAACTATCTTTTACATATTTGTAAATGTCCCCGATATAATTCTGATGTATATGATAACCATATAATAAAAGTATTCTGGATAGAAGCATGGAATGTTTCATTATGTGAAAACAGTTTTGTTTGCTTTCTATACTTTTGGAATGTGGGGTGAGCAGCAGTAGAGGACATTATGCATTGAGTCATAATTGCAGCACTTTGTTCGGATTAACAGAACAGAAATATGAAGCTGTTAGCCAGTAAAATAATGGTTTCAATTAAACACATTATGTATCTACAAGAATCTTTTTTCTTCCTAAAATGTCTCTGTCATGCTAGTTGCCTATTTAAATTGGCAGCTTAAACTGAAAGGCTTCTTCTAAGTAATAATCCTATGAGCTTTGTATTCTAGGGAATCTTGACAAATATTTTCAAAATCCTGGCATGTTAAATTTGTTAGATCTCCCATCTGGTTTCAGCCCAGTTTTACTGATTGGAGGAAGTTAACAGCATTTTGCACAAAGTCCCCAAAGTACTCAGTGCTGGAGTGGTGAGGCAAAATCTGAGGCTTTCGGTGGCATTCAGCAACTCGGGCAAAACAGCCAAACCTTCCTGAAGAGAGAAACTTTTTGTTGTTGCTGCTTTTATTTCCCCAGTGCTTTCTGAAAAATGAACAACACAAACTTGGGCTTTATTCTGTCCCTGGCTTTTTACCATCTGATTAATCTGTCAGGCATGTGGCTAGGACAAACTGTGGCTGGTGACACTGGACATAACTGCTAGTAATCAGTTCACATCATGGCAGTGTGTTTCTCTGTTAGATGTAGAGAAGAGGATTTATGTACAATTACTTAATACTTTATTTATAAATTCTTATGTTATTTTTCTTCTGAAGGGTGCTAAAGGCACAAAGCACTGGTGGTTTGCAAGGAGAAGGGAAAGAAGCTCAAAGCAATGTTGCAATCCAGTCTTCTAAAGAGATGTGAAATTCCAGTCTCAGCATTTGTTAAGACTTATTGCAGAATGTGAGAAATTAGAATTTTGGACCATCTGTATACATAAGCAAAGCCAGGGCGTGGAACTTCTTGAATATACAAACTATAAAATTCTGACAAAATATTTTTATTGCTCATAGATACACAGAAATCTGTTGGGTATGGTATGAGCTTGGTTAGAGAATGTGATGGTAGAGTTCTGGGTTTTCTTTCTGTTTCTGCTGTTGGGCTGCTTATACAGCACATATAGTAAGACATTTTAGCTACCAGACAATGGAATCTTGTTTTTTTTTAATGCACAAAACCAGACTGAAATAATTGCCCCTTGGGATAGGAAATAAGGATGTTTCCATTTATTCCTCCATGAACATAAGGAAAACCAGTCAATTGTCTAATGTACTGACTTTGGGTTCTATTTATATGTTTGGAACATTAGAAATGTTAAATTTCCATTACCTTTATGCTTTTCCTTTACTGTGTATTTTAGATGGGTCATTATTTTGATATTCAACTACCTTGTAAGCAGTGTGGGTATTACAAAATGAGGACGGCTTCTACTCCCTTCACTAAAGAGCTCAGTTAAATTCTGATCTGAACTTGTCTGTCACCCAAAATTATTGATCCTAGGGAAAATGTTAATTGGGTTAGTCACTTCTTAGAAACAGGAAAGTGTGTTTTTGCTTTTTTTTTTTTCCCCCAATCCTCAAAGTTTTATGTTTTTCTTGGGATGACTAAGGGGAAAAAAATCTAATTTAAGACTCCTCTGAAGTCCCATTTTTAAATGACTGTCCAATCTTTTCCCTTGCCCTTCTCCCAGAAAAATAATGGGTTTGGTATATATATTTAAAGGAAAATCACTAAACTCTTTGGATTTTAAAGTGAAAATTCTGATGGACCATATTGAGTAGCACTTCTGCAAAAATGTCTTTTGGTACGTACCCACAAAATAGTTGAATTCATTTGACTTGTTATAAAAATGATTTGTGCAAAAAACAAAAAAAATTTTCAGCCGTAGCAGGCAGCAATGCTGCTTCCTTCCAGCAGCTGAGGGCAAGGCCCCTGCAACCCTGTCACCTGACAGACAACCTGATTGTTGCTGATTATTAATTGCAGACCTGGTGATTATTCAAGGCCCCAGCTCATGAAATCATCTGACTTCATGGCAGTGTTACTTTTCAATTTAATTTTTTTTTAGTGTGCAGCTTGAGAGGGAAACAATGATGTAACCAGTAGTAATATATAAGGAAACAGGGAAAAAAACCAAACTGGTTTAATTAAATAATTCCTGTTAACTTTGGTTTTGACTCTCAGTATTTACTTTGCTTGCTTCACTATTTAGTTTCTCATCTTCTATGTCTTCTCTGCAGCCCTACTGCTGTCTGTTCTTCCGCTCTCTCAGACTTTTGTAATATGAATTAACCTATCTTGAAATGGGTCTAACATGCAGTGAGAACCTTCTGTGTTTATCTGTTAGTCCTTTATTTTTTTCACACATGATGTTTAAATGCATCCTTGTAGTTATTTTGGCCGAATGATGTGCAGCCTCAGTCCTGTCAGTGGGCTTGGGCTGCCTTCTGGGACATCATCTGCCATAACATCTTGTTTTATTTTGTTTTTTATAAATTTGATTTTTAAAATTTTTTAATAGGCTGCTGTTAAGGTTTTGTCCCAAAACTTACTCCACTGAAAGACCATTATGAGGTTAAGAACAAATCTGGTTCCCTCTTACTAAAAGAAATCTAACCATACCATGGGTTTTTGTTCACTGACTTGTAGGTTTTTACACGGGGAGCTCGGAATCAGTTTTGCTGAGAGCTCTGGGGTCCTGCCGGGGCCATGACCCAAAGCCTGGTGGTGAGCCCTAAAGAAAGAAATGCATATGGAATCATGCAGAAGAGAAATTGCTCCTAAACCCTGGCCACAGGCATCGATACCCTGTTTTTTTGCAAAATCTGTGTTACCCAAACCCGTTGTGGCCTTGTCAGAACATTTTTATGGAGCTTGGCTGTTGCCTAACATCACATTATCCATGTAGCTGCATGGGTGACCACCTCTGTTGGAATTACACAGGGCCTACATCAGAACCACGTTTTTAACAAATTGTTGCATTCTGTTCTGTATCATTTGCTGCCTTCTCCCTCTCCTATTTTCACTTTCACAGGGCTGTATAAGTAACTTTTCTTCCAGTTTCAGATGCCATTTTAATTCGTTGGGTGTTCTTGTGATTTACAAGGATGTTCCAGCTGGTTTCCATGTGGCATTGTTGTGTAAGGGCTGGCCACAAATATTCCATTTTTCCTCTCTTGTTGCTACACAGCCTTTTTTAACTGGTTCTTGTGAGGGTCTTGCTCACAGGCTACTACTGTTCCATACCACATTCCCTGAATATTCCATTTAATCTACAGTTTTACCCATAATTTAAAATAAAAAAAAAACCCCAAACATGATCATAAAGACACTTCCTCTCTTTGCCACAAAACTCAGAAGCACTTGTTCATGAATATAGCAGAAAGGTCAGAGATCTCCAGTGAACAAAAAACAAGTAATCTTTTAGGTAAACTTTAGAGCTTATATTTACTCATCAATTGGCGCAAAACTTGAGGGAAGAGTAGCACTTAAAACTAAGAAGATAGGAAAGGTCATGACCTTCAGCTGATGACTGCAATAATAATAAATATTTCTAGTTACTTGTAAAGGTAACAGTAGCAAAGAAGTGGTTTAAAATAATGGCAGTTCCCTTGTTATAGACAGGGATGCTGAGGCAGAGAGAAGAAAAAATGTTTAGTTGCAGCCCTCTGGTATGACGGTGTCTATCTGGGAGCAGAATGCACTTCTTCCAGGTCCTCAAGCCTGTCCTTCATCCTTTGCATCATGTCAGCCCCATAGAGAAAGGAAAAACAAAACCCAAACCACAGGAATAGTGAAGGCTTTGAGGCATATTGAGTGAAATGTGTTAAAAATAGAAAAGCCCTAGTAAAGGGAGGAAGATGCCCTTCATGGTGTGTCAGGATGTTGCACCTCTGTTCCTGGAAGACTACAGAGCTGAAAAACCCCATGGGGTGAAGGGGGTTTTTCAAGGGAGGAGATTTGCACTCCCAAGCCATGTTGCTAGGGCTGCAGGTGTGAGGTTGGCCTCTGCCATGGCTTCTGGGAGGCAGAGGGGTAGAACACAGCCGGTCCCTTGGTGCAGCCTGGGATGATGCTGGAGCTGAGCTGGGTGTTGGACTGTGAGCTGGAGCAGCTGGGATGGATGCACACATGCTTTTGGCTGTGCAAGAGAAACAGTAATTAACTTCCAGCAGAGGGGTAGGGCAGGTACCTGGGACCAGTAATTTTCTCCATTTGTCAAGCTTTGAATCCCTAAATCTATAGCTAATTAATTAAGAATCTTAAATTACCTCAAAATGGTGCTCTATATTTAAGGCTAAGGTGTGGTGAGATCCTGAGAAAACATGAGAGAAGCTGGAGGATGTTCAGAGCTGGAGATGCCAGGAAACTGTTTTCAGAGATGAAGGTGCACATGGGTGTAAAGGAAGCCAGGTGGTGTAACGTGTGAGTGAGACCTAGAGCAGGGCCTAAACTGCTCAAAGCCACTGTCCAGTATTTGGACATCTGTCCCTGGGTGGAGAAAGCAATAACCACTGAACCTCTCAGCAGGGGGTTCTTCCATTGGAGACTCAAAACCAAGCTGCCTTTCTTTGGGTTTTAAGCCCAAATCTGTCTATTTTCTACACCTGAAGCACATTGGACAAGGCTCTGGTTCTTAGCAACCTTGAACAAAAAATCCTGGTGGGAATATTATTGAAAACATCAGTGCAGCCAGGTTCTGGCCCTGCCCTCATAAGAGCAAAAAGTCCTTTCACAGCTGAGGTCTTATGAAGCTAAAAATTTATAGCTTTTAACTAGGCTGTAACCAGTTAATATGACTCAGGTAAAGATGCAGTGTGGACAGAGGGATCACTTAGAGCTACCATTTTTGCCTTACTGAGGAGATTACTGTTTTCTAGACTTCACACACAAGTTCCTAGAAGCCCAGGATATAGCAATTTAGGAATTGGAGTACGAGGTCACCTGACTAAATGAGTGAATTCAGCTGGGTTTTGGGTTGATTGATTTCAGCAGTGCAGCAGACATGAACCTGAAACTCTTATTTCTGAGCATTGGGGGGTTGAGTTCCTTCCCTGGGACTTATCAGCACCATCTCTTCAGCACAGGTAAGGCTGTTTCTTTGTTTGCTGGGGGTGTCTGACAATGGTGTGTACAGTGGCTGTAGACAGGGTACATCTGCATGTGTATGAGGTCGTTGTGACAGCGTTGAAGGAGGAGAAAAATTATGCATGTTTCTAGGTAAACGGCAAGGTCTTCCCTTCAGAGCCTCAAGTACTGTATTGTAGCTCCAATAGTAGGAAATCTTTGTATTGTCTAGGAAATAAATGCCTGTACTTAGTGGCTTTGTCTGGTGGAAGATAAAGGCTGATAAGATCCTGGTAAAGCTGTTGGGAGGCACTCCTGTTAACTTCTCTGCGGAAAACGTTTCTAGGGATTCTCTCCAGATTACGGGAGCCATTCAGAGCCATCAGGGATCTTTGTTAAAAAGTTTGAAGGAAAAATTATCTCCACCTTGTATTTATTTTTTTCTGGGAGCTGTGTGATTGTGGTGTTAAAAAAAACCAAGTAAGTGTAGCTAAACTCAGTCGGGTTTTTTTCATATTTACTGGCAAGGTATGGTGTAGCAAATTGCATCAGAAAGCTAAAGGATGAGAATGAGTCATTGGGTGCTAGCTAAAAAGGTGAGAAAAACGTGTTAAATCAATTATGGGATTGCCTTTCCATTCACTTCATGTAACTCAAGATGCGAGAGGAAAATAATAATAAAAAAAATTACATTCAGCTGTTTGGATTTCTTCTGTTTGGCGTGGCAAAAAGGTCCCTTGCTCTCTTCTGGAAAACCTCGAGGTTTTTCACCTTGGAAGCACTTTGCCCTCTGAGCTGTGATGTGCAGGTAGTGCTGGACACAGGGATGCTCTGCAGCCTCATCCCCTGCGTGTGCTGCCGCGGGTGGGTGGTGCTGAGGCACCCATGGGTGCTGACTCACAGCGGTGGGGGCCCGGCCCACGGCACCACCTGGCTCGTTCCGGAGGTTCCGGAGCCAGAACCGAGCAGGCCCCGGCCTGTTTGGGCCGGGAGATCTAACGAGATCACAGCCGGGGCCAGGGGTGATATGGCCGCAGGCCATCATCTTACATAAAACCCATAAATTTGCATAATGTGTTTTACAAGATTAAAACTGAGGAATTTTTTTTTTTTTTAAACTTTTTGTATAAAAGGGTGGAAAATAGGTGAAAGAGCTTTACAAAGATGGGACAGCAGAAACCTGTGGTTTCAGACGTGGCAGTGTCAATAATTAAGTTTGAAACAATTTCAGGGGTGACAGTCTAATTGGGAAATCTGTCATTGCGTGCACATACTTGGGCAAAACAAAAACCCGGGGGCAGGGCCATAAATAGAAAGTGAATATTGGACCAGTGATGGGGAAACTCATCCCTTTTGAAGGAGCTGTTTCTCCAAACCTGTTGGATGCTGCACGTAGGAGAAAAACCTTCCTCAGTCGGGCTGTGGCAAGGAGAGGTTGCCAAAGCTGGTCGAGTCACAAAACCAAGGCGTTCTTACTTGGCTTAATTACAGTGGGTGACTCTGTTGCTAATTTAGAGGTCAGTAAATGGTCTCTGATCTCCCAAAATGCACCTTACTTGCAGGCTGGCTCACTGGGAGTCAATTTCATGCAAAGGCCATGGTGTCCATCAGTCTGCTGAGAACTTGCTGCTCAGCTGTATATGCCTCCTGTGCTGGGCTTCTGCCTCCTTTAGTGGAAAAATACGTGGAGATGAGGGGGGAAAAAATAGAGGAAATTGCAAAGCTTGGACATTGTCTCTGCTGCAATGTATTAGGAAATGCTGGCTGGTGCTTGTGAAAGTCTGATAAACATCCCCGAGTGGAGCTATGGCTGTGGACCTCGTTAGTTACAGTTGCTGTGTAAAAAAAAAAAAAAAAAAAAGAGATCAATTCACCACTTTGGGGAGGATGGAAGGCAAAAATTGTCCATGCTGGCTGGATGTGAATGTGGAATTAAACTTGGTAAAATCAGGTCCACTGAAAGTGTGAAACTTGGGGGCATATGGGGACTGTGGTAGGGCAGGTGCCTGGCTCCCTCCTTGGGAATGGGGTGACCAAGGTTGGGCACCAGAGCTGGCTGGAAGTTATTTTCAGCTGTTGTTTAAGGAACTGGCTATGATTTTAATAGCTGGTTTAACTGAACCAACCAAACTGCTTTCAGCACAACCCTGTACTTGTAGGTGATGAAGAGACTTGAATGAGAGGCAGTATTGGATTTCCTGAGAGGCTTTGTTTTAGCAGGGTTTGGTTTACTAATCCTTTGCTCAACCACTCCCTGCAGGACTCCCAGAGTTGTGGTCTTCAGCTTTTCCCAGGATTTGGCAATGATGTCCTTGGCTATGCCCATGCACGTGTTACTGCAGAGGGAAAGGCAGTGGCAGCTGCTTGCTCTGGATGCAGGAGATGAAAATTTGTCTTGTCATCTGAAGCATATATGGTCAGATCAGGCGCATGTTTAGGGCCCTAACTGTTACTGAAATAAAACATTGGAATACCTATGCATTTTACAGATTAAGAAGACTTTTTTCTAAAAGACAAATAGGTGCTTGACAGGGGAGAGTTGTCAGGGGTGTAAATGGGCCTGCACTATGGAGTGAAAAGTGCCACAGACAGGAAATCAATACTGTCAGCATGGCCAATATAAAGTGGTTGTACAAGGAACTGGACTTGTGTGTAGTGAAAAACTTTAAAAAATTTTTTATTTTATCCCCTTTCAAATTTCTTATGAAATAAGCCTCATAATACTACTAGCTGGGGAGGGGAAAATCTGCTTTTTACCAGGGTGCAGACTTAAAAATGAGGGGAAAAAAAAAAGGAAATGCACAAACCCGTTGAAAGAAAGGATTGAATGGAGGAATAACTCCATGTTTGTGCTAATATAGCTCATTTAACTTGCAAAAGTCTATCTGTTTTTTCTCCTTCTCTCCTCCCCTTCTTCCCTAGGGTTTATGTGCCTGCAGAGATCCAGGATGGGCTGCACAATTGTACTGCTGTTGTCAGGATGACACACGGAAAGCTGACTCTTTGTGGTTCTTAAATGCAGTTCCCTGAACCCTGAATCTGTGTGTGTAAGGATGTCAACACACCTTCCACTCAGAAAGGTGGAAATGGTTATTGCATTATGGGCTGGAGCTGGGATGTTGTGGAATATCCTCTTTTGGGAGTTTAATGAGCCACATTACAATAACGAGTCAAACAAACCAGTCTGTGCTGATGGTTCTGGGTGTGAGAGCTGATTCCTGGAGCTGGTGACTTGATGTCTGGCTGCTGGAAATCTCTGTAGACTCTTGTGTCCTATACTTATTTCTGAGGCTTGAAAGGCTGTCATATACAGGCGACTTTGGGACTCTGTCCCAATTACTTTGTAGACAACAAAAGCTGTGGTTCCCAGTTTATCCCAAAGAGCAGTTTGAAGGAAAGAAGGTTGCCTTTGTGTCTGAGGAAAAAACCCAAACATTTATGAAGCCCAAACTGGGCAAATATTGGAAAGAACTAAACTTCGTTATCTCAAATTATTTTTTTAAATCACCCTGAAAGGGGGGCATGTGTTAACTGACCTTTACAATGCAAGGGAAAGGTCTCAAAGAAAATACACGATACTCAAAAATATGTACCTTAAAAACCCCAAGGTCCAGATTCTTTCTTCCACGAGGGTGAAAATCCAAAGTCAACTGGGCAGGTAGGGAATCACATCCCTTGGGAGGGAAGAAGCTTAGGGCAAAGTGTACAACTGCTCTCTCAGGCTGTGCTGACCCCATCCTGCCCACAGCAGGGCTGGTGCAGGACTTGCAGAAGGGAGACTTCCACTGTTTCCCAGCACAAGGAACGTGTGAGCATTTCTGGTGAGTCACTGCTAAGCTAAAATGCTGCCTAGCAATGCCACTGGGCTGAACCATTTTGTAAGCCTCTGCAGTCTAGAGGTTATTCTTCCTGTTACTTCTCTTGGCAGCACTAACTTGTTGTGACAGTGATGTTGCTGGCTGCTGCTATTAATCTGCCTTCTTGGAGATGCAAAAATCATGCTGTATCTGGGGCAAGATGGGCAGTCAGATTAATCCTGGCTGTGTACTTAGCTGTTCTGAGTCATCTCAAAATATGATAGCCTTTGTGTGCAAGGGTTACAAACTGGGCAGGGATGTGGGATCCCCTTTTCCATTGCATTCCAGTGCTGGGCAACATTACCTTATTACACAAGAAGGTCACTTGTCTCAGTACACCTCCAATTTTTCCATGCAGTCATGCATTTCTGATCCATGCTTCAACTTCCTGCCTCATCAATGTAGTCCTTATCCAACCCTTATCTGCATCTTTGCAGATTTACTAAATGCTCTCATCCTCCGAAATGTGGGTAAAACGCTGTCTCTCTTGAGGTGCTTTGTGTTAAGGGATAGAAGGAGCCATACAGAAACTCGTGCCTGGTTCTTTCTTTCCCAGTCACGGGGGCACCATGCTCTCTGAACCACGTCACTCCATGCTCCGTCCTCGGCTGAATTTCATTCCCTGCTTTTGTCGGGAGAAAGTGTCCATATGTGCAGCAGGCAGGTGTCCTGCCCCTTCTCCTGGAAGCACCGGTGGAGTTTCTCATGTGCCACGACACAGAGCTCATTAGCGACGGCCCCGCATGAGGTCTGCGGACGCGGGCTGCCTGGCACAGGCTGCTCAGCAGATGATTATTTCCACACACTTCCCATCAAATCCGCCGCTCTTTCCGCATGAACTCCTCTCCCAGCACGGAGGGCAGAGGGGATGGGTGCGAGGGGACTCTCCTGTCACAAACCTGCATGTATACACAGCTGGGTAGGTAGGTGCAGAGAGGGGAAGCGGCTTTGGCAGCTTTGGGCTGTAATTCCCTCACTGGGAGGCTTTCTAGATGGCATCTCAAAGTCTGTGTTTCACTTGCTGTACGAGGCCTCCGTGCCCAGACGGGGCTGTGGGGGACTCTGTGAGGGGAGGTGAGGTGCTGGGCTGGGCCCCACAGCAGCCACTGCTGAGCCTGTAGCAACGTTAGGGGTGTCCCTGTGAAAAGAGGTGTGGAAAAGGACAAAACGTTGCCTGGGAGTGAGGGGGAAAAGCATGAGAAACAGTCCTGGCACTCCTGAGGAGGTGCTCAAGGTGCTGGAATGGAGATTCCCTCCTTGGTCCATGGAGTACTGGTACTGGGGCTGGAGAAAAGTGAGGGATGAGGAGGTGCAGGGAGGAACCCCTGTTCCCCATGGCCTCCGTGCCACAGGGGTGATGGGTGGAAGGCAGAGATGTTGGGAATGAAGGAGTGAGGTTGAGCCTAGAAAGAAGTTAAGGTTTTAATTGTGTCTTTCCTTCTCTCCGTCCAAATCTGTTGGAATTGGCAATCCATTAAATTAGTTTTCCCCAGATCTAGTCCATTTTGCTCATGACAGTAACTGGTAAGGAATCTCCCTGGTTTTTATCCTGACCTATGAGCTTCTTTGTCCTAATTCTGCACAGACCTCTAATTCGGCAGTAACCCAAATTCCTTAGTCAGTTAATGGGAAGAGTTGCAGCTGAAATGGGCCCAGGTTTCAGGCTCTGTTCTAATCCTCATAGCCCATGGAATCCAGTTGGTTGTAATCTCCTATAGCCTAACTACAGATTTTCCTGAAAACTGCGAGCAACTTGCTTAGAAATTTTAGAAATAGCTAAAATTCTGTGCTTAAAAATATTTTAATTAGGACATGTGTGTGCCTCTGATGGGTCCACATGAACTGCAAGAAACTGTGTGCAATGAATGCAGGCTGCTCCCCCCACTCTGCATACACAGGGCTGAGTACTTGG
This sequence comes from Phaethornis superciliosus, assembly GCA_023637945.1. Taxonomy (NCBI): domain Eukaryota; kingdom Metazoa; phylum Chordata; class Aves; order Apodiformes; family Trochilidae; genus Phaethornis; species Phaethornis superciliosus. The sequence continues at coordinate 9,223,089 of JAJQWJ010000019.1, forward strand.
ATTTGTTCTTAAGACGTGCATAAAACTCCTTCCCCTTCGCTTGGTTTTACTGTAACTGACAAAGCTGCCTGACTCAAGTGGTTCTGAGAAGCATTTCAGAAATCTAATGCTTAAGATTTCACTGTGGATTTTTGGCTTCAAAGTGATTTTGTTATGTCCCCAGAGCCTGGTTAAATCCTTAGTTATAATGATTGCACACTGAAGGGTGCTGTTACATAGAAATGCTGTCCCATAATGGCTTCGTTGCTGTGGAAAATCCGATGTTATTTGGTCATTCGGTACGAGTTCCCTAAGCCATCAAGACATTTGCCTCAAGGCTACAAACACAAAGCTACAGGCAAAACCCTCTGGACATAATGAGTGGGCATTTATGCAGAACTAAAAACTGGAACAGCTGAGCAGTAGATCTATGAATAGCAAGCATGCCTCTAAGCACAAAAGACATCATTCTGGAATAAAGGGGTTTATAATGGTTCTGACATCTTGTATGTCAAGATCATGCTACGTTGTTGTAACTTTTTTTTTTTTTTTTTTTAATGTTTGTTTGTTTGAACCACGTTCCTTAAGTAAGGTTTGAGTAATTAAAAGGTGTGAAGGAAACCCTATAGCTTTGGTAAGCAAAAATTGGGCAACTGACACTTTTGGCAAGCTTCATAATTTTGATCATGTTTGCTAAGGAGCAAGCTTATTGCTCTTGTGCTGTTAGTAGCCCCAGTTCTACCCTTCAGGGTCTCTTAGGGCTTCTCTTGTATCAAGCAGCTCTGAAAGCTTTGAATCTAATGTTAGCTGAGAAGCATCTTCTGATGGAAATGTGAGGTTTGGGCTGACCGTAAACTACAGGGTCAGGGAATCAGGCAACACAAAGGAGGGTAATAAAAATCAGAGTGATTTGGATCAACAGGGAACTGCGGGAGCTTAATGTTGAGAAATGTACTGCAGCAAGGTCACAAGCCTTTGCAAATCATCTATAGGCACTCCTAACTACATGGCAAGAACAAGATGGGATGGGATGTGCAGCTTTTACACCAGGAGCATGATGAAAACCAAAGCAGAGTGGAAATTAGAGCCAGTTAGAATATGGAATCAGCTTAGAGGGAAAATGACAGAGGAAATGAAATGTAAGAATGCACAAGGATGATAAATTAATGTTTTATGTGTCCATATCCACATGTATCTGTTTGGTTTTTGAGATGGTATTGATTTCTAAGATTGTTTTTGGTTTTAAGTTGTTTTTGGGGGGTCAGGGTGGGAGCTTATTTTCCAGCTCTTGTGTGAGCATGCTGTGGGACTTGGGGGGAGAGGCTGAGCAGCCCTTTGTGACTTAGAAAATGTGCAAGTTTAGACATGTTTTGCAATCCTGGCAAAGTGTGGGCCTTGCAAAACCATCGGCTGTAGAGTTGAGCAAAGCTTTAGTACAGTGAAGTCCTACAGGGAAACATGGCAAGGGGATTAAGCTCTAATGTCTGACCTGAGAAGATGTGATGAATGTCTATGCTGCAGACTGTAATGCAGCACAGAGATACCCGAGCTGGTTATGAGTAGCTTATTTGGCACAATAACACATCTCCGGTCTTTGGGGTATGGGAAGCAAATTTCCCATCCACCAGTGAAATAAGTTAACCCAAGAAGAGCTCAATATTAGAGTCTGGAGAGCATCTCAGCAGAAAACTGCAGCCTACAGTACAGCTATGCACCTCAGTTCCTCATGTCCAAGTTTTTTGCCTGACACAAACAAATTATTTCTCCTCTTGGCATGTATCTTTGTGATCGTTAAAAACAAGGTATCATGCTCATTTTGCATGCTAACCCTGAAGAGAGGTAGACTCTGAACTGCAAGATGTTCAGATATAGAAGGATGTTATTTAGGTTGTTTAGAAAGGCAAAGGGATTAATTTAATTATCCCTCCATCTCCTTCCTCACAGCTATTAGTGACAGTTTTCCTACCTGGGAATACACTCCTGAGGCTCTGTCAGAAGAATGACAGCTCTGCCCTGCCAGTAAGTGACATTTTGTAGCCACTCCAGAGAGACTAATTGATATACAAGGGATAGAACAGGGATGGAAGTGTTCTCTTTTTAAAATCCTAAGTTGAAAACAAGCATTTTCAGCTACATCAGGGTGATATTAGTTGCAGTTGTGAAGGAAATACTGTGCTGGAAATGTGTCTCTGGTGTGTATTGCAGTGAATGGTCCTGTCACACCAAGAATGGCACTCTGGTCATGGAGTTGGATTTTGTTTTGCTTTTTGCGTGCCAATAGTATTTCAGGCAAAGATTTTAATAATTTTTCCCTGGAAAGCATCTTCTACTGTTGCATATTTTTGTAACATTTCACTCTCTCAGACTGTGACTGAGTGTTTGGCAGAGAAGAGGTGATTTGGCAAAGAAGGATCTTGGCTGATGGAAGACTAAAATCTCACTTCAGTTATCTGGATATTCACTCTTTTGTTTGTTTGACTAAAGATGTGTATTTTTGGCTGTTAAACATAAATCTGGTCATGAAGTGAAAATAGGACATCAAAATATCTGTAGTGTTGCATACGAGCAACTAAATGCTAAACCACGAGATGCACAATGACAGCAAAACCAGAAATTTGAGATTTGTGCATGCTGGAGGTCCTTCTTCCTCTGCTTTCAGTATTCTAACAGTGAGAGAGAAGGAGAGAGGCTGGCAGGCATCTCCTGCAGTGGGTTTGTTGTCCATCACTAGAAGCCCCCCAAAAGCAACCAAAGAAAATGCATGAGCAAGAGTAAACCCACTCAGGTTTGTGAGCTGAGACTGTCCTCTGGTTTCTGCTGCCACAGCTACACCAGGTTGCTCTTAACTTCCTGAGACCTGACTCTGCTTTTACCCCTTCAGGTTTGTTTATGTGTGAGTGCCTTTAGAAACTGCTAATTCTATTGCTTGGAAGGGTATTAAGGTTACTCCTTCCTCATGCAGGAAACCTCTTCTAAGTAGCCAAATAATTCTGTTCACAAAACATTTCCCTTATCAGCTCTCTTGTGTACAAACTGCATAATAGCAATGTAGCTTGAACTGTATTGCAAGCTTATTTGTTTTGTGATTTGTGGTCGGATCATTGCATTTCAGCATTTACTGATGGAAGGAAATTACTAACAAGACACTGTTATTTACATTAATTGTGGCTTTGGTGAGATAGTCCAAAGAAAATTATGTTAAAGCCAGTTATTATGTGTCTCCCTAACAATTAGAATGAAACCCAAAATTTATAAAACAAAACTGATCTCAGACTTTAGCTGCTACTTGATATTTTCCCTTTCTAGAGGTTGTGGAGAAAAAATGATTTTTTTGTTGTTTTTTTTTCTTTCCCTCTTTCTTTCATTTTCTTTCACCCACCTCCTAAAAACAGTGTAAAGAATATGTCTTGAAAGATAGCACTTATGCTACTGCAAGAGAAACTCCTCCTTACACTGAGCAGGATCTTGGCTTCCAACAGGAGTGGATCAGTTTTCACATGACACACTAAATGTCAGGGCTTCCTCAGTTAAAGTCGTCAATTTTAATTGGTTTTGTTTCACCTCAGTGCATCCTTGTGCAGCTCTGTGGGTTAAGCAAGGGTTTGGATCCAAAGTTCTCAAGGTTACTCCAAACAACTTTCATGTATGTCCCACTAGATAGCCTTGTGACTATCCTAAGACAATACTTCTACTTATTTAGGACTATTTCTGGACACTAATTCAATACTTTTTATGTTAGATGCATGATAAAAAGTAATTTAAGGTTTCTTAGGATGACTCACATGCCATCATAGTAGATCTAAGAAACAAACACAGATGTGAGATTCAAATTCTCCTTCGGCATAAAACACTGCCAGGACTCTTCATGCTATAAACCACAAACTATGCTCAATAGAGACTAGTAACATTATTCTTTTACTTTTTTTTTTTTTTTTTTTTTTTTTTTTTTATATTTTTATTTTTTAGCCTAAATTATTTGGATAGCTTCTGACTTCACAGCTATGCCGGGGTTCATACCTCTTGTTCTTTCACTAGATGATGGCACTCTGTGCATCCTCACTGATGGTGGGATTTGTCTCATTAAACTCTAGATGTCCAACCTGAGCTTCTTGTGGAAGCTCAATTCACAGTGAAGAAATACAGGCACTTCTGAACTATGATTTCTTTGACTCAATGTCTATTTTAGGGACATGCTTAAAGCGAAGTAAAATGAAGTCCTTCCCCAAAAATTCTCCTGTAAGAAGGGGGAATTCGGATGCTGTGGGGAGGCAATCTGGGCTTCCTTTCCTTGGATGACCCTGTTACCAGACTTTACCCTTACATCATCCCACAAGTCCTCAGCAGATTCAGGCACAGGAATGTGTGTTCTGGCACACGCCTGCATGGGGCAGGCACACAGACATGTTCAAGCTGACCTTGTTTTGGGGTTATTCTGCTGCTCACCTTTCTGTTTCTCAGAGTTGAAGTGGACGGCACTGTTTGATATATGTGTTGCCACCAAAAGGTTGCAGACTAAAAGTGTAAATGGTTTTAATTATTAAGGTATAATTTAGGTCTTCATGCTTATAGGATAATTGTTTCTTTTTTTAATATAGTTTAAACTTCGCAATACAAGAAACAGGCCTGAACCTGTGGATGGAGTGCTGGAAACTGTCTAAGAAGATTAAGGTCTCTTAATTGATTTCACATAAACAGGTGTGACTGAATTCATCAGAAGGTTAAGACTAAATGTATTCTGCTAATTATGCAAAAATTGCCACAGTGTGTGCTCGGTTGTGCAATTGTCTTCCTTTTGCAAGTGGGATCACTCCTCAGCTGTATGTCAAGTGGGAAAACTGACATATCCTAAGCAAATGAACCAACCTGTCATACATTTTTGAACATTTTTTTTCTTGTAGATATGTTGACAGTGGTGGATTTGGCAATAGGACATGGGAATGTCCCTTGTGTGCTGTACTGTGGCTGTTAGTGTGGGAGGACAGGTGTCAAAGCAGGGCTGTTTAATTTCCTAAACTTCAGGAATCTGCATTGATGAAAATTCCTGTTTTGGAGAACTGAAGGAGTGACTCTGTTAAAAGCACTTGCTGCTTGCTGTTAATGTTTGTTATGTGACCTCTTAGGTAATTTTTTTTCTTGTTTAGGCTTCACTCTAGGCTTTGGAAATGCAGAGTAAGGACAATGCAGCAATACTCAGGACAACTTCTGTCTTGAGTTTCAAAATAGAAGGTGGACTATCCAACTCCTCATACGGTTGACAAACATGCTTACTTGTTCTGCTTACTCTGCACTCCTGACCACCTGTCCTCCTAATCTTACATCTTCCATGAATGAGGAAGAATTTATGCTGTTGACCACAGTTGTAGAAAGGACAAAAGTTCTGTTTTTGAGATGTCCATCTCAAAGACTACCTAGATGTGACAGTAAATGGTGTGGCAAGAGCCAAGTACATACAGGTATCATAGCACAGTATCATGAAAATGGAGTGATGCTCCTGAGAAAGCTATTTGCTGATGAAATAGTTCTTTAAGTCTCCAAATTGAAGGATGCCCAGTAGTTGAGGTGTGCTTTCAGAGGCAAATTTGTACACAGATGATCTAAAATGTTTAGTCGCTTAAATCACTGTTTTGTAATAACAAAGATATTGTAGCATTGAAAATCTAGAAAATAATATTCTAGTTGTACTATTGTTTTTTGTTTTGCCTTTTTTTTTAAAAAAAATTTGAGACCCAAATGCAGACTTAAATCAATGAGCAATGACTGATGACTTAGTAGTGCTCTGACCATGTATTTTACTTAATTTAAAGAGAGCAACTACAAGGTAATACGGAACAAAATGTTAATAGATAAGTTCTATACTTAAAACTAAAAAAATCCCCTTAATTCCATCTCTATATAATATTTGGAAACTATCTTCTAAGTGCAGATGCAGTTTCATGTTTATTAGTACAAATATTCACCATTCAATCTGATTCCTAGGGGGAATCCCAGCAGGAAGCCTGTATGTGTTTTGAAAAAAAGGATGAAGTGGCTGTACCTGCACCTGCTCAACATGAATTGCTGCTATGCTGTGTTATCAAGAGAAAAAGTTAAACATTATAAATACACTCAACTATGCAGAAGAGATGTGAGATAATCTTACACTCTTCTTGATAGTGGTAAAACATTAGTAGGAAGACTATATCCAGATTTAGGCAATGCACTTTGTGAAAGATATGAACCAAACAGTGTCCAGAGAGGAAAGAAAACCAATAGGATTTGGGAAAAAATGTTTAAAAAAAAAGATTGAACTTGGGATTGCTTTGCTTGCAGGCAAGGCCAAGAAGGCATTACAAGCTTTCAAAAAGAAGGCAGATAATTTGTTTTCTGTATCCATTCACCCACAAGTAACAATCTCTTGAATATAAAGCTAGACATTAGAAAAACATTTCTAGCAGTCAGAGGATATTTGTAATAGACTGTAAAGAAAAAAAATAAGACAAACATCAGTCTGGACTGAGAAAGGGAATAGCTGGAAGATTGCTTAAGATTCTTTCCAGTCCTGTTCTTCTGATTTTAAAATTATACATCCATATATATATAATTACTACTGTAAATACTCTTGCACCATGAGTTAAGATAGGTACTTTTAAAAAGTGGTAACTTCAGTTGCTGAAAAATCATTCCTTATTCCAAGCAAGTCTGTCAGCTTAATTTTCCTGTCCTGGGTAACAAACTTTTCTTCTACAGAAACATCTTCCTTTAAACAAAATATGATTAAGAAATTCTTTTGGCAGTTTCCTGCCAACTTCTCCAGAAAACCACCTGTTGGTGAAAAAAAAAACATTTAACAGAACATCCTGTCCCGAAGGGGAGAAGAAAAGTATTAAATCTTGAATTATGCTGATGTCAAAAAGAATCATATTGTCTCTCTCTCACTTAAACTTGACTTTATTTTTAAAATAGAAAACTTGTTTTTGTCCATCACTGTTTCAGACACCTCCTTCAGGATGACTTTTGACTGTTCTTCATAGAAACTCTTTTTCTGTACAGCCAGGCTTCATTTGATTTTTGAAAGATGAATGTCACGGCTCCTTTATTTTTGTGAAAACCCAAGCTGTATGTTAATCAAGGCAGTCAAGAGCCACCTGAGAATTGGAATTGATAGGATTTAAGCAGATGCCTTAAAATATTTAGATAAATTACACACTTCATACTTTTTGCTGCCTATACAGGAAACTAATTCAATTTTATCAAAACAGGATCATTTAGGTAGGCTCCCACCTCCCCACTTCTGTGTTGACAGTTAAAATCTAAAATTAGAAGCTGCTACATGATAGTTTTAAGCAGGAAAGCAGTTGTGTGAAGGCAGTTTGGAGTGGAAGGCATCTTTGTCAAACTGAAGCATGCTGCTGCATGGTAGTGTATGCAAAAGGAATACAGGCTTACTCATTTGAATGCAAACCAGTTGTAGGCAAAACATCTTCAGGGCATGGCTAGAAAGGGGGAAATGATTGATTGAAATAGGTTTCCAAGTGATTTATCTAATCCAAAGCTATTTTCCACATCCTCTTCAATTGATGAAAAAACAACATAATACACTGAAACCATTTTCCTCTCCAAGGTGTGAGGCTATACAGGAATTACTGGTACTTTTCAGTGGTTGGAAGCACTTAGCTCTTGGCCCCCTGCCTCATAATACAGCCCAGGCTGGTACAAGCAGTTCTGCAAAACATATAATTTTACTTCACTTGTTTTAATGTTCAGGAAACATATACTTTTAAACTGATCTCTGCTGTGCAATTACATGTGTTTTGATGGAAATACATTTTTTTAATTAGTTTCATTCCCATAATGACTCTAGCTAGACTGTTCTATTAGTAAGCAAAAGCATTGCATTCTTTCATCAGACTGCTTAGCTTTCAAAATCCAATTTAGTTTCTATTAAGAAACTGGATCAGAACTGATTATTTGAGAGAAATAACAACAAAAAAAGTTCCTTAGCTTTGGAGAACTAAAACCTATAACCAAGCTCAGTTTTCAGGTCAGTTACCATGTAATTGATGAATACATACAAATGTTTCTGTTTAAAACAAAACAGAAAGACCTCTGAATCCTGAGTCTGTGGCTTCCTTTTTATTTTCTGGTGCTGGTATAATAATAGCAAAAGGAAAAAAAGTCTCTTCTACCTGTGTGTTGCAGCTAAAAGGTTAAAATTGTAGAGGGAATAAGATATTCATGTTACTTAGTAAAACTTGGTTTATTTCAAGTAGCTTCTGAAAGAATAGAATAAATCAGGCTGGATTTTGAAACTGTACGATAATAAATATTACTGCGGATTCTTTTGCCCTTTGTTGGAGGGAACATGAAAACTCCTGAGGTTCTGGGGAGAGCTGGCTGTAAAATTGCAGGAATTTAGAGGTGGGGTATGTGTTGGTCCCTCCATGGGAATGTGGCTGGCTGTCTCTGGAACTGCAAATTGAGATATTATTGTGTTAATGAAACATCAGGTATTCATTTTCCACGCAGGAGATTCAGTAATTACTGCACTCACACAGCAGATGACAGCTGTTATCATTCTGATGAAAAAAAGCCCTAAATTAAAACCCCGTTGCTTTGCATAGATTCCTGTCAGAAACAAATGTTAATTTTCTTGGTGGGTCAGCCTCCTCCCTTGAGTCTGCTGACAGGTACAGATAAGGACCAGATCATTGTTTCTCCCATCTTTGGGATTCCCTGTGATGCTGATAGGTTTGCAGCTGGGATAATAAATCCATTATTAAAACTTACTAGGTTTGTGCATATACCTGACACTCATACTTCTGCTAATACTGGGGTGTTTTGTATGTGTGCAAAGGCTAAAAACTACTTAGATCTTTGTTTGCTTTGTAAAATGTGTTGCGTTTGTAGGAAGAGAAAAAGGTGAGGAGGAGAGGATAGACTCTTAGCACAGATTTCTGCCTTGATAGAGCAGGGTCTGAGAAGCAGACAACTTCTCCCCACTTTCTGACTGCAGAGTGCAGCGGCTCACATGGGTTACATCTGTCTGGGTAATGCACATTCCAGATATGGAGATGCTGTTTGTCCAGCTCTCATTTCTGTAAACTTTTCCCAGTTACAGAAGATTAAAGCCTTTAGTATGTCACTGTTTCAGGCTGGATGTCAACTGCCAAGGACCACTGCAGTTTTCAGGTGAGTCAAAGGAGCTGGTTGAACAGGCATTGTTTGACACAGAATAATTCCTGCCCACTTGCTCTTTATGCAGGAGAGTTTTGAGATATATAGGAAAGCCCTTATATTGTGCCCATGCTGTGAAGGGACTTGGGGGCTGAGTAAACAGCAAAACTAAGGGCTGCTCTATACTGATTTAACCACCACTGCATGAAACTCCCACTGGTGTTAGAGAACTCAAAATGCCACATGACTTGTACAGTAAATACATGTAATGGTACCTACCAGTTGCTCTTCTGCAACAATTAATAACTCAGTGGTATGGCTTAAAGCAGAAGGAGAAGCCTGTCTCTGTTAATGGCCTTTGTTTTACAAGAACAAAAATCAGGGTACTGATTCTATTCTCTGTCTTTATTTTAAATTTTTAAACTAAAAAAAACCAAACAAACCCACAATTTATAGTAGTTGCTGCTGCTGCTTTCTTTCCAGAGGTACAGAACAAGAAGAATTTGGATGGGGAAGGATAGATGGAGGGTGGAGCCTTGAATTACATGAGGATTTTGAGGGCCCTTGTTCTGTGCAAATTAAGTAGAACAAAGCTTGAAGGGTAGAAAAGAGATTTGAAATACTCAAAGATTCTGGGGCTTGTTGAGAACAATTCGGACCTACTCTGTATTCCTAAATTCATTCCCATAATGGAAATTTTCCATAAAACAAATTACAGTCGCTGAGTTGTCCCCCAGAAACAAAGCAATCGGATCAATTTAAGAAAAATAACAAAGATTCTTTATTTCTTGAAGGCAATGATAAATCGTCTCTTTAGAAAAATACAGTGCATGTCCCAAAGCAGAACAGCAATAACAAAAGCTCTCTTGAGCAAATATTGCAAAAGAAACTAAATGTAGCCAAGCCCTCTATCTGTTTAAGATAGTTCTCTGCAAACTGTAACTTTTCTGCAATGTTATAGTGGCCCAGAAGTTAGTGAACCAGACTTTGGGGCTTTCTGGGGCAGAGAAATGTCTCCCTGGGCTTTTATAGATGACAATGTTTTGGCACTTAACAGCATTATGATTTTTTTATTATTATTTTTTTCCCCTTCTGTCTAAAGCTGCAAGGTTAGTGTAAATATTGCCTGTGGATGTCATAATTTCAGTGCCTGTATCATTTGCATGCACAAAGTCTTTCTGGAGTTTCCGTGTTTTGTAGATTCTCCTTGACTACCTGGCCGAGAAAGGAAATGTGAGTTTAATAGTTTTTGTACTTTTAAAACTGGCTGGGCTGGAGAGAAATGTCTTAGCTCTGAGGACTTGCAGCTTGTGAGTATCTGATGCATCCCTCCTGAGAGGCAGACATGGTGGCGTGTTGGTGCCTTTTAACTCAAACGCAGGTCTGAAACTAACTTGGATTTCTAAGATTGAAGATTGCCAGAAGCCTTTTTTTTTTTTTTAATTTTCGTCGTTCTCCTTTGGGCGTATGAAACAAGTTAGGGCTCTCTTCAAACAGACATGCGTGCAACTTTTCTTAATCAGGCAGCTGTCTTTATTTTATTTAGTTGCTCTTCATGGCTGAGTAGTTTGCATGCTTTTTGCAAATGGGTGTTGGGAAGAGAGGAGGCCTGTGCTCACTTAAGGAATCATTGCTGGCCTGGTCATGCTGGGGAGATTTGTGGAGAAGCAGGAGAGGACACACTGCACTGCAGCTTCTCCTGGCTGGGCTCTGCCTCAGCTCCTTGTGCAAGCAGTTACAATTTTGGGTTTTGTGAATATTTTAACTTCGCAGTTTCCTGAATCTTTCTGCCATTTATTTAGTCTTGCCTTTTATTTGTATTAATAGAAGTGCATGCAGACACAGAACTCGGGCTTAAAAAAGGTTCAAGCCAATACTTGCAATTTTTTCTGAGATATTTTCACAGCTCTATTATTCAAACGCTGCTTTTACTAATTAAGTTTTCTTAATTATATGATTTGCAAGATTAAAAGGCCACTGCCAATATAAACCACATATTGCCCCTAAACAGTTAGATTATTAAATTGAATTTTTAAATTAATTTTTACTTGCCATGATTTGTATTCTGTTTGTTCTGTGCTATTTTAAGCTTGGATAATAAATATCATGTCAGTCTCATATTCGTTTGTGGATAATTCCAAGTTTTCAGTGCTACAGGGTAAGGGTTTGAAAGGCAAGAGCACAATTTTTTTGTTTTGTTTTAAAGAATTGTTTTCTTAATACTATTTGTCTTATGTTTTACAGAAGACTTTTATTTTTAAGCAAAATAGAAAACCGGGCTAAATATAAGCTGACAGCATCTCTTGAAATTATATTCTTGTTTATGACAGTTTAGAGGAGAGGCACAAAAAGGCAGAGGTCATTTTTTATATGCAGTAGTTTCTCATATGCAAGAATGTCTGGATGTGTAAAGTGTCTGTAGGAGACTGAGTCATCTCTTCTCTGATGGGATTTCTCAGGGCTATTGCTGTAAAAACTGCTTGTGATAAGAACATCTCCCTGGCAATGTGTTTTACAACTCTGGCATGTCCTATTTTGAACCACCCAGTTCCCTGGTGATGGCCAAGGAGGGTACTGGACATAGGTGGGTACTGGGCAGGGTGACCAAGCCCACGATGCCAAAGCAGGAGTGAAGTCAGCACCATGGGTTAGCAGGGGAGCTGTCTGCAAGCCAAGCTCACATTGATTAGCTGGAGATGGCAGAATAGTGCCAGTGTAGGAGTAGCACCTCTGGGGCTTAGCCTGCTGCTGGGGAGCTACTGTGCTGGGCAGGGGTTGGGGTGCTTGATGGAGGGCACGTTTGGATGGAATTAAGGAGAGCAGTTAAGTTATAGCCACACCATGGGAATCTGACAGAGCATAAGGCAGTTTGGTGGTTCTGGGTCATCGGGCTGACCCTGAAGTCATTTTGTGCCCATTCTTGCTGGAAATAAACCTCTTATTCCAGTGGAAGAGAGAGAACATACAATTGTGCTTGGGGATCTATATTCATGGGTAATCAGGGCTATAGGTGGCATCCCAGGGTGGTGTGAGAACTGGTGGGGATGTCACCCTGAGTGCTGTGAGCAGTTCTGCAGGGCCAGGGTGGAGGCAGAGCCTGGGGGATGTGTCCTGGCTCAGATCTGTCTGGCTCTGCTCTGAAGGACAAATCACTTGGTTGGGGTGGTGTGGAAGGCAAGGCCACAGAGAAATGCAGGGATAAAGCAAAGCATTACCTTCAGGTGAACAGTGGTGTCACAGATGGAAATTTACTGTTGAGTATAGATTTTAAGAAAATACAAGGTTCTTGATTATTTGTCTCCTGTGTACAGTGAATGGCGAAGTGTATTGAACACATGCAAATAGTCTTAGATATTGGGGAAGATTTTTCTTTGAAAGAAAACGATCAATATTTTTTGAGTCTGAAACAAGATGTATTTGACAAAGCTTGAAATGGTGGGATTTGGGAGTATGGAGAGAAGGGTTTGTTGTTTTTTTTTTCCCAGTTCATGACTTTCTGAAAAATCCCATTGAAAAAAACCCCCACACCATGTGTGAGCACATGCAGAGGGATGACAGTGCAGACATGCCATTGGCTTTAGACACTGTCTTGATAAGGACCTCTCTCAGAGCCAAGAATGAGCCTCTTTCAGAAAGCTGCCTCTGTCATGCTGCTGTCCCAGTTTATGGCTTTTTTTTTTTTTCCTCCACTGCACAAGGTCTTGGATTGAGGGATTGTCCTGATGATCTGTTCAGTGTTCCAAAGGGGCTGATTAATCTGAAAAACCCAACAAGACAGCTGAAACTGCTGCCAAAAACTGTCATCCCTTCTGCTTTCTCAACTGCCAGCTCTCTGTGCCTTTGCTGCAGAGACAGGTCCACCCTTAAAGATGTAGCTTGACATTCCTAACACAGCAGCAACAGGGTAAATGATGGGGGAGTGATTTAGAGGTCTGAATTTTTCTTTGATTCTGTCACTTCTGAGTAGTGGTGTTTAGCTCCTGAGGTAGCACCCAAGCTCAGTACTGCTAATAATTCTTGTCTGTTGACTGTAATTAATCCAGTGGCAGAGAGGATAGAAATATTCTGTAGGGGAAGGTGGCTTACAAGATCAACGTGATGGAGTTTTCACAGCTTATCTGTGTAAGCTGCAGAATCACTGGTTCATGGCAGTAAGAAAGGGGAATTACTCCTGAACTGGATTTCCTACATAGTCCCTTAAAGCAATTAATGTTAATGCTTTATTCCTGCTGTGCATGGCAGTGTGGATGCTGATGCTATGCAAGAGAAAAGGAGGCTCTTAGGTCTTTGAAGGGAGAAATTTTTGGAGTTGTGAAAAGAGAAGGGTGGCCTAGGGATCCCTTTCTTAGTGTATTTACAAAAGGCTGGGTCACCCTCTGTCCCCCTCTTGTGGCTGGTGCACACTGGGACTGAAGGCAGGAGAGAAGATGGCAAGAGGCCTCCAGCCCCACAGTGGAGTTGACACCTCTGTGCCAAGGTCCTAAGTTCATGGCTTTTTAAATGCCAGACCTGGATGCCTTGCTGTGACTCCCTAAGGATACTCTCCAGCTGTGGAAGTGTAAGTCAAAAGGAAAAAAATAATTTCAAAGAAAACTGGATAACTGCAATCGAAAGCTTGAGGGAACGTTTAATGGGATCATTAATAAACAACTCTGGCAGCCAATGGGACGTAGCCTTTGGTGTCAGGCCTTGCATTACTCCAGAGGCACAATGTAATAAACCCATAAAACATGCCCTATCAAGTCACAGTGCTTCAGCACAAAACACTCCTGAATTTAATGCATGGTGGATGGAAAAGTGGTGCCTCTGTTAAACACCTAGGACAGCTGGTGCTGGGAAACCCCTTTTAGGGGATGGATTTTTTTTAGTAGTGAAATATTTAACTATTTTCAGTATTTTTACGAATGCCAGAGTTCTGGGTAAAGGAGAGAAACAACCTTCTGAACTTGTCAGGAAACCTGTGTTAACCCCCACCACATATGCAAATGGTGAAAGGTGTGAATGTCTCTAAGAATGTTTTGCTGTGTTAGCAATATGTTTTGATCCTGGATAAAGCTACAGAAAACAGTGCATTGTAATAGCAATCATTACTGTTCTAGATGCTCAGATAGCATAGTGCAGGGTGCTACAGAAACCCCTAACTAAAGATTAAACTTGATTAAATACACTCCCAGCAAACTGGCTCAGTTGTGCCAATTAACTTGGAAATGCAGCAGTGGTTTATTGCTTTAGGAATGAATGGTACTTATTGGCTTCTTATATAACAGTTTGACTTCCTCATCCAGTCAGAAAATTGAGCATCTGTCAGACCATCAACCCATAAATGTCTTCATTAGATCTGATAAACAGACCATGGCAAGCCAGAAAGTTGGAAGGTACCACCCTTCTGCCTGGGGGACTGGACTCACTTGACAGGCTTAAAATGAGGGAGCAATGTAAAACAGGGAGAAATGCTCTGGGTGAGTGATACAGGAGATGTGCCCAGGTGCAGCACTGAAATAACCTCTCTCAGGGCCATCAGGGGCTCTTCCCTTTTCCTCTCACGAAACAAAATAAAAACCTTGGCAAATGACCGGTTCAGGAAGCTGTCTTCAGACAAACTATTGAGTGTGATCCTACTAGAGTTGGGGTTTAGCCTGCAGACAGCTGAGATCCCTCTGGAAAGCACAGATTGTCATTCACTTGAAGGAGCTTTGTGACCCAGATAGAGGATTTTTATATCAGACTGAGTGGTGGTCACTGGAGGCTCTCTTGCTGAGCCACCCTGTTGCGTTGCTCCAAGTGTTCTGCTTCTGCATGAAGAATCTGCACAATGAGCCAGGTGCATCATCCACAAAATCTTGCTTCTCCTGGCTACATTTTGAGACTAGCCCTTGCAGCACAGCCCTCGCCTTGAGTGGTTTTACATCTCCTTCCATTTGACCTCAGTACAATAAAGTCTGTGGCATTGGCAACAGAGATGTTGATAATGTTACAGTAGAAGATGGATGTCCTTATTCACACAGGGATGCATGGATTTTTATTTCCACTAAAAGCACTAACAGGAATGAAGAAGATGCAGACAGATAAGCTTTTAAATGCTGTACTCCTGAGTCTTCCTTCAAAGTGAGAAATTCTTTTTCATCTTCCACAAACTCCTACCTTACTATGAGCTCAGATAAAACTTTCCCTTTAAATAAAGCTGCTGCTGTTGCACAACCTTTGGTCTTGCAAAATGCAAAACCATCTGCTACAACCTCAATTATAGGTTAGAGGAGAAAGAAACTTATTTGGTGGACTGCAACAGCAGGATTTACCTTCACTGTGTGTCTGAGTGAAAAGAGCCAACCTTTGTCAGGCCAGGTCAAGAGCAAAGGGTTTTGTCTATTTGGCTAAATTGAAGAGTTGGAAAACCCTAAAAGACATTTTTAGTTCACACCTAAGTTCTAAATGAGGTCAGAACTCATACGTATAACAAGTCTCTGTATATATAGTGTACAAGCATTTTTTTTTTCCTCACCAAGTTTGCAAGTATTCAGGTGCTGCTCTGCATTTTGAGAAGGCATACCCTGGTGAAGGAAGACTTCAAAGCAGTGACAGGCACACGAATTGTTCCATGTATGTGGCTATTGAGGCAAAATAATTCCATTTCTGTTGAATTCTTTGCAAACTCAACCTAAGTAAAAGTAACTTGGTGCTATCTGACATAAAATTGATAGCCCATAAACTTGTTTAATTTCTACTGGGTGGCTGATATTTTGCTTTCATTTCTGGAAAGCTGTAATCATATGATCATCTAAGTTTTATTTCAAAAGAGTTCTTATATATTCTTGTTGCAGGAAAAAAAACAGACTAAGTGTATGGAAAAAGCATATAAGAAACACTAACGTGTAGGTTAAAAATATATCCTCTTTGTTTTCATTTGCCTATGAGTAATTCATGGGATCCTTGGAAGGCACAATGAAGATTTATTTTTGATGCCTGGAGTTGCTGTTTATGAAGCAGTCACCCTACCAATTAAACCAAAGCTGTTTGCTTAACAGTGGATTATTAGTTTTTTTTTCATACCCCGTTGCAATTCCCTTGGGAATAGGAAGCTCAGGTGCCTGTACTGGCTGTTCCTTGGGAGAGTGCTTGGCTCCAAGGTCTTTTGCTTGCAGAGAGCACTTAGTTTGGGCTCTATTTCACCTGGGAAACCTTGGGTGGTGTGTCCTACCCAAAGTCGTGCAGCCTTGGTTGGGATTCTCTTCCTGTTTAAAGTGAGGTGAAAACCCAGGCTCAGATCATCAGCAGTTTCTCTTCCCCCATCCTGTCCAGCAGACTCATACATGTTCGACTTATCTTTGCCCAAGTCTGTTTGAGCAGAAAGAGGTTATTGCTTTGTATGGGGAAAGAATTTGCAACAAACCTGAATGTGCTCAGTTTAAAAAAAAGAGCTGAGTGAAAGCAGTAAATATGGTAACTCTGCCAGTCTCTCCTAGTCTGCCTTTCTATTGCATTCTTGTTATACAATAGTAAGAGCTATTGCACTGAGCACTGTTGAAAGATGGGGGATTTAAGAGAGAGCTGTGATGGTTGTGTTGGATTGCTGCCTATATTTGGACTGTATTTATTATTCTACTTCTATTAAGGTGCTTAAGTTATTCAGAGTTGGGTTTAGACAAGAAATAAATATCTGAGCAGCTGTGACTACATGTCTGTTAGTGATTAGTCATCACTCCAGCTCTTAAGAGTTGGATTTACCAGCAAATTGTTATAATTCCCACAAATGGAGGACAGGAGAGTGAAAAAAGTTGAGTTTTATTTAGTTGTGTTTGATGAGAATTTTAACCTGAAGCTATCCAACAGGCCAAGAGGAAAGTGGTGTTGACCTGAGATATGAGAATGAGCTACTTAAGATTTACTTCCTTGCAGGTGCCTTTTGTTGTAGCTCACCTGTCAGGATCCAGGGGAAAATGGGACAGTGGGAGAAGATACATTGATGGTATTTATTAGTGAGAGTAAAGAGAGATTCTGGTCTTGGAAAGGGGGAGCCTGATCCTCCCTGTACTGCAGTGGCTGGAGCTGGGAGTTTAGCACGTTTTGGGTTTGGCTCTTTGGAGCAGCAAGGAAGGATTGAACAGTCTCTGATTTTGACCTCAGGTACTACAAGGGAGACTTGTGCGGGTACCTATTTATCTTTCTGAAAATATTAAGAAAAAAGTATCTCAGTGAATTCTGCATTTCTGACTGATGCAACATATCACAGTGCAACTGCAACTTCTCCAGTTCTCCTTGGTTTTGTTTTCTTAAAGCATAAGACATCACCATTTTTCCCCTCTCTGAGACTGAAGGAAGGATGTTCATAGTTACAGAAGGAAAAATACTAGCTTTTTCTTGTCTAAAAAATAGGAGATTAAGTTGAAAGCAAAAAGAGAACTATTAACATCTCTGCTGTTCACCCTTGCTGAAGGAGAGAAGAGGATTATCTTTCTGCTCAAACAGGTCCTGAAGCAACTTTTTTTGATTTAGTTCTGGACAGCATTGTTCACCAGGGGGAGAGGGGGCATGGGAAGTGGTGGTGCAGGGAAGGAAACACTGCAGTGAGCCATGGTTCTTGAAATCTATCCCTGCTCAGCAAGTAAAAGTGTTCCCCATGAACAATATGAGGGAAAGCACATCCAGCAAGGAAGATGCTAATGGGGAGTGTGGGGAAATCAGGATTTGGTCTCCTGGCCTGACACACAGAAGCTGGGTAACCTGGGGCATTTTGCTTGCAGGTGAGGCTATTCATGTCATGTTCCTTAGGTATCTGGGTTAAGTGCTGGAATTACCTTCCTGAGGAGCCACTCTCTGCCCCAGATATTGCTCTTCTGCCACTGAAGTTAAATGCCTGGAGCTCTGGATGGGAATTGGCTCTTCCCCTTCCTCTTTCTCCTTCTTAGCCTCACTTCTGCTCATGCAGAGGTGTTTAGCTACATTGCATGTATAGCATCAACACGGGAGACATAAGTCCTTACAACTGATATTGGCCACATACAGATGTTTGTGTGGCTGGTATTCAGTTTCCAAATAGAAGAATGCTTATTGGAGAGAATCTGTCCTCATTTAGAAATACAGCTCTTGGTAGCTGAGAGAATTAGTAATTGGGGCTGCAGCTAACCGTAGCTGGGAATAGTAAATTCTCAGGTCATGGGAAATAAATCTTTGACTGAATCATCTTGTCTGCCATTGCTGATGAACCAGCTATATGAAAACTCTGATTTCCTTTTGCATGGTTCTGGGTATCATGAAAATCAGGATATTATTCTTCAGTGCTCAGAGCACTGCAGCTACAGATGGGCTGAAGGAAGGCTTTTTCTGCTACTGACTAATGAAACCCAATTTGATCCTGAAATGGGTAAACTCAGCCATCTCTTCAGGTACAGAAGGGACCTGGGGAGAAGCTTGTTTAACAGTTATTGATGCCTTTGTAATTTTTAGATGGGGTGATGATACCAAATAATTCGGACTATTAAGTGTTAGGAATAATTTTGACTTTTAAGTTTCATTTCCAACCTAGTCTCATGACTGGCCAGAACTTGTCAAATGGATAGAGTGTTCCTGGCCACCTCATTTTGAGGTCCTGACTTCTCATTTGGGAATTATTGTGTAGTCATGGCTCTGAGTGAAGTCTGGGGAATTTCTCATTGAGTATATTATATGCCATAAAAATAGTGAATGCCCTTTTAAGTAAATTTGGCTTTGGCATTTCCAGCAGGGCATTCAGAAGTAGCTGATCCTTGAGAATTTTGGTCTTTTTCTTTGTATTCCAGCTATTATAGAAAAAAACAACCAATCAACTCAACAACAAGAAACAAAGAAACAAGAAGACCTCAGAATGAAAATAAAAAAAAACAAAACCAAACAACAAAACCTAAACAAACCAAAGCCCCGAAAGACCTAAAAAGCAGCTGATCTTACCAGGCTGTAATAAAGATAAATTTGTTCAAGTATGGTTTGTCTATATATGTATATATTATTTTTTGTTTTTTTTTTAAATGACAGGTGGTAAATTAGGCTTGGGACATCCCAGGTATGGAGAGGATTCCTGTTCCCCAAACACCATCTGCCCCATGTTTTGAGCAGTGAGGTCCAAAATAACAGTTTTTAGGTGGTGGTGGACTAAATTACTTCACTCAAGCTTCTTAAAATTAAAAAATATGTTGATCTAACCATCTCTGAGCTTCTGGAGTTCTGATTATGCAATCACAGAACAAAATTTATTTTTCCTCTTTCAGTAAATAACTAAATATTTGCACTGTGTTAGTACTGAGGAGGCACAAGCTGCGTTCCAAACACAAAGCAAGGTGTAGTTCCTGCCCTGACTTGTAGGTGTTTTTTCTGACGAAATCTTTTACTAATGATAAGACTTCTGTGTTCACTTCATTATTTTTGTTCTTCTGATGCCTCTTAATAGAATTCGTATAGTTATAAAACGAAAAAGTAGGTGTGAAGCTTTGCAACAGAGTGTTTTCTAGCCCATGGAAAGGCAACCCCAAGTTGTGCTGTTCCCTGGAAGTGGTACAAGAGAGGGGTGCAGGTGAATCAACTGGAGCCAGCAGCAGTCCAGCCTGGGCTCTGCAAAGAAAAATGTGGATTGTGTTTGAACAGTTTATACTCGCCTGAGCTGGTATGTCAGGATGTAGTACTCAGCTAATATGACTCAAGTGATTGATTTCTCCAAAGAAAATGCTACTCAGGTTTGAAATGCCATCTGCTAAATACCCCGTGGTTCTTTAGCAATTGCTCCATCACACAGAACACACTCCTCCAACCCACATAATGTGATGTTCCAGGTTTGTTTGGTTTTCTTTGCTGCCACACTGGAAGCAAGATGGGTGCAGTTATGGACGGGGTGTGGATAAATGCCACAGCCCTGTGATATCACTTGATTGCTTGAAGTTTAGCAGATATTGGCAAGGCAATACCACATGCAGCTGGCCCTGTGTCTTGATGAGGTCTCATGAGCTAAGCAAAGTAGCACCTTAAACTTGTGCAATCCTTCTCCTAATCCATGCGTGAAGACATTATTGGTGTTTACATACAATTTATTGTTCAGCACAGAACAGGCATGGTTCAGTTCATGCTGTCATACAGAAGAGTCACCTTTGAGTGACAGCCTGCTAGATGTGCATTTGGATTCCAGCAGAGAAAATACAGGATACGCTCTGTCTCCACTGTCAATTGCCTCTCCAAGGCTCTGTTCTCCCTCTTGTTGGCAGATTATACCTCAATTTATTACTGGAGATGATCTTTAGATTTGTTTTAATGAGTTCACAAGGCTGTTGGAGTCACCAGTGATAGCAGAAGCTGGTTCTGCTAAATGCACATGAAAAAAACCTTGTAGGATCATAAACCCCACCTTCTGCAAGCCAGAGGAATGCCTATATGCTTTAATAATTATCTCTGCAATAGTTGTTTATATGACATATATATATGATTACATAAAAAATTATCAAAAAAATTAAAACCTTCCCTGACAACAACTGGTTTTGTAGAAGGATGCGAATCTTTCTCCTCTAGGGCAGAAGTAAAACTTCGTTCAGCTGATGAATGAGAATGACTTTTTAATATTTTTTTTTCCCCTGTTGTGGAGATGTGATTCTGTAGCAGAGTACTGCAAGGTGTCTATCTGCATGTTGCCAGAATTGGGCTGTGTGAATGACAGGATGCAGGACTGTTGTGATTGTCAGCTGAACTGGTACAGCAGATACTGTATTGGCTAAACTTGGAGGTGAATTTGCTCCAAACTGCAAAAAGAGAAATTAAAATCTGATATATTTATTTTTTCCAGCTTATTCTTGCCTGTTAAATGCAGTTTAGTGTAGCGTATGAACAATTCCTGCCTGAGATCTAATTTTTATATTTTTTCATTGTTTTTCAAATTTAAAACTCCTGAATTTAATAGAATCTCCCCTTTTATAAATCTACCAAGCAAGAATATTTTTGTGGCATCTCTACAAAGCAAATGAACTTTCACAAGACTGCACGACTTGAGGCTATGCAGGAGGTTTACATGCAACCCTGGGAAAAGGAACTTGCAACGTTGTTGGGAGCAGATGAAAAGCCTGGTAGACACTGGGCATCACGTAGAATTGTGGCAAAAGGGTGGCAGGGTGGTTGGGTTTGACAACTAACAACACTGTAAAGCTTTGACAGAATAAGAACTTACATGAGATGTCAATCATCCTCCACATGCCACTTCCAATTTGTCTTGCTGTAAGAGGACATCCATCCCCATTGGCATCTGAAATACAGCTGTCAATGTCACTGTGCCAAGGACAGAGAGGAGAGCGCTGAAAGAGCAGAGTGTGGGGTGCTGCATGCAGTGGTTTTGGTGTTGCCTATGGAAAGTGCAAGGTTGAAACGGATGGAGAGATGGTTCCAAGATGTGTCCTCGACTCTGAAGTATAATCTTCAGAAAAGCAGATTAAGGGGAGAGCAGTAGGTAGGAGAGTGGCTGAAGCCACTCACTGAAGCCTCACTGGTCTTTCTTTAAAACGAATGAAGAAAGTTGTTTGCAGCACTAAGGTTGGGACATTTGGAAAAGGCTGAGGTTAATAGTAGTTTTTAGAGTACTGTGGTACCTGGGTTTTCTTTTTGGTTTGAGTTATGCTAGACTAATTCACAACTTGAGAGCAAGTTGGTAGCTTGGCTCCCCACCAAGGCTGATATGGAGCTGCTTGGAGTGCCAGTGATGGAGAGAGGAGAGCAGTGTTGTCAGACCTGCTTGAGGCACCAGCAAAACTACAAAGCTGAACTCTGTGGCTGTTGTGACAGTGTCCCCTCCACCTGCAGTGACTTGGTGGCCACACTTTGCACATCAGTCTTCAGTGCATGCCTGCCTTGCAAAGGTAACTGCATGTGGCAGCTTCAGTAATGGAGTCTGTGAGTTGGGTGCCTCTGATGTCTGCATGTCTGTGCTTTTGGAAGCGTGTTGTAAAAGTTGCACCCAGTAGGTTAGGAAGGCTATTTTTGCAAGTCTGTCTATACTATAGCTGCATTTGATCTCTGATCTTCTGAGAGGCATATATACCAATATCTGATTGATAGTACAGTCCAGACTAGCTCTCCATACTCTTGCTTTGCTCCAGAAAGCACTGCTGTGGGTGTTGTGTTTATCATACTTGTACTGGGGGTACCCAAGCTGTTCTGTGTCTGTTAGAAGTAAAAGTTTCCCTCTGCCCTGGGGCAGTGTCTGAAGGTGTGTGGTAGTTACAGCTGTTGGTGGAAAGAATGATTCTGTGCTGGGCACATGGAGCTGGCATGCACAGGAGGATGTGCTTCTACATGACTCTCACAAATGCAGCAAGTGATTGGAGAACTGAGAGAGGAAATGACAGGTCAAACCTATAAATCAATTATATGTGGTTTTAGATTGCCCTGAAAAAGAAGACACCTGTTCTGATGAAAAGTCCACCTATTCTGATGAAATAAATAAAATAAGGTCATCTAAGTTTGACAGCACATATAAAACTAACTTCTTGACATGATTTTAATGTCTTTCAGAGAAAGGTGGGTGTAACAGTCTTGAGTCTAACATGTCTCCAGTGCATCCTTATGGTTGCCTCCTTGTCACTTTACCCTCAGTTATGTGAACAGTGGTAGTAAAAACATGTGGAGGCCTTGTCATCTTAACGTGTGGATGAACACAAGTGAAAATTCACAGCTGTGAAAATTTGTTATTTTGATACTTTTTGCTTTGTTTTGAATACTTAGTCGTGCAGCCAGAACCCTATTGTTGCACAGGCAAATCTCCGAAAAACAATCAGCTCACCTCCTATTTGGATTTGGATTTTTACAAACTGTAATAAAAGAGCACCCAGACAATGCTCTGGGCACTGTGGATGATCTTATTTAAAAAGTACACTAGTAAACAAATGGCTCCATCAACCACCTCAGATCAGATGAAGTAACACTTGCTATATTTATGCTGTTGCTAAGTTTAGAGCCATCTGTTGCTATCTATTAACAGACTATTTACATAAATGCAGATCCAAAACACTCTGGTAAAAGGAACTGTCATTTCTGTCAAAATCCCACATTGTTTAGCAGCTCTTTTGCAGAACCTCATAGTGAGAGGTGAAAAGAGACTCTCTAGGGAGCTAGGAGGCTGAACCTGAGGAGGTTTCCTCAGCAGGCAGATATTCCAGAGGTTGGGAGCTCTATGGGAGCTTGTTACAAAAACATGGTTACCAGGGAGAGAAGCTTGTGTTGGGCTGCAGTAGACTGCATTAAATCTCTGAATCTAACAAATTGCTTTTTTTGTCTATTTTTATGGAACAATAGAAAAGATGTATGAATTCTAGTAATGATGGGTGCAAGACCTGTATTTCTTCTTCTAAGACTGCTGAAGGAACTAAGGCTGCCTAAGAAAAAATTGCAGCCTTTTGCCCATAGAGGAGAAGGCAGTGCTGGGAACTCAGCTAATGCAGTACTGTCCTCCCAGGTGTTCCCATGACCTGGTGAGTCTTGAGGTGCCAAGCTCATCCTTCTCCCTGCCCATGCAGTGTACCCTGCAGGCTGCAGTGTTGGATCAGGGCCAGGAAGGGTGATAAGCTGTGTACAACAAGGTGCTGGGCTCCCTGCCTCTGGCTGGGAGCTGGGGCAGAGTCCCTCTGCCTGCTGGGGAGCTCATCACAAGGATGTTTGCACCAGAACCTGTGAATGAGAACCAATGGAGTCACCTCAGCTGAAGTTTTCATAAAGGTGGTTTTGTCCTGGAGTCAAAATGGTTTCACACTGCTTTCAGCTAAGCACAGTAGATGCTTTGAGTGGCCGAGGAAGTTGCATCCATGTGAGTGTCTGGCTCCAGAAGAGGTGATGTTGGTTTGAAGCATTTTAGGGCAGACAGCCATACAGACGCCCAGGACACTGGTTGATGCCATGGGCCAGAAGCTCCTTGGGCTGCCCAGCAGCCTTAATGTTTCAGTAGCTGCCGTTGCTTTTTTTTTTTTTTTTTTTTTTTTTTTTTTTTTTGTTTTGTTTTGTTTT
Organism: Phaethornis superciliosus; assembly: GCA_023637945.1. Lineage (NCBI taxonomy): Eukaryota > Metazoa > Chordata > Aves > Apodiformes > Trochilidae > Phaethornis > Phaethornis superciliosus. The sequence goes on from JAJQWJ010000019.1 coordinate 9,247,215, forward strand.
GTTTTTTTTTAAATTTTTTTTTCCTTAAGTGTTTGCAAAATGTAGAAAAATGCAGCAGGTCCAGAAAAACTGGAACTGTTTGATGCAATTATTCAGAGAAACCACTTAGCACAGGCCAACTTACCATATTAAATCTCTGCGTAGAAACTGCTGCAAATGCAACAATTCAGTAGTAAGGAAAAAAATTAACTGTCATTGTCCTTTAAGAGAAACTGGAGCTCAAATGTAAGCCTGGTTTTAGGTAAGTGTGGTATGCAGTTTTGTTATGAAAAATGCAGGGGCCTTGTAGAGAATACAGTTCCACTGAATGCAGGGAAAGCAGAGAAGATAAGCTAAGCAGGATACTCCTCCAGGATCACATATGTTGTCTGAAAAATTTATAACCATGTTCTGTAGAGGAGAGTTGGGTGTTTGTGTTGTTATTGTCATCACATGGCAATGTAGCACAAGTGTGTGGAAACAGCTATAGAAACACCAGAAGTGCAATATGAGTATTCTGAAATTTCCTAAAATTATTGATTTGCAGAGTTTCCATCTCTTCAGTCACTTTAGAACTGGTGAGTCTTCTGCATGTTTTGTGGCACTAATGCATCAGGCCCTGTGTTCAGAAGACTGGTCAGGTGATGGCACAGGCACCAACAAAATGCACAAAGTTATGATTGCTTTTGTTTAAGAGAGCCCTGAGATCCCATGAAAACCTGTGGTCTGCAGGTGTAGACAATCTGCCAGTGCCTCCTGAATTTGAGGGACAACCAGCTGGGAGGACACTGGCTGCCTGCAAACTCCTTCGCAACAGGACACAAACTGCCTCCTGTATCCTCCTCACATCAATCCTATTTGCAGTATTGGGGGAAACAGTTATAATCCACCAGCTTATTGTAGAAAATTGTGTGCCTGGCTGTACGTACTCTATTAACAATCATCCTAACGTCTTTCAAGGTTCTTCTTAGCAAGGGCAACCGCCGCTGGCGTTTTGGCTCTCCTTCAAACCAGTCTTGTCAGCAAGAAAAACCATATGAACTTGGAGATGGAAATCAGTTGCCCCAGGGTACCAGGTCCGGTTTCATTTTAACAATAAAAGAATCTGATGCCTTTTAGCAGGCAGGTAGTTATTGCCTAGATGAAGGAAGAGTTGTAATAGTAAATCTAGAATTGCATTCAGATGTGACATCAGCTGATATATAAATACTGTATGTCTTGCCATATCCACCCACTCTTTCTATATGCAGGGAAATCTGAACCAAAGGAAAAGTCAAATGCTGGGCTGGCTCCCCCAACTCCACAATTATGTACAAGTAATCCTGAACTTCCTCTACATTTGCAGGTAGCCAGAGGGGCCTGAGTCCTAATGCTGTGCTCAGTTTCATACTCTGTTTGTTAATCTACAAAAGCTTGAGCGTATCTGTGCTTCCAGACATAGAAGACTTGAGGACAAAATAAATGGTTCTGGGAAATGACTGTTATGGAAATGCTCTTTGTAGACAGCATTGTAGTTGTTATACCCTGATCTCCTGTGGCCAAGGTGTTCACAGAAGGGAAATGAATCAGTTGACTGATTCCTCCTAAAACTGGAGATGGGAACACACTGCCTCTTTTGCTACGACATATGCAGAATAAGTTGACTACTCCAGCAAAGGAATGAATTATAGATTATTTAGTATCTGAACATCTTATCATTGTGTCAGGTGTACCAGAGCAGGTGCAAGGCCTTTAGAGTTTTATCCATATACTTCCTTGATGTTGTCACCACCGCTAAATGTTAGTGAACAACCAACAGGGATATCCTTGTCATTAAAGAGATTCCCAAGCAATTCTTTGCCAAGTACACTATTGTTCTGGCTTGCTGCAACTTATCTTTGTGACTGGAAATGAACCTGCTCAATGTCTTTTTCTGAGTGTGCTTATAGCTTGTTGATCTGGAAGAGAGCTGTTAGCAGTGTGTTAATTGCAATCCAAGAGCAGTGTTTCAGAGTCCCAGCAGGATGGTGGCTTCTCAATGGTACAGGAGCAGCTGGTGAAGGTGGCTCTAATTGCTGCCCTGTACTCTTGATTAAAGCAGTGTAGGGGAGGGAAAGCCCTGCTGGGCTACAGCTTAGCAGCTCCCCTTATGAATAATCTTCCCGAAGGTGCCACTCATTCTTCTAGTCGAGCATGGTGGAATTGTTCTCACCCATGCAGCTTAATCAGCAAGAAGTGCATTTGGCATATTGCTGGGAAGGAAACTGCTCTCTGCCATTGAGCACTAATTGGGGCGTAGCTGCCAAGATAAACAGTTAGGTCTGTAGCTGCAGACATCTCTTTCGATTGCTGTCTGCATCCAGACTTTAATATCAGAAAGAATTTGAATTTTGACTTTTCAGTTGTTTCCCACCTCCAAAATGTTGTGTGTGTCATTTTGTAACCATGTAAAGTGGAAATAGGGCACAGATTTGTGCAGTTGCTGACATGGTGCACCCCAACCTGTGGGAAAATTTTTACTTTCTTATTAGGTTCTTTAGAGGTGTGGGATGCTGTATTCCATAGGCACAGAGGTAAAAAAAAATAATATATATATACACACATCAGTGCTCATGCCTGCCCCCTGTGCGTTAGTGTAGTGTGGAAGACTGTAGAGGACAATCAAATTATGTGGTGGATCTGAGGGGATTTTTTTTTGTTTGTTTGTTTGTTTTTGTCTTTTTGTCTTTCAGTAGGAGAAAGTGGAAAATGTGAAATAGTAAAAAGCAAAAACCTTGAAAGCAGATATTTTGGCATAATTAAAATGCTCTAAGATACTGTTTCAATATCAACTGTTTCAAACGCAGTTAAAACTTCAGAAAGAAAATTGGTTACAAAACCAAGAAGCTGTGAAAGTTTATGTCTGGAAATTATAAATGGTACACTTTATTGTGGAAATGTTTTCACTGGAAAAAAATGTTTTCCAGATTCACCAGAAGATTTAATTTTATAAACAATTCAACACTTTGAAGTAGTTTATCAGCATATCTTGTAGCAGTTTCACCATCTCTTATCTATGTGGGTTAATTTTTTGTTGACGAAATTGCTTTGTCTTTTTTGTGTCTTCAAATTTATAGCAAGCTGATCCTTTACTCAACCTACTCCTTTTTTGATCTGATGTTCCATTTGTCTCAATCATAGAAAATGTTGCTCAACAAGATGTCAGTCCCTTTGACCTTTTCCTGGGATACACAGTCCCAGGAGATGCAGTACCACACGTGCCTTAAAGCAGGAGTTTGCAATCTTGCAGATTGAGCAAGGTAGAACTGAGGTGCTTTAATCTTTGTACAGCTTTAAGCAATCCAGAGGTGACATTACTTCAGTATTGGGTTGTATGTGTTGGCTTCACTGTGGTTGGTAGGATGTATTAAAAATGGTTAAGTATATGTTCAGAGAAAAATCTTCAAAAGGATTTTTTATTTTAAGAAGAGAGGGTTTTTTCCCCTCCAGTGATGTAAGGATCTTTATTTGGCATCCAAATAAACAAGCTGGCATTTTAAAATAGAAAAGTAGGTAGAAGGCAGGAAGGCAAAGAACAATTCTATTTCTTTCATTCCTCCATTTTGACATAAAAATCTATTTGGAATACTGACATAGCTAATTTGCTTTTCCTTTGGGAGCTTTCTGAAAAAGAGTACATAAAATCTTTGTTCTGATTTATGAGGAATCAGGAAAACGCCAAGCCAAAAGTTTGCTGAAGAATGGAGCCACCAGATCTTCCTGGTATTTGTGTCATGTTCATGGAAAGAAACAGAGCCCAGAAGTTTTAGGAGAAATTTTGTTCACCTGTTTACCAGTACTCTCATGGGATTAAAACTCATAATTTCTGTGATCACCAAGCATTCAGCAATGGATACAATAATATTTCCACCTCTATAATGTTGGCTAAGCAAAACTATTGTTTCCTCAATTAATATTAAACCTCTTAGATAATGAGGATTTTCCACTGTGACTAACTGTACTTAAGTCTGGATTGAAAATATATTGTATCCAGTGGGTGAGCTAATAACTGGCCTCAGAGTTTTGAAGGCATTTTTTTGCAGGTACTTGAAATTTCCCCACTCAGTAGAGTTTCAGTTGGCTGCAGGAAGTAATTTAGTATAGGACAGGTAGAAGTGCAGGCTGAGAATGCAGTTTAATATCCCTGACAGCTTTTTTTTTTTTACTTACTAATTTATCAACCTAAAAGCTAAAGCAAACAGGGATGCAACCTGTAAAGTTGTTGAATAATTTTAGTGAGCTTACCCACATTATTACCCCGAGGAAGAAAGAGTAGTTAATTTTATATCTAAATTATTTTTTTTGCATCCAAAGCAAAGGACCCTCCTTTTTCCTGAAGGCAATTTCAAGCTGTTATCCAAGAATGAAAATTGATAATTGTGATAGTTGTACTCAGTTGATCTCAATTTTAGTGAAGCTCCAGGCTAGCAAACATGAAAATATCATCTTCCTGGCTAATAAACTGGTTAAATGCATTGGTGCAGGGTTTTTATGAAGTAGCAATAGTTAATATTTGATGCTTAGCAAAGAGCAGTTATAATCCTGCCTTTGGAGCTAATCCAAATACGAAGGAGAAAAAAGTCATTCAGCCGCAGTATGAAGTGGTTTTTTATATATGCAGACACCCACAAACATTAGACAGCATAAAATGCTCTTGTAGCAAATTGTTTGCTCTCTCTGCTGCTGAGATGAACACAAGGATGTTCCAGTGCCTGTTTCTGTACATTCTTCAATTTAAACATTGGATGACAGCCTTCCCCACCAAGCAAACTTTTCTCCTCATGCCAATATAATACAGAAAATTGTGTAGAAAATACCTTTATCTCAGCTGTATTAAAAGCAGGGACCAGTATGAATAAGCTCTTACAGGTGGGTGAGCTGTCCTATACTGGAAACACAAACAGGGCCTTGCCTAGCTCCAGTACAGGTCATGAAAAAAAGCCCCTCTATAAAACAAGGATCATGATGTCTCCTGCACACCAGGGTTTTACAAGTCACTGTTAATGCTTGTAAAAGACAGTATATTTTAATATTTCTGATAATACAGTTCTTTAGCTCTAATCTGTGTTTTCCTGTGGTGTGAGGACTCACTGTGTTTAAAGTTAGAGCAATTATTAACAAGGCAGTATTTATTTTGTCAGATGTGGGCAATGGACATGGTAGGCATCATGGATCATTGTGTTCAATCCTTTGATCTTGGAGGGACTGCACTGTGTGGGTTTGCCTAGAAAATACAATTTGAAAGTAAATTTGGACTTTTTTTTGTTTGTTTTCTTCCAAATGACCCTTCAGTACTCCCATCAGAAACACTGACAAGATATTATAATTTATGCTTCATCACAGGATTAGAATATTGGCCAAATGGATACTGAGAAGTTAGAGTAATACGTCCTGGAATTCAGTCAAGCAGAGTAATGGATCTTTTGCAGGAATATTTAACCCTAAAAGTTATTTCTGCAGGATATATGCTAAGGAGGCAACTCAACTTTCCAACTGTATATGCAACAGTAATGCAGAGTTTCTTCCATGAATGTCATATAATGCTGTTTGTAAACTCCATTTACACTGAGAGTTTAGATCACCTTAAAGCTGGCTGGTTGAAATCTACTGTCATCTTCCATTCCACAGGCAACTTTTTTTTTTTTTTTTTTTTTTTTTGTTGTTGTTGTTGTACACAAGTAATTGTGTTTTTATAAGATGGGAGAAAAAAGTAAGCAACTGTGACATTTCAGCAACTTGAATACTGCTGTGATGAAATAAACTAGATATGGTGGGATTCATTCTAGGGCATGAAAATATTTATGAAGTGTGAATGTATCAAACAGATTAAGTAAAGTACTTAAAACATCTGCTGTGCATTTTATAGCTATTAAGTTTGACTTGAATATATATAAAACACTATTGCTAACAAAGATCACAATCACAAATGAACCTTGAAATGCAGCCCAAACTTCTCTAAAGTAACAATATTCAGACAGTAAGTAGATGGATCTTCATTTAAAACACACACAGTCCACGCTCTCAACTCAGCCTGTAGGAAATATAAGCAGAAAATTAGCAACACATTCAGATAATGTGGTGATAAGTGGATAGAGAGGCAAAGGTACCATTCAGCCCTATGTCACACTTTAATTGCCATTATGCATGATTCTGCAAGCTCATGAGACTAGAAATCATACTTATAGAAGAGCAGGTGAGAAGATAAAATAAGGTCCTTAAAGCCACAGCAATATAGGTTTCTTTTGATGACTTTGCAATAAAGAAGCAATGTCAAACATGAACACTCGTGACACGTCAGTCCTATCATCCTAATCACCACTTTTTTCTAAAGTGTAACACAGAGATGCTTTTACTGCACTTTGTGCTGGTCGTAGCTTCTACAAGCTCATCCTTTAGTCTGTGAGTTTTCCTTAAAAACATTCAGGGAACAGAGAGAGAAAAGATAAGTGATGTGCCAAAGACCAAAAGAAGCACCTAAGGTGGAGTCAGGCACAGAACCTAGTTCTCCAGGCTCATTTGTTTAACTAGTTTCCCTGTTTTCCACCCCTTTTCTGTTCCCTGTCAGTCCCTCTATTCTTGTTTGAAGTACAGAGGACTTTATAGACTTGTATTTCTTACAAATGTTTGAAAGCTCTACAAGTGTGCAATACGCCTGATTTATTTTTTTGTTGTTGTTGTTCAAAGATGGGGGTTTTTCTAGACATATCACATCTGAAAAGTGAATGACTTTTTGGCATACAGTCCTTAGTTTTCAGACACGAGGGACACATGCAAGGAATATCAAATACATGGCTGAAGTCAGACTCTGAGTCTCTAACCATACAGTGTTTTATTCTATATTGAAGGCCTGAAATGGGAGTTTGTCTATCTAGACAGGGGAGCCTCCTTTCAGGTATTATCTGCTGTGCAAATATTGGCTACTCCTTAAATCTAGTTTCATAGAAAGTTGAAGGCAGTCTAAGAAGGAGAACATATCCTTTTATATATATTGGATAGGGTAAATGATATCAAATAAAATGAAGGATTAAAGCATGCTTGAGCTTGAAGTAATATATATAAAAAAGACAAGAATTATTGTTTACTTACATTTTTGAGCGGGGTGTGTGCAATCAGTTTTGCTGGGGATTTATGTATCACATCAGTTAATTTACAGCTCGTGCCAAGTCCTACAGTGTGCACCATACCAGCAGCCTCCTTCAGGAGCTACCCAGCAGCCATGTGCATTTTTTCAGACCCCTGCCCACCCTATGCCTTCTTCTCTCTTTACAGATCTCTTTAGATACCTCCTCCTCCCCATCCTTTTCTTTTCTCATCATTCCCCCTGATTAATTCCCTGATCACTCAGCATGCAGCAAGGAAAGACTCTGGAAAAGGTCAGCTTTCTCATACCCAAAAAGCTCCCAAGTGTACCCCAAAGTCCAAGAGATTCCAGGCATAGATCACAACTGCCTTTGTAGCTGGGATTTAAGTGGAGCTGTTAATTTTTATTTTGGGGGGGGAAGTGTGTGTGTGGATTTTCTGTTCTTTGCTTTTGAAGGCGTTCATGCCCCTTTCTCAAAAAAGGGCAAAAGAGAGAGGACTTATCCACTGAAACAATCTTTTGTTTATTCTGAAGTATGGGTCTTGCCATGGCTTTCTGACTTTAAAATGCATATGATTTTTCATCATTACGCTGCTTTTAAGAAACCCTTGGCAAGTGTATTTAGGTGCCACCTATAGCAGTCTTTGTTATCTTAAGCACATTTCATGAAAACTGAGGTACTCTTTAAAAGCACAAAGCAAAAGGTGGGGGGGAAAGCAGCTTTCTGGATGTTTTAGTCATGGCTGCTACTTTGGGAAATTGAAATCTAAGCTTTTTAATGAGGGTGGTCCTTTACACTAAGAAAAGATAATTACTGAACACCTTGCTTTATTATTATTATTTTTTTAAAAAAACTTGTTGAGATTTAGAAGCTTTGTTTTTTGCTTAGCACAATGTTTCAAATAGTGCTAAGATCTCTTGTACAAATAATCTAAAAAGAGCTGGGACTTGCACCTTCAACAAAAATGAAAAATACATCTTGCAGTGATTTACAATCCACACAACACATTTTATGCTCCACATTGCTTATGAACATTATGACCGGTCAAAACCAGTCTTAGTTTTATATAACAATAAAATTAATTAAACAAAATTCAGAGAGGTTATGGGACAAGTTAAGTATACTTCACATAAAAAATCATGCATAAAGATCACCAAAAACATTGGAAGAGCAATGGAAAAGAGTAGCAGTTGGAAATGCATTTGTCTTTATAACTGTTTAACTACAACTGTTTGAAACTTTGTGAGGATTTCTATAAAGAGTTTAAACAAACAGAAAATATTTCAGTATGAGTGCTATGTTATGAAGGAAGCTGACTCAACAGCACAATTGTTCACCTGCAGTAAATCAAACCCTAACAAAGTAATTCATGTACATAATTTGATTTCTAATGGACAGAAAGTAGGAATAGCTCTACCATGTCAAATTTCCCTGTTTCATCAATGAAACTGGTAGTTGAGTTTTGCTTTTTGAGTGTTTTGTATCAGATTGCAATTTACCTAAATTTTCCAACTGACATAGCAGGGATTACATTCAGGTTTCCATAGAGAAGTCAGACCTCAGTGCTTTGTTTTTCAGAGCCCTTTTGAATTTCTACAGCAGCTGTGAAGCAGAGGCTGGGCTAGGATTAAGGATATGGTTGAGGTGTGGGCAAGGGTCCAGATGAACTGGGCCAAAGAATGGTGATCTCTGGGAACACCTGGATTGTCCTAATCTGGATTTGCTTGCCAGTAGCTAAAAGCAGTAGTATGGCAGTCTGAGTGCACAGAGATTGTGATGTTAGACAAGAACTGAGGCTTTTTGAGACAGCACACTGCTAAAAGAAATATCCCCCTAGCCTGAAAACAAGGTTTTGCTTTAGAAACAGTTTCTTGGTTTCCCATGGTATCAGTTTAGCAGCCTTGGTAGAGTTTTCCTCTGGTTTAAAACAGGGTGAAGGACAGGTCTCCTGGGTGCTAGAGGAGGGAAGCAGACAGGACAGAATTGTGACCAAACACCAGGCATGTTTGGCTGTGTTGTGCAAATACCATGGTGCTGGAATGCTTGCAGTCTGGCTTAGCTCTGCCATGCTTAGCAGGGCAGAGAAGGGCCATAGGACTCCTTTTTGGGTTTGTTTTTTAGGTTTTTTTAGCTGTAGAGGTGTAATTACAATTGATCCAGTTGGCCTTGCCTTTTATTGATCTTTCTAGAAAAGCAAGACCAACTAGTGACAACCAGCAGGTACACATAGATGAACTCACAGGATTCATACAGATTTTTTCTTAATGACCTTTGTGTTTGCCCATTCAAATAGGTGGCACAGCCCTCCTGTCCTGAACCTGGGGTACACACGGTGGTTGCAGGAAGAGCAAGTGCCCCTGGAATGCTTGGTGACAAGGAGGAATTTGGCTCCTTTTGAGGAGTAGCAACGTGAAGTCCAGAATTCAGGTGCATTTTGAGCATTTATTTTGCTTTGTTTCAAACCCACCGCTCCTCTTTTTAATCAGATCAAACTTTAACATGCATTATGCATAGGGTTGATAGACAGAAAAATTCTTTCAGAATGAAAAATCTGTTTGCTAGTGGAAAAAAGGGTAACGTAGCAACTCTTGTGTACTTTGGTAAAAAAGCAATGCATAGAAGTTGACTCTCTTTATGCTTCTCTGGGTGATTCAGGTTGGCTGGGTGTGGCAGCTGGAGAAATTTGATCCACCAACTATTTACATAAACTGAAAAGTGTTTGTCTAAGCAGCAGGAGACAAGGGCCTAGCTGGATAAAGTGCTGTAAAGAATTCTTTTTGCAGAGTGATCCTTATTTGCTATCCAAAGGGGTAGGCAGATGCTTATATAGCAGGATATAAATTTTTGAGTACTAGTTAAAATCCAGTTGTTCTTACAGCATGGTCAACCTTTCTGCCCTCTGCTCAGTACAGAGCTGGGTGCCTGGCTGCAATGAGGAGTGCCTCTCATCCCTCCCCAGGTTATCTCTTTAAGTTTTTAAAAATAGAGGATACAAATACACCTTGAAGAGAAGAAAAGAAAAAAAAAAAAAAAAAAAAGGTTGCAAAAATGACTTCCATTTTGTAGAATGTTTACCAGAGCAACTGCAGAAATTTCATAATTAGGTAATTAACTATTCTGCCTGTCCAGTGGGTATAGTTTCAGCTAATACTAGCCATGTAAAGCTCTAATATGTAAATGAATTTTCAGAAATGAATTCAGAATTTAACATTAGATGCTGATTTCAGTACTGATAAAACACTTTGATCCATTGAGTCATGTCTTGTTGTCCTTCCAAATGAATGCAAGCACTTTCTGGAATTGAATCACCCTTTGGAAATGAGGGCCAGGCTGACCTAACTATTGTCCATGTACAGTATGTACAGGCACATGTATAACTGCTGTACTCAAGTGTTTTACAACCTATGATACATTTATCCTCATAACATTACTATGAGGTAGAGAAGGGCTTTTCATTCCATTTCCCAGCAATGGAATTGAGCCCTTTACTTCTCAAATGTGTTGAAGTAGGTAATTCTTGAGATTAGTGAGAGCTGAGATATCCAAGTCTGATTTAGGACCTAGCTTACCCTGATTTCTATGGGAGCAAGATGATTTGCCCCAGGTAATTCAAGAGTACAAGAGGAGAGAACAAAGTTAATCCAGATCTGTCCTAAGCAGCAAGCTTTCTTGCTTTTGATTGAATTTTTTCATTTATCATTTGTTATTTTAAAAGTCAAAACCTAATGAAGATATATTTGTGCTATGAAGACATATTTGTGCTATGGCATTTATGCTTTCTGCTCATGACTTTTATGCATTTCCAAGCAGTCAACTGCAGAAGTTCAGTTCCTGATACAGGGAAAAAAACCTTGAAGCAGAGTAGTGTAAACTTTTAATATTCACCTTGTATATGAAAACCAGCTTCTCCTTAGCACTCTCCTGATTTGCTCTCTTTGACTTGTGCTTTTATGGGTGAGTGGGAACAAGAGGAAGGATATTTATTCTTGCAGCAAAGGCAAGGTTATTTTTAGCAAGGGAGGATCCCTTTCTTTGAGACAGAGCAGTGATATATGCACCAGAGTAGTGATATATGACTTCTGTGGTTGTAATGGTGGATCTTGGGCTACAGTATCTCATGAAAGATCCTAGAACAGTTGCAGAACAAAGACAAGTCTAAAAGTATGGCTTTCCTGTGAGAGGCTTCTGCTGCCATTAGTGGTTTATTAGGTTCAAATGCATTAAAGAGATACTTTAAAGGCACAGACATTTGACAGAGCAGATGAACATTTGTGTGAGGACTGACTTGAGAGGTCAGTGTGTTCAGCATAGCTGTACATGTCTTCATACAGGTGGGTCTGGGAAAGGATTGAGCACATTTTCCCCAGGACAGCTCCATGCATTTTCTATTCCTGATCAAGATCTATTCATTGGGCAAGTGTTGTTTAATCAAGCAGCAGGAAAAGGGTGTGTGCTGTCTTCAGAAGTACAAAGAAATCTCATTCAAAGACAGTCCCGTTCTTAAAAGGCTAGTGTTTAAATTAGACCTGCCCAGACAGGTCTGGCATGTTTAGTGTGACCCCCTTTTAGTGTGGATGTTCCGGTTATAACTATCTTTCTGCTTCCATTTAAAATAACACAACTGCCATAGAAAACGCATCAAACCAGGCTGCACGCAGTTGCCAGCAGCTGTTGTGAGCAATGTTTCATGATAACCACTGCTACTGAAGTGTAGCTACAAAACAAAATTTAGAAAAGTGCATAAAAGATGAAATTTAGCAGAAAAACTTAGAGGTGGGTCTGCTAATTAACAAGGACAGCATGGGAGAAATGGGACATCTTTTTGGTTTATTCCAGTATTTGGGCTTCGTTGGTTTTGATGCCATCCCCAGCTAAATGTAGTAAAGGTTCAGTGACTGTCTTTGGTCTCAGAAACCAAGCAGAGTGTGTCCTTTCCAGCTGTATTAACAGCAGAAGCTGCATACCATCTTTGATAGCCAGAGGAATGGTACTGGCTTCTCAAGATGATTTTTCTCTTTTTCGCCACACTTCTTTATGCAGCTTTACTCTTTCAATATTACATGTGATGAAAATGGGTCTTTAAGGTCATCAAGGCTTATTTTAATCTTGCTTGTTGTGACCTACTATAAACAAAGATTATTATTAGATTTATGTACTATAAACAAATGAAATGGTGCTGTGAGATGTGCAGCCTTCCATTTCTGGTGCAGACCACCCTGGGAGCTACTAGAGTCCATATGTTCAGCTTTTTCCCTGGAAGGCCTCTTGGTGGGTTACAGTCTGCCACTGTCTTCCTCAGTCTACTTGCAGAGGTAGCAGATGCTCAGCACAGGTTTTCCAGTGAGTCATGGATGGAGAATGAATGATCCATCTCCACACAGCCACGCATGCTGGGAGAGGTGGATTCCCGCTTTGGCTCCTGAAGAGCCACTCCCAGGCTGTGCTCCTTGTGGGGATGAATGCAAGGTTCAGTTCTTGAGGGTTTGCCACTCCAGCACTGCCTCATTTCATCTGGGATTCACTGTTCTTTAGCCCCGCAGTGTCAAGGTCTCTGCAGAGAGGAGAAAGATGTTTGTGGCATGGGTGCTAAGTGCTTGGTGGTGGGTTACCCCTTGAGGCAGACTCGCAGAGCTTAGGACCACTTTCCTGCTCCTTGTTTTATTGATGATGTTTAGGAAGCTGCATTATACACCAAAGCACCTCAAAAAGAACTTTCAAAGCACCTTCAAAAGAGCTTTCTTTTGAATGATGTGAGGTGGCAGAGTGGAGGACAGGTATCATGCTTTTCAGTTAAACTTCACCTTTGACTGTGCTTCCCTTCTTGGGTTGTATCATCATAAGTAGCTGGAGCCATTTACCAGGATTCATTAGAAATAATTTTGAGTCTGAACCCTGATGGACAAGAAGGTAAAAAAGGAAACAGTCCTGTGCATGTGAGGTACTGCAGAATCCAAGTGTAATCCTGTATTTATAAAAGGGATGTGTCTGGCACCACATCTAGAGATTTCAATACAGATCCTTTGAAAAGCAGAGAGGAGGTCAAAGATTTGTCTTTCCTTACTTACGTGAACTTGGTGTTGAAATCTTTTGTTGAGTGTAGAAAGTGCTGCCTTGTGGTTATTTTTCCAGATTGGTGCATTGCATTTGCATTCTGGGCCGTGTGTTTTTGTCTAAGGGACACCTCATTGTTGGGGAATATCTTTATCAGCATCTTTTGTGCTGGTGTCTGTCAGCTTTGAGAGGAAGAAAGGAGGTCTGCAGGATACTGAATAGCTGAAGCTCTCTGGAGTTTTGCCAGAAAGACCCAAAGGAAGCCATTTAGGAAGATGGCTTAGTCTACAGTAATTTGAAGATCTGCCATTATAACTCCTTCTGTATAATTCTCTTTAAAAGCTATATTTTAAGTAGATTAGGTTCAAGACAAGGCAGTTTCTTTGGCTATTGTAGCTTTCATGTTAAAAGGGCATGTAGTGCTTTGGTAAGCATAAAAATGTCATGTAAAAATCACCACCTTATGTTTGACATTCTCAGCTAGCAAAAGCTTTTATGGCAAACATCATCTTACACACAGGACCATTTTTTAATGGATTTTGGCAAAGTCTGGACAATAACATTTCTTCATCCGAGCTGTAATTCCTGAGCTGTGATCAGGTCCTGTAGTCTTCTCAAGCAGATCTAAATCTTACAAAGGCAAAGTGATACTGCTCAGAGATCAAATCTGTGTCTAAGAACTAAGCTACGCCTTGCTATGATTTTTTTTTTTTTTTTTTAATATTTTATTTGCCCATCTTTTGTAATTTGTAAATGATGTAAGAAGATTGCTGTTTTTCCATAGCACAGCTGGGGTGGGGATTCTTTGCTAAGCAGAAGTCCCTGAATGCTGGAATACCTCTTTCTTGTTCCAACATCTGAGACACTTGTGTGTACTTCTCAGCAGCATATTTTGTGGGTTCCTAGGGAAAAGCTCTTGTCAGAGTGGGAAGAGAGTTAATTGTACCTGTGTGGGGAATCTAAGAAATTGTATCAGTGCATCTAAATATTATATAGGCTTGTGACCCTTTGCAAAGCACGAAAGGATTACTTGGAACTCTGGAATGGCTCGCTGGTTTTGTTTTGCTTAAAAATGTGTTAGGAATATTTCTGATGCTAAGACTTGTTCATTTCTTAGGGAGCTGTAAAACAGATACATTTACAAGTATGAGTAATGGGAAACAGAAAATTTCTGCACAATGCAGACAGTCCTTTCATGTTACATCATTCAAAGCAGTGTATTCACATGGGGATATATTCAGGCAAAACTCCACAGCCAGAAGACCAGGCTGCTCTGCTTGGCTGTGCTTTTAATGTAGGAAACTTTTGGTTAAGATTTGTGGGTATCTTTCATACAATGCATCAAAGAGCTGAAAAGTTGAGGATAATCATTCCCACACATGAATCAACGTGGGCTGAAGTACAAACCCTTCTGCACTTACTGGGATTTAAGCATTATCCCTTACATTTGCTCCTGAAGATCCCCTGACCTTGCAGACATGTCAACAAAGACATTTCTGAGATCACGGAGCTATCAAGCCAATGAAGAACTGTAGTATCTTAAAATTCACAGAAATAGGTGTAGTACAAAAGTGTGTTAAAAATAAAATTTATTTCTTGGGGGTAAATTTCTTCATATCGCAGAAGTAAAAATATGTCTATAACAAACAAATTTCAAAGCTAGAGGAATCAATATGAATAGTTTGCTGTCTGTGTGTTGGAGTAAATCTTAACTGGTAATTGAACTATAATATCATACAGAAGAGCAGTTCAGACTTCATGTTACAATAAATGTGTTGGAGACAGAGGAATGAAAAAAGTGCAGTTTTCAAGATTTTTTTTTAAATTATGTGCTGTTTACAGCAAATGTCTTTGTTCTGAAATGCTAATGGGTCTCTTTGGATCTAATGTGGTCCCAAACACCTTACAGCCAGGAACTATAGCTTTCAGGAAACATGTGGCACCATGTGAGTAAACAAAAATCTAAAAGCATAAATGTTAATGTACGTAAGACTTATAGTTAGCCATGCAAACAGCCAGTCATAGACCCAGCTTGTGTATGATCTGTATGCAGTGATAAACATGACTGAAAAATGTACCTAGTCCTGTACCTATCTCTGCCCTGGATTCTAGCAAGGTGTCTCCATCCTGACATGCAACAATCTTTGCTTTCCTGTCCAACCTGAAGCCAGAGTGAATTTAATTAGGAAAACTTTATGCTGAACTGTCCTGCCTTGACATATGTGTCCTGAGAGTGAGCCTCAGCTTTCCCAGGTGATAAGCAAGGCATATAAAAATTATGAAATGTATGCTTGGAGAAAATAGTCTTTGTCCTCTTCCTCTTTGAGGATGAAAGGGTTAGTTAGGAGATTTTTTGGTAGCTGTTTAGCAAGACAGACTGACCCACCAGAGCAGCAGCAGCTCAGTGGAATGCTGGCCAGGGCCACAGCCAGGGCCCCCCTGTGAGTGATGAGCAAGGAGCCAGCAATGCAACCAGATGCCACTGCTGGCAACACTGATGATAAAAAGGGTCCAGACTTTTGGCACTTGGGTCTTGCATCTGCCAAGCTTTTCCCCCATAAATGGCCCTGTGTACCACTCCAGATAAAGGAGAGTGCTGAGAGGAAGGGGCTAAGGGAAGTGAGCTCCATGCAACCATGAGGAGGAGGCTGTGTGATGTGCCTGAAGCTGTCCTTGCTCATGGGGTTTCCTTTCCAACCCGACTAGAGTTCATGGGTTCCTGGTTTTGCATTCCTTTTGATTTAATTTTTAGAAGCATAATTGTTTGGAGAAATTAAGCATTTCAATGATATAATTTTGTTTTGCTCACTGCTTCACTGACATCTGTGTCCCGTCTTGTTTAAATGCTGCCAGCCATCTGGGGCAGTCAGTCCTTAGTTGCCAATACTGAGTGATAGAGCTTCCCATTCTGTTACAGGAACTCTGAGCTGTGCCAATCTAATTGGCACTCAGTTTCTTAGCAAAGAACTGACATGTATGCATTTTTTAAATGTCTGATCATTTCCATGGCAAGAGAAAGGGTGTGGCTGAATTTATTTTTTTTCCTCCATGAGTTTAATCAGCAAACATCTAATCCTGATTATAGCAAGCAAATTGTCAGCATTCAATTTCATGCATTTATCAGATCTTTAAGTATAGAAAGTATTTTAACAAAAGGTTGTGATGATGGTAGGGAAAACATTTGACTGTTTGACCAAAAATCATTTCCTCCCTCTCAAGGAGGGAGCACTTTCACAGATCTCATTAGTTTCACAGTTTTAACTTCCAGGAGGTACCACAGGGTACAAGATGCCCGGATTCACAGTGGCAAAAAATTATCAGCAAGAAAAAAATAAGCGAATGCCAAAATAAAATGGTTTTGTTGTACACATCCAGAGGAATTGCATGCTGCCGCATTTTCTGTGTAGAAATTACATATTCCTTTATTGGCCACACCATCTGAACACCAGTATTGTTTTACCACCTCTGCCATATAAACTGAGTGTTAATTGTGACTGTTGTAGGAGTGCACCAAGCAAATGCTGGTCCATGGGGCTCTGAGTGCTTCTCTCTAAGGGTTGTTCTCTTTACCTTGTTTTGCTGCGGTGGAATCAGGTCCAGGATGGGAGCTGGGTGCTGGAAAAGCAAAAAGATAGTCTCAGTCTGTAGGCTCAGGCAGGCTGTATGTCTTACTCCAAACTGCACCTCCTGTCTGATTTTGCTGAGTGAGTCACACAGTTTTGTTTTGCCATATTCAGATGACACCTCCTCCTTTTAGTGAAAACATGCTGGAATAACCTCCCAGCATAACCAAACAACAAAAGGGTACTGCTGATGGCTGACAGCTCTGACAGGTGCATTTTAACCTGGATTCAGCCTTGTCATTGTGCATAGAAAGGAGCATTGACGGTGGAAAAATAAGTAGATTTTTTAAATGTAATTTTGTAACTTTGCCAAACACGGCTTCATTAAGAACTCCAAACATTGTGATCTTCCAAGCAGGGCGATTCAAATGCAGATATGTTTGTTTTGTGAGGGTGCTTAAATATTTAATTCTTTAGCAGATTTTGCAGAGAATTTGATGTGGCTGTTGGGGCAAGATTTGCCCATTCTGGTTGGAGGCGAGCAGGATGACTCTGGGCTTCTTCAGCGCTCCGAGCATGCTTCTGTTCTGTCCCTGTAATTTTTCACCACAAATTGCCTTGACTGGTTCAATGATTTTTGTCATTGTGCAGGTCACTAACATTCAGTCATAATCTGAAGCAGAATACTTGTGTTAGCCTTTTGCAGACTCGGAGACATCATGTTTGTACTTTGGAAGGAAAACAGGAACCAAAGCCCAGTTAAAAGCAAATGCCTTTGACGCCAGTTGTTTTATTTCTCTCTTTTTGCCATAACCTCTCTGTACAAAGGCTTCAGGGTAAGCCCAGGTGATCCTATGAGAGAAATTCAGGAATGCTAAGGGATTTTTTTTTTTCCCCCCTCACTTCTGTTTTCATCAATCTAAAGAGTTGTTTTGTAAGGAAATCTTTCAGGAACTTTTAAGAACACCTTATTGCCTGGGACACAGATAAGCTCTCCAGTCTACCTTTAAATATATATGTGAAAAAAGACAACTGGAAGAAGATCAATAAGCATGTGTTATCTGGTGTGATTCTGAGGGATTGGGTACATTTAGAAAAAACACTGACTTTGGAAGGGTCTGTTGAATTCCTTGTTGAGAAAACACTAAAATATTTTTGATCTTGAGCTTGTTCAGCCTGGGGAAGAGAAGGCTCTAGGGAGGTGGTTTGGATCATTAAGATGCCCTCCAAATCAGACCATTGTATGGCTGGTAAGAACAGTATCATATCAGCTTGACAGTGGTTTGATAGTTGATAACCTCTAATCCTCCCACAATGAGGCATGTAAGTCCCAAAATCTATAAACTGTCTGGGTCCTTAAATTTTGTTATGTTGATAGCTTTCAATTAAGAGAATAAACTAAGAGCAGTAGCATCACTGTGACACTTTGGTTGTCATTTTAGGGTGATTTTTTACAAGTTTGCTTCCCTCTTCCTTGGAAGCTACAGCTCTCCTTTTCTGGGTGTAGAATAGTGGAATTTTATATATAATAATTTTTAATTATTATTTTTTTGTTTCCTAAGTAAATACAGATGTTTTCTGAGCATGCAAACTAGTTAGCAAAATGCTTTAGGTAGAGACCAGAGGTTTTATTTGTTTGTTTGGTTTCTTTTTTTTTTTTTTTTTTTTTTTTTATATTACATTTAGTTCTTTATAACCTTGGCTTCATGTTTATAGAAGTCTTTGTGTATATTTTTACATGCACAATTCCACATCTGCAGACAGGCTTAACTAGCGTTTGGACTTGACTTTCTTCTTGAAAAAAATCTGACTCTCAAATGCATTCTCTTCTTGTGAGGCTTGGGAATATTGATTTATTTTTTTCTTAATGACTTATGTGTCAGACCACCCTTCTTTTCTAGTACTGAAATGATGTGACAATCTGTGGATGGTTGTGGAATAAGTGATGGCTTGGTAGAGACCCAACACAGATTTCAGGCACAGCACTTCTGCCTCCTGTGCCAGCCTCTGAGGGTAAAAGTCTGCCTCTGCCCCAGGATCTCATCTGCTTTCTCACTTGGACTCAAAAAGAAAGGTCAAGCCTTGACTTTACAGGTCAGTTCAATGAGTGGCAATAACTTATGGGAACATGCCAGAAGAAGAAAGCCTTTACATTTTTGTCTTCTGGTCAAACCCCAGACAGGACAGAGTTCTAGGTTTGTCCTTTGTGCTATCAGTACAGGGTCTGTTTCTTTCCCTGGTCTTTGCTGCAAGATGCCAGGCACCTTTTCCTCCTCCTGACTTGAGCAGAGCCAGTTTCCAACCACTTGTCCCAACATCCCTTGCCTGAAATCCTCCACAGTGGAGCAGCAGTGTCCTGTATGACAAGGGACTGCAAGAGCAAGTAGTTGAAAGGAGAACTTTATTGTAGAATGGGATATGATGCTTTAAAGACCTGTTTATCAGTTTCACAGCTTTCTCTATGAAAGCTGCATGTCATTGTTTTACATTGGTTTCCATTTGTATAAAATTTTTCTACCTAAACCTCCAGGTACCTATACACATGTATACTTGTTAAAAAAAATTTATACATATTATGTCAACATACAAAAATTCTAATTTATCTAGTTTTAAACTCTGCCAAAAAAAAGCAGCTTAAAACAGAACGCAGACAAATACTTCATCTGAGCCTGGAAGCAACTGCAGACTCTGTGATGACACCTTTCATTCTGCTTGCTAGAGCTCAGTAAAATGAGGCACAGCTTGGCTTAAATACACACTGAATGTCCCAAAGCAAGTCTGGCAATGCTGAAAATCCCATGTAGGAGGCTTGCCTCTCAGTACATTGATGTGACAGACTGGTGTATGTGGTGCTTTAAGCTAAGGAAGAGCTTTACAAACACAAAGACACCAAGGGAGCAAACCCAGAATTTAAAGTGTGTTATGCAAAGGCGTATCACAAAAAAAGTCATATCTGAGAAAGGATATGGTGTTTCTGATATTTCTCTTGGAGTAGTTCAGAGGCCTTAGTATTTCCTTCAAACTTTACATAGGTTTATCATCTGATTAGCATGGAAATGAACAGGGAAAAATGTCAAGTGGTGAGAAAAAGACCAAGTGTGGTCTGAGATGTAAGAAATTGGCTAAGAGGGCATTGACATATTTTTCTGGCTTGAATATTATTCCTTCCAAAAATAAAAGGAGAGGGAAGCAGATGTGAAAAGCATTGTATGATGATTGTCCTATCCTGTCAAGCAAGAAATGGAGAGTTTTCTGAGGTGTTTGCTCTTATTAAACCTTGGGAATAGAGAATAAGCATGTCTGGAATTTAGTATAGGCAGTGAAAGTTCTCATACTGTGGTACATGTGTGCAGTTTGTTGCTCTGGGTTGTTACTTCCAAGTAGGAGTGGGATGGGCAGCATCTGTCCTGTCCCCTTGGGAAAGCACTGTGGGTACAGCACTGAGGACCACAACAGGGGATGGAGAGGAAGATGCTCATAGAAGTCCAAATTACTGCCCAATATGCCAAAAAAAAAGAGAACCTCGGATGTAATTCCTCTATTTATATTTGCTCCAAAAAGAATTTTGCCACTGTCATTAAGGCAGTGAGAACTGCATTAAATATTTTGGTGGCCCAAAAAGCTGTGCAGTTTCCTAAATGTTGGCTGTCCACACTCTTCTCAGGGGTGTACTTGGAGGTACTTCACAACAAAGGTAAAACAGGATTGTGGCGTAGAAAAAAACCAAAACACAACACCATCCCTTTTTAGTACAGAAGGTTAATTACAGAACAGAATGAGTTTAGCAGAAAAGTGAGAGTTACAAGGAGATTCTCCCTACAATATATGAAGACCTTGAGGAAGGGAATTTCATTTCATGTGTTAGGGAAGGGTAGGAGGCTGGAGGAGGGAAGGATACCTGGGGTTACATTTGTCATCTTGTTGTTGAGCCAACTTCAATCACATCAAGGCCAAATACCAGAAACCTGTGTTGTCTTAACTTCCCAGGAGTTAATTCATATTTTGGTGGAGTTCAAGGAGGACTTGTAGGACTAGCAAAGCAGCTCTTCACTAGGCTTATGAAAACTAAGACTTGTGATCTATTTTGTAACAGCCTTACGCTGCATCCAAATCTCACATATCCCATTAATTATAAGTTCTTGCAATGAAGGCAGGCTGCAGAGACCCTCTGGAGCACAGGAGCAAGATGTTTCAGTAGTCAGATAAAGCCCTGAAAAGGAACTGGATGCATACTCAAACTTTTTTTCTCAGTGAAGTGTTATATTGCATAAATATAGATCTGACAAATAAGTTATCCTCTAAAATAGGAAAGGAGTTGATGAATGCCAAAGTATTTTCTCTTTCAATGTTTTTATTTTCGTTTCACAATGACACAAATAAAAAAAAAATATTTCATTTTAAGTAAGAGAGAATGTTTCTGTTTGAATCAATTTTACGGGGGTGTGTGTACAAATTTTTCTTTCACTAAGCAAATCTTCCAATAACTGGAGGGTTTTTTCAAGAGACTGTTGATTCATGTATAACAGAAGGTCTAAAAAGAAAAGCAGCAATGTTTTGACTTTTTACATATGTTAATTCTTGCTATTTAGGGCCTAGTAACAAGCAAATAAATAATTTTCTGGAAAAAATGGAAATTGCATATGAGAAAGTAATGAGTTAGTTTTTTCTTCTATAAATGAATTGTCCATTTGGCAGAAAGACATCTTAAGCAAACATGCAAATTTTCTTCTAGTTTTGTTTGCTTTGTTTCCCCAAATATCTACAGAATGAGTAAACAGTAGGATTTTTTTTCTCCTCTGGTGCAAATTACATGTGAGCACATAATTACCTGTTGCAGTAATTACTTCATTTCTACACAGAGGTAGCAACTATATGCAAATAAAAGCTCACAGAAATACCTGAATATTTTGGTATTTGTGTTCTATATGCAAAAAAGTATACATCACAATTTCTATGTAAAGGTAACTGATGATTGTCTTGTTTCTAGTGAAATGCAAACAGGTTCTCAATGGCATATCTCAAGATCTAAGTTCAATTAGACTCGTGTAATGATCTGTCAAGTGGGTATTAGATGCAAGGTTTTCTAGATATCAAAACCTTTATATCTTGTATTAAACACTTGCACAAAATACCTGTGAATTAGGAGTGTTAAATTAAATTAAATTAAGTCTGCCCTGAGATTTCCTCTTGACAATTCTCCCACAGATACTACAAGTGAACAACAGAGTATTTAGCATCCTATCAGTGATTCTTTCCCCATGTAAGGATTAGGCAAAAACAGCTTTAAAATTTACCCTCAACAAGAGCCATGCTTGAATGGGGTTGTCTCTAATCTGGGTTATTTAAGACGGGTCCCTTTTATTGAAATATTTTTATCTTTTGCAGCCCATGCTTTCCCTCTTGTAATTGTTTCATTGCTCACCTCTGTGTGTTCCCTTGTAAATTGTATTTCTGCTTCTCAAGTCACCTGCTCTGTGGGAAAGGCATCATTCATCTCTATTCAGATCCATGTAGATCACAGACTGTGACAGAATTGCCTAATTCCTGCATGGCAGATCTTTCATAATGCCTTTCCTACATAACCATGTCTTGTCCAGGCTCCAAGTTAATTTTATTGAATATCCCCTTAGGGAGAGAACCTGTGGCTGTCTTCAGAAGTCTGCTGAGATCTCTTGTCCCCAACACATTGCTCTGACTGTAGCAGTTCCAAGCAGGCATCCCTCCACTGCCTCCCTATATCTGTTATAACCTGCCCCTGCCTTGGGTTCACTGTCTTATATCATACGTGTTTTTTAGAGGAAAGAGTGTGGTCTTTTTACCCCTTTTTCCTGTATCATCTAGTCCAGTGAAGTGTAGATTTGAAGTACAAATAATAATATAGAGAAATAAATTAATTCTGGATATACAAATTAAAGATTTCCTCTCCATACATGGCACATGAAAGATATCAGTAGAAAATTAATGTGTAATTATATATAAGTAATATTTTGACTGCTTTGAAGCATCCTAGACAGGAACAGGAAATACTAGTTCATTCCTGTAAAGCAAAGTTATTCTAGTTCTTTAGTCCCTCCTTAATGATTTCCTAAATTAGATTCATAAAAGCTATGGGAAAAAAAGGAATAATGGCATTGATTTTATTCTTTGAAACATCTGGTATTGAACATGCACATGAAAAGATAAAAAAAAATATTTTCATTTAAATGAAAATATAAAGAATAGAGTTTTAGGTATAGTAAGTTCTGTGCTTTCACTCATTAATTTCCATAGCTCAGGGATTGCTATGTAGCTCTATATGTGCATCCTGGGAATTTAAGGGAATGATGTGGAACTCAGGGCGATGCGGGTGAAGGAGATGTTCCTTGAAGGCTCCTGGTCTCACTGGTCCACTGAGAGGAATGGCTGCTTTTTAAAACACTGTTTCTGGGGGGACAAGTCTCCTAAACCAGCTTTTAGCAGTGCCTCTGAAGGTTGCTTTGCAGTCTCTGAGCCCAGTCTTACTCCTGTTCAAACTGCAGATCAGACTAAGGAATGAGATTTGGTTTTTGGTGGCAGTCTTTAAAAGAAATTATTTATAAACACAAACTGTAACTAAATTTTGAAGGGATCTGCACCTCTAGACTTCAATGGCATGGTTAGAAACACCGTGGGGAGCACATGCATAAAGCTTCTTTTAATTCTCAGCTTTTCAAGCATTTAATAGCTTGACAGCAACATTTTAATAACAGCCGACTAGGCCCAGTTTTGGCATGCACCGCATACGGAAACAGCTTCTGGAACTTGTCCATGGAACAGTGAATTCCATTTCTGCAGGCTAGAGCTCAGGCAGAGATAGAGCACCCAGATAGAGCACTTTGAATTCAGGACACTTTTTTTCCATTGCTTGGTGCTTGGGAACGTTGTGTGTTCTGTGGAGCAAAGCGTTGCTCACCGCCCCGCAGCAGGGGTTGTGCTGAATGAATTTTTCACCATGCGTTTCCTTTCTGAACTGACTTCACTGAGTGGTGCTGAAGAAAGCTGTCTTTTAGCAATGAAGTTTCAGGTCTGGAATTCTGTGGCATTCTCTGAGCTTTTGCTTGTGACAAAGCACAACGGGCACCACGTCTGGAGACCTTTTGAATAGGACTCCTAAATACTGGAGCTGCTGTCAGTAGTTACTGCCTTGGAAAAGGAAAAAGATTTGACCTTTCTGAATCTCAGTTTTAACTTTTAAAAGGGAAAGTGCTTTCAAGGGAAAAAAAAAAGCTCAACTGAGTTTCAAAGGACTCTAATCATATTTGCTGATAATAACACATCTTTGTCTGTTGTGCTGTATTTTGTACAGCCATTGTACTTCTGAAATAAAAATGTAGATATGCATGTGGTTATGCTGATAGTTACAGGAAGAATGTGTACCAACCAATAGTTTATTCAAGGAAATTGAATGTTAGGGATGTTTAGACGACTGAAATTGAACTGCTTCTTAGGACCTTGTACGCAATAAGATTTCAGTCATCCATCAGAATCAAGATATAGGTTTAGATCAAAACAGGTCTCTTTGTGATACTTTGCTAGTTCTGTGGTTGGTTGATTATCTTTTTTTTTTTTTTTTTTTTTTTTGGATGTTGCTTTTTTAAGCAAAATTGAAAATCTACATCACAATTGATCTTGCTATATCTTTTTCCAAAAGGTGGAAAACACAAACAGTGGATTAGATTCACAAAGTATTTCTTAGTACTATACGTTTTTACATTTTGAGACATTAGAGGAATAAAGTACTTTTACCACGTTTGTATCTAAACCTAGCATAGATTGCATACCACTCATCCAACTTTATCCACTGACCTTGTTAAATATATCTCGGTTTTTGTAGGCAAGTGTCCTAAATATAGAAGCAGATGGCAAATGTTGTTTGACCAAAGGGACTCAGACTGTCTGGGAAATTCTGCTCATGCAGGATGCAGGCAAATGCTAGAAAATTAATTAATTTACCTGTCGTTTGAGCATAATGTGAAGCAATACATGCAAGAAGTCATTAAGCAATTCAAGTTTGGTCCAACCTACACCATGGCAGTAATTGTATACTTTAATTTTGTTATGTAGGGTTTGGTATTCCTTTTTTTTGGCTGGTTTCCTTTTCTCTGTGTGTGCCCTGGTTGTAGCTCATCTGTTTCCCAAGGTTGTTCTGGCTCAGGGGTGGCTCAGCTGCCGTGGGTGAAGTTGCACCCCAGCAGCAAGCGGGCGCTGCCAGCTCAAATTCCCAGGGACTCAGCATGGCATTTCCTCAACAAGTTCAGTCACCAGGTTAGGCATGTTTTATTCTAAAAAAATCAGAGCAATTGAAGACAAAGAACTACACCATCCCTGTAGCCTTATATTGCCTCTCAAAGCAAGTGAAACGAATTGTTTGATAAACTTGAAAAATTATGGGCGTGGTGAATAGTTGCACAATAAATGGTAGTGGAGAAGGGGAGGTTTCTTTAGCTGGATTGAGAATTTTATGAGCTGAATTTTTAGAGGAGGTATTTCCCCCCTTCAGTTCCTGTATTGCTGAAGAGCAAAGGATAGAGACCTTTTGAATCCCCGTGTGTAATCAGCCATAATAATTTCAGTATCAACAAATTTGAAAGCTGCAGTCACTTATGCATGTACTTATTTTCAAACATGAGAATAATTCCATTGCTCTAAACAGAAACCTCCTTTGGAGGTGCCTGTCTGGATTTAGATATCCATTGGAAATCAATTAGAAAATAGTGGGGTTTTGGCCAATGTAAGCCGTACAACAGAAAATGTATCAAAGCCCAAGTAAACAGCTTTAAAACCCATGTAGAAGGGGCAGCATCTCTAAGTCATATGATGTTCTTTCTGATAAATTATATGTTTTCTCCTAATATCAACACCACCTTCAGGATAATTTCTAAATTCAGTTCCACTGCTTCATGCACTGCATATCCATCAGTGTCTGTGGCAGTTCCAGGCTGGAGTTGTTTTCCTTCTGAAAGGAGCAGCTGGAAATACAGAAGGATACAAAGACAGCAGCTTCCTCACCACTGAGCTGGTTCCTCAAGGGAACCTTTCAGGTGGAAGTGGTGTTGGGCCCTTTGAGTGCAGCCTATTGCATGCTTGTTTTTCCTCTGTTGGGTGACAACAGTGAGTGAACATGGCATAAATGTGTTAAAAATGTGCAAAAGATGAGTACTACACTTGCAAGGAGTGATTAACATCCTCTCAACTAACCCTTGCCTTGCAGTGGCAATTTATATTTTAAAATACAGCTGGACTAAAAATTTTTCAACCCTTCTCTTTCGTTTTGTCTCAGGATTAAATGTGTTAAATTGCTACACTGATTATTGCATTGGTTAGATAAGAGATCTAGGTAACTGGTTTTGAGATGAAAACATATAAAAGCAGGGTTTAGTTGTTTTATACATTTCATTGCTCCTTTTCAAGTAGTAAACCCCCACATTTCAGTGTAAATATGTTTATTGCAGAAACATCAGGACTAAAATGAACAGATTAGATTTAAACAAAACTGATCACTCAACAGCATCTTTATGTTGCATGGACTTTAATCCCTCTTACTAGCAAATCTTTTCTAAGTTCAGTGGCATTGTTTGTTTTACTTCTCTAAAGAGCACCCATGATGGGAAGAGGTATGTTGATAATAATGTGCTGTGAATAGCATGAAGGCATTCAGTGCAGAGCTCATCATATCATCCATCATTAAGTTTTTCTTCTCCCTCTGTAGCTAATGGCAGTGAATCAAATATTTAAATGCATTTGTTAGTCCTATGTGCAGCTATAAGAGTAAAAGGAAAGAAACAGATTGTGTAGTACAAAATTTCACTATAAAGTGTATGTTAAACTGAAGATTTAGCAATGGACACAGAGAAAATGAATTCAGAAAATTAACATCAGAATTTGCACTGAAAACACTTCCTAATTGGCACCTCTTGGGATACATTTTGAACTCACCCAACATGATTTTTTTTTTCTTTTTACTGAAAACAGTCAGTTTGGGCTGACAGCACCTGGGTCATAGTGAATGAGAGATGATGATGTATTTGGCAGCTTTTCTAGTTGAGCACTGACAAGTCTTGTTCTCTAAAGAAAAAAAATCAAAACATATCAATCCACATGCTCACTGTACTGAGGAACTTCGTTGTCATATCTTTCAAATTGTTTTAATGTTTCAGCACTGCAGAAGTGAATGCATAACAGAAGGAGACAACTATATGCAGTTTCACTTTGTTGAAAACAACTACATAAGGAAAGCAGAACAGAACTAGCAGAGTCCCGATAAGGTCATGTCAAACAAATTAATAGGAGATGGAAAAGAAAAGCTTAAAAATTATTCTTTTAAGATGATAGTCCGGCTGGATGGAAAACTAGTTGTGGTAGCCAATCCAGTCCTTCTCTGACTTACTGCCTTTTATGTCCCCAGGATCCTCTGCTGTCTAGATCTTGTGAGTTTATTTACTAATCCTTTTCTAGGGTGTTTGTGTGTATGTGTGTTGACCCAGTCTGCCATCCATACCTCATTAGAACTGTTTACTGACTCTGATCCAAAAAGCCACCTCCTGCCCCCTCTTCCAGATGGGAGAAATACAAGACAAGATAGATGTCATATTGGCTTAAAATTATTTTTGAGTGCAGAAGGGCTGAGTTTCCAGAGTGAGTGCTCAGTGTTCACTGTTTCCAGTGGCTCTGCACAGGCTTTAGCAGCTGGAAACCTGCCTTGCTCTTGGCTGGATTCACTGAGACATCAAACAACCTGGGGCTGATTCTTGGTAGTAGATTTTATGTTGTGGTGCTGCATCACTTCTTAGATACTGTTCCTCACTGTAGCTTCAAAGGGACTGTCACAGAGTGACCCGAGCACATAGGTAGAAGAGTGAGGATGTATAGGAAGGAATCTCCCCAATCCTGTTAGGAGGAGAAGGCTTGATTCCAACCTTAGTATGGGAATAAATGCTAATAAATTATAAAGATCTTTTTTGTCTTCTTTTGGAGAAGGGAAGGGTTACTTGTCCTCTCATTTCTGGTTTATCTGCACCAACAGAATGCAGCATGTATTAAAAGCCCTGACCAACAGATGATTTCCAACTTTAGCTCAGTGCTACAGACCTGGGAAGTTCCTTTAAGTTCTGACCAGTAACTGTATAGGAGTTCTGTGCTTTTCCTGCAACAAAACTTTACCACCATGTTTGTGAATAATTCTCTACGTTGTGAATTAAATTCTCTATTAGCGTAAAGAACAGTAGGTTTGAATGCAAATATGTAGTGTGGTTCTTACTGTTTCAAACAAAAGAGGCTATATCTGCTAAAGGTATACATTAATATGGTTGAGTTTTATTGAATGACTTAATGAAGTAAAGATTAGTAATTATTACTTCATTAAGTAAGGATTTTTTTTTCCTGATTTTAACCACTATTGTTTGCTTTGAAGAAAGGGGAAGAAGAGGATAGATGAATGGGTGAAAGGATATCCTGATATAACAAGTTGCAGCAATCTTATCTCTGACCTTGAATCCTTTAATTCTGCCTCCTGTTAAATTGCCCAAAGATTACTTAGAAGTACATCTGCGTTTTTAGGAATCAAAATTTTTCTGCCTTGAAGATAATCTAGTCAATAGGTTTGTGTTTAAAAATAGTTTTGTTTCTTCACTGTAACCTGTTGCTTAGTTTTACTGACTGAATGTCCTGAGGCAAAGTCTTCTCATCCTTTTGTCAGTGGGATCTACGTAATTATTCACCTCAGACTAAAGATGTTAAAATTATAGCCTTCCCTTTGTGGAAGTAACAAAGTATCTCTGACTGTTACTTTAGCTGTTTAAGAATTAAAATATCTGGGTATGAATCTGGCCCCTTTATTCATCTGACTAAATGGTATTTGTGTGCTTAGCTGAGAATTTGGGTTTTAATTTGATAACTGCTGTTTTACAGATCACATAGGATGAATCTGAAATTCTAATTAAAGAACACTGGGAAAATATCTACACATTTGTTTTTTTCAAAAGATTTCTGTGGTCTTGGGATCTAGTGCTCTCTTTTTTTTCTGTAATGTTTTACAATTATCTCCCTTCTATCCTCAACAATATGTGTGAAGAGTTGCCTCTTCCAACAACTCCCAATCCTGGAATCTTCCTTCAAATTTCCCTGTGTTCCCTAGTCCCCTCCCTTCTGGCAAAGAAAGGAATGTGTTTCCTGTTATTTGCAGCAGATGTTTATTAATCTATTTATCATCATATATCCCTGTTTGCTCAAGGTGGGAAGGGGCACTACGGAGATCATGCTTAGACTGATCTGTAACCAATCCTCATTGAGTAACTCAGTGTTAAAATTATTACTGTGTTTCTACTGGCCAGCACTTTTGGAAGTCAGTGTTTTGGGTTTTTTTGGTTTTTTGTTTTTTGCATGTGTGAATGCATGAAAACAAAGTTTTGGAGCTTTTTCTATTGAAGATGCACAAGCGTGGTTAAGCATCTTCATTTGGAACCTCCCAAAATGAATGTTCTCTAAGCAGCTGTAGATTTTAAATGCCTCATTTTCCAGTTTTAATTGGGACAACTAGTTTTTAGGCACTACAAAATGACAGTTTGGGACCTGCAGGACATGAGGACTCAGCACCTTGGGAGGACTGGTCCCTCATCAGTGCTGGATTCATTGAAATCATGCTCTGTGCTGACAACATCATGTCATGGTTTTCAAACTCAAGGTTGCTTTCTAGCTTTAGTGTCATGTTAGGATTAAAAGCAATGGACATCTCACAGAGGTCTAGTGACCCTCTAAGAGAAGTGGTAACTCATATCAGAGTAAGATATATGTGTGCTAAGCACAATGCTGTGTCCAAGAAGTGGAATTTTCTAATTACCTAGTCATTTTGAAAAGGAATGTGCTTGTTAGAGGCAGCCCAGGTGTGCACTTGTGATAGGAGTTTGAAATACTGTGTAATTACACACCTTGCATAATACAAAGTTTACAATAGCCATACAATTGATGCAGCAAGATGTAAATACAGGTTAAAGTGTCTAAAAGGACACCTGTAATCTAGCCTAAGGGTATTACAATTATGTTTGAAACACTGCCTTGCATTAAGATTTATTAGTGTGTTAAAGTTGCCACTATTCTGAAACAAACAAAAAAAAAAGATAAGTACTTTGGAAAACTACTTGAATAATGTGTTTTCAATGATAAATGAAAGTCATTTGAGGAATCTTTCTGTAGAGGAGTTGCAGTAAAATCACATTTAAAAAAATATACTTCAGTAATTGTACAGTAGATTCCAGTAAATTGTTTTTACTATTTTACATTTTCGAAGACTTGCACAGTGTGTGTCTGTCCAAAAGATCACCAAAGCTTCACCACATTCTAACAAATGAAAACTATTAGCAAATATAAAGAGAGAGAGGAAGGGGAAAAGAAAAAGACTTCTACCATAGTCCCTGCATAATGCAGTGTGATTTCCAAAGCACTTTGCTTTCAGGGTGTAGAGGATTGAGTTGAGGGAGATCAGCAAGATTTCTGAAGTATTACTGAAAAGTGTTTCTTGTAAAGGTGCTTTTCTCCAGCATGACAGTAGATCACAGCTGAATGACCCCTGAAAGCAGGGATAAAGGGGCAGAGCCTTGCCTTGAGCTTTGCAGCCATTGCAGTCACAAGGTGACTGTGCTCAGCTGTGCTGTGAATCTGGAGTGGACAAGACCTCTTGGTCAGCCTCCTCCTACGTGGTGTCATTACTCCCATCCTGGCCCAAGGATTTGCAGGAACCCCTTGAAACCGAACACACCGCAGCTGCTTGGTTCTTTCCCTCCAGTTTAGGGATCTCCCCTTCCAAAGCCACCTCCGGGGTACCCAGGGGACCTCATGGCCCTGGGGAGCAGCGAGGCAGTGATGTTGTGAGGGCAGAGCAGAGGATGTGCTGGGACCTGTGCTGGGACCCAACCCCCCCCAAAGCTGGGCACAGGAGGGGCTGTGCTGGGACAGGCAGCTGGCAGAGGGGCTGGGAGTGCCCAGCCAGGGCCCGTTCTGCTGCAGCCTTGCCCGGGCAGGTCACCCACTGCTCTGGGCCACTCCACACCTTAAAGTTACATGTATGTGCGTGCAGGTGTGTAATACATCTACATGAGGGCTGTTTGCATGAGCAAGCAACGTCCTGGGAGAGGCTCCTTGGGCAGCTGTACTGTGCAGTGCAGGGATAACAGTTAAAACTGTCTTGTGTTTTCTGTCCCTGCTCTTGCAGTCCTTGTCTCTCTCATCAGACCCAATTCACTGTGGTGTTCAATCGTTTTGATTCTGTTACTGTTTAGGATATTCAACCCCTATCTGTCTCCTTTCAGTCATAAAATGGGGTGTACCATTATACTAAAGGGGAAAATGTATTTCTTTGTCTGATGGAGGTGGGAGGTTATTGCTCAGTTTTCCTGATTTCTTTGCTGCTGCTCTGTGAATAATAGAACAGGCCTTCAGGACAGGAACTTAGACCGAGCAATGCTCAGAGCATTATTTCCTTCCCTGGCTGTTTAAACCACCCACCAGCTTTCCATGCCTTGAGGTAGGAATAGGAGCATGCTGCTGGTGACCAATGTTCCTCTCCTGCCATCGCAAACACACAATTACCGGTGACATGTAAAGTGCTTGTGAAGAGGAAGGTGCATGCCAGAGGGGTGAAGTAATACAAATGCAGGCTCTGTACGTTACAGGAGGTGCTGACAGGTAACAGGTGGTTTGTAGAAAGAAAAAAAAAAAAAAAAAAAAAAAGTATCCTTGCATAGCACCCTCTCTCTGAAATGCAGTGTGGAGAGGAGAAGGGAGCCAATACCAGGTGTCTTCTTCTCTTTGCAGAGATACAGCTGAGATCTCTTGACTGACCAGCATTTATTACTACACTGCTCGCTTCCCCCAGGCATTTGTGGATGATTTAGCAATGGCAGTGGGAAACAAGATGAGCAGCACACGGGGCAGGGTGTGATACCCAACAGGCTTGGGAAATCCCAGTTCCCTGAGCTACCCGTTAGGGGCATTTCCATGTCTCCAGGAGCTCAGACTGCTGAGCAGGAGACAGGAACTTGGCTGCACTCTTTGATTGTGATCCATATCCATCAAAGTGGAAAAATGACAAACAAAGGCTTCTTTTTACTTATAATTTAGAAGGAAGTGTAAAATCTGGTGTGACAAGTTTAGTAAAATAAAGACACAGGAAAGAGCCATTCAATGCTTGCATGCATCCTATAAAGAGGAACAACTCTCCTTGGCTCAGACCACTGCCTTGTAAAATAAAATAAAAAAAAAAGGCAAACAAGCAAAATGAAAAACCTTGAGTCTTCCTTTGCCCAGTTATTATAATAGATTAACTCATCTGTCCTTTCTTCATATTTGAACACAGTTTTTAATTGAATGTGCCTTTCATATAGACAAATAGCCTCCAAGAAAGTGCATAAGAATTGTTAGGAAAAGTGAAATGAGACAAACAGAAGATAGAAATAATGACTTTTTCCTGGAAATATAGAAAACTGCATGGAAAGGGAGCTGAGAAGTAGGTTGGATAGTAGTGCCAATTCATCATAATTTTAGCTCCGTTTTAAAAAAACTATCATTGAAATTAAATAAACTGAAATTGAATTTAGCACCATGTGACAATCACTTCAATTGTACTGGAGGGTAAACATTAGTGACAGACAAAATAGCAGATTAAATGCTTCACCCTCACCAGCTGAACCCATGTTAAAATTGTGGCTGCTTTTTACATGAACTTTGCCTGCAAGGAAGGGATCTTCATAGCATTGTAGTATGGAGAGAGCAACGATAAGTGAGATTCTTTTTTTTTTTTTTTCTTTGAAGAAGAGGAATAATTTCACAAGTATTATTGTGTTTGTGAAGAATGTTCCTTACTATAAAAACCTTAGGGCTTAGTCTGTTGATTTTTTATTTTTTTTTATTTTTTTTTCTAAAATAGAGGAGATCTGGCTACAAGTGACTCTGGCACATGAAATGCATATTTCTAATCTAGTAAAGAAAGATGTAGGAAGAACCAAAGACTGGAGGTGAAGCCAGGTAATTTTACCTTAGAGGTAAAACATGGAATAGCATGGCATTTAGCCTTGAAGGGAAAGAAATAACCAAACCAAAAAAACAAAGCAAACAAACAAATAAAAAAAAAATCAATCAAACAACAAAAAACTAAATGAAATAGTAATTTCTCATCTTGGTCAAGAGAATGGAATTCTAAAAGAAGCATTCTGTTCAGACACAGATGATTGGATTTAAAACGGATTACGACAGATAAGGGAAATATCTCAAAATTCAGGGGTGGCCTGATGTCCCTGTGTAGCTGTCTGTGGCTGTACTAAATTGGTTATGGTCTTAAATAAATTAGAGACATGTTGAATTGGAATAGCAGACCTCTGACTCTCTTCCTTTGCCCACTCTGACTCATGCAGTTTCTGTAAAGACATCTATAGTTTAAGGGTGGGAAGGGAGTCCTGTGTCTTTAGCTTACCAAACATGTCACACCAGATTTTACACTTTCCTGTATATTGTAAGAAATCTAAGTCTAGCAATTGTGGCCAGATTCCAGTCCCTTTACATCATTTAGGTGGATAATTTGTTCCACTGTGTTTTTCTTTCTTGTCAGCTATACTTTCGCTTTGAAGCCTCCAGCTACTGGATTGTGGAGGTAAATTACAGTCTTTTTTGGTCCTGAATTGTGCCTCTTGTTTCAATTTCTGGAAATCACATAATTGACTCGTTGCAGGCTTGCTTGCATCCACATGATTAAATAACTGGAACCCCTTTTCACAGAAGCTGCTGTGTGAAAATTGTTATGATACTTAAGACTGATCTTTTGGTACTTCCTTTCTTGGAGCTTCAGGAAAAACAATGTTTTCCTTGTGACACCAAGTGCAAAACAGGCAGTTGCTCACTTTTCAACACGTGTACTCGTTGGCTTGGTGTTGCTGCTTTGATGCATTTGCAGATCTGTAAGAATCGATGCTTTGCCAGGTGCTACAGGAGATGTGTTGACCAGAATTATTGGGCAGGAGAAGAGCTCAGCTGTGCAATGGGTCTGGGCAGAGAAGCTCTGCAGTGCCTGCACCAGGGAAGCATAATCAGACTTTTTTTTAGCATAAGTTTTTTGGCTGGATTTTCTTTGTTTCATAGAATACACTGTCAAATCTCTCAGTTTTGAAGCATCTGGAATCTTCAAAGATAAGTGATATGATAATAGAGGAAAAAAGGAGCTTTTAGAAATGAGGGGGCTTTTCAGTTCCCTGAGCTGCACAGGTGTTTATATGCAGTTCAGCATTTTTCATTGCCACTGGCTAGCCACCACTTTGGAAAACATGGCAAAGTTTTCACCCATAAGCTGGGTGAAATCTCTGAGATCCCATAAAAACACATAATATGAAAATTGATCTTTCTGATATTTTAAAAAGACAAACAACAAAGAAAAACCTTCCCCTTTCCAGAACTGAGCTGAAAGGATAAAACTTTCTCAAGCTTTCTTTTAGAATAAAGTGTCTGTTAAAGGTCACCTTCATATAAATCTTGGGAACTGCAGAATGTCTTTGTCATCTGCTCAGTGTGAAAGTCTGCTAAATTAATGCCTGTTTGTTATTGACAGCTGCAAACCAAAATGTGGATTTTGTAGACATGTATTTCTAAGGAGCTGCTATGGACACACTTATGGAAATGCATTTTTATTTTTTTTTATCTTACACATATTTATATTCTTCTGTCCTAAACATAAACATATTTAGAAGAAATAAAAATGCAAATGAGTAACTGGTTTGGTTTTTTGGCTAACGCACATAGCAGGAAGTATGGATGTACAAATGCCCAGCAGGCTCAGGGGTTAAACCTCTCCTCCCTTTAATTTTTACAATGGGTTCTCAACATCCAGAATAAACAAAACTCAGCAAATTATTCCTTATGCTTATGTTCAGTTGTCCAATTTTTTCCTCCTTTATTCCTTATTATATACATACTACTTGAAAAGTAATTTAAGCAACTGGGAAAGTACCATGTGAGATGCAGAGGGAGTATTAACTACCAGGAATTAACTTGAAATTTCAGGTTGTATAGTATAGAACTCATATGACCAGGAAGTTGTTATTTTAATCAATTTGAGAAAGTGGCCAAGACTTGAAGAAGAAATTAATGTAAAAGTTAAAAGCCTCTCATAACAATTAGTGGGTGTGAAACAAATAATCTGTGGGGGATTTTGGTGTTTAAAGAGCCTGTGTAGAAATAGTCTTGACTATTGATCATGATAGCTCCTGCACATGTGAAAGAAGATGGGTGCCCCAGTGGAGAAGCTGTTAATGAAATAATCTGTGTTGTAAAGAGATGAAATTCTCTGTTAAATTTTCAGAAGAAAAATTGTTGCAGATGAGAAAAAAAGTACTAAAACCTACCTGTAGAGCTGGATTTAATGTTCTCTAGTTACTAAGTAAAAAGGCTTGGATGTAACTTTTATAACAACATGGCCCTTCAATAGTAAAACGAGTAGGTTAAGATCTAGTGGTGTAAATTAATTTCAATGAGAAAAGAGGGACATGTTTGGATTGGGTCAGTTTATTAGTAGTAATGTTACCTTCCTCTGGTTGTGTGTTCTGTATTGTGAATACACAGATTTCCAGTACTCTGGAACACTTTACATGGCACATGAATGAAAGCAGTTACTAAATGTCTGGAAATCTTGCAAGGCTTAGAAAGCCTTAATTTCTGGCTGCTGTGTTTGTACCACTTCAGCAGCTGAGTTACAGAATTGGACTGGACCAGGATTAGTTCACCCTACAGCATATTAGAGAAGGAAAGAAGAGTATGATCCAGAAATGACAGACTGGCCCAATGAACTGGATGGTCTGTCTGTCTTTGAGGTGGCTCAGAGTTGTGCATGCATGCTCACTGGCATACAAAAACAGAAGTTTCTTTAAGGGGCACGGGCAAACTTTCTGCAGAAAACCAGTTTTTAACCACACCTTAGGAGAACTGCTTGGTTTTTTGTTAATTTTTTTTTTTTTGTTGGTTGGTTGGTTTCTTAAGGCAAAAGTCAACATAAAGCCTTTTTAGTTCATTGAAACAAAGTCTAAATATAAACTTTGCCCTGAGGTATCCCCTGTCGCAAGCTCTGTTGCTGTTGTTTTGTCCTGATCTTAGTTATTATTATTTTATTTAACTGACATATTTTACCTTATAAAAAATTATTTATCAACTAGTCCTACTCAGAAACTGTACTGAATTGTTCCAGCACAGTTGAGGCACTCCATATTAGCAGTGTGCGTTTAGGGTTGATCTTCAATTGACTTTTTTGTTTTCACTCTTACTCAGATCTCTTAACATAGCATTTTCCAACCCATGGATTTCTGAAAGTGTCTATGATGGGATTGAAAATATGGTGGGAATCAGCTTAATCTGTTATTTATAAAAGGGTTCTTAAGGACTGTTAGCACTGGAGTGCTAACATAGATCTTTGCACTATAATTGGTTGCACTTATTTTCTGCAGTTGTAGAATTCTGCAGGTGTAAAATTGGATTGAAAATTAATATCCAATCTTCTCCATTTGCTTTAAGGAACTCTAGTTGTATGTTCCATGAGATTTTCTTCTTCCTCCTCCCTCATCTCAGCATTGATTGATACCTTAGTCTCCCACCCAGCTTACTGATAGCAAAGGATTATCCAAGCAGGTAACATCCAGCAGAAATGCCAGATTTACAGCATCACCTGTAATCAGTCACAGCTCATCTCAGGGTGGCTGGAGCTATGCTGTGGCAGGCTTGGAGAGTGCATGGAATGCAAACAGTTGTGCATTCAGTAGAGGTTTGTATATATTTTTTAAAGGTACCTTCAAATTAAGGTTTATCTACAAACAACTCCTGGATTTCATTGTCATTCCTGTTCATTTGTTGTGCAAGAGGAACATGTAATTCTTGCCCTCTTGAAGAGGAAAACATGCTAAACATCTGGGATATCTCCACAGTATTTTGAGGCATCTTCTGCTTATTTCTCAAGTTGATTCTGCTGTGGTAGTTTGAGATGCTGTGGTTACCTATGTCAGAGGTCAGACACAATTCACAAAGCCTTGAGGGAGACATGATGGGCATCAAAGTAGGTCTTGGAGGACTTCATGCACCCCTTGGGCGACTCATTGTGCATCCATGCTTTAACAAGAAGCTTTCTTTGTTTTAAGATTTACATTTTGTTTTCCACAGCAGACTTTATTTCTGCTTGAAGAGTTCTTCTCTTCCGTGGTTAAAAAGTCTCTTCTTGCTTGCTGCTGGCTGTTCAATGCCCAGTGAGTGAGTTTTGATAATTTCTGTTAGGATTAATTAATTAATTGCAAATGTCTTAGGGCTAAATTGTGAGTTTGCATGTCAGGATTCTGTACATAATCAACAAAATCACTCAGGGGCTTGACATTATGGAGGTTATACGGAAATTGTGAGAGGAGTACATTAAATAAATCTCTATTAGTCAAAACTTTCTTTGTTATTTATAGAACAGTTCCTATGTTATGAATTCTCAGAGACAGAAGCATAATTTGAGATGAATTGTTAGAATAAGAACAGAAGCAGGAAAATGATTTCACTAATTGAGTTTATTTGAAATTGCAAAACTTTTTAATAGGGTGACTTAAAATTATTATTGGGAAGTAAGGCTATGCAAGAAATAAAAATCCATAGTGATAATTCAGGTTAGCTAGAACAATGCTATCCCAAGTGAATAAGCATTAATAAGGCATCGTGTGAACTTCTCCAGAGTGGCTACACCAGCTGAGTGAAGAGTCCAGGATACAATAACGAAGTCAGAGAAAGATCTTTAATGTGCTTGTTATCATCACCAACTGACCCATGAGAATAAACAGTGCATGAGGCACATAAAAAGAAGGTTTTTACATTTATAAACCTGAAAGTGTTGGCTTCTGTCCTGATCCTAGATTATTGGGTTGTGTTTTTCTTTTTTTTTTAACTGACATGCTCTGTCTTATAAAAAGCCTATTCAGAAACCACTCTGAGTTAGTCCAGCAAAATTGAGGCAAACTCAGCTACACAAAGGCTTTATGGTCTATAGTGAAACAGGAGGCAGACTTTCCGAATGTCTTACATTTGCATTTTGAAATCATAAGTTTAAATCCCCTTGGCAGTGAAAGCGTCATTGCTTCTGCTAGATTCGCCAGTTTTCATGCACTCAGTAAATGACTCTGATCTTGTTGCTTCAAGTAAGTGCTTTTGATTTTGATCTGTAGCTTCTTGCACTGTTTGTTCCTCACTGTCTGTTGGCTCTTTGCCTATTTTTGAATGCAATTCATTGCTCTTATTAAGTGGGCAACAGATCTAGACCCCTTGTGTTGCCAGTCAGTCACCAGATTTTCCTCAGTAGGGCCTGGTAGGAATACCCAGCAGTCTGCCTGCCCTTCCCTAAGGAGCAATACTGTTTGTTCTGTTTTCATTTCAGAAGCAAAGAAACTGAATCAAAAGCAAAAGAGAGGAACTTTGCAAGAAGGATACCTTGGTTGTTGCTCAATGAAGTTTTATTTGTCACTACTGTGTGTGCTGGCATAGGCAGCTAGAATTACTGGAGGAAGGCTGAGGAACAACACAAATCTCAGCTGCCCAGGATGTATAGAAAAAATACAGCTAAACAGTAAAAAAAAACCCAAACAAAAAAACCCACAAAAAATACCACAAAAACCTGAAACAACAAAAAAACCCCACAAACAAACAAACCAGCCCCCCCAAAACAACAAACCCCATCAAACCCACCGACCAAATATAAGTAAGATTTAAGAAAAACCTGGATCAATAATAATACATCTGACTGGATTCTACTAAGTTCCTATACAAATTTACTGTCCATAAGCCATAAAATTGCAAAGGAAATTCTTGCAGGGGCTCCTCAAACTCCTCTTTCCTTTCTGCTGTGAACACAAGTATTGTCCTCATTGCAAGAGAAATTATTTATTTTAAGTGTTCATTGAAACTGTTCCAAACTTACACTTAAATGAGGTTCAAATTTGCATTATTTACATTTCTGGCTGGATATTTTGGTTGCATAACCAGGTACACATGGAAATCTGGCATCCGGCAAAAAACTCTAAGCATGTGTGAAAATGCAACACATGGTTGTTGAGATTGGACAGTATTTAAAGGTTATTTAGCTTTGTGATCAACATTTAAGATTTTTAATGATGTTTCTGTAATAACAGCAAAAGCAAAACACTATTTGATTCATATGAAAATTGCTCCCCAAGAAAGTTGGCCTTTCAAAACTACATTTTGTTAAAAATTACATTAAAATAGTAATGCAAAAGTTTTTTATTCAACATGTGAATTTTTCTTCCTTAAAAGACATAGACTTTCATAAGCATTATAGATAAGTCAGAAAAATGCAGCTCTCACAGAAACTGTGTATGTCCTTGACTAGACCCATCCAATTGTGCCTGCAGTTATTTGATTTATATGCATATTTGTCTTTTGTATGTGTGGAAATTAGACACACTACAAGTGTGTTGGAGCATAGATTTCACTAAATCAAAGAAGTGTGTGTAAATAGATGCCATAGAATCCAATCTTAAAATTCAGAGTTGAGGTAATATTTCTAGATGTTCTCCAGAGACGGGAGGTCAGGAATGCAGCATCAGAGCTTGATCTCCTTCTCAGCTCTCTAAAAATTGTATCAGGGCTTGGACAAGCAGAACTGTTAGCAAAGACCCATTTCTCAGCTCATGCAGTCTGAAATGACCGGAGCAGCATCAGGGACTCCCAGGAGGGGAAGGTGCTTCCCACTCTCCTGTGAGAGGTGACCATAA
This sequence comes from Phaethornis superciliosus, assembly GCA_023637945.1. Classification (NCBI taxonomy): domain Eukaryota; kingdom Metazoa; phylum Chordata; class Aves; order Apodiformes; family Trochilidae; genus Phaethornis; species Phaethornis superciliosus. The sequence goes on from JAJQWJ010000019.1 coordinate 9,286,698, forward strand.
AACTTCCTCCAGAGGGCTTGTGTTACATCCCCATGCACATTAAAAAGTCCATGGAGGCATCAGTCAGGTGTGATAGAGACAGCCCTGATCTAACTGGAGGTGAGGTACAAGTAATGCCTACAGTGAGGCAGTGCTGGGGCTGGAGGGTTTCTTCAGTGTGAAGGGGTGGGAAAGAGCAGAGCTGATGCTTGAGCTGCCCCAGACCTGAGGATGAGACCTGAGTCACATCTGCCTTTGCCTGCCTTTCCTTACTGAGTGTTCTGGAAACCAGCTACAAAATCTCTCTGAGCATTCTTCAGTGAGGACATTGTCTGTGGGATAGGATCTAAAACACCAATTCCCCATGCGTTTTTGGGGTTGCTCTGTAATTTGTTACTGACTTAGCATTTTGGGGGAATAATGTCTTATTTTTCCTTATCCTTCACCTTTTAGCTCGACCCACAGTAACACGGAGCTCTCCATGCAGGAGGAATTGAAAGATAATCTCTCAGTCCAAATCTGGATCACATTCATGGTTAGGCCCTCACCCTTTAATCAGTCCCTGTTTGCAAAATCCCATCTTTCACAGTATTTCACAGGGTGGGTTGTTTTTTTTTTTTATTTATTGTTGGACTTCATCTGGTACAAAGGTTTAAACTACAGAAGTAATTTAAAATATTGTGGCATTTCCTTTCTTAATTAATCCCAACTGTTTTCCTTGGTAGTACAGAAAGTATCAGTATTTGATGAGGACATTATGCCTTCATCACTGGGGTAGTGGATTCTTCCTGCCGAGTCTGTAAACAGCAGACAAGCCACAGAGTTCAGCCTTCATGTTCTGGTTTTCATTAAGCCCAGACTAGAGGAGCACCCAGCTGTGTCTTCCTGTAAGGTCTGTCAGTCTTCCAAAGCTTGTTAACATGCTAATATAAAAGGAAATAAGGCTGACTTCAAGGAATTTACAACTAGTCTTAAACTTCAAAGACTAGAGCTACATCTCTTCAATTCAACAACAACAACAAAAATCCTATAATAAAAGTTCTCTTAGCCTACAAGAAGAGATCTCTATGCATTGAACACTTAAGCTATAATGCATGATGCCACATTTTTTTGTTGCAAGTTGCAACACAAAGCCTCCTGCAGTTGTGAAACTTTGTTCATAGCTGGTAGGTTTGATCAGAGACAAGATAAATTGCTGTCCAGCCCACAAATAGAATATCAGGAATGAGGCTGTCAATCTCTCCTTCCCTAAACCTGTTTTCTATGTAAATGTTTGCAGTGGGTAGGTGAATAGGGTTTGAACAGTAGGCTGCATTCTCAGGTGGCAGAAATTGGAAGAACTCCTACAACTTCAAGGGAATTACTCCTGTTATTAACATATTAATATTTTGGCCCAGTCTGAGGAAACATCTGTAGTGTGCTTACCCTTGTCATATGAAGATGTTCAAACGAAGTTGGCCACATTCTGTTGGTTTTCATGGAAAAAGAGAACACTTGTGTGGAAGTATAGTGAGGAATCTTTGCAAGCTGAAAAATGGCTCAACATTCTCACTCAGTATGGGCAAATGGATGTGCAAGAAGGATTACAAAATGGTACAGTGATACTTCCACAGTCTCCAGTGATTTGAAGATCAGGGGCTACCTGAATCAGAATCAATGGAATTTATATCAGGAAGCAGTCAGTAATTTCTTGCCATCTCTATATACTACATCTCTTATTTAGTGAAATGGATAACATGAAAGATGAATTGCAAATGCCTCTTTCACCCCTTGGAGTGCTACCTGCTCCTGTTTGAGACTCGAGGAGCTTTCAGGTCTTGCAGAAACACGGTGGGATGAGGTCACTCATCCCCAAATGTTCACAGGCAGGTACTTTTCATCAGTACTGGGAGTAAGTTGTCATTTTCATCATCTGTAGATCAGTTCTCTGATAAAGGAAAACCACCTCAGACATCCAATAACATGCCTTTATTTTAATATTGGAAAAGATTTCCATTAAAATTCTCCTGGAGAAATCTGAAGAATTTAAATGCATAGAAATAAAGGTTGTTGCACAGCTAATTATACATTGAAGGGATCTTGAGCAATAAATGTGTGAGATGACACATCACCCAGTCATTTAAGGAGAATTCTTCATGAGCTTGTTTTTTATTGGGATTGAACTCTTCATGTCAAGTAACTGTAAGGCTTTGTGTATATTCTGTTGACCTCAAAGTTGGTTGCTTTTGTCACCCAGAAATATTGAAAGAAACTCAATGCTAAATAAAACAACCAAAAAAAAAAAAAAAAAAGGCAAAGTAGCATATTAAACTCTGCTGTTATTCACACTGTTCCTTCTCTGACAGCTTGTTAAAAACGTTGGTAGAATAGGTGCTGCTGTTATACTTTCCTTATTCGGTGCTAATTAGAGCAAACTTACATAGAATCAAAAGTGGTTTCTAAAGGGACCTGATTGTTTTAATAGAAATTAATTGAAAATCCAGAGCTCTGTGGTGAAGAAGGCCACAGGGAGGAATGACACATGTTTAGATTCACTTACCAGGCTCTTTTGGGCTTCTTGCAAAGGAGGTGAGAAGACTGCAGGCCAGGATGGCTGAGGTGGTGCCAGAATCAGGCAGGACAGCCGTGGCAGGGCTTACATTTTTCAACTTTTTTTTTTTGCCTTGGAAAAAATAAAGCAGAGACATGGAAGATAACAGCTATGTATCAACACTGCTGCTATGTCTAGAAATACTGCATTTGCAAAGTGACAACAGCTGGCCAGATATCCTGTATAATAACCTTTGCAGGTTGCTTTCCATGTGTGCTTACACCAGCCATGCCTGAAGTTTCTATCATCAGTTCAATTGGCTGAGTCCTGCCATGCATAGGAATTTCTATTCTTCCTACTGGCTTGCATTGCTTTTGCCAGGGTCACTGGAATATAACCCCCCAAGCCAAATTAAAGGGCTAAGAAAACAAACAAACTACCCAGAGAGCCTTTGTTTCCTTGACAGTAAAGCTGGGCATTTAGGCAGTGATGTGCCATTTTTTTCAGTGTTCTTGAAAACCCGTTTTAAGAGGAAAAATGACAGGAAAGGCTGTGTCAGTCTTGTTAAATTTCTGGGAATGGAGCTAAATATGATATGGTGTATATCTATTGCCTTCTGCCAAAAGCACCTCAATTTTGTCAGAGGAAAATGGCAGGAGACACCGTGCCATAAGCTGATAAGGTCATATTAAATCAGTTGTCTATTGAGCCTCACATATTTTATATATAGCCATCTCCTGAGGGTGTGTTGTGTTCAGACCCTTGGAGAGCTATCATATAGGTGATGGCTGACAGGCACAGAAAATCAGCTGCAGGAGAACCACGCTTTTTGGGGGGAACAAAGTGTGCATATTTAAAAATTAAAAAAAATAATATCAAGAGCGTGTCACGTTGGAATGGTGATTGTGACTCTACAAGGGAGAACTTTGCACCTAAACCATTGAGGTGAGGAGTCCATAGCCCAGCTGAGATACTGGAGCACTGGCAGCAGTGTGAGAACAGCCCCCTTCCCTGTGGGAATAGTAATGAGGAACAGCAGGAAAATAGAAAATTAATGTTATAAAGGGAATCAAGTGCCACGGTAAAGTTATTACAATTATCATAGGATTTTCTTTGGAAAAAAATAGTTGCTTAATATAGCCTTAAGAATCTGGCACATTCTTGGTGATGTTAATCCATCTCCTGACATTTCATCTTATTCTTACTGGTTCTGTTTCCAGTTTTTTGATACCTCAAGCATTTTAGATGTTATGTTATTGAAGTCATGGGTCTTGTAGAAAACAAATTACCCCATAGAGTTAATTGCACCCATCTCACTCTTTATCTTGTTGAGGTGAACTTCTTATCTGCATTTCATTGTGAAAGAAAAAAATGTTTGATGGGAAACAAACATACAAAACAGTAGCACAAGTTGATCACCTCTTGCTGTTTTACCAAGAGCAAAATTAATGAGATAAGTCATTATTACTTGTCAGGCATTATCTGAACCCCAAATTATCTGTTCCTTGAGTAGACCTGAAGAAACCTTGTGCTATTGTGGCAAAGTGTAAAAAAAAAATTCTTAATTGTATTATTATTTGGAGGATGTAGTTCTAGATTTTCTAGATCCCATGGTGGAGAAATATGATTTTAGGGTAAATGTGACACATTTATCACACTGAAATGTGGGACTAGAGAAGAAATACACCTGAAGTGATCATCTAAAATTCTCTTTTCACTGCTGCAATTTCAATTTTTGACTGAAAGCATCTTGTTTTTCCTGACTTTTCCCTTTTCCCTCACTGTCATATCTGTGCTAGAAGTCTTATAGAATGTCTGAATTTATTTTACTGGTGCAATACTGTAAAAGTTGGTTTTGGTTTATTTTTATTTGGAGGGGGTTGTTTTGTATCATTTGCTGGTTGTTATTTGTTGTTATTGTTATATAATATATATGTAATATTGTTATATTATTATTTGTTGTTATTGTTTTTGTTTTGTAATTACTGAATTGTTGTGGACAGAATAATTCAAGCAACCAGCAGATTTAACGGAGTGTGTTATATGCATTTCTCAAGGTGGATCAGGTTCCCTCTTTAAAACAAGCATGTGCTTGTGTGCAGTTATGCTCATATAGTTCTGTGGTTAATGTCCATAAGTTATTTCACTTGATTGTGAATATACAGATTCACTGTTGGAATTAGTGGAGTGTGTGCATTGGGGAAGTCAAGGCAGTAGGGGAATCTGTGGGGAAAACCCAATTGACTGGCTTACCTGAGACTTCTGAAGACTTGTTCCTTAATTTCTTTGTGTTTTCTCTTTTGCTTCAAGGTTTTTCTTTGTTTGTACGTGTTTAATTAGTATCTCAAAAACATATGCAAACTAGCTGTCTGGCTAAAGATTTTGAAGCACACGGGAGTGGATGAAAGTGGTTGAAGAACACAAAGGAGCAGCTACAGGGAAAACGTGCTTTTACCTCCTGTCCCTTGATTGCCAACAAGACAAACTGGAACCTGGGTCTGTTGGAGCCAGATGCAAAACTTCTCTCTCTGTAGCCAGGATTTCACCTCAGGTGAAAATATATATTTGAGATGGGTCCAACTCCTCTATTTGTTGTTGGGGTGTCCTGTATAGATTGCTGGGCTGCTTGGTGGGATGCATCCGTAACCAGGTTCCGCTGTGGGCTGATTTCCATCAGGACAGCCAAGAGGTGCTGCTAAATCTGGGCCTTAGAAAGACTGACTCTGCATGTTTCTCATACATTCTCCCTCTTCCTTACTCTCAGAAAATTCTAAATTAGAAAGCTAGTATAAGATCCTGCTTTGTTAGAGAAACATCGTCAGATATGGAAGAATTCAATGAATTATTGACCATATAATAGAGAATGAATGGTGTCTGTTTTCTGTGTATGAATTGTAACTGACTTTATTATGATGTTCTCAATGTATTTGTTATTTGAACTGATTTCCTGGTTCATTCTTTGTTGCCAGCAGTTCACTGTGGGTTTTTTCCAACATTTAAAATTTAAGCTCTTCGTAATGGCTATCCAAGTCGATGTACTTCTTTTTCCTGATTAAAAACTGGACTGGGGGGGAAAGGTTGGTGCAAATACTAATAGTGTGCATGAATTTAAAATTCAGGTTTTCTTCATACTTTAAAACACTTTTAAAAGACATTAATTCCAGGCAAAATTCTCCTATGTGCAACAATCTTAAAAGATGTTCCCTTCTCATATCCAGATCAAGCAACATCTGCATGTCCCAAGTGACCTGCAGGTTTTAGCTGCAGTATTTGCACATTGATGTGTAGCAACTCCAAGAGTCACTTCAGAAAGCAACTTGAATGTAGCAAAACAGAATATTCACAGACTTATTTACAGCTTTCTCTCACTTCTAATAATAAGTGGAAGTGTAGATCACTTGAGCTGTCTCACTTTGTTTCCATCTTTCTGCATATTCTTAAGGGATTTATTGATATTTTCAGTAGGGATGAGTATTGGAAAAAAGGATGCTATCAGACTAAATTCTCCTTTTGTATGTACAGGGTTGGTGTCTTATCATGTAATTAAACTGTGACTCAAGAGACTATCTGCAGCCCACACAGCATTTATTTGACCCTCAGGAATGTTGCCTTCCTTCAAGCAGCACAGTTATGTGGGCTGACAGTGTGCTTAGGTTTTTCTAGGATATTCTCTTTGGCTTTAGTTTCTGTTCTGCTTGTTGTGTAGATTTATGCATAAGTAGAATTTTTAGGGAATGGGATGTATAAGAATGTGAAATGGAAGTTGACCCCTTTGGCTCTTTGATAAATACATCAGCATCTTGAGACATACATCATGGTTTTACTTAATTTTCCTACTGCTGACCTTCATCAGCTGGTCAGCTGCTAAGTCCACATGTTGATGCCTGTATAGATAAGTCTTGCTATTTGAAAACTTCTGGGTAAATCTCTGTATTCCCATGGTCTTTGATGTCTTCATTTCTGGCTTAGGAATACCATGTAATTAGTTTTTTGTGATGCAGGAGGCATAAACCTTTGTCTAGGTCTTCGTGATTCCTGGGTGGGAATTGAAAAATAAGCAGAATCACAGAATTGGAAAAGATTTTGAGGTCACTGAGGCCAACCATCAACCCAGAAAAAAACACTATCCCTGATAGAGCATGTCCTGAAGTGCCATATCTACACAGTTTTTTAATTCCTCCACAGATGGTGACAAGGAGCAATACCATGAACCTTTAATAGACTGAAAAAGCTGGTAATATTTTTCTGCCATGGATATGTAATTGTCACTTGAAATGGCTTGAGAGTTTTGATATTCAGAGCCATAAAAGCGGTAGTATCTACTGCTATGATAGCATCTTTTCATTTGTGTCATGTTTAATTGTTGCAGGAAGACTTCCCCATAGCCTTCATTGAAGGGACAAAAAGCTGTTGCAAAAATACTTTGAGTATTTCTGACTCCAGCTAGTAACAATGACCAGTTAACTCCAGAAGCAAATTTATGCATCTGGTGCCTCACCACCCCTTCAGGGTCCTGATACTTGAGGAAATTCCTAACCAGAGAATAGGCTGAGGCTCTGAAGATGATTGTGATAATCAGTGATGCTGTGAAGCACAATATTAATGCTCTGGGCATTATCCATTCACATTAATTTTGGAATCTCCTACCCCATCAGTAATTAGCTGAACGTCAGCATGTCCTGTGAGGCAGGTAATAATCCCATGCCCAGCTATAGTGATGACTAAATATAGCAAAGCTTTTGTGCATTTCATGAGGGGTCAGCAATTGACCATTTTAATTAACTGTTAAAACTCTTTTATTAACATATGTTAACTGAGCAAGTTTTGATTAGAAAAGTCATCAGAGGATAAAAAGAATAAGTTAAAGTAATTTAGATTAAATGTTTAAGAGGGTGTTTCCTTGACATGTTAGAACAATCATTGCTATTTTTGTTTTAGTATCCAAGATGATGGAGAGGAAAGGAAGTGTTGAGGAGAACAGTCATTAATAGAGGTTTTGCGTTTTAAGCAAAGAATATCACTATCTATCCCAATTTTAGGAGGTGCTCCTCAGTGTTAGTTTCTGAAGGATCCCGAGTGTTAGATTAGAGCCCAGCTCCAGTAATCTCTGTTGTTGCGACTTTATAATAAGATTTATTTCTTCCATAAACAGATGCACTCTAAGAACTTGGGAAGCTTTAAAATTCCCTCCTGCACAAGCTCTCACTGTTGTGATGAATGTCTCAGTTTCGACTCCCGTCCTACTTGTCTTTTTGTATCTATTCAACAGAAACATTATTATAAATGAAGGAAATAAAAGCATGATGAAGCTCTCTCAGCACTCTTTCTAGTAGCAATATGGTTAATTATCTTTAAAATCTGCTGAACAATTAAAGATATTCACATATCCAGAAAAAGCATTCATCCAGCCCCAGTACATTACTAGCATCATGCAGCATGTTACAGAACCAACATTGCTCCCCAAAATGGGCAACATGAATCAATAGACCATTTGGTAAAAGTCCTACAGATTCCACTTATTGCTGAAAATGGCTTTCAGTTTTGGAGAGCAGACCATTTGCTAAGTCAGCGTGTGAAATGGCTTTCAAATAGAGGGAAACTTCTACATTTGCTAGATAAAACAAGGATGAATTCAGTCAGTCCTCTCCACTTTGTAGATCAAGAAAGGGAGGCACAAAGGAGGTGACTTTCTGCAGGCTCCAACAGTGAACTGGTGGCAGAGGAGGGAATAGAACCCAGGTGGGAACCTTGTGCTCTGGCCTCTGCTCTCTTCTGTTGTTGTCCACCTGCAATATTTTCCTTCAGCCAGGAAATGTTGGTCCTATGATGCCGCATTTTACAATATATATATATAGAAAGTGTGTATCTTTTTAACATATAATTTTGAAGGCAGTTTGATTTTTTTCATGTTACATTTATGAGTAATTTACATAACTAATTTGTAAGCCAAAGTGTAAACGATGCTCAGCTGAAGTGACCATTTTGACAAGCAAACATTGTCAGAACATTGGCAGATCTGCTTTGGACAAGACAGAGCTTGACAGCTTTTTCTGTGTGCATCTGGGTTTTCTTCGGGGAGGCAGCAAGGAGGGAGTGTGTTTCAGGCTGTTTTTTTAAAAAGCTACTTAATAATATTGCATTATAATAATATTTTAAAATCAGCTTTCTAGGTATGTGATTTAAGATATTAAAAAAGCTGGCATGCAAGCTAGAAAGCTATTTTTCTGTGCTTGTTTTGCTCAATAGTGTTTAAGCAAATGCAAAACTATTGTGAAACATGCGATGCTCTCAACATCTGATGTAATAATTCAGATCCAGTTAAAGGGGATGGCTGAAAGAAAGCTTGTGAGGTCCATCAAGATATGGATGACATGGATGATAAGGATTGGGTCTGAGGGGATGAATATTTTAAAATTAAATAAATACACATGGTTGGGGGGGTTATATGTATTAGAACATTAAATTTCATAGCTTGATTTTTTTTTTTAATTTTACAACCCTACAATTTTGTACAAAGCCCATGCAAAACTCATGGTTTTCCTAGGGTTTTTTTGTGGTTTTTTTTCCCTTTTTTTTTCTTTTTCCTGCTTTTCTTTTTTTTTTTTTTTCTTTTTCCTGTTTTTCTTTCTTTCCTGTTTTTTTTCTTTCTTTCTTTTTTCTTTTTTTTCTTTTTTTCTTTCTTTTTGTCTTTTTTTGTCTTTTTTTTTTTCTTTTCTTTTCTTTTTCTTTTTTTTTCTTTCTTTCTCTTTTTTTTTTTTTTCCAGGCCTATGTATCCTTTTTTTTACTTCCATGCTTCTTGTACATCACTCAGTTTGGACAGAATCTCTATCTGTCAGCTTTGCCTTTAGCTCTTGTCCAGCTTGAGTGCTCCTTGGAGGTTTAGGAGGTTGTTTGAATCTGTCCTGTGGCTTTGAAGTGAGCTCCAGAAAGCTGAGATTTCAAAATGTGGGTCCTAGCACACATCTGCTTAAACTGACATAAAAGAAACCACAGAAGAAGATTATTTTATTTCTGTCTGAAAAATATATATAGTTTTTAAACAGAATGCAAGTTAGTTTTGGACACTTAGGGGTAAAAGCAAATTGGGAATATCCAGGGGCTCAAATCCATGACTTTCCTATTATTGTGCTGAACAATTAATGTGATGTCCCCATATCTAGTGGCTCTCTAAGGCCAAAATCTACAAAAGATGGATAGATTATAGTTTCACTTGTGGAGCATTATTTATCATTGTTCTTGATGATCTGCATCTGCTTTAATAAAAAGACTATTTAATAAACCATAAAGAAAGCTAACCCAATTCTCTTTTAATACATTATGTAATTAAATCTTTATTGAGAGTTGAGAGCTGTGCAACCACAAAAGAAAAACCAACCAAAACCAGGAGTGATGGTATCTTTAGATATAAACATATATTTGGGATAAATCTGCACAAAGCAAGAAAATGTACAGTTTGTCATGTCCAGGTCTGGTAGAATATTCTGACTATTCCACAGGCCAGTCCTACAAATATTAATGCATGTGGTAGACTTACAGAAGTGAATAGCTCTCCCATAGTAAGAGTTCTCTGACATATGGCTTAGACATACATGAAAAAAATTTAAAAAATTATAGCCTGTAAATTCCCCCTCTTCTTTAGCCACTGTGAGAAGGAGAAGAGAAAATTATTGGATCTCGTTTGGATACCCTGTGACTTTTTCAGGGTATTTTCAGTGGACCTTACCTGGTCCCTATTGGATGAGCCTCCTAGCTTATTTCTTAATGCTGCATTTTAAGGACAGGCAAGCTGTGGTTCGGGAGACTCGTGCAGTTCACAAGTGGTTCAGGTTGTGGCTGCAGCACAGGAGCAGCCTCAGCCCATGGCACCAGTGGGAACCGTGGGAGTCCACAGCTCTGTCTCCCTCTAGCTCTACACCACGAGTCCCTCCCCTATGAAAAACTCAGCAAGTGGGTCTGGCTCAGAAAGTCTGCCTTTCATGTTTAAACTCTGGGTTTTGCTGGTATGCATACATGAATGTGCCCAATGATTAACCTGCACTTACAAATGTGTAAAATCTTACCACCAGCACAGCTGATTTACACCAATCTATGTGTATTAATCCTCTTCACACTGACTAAAGTATCAAAAAATACTAAATTGTTAGTTTTGTCAAAGAGGTGTAATATATGATGGATGGTTTGGATAATAGATCTAAGTTTCAATATATAGAGACAAGCTGAGATTTTCAGTAATAACTTTTCACAGTTATGAAGTTTGTAGACCAGAAGTCTTTGCCTTTACTTCACTAAGAGATCACTGAGAAGGGAAACCCCCCCTATCCAGAATACAAGTTATCTTGTATTTTTGCTAACATATATAATTACTGATGTGGGTGTTCCCACATCTTAGAATGGAAAAAGAGCTTGCCAAGATTGAAAAACCATAGTAAGCAATATAAATGATTTCTCTCACACACCAGCATTTCTTGCTGAGACAAGTGAACTGGAACTGTGTTTAAAACCATATAATTATACTCCTATATATCATTTATTAAATCAGTTTTCCCCCACCCTCTTTTCTTTCAAGTCACTTCTGAAAATGCACTTCTTCCAAGAGGTTTGCTAGCTGGGGTCCTCCCCTTTGGAGAATTCTTTTCAAATAATGGAAAAGGAGAAAAATGTCAACAGTGCATCATGTGATATGTCCCTATATCCTATTTGTTTAAATCTTGGCTCTAGCTGCAGTGTCACTGAAGTCAGCTTGGGTCAGATATGAACTATTGTGCATCTGCTGGGGTCTACCACAGACATCCATGGATTGTATGGAGCATTTTGATTATCCAAGTTGGTTTTCTCTATGACACAGGCCATATAATTTTGTCTTTGTTCCTCTGTCAGGGTCAGAACTGCCTGTACAGATAGCCCATGTGCTGTAAAAAGGTGCTTGTGGGTTCCTCTACTGCACACTAATTTCTACACTGTTTAAAATATAAAGAAGCTGACCCAGTGTTTTCACACCCATGAAACAGAAGGACTAATGAATGATTTTTCCAAAGCACACACATTGTATATGCAAAGGTCCAGTACGCAAATCCTGACTTGTTTGTGCCTCGGGTTGTGCATACAAAAAGCTATTTAACTCTGAGCCAATATTTCTTTCCAGCACCCACACCTCACTCAACCCACCTCTTCTGAGAAAGCCTGAGGAAAAGACTTTATACCATGCTCCAAAATGCTAGGCAGTAAGGCTGTGTTGGACAAAGGGGCCATCTGAATATGAATTGGTACCAGCAATGAAACTCTTTGCAATTATAATCTAAGTAGATGTTCCAGATGATGGCTTATTAGCAGGGTCTTGTCTGACATAAGGCTTGTCGTTGGTGTTTTTTGGGACTGGGACAATTGCTGTTGAGTTTGTGGGGCAGGTAGTACCACTCGTGTTCTTAGAAGAGCTTTCCCCATTTTGTACTGAAGACTGCTCATGAAGAAATGGTGGCATCTTTCAGGAATTTCACTGTGGAGTTTGAGAGTCTAAGGACCTCTCAGAATTGTTCTTATATTCCAAGACCTTTGCATTGCAGAGCACAAAGTCTGGACAGCTTGAGGGGTTTTTTTTTTTCAGGTTTAAATAATTAAAATGAGCAAGAGTTGTCAGTGTGGCACTGCAGTTTTCTCTTATTAGACTCATTTTTTCCTTTGGTCATTCTGCTAGTAACTTGCTGAGAAAGGAAAGTCATGTATTAAAGGTTTGATATAAAAAGGGAAAAAATTATTTCACAATGCACATGCTGAAGATTCATTGGATTTCAGTATGACTTTTTTTCATCAAACATTTTTTCCTAATGTTTTCCATCTTCAGTTTATTCTTACCTTATATCTTAGTTTGTCACTCTTTGGTTTTACCCCTTTGCTGCTCAAACCTTCAGAGTTCCTGTAAAGCAATACTCTAGTTCTATATGAACTCTTCAGTCCTGTGGCAGGAGAATAGAATTCCATCAGTTCTTGTGTGCTTCTTTTGTATCCAAAATGCTTAACTTCTATCTCAAGTGTTTAAAGAGATGTACTTCATCATGTTTTCCTTGGTTTAATTATTTTTTTTAACTGGTTGTGTTTTGTAGTAGCCAATTTACCATGTGTTTTCATAAAATACAATCTGAAATAGAACAAAACATTCTTATTTGAAGAATGCTGCTGGGAAGTATGAGTTATGTATGCTACTACTTGATGAATACTTGAAAACTGTTAGGCTCCTTGTTAAGCAAGTATGAATTCTCATGAAAAAAAGGTACAAACCATGCAAAACATAAAAATACAAACCCAGTAATAAGGAAAGCAAACATGCACTAGGTACCTACCATGACAGGACATCTGATGAATTCACAACAATGTCTGTCATAGGAAAAGTTATGACATATTGTTCTTTTATTGTGTTTTATTCCTTCTATTAGCTTGCAAATCCAATTAAGAAGCCAATTGGCACACAGTGTGCAATGACGGAAGCAGTACCACCTATTCTTGTGGCAGCTTGGGTTTTGCTTTATGGGTGGTCTTTGTTCTTAAAGGCTTATATGAATACCACATATTAGCTGAGCTGGTTCTCCCTTGATGTCTGTGTTGTATTGTACACATGTTGTCACTGTTTGACACTTAAACAATCCAGATTCTTACCCAGCCCATATTTAGTGCCATAATAAACTTCTGAGCATATGTTTTTGAGAGCAACAGTAACATTCATCACTGCAGTGTGACATAAAAATAAGCACCACTGAAGAGCATACATGCCTTCAGAGGGCAGAGCTGGACTAGATGGTGGGTGCCAGTGGGATGTGGTCATCTCCCATGCTTTACTGGGCTTCTTTCTTTTTTGCCTTGTTTCAGTAAATCAAAATGGTTGCTGAAGTGATCTACAAAATTCATCCTGTACGTGTGAAAAACACACACTGGTGAAATTTTTATTGGAATGTTTCCTGTTTGGGGCTGTGGCTTGACAAACAGTAGATGTAAGGCACAAACCATTCCTCTTCTCTCTTCATCTCATTTGCTCTGTCTTTCTGCAGGGAGCTCCATCGAGGCCTTGGTCTGAAGTACCAGCCTGGCAGATGCGATGAACCAAAACTTCCTATTCCTGTGAGTTTCCTTCTGTTGTTTTTGCAAAATTCCTGTACTAAACTAACTTTTGTTACAGCAGTGCTGGGGGGTTTTGCATAATTTTGGGTCTTTTTTGGTTTGTTGGTTTTTTTTTCTTTTGTTTGGTTTTTGGTTTTGTTTGGTTGGTTTTAGTTTTTTTTGTTTTGCTTTGTTTTTTGGAGGTGGCTTTGGTAGGAATGAAGAGGGAATTTGACTTGTTCCTTATTCTCTCTGAGCAAGACCAGAGGCTTACAAACACTAAGGACAATACAATAGATTTAAAGTGTGGTTGTCTTCTGTTTTAGTTGGGTAAACAGTCTGATTCAATAGAGCTTTGTCTGAACAAGGACAGAAAAGTTGAATACTGAACAAGGAAATAATTTAAGTCTTAACAAATATTTAATGTGTTAATTATGAGAGTGTATATTTTTACATCCTGCCTTTAAGTAGCAGATCATGTAGTGTGTCCTTGGCCTGAGGAGGACCATCACCTTACTCTAATTACAGATGCATCTCAATCCAATAAGACTCTCCTCCTATTATACCAATATCTCCTTAAAGAAACAGGTGCTGTAGATGAAAAAGAGAAAATATGCTTAAAATTGAAACTATATGAAATCCATCTGCCTTTTTTACATTGATTAATACTCAAGTTCTCTATTGGTCAATATTGCTTAATACAAGAAAAGATAGTTACCAAATAGAGTAGGAATCAGAAATTTCTGAGTCGCAGCTCTTCGTTATATAAACAAAATTATTATGATAACATTGCTATGTGTAAATGTAAAAATCCTTGAAGTTAGTTGTGCCAAAGTAGCATTTCTTTGAAAAAAAGTGACTTTGGTGAGGCATCCTTTCTATTCTGTACCTGTAGTACAGAATACTTCCCTTCCCAGCTCTTGGACTGTATGAAAGGAGTCCTCTGCATCTCCTGTAGAGGCCAACTGGGTGGCTCTGCAGGTAACAGACAGCAGATGCAGTGTGAGCTTCTACCACAGTGAAAATGAAAAAAATTAAAAACCCAATATACAGCATAACTCAGTGCTCAACACCACAGTTCATCCTATGAACAGAAAGAGAAGTAAAGGTGAAGCTACCAGGTGTTGTCACAATACCAGCAATGCACTGGTTTATTTTGAGAGAGACTCAGTATCTCACGGCAAAATACATCTGTGCATCTGCAATGGGTCCTACTTGAAAAGTGAGATTATTTAATAGCTGATCTTGATTTGAGTTTTACCCACTGTCCTCATTAGGAAAATGAAGCCCAGCATCATTCATTCCTCTGTCTTCACAAAAGGACAGGCATTTGAAGCTATATCTAGGACTTCAAGCCCCAATTTCATTCTCTGCATATGTGCGGAGTGTGCAAGAGAGTTGAGAATGTATTTGAGAATAAACTGCATTAGCTCTCAGAGAGATTTTAAAGTTTTAATATTATGGTTGTCTAGTTTGATCTAGTGTCTGGTCACTGAATTGTATCATTGCAAGAAACATGAGAACAGCAGCATGACCATGAGGTATATTGTATTACAGAATGAGGTTACAGAGCACCAAAGCACCACCATATTTCAGTAACAAATGCAGCTTCTGGGGAGTTTTGTTATCATTGCATAAGCTTCACTGCTCCCTGGGAGATGACACTGATTCAGACAGAAAACACTAATTCAGTTCTTGCCAGCAGAGCCAATTGTCTCTTTGATTACATTAGACTGACAACTGGTTTTCAATGTCATTGTCAGCTGCAACTTCTCATACATGGTGCAGTGGAGCATGAACTGGGCTCCTTTTATTTAATTATTTCTGCCCGTTTTTGTATTTGTGAATCAGGCAAATGTGAGGCTCCCATCTAGTAAAGAGAAAAATGTCGTATGTTTAGATGTTGTTACAAAACTCAGGCTTCAACAGTGGTGTCCAGCATCCTTTTTTAAAAACAGATCCTGAATGTTTGTGTCACTCCAAAGAGTGAATTTGAAGCTTTTTTATTTGGTTGTTATTGTCAGTTGTCTAGAAGTAACCTAAAATTTTCCTAGCTAAATAATTGTTTCATTCAGTAATTTGCTGAATATCTTCAATTTTTTTCTTAATTAGATTATGTTGGAAAACTGTATGTGAGCTGCCCATTTCAGGCACTTGCTATTTAAAATGGGCCTTGCATTTGGGCATGCAGAGCTCTGTGTGCTCAGGTTTGGACAAGCCTGAAGCTCAGAGGATGTCTCTGGAGGAATGGGGGCTGGATGGGGCCTGTGTTGGATCTCCTGCACTCAGCCAGTGCAGCCATGGTGATGATGAGGGTTTGGCAATGCAGAGCAGGGGCTGTGGGGCTGTCACCTGGCAGGCAGGTGGCTTCAGCATCCAGTGCCCAGGATCTCTGTGAAATCAAATCTCCCTTGGTCCAACCAGGTGAACATCATCATCCTCTCTGTATTTTTTGCCCAGGATGTGGTTTGTTGTGTTGTCTCCCACTGCGACTCTGAGCACAGTACTTACACTTGGGTGTCTAAAACCACCAGAGATGATCATCCTCTTCTCCTCTGCTCTGCCTCCATCACACATCCCATTCCATGAAGGAAGGATTAGGAGACTGGAAGGGTCCTCTGAGGGTTCAGGAGCATGCTGTAGAGATGGTATTTTTCTGTGTGAGTTTTTCCCATGCCCTGCTGATCCTTGCTGTCCTTCTCAGCAGAAAAGGGATAGGGGGCTACACACATTTTTACTTTAAAAAAAATCTTTTTATCCACCTTTTCTTAAATAGAGTTAGTAAAACTTGTTTTCCCTTTTAATGTTTGATTACTTGTTTGTTTTTTTTTTTTTCTTTCTCTGTTAAGGTTACAAATGTATTTTGTAAAAATATAGCTGTTTTTTTTTTACCGGGAAATTTTTTTTTTTTGTTACTTGGAGGAGCTGTAGATTAAGAAGAACAAGAGACTGACAATAAAATTGAGAGAAATATCAGCAATGCAGGTTGCTCAGCCAAATCTTATGCTGTTAAAATAGCATTTTTGCATTAGCTTTTATGTACATTTATTAAAAATACCCCAAGTATTTTAGAATAGCAAGTAGTCCAGGAGGAAGTTCCACAAGCTTGCAGAGTTCTATGAAATGTAGCCCCATGAAATGACTGCTGCCAACTCTCTGTGATTCTTCCATGCTTTCAGAATGAGAGATTTATGTTCTTCATAAACGTGTATCCTTCTATTTCTGAATTCCCTTCTACTGCTCCCATTGCCCAAAAGCCAAACAAAGCCAACCTCCTCCAGGTCCCAGAGTGAAAAAATGCAAACACACTGCATTTAAAAGTAGATTTAGCAACTCTAAAGTGGGCGATTTGGTTCCACCCATCAAACCTGAGTTCTCTGATCTAAAGTCAGATGGGTGCTACTCCTAGTGAGATGTGTGCCAAATCTAATTAAGCTTTGCATAATATGAATCTTGGGTGATTTGATTTATTAGCTTTGTTTGAAGAAAGTAATAATAAAAAAAAGAAAATGGCTTTGGTAATAAGCTGTTTGAATTTGCTGTGCAAGTAGGCACAGTCCCTCCTGGATCTCCCTGCAATGCTCTTGGGTTACCTATCAACAGACTGATGCAATGCTGGAGCCAGAGCAAAAAGGGCCTGGGGTCTGACCTCTGTTGCTCTCCTGACTTCTGGCTCAGCATAGATATTTGTAGAGTGATTTCCATTTTCACAGCCACTATAAAACCCAATAAACTTTAATTTATCTCTTTTTATACCAATGGGACCTTGTGCATGGGGAGACTGGAATTGGCTGTGATGTAGTGCATCAGAGATACCTTTATTAGCACCAAACACTGGGGTTTACAACTGGACCAGTAGTTCCAGACCCCATGCTATTGTAGCAAGGTTTCTTTTGATACCTAAGCTAGCTTTTATGTACCTCTCTTTTAGTTTGAAGTGTGGAGTGTGGACATTGTCCTGTGGCTTAGATCCTCAACACCTCAAGTCCTTTTTGCTTCTGGTGGGCCAAGTTCTGGTGGTTGGCTATGGCACTGTCTCATATCCTGTAGCATCCCTGAAGCTGGGTTCTCACTTGCCATCCTAATGCTGGCCTGTCTTCTCTTTGATGTCACGTGTTTTGTGGGTTGATTTTTGTGGGATGATTTCCTGCACGGCTACTGATAAGGCTAGCTCTTTCTCTGGCAAGGTTCCTTTTTCTTCTCCATCCCCTAGAGTGCCATCTCTGAATCTGTATTTGTAAACATCAACATTGCAGTGCTGGTGTTCATCACACATCATAGGGAGATTTACTGGGAAGTGGTACCCACTGAAAATGTATAGCTACTGCTTGGCTGCAATGATTAATTACCCCAGGATCAGTTGGAAAGGCAATAGCCTTGAGGTCACATGAACAGCAATATTTCAGCATATAACTTCTGGTAATCTGAATGTGAACAAGGAGCAGCAGGTTTGGGGACCTGGGTATTAGGACCTCTTTTCCCAGTAGTACTCCTTAGCTGCAGCAGGCACAAAATCTCAGTGAAGCATTGAGCATCTGCAGTTCCCATCCAGTGCCTGTTATTTCCAGGGAAAATGTCTGAAGCTTTTATTTTGCATTTACAATGAAAAAAAGCCTTTAGGACAAGGAGTTTACAGTCCTGTTGTGTTATTCTGGAGTAGAATAATTAATTTAAGACATATACTTCTGAGAATGTACATATTAAACATAGATGGAAAAGTTCTGTGTTTACCTTCCCTCTTTTCAGAATGATCTTGTCTAAAAACTTTCAAGGATTATTACTGTTTGCAACTTGGAAACTAGGAGTTAGGTTTAGGATTAGATTTGCTTTTAGTTGGTCACAGACTCTTGTGCTATTTTATATAGTCATTGGAGATTTTTAGGACACACAACCTGTGTGTAAGTGCTAATCCATCTCCTGAGCAACACCATTTCATGCTACTGAAACTCAGCAAATGATGCAAACATGTCTGCACAATCTGATGAAGCTTTTTTTTTTTTTTTTTTTAAATTTATGTTAAACCATTTATCCACTCCAGCTGTGCAGTGGCTAACATTTTGGAGGAAATCGCAGCGGGCACTTTGCAGAAGTGTGGAAGCTTTTTGCAGTTGTGGTGATGAGTGAAGGGTCTCACAGTGCCTGTCTTTGTAGTTATGGACCCTCCTTTGTCCTTAGAAATCACAGCAACAAGGTGGAAGCTCCTGTCATCTCCTTGGTTTAACCCTAAGAGAGAGGCTGGGATTTTCCAAAGCACCTGAAAGTGCAAGTGCTCCACCACCATTGAGTTTTAATGGGTTTTGAATGCTTGACTCCTTCAGGCTTCTCTGAAAACCTCAGCTTTGGTTCCTCTGCCTGCTCAGGGGCTTGGCTAACAAAGTTTAACCCAAGGGACAAAACCTCTGCCACACAAGTCATGGATGTTCTTCCCAAATGCTGCGTGTATGGCAAGAAACTGCAATGTTTGTATGTGTGGAAAGGGCCCTGTGGAGGGGCCAAGGCAAGGTGAGTTTATTTTTAAACTGGTTTTACTGAGTTACAGACACAATTCAGTTGGCTGCCTCTGCTGACTTTGCAAACTTCTGCACCGGGTTCTGTCTGACAGTGACTCAGAGGCAGCAAGAGCACAAATACAGCTCCTGGCTCACACATTGAGTCTATTGGGAGGAGGAGAATAATTCATTAATTTATTTGGGACACTGGATGGTTTCCTTGCTGTCTGCAACAACAGGGTGTGAGCAGCCCCAGCTGCAGATGCTGGAGGATGGGTTTTACAAAAAGCAAAGGTTCTCTCCCCAGCATCCATCAGCCTGAGCAGCCCAGAGATGTCTGCAGCCAGTGGAGGGGCTCAGAAGAGCCTGTAATTAAATTCTTACAGTGCTCATGTTTTCAGTAATTAGAGATTTAATGATTTTTTTCTTTCCCCCAAAACTTGCTAGGGGAATTTTCCACAGCTCTATGTGTTTTTCTTTTTACTGCAGAAGACAGGACTTAAGTGTCAGTGCCCTTTGGTAGGGCAGGAATTTACTTAGGAGTGGGAAGGGAAACCAGATAGTAACATCACCCTTAAGGGGTTTACCAGCCTGGTACTGAGCCAGTGAAAGGTGTTGCCAATGGATATGTCCCTGAGATTCCCTATTAATTGATGACTCAGCTACCCTCAGAAACCTGTAGGCTTATGTTTCTTCTTCTGCTAGTGCACATCAGGAGTAATTCCATTAAGAATTGGGAGTATTGCAGAGCAGTGCAGGTGACAAAGGAAAAATTGACTATTTTTTTTTTTCCAATTAGTAACATTTCCTCACAATGTTGAGCGTAATCAAATATTTAAATTATTCTAAAATTCCAGTTATGGTAAATTGCATTTCACAAAGATGATCCTTCACCTGGCAATAGTTTAATCTTTGCACTTCAGCTCGCTCTCAGGGGGCTGCAGGGCTGTGAATGCAATGCCCCAGGAGGATGGTCCACCCTACTGTTTCATGTATGCAACAATGGAAATATTTCATTTCTTTATTTTCTGAGATGCAATCACCATAATTTGAAATCTACCTTACATGTGCAATACTTAAAAAATAATTGTTACTACAGGGTCACTATCCTGACTGACAGTTTTGTCTACTTCCATAACATAAACATTTAGTACTAAAAAAGTAATAATAAATAGTAGTGATGTAGTGAATACTCTTCTCTTTGGTTTCTAAGTGTTTGCATTAATAAAAAAATCTTGCAAAATCTGCATTCATGTGCACTGCAAGGACTAACATGAAATAGATATCTAAACACATTATACTTATAAGTTAACAAATTATGCTTAGTTGGAGTATTAGAAGATGCTATTTCTAAAGACACCAGTGAAGTTCATTTTGCCATCTCTGCAAGATGACAAGGTTAGTTTTGGCAGTTTAATACTTCCAAAGAAAAATATTTTGCAAAAATCTATTCCAAAGAGGCAAGTTTTAAAAGCATTTTATGTACCAAAGGCCATATTTTCAACCACAGGTTATCTTGATGTCATTGATCTGTGTCCATTATAACACAGACTCTTTGGAAAACACCAAATCAGAATAGGAGTTTGGGTCTTGTGTTAATATTTTGGATATTACTGCAAATGAAGCAATGTAGCATTGTGTTACAGCAGGAAAACCAGCCAACAGAAAATGCTGATACAAATTTGTGTGTTGGCTCCAAAGTCCATTTTGTAAGTTGGATTTCAAGAAGTACTGAATGGAAAATTACTTTGGGGCTCTGTATTTTAAATATCAAGTAGGAATTTTAAAAAGCATCTGAATAGCTTCTGAACAGAATCCCACTCACTTTTAAATTAGAAGTCCTGAGAGTTTTGGAAATCTTTTCAAATCTACACTTGGAGTTTAAAATAACTTATTTTCATATCTTGAAGACTAAGATATTAAGTGATAAGAAGCTAGCATGATGGATCAGTGGTAATTATTCCCATTAAGTAGATGATTTTTAGCATCTAAGTAAAGAATTGGATTCTGTTAGGCCGTTGTTCAGTGGACATTCTTGTGGAACAAGCTTTTACTAAATGCAGGTTTAAAACCTGGTTTTAATTCATGAGTCAACTTTAATGGATCTTGGGAGAGGTGTTTGGGCTACTGTGGGTGGCTGAAGAACCAAGTCTCTCTCTGGTTTGCAACTATATTTAAATTTCACCAGCTTATTCCATGGATGATTTTTTGAGTCTGAAACACCGTATAAACACAAAGACAACCTGGCATCTCATCATTACTTGGTTTGGACAAGAATTATGTAATTGAACCTTTTGCTAGGAGAAACTATTTTGAAGTGATAATGGTTTTCTTAAAAAGATACTGTGAAGATATGCAACATTTTATTTCCATAAAAATATCCGTTCTCAGGCATGAGATGAGCACCACCTTCATTTATTAAATTTGAAAATGCCTTAATGGTATGACTGACTGATGAGATCTATGACCCTACAAAGAGAAGATGACATATTCTCCAACCACTCTGTAATTACAATCTGGGAGAAGGGATTTGATCTTGTAGTCATGCAAGGAGAATTTTGTGTGTGTGATGAAGGTGGAGCAGAAAAAAGATTATTTAGCTTAGCAGTAGGGTGGCATTTTGTCTTTTTTTTTTTTTTTTTTTTTTTTTTTTTTTTAAATAAAAAATGGAATTTAGGCTTTCTAATTACAGACTTCCTTTTTAAAAGTTATTGATTTAAGTCCCTCCACTTGTTCAGGTCTGTAGGTCACAAGCTGAAAATCACCACTTAGGACAGTTCATCTGCAGAACTTTATAGCCTTGAATGCTGAATTTTCACCATTTCAACCTGATGAACTTTAGTGACTTTATTAGTGGAACCCAAGCTAGCTCACAGGTCTTTGGCACTTCAGTTGGAGGAAGCACTTTATTTCACTTCTGTTTTGTAGCAAGAGAACTGTTTTCATTTCCAAAAATCTGTATCAGGGAAACTGTCTTCCAAAAAACACTGATCATTACTGCAGCCACCCAGAAGATGTTCACCATTTAAGGTAAAGCCAGAGCCGAGCAAAACTGAATAAATCATTGCAACTATTCCCTAAATTGAATTTAAAATTGTATTAAATTATTTTTTTTAAAATTTCGTTTCATTGGCCATACATTGATATGTATTTATTGGTGATTTTGTTTCTTCTGGATAATGTTATATTAAGGAAAACAATTAGGTCTGCTCAATTTAAAAAAAATTCTAGTATATTTTGATCAACTGATAAGTTATGCAAAAGTTAATAGAAATGTTTGGTTTGACCCAAAGTAGAGAATTTTCTTTATTTTTGAACATTCAACACTTACAGATATGAAATTGAGGGAAATATGAAAACGAACAACAGCTTAGAGAAGAAATCACTTATTTTAACAAAAGCTGAAATGAATTCTGGTTTTCAGGGAAGTATTTCTGTTTGTTTTGGTGTCTGAAAAGAATGCTTGGCTGAAACTGGCACAAAGACACAGAGTGATTCAAGTTTGCTGAATTTGCACTTTTAGTTTGAATACTGTGGAGAATTTTTCTCACTGTTGGAGAGCCATAGGAAGCTCAGGACCATTTTCATGTGTGTTCATGCAAACGCTTCATCACTTTACTTTTGCTTGTCCCCCCAGATAGAATACTTTCACTACCTTACCAAACCAACATCATTTACACATCAAAACAATAATTCATTTTCAGATTCAGTTCTTCATTAAAAAGATAAGTAGGGCTTAATTGGTATCTAGTGCCTGTGTAGCTATTCTGTAGGGAGTTAAGTGGGGTTTCTCAGACAAGGGCCTTGGGCGAGCCCTCTGTCTGGGATGAATTTCTCCCCAATTAAACTCATTTGTTTTCACATTCATATAATGGCACCTGAGATATGGAATGTCTCAACCACTTCCTTCAGCTTTTTTCTGAGGGTGGGGAATTGTTTAAATCTGAGCTGCAAACTCATTACTGTAGAATATACTGTGCAAATAAATGTCCAATGTGCTGGAGGATTATCTGATTAAAGAGGTTAAATTATCGTCTTATTACTTTAATAGTTTATCTTTTCTGAGGTTCAGGTAGAATGATGCTCTATTGAAGATATGCCAAGAGGTGGAGTTCTGCCCTGGATTATGTTTAGGATAGAAACTGAGTTTGAAGCTAAATCAGAGGTGCCAAATCTTATGACCTGATATGCCAGAGTGGGGTTAGAGGGGTGGGAATTTTGGAAGATTTGCCACCTCAAAGACTGGGAAATATTCCCTTTGCAAAGAGCTCTGCTGCATCTGAGTTGGAACTAGGTGGAGTCAGAGAAAGAAGCCCAGACAGTTTAGAACAGGATTCGAAGGGGGTTTGGTAAGCAAAACCTACCTACTCTGACTTATCTTGCAGTGTTTCTGATAACCAAGCAAAAAACAACTCTGCCATTTTATCTGAAATTTTTAACCTTTATCTCTTTCATATATTGTATTCCTGTAAGTAAAACTGAAAGGAGAAACTGGGCTATGTATAATTGAAAATTCTATGAATTCTCTCTGCCTGATCTGTGGACATGTAGGGCCAAACTTCTAGAGGCCCACAGACTACATCTCATTAGAGGCACAGCACTGTTGGAAATCCCAGGGAGAGATTGGGTCAAAATCAAATATCTTTTCAAGATTTTTATTCTGCATTTACTTTTGAACAGCTGCCTCCTTGCTGAGCAAGGCAGCATCCTCTGTTGAAAGCAAAGGACTGATCCTGGTCTTGTCTCTGTTATCACCTCTCCGTGAAGATCTGTTTGAGATTAGGTACCAAGTCCAACTTTGGGTATTGTCTGCTCTGTGGGAATGCTGACCAACACCTGGGCCTAGGCTAAAGTAAGTCTGGAGTACTCCAAGGGAAGGAACTTCAACCTGTTTTATCCCTTTGTGAGGGCCCATGTGTATGTGTGGGGATGGAAGCTCTCACTGCTGTGCTGGGGTTGCTTAGGCATAAATAGCCTCGTATATTATTATTCTTGTGTGAAAATATCATGATGGGACTCACAATCTTCTTGCCCTCTTCTGTTGAAATCTTGCACATCAGGGAAGTGTAATACAAACCTCTGTTCCATTAGGACTAAGATGTCCAGATGGAAAGAGAGAAATAATTAGATATACTTGAGTACTGTCAAGAAATTAATCTTTCTTTCAGTTTGGCATTCCTCTGCATGTTATTAACCACAAGAATTAGAGATGGAAAGATCAACTGTTGCAACAGCAGTAACATGGGTAGCTGTGGAAAATCATCTCTGTCTCCATCTGGCATCAGTAACAAGCAGAGAGGACATGACACAGCAGAAACTGAGCCTGCAGCTTCTGCAATCAGAGCAAATAAACAGTAGTATTTTTTGTGTACATCTGAAATGCCCTGGTTGCACAGAGAACAATGTGTGTTTAAAACCATGGTGCTGGATTTGTATGGTCTAAATCTGTGCTCCAGCAAACTGAATCAGGCACTGTGTCTTTTCTGTAGTGTTGCATCTATAGTGGCTGCAACTTAATGTATTATAACAAATTGCACCTTAAAAAAAATAAAAAAAATAAAAAGAGCAACCATGCAGGCAAGAAGAAGCATCTGCATTTGCTTTACTGGACCTTTTTGTCAGGCATTGTGATCAGGCTGACAGTTAGCCCTGAGGAAAGTTATAAATTCTGCACTGAATTGCGGTACAATCTTTCACCATGGCATTTCTGCCCTCTGGCCACGCTCTGGTTATCCATAATTGTGGCAGATAATGTTTTTTTATGGCTGGAAACATTCTTTGCAGGCACAGGGACAATAACCAGGGCTGAAAATGTAATTACAGTGAATGGATGAACTTTCTTAAAGAAACAGTGTAGATTGTTACTGGAGTTTAACACCTAAAAAGCCTGAGGCAAAATGGCAGCATCTGAAAAAACTTGTATAAATTTTAAATGTAGGGCAGGCTTGAAGGTGGATATTAGATTACAGAAGGAAAACGGAGACATTTGATGTAACAGATAACTAAGGGCTTAGATCATCTCCAGAAATATAAACTAATGTAACACATCTTTCTCTGTCAGTTGGAACATGTTGTTTGTGTTCAGTGGCACCTTGTTTTTGTGAATCTATGGAGAGGTTTGTTGCAGATTTTGTCCACTATGCAGCTGTAAAAGCATCTTCTTTAAATAATTACAGTAGGAAAGAGCTGGTATGTCTTCTACTTGTAATACCCATTTCTTAACCATGCAACAGACTTTATTTTTTTTACTACATAGCACATTAAGGGTCTGACAACCAGGTTTTTATTGAACAGTTGCATAAAGGCACAAATTAATAGATAATAACAGAGCTCTATTTATTACAGCATTTCTGCTGCAACTCTGAAAGCTAGATGAGTCATAACACACCATTATCTATTTCTGTTTTACTGTCCTCTTGGGATTACATTAGTGACCTGCAGGTAATTTCTTTTCCCAAA
The DNA here is from genome assembly GCA_023637945.1 of Phaethornis superciliosus. Taxonomy (NCBI): domain Eukaryota; kingdom Metazoa; phylum Chordata; class Aves; order Apodiformes; family Trochilidae; genus Phaethornis; species Phaethornis superciliosus. The sequence continues at coordinate 9,312,241 of JAJQWJ010000019.1, forward strand.
TGGAGAAGTTTTCTCCTAAGGCTGAAAGCTTCTGAAGATCATAATTGTCCTGTATCTGCTGAAAACAAAAATGGGATGATGCCTTAATAATTGTGAATCAGGACTTAGTATTTCTGATTGTATAAATTTAACTTTTCATAAGCTGATACTTACTGGGCCATCTACATATGTCTGAGAGGCTTGGCTGCCAGATTTCCTCTCAGCAGGAATTACCTGTATGGCCTTCTGAGATGATATTTCTGGGCGGGTCAGTCTGCATGCAAGAAAACAGGAGGAAAAATTTAGAAGCAGCTTGATTTTTTTTTTTCTCCTCTTCTGTTTTTAGTACATAGCTTTATTCCCACGGAAACATTACTTCAGACACACCAGGACAGCTGAAGGAGAACTAACAGGCAGCCTGTTGTGGCACAGGTGTGACAGCTGACTTACCCTCTGACTGCAAATTATACAACTTTCTGTGTGAGAGAAACTGAGAACTGGCAAAGCTGATTTTTTGTATTTTAAATAAGCTTCAGAGTTAAGGATAAATTATGCTAATCTAGAGCCACGAAAAATACAGGCAACTGTTTCTTGCACTCTTTGTATCTGGTATGTGAACTTGATCTTTGAGTTTTGAGCTCATGTGATCGAGCTGAATTTTGAAGCCATGTGAATGTATTCAGATTTTCTCAGCAAATTATTTTCTGTTTGAGTTCATTGTGAGAAGGTGGGTCCTGTGAAAAGCATCATGGACCAAAGGGACAGCTAGGGACAGTCTTACCAGGACAAGTGATGGAAGAAGCATTAAGAAAGAGACCTTAAAAAGTTTATCTTAAATTCTGCTAGAGCATGATCTTGGCAGAAACCTCTGCCTGGTTCTATTTCCTGGTTACCAGCACCAGAGACCTGCATCATAAGAGAAAATTTTTTTCCTGAAAAGCAAAAAAATCTATGTCTGCATAATAAATAAGAATTAATGTCTTGTAGCATATTTAACTCTTGGTGAGCCTTTTCCCTCTTACAGTGCCACCCCTCTTAGCAAATAGCACTGAAAAGCTACGTGGGGTTATAGTTTTTGAATGTCACTAGTGCCATACAGTTGTACCTCTAATTCAATGGCAACAACCTGGGTATGGATTTGGCTGCACGTGGCCAAATTTCATCCACTGGGCTATTCAGCAAATTGAGATGGGTGTGACTGGAAGCAGAATCCTGCCCCATGCCCTTCCCTAGTGCACTGCAGACATTTTTGCCACCAGCCATGGTGTTTTGGGCTGCCAGGACACTTGTCACAATTTAAGGATTGTGTAAAAGATCTCGCATGTCTGCATTTTATTTATTTATTTTTCCTACTCTTCAGGTGAAAGAAGATCTCATATACTGTTCCTATGGCTGTGTTTCAATGGTATAATGAAGAGGGAAAACTAGTGTGTGAAAGAGCTTACCCACAAACTGGGGTCTGAATTTTGTAGAAGAAAAATGGTATCGCAACAGTTGAGAGCTCAGAGGAAATGGTAGGAAAGCTCACTTTCATTTTCATCTAGTGACTTTCCTATTACTGGGGCTCTGATCCACCCCCACAAAACACAGGATCAGGAATTTGGGCTTGGTAGAAGGTTCTCTGGGATTTAGCTGCTGCGTGTAACACAGGATGTTTTCTTCTTTAAAAAGAAAGTAAGAAAAGGGAAAAGTCAGCTAAGATACTGCCAAAAAAATCTCTCTCCTTTTCCTGTATTAGTACAGTCAACTTATGCATGGCTGTACAATTATGGCAAAAATATCATCGACATGATCCCACCTGACAAGATCATGTGATATGGCATATTAAACTTAAAGAAAAGAATCTTTTAGATCAGATGTCCTCCATCAATTTCAGTTTCAGAGTAATGTAGATTAAAGAATTTGTCATATTGAAAAGATTCTGGTGTTTGTCTACAGTAAATAATTTCCTGTATTATAATAGGGTAGGGATCAGAAAATGAATTTTAAAAATGGAAACTTTTTAATGGAGAAGTATGAGAAACACTATTTTTTCTGTTTAATTTCTTACTAAGTGCAAACCAATGCAACAGACACACCAGAACAAGCAAAATGCTGAGCAGAACATTTCTCTCAATTAACCATGCTGTTTATCTACAGGTATAGCATGTTGCCACATGTTTTTGGTTAATACAAATACCCAGCTCTTAGCATGAATTTCTGTGCATATGAATATACTGTATAAATTCACTGAGCTCATGAGAAAAGGAAAGGGCTCAGTATTAAAAAATACAGGAAAATTACATTATCTGTCCAACAGTGCTGGGGCTAGAAAATATTTATGCAGCATCTGTTCATATGTTTTTGCCTTTTGAGTTATGCAGAAAGAGGGCAGGGAAGATGAACTGTACTTGATAATGTATTGCAAACAACTGGTTTTCTGTTACTGGGAGTGAGAGTGCCTGATGGTACCCCAGGTTTTAACCATATCTGGGGTTGTGTTTATTCAGAAAGGTGGAACTTTTGACTAAAAAGCTTTATCTATAAAATTGTCTCTTTTTTGAATGGTGTTTCTGAGTGCTATGAAATAATTTCTGCAATAATTTCTTAAAAATATCCTACTGATTTTCCTTTCATTTGCACTCTGGTAACAGTCATCTGCTGACAAATGAACATATCCCAAAGCTGCACAAACACTTCAAAACAAACAAACCCAAACAAAAACCCCAAAGCCAATAACCTCCCCCAACAATTATCTACCTGCTAATTTATCTTTACGAAAGAATTAAGATTCACATACTCTGCAGCTCCAGTGAGGGATGGATGTGGTAGACATGTCCAGCTATGATGGGGGTAGCACAGTCCTTCCCACTGTTATAGTAATGCCTAGCAGCACAATTAGCAAGGTGTGAAAAAACCCAGTCTGGCAAAGAAAAGACCACACTGGAATGGTGAAACAACCAAAACAAAGTGCTGCCTACTGCTCCTTTTTAAAAAATATTTTCAAAAACTGTTCTTCCAACAAGGAAACTCTATGATGACTGAGGGAAGGAAGCAAAGAGTGGTTTTGTTGGAGGAGTTCAGGGCAGCTCAGCAGTCCCAATGACAAGTGTTACTGTGGTGATTCGTGTGCAGTGTCATGGAAATAGCAATCTGCCACCCGTGGGCTCACCACAACTCAACACTTTGTACATGGCTGGGAACACCCTCTCTGCTGAGGCTGCTGCTGCTGCTCTACTCTTTCATCTGAAGGAAATGCACCACAAAGCTGCCAAAATCGAGTGACAGACAAAGGAATAATAATGAAATTAATAGAAAAGAAAAGAATCCTCAGAGGTATAAAATAAGCACCTCTGAAAAGCAAGTCATCAATAGGTCATGAGCTGCACTGCCACAGAGGCAATGATGCCTTATACAGCAGAGGTGCTTAAAAAGATACATGGTTATGAGCATAGGCATTAACCACAAGCAGAATATAAACCCTTCATTTAGCTCGGGGTAAAGAAAGAAACAAAACTGTTTCTTGATGTCACGTCACAAGAGATCATGTCTCATTTTGATGTGCTGCAAAAGAAATTTTGCATGTGATAGAGCCCACAGTTCCTCCATGTCCTTCATGCCTTTTAGGCACAGAGAGGGCTAGACAGTTGAATTTAGTATATTGTCATGATGATGCTAGACAAGTATGGAGAGAGGGGAAAGTTCTTTGCTCTGGGCAGCTAGAAAGAAAATACAACTTTTTTTTTTACAGATTGAACTTGCAGTCACTGTGGGAGGCAGCTGGATGATCATTCAGATGAGCATTATTTTGTGCCAAGAGCCCAGGATATTAGTTCAGGGCTCTTGGTGGTCCATACATGAGACCATGCATTTCTGCTGAAAGAGAACAGCACACTTAGAGATTTAGAAAATCTATAAACTTCTGTCTCTGTAGTTGACACGAGACTGAAAGAGGAACTTGTTAGAGCAGTGACAAGATTATTTTCTCCTTATATCTTTTGCACTAGCTTTATTAACCATTAAAGTGGGTTTTATTCATTCACTGTTTAGGTCATAGGGTCTGTGGCTTGACTTTCCTTCCTAAGATTTAAAACAAAGTATCAACATAACCTGCCTTAGGAGGATGCTGCAAAATGGACCTTGGGAACTGCAAGGGGTTGTGCTTTGAAGGTGCTGAATAAGTAACAAATTGACACCATTTTTCAACCATGTTTCTATATCCCCTGGCACTTCCTTTTAGAGAGTGAAAGCTTGCAATCAAAAGAGTTCAATGTTGCGAGAAATGCATATTTCAACTTTACATCCCTTAATTTCACTGTTGAAACTTTCTTTGAACTTTTTTTTTTTTTGCTTTCCAGTTTTGCATTAGTAATAGAAACCTATGCCTAACAACAACACTGCAATGCAGCCAAGTCTTCAGGTAACTTGTTCAAAGTAGAAAAGCAATGAGCAAGAGTGTAGAAATAACTCAAATAGGATCCAATCCATCATGTGTTGACGTCATGGAAAGGTTTCTATTTGTTTAAATTGGTTTTGGGTTGGCAATACCCAAATCTCAACAGAATCTTTTGAGAACTGTGCGGTCTGTGGGTGTTTCACCAGTAACAAATGACATCAAGTTTGTGGATAAAGTATATCTTGCTTTGTACAAAAGATAAGAGAATGATTTTAATAGCAGCAATGAAACGAATGCTCATGACAGAAGTTATTTTGAAATAGGCTTGTTTCAACTAACCATCTATTAGAAAGATATTTGTATGTGTGTTTTCAGCTAGCTATACAATTCTTACAGTAATTTGGGATCAGAGGGGGAAGAATAATTCTTTAATTAAAAAAAAAAAGATACATAATATCATCTTTTTTTAGCTTTTCTTTATAGCTGCTGCTGCTGCTTCTTTTTTTCTTCTTCTTTTTCTTCTTCTTTTTCTTCTTCTTTTTCTTCTCCTTTTTCTTCTTCTTCTTTTTCTTCTTCTTTTTCTTCTTCTTTTTCTTCTTCTTTTTCTTCTTCTTTTTCTTCTTCTTTTTCTTTTTCTTCCTCTTTTTCTTCCTCTTTTTCTTCCTCTTTTTCTTCCTCTTTTTCTTCCTCTTTTTCTTCCTCTTTTTCTTCTTTTTCTTCTTCTTTTTCTTCTTCTTTTTCTTCTTCTTTTTCTTCTTCTTTTTCTTCTTCTTTTTCTTCTTCTTTTTCTTCTTCTTTTTCTTCTTCTTTTTCTTCTTCTTTTTCTTCTTCTTTTTCTTCTTCTTTTTCTTCTTTTTCTTCTTTTCTTCTTCTTCTTCTTCTTCATCTTCTTCTTCCTCCCCCCCCCCCTCTTTTTCCAAAGGATTTAATTGTTAGGTTTGATAAGTTTCCAATATTTCCAATATGAAACAACTTCTTACTACTGCAAATTCAGAACATTTCCAAGGAAGTGAAGCAAGTATTCATCAGTACTTCAGCTCTTCATTGTTTTGATCTGTAGATTTTAGAGGAAGGTTATAGGGGAAAGAGGAGGAGAAGAGAATTAAAAGAAAAATGTCAGAAACATTCCTGGTAATTTTGTGTATCATTAGAAAAATTAAGTGTCTCTCTCCTCCGTTTGGAGTCAGGCATCCAGCTGCTATCCCCTCAGCACTAACAACCCTGATGCATGCTGCCATCCAGCACATCTCATTCCCTCACATCCAAAAATTAAAAAGGAAAAAGCTGCCATAGTCCACTGGGAATTACAACCAAGCACAATGTTTGGAAGAAAAGCAAAATATTTCCTATATGGGACATTGTTATTTTGGCTACTAAAGTCATACTTGTATTTCAGTGAACAACAAAAATCATTTATGTCACGTACACAGGTTTTGTGAGCTCCAGACTTGAGGAAAACCAGTCAAGTGAAACATTTATTAATATATCTGATATTTTATTCTGTTTTTCCCTGTGTAATTACAAAATTATGAGGTTGTTTTAGTTGAGAGGACAAACTGGAGGAATTATCACTGTATGCCTGCCCTATCCAAGGACTTTTTCTAGCTAGCTGCTACAGGGCTGAAGCAAGATAGGAGTACCTTTTAGGAGGAATATTCTGATATTGCACTGATGATTAGAACTAGTGTGAAAGTGTTTACAATGGGAGCAGAAAATGATGATCTGAAGACAACTTTTGTTACTGGCACAAAGCCAAAAGATAATACAAAAAGCAACATTAAATCTAGCAAGTTTTAAGGACCTATAACTTCTTCAAGTAAAAGCTGGGCAAGGAGACTCAGTCTTGAAATGGGCTGAATATTTTACAGTTCTTATCTAAGAAAAAAAAAGTAGGTTGAGCTTTTCTGAGAAAAAGACATTTGATGACAGAAAATACAATGTTACAAATTTCTTCAAGACAGCTTGGACCAGAAAAGATCAAGGAAAGGAGAATATGAACTACATTTAAAAAGAAAAATGAAAGAAAAAACAATATATATCAACCCACGATACTGGATGAAGTCTCCTAAATGCTGGGAAACTGAGAATCAAGAGAGATATAAATCCCTGTGTCATCCTTTGGCTCTTGGAAATTGTGAGATTTTGTGAAGGCAAATTCATTCCTTATTTCCTGTTTCGAGTCATCTCACGTGAGATAACTTCTACTTCAGAAGTCATCTCCTTCTCTAAGAATGGTTGGAGTTAGGGCAACTGTTGTAGCAATTCCTGGTTGTCTTTTTGTCTGGAAAAAAAACAATTGAAACAAAGCTTAATCTTCAGTCTGACATCCTTTTGTGCTCCAGACTCCCCTAAAAATAAATAAAAATAATCTGGTAGTCTTGTTTAAATATCAACCTTTCTACTCTGTAAGATATATAGGCAGTGATACCTTTAAACAGAATTCAATGAAGATTGATAATGTAGTAGAAAAACATATATAAACAAAACCAAAACTGTAATATTCCCTTTTATAATAGAATGTTGTTCCTGAGGTATTGAAGAAAAATAACAAGGACACTGCCATGCTTTCCAAATGGTGTGTGAAATTCAACTGTCGGTCCATGCAAGTTGCATACAATTGTGATTTGACTAATTAGATGGATCATGCAATTTCCCATTTCTAATAGAACAAATCTGAAAAGCAGTTGTGAAAGGTTACAAGCAAAGAGGGGAAAGGAAAAAATAGCACCTGACAGAAAAGTCTTTAAATCCTGTGTAATTTTAAAAGTCCTTAATTGGATTCTATTAAGTGAAAAGCCTCAAGATTAAAATATTTTATTATTATAATGATAACAGCAGGAACTGAAAGCAAGAAATGAGAGCACTAGGACTGGATACTCTTTGTCCTAAGTAGTCTATACATTTGCTAGCTTAAAATAATATAATACCTTTCTACATTATTTGAGAACTTACATCTCAAATTGGATTGGTCCTTTTATTATTTCTTTGACTTTATGCTACAAAAGGGATAGTTGTGCTGAATTTCATTGTGCTCAAAGATATCCACAATTTAAAAAATCACAAATTCCAGTTACATTTGTGTATATAAATACTAAAAACACTTTTCTGAACTGAAAGGGAAAACTGGGAAGAAAATGGGTTAGTCTGAAATCACTTTTCATTTTTCTTGTGTTTCCTTCCCAAATGTTTTACTTTGCACTTTGCACTTTACTTTGCAGTGTTTTTCCTATTGCAACAAAACCAAAAAGTTGGAAGGAAAAATAGGAAAAAGAGTAATGAAAATATGTATATGCTGCAGTGGATAAAAAACTTTGTTTAACATAAATGAAAGGCATGGTTGCATTATTGTTTTCAATCTTATTTATGATCTTTAAATTTGGCTTAATTTTAAAGTGAGACATCATCTGGAAAAGTCAAAAGCCTTCAAAACTCAAAATGAAATGTTTCTCACAAATAGAAAATATTGTATTTTTTTCCTTGACAGCTAGTAGCTGTGTTTTTCTGGCAACAAGCAGTGCATTAGAAAATATAGTTTAGGTATAAAAGCAACTATGAAATTCTACCGTTGAGATATTTGTGATAACAGAATAGGTAAAATCAGATTAATGGTGAAAGACGATAGAAGACAATGTGTCAGAGATGCTTTGTATCAGGTAGAGATACAATCTGCAGTAAATTACAGTGGTTTTTTGATTGCATGCTCTGTACCAACAAACCAGTTTTAGGAATCTGCTGAATACTCATTGGTGAAATTAATATCAGTAAAATAAAAGTATTTATTAGCTAAATTGCGACCCATTTTGGATCAAGCAATCAAGCATTACAATGAATTCTCCACACAAAGCATCATGAGCAGTGCAATAATTCCAGAAACAGCCCTGCTACAGGACTCTGGAGTTGAGAGAGACCCTGGAACTGGATTTTGATAAACTCTTCCTGCAAAGACTGCTCTGCCCCCTCCTTTGTAGGGCCAAACCCTTGTAGGGCAGAATAGACCTGGATCTGAAGTAGTGGGAAGCAGAGGATTTCCCTGTTGCCAGCCTGCAGTACTGCCACTGCCATGGCCAGACAAGGGCCAGAATTGCTGCAAATGCACAAGCTACCTGTGTTCTGCACTTTATGAATTTCTGTGGCCTGCCAGTCTTAGGTTTCCTATAAACTTGCATCCTGCAAGGTGCTAGTGCCCTCCACTGTCACTGAGTTCTCTGATAACCAGAGGAGAGCAGTTCTTGTAAAACAGGCACTGCTTATCAGAGGCACCACAGCTCAGTCAATCTGGATCTGTGTCTGGAAGTCTGGCAGGTAAAAAGATGTCTGGATTAAATCTTAATTCTTTCAAACCAGTCTCAATGGGGAATGGAGTTTTCTGGTGAAGGCAAATAAAGAGTATCACACAGAAGCAACCTGAAGAGCACAAACTATTTCCTCCCTCAGCAGATTTTAAAATCTCAAGGAAGGTTTCTAGGCACTGAACAGAAAATAGACACAGTGATTTCAAACAGATAAGCCTTCACCAGTAGTACCCAAATACTGCATCAGAACAGCTGCTGCATGAGAACTATAAAGGAAGAAAAAGGACTCCAATAAAAGCAAAGAAAAGCAAAGAAAAAAGCAAATTTATTATTCGACTACAAGAGCCCTAAAAGTGCAGGGGGTAAAATTAAAAGGAGATGACTTTTTGCTTACTATTATCTAAAGTGTTCTTTTTCTCTCCCAGGGGATTCAACATCTCGTTAATACCATCTTCCTAATGATGGACATGGCCAACTCTTTTATTTCCCCTCAGGTGGGTGGGCCCTCACCCAAGCAGAGCTGGGTGCAGGCAGGCTGGCAGCAGGATGGGTGCTGCCTGGGGGTGGGAATGGGAGCTGCCAGCAGGAGCATCTCCCCTCCACCATGGGGCCTCCAGTAGCTGCAGCCTTTTGCTCCCTTTGAGTTGAATGGAGAAGTTGGTTATAGCTATTGTGAAAGGTGTGGCTTGGAGGATTTCTGTTTTCAAACTCTTTATTGAAATCCACTCAACCATACTGTCTTGTCTTTCATTTCTGTTTTTTTATTATGCTTACATATACAAGGTCTTGTCATGAAGTGGAGTTGCCAGGAGGCAAGTTGAACATGAAAAATTCTCTGGTTGTTTTATTTGAATAGCAGAGTATGTGTAGGATTCTAGTATTTAATAGGCTGCTTAGGTGTATTTAAGAAGTTTTGAGTGTTGCAAACACTCTGGGGAGGGAGCTGTACTGCTGGGTGAACAGTGCCTTTCACAGAGAGATCTTGGGTTGTGACTGGAGCTCTGGAAAAGTGTTGAGATTTAAACCCCAGCCTGCTGCTTAGGGTATAAGGTCAGGTTTAAAGTTAACCAGAAAGCATGGGTTGGTTGGGTGCATTAGAGCTCAGTGGGATTGATTTCCACAAAGGGTAATACAGATGCAAGTGTGTATAGTTACTACCCTGCTGCCCCTATCTCCTCCCTTACCTGCACAGATCTCTGGGATCGAGACTGTCAACTTTATCCCCAAAAGATGGGTTCCCTTCCAGAGGGGGAAACTTAGTGAATTGATTTGATACAAGTGAGCTACCCTGCAGCAATACTGTGAGGCTCTGGAGTACATGATATGTATTTCTTCAGCCCTGCTCCGCCCTGCTGAAGATCTTCCTCAGCCTGACACATATTCAGCTCTAATTTTTGTCAGTGCTGCTGGTGATCCTTCTGTGGAAGTGGGTAGTGTACTCTGTTCTGATCTCTGTTTTGTTTGTGCAAGGTGACGTTCACTTATATAAACCTCTTGGTGACATCAATTAATAACCACTCTCTTTACTGATAAAACTGGGGGTGCATTCAGACCTGTAGACAGATAGATAGTCAAAGTAAGCATATGCATTAATTCTGAGTCTGTAAACACCAAGAGCTAACAATGGTCTGATTCAAGCTTCTTTCCCAGGTATATTTTCATTAAAACTTCTGGATGTAAAGACCTTTGTGCTGTCCATGCAGCTTAGGGGTTATCATAAGTAATACTTCCCAGTACAAGGTTCAAGAAACTCACTTTTAGAACCATTGTTTTTAAATATATTTGAAGGAATAGCGAAGAGAATAATACAGTTCTTTTTGAATGGATTGGGGAACTCACTAGTACATAAAGAAACTGGCAGAGATCCATGGAAATTAACATCAGAGATAAAAGGAATCTAACCATTGCTATGCTGGGAGAGTACAGTGAAACCCTGATGTTGGGCTTTTGGCAGGTCTAGGCATAAGACAAAGGCTTACTGATGCATAGCCCAGGCAGACCTGGCATCATCTCCACTGGAGCTGCCCTGCCAGCTGCCTCAGCCATAAATGGGAACCCACAAACATGTACAGTCAAGGATGAACAATGAGAAAGATGAAATATGTTACAGGGGTTAAGAAAGATGAGTGGGACTGGGAAGCCTTACTTTTAATCTCATTTTGGTAATGATTTTTTCTGTGCTAGGTCTATAATGCCATGGGGTGAAAGAGAATGGTCTTGGCCATCCAGTAAACTGGAGGTGGCTGGCTGTGCTGGAAGGCACATAACCTCTGCTCAGATCATGCACTTTGTGGGGGAGACCTGAGCTCATGCAATCTGCTAGCAAAGATGGGGATCCCTGGCTGTATCTGGGCCACCTGACACAAGAAGTGAGAGTTGAAATTCACTCAAAAATGCTGCCCAGGAAACAATGGATAACTCAGCCCAGTGGGCATTTGGGGATGTGCAGCATGGGTGATGCATTGGCTTGTTCTTAGAAGACAGCTATAGACTCCCTCTCACTGTGTGCCCACTGGTACAGAGCAACAGATGGGTGGTGACTGTAGGCAAGCACAATTACCTTGCTTTCTCAGTATTTACCAGTCCGTAGGTTCAGAAGTGCAGTAAGGAGTAATTAATCTGAAACATCTCCAGGAACACTTTAACATACAAAAACGTCACCTCGAATGTATTATAAAATAGGGTGACAAATCACTTGAGCACATGTTGGGTACCTGTCATAAGACATCCTCTCATAAGAGTGAGAATCTTCTAATAATCATTAGCAACTTATTTGCATGGATTTCTCCTGCATTTGATGTGAAGTCTTGTTTGGCTAGATGCAAGGAAGGCTAAGTATGTGCTGAAAGCAAGTAATTTGATTATCTACACTCTTTCTGTCTAGTTATATGATCCTTGCAAAGTCCTTTATTAAAACCTTATTAGAAAGAGTTGCTAAACCTTGGTGGAATGCCAACCATGCTAATACAATCTGGCCAGTGAAGAAGGAGTAGGTGCTTATTGAGCAGAAAACTTTTAATCTTGTTAAGACTGGCTACAAGAGGGAAATGGTAATAAGTGGGTTGTGCTGAAACTGTCACTCAGACAATGAAGGTGGCACCTCCGTTGTGGTGTGGCCACACCTGTCTTTTTCATATTGGAAAACTCTTCTTTCATGTAGGATAATCCTAATGTATAGGATTCCAAAAGAGCTTTTCACAGGTCATAATTATCCTCCATGCCAGCAGTTCCTGAATAGGCATCTTGGTCACTTCATTTGCATGTTCTGTAACTACAATTTGTTCTTCGAAGGGGATGGATTCCTTTGAGGCAAGTTTGGTTAGCAGTTTCTACCTTTCAAAAATCATTCTTGGATTATAGATGTTGTGGAAACTCGTGGATAACAATAACATTACATCTAAAATAGGATACACTCTTGGCATTTTATCTGCATGTGTTAGAATGCAAGTGAAGAGACTGTAATTTGAAGACATTAGAAGAAGCTGTGCAGATATATGCCATAGTACATTGAAAAGAGTCCACTGATGGCAATCAAAATGCTCAAATGTAAAGGCTGAGTTTGGAGACATGTATCTCCAGAGCTGGACTATGTTCCTTCCAGAGAAATAAAGCACTTCTAGAAACGCTTGAGTGCTACACAAACCTAGCTGCATGGAGATTTTCTGAAAGCTAGGGTAGTTTTGGTAAAAGATTTAAATTAGGATGGTGAATTTGTTCCAAGTAATAACACAATAATGCTGAGAAAGACAAAGAGATTTGCTTTTCTTCCTTGAGTTTTATTTAAAGACTGAGTCAAGGTAAATATCACAGCTTGAAGTGACACATGCAGGAGGGTCCCTGTCTATGAATGTCCAGCATTGCAGTTGCATGCATCTGAACTAAAAGAGCTCCTGGAGTTTGCATAGTTACTCTTTCTGTTATTTCCTGATGACAATCCCAAGAGGTGTTCACAGCCAGCACTTGCAGCATCAGAGGATGTGAACTGAGCAGGGAGCTGAAGGGAATCATCTCCCCAGCAGCAAAGCTTCATGAGGAGTGCAATCACAGTCCTGTGGTGGGACAGAGGTGACCATCATTGTGACTTCAACCTGCCTCAAGACTCATGTGGCTCTTTCTGTTTTAGAAAAGACCACATCTGCACCTTCCTGGAGTGTGTCTGTGTCTGTCGACCACAATATCTCATGACCATGTGAGTTGCGGTGGCTCTGCATTTTCTCCCCAAGAATGAGTGGCTGACAGCTAATGCCTGGGTCATGTTTGAGTGTCAACTGATTTATTCTCATAATTAGATTAAACCTTTATAGAAGCACAGGATATTTTAGTGTAAAAATGAAGTTTCTCCTAGCAACGAGGAAAGAATACATGCTCATAGTCTACAAATACCATTAATCAGAAAATTTGACGGAAACTTAATTGTTGTGAAATTAGACTCTGGCAGTATCTTTTCTGGTATCATTTTACAATTATGTGCATTGACATCTGTTATTGCTAATTACTCCTTCAAACTTCATCAACGATCTCTTGCACTTCCTGTAAGAAATGTTGAAAGCTTTTAAAAAACAAATTAATTATGTATAGTCTTTGATGCAAATTAGCCCAATTAGTTGTAGCATTGATACCTTCTTCATGTAAAGAAAAAAAAGAAAGAAAAAAAAAAGAAAAAAAGAAAAGAAGTATCATATACATATTTATAAGTACCTTTTTGACAGATTATTGTAGGTCATGATGAGGAATGCATTGAGTTTTATAGAAAGACTTTATAAAAATAACAAACCAAAATAACATTCTTGTGAAGTGTTATGTTGATGCCATCACAAAACCTTTGAATATTTGAAGATGGTCCTTGTGAGGAAAATCTTTGCCTTTGGTACCCAACAGTGTTTTTCCTAATGCACTTCCAAACTTTGGGATCCCCAGACTGAAAGCATTGTTATAAATAGAAAACTTCAAAGCCCAGGTCGTGAGTCTGTACCTGAAAGCTCAGCTATTCTTTCTTGTTATCTAATGAGTGGTAATTCCCCCTCTATGAAACTCATCAGGAGCAGAAAAACTCCTGCAGAGGGGCTGGGACTGTACCCTTGGAGGCAGTTGTTTGGTCTGAGCCTCATACACAGCCTTAGGATGGGGACAGAGAGAGTGGCAGTGGGCATGACAGAGGGCTTACAGGTCACACATTGCCAGAACTGATGAACCTGAGGGACTGGCCATGAAGACACTTCATAGGACAAACTCTTCTCTGTGGCAGATAATTCTAGGTTTAACCTTTTCCTTTGTACTGTACCCATTCCTTCAAATCCTATCTCAGACCTTATCTTTCTGCTTAAGTTATTCCTTCTAATCAAGTGATGAAAATGCTCTCCATGTCTCACTGTTCCAGTGCTCAATCATTTCTCTGAAACTCTGCATTTCACCCCCTTTCCGTGCAGCCCATCTGCATGCAAAATCTCAGCAACTGTCTCCAAACAACATGACTGACTGATGGTTTCATCCATAGGAGAATCAGTGTAAAAGGATTGTTATGCTTCAGTCTGAGACTCACAAAATAAAATAGTAATGCTGTAATTACAACCTGTAATGGATGTTACTGAGTTTCCAGCATTTCATGCCCAATTTTGAACTCCACTCATTTTGTAGGAAATTATCTAGAACAGAATTATTTAAAATGTTGACTAACAACGTCTGTGGTTGTGTTAGAGGAGGAGAGACTCTACTATTTGCTTAATCTTTGATTTTCAGCCAGGAAAGAGAGTTTAGAGCACCTCAAACACAGAACTGTCTGGCTTCTCCTTTCAGTAAGTTCATTTTCCATCCATGGACTTGAGTTTCAGCTCTTACCAGGAAGAATAATTGTTATGCAATCAATAAGAGTTGCTGTGGAGTTAGTTTGCTCCATTATAGCTTTCCACTCTGAACACATGCAACTTATTGACTATCCTAAGACTTTTTTTTCTAGTTTGATTATTTCCTTTCTTCTGTTGCATGTTAACAAATACAAATGACAGATTTTCTGTGGTTGGCTTTTGAGGGTTGGTATGTGTCAAGAAAAGGCGTGGCAATAGGCACTGCTGGAATGTGTTGGGAACTTAATTCCCCTTCTGACTACTGTGCCCAGGTATTTCATGAATTCTTATTAGCACAGATTGTGGAGTTACAAAACTGGGTCTGAAATATTTGTAAAATGTCGATTCCAGAAAACAGCTGGTTTGGTTTCAATCTGCAGCTTCCAAAAGTTACAGCATCAACCAAGTGCTTCTCTATGATAGAGGTACACTTTTTATGAATATAGTTTCTGAGATTATATTAGAGAATGATAATTTGCCTGCCATAGAGCTGTTTGAAATCAGCCACATCTTCTGTTTGAATATGTAAAAGAGAAAAATAATCCTTTGTTTAACTATTGCCCCCCCCCAGTCAAACAGAGTCATAACTATGTCTGCATGTTTTGTAACTCCAAGGCAAACCCCCTTCTCTGTTTCAGCAGAGGGACAGGGGAGGACAGATCACATTCCACATTTTATTTTTCATAATTTCAATGTTTGAGGTTTTCACACCACTTTAATCAATATGCAACTTCTATGATTTTTGTGGAGAAATAGAAATCTAAGTTGAAAAGCTACTTTTTATAGTGACAATATTTCAGTGAGGGATTTTTGACAAATTCTAGTCAGGTACTAGTGATGTACTGTAAAGTAAGTTTTCCAAAGCTTTTTGTTAGGCAGTACTGGTAGTACTGGACTGCAAGCATTCATTCCTATAATTGCTCATTGTGCAAGATGTTGGGTTGTTAGCTTAAAATTTATTCTTTTATTTTGTGATGTCCATGAGACCAGATGAGAATCCTTCTGCGTGTGCTTTTAAAGTAAATTTTAAAGAATTTTTTATGTCTCCCTGTATGGTGATTAAAATATGGCTTGACAAGATAGCTGGATGAAATGAGGGACCAAAGAAAAGAAAAAAATAGGAATATCTAAAATCTGTTATGGCATATAACTTAACTGTTCTTTAGTGCTGCTTCACAACTGCTACATTTAATTCTGAAAATCACAAAATCTTGTCAAAATAGAGCCACTGCATGAGCTTTGCTACAGCTGGACTCCTGTAGAAGCAGTATTGCACTGCTTTTAAACTAGTTCCATTCATTTATTAGGGCTGCAGCTATGAGCAATGTAGCATCAGCTTTAAAAAAAAAAAAAAAAAAAAAAAAAGTTTAAAATGAAATGTGAAGGTCTAAGGACTTACATAATTTGATGTAACATCTTGTTGGAAGTTACCTAGAAGGCTAGAGTCAAATTTGACTAAACACAAGTATTTCTGAAATTTTCAGTGTTCTTGTTCTTCAGGCCTGGGCTAAATGAAGCAAGCAGATAGTTTCCATCTAACTCTGACATAATCACCTGGCTAGAGCCAGTGTGAACTTAACCAGAGAGATGCTACAGAAACTGGCTCTGGTAATAGGAGGAAGAAGAATTCACTTCACAATGTTCCTTACAGAGATGAGGCATTGCAAATTTTCCACTCTCTAGAAAAAACAAAAGCTTGACTTATTGGGATGAATATCAATATTTGCTTTTTTTTACACCACTGAGATACTGTGAATTTTTGTTTTCAGTTTTGTAACCAGCAGAACCTTGTTGTAGTAAGCTAAAATTAAAAGTCAAGTCTAGTGTTAGCTATCAGAGGAAGAATCTTTAAAAACCATCAGTCTGTGAAGGGAGAGTTGCAAATTTAAACTATTGTTCTGCTTTTTATCAGGCTACCAAGCCTAATAAAATAAAAAATAAATAAACTGAGTGGAGTCATCCACTTGTGCAAACAGTGAGCATGGCTCATGCACTTTTGATTGCTCACTGGGTTTGTGTGAAGGGTCTGTGGATATAAAGGATATGTGTTTGTTTTGGTTTTTTAATAAAAACAGAACAATTCAAGAATCCACTTAACAGATGCTGGCTTTAAAAGATCCCAGTGCTTCCACAGACCTTGCAGGGACTGATGAGGAATCTTCCTTCTGCAGCAGCTTTTGTGAACTCAGGGAATATGTGACACACCTTGTAACCAGAAGAAACCTCAGCCTTTGACTTGCGGTTTGTCCTTCTCCAGACTCCATCCTTCCTTTCACTCTGTGCATCTATGAGTAAGAGACTGGGCATCCAGGACCTTGTAGCTGAGAACTGGGTGTAGCATCAACCAGATTCCCATCTGGAGGCAGTTGTTTTGTCATAAACTTGAAGGAGTTATTCACCTTCTGCTGGGTAGATTTCTTAGGGCTGAGCCATTAGATGGGATTTGTAGTTGAGGCTGACAGTCCTGCACTAATCACTACAAATGCAGGCACTGAATGAAGAAATGAGGTAAAAGGTGCAGGCAAGGCCAGATAGAGGGAAGAAGGCAATGTCCTGCAAAGAAACAGGGAGGACAGAGATGAACACATTTGAATATGTTCACCCTGGGTCCCTACAGAACCCTCAAAACCCCCAAGTTCTCAACCTGCTCCCTAACTGCAAAACCAGTTTCTTTTCTCTCAAGTCCCAAGTTGCTTTTTTTTTTTTTTTTTTTTTTGTCTCTTCCTTCTTGGAGTTATGCCTTATGCTTTCCTAATTATTCCAGAATTATTCCAGTGTAATACTCAGTGCAGTAGTTGCTGAGGAAGCTGATTGTAACAATTTAAACATCTCTACAAAAGACAGATTAGTAGATTAGTAGCTGCTCTGAAAAAATGTGCAGGAGTACTTGAAAATTAAACCTGTTCTTAATGTACAGAAAAAGTCAAGCAGTCCTGTTATTATGATTTCCTATTTAAAATAGACTTCAGTTTCTGATTTTAAAATTGCAAATGCTATAAAAATATGGTGAAGTGTGTGCTCTGAAGAAACCTCTTGAGGTTTCCTATAGCTAATTATTTACAGTATGAAGATCTGGCATAACAGGTATAGGCATCCTGGTGATTATGTATGAACATAATCAGGGCTTGTCAGATGATTTTAATTAAGCTTTCCTTAGTCTGAGTGCTCTGAATGGTGATGAGCATTAACATCCTGTAGCAGAGCAGTGCACAACTTGTTTGGAGGCTGTGACCATGTGCTGTGCACAATGTTAGGCTTTGAAGTATGGCCTTAGTTTGAAGCTGGGTGAATTGAGGTCCTTTATCTGTGCCTTGGTGATTCCTGCTCCCAGTTGTTCTGTCTGCAGGTACAGCAATCTCTGAGCCTCTGTCTTTGATTGTAGACTAAGCTAGGTACAAGGAGCTGTTATGCAGCCAACATTTCATGATCTCACAGAAGGATCTAAAAGGCAGCCTGGATACATTCCCAAATATACTCTAACATCAGGTTCTGCAAGGTGAACTATACTGCCAACTCCTATCCCTTCCTTGTTCTCAGGAGAGCAGCACAAGCATGACTAACATGTTACCTGATGGAGAGGTTAAGCATAATTGGACAGTAATATTGGAAAGCTGAGTAATAGGCTTGATGAATACACCAGGTACGGGAAAGTGATTTTTCCCCTCTGCAGCAGCAGTGGTGAGGCCAGATCTGGTGTGATGAGGCCAGCTTGGGGCTCCCCAGTGCAAGGAAAACACTGGGAAACCAGAGCAAGACCCCATGGTGGTCAGGCACAGGACACTGAGGGAGACCCTGGAACAACTGAGTCTGCTCAGCCTGAGGCTAAAGGCAGGGAACAGTGCATCACTGCTGCCTTCAGTTAGAGAGGAGATGGAGTGAAGCTTTTTCTAGAGGGGGCAGGGAAAGGAGGGAAGATACAGGGATGCGTGAAGCAGCAGAGAAAACTCTTTTTCATAAGAAAATGCTTATGAAAACTCCAGGTTAACACAAAATTTTCTCCAGTGGAGGGAAGTTAAGCTAAGGACTGGAGAGATGGTGGGATCCCTGATCCTGAAGATCCTGAGAGTTCCACTGGAAAAATGAGCAATTAGACTCAGATGTTGGTCCTGCTTTATGCAACATGTTGGACCAGATGAAATCCAGAGATCACTTCCAAATTCATCTGTACCATAGTTTGCATGCATCTGAGAGTTTTAGTTTTCCTATATAATTCTGTATGTTAGTGTGTTTAGACCTAAGAGCAAACTGTGTTTCAATTTTTCTGTCTCTTCAGAGCAATGTGTTAGTGTCTTTGCAATTCGATCATGGGAAGAAATATGTGATTGTAGGTATGGTGACATATATGATAACTTACAATGTAGTTTTAAATTTCCTTTACTCTTTCACAGTCTGGGATCTAAATAGACACAGATTCATGAAGTTGTACAAATCAGCATAGAGAGCTGGTGCTGCAGGAGCTCCCGTGTACATCCAATCCAGTGTGTTCTCTTTGTTGTTGGGATTTTTTTTTTTTTTTTCCCCTGAGAAGTTGGGGGGGGGTCTGCTTTTATAAAGAGGAAAACTTCTGGCCATCTGCATGTAAAACAGGTTGTTGCTTGCATGAATATCGATGTGTGGTCTTATAGGAGTGTTCATGCATTTCCCCATTTTGTGTACAAGACTGTGTGAATTGCATACAATTTAGTGAAGCAAGTGTGATCACAAAGTATTGCTTGGCAAAGAACAGTAGATCAGCTTTTGTGAAAAAATAGACTATGTAAATAAATCTAATACCAGCTAAGATGGTTAAATTAAGATTAGGCAGTAATGAGTAAAAGTATTTACTTGTCTACAAAGAGAAACTGGATGAGAATCTTATCTGGAAAACAAATGTAAATCCTCAGATTCCATTAGAGATACACCAATTAGTGACAGCTCCAAATCTGATCCATTATATATCCATCCTATCTCTGAAAGGGACGCATTACAAAGATGATCTTTGTATGCTTGGTTATAAAGTAAGTCGTCCCTGTTACAATAAAAAATGTCCTATTACTTAACCACTTCCTGCAATCATCATCTGCGACTGTAACAGTTTGAAATTAGTTGAACAGGATCCTCTTTTTTGTTAATTTGCTTATGATTATAATTGAGGTAAAACCATCCTTTTTTAAAATTAGTTAGCTTTTAACTTCAGGCTAAAAGCTTCCAATTACACAAATGAAAGAGCATAGATAAAATATTTTATAGTTTATTCAGTATCAGCTTCCTAAGTATTTAAATTATTTTAACAAATGCTTAAAAACATAAATCATGCAAACTTGTGCTTATGTGCTTGCATAGTGATTTGTAATGTCAAATTTTTTGAAAATTATTATTTGCATTCATGATAAGGTAAATGCTGTCTGTTATTATACCTCTGTTTCTGCTATATGGAAATTATGATGCTTAAACAAACTGCATTATGAAAAACGTGTTTTGAGAACTTGTTCTCTAAAGATATTTAATTTCCATTTAGAACACTAGCTTTAAAATTAATGACTCTGCTTCAAAATGCAAATTCCTCTTCTCTGTTTCGAGTAGACAAACTGAAGTTCATTGACTCCTGAAATATCGCTGCTTTGTCCCAAGGAAGCTCTGTCTTTTTAAATCTCAGCTCTAATTCCTCTTTGATTTTGCATCAACACCTTAATGGGGAAAAAATTTACCACAAATCAGCATCTGATTAGCCCAAATCATCCTCTCCTAATCCCCTTCCAAAAAAAAAAAAAAAAAAAGCAATTTGTGAAATACTGTTGTGCACCCATGTAACATCTTTGTAAATTTAAAAACTCAGGTGTATAGGTGTATTGATGAAAATAAATAGAACATTTTAATTAAAACTCATAAAATTGTTGGACATCTGCTCCAAATTGTTCAACATTTTAGTGGTTAACAGATTTTGTGCACCTAGATAATGAATTACTCGTTATTATTGGCATAAATAGTAGCTGTGGGGCTTTTTATAGCAAGATCAGAAGCCTCTTTGTGAAAGCTCTGGCTTACTTTATAGTCTTTTGGCAGATGCCTATTAGAACCAATAAGTTTAGCTAAAAAAAGGGAGGCAGAGTTAAACACAGGAAACAAGAGTTGAATGTCCGCCAATAAAAATGATCACAAATCAGGGCTGCTGATGTCATAACCCTTGAGGTCAGAGGTTGGGTACGGAATAAATGGCTCTGAAAGGGGCAGCCTGTCTGGAGGGCTGAGCTGTTGTTGGCAGGCAGGCAGGGCCATGAGTAAATGGGAGGCACAATGCCGCCAGTGGGCCTCATTAGCAGCCAGGCCCGGGTGAAGAGAAGTGTTTGATGAGTCCTTCACGTCCTACTGTGGCACTGTGTGATGTCAATGGAATAATTACTATGATCTAATGGGCGTCTCTTTTGCATGCGGGCCCCTGGTGAATGGAGCCCCTCTTTTATGGCATTCAGCCCGGGTTGTGTAAACTGTGGGGTGCCACTGGGGATGGGAGCCCGCGAGGCCGGCGGCAGGTCCGCGCCGACCCGTTTGTATTCACCCTGAATAGAAAGAGAAGGCCAAGTAATTTACTCCCCTGCCTTTCACCATGAGAGTGGCAGATTGAAGGTCACACTCGATTTGGCAGGACTTGAGTCGCTCTCTGTGCTGAGGCTGAGCTAGACAGATGCAACATCCATTTGCAGGACTTTCAAGGACGGGGACGTTTAATTGCCCCGCGCGCCGGCATGCGCGTTCCCGGCCGCGCTTCCCTCCGGACAATGAGGGCCACAATATTTCACTTTTAAGAAAGAGAACGGAGTGGATTTTATGGATTTGCCTTTTATGGCTTAATTTTTCATTAGAGTTTTGTGTCTGTGCTCACCCGGCTACACAACCCGGTGATGGTTCTTGAGGTCTCACCGGGCTGGACTGACCCCTGATTCAGATGATGACAAAAAGCCCGTTGTTGTCTTTAGATGTAGATCATTAAAAGTCTGAATTAAAATAATTATGTTGTGTATGGACATATTACTTTTTCAGCCTGAAAAGGTGTGATATTTTCGCTACATAAAATTTGTTAAGAATGTCCCATTAATAACATCATGTTGATCGTGCAATGCTGTATGCTGCTGCTTCTGAATCCAGGCTGACACAATCCTGACATAATGAGATTTCACTGTGGCTGATTTCAGATGTCTATATTAACAATCAGAATAATTTCCTTATTAATTACATGCCTTATGCACCCATATGGTTTAAATTGAATTTCTTAAAAATATTATTTCTGTTTCTTAAGTGGGATAATGATCTTTACAAACTCACTCCAAAAATGTTCTGTGCTTTATTCCCCAGTACTCCCTGTGGGCATGCTTTTTAGGGGACTATACAACTTTTATTTTTTATATTTGTTTGTAGGATATGCTCTGTGTGTGGCTAATGAAGGCCAAAGCATGGACCCATAGAAGTCAGTGGAAAAACTCTCAATTACTTCAGTAGGACCAGAATTAAAGCATGTGGTCTACATGAAATTTGATAGAATCCAGTCTGTTGGAAAATATTTTTCCATGGGATATTTTATAAGGTCATTTTAATTATGAC
Organism: Phaethornis superciliosus; assembly: GCA_023637945.1. Classification (NCBI taxonomy): domain Eukaryota; kingdom Metazoa; phylum Chordata; class Aves; order Apodiformes; family Trochilidae; genus Phaethornis; species Phaethornis superciliosus. The sequence continues at coordinate 9,334,302 of JAJQWJ010000019.1, forward strand.
CTGTACAGTATTTTGTTGTTTGTGGTCACACAGAATCCACACTCATCATCTGTGAAGACAACACAATCTTTCCTTTAGGCAACATTTTTTATTTTTAAAGAAGGAATAGATTGTGGATACTTGGGAAGGTCAAATCTAGGTCAGCATCAGTGCTCTAAGCAGTACTCTAAACACATGTTTACATCATTTGGAACCCATTATTCATGGTTTTATATTACTTATTGTGAAATAATGCATCAACAGTTTTGTTTTGTTTTGTATTTAACTGGTAATATTTGAGTGTTAAACTTCACATCAGCGGAGTGTGGGAGAAACAAACATGTACAATTACTAGACAAAATAGATTGGAAGTTGATGATCTTCTGTTGCCTGTGGAATCATGGATGTAGTGATGTGGTTTTCTTGGCTACTTCAAAGGAATCCACAAAAAAAGCACCTACTGAAAGAAAACCTTTTGTCAGGAACTACACGTTCTCTACACCTGGCTATATCTGCTAGGTCTTTCTAACACTTAAAAAAAATTATTTGAAGACTACAAATTGAAGAAGGTTAGGAATCCCTGATGAAGTGTCTTTCAATGTGTTACAAGTTACTTCCCATGAGTCCTTGGTTTCTTTCTTTTGTTTCTCTGGCTAGATCTGCAAAACCTGGCAGCAAGCATCCAAATCTGCCCAGTGCTTGGTCATGGCACTGAGTGAAGTAGGTGCTTAGCTGTGTCAAACAGCTGAAGTTCTTTGGTTTCACAAGCACATTTTCCAGATGCAAGTTGGAACCATTGGAGCTTTCTAGGCAGGGAAGAGGCAGGAGGCTCTTTCACCCTGTACCTGCTCACAAGTTTGCAGTACTCAGGAGTCACTGAATCCTCCAGGTGTAATTCCCACTTCACAGAACTCTTTGCTCTTCCTTTGGCCTCTCCTGTCCCTGCAGTTAGTGGGGGTTTTGGCCTTTGGAAACAACCCCCTGAGCAGGTCAAATAGGCATTTCTGATTCCGAGCAAGAGGAACAGAGGATGCCCAGCATAAGGCAGTGATGAGAGGCACAAGTTTACAGAACCCTTCCTTTGCCAGGTTGGAGATGTTCCTTGTTGCAGCCTCCTGCTGCTTGGCTCCAGCTCTGCCACTCTTAGTCTGGTTTTGGTTTCTTTCGTTCTATGGTCCAGTGCATCTATAAGCAGGTGAGCAGCATCCAAAATCACCCCCTGCCTCTGGTGCCTCATGTTTTTTGCTCTCTGCCATCCTTCCAGCACCACACAGAGCACTGCACACCTTGATCTGAGGCAGTCCTTCGTGTGGCCAGAACTGGCAGCTCCGAGTTTCCCTGAGTAAAGTGAGCAGGACTTGTGCCAGTGAGTTCAAAGAGCTCTAGAAATGAAAGACACTCTCAACCAGATTGCCCAAATTGCTCAACACTCAGCAGTTCCCTTGCTGAGTCTGCACTTGAGTAAGTGGCTTGATTTTTGCAAGTTATTCACCAGCCTTTTACTCTCGGTGCTCCTCATGATAAATAAGGTTTCAGTGGGAGTTGTCCATTAAGTACCTGGGAAACCTTCCCTGGTATAGATACTGTTATTAGAATTATTATCCCTTTATTTGTTAAAGCTATTATTTGTTACTGTAAATATTCTGTGGTAAATTAATCCCAGTTCAGGAGATGAAGCAGGTTGGTTCTGTCATTTAGTACACCCGAAGGTAAACATTGCTGATAGAAATCTGTCATAGGAAGTAAAACACAAAAGCCGGTTCTGAGTTTCAAGTGTGTTTTGATCAGTATCGAGCCTCCTAAAACTGGTTTTCGACTGTTTCTTGTTTTTAAGGAGAACAGAAGCACCAGCAAACAAATCCTTGAGATCCCTGCTCCCCGCCGATCACTCTGCAAAAGGGTTAAATTTAAATAATAATTTGGTGCGCTGTTCCTGTTGTAGGTGGGGTTTGGAATGCGGAGTACAACAGCCCCTCGCATTTTTCACTGATTATCTTTAATTACTTGTGAGGGCTGAGCAGCTCCCATTCCCCTCAGGCACTGCAGACTGACAAGGAATCTTCTTTCAAGCCATTTATAGTGCATCGCATTATCAAGTAACTAACAGAGCAAAACTGACACGAAAAGAAAGTTCATTATTACTTTCATTATTGCCAAAAGAGTTTTATTTACTTCTGAAGCCCTACTTTTAAACACACTTTCTATTCTGAAAGTGTTGCCAGCCTGGGGCTTCTCCCCTGCCCTGGAGGAGGCTTTGGCTCTGAAGAGCAGGCAGAGCTCAGGAGCCCAAAACTCCGGCAGAAAAAGCTAAATGAGCTTTTAGAAAGTTACAGTGCCTAGGATTCGAAGGCTTGAAGGTATTTATTTTTAGGTGGGATAGTGAAAATAGAAAATTATCTGTACGGGGAGGGTTTTTCCCCCCTTCCCCCCCCCATTCTTCTATGTTTTTCAGGGAAAATGTGAGCTCGGTTCTGTGATGTTAAACTCTGCTGCTTCTGTGTCTGTCACAGATCCCTTAGAGGAAAAACAGCAGAACCTGGGGTGTCCGGAATGGACAGATCTATGGCAAAATGTCAGCTTTGAACACTTAAAATCCCAGAGTCCCTGATGTGAACCTTATTTGGTGAGGTTAACACAGCACAGGATAAATGTGTTATGGAATGGTGGGAAGCCATGGAAGTCTTATCTGGGAAAAAAACAAACAAAAACAAACAAACAAACAAAAACAAAACAACAAAAAAAAAACCATCCCAACAACAAAACAAAAAACCAACCCCAAACCCCAACATGCCGTGGTTTCTGATTTTTAGCACACTTAATTGCACAAGATCTCAACATAATGCATGGGAGCACTGGGAATGCAGGGCTGGAGTTATACAAAACTTACTCTAAGACCAGGTTAACCAAGGATATGTCTCTCTTTCTCTGAGCCTAGAGAATCATCGATATCCTGAAATGGAGCACTGCTAAACCAGCTGGGAAGTAGCATTGCTAACCAGAGCTCATAATATGAGCTATTTTTGGAGATGAATGCTGAGACAAGTATTTTCTGATAAAATACTGTAATACCTCATGCCACTGTCTCCATCCCATGGATTAGCTGGAAAACTCGCATATGCCACTACTTGAAAAAATCCAAAGTGTTGTCTTTTGAATGATGAGGAATTTGAATCAGTGTAGAAGAGTGGCACCTTTTGTAACAATTTTGTTACTGAGAGTAAATTGCAAAAATACATCTGCAGTTCATAGCATGCAATACATGTGATTCCATTCATCTAAGAAAAGATACCTTCAGAAACACCCAGTAGCTGAGCACTGCAAAGTTCATAATTTTAATGCCCTTACATTTCGCAGATGTGGAATTCACTTTAATTACTCTCAAAAATCTAGTGGCCAGAAATGAATACATTGATGGTCTATGGGTAATTACTTATTAATCCAGGCATGTATTTGTCTCGCTCGAACAACGCCAGGTTCCATATGTAATTTGTTTGACCTATTTGCTTTTAAAACTAGATTTTTTTTTACTGCATCTGTGGGAATGCTAGTCAAGCCTTAATAGGCAGCTGGAAGTTTTTGCAACCCATCTTATTTGTCTTATTTTCAGTACTGTGGTTTATCAAGTAATTCATGAGCAAATTGAAAAGCCAGACTGTGTATACAGATACTTTTAATCACAATAGAAAATGAACACATCAGGCAGTGATGTAATGTTTTAAATGAGTGTCTTGCATTGTCTGACGACAGTGTTTCCAGGTGGGAGGGATAGAAGCATGTCCAGATGTATTATAGGTGAAATGGGACTGAGCATATGCCCATGGTACCATGTAAGCAGCAGTGTCAGCTTAAGCACTCTTTCAGTGACTCATTTCTCCTCTGTATGTCAGAAGTTCATGGTTAATGTGGCTTGTTTTGTTTTTAATTTCTGCAAAAACATGACCCAGGTAACTGACAATCAGGTGGAACCATGGATGTTATAGATAATTTTATGGAAACCTCATTTTAAAAAGAGTTTTGCAACAGCTTATTAAAACTCCCTCCCTCTCTCAGAATATTTCTGCCTATTCTTACTTCCTGGACTGTTTTGTATACATATTTTCTAATAATGGAAAAAGAGTAGTTTAAGAATAAGATTGGAGAACTCTTCTGTAATTGCTAGAAGAAAAGTGGGTTTACTCTTCATACTTCGTAGCAGGATGCTTTGGAAGTCTTTCCCAAAAGTCAGTGCAAGCATTTCTTCCTGACAGTGTGCAAGTTTTCCGTGAGCAGAAGTGCAAAACTGGGGACTGGCAGCAATTACTTTACAAATCAAATTCTTATACATCTTGCAGCTACCAGTAATTTTGCCAGTCCAAAATCCACAAACACCTTCACTGCATCTCTTATATTTGAGGGCAATTTACTCCACAAAGTTGTTCCTGAGTTGTTCTTTTTTTTTTTTTTTTTCTCTGTGCTAATGGAAAGACAGAATATTGTGTGTTCTTCTGACCCAGAGTAGGTTGAAGAAGCATAAAACTACATGATTATAGGTCAACATGGACAAGCTGTATCACAGAAGTACTTCTGGGGAAAGGTATGATACATTATACAAGTTGAGGGTGCATCTTATACTATGATGGTGTCTTGAAATGCCAATATAAATAAGGTAAGTAGGGCTGCCAAACTCTTTTATTATTTTACCTTTTCAATTCTAATTAATTTTTTTTTAAACAAGGCTAATAGCCTGTAGCTATAAGGTGGGAAGATAAGGCTGAGATAATGGGAACACCATTATAAAAAGAAAAATGCTTTGTAAAATGGTAAGATAGTAAAGGAGAGGCACACTTAGCACAGGTACTTCACAGTACCCATTAGCTGCAAGCTAGTAAGATGGGTCTTGACTGGTTCTCCCAGAAACTTTGGCAACTTTTGTCTTTTCTGTTTTGAGAGAAACAAGAGTCAGTGCTGAGAGAATTGGGTTGGGCTGGGCTGGAAACACTGGGCTGTCAGTCACTCACCAGGACAAGGTCTTGCAAGTCGGGATATAGTGGCCTCAGTGACATCTTGGGCCTTGACACACTTGCACATGGATTTTACTAGAGGTCAGGAACAATTGTGTCTGCACTTATAACCCAGGAACCTCTGGGCACTGCTGCTGACCTCCAGCAGCCTCTGACTGCTGAGAGTCACTCCAGAGGGAGCAAGTTACACAGCTGGGCAGCTTGGGAATATCCATGGCAGCCATAAACAAGTTAAACTGGATGTTTGAAGTGTTCATCACATGGCATTAGGGCACTCCTATTGGGTTCATTTGCCTTTTGTAAAAACAGAAAATTTGGCCACATGCAGCCCTAAGCCACAAGACTCTGTTGCTTCCACTTATTCTAGCCCATCCTCAGCACACTTAAAAGCTCCCCAGCTTAATAACTGTTAATAACCACTGAGGACCAAAGGAAGCTTTGACTCCTCTTTCGTCACTATATTACTTCTCCATCTATTGCCAATACAGCAATAGAGTAGGAGCAAACAGACAACACATGTATTTTAATCCCTTGCATTCCAAAATGTCTGCTCTGTGAATTCACTACAGGAAGTTTCAAATAATGCTGAGCAACAAAAAAAGAAAAATGTCATAGTCCATGTTGGACACATGGAACAAATTTTTGGTGTTTATGTCCTCGCTGCTACAAAAAAAATATTTTTTTTCTTCTTAAGTGCCATGTCCCCATGGCCCTTCTGGGTGCCCCCATGTATGTTTTTTAACCACTTTTGCCTCTAGCTTTCCCTTGCCTTCCCTGCCCCTCTGGGTATCCAGCAGCCAGGTATCAAGCTTCTCCAGCCTTCTTGTTGAAGTTTGTGTGTAGCTTTAAATCAGGTTTTTTTTCTGTCCTAGGGCTGCAGACATGATACTGACTCTGTTGCCTGAGTCTGTCTGCAGGAATTCCTTCTATGTGAAGGCTACTTCCAGATGAGGTGAAGATCAGACTCAGATGAATATTCAGATTACTTGATGGTTCTAGAGGATAAAATTTATTCCTTATATCACAAAGGATCCTGTAAATAAAAAGGAAGGAATGCTTTGTACGATGCAGTTTATTTTCTGAAAATAAACAATTGGATGCGAAATTTCATACTCAAGATTATGAAATTTTGAAAAAAAGGGAACCTAAATAGCTGTTACATTCTCAGCTAAATAGTCTGGTGAAGAACTAGAAGGACCCATTCATTATTTGCCTCCAAATATATCTCCACTCAAATGATTCTTCTGTTTGGGGGAATCTCTATTAATAGAGACTAGGGAAAATAAAGTCATCTTTGTCTCTTTCTAAGACATGTCCTTATTGTGTTTTGACAATGCGGTCATTTATGATGATGAGATAACTTGTTCTGAATCCTGAAAATGTAATTTGAGATGAACTGAGTAGTTTTTTACTGTCTTTGTGACATCATTGCCAATTTACAATAGGCAGCATTTTGGCATTGGCGTAAACAGCAGCTTAAGCATCTGTGCATTCCCTTGTGTGAGAAGAGAAGAAAAAGAAAAAATATTTAAAATAACTTGTCATATCTGTGAATTCTGTTTTCATACTCTATGTCCATTTATCCATCTTGAGAGAAGAGGGCAGGATGACAGAGGAGGCATGGCCAAGCCACCTCAGCAGAGCAAGGATCCGTGCAGCAGCGCGGGTTCCAAAACCCTTCAGCAAAGCCTTGTGTGGGGCAGGGCTGAGCTGTGGCCATGCACTGAGCTCTGCTTCAGCCAAAAGCTGCCCCAAGTACAGCAAGCAGCAGCTGAAAATTAATTCTTGGGCTCTTCCGAATCTCACAGCAGCTGCTCTCCACCCACGATGAGCTGCTGATTTTTATCTGAGAGCAAAGTCTTGTCTCTGCCCTTCCAGTTTCTCTTATTTTCGAAAAGCCAAAGATTAGGATTTACAACAGAAGCCGTTATAAAGGGCTCATAAACCTCTCAGGCCTCCAGATTGTAAGCAGGTAATTAAAGATAAGCACCTGCTTAAGTGTTTAGCTGCTATGCAGTGTGTTCTATCCCTGGAATCTGCAGGGCAATAGGTGTGGGAAGGTGGCTCCAGTGGTCCTGTCCTCCCGAGGAGATGCACATGCATGGTTACCTCCTGCCAGATGTCCTCTGTCCCATGCACTGGAACAGAGTGTTTCTGCACCACTTTATAGGTGTCTGTAGCACTATAGGTATATCTAGCACTTTACATTTGTATAACAGCTTGGCATGGAACTAAAACTCATGTCCATGGTTGACCCTTGCATAGGGTCAAACCTCTTTAATTCACTCAATAAGTTTTGTCTCCAAGAAACAGAGCAAAGTGGAGCTGTGGTTTCTCTCTCCTTCAGTTGATACAGGCAACAGAGATTCTGCATTAACTTCCCCTTTTATTTGTGTTTGAATATCAGACTAGATAAGGGAAAGAATGCTTTTTCCAGTCGGTGTCCAAGTGTCCTAGCTTTGGCTACTCTCTTACGATATACCAGTTTTTATTAAATTATACTTGATGCTTTTACAATTGGGCTAGAAAAAACTAAGAAAATGGGGAGAGGAGGATGCAGGAGCTTGACTTGGCATGGATATTGATGTGGTTTTAAGGCTCTGTTTAAACTAAGCTCATGTAAACCATTGTGCTGATAAATGTTGAAGGCTGCTGCTGCCAACCATTTTCACTGCAATTTACAGCTGTGTTGTAAATTAACCCGTGCATCTAAACTCCTACAGACTAGGTTAAGTTTATTTCAAGGGTATTTTCACATAAAGTGGTATTGCTTTAATTATCTATTTTAAAACCACATAATTTTGTTAATCCAGTGTAACTTTTTATATGTAAATCAGCCTTCAGAAAATTGATGGAGTGCCAAATTCTGCTCTGTCAGTGGTTTTACTTTGCTGAAAGTTTGGAGTAACTTTCTTTACAGTAGAATTCATCCTTTTCTTTCCATTCTGTTAGAATGTGGAAGGAATAATTCTTGATCTCACCAAGCTAGTTCCATGAGAAGAATTAGGCTGTTATCTAGTCAATAAAATCAGCTATCACCCTCCACAGAAAATTGTCTTAGCTTTTTCTTATCAGACTGTTTAAAAAAACCAACCAAACAAGCAAATAACCTCCCAGAAAACCACCCACTAACTTCCATTCTATTTTACGATTAAAAACTCTGGGCAGGGAGGGCTTCATACAAGCAAAACAAAAGCATTAGCCTACCAAGCCTTTCTTTTTCATTTGTGCTCCTTAAATGAAGTTCCATCCCCTGTGCTTTATTTACCCTGTGATTTATGTCCTCTTCTCTACCCAAATAACTATGGACAAGAAAGCCACCACCACAAGCAGCTACTTTAAATGAAACACCAATTTGGAAGTTGGGTAGGAATTTTGTTGAGATAGTCCTGAGGAGTCCACACCTACTATTTGTAACAGAGTCTGCAGCAGGGAGATTTAGGTGGGCTGTTTTTTTAGCTGATGTAAACTTGGGTGTTTCCACTGATAGCATTGGAGTGACAGTGACTTTGCAGCACTCTGAGGCCTGGCCCATTTGTGTCTCATATCAGTTTTAGCTTAACAGTGCTGGATGACTGTCTACATTCTATTACACTATTTACAAAATGATTGTAATTAACTAGATGATGACTTAATAAATGTGTAAGATAAATTCTTCTTGGCTGGAGAGCAAAAATGGTTGGCAGCTTCTGCTTGCTTAAATTAAAACAAAAAGTTGCTTCGACATTACATTTCCAAACAGGCAAAAACTTGCATTGCCATTTGGAGTTGTAAAATGAAACCATGACAATATTGCTCTTCCAGTGGGTGGTGCTGGAAATTGTACTTAAAACTTCTCATTTATTTGTGCACAAAAAGCAGCTTGTTCCTTTCTTTCCAACACATGTAAAAGGGTAATATGGCTATCTATACATGATTATTTACTAATCAAATTCAGAATATTTACTGTCTCCATGTATGTGCATATAGCTGTTCAGATTGAGCAAACCATTCCTCTCTTATTCTCATTTTTGTTAACTGTGAGCTCTGCTGCATTTGCACACATTCCAACTGCTTTTCTTTGAAATAAGCAACAATGTGGTTAAAAAAAGGCAATGCAATTATTTTAAGCATTTTCTTTCTAAAGTTTTTTTCTCCAGCCATAGTTAATTGATGTCTGATTAGTCTGACCTTTCACCCTGTAAGGAAGTAGTTTAGCAAAAAGGGATAAATGTGGTCACAGTATAGAAGTGTGTGTACGGGTGTGCACACACCGTGTATGCAATCATCATCTTTTTATTGGTTTATGTTCAGCATTCAGAAGTTCCAATTGCAAATGCTTATGCACACTTTTATCTGTGCTAAAGTTTACCATGAGCATAGGAAATTATGCCTTTTTTTTTTCCTTTACAAAAGATTTGGTGAATACAAAATCACAAGGAAAGATCTAGTTTGTGTTTGGGTTTTTTGTTTTGTTTTTCCCTAAGTCACACTGGAACACATTAAAGCACACAAAATAATCTTTGCCTTTACTTCTGAATTAATTCCTGTTTTTTAAATACATCTATTTACTGGTCGGTCATTACAGAAATCTAAATCTTTGCTTCTGGTTATAAAATAAATACAAGTTTACACAGAATGATTCTGAAAGTAAGTACAGATTGAAACACTAACACCGAGGGAGAACAACAGCTGAGAAAATGGCTTTTAGATCTGTCCTATCTAGCAGAGGGCCTGATCTTTATTTTTCTGTCCAAAACATATGCCTACTATTTTACTTGATTTAGGTCTTATGGAGAGTAAGCACTCTTTGATTTGTGTTATATGAAAAGATTCAATTAATTACATAGTTGCCTATTTCTACTCTTTGAGCCTGTGATAATTTGAAAATAGAATGTCTTGGGTTCTGACTTTGTAAGTGTTGGTAGAAAACCCTTTGATGCACCCATGTTTGGAAGCTCAGGGCACTTGTCCTGTTCCAGAGAGGTTGCCCATCTGGATTGTTCAGGTCCAACCCAGAGCTGAATTTCTGTAGTTTATGGATCATGACAATCAGTGCTGAGATGTCAGCTCACATTTCATTTGGAGCTGCTTTTCATATGATGGAAGTTACAGAAAATTGTGGGTAGAAAGATGACTCAGTTGATATATATATATGTGTTCCTCCCCAATCTGACTTTAAGTGTGTGGTGCCACAAACTCAGGGAAATTGTTGAGGGATTTGTAACTATGAATTTCATCTGGGATCTAATCAGCTGCTGCTGTAGTGCCTTTGTGACACTCCCAGCTCTAACTGGTACAGTCCTTTAATGGCACCTTTTATGGGTTCTCTCTTTTGGCTTTAGGTCAGGTATTGGAAAATTTGTCATTAGTCAATACCAACAAGTAAAACTAAGTTCTAAGGGCCCCTAAGTGCTTAAAATTTGGAAGCCTTCTAGGCCATGAGAGATGCCTTGTGGCAGCAATGCCTTGCAGATGGAAGAGCAACCCATATCAACTTCCAACAAAATAACTTTTTTATTCCTGCATAACATCTTTTAATCTTGCAATGACCTTTTCACTTGGGAAACACACTTTCCTTCTCTTGCTGCTGACAGTGAGGAGACAAGTTCTGTACCTGCATTCCAGGGCACACATTAGTACATATTAGTGACTGTCACTGTGGGAAGACGGTGTGTTGTGAGAATTTTGCCCAAAGCACATGAGCAAAGATCGCATTAAGAATCTGCTTAATTTAAAGCAGAGCTTGGCACCCTCAGCAACAGTTCAAAAATCCAGTCTTGTGCTGTCACTGATTCCCTGTCATTAATTTAATGTTAGTGTGCATTGTGTATGCTGCCAGACTTTCTTTCCTTACTGTAGGGAATTTTGTATTGTTGCTCCTACTATATTGCGAGTCCCGGAGATGAAAGCTGCTAGCAGTGGCACTGGTATTGCTGCTTATTTGCCAGAATGGTAAAAGCTGCTCACAAAATACTTTGATTTCATCATCTGTGGAAGACATGAGGCTGATCAACAAAAGGGTTCATTTGATTGCTTTGGGAAAAAAAAAAAAAAAAAAAGACGCTGGTTTATGACACACAAGGCTCTCTAAATTAAATCATAACTAGATCAAGATTACTGACAAGAAGTGATGACAGGTGTTGTGAATAAGTTGACATGGGGCTAGTGCCCTGTATAACAATTGTCAGTCATCGGCCACTTCTGAGGTTCTGCTGCAGCTAATGGGGAACAGTTATGAGGAACGTGTAGGAACTGTCATTAACAGTCTTATCTTAAAAAAAAACAATACATGGTACAAGCGTTTGCTTCTTATATAGCTTTAGATAAATTTGAAACAGCAGCATTAGTCAAAGCCAAATATAAAATACTGCAAGTGTATTTAGTACAGTAGTCTAAAAATAATTTTTAATAGAGATACTGGACCGGGACTAGAAAGATCTGGGGTTGCATTCTGAAACAGCCCTCTCTGTGACCCTGGGCAAAATGTGTCACCTCTCTGCACATCAGCTCTGAGTATGGGATGATATTTCTGTTGTCTGTCTTGCCTGTTTAGGCTGTTAGCTCACTGGTGCATTGCCTGACCCGTCTGTGGAGCTGCACACCTGGCTTACCTGATTTTCTCTGCTGTAATCTGCAACATCACAAAATTACAACTAATTACTAATACTGAAGGCACATTTATTGCCCCAAAGAACTTATAGACTTAAAATAAGAAGAATTGCTGCTAAGGTTAAAGTTGCACTAGATAAAACCAGATGATACCCATGTGCTGTTATTTAATAAATGCAGACTGATGCTGAAAATACATAGATGAAATGATATCATCTCTATTGACATGTTTGACACATGTATTCCTTCTGCTAGATAATGTGGTTTCTGCTGCAGTCTAGGAAGCATAAAATGAGAGCTCCCTGCCTGCAGCACTTCACAGGGATGTTTATGGATGAAAAAATGGATGGGGGGTAAATATCTGCCAGACAGACCTCTCTCAGCATCTTTCTTCAGAGAAATGCATCATTATTTTTGAACTGTGCTGTTTATGAAGTATTATTAGCATTATTCAGTTACTGACTTCAGATGTCTTCTTCTCTGGTCAGAGCAATCATTACAGGTTTATCCAAGAAGAGCTGTGACAGATGTCATAGTTTGTTACAGTCACTGTATGCCAGATTTAGCCTCCGGTTATGTACTGCTTGAGTATTTTCTCTAAAAGCATCTTGTGAGTACCCTAGAGTAGAAACAAGTGACAAGGACTTCAGATACATTTGTGACATTGAATGGATGCGTTTTTAGGATGAGATTATGATGTGGTAAGCAGGCAAACAAAGAAGCAGAAGATACTTGCACACAGCTACTTTCCTACCTTGTCTTAACTACATCCTTTCATTCAGATGAGGCACTAATAGTAAAGTTCTGCAAATCCGGGATTCAAGTTTTTTCCCTCATGTTGCAAAACTACTATATATGTTTAATATGATCTTATATTTGTTCTCCTCACAGCTTAAACTGCTGTGCTAAGTGTTGTGGTAAACTGTGAAGATGACATAAGGAAGAAGGAGCAAATAAACGTGGCTTGTTGTCACACAGGGATACAGGGTCCCAGCTCCACACACACCTCCCTATTGGTATGGCAATTATATAAATACAGGCAATAAACTGAAAGATCAGTGAGTGGCTTACTATGAAGAGAGGATTTGCTGTTCTCACATGTACTTGAACTCAACATGTTTGGAGTGACACTAGACATGCCTCATTTTTCAGGCAACCAATGGCCTTACCAAAGCTGCAACCTCCCTTTTGCCTTCCCTGCCCATGCTGTGAGGAGCTCCACATCAAGTTGTGGCTTTATTGACTGGGTGAAGAACTGTGTTTTAAATTGACATGATACTGCTTGTTACATATGTAAGTCAGGAGTTACAAGCTGGCAGCAGCCACTCGAGTGCTGTGTTTCGGGTCAGCTATCAAGTGTTTGTGAAGAGGACATGTAAATACCATATGTTAAGTATGACTGATGAAAACAAATACACAAAACCCTGGAGAACTCACTGGTGTCATCATAACCCTCAGAAATTCTTTCCTGCCCACTAGAGTGGCAAGTGAGAAAATGAGTGACAAAGCATGGATTGTCAATTATGGCTGACACTTCAGTATTCAATTAATGCTTCTAAAGTTGCCAGAAAGCATGCAGCAATGTGTACTCTCTAACTCTGATGACCTGTAAAAAAAAAGAAAGTAGCTGTGGGGAAACTCTCCTATCAGAAATAGTGCTTCTGCATGTATCTCTGAGAAGTAATCAGACACAGGATATTATCCATCTGGCCAAATAATCCATAAAATACTTCTCTTTGAGAATTACTGCAATCTTTTGCAAAGGTTGCTTGTTCCATTGATGCTTTCTAGGGGACACTGCTGCCATTTGCTCCTTAATTAGGAGATTAGGAGAATTCTTTGACTGAAAATTAAGAATCACTATGGCTTATTTTTATCACTAAAAGATCACTCCAGCAACTTCCTTCAGGAAATTGCAAAGGGAAGTCATTATGTGAGGGGGGCTGGGAAGGCAAAAGCCAGCTAGATTGTGCATATGAACCCCAGATGAAATGCATCCTAAGTCTGTGAGGGGGGCAAAAGGGGTGTTTACTAGGTCATTTACCATGTTCTTGTTTTTAAAGTTTCCTTTTCCACGATTACTTGTTGACCTTAATTGTTTCCATGCCCATGAGATAAGTCTTTGTACTTCCTACGGAGGTTTAGTGGAGAGGTCTGGGGATTGCTCTTGCTAATTGCCCCTGTATTCCTTCATTTCCCTTGAGTGTCTGTGGCAAGCCTATTCCCACATATGCTACCAAAATCCATTTTAATAGAAGGGGCAGCAATGCACAGCTGACGACATATGTTTAGCTGCATTCAGTACTCGCTGAAGCATGCCTATCATCTTACATAAAAGGAGAAGGTCAGTACAAAACAAACAGCTTTTTACAAGCCTCGGCTTAAGGATCCTGTCCTAAAGAACGCTTACATTTCAGAGAGTGACAAATAAGCTTGTCGTTCAGCTCTGTTCTCTTTTTTTTTTTTTTTTTTTTTTTTTTTTTTTTTTTTTTTTTGCTTGCATACGTTAGGAATGCTGTTAGTCTCCCAGGACAACCTGTGTTAAAACATTCTCTTCTGGCAGAAATAAAGCTCTCCAGGGCCCCATCCTCAGCTCCCCTGCATCTCCAGAGCAGGTTAGAGCAGCAGCTCCTCTGGCCCTGCAAGCACCTGCTGGGAGAGGGCAGAATGGAATCAGCTGTGGGGGGCTGAGAAGGGGTTTGTCTATGCACAGGGTAAAATAACAACTAGGAAAGAAAATACTTAAGGAAAACTTAGGCCAATGGAACGAGTTATTTAATTTTATTTCCTTTTAGCTTTTTTTTTTTTTTTTTTGCCTTTTCTTTTTCTCCAGCTGACCTGAAACCAAAGTATGAGATGACCTAGAGAAGATTTCCCAAGGCACAAAGAGAGCTGGGCTCTCAGTTCCCATCACCTTTAACGGGAGCAGTGCAGTCCAGGTCTCTCTTTGCACTTACTCCCCTCGGGTAGGAGATGTGGCAGAGGGGATGCACAGAGCTTTTTGCTGGGGGGGGGCTGGAGGAGTAAATTTAAACCTTGCTCCACATCTCAGCTGAAGCTCTCCTAGCTGCCAATGGGTACTGCCTCAGGCTGATAAAACAAAACCAGCTGGGTTGGTGCCAGCCACATCTCTGCTGGGTGCATCTGAGGGCAGCTGCCAGTACTCACCCAGGGGGCTTTGGTGGATGCACAGCCCCTGAAGGCAGGCAGGGGACAGGTTGCCCATGGCCCTGAAAACCCACTGAGGCAGGAAGGTATTTCTTCCCAAGAACAGTCCTTTCGTATTGTAGCTCAAAATATTTGTGTGGCACTATCTGGAAGAGTATCCTCACATTTGGCCTTTCCACGTATTTTTGGAGCCTTTACCAAACGCGCCTCCCCTGGGAAGCTTTGCTGATTCAGCAGATTCCTGCAGACAAGGGCTGTTTGTGGCACTGATTCATTCATTTGGGTTATTTGTATCACGGAGTTAGGTGCTGTGTGAAGCAAGAGCAAAGTACGGTTCGTGCCCCCGGGGCATCTGAAGGCAAGAAAGTGGCGAGCTAGAAGTGTGTGTGTGATGCCTGAGAGGGAGCAGGCAGCACTGGCATTCAGATGGGCTGAGACAAAACTCTGCTTCCAGCTTCATCTCCCAACAAAATCATAGATTTGCCACTTGGTTTCTGCTCCCAAACCTAGTTTACCTGAGTACTTGTTGGAATATTAATGCCGGGTGCCTAAACTGTGCTTGAGATGCTGCCCAGGGCTGGAGGCAGCAGCAGGAGGGGAAGGGGCTGGCACAGCAGCTCCCATGCCCTGCGACAAGGACCAGGTGCTGGGTGGCACTGTGTGGCAGGGATTAGTGCCAAGTAGTAGTGCTGAGAAGTATGTCTGTTACAGATAGCGTTGCACCCAGATTATTTAAAAACCTGTGAAAAATCTGGTCTATAAATATGAGCTTTTCAGAGGATGCTTGGCTCAGTCATGCCCCTGGTTCCTGCCAGGTCCTGCTCACCACTTGCAGCAGGAGAGATCCTTGATCCTTCTGATTCCCTCTAAAACTAGTGGGACCTGATGAGCCTCAGGGACTTTTAGAAACATTTTTTTCCCCCACTTTGTACGAGTGTCTTTCTGTTGTTAAATACTGGCTGATACAAATAGTATTTTTCTTTAAATGGGGCATGATTTCTTCCAGGTTTTGATGTGGCTATTTAAATATGTGGCTCTGCCATCTGTGAGCTTTGTGCTGAGATGCCAGGGTGCCTTAGTGATCCCAGAAACTGAAATCTCAGGATGTGGCCAAAGATGCTACCAAACTGGGTACTCATATGCCTGGGGAAAGTAAACTTGTTTTAGTGAGTCAGTTTTGTAGTGAGTTATCCTCCTCTTCTTCTTTAATTAATTAATTTCTTTATTTGGTATAGATTTAAAAAAGCTCTTCTGCAGCCAACTAGTTCAAATTATGCAAATGATTTCAGTATCCTTTTGGGGAAAAGGTTATAGAAACAGTTTCTGGTATAGGGTAATAAAATGTCAGTGCTTTGTCTTGAAATAAGCACAGAGGACTTCAGATGCAGGCTGTACTACTGCTTTCAAGTTAAGTAAAACTTTGGGGGATGGGAGAGAAACTGATTGACATCTATTGATACCATTTGTCTCCCTTTCTCTTCCCAGTATTAATTCATTTCACCAGTACTAAATTCACATTTGCTTGCCTGATAAGGAAACCAGTCAGAGGTGAGAGATCATTTGTAGGGGATGCCACTGTTGTCTGCTTATATTTGGGGACAAAAGTATCATATTTAAGCAGTTATTTCAGGCCGTGTAAAGATGTGACTGATGAGAGCAGATCCACCTGTTCCAAAAAGCATTCGATAGCTAACCTGGCATATTTAATTGTTCTGCAGTATATACTCCGTGAAGCCCCATCTCAGGAGGGGAATTTTCACAGCCTCCAGCCAAGCCCAGGGTACGGATCACAATATAAACCATCTGTAAGGGTATCCTCACAGTTGGCCTTTCCACACATTTTTGGAGCCTTTGGATCCCAACATAAACCTTTCCCAAGGATGCACTGAGCCTGTGTGCAGCTAATAATGGCATTGAAGCCCTTGCTTCTTGCATACCCCTCCACCATGAGTTTTGTTTTGCTGATCTGATGGTGTAGATAAAAGATCTTTGCATCCAGAGCTGGGTTCAGAGCTCGGTGCTCGGCTGGTTTCTGTAGCCCAGCCTGTGTTCCAGAGCTGCCCCAGGAACCCTCGTGTTCCAACTTGATCCAAGGCCGTGGGGTTCCCTCCTGGTGCCTCAGTTCCATGGCAATTGGGAAGCAGCATTCCTCAGCAGGTGTAAAAGTCCTTCAATGGAGCCTTATAGCAAAATAGACATCAGTTAATCTCTCATGCCTAGATGATTTTACTGTGACGTTCTGCCAGACAGCCCCAGGCTGTGAAAAATAAACTGCTAGCATTATAGTATCATTATGTTTCTGATTCTCTAGAGAAGCCAATATTTATTTGCTTTTCTCTGAAGTGTTGCATGTCACCATGTATGCTCTCTCCCCCTTCTTTTCAGGGCGGGGAGAGGAAAAAAAAGATCTACAGTGACTGCACAGCCCTGATTTTGTGCCCCTTGGTGCAGGAGGGTTGGGTGGGATTTATTCTTTTTTTCCTCTGCTCTTCTTTCTCATACCTAAAAAATTTCTAAAGGATATCTGGCTATTTATTACTGCCGTGTCTCAGTGAGCATTGTTCCTGAAACCGGCCAGCCTGCAAACAAATTTTGGAGCCGAAAGTGCTTGTAAATTTGGTGGGGGCAAAAGCACACGGAAAAGAGCTCATGGGCTTAGCCCCAAGGGCTCTGGGGAGAAGGTTTCCTTCCTCCTGTCACCCCGCAGGATGCTGCACACTGAACCATCCCTCCAAAGCTCTCAGCCAGCGGCAGGGCTGGGGGGGGGGGGGAAGGGGGGGGTGGGTTCTGGTTCCTGCCCTCCGGCTGCGGTTCGGAGTTCGGGAACTGAAAAACCCTAACCCTAAACTGCAGCAGGGGCAGTCAGTGCCCGGGGGGAGTAGTTCCAAGCTGCCTGCCCGAGCTTTTCTCCACATTTACACCCCCGGGGGACGGGGTGGCTTGTTCAGCCCATGCCCCCCGGGCAGCCCCCTCCCCTCTCCTCTCTCCCTGGCACTCTCCCTCGCCTCTCCTGCCCCCAAGGCAGCATCACCCCTCCTTCCCCTGCCTCATTTGTTTAAGAAAACCCGAAGTGACTGCTGCAGTTAATTAAAAGGTGGTGGCTGGTGAGTTCAGAGGGAGCTCTGTCCCTCCTTCCCTGCCCCAGGCAGGTGATGTGGCGGTGAGGACAGGGGGGGGGCTGGGGCCAGCAGAGCCCCCCCGGCCCCTCCGCACCCGCGGGCATTTGGGAAGCAGCCGACACCAGCCCCAAAATGTCATCTCCCCAAGGTGCTTCCAACCTGCTGGCTGGCTGCCAGAGCAGGAGAAAATTGTAGATAGGGATTTGTTTGGTTGGTTGGTTGGTTGTGTAACCTCTAATTTGCTCATCCGTAGTAACAGCTAAATCATGTAAAATTATTCCCAATCCATAACGCAGTTATGTGAGCTTCTGGAAAAATATTTTTATAGGGTTTTTTTTTTGTTGTTGTTTGTTTGTTGGTTGGTTTTGTGGTGTGTGTGTGTGTTCGTTTTGGGTTTTGTTTTTGCTTGTTTCCTTGGTTGGTTTCTTGGTGCTTTTCTTTTCTTTTCTTTTCTTTTCTTTTCTTTTCTTTTCTTTTCTTTTCTTTTCTTTTCTTTTCTTTTCTTTTCTTTTCTTTTCTCTCCTCTCCTCTCCTCTCCTCTCCTCTCCTCTCCTCTCCTCTCCTCTCCTCTCCTCTCCTCTCCTCTCCTCTCCTCTCCTCTCCTCTCCTCTCCTCTCCTCTCCTCTCCTCTCCTCTCCTCTCCTCTCCTCTCCTCTCCTCTCCTCTCCTCTCCTCTCCTCTCCTTTTCCTTTCCTTTTCCTTTCCTTTTCCTTTCCTTTTCCTTTCCTTTTCCTTTCCTTTTCCTTTCCTTTCCGTTCCTTCCTTTTCCTTTTCCTTTTCCTTTTCCTTTCCTTTTTTTTTTTCTTCTTTTTTTCTTCTTTTTTCTTCTTTTTTTCCCCCGTTTTCTCTATTAGACAGCAAGGATTCTGGAAGTGGCTCTGGGTGGCTCTAATCACAGCCGTGACTATGGAAGCTGTTCTAGAAATCACGAGATCTGAGGAAGTGAGTGTCAGGAAAGGTGTGCTTGGGAAACCTGTCAGATGCAAACGACCCAGTCAAAACACTTCATATTTTCTTCTTCTCACCTTCTTTTTTTTTTTTTTTTTTTTGCTGCTACCTTTGCATCTGATATCAGCTGATAAACATAAAATTCTTGTGCTACTTGAGTTATTGCTACAGAGATCATAAAAGCTCTAAATAAGCAAACTTTAGAAACGAGTCATTGAACCAATTGTCTCCTGTAGAGATGCCTCTTCCCCTGTTGTTTCCGAGGTGAAATGTTAACTTGCTTTTCTTTGAAGACTTTCACGGATAGGTTTGCTGTCAGCATCAGCAAATTACTGTTACACAGTATCCTGGAAGCCAGTGTTAATTTTAGGCATCTATTTAAAAGTTACTTTTTACTTTTGCAGATAACAAAAAAAAAAAGTGAAGGAAGTAATCATGTTGCTTCCTCCCCACCCCGTGTAATAGCAAATGTTTAATCTTAATATGATGTTAAAATGTGCAACGTTTCAGCTGCTCTCAGGGTTGATTGAAAAGCAGGGAAAAAATCATGGATTTTTTTTCACCAATTTTATTAGAATTTGGGGAGCAAAGATGTTCACTTGCAGTGGCAATCTGTTACATATACCCTTAAGATTTTAATTTTTTAAAACATCAATTTTTAAATACTTCCCTGAAGTGAAAATATAGAAAAGAAAATCACAAAAGTCAGAGGTAAAGCAAATTATCAGGAGAGAAAAAAAATTATATTAAAATAAAACCTTGAAAACTGCCCAGCTGTTTTTCAGCACAGGATTTTTCCTGCATTTCCTACATCAACATCTGCCTGAGAAGGCAAGGAAAGTGATGAGAGGGCAATGCTATGACAGGAAAAAATTATCGTAGGTGGTATTTACAAATAAAAGTAATGGTGAACAGTATTGTGAATAGCAAAACCAGTATATATGGGTTTGTAAATCCACAACTTGCAAATTATAAGGATTTTGAATTATTTTCAGGACTGTTTATAAGTACTAGGAAAACAAATATTTCAGAATCTATGCTCACAACTTTTCTTTGAGATTTTAATTTTTCTGGATTCCTATTTAGAAGTTCAGTATCTAATAGGAAATTAACATGTCTGGAGCATATTGCAAATGACACTGAACAGCTAGAACAGAGATGCAATATATACCAGTTTCTCAAGCTATTGGTAGAATCCCATGAAAGGAGATAAATATGTAATAAAAAGGGTTGGATGTTAATTTTCTAGAAGAAATAGAGAATTGCTGTTTGAGATGTATTCATCTCTTTCCATAACACCTTGGTATTTTGATTGTGTTTATAATTTATCACCCTTTTGTTTTGTTTTCTGTGTTTGCGCTAGGAAAATCAGCGTCCAAACCTTAAAAGTGTTTCAACAAAAATGCATTCAAAATGGTCACTGAAATCAGGGGATCAGTTTTATCAGCAGTTTACACCAAAGAAAGTTCTGCCTCCTCTTTTCAGGCAGAGATAGGCAGAGTGGTGAACAAGCCACTCACAACCTGCATGCTGAACTGTGAGTAACTGCCTTACATTTCATAAAAAAAAAATCAAGATTTCTTGGCCTCTCTGGAAATGCTGGGTTAGCAGCGTTCAGCCTGTTTAGCTCTAACAGTTGCCTTTCATTTGCTTTTTGAAAGGGAAAATGTATGGCAAGGAGGAGCTGCCAGGATTCCCAGGAAATCCCTCTTTCCTCCAAAGACAACTCCCAGCGTGTTTCTTTGTTAGTCCAAGTATCATTGGGCTTGGTTTCATTTTTTCTTGGATAAAGGAGGACTTTCTGTTTGCTCTTTGCAGAAAACTGAGTCACTGAACAGCTCCTTGGAGGGGAAAATTAGTTATAAAGAAATTAAAAATAAGAAAATCAGGAAAACCAGTTATTTGGGAGAAAATTGGAACATTTTCGCTCATCGCATAGCTGGTACAATTTTGCAGTGAGTTGTGACCATCACACACCTGGCACTGATTTCCAACATCTCATAAAAATGAGATGGCTTTGGAAGGAGCTGAGGGCTCACCTGCAGTGCCTTTGGGAGGGATGTGGTGATGGAGAAGCCTGGATGGGACCCTGGGGCTCTTGGTCCTTGCTCTGTGCAGCCAAAGGTGAGAGGTAGCAGGGTGCCACCCATGTTTACTCTAAAACATCTCAGGAGCTCAGGCAGCCACTTGGATAGCCCTGGCCTGCTGTCACCAGCTGTGATACCTGTCACACAGGCTGCTGGTTGCTTGGTTATATTCCTTTCCTTAGCAATGGGAAAGCAATATGGTTACAAGGAAATTTTTGTAAATTCTGCTTCTTTTCTGTATTGAGTGACTAAGCAATCTGCTCAGGGTAAAACTAGTTAATGTCTTGGGTCTGTGAAGGGAGAGAGTGAGCATCAAAGACAGGTTAGGAGCAGGGGCAGAATCTTTTGCCATCACCAGACCTCCCTGCAAAAGTTTCACAGTAGGCAAAAGTGAAATAAAATTGCATGAGGAATTAGCTTGGCTCGTAGGATGGCTCCTGACTGAAGGCTAGTTTTTGGTCCACTTTGATGTGTTGAAGAACAAGAACTTCCAGTACCAATTCTGCTTATGTACATAAATCATGGGGTTTGGAGAGAAAGAACAGTGACAGACTCCTTCTCTTCCATAATGAATGTAGGCTGGAGTCCATCGTAGTGGCTACAAAGCGTCTTAAGACTGATAACAAACGCTTAACACTGAGTGAAGAGGCCAATAAAACCTGAAGTATTTATACACCTGTGATTTGAATAGCTGGGTAATGACAAACTTTTTTCTTACATGCATGTTTTTCTTTTTCCAGTGAGCCCAGTACCCTTTGGAGTGTTTATACCTCGTCAAACCTGTCTTAAATAAACCATTGTGCTGCAGTTTTAGTCTTGTCAGGGAAATTGCTGCCCTCTTCTGGCTTACAGCAATTCACGACAGTCTGAAGGCATCTCCAAGAGAATGCCAGTTTCAATGTGATAATACGACCCAATATGAAATTAATTAAGGCTAAACAATAGTTTCTTTAAGACTAAATCAGAAATGAGGGCAGACAGCCCTATCTAGGACAATAAGATTGGATCCAAATGCAGTTTTAAAGATGTGTCCCGCCTCCCCTGATCAGAGTGCATTTAATGAGATTCATGCAATTTCTTTCTGAAAACAATAGCTTTAACCATTGGTTGCATAACCCAGGATATCCAGCTGAGGCCCCCCAAGTACAGAGTGTTCCACAAAAAGGAATGACAAAAACTCTTCCAGCTCAACTTAAATAATTAAAACAAGAACTGGAGAAATAGCCAGCCCGGTGAGATGACTTTTAGGGGGCCAAGGAGTGGAGAAGGCAAGATAAAACTCCTAAGGGCAAAGTTACATTTGTCTATGACTGTCCTCTTCCTGCTGAGACAGGGCTGAGGAGCACGAATCACTGAGACCCCTGAGAGCCCTCACCCCCCTCTGCCTTTCGTGGCTTTCAACACCTTGCAGGACCAGGGCCCACTGCTATAATTCAGAAAAGGCTAACCATTGTCTACATAAAAAAAGTAGATCTGGAGCATATACTCGCTGTGATTAGCTTGAATTGAGACTGTGATTTGTGGCTCTCCTTTTACACAAAGTTTAAAGAGTTTCTCGGCTGCTGGAGTTACTAGTCTGAGCTGAAGGATCTTATGCCATGTAAGTGGGTGGGAACAAGACATGGTAATACAGACAGCACTATAGACAATGCTTATTTAGGATTGTGGAAGCATTACAAACAAAGGAAAAAATTCCTCTTGCCCCTGCAGCTACAATAGCTTCACAAAGCATTCAGAGAAATAAATGCCATTTTCCAAAGTTAGTACCAGCCATGTGAGAAGAGTGTGCCCTTCAGTGGATGTGTGGAGAGCTAAGAGCTATGGCCTGTAATAGGCCATTTTAATGGCAAGCACAGTAGTTTAGAAACTAAACACTTCATGCATAGCAAAGTGCTTAAATTTGTTTCTCTCCACTCCTCTTTTAAGACTAAAGTTATTTAAGTTATGCTTTGAAGATGTAACTTTTGCATCCCGTTTTGATAGCATACAGTAGCAGTCCTGTTTGTCAGGTATTTTGAAACAAAGTGTAGCCTTGTGGCAAAGAAAATCTGTTCCCAGGGCAGAAATGAAGACAAATGCTAGGTGCTTCCCTGCTATCTGTTTAGCACTGCAGAGAGACACACTTTTAGGATTTTCAGTGCTTGTGACTGAAGCTAAAACTGCATTACAGGTGATTTTCACATAAATACTCATGATAAAACCAGGTCTGACTCTTCTTCTTTACAAAAATTATTTTACTGTTGAACAAACGTGACTTTGTCCAGCAGGGTTTTCTGGCATCCAATCTTTTAAAGGCATCTGTAGCAGCATTTATAATTAGCAGCATGCCTAAATAATTGATTTAATAAGTAACTACCAAAGAAGCACTACGAGAGATAGCACAGGAGTTTCTTTATTTTGACCAGTTTTATCCTGCCCCTAAGTTTGTGTTATTGATATGTGTGTTATGGTGTGGACATGTGCAAAATGAACATGCTCCCAGCCCATCCTATTTTTGCTACATAGAGTTCAAAAGAAAGGCAAACCAGGCTGGAGTGCCCAGAATGGGATGTGCAGACTTCTGCTTCCCTAAGCACCACCTGAGACTGAAACCTAAGGGGGATTTGCCACCTTTTTGAGATTTTCCTAATAAAACACTTTCTGACAGGGATGCGGAGATAAATACAATTGAGTTTCTCGTAGGCTTGCTGAAATTCCAGCTTTGTGATCATGTTAAGGGATGAACAAATCCACTTGCTGCCCACATAGGCTTCTGTAAAGACTCTTCACCCATGATGGAACCACCAAAAACCAGAGGAGAATCACTGAGAATACTCCCTGTAAAATTTTCTCTAAAGGTATCCAGCCCAAAGCTATTTCAATGTGTGTAGTGCTGGAGGAGAAAAGCCATGACCTGAGTGCTTATAGAAGGTTCCTGCAGGCACCCAGCTTCTTACTGGGACCATTGTCTGATAGTGCTGGCAGTGGTGTCTGGCCACACTGTGGGAAATTTCCCCTCTCTGACTGTGGTCAGCCCCAGCCTGCCCTGGGACAGCTTCCATTGCCATGCTGTCACTTCTGCTTCAAGTGTACAATCAACTTTCCATTTAAACAGAATAGCTGGGACAAGCATTTCAAGAGCTCTATATGTTTTGGGGGCTGAAGGAGACTTTCAAAACGCTTTCATTTTCCTTAAATGAATGCGAATTACAGCAGAAGGTCCATCCCAGGTGTTATTTTGTGATCTGGCACATACTGCCATTATGTCTGTACCCACCTGGCTGTATTTATGTCTCACTCATATTTGTTAATCACTGGAACAAGATATGGGAGCCAACCAACAAATAACAAACAGCAACATGGCTGTGGATGTCACCAGATGCCACTGTGGTGATCTCAAGCATAAGCTGTAGATTTTTATCTTTTAAATGGAGATGTCCCTTGGGCACAGCTACTGCCCCTGTCCACAGCTATCCTTGTCACCCGGCTGTCCTCTGTGCTCGGCGCTGCGAGGCTCACACCATAAGGCTGTGTTCACTCTCTGAGGAGTATAACAGTGGACAAGGGCAGAGATCGAGGTCTGGGGTCCTGGGGACATTGTGGTTTCAAGGCACTGATGTCTCGGCGTGTATAGTCATCCTTTGGAAGGGTGAGACCACAACCAAAGCAGCCAGGGCTCAAGGCTGCTGTATGCTTTTATTTGCATTTGTTGCTTGTGATTGTGGATGTTCGGATATTTCCAGAGTTAGGGGGTAATAAGAAAAGACAACAACAGGGTCTATAGCTATAGAGGGAAGCTGGGTTTCTGGGTGGCACTACAAGACAAGAACCATTTCCAGGGCCCAGCTCCTGACTATGCCATCTTGCTGCTCTGGGGAGCCCCTAGATGCCAGAGCTCCAGGCTTGAGCATTCACACTATTCCCCAACCAAGGTTTGATCTGTAAGCATGTCCAGGCAGGTTGCACTTAGTTCTTCATTCCTGACTCCTAATTTCATGTAATATCCAGCATCATGAAGTTCCCAGCTATTCCTGATCAGAACAGTCCCCATCTGGATTTGCCATTGCTTCTCACACCAGCCATGTGTCAAAGTCACCTCTGTGCATGATGCCATTAGCTCAGTGGATGTAAAAATGGGTGACCTCCTTCTCTGGGGTCTGCTCTCCATCCTGGTCTGACTTTGCAATGTGGTTTCCTACTCTCTCCCCACAATCCCACTCTTGTGCAAGAAATTCCTCTCTGCAGATGTTTTCCAGGAGCAGCTCATTTCTACTCCTATCCCCTCTCCCTCTGATCAGGACAGAAAAAAAATTTGCTCTTTTTTGCCCCTGTTTGTACTTTAATAAATATTTGTTTGGGAGAAAGTGAAGGGTGTCAACTACATGAGTAATCTTCAGTGTTTAAATCTGTAACTGTTTAAATCCGTCTTTAAAAATTTATGGGATGTTGCCTGCAACAAAAATGGTAATAGCTGTATTATGTATTTCAGACAAAAGTGGTTTGACTGTGGGGCAAAAAAAAAAAAAACAACCCACAAAACCAAGAGGAAAAATATAGATTTGTAGAAAAGCAGATACCTTAAATACAAAGCCAACAAAATTTTCATAAAAGACTTCCCAAAATACATCTTTCAAAGGATTTCTAGCGTGATTTTAGGGCAGTTTAAGTGACTGTTACCAAATTAGGCCAGAATGCATTCACAAGGCAGAACAGTCCCAGCTGTAACAGGCTACAACCCCAAATGTGAAACCTTTATCCAGTGACAATCTTAAGGATTGACAAAAACTCAGGACTTGTGGGAAGTGACTTCCCAGCAAAGCTGTAAATTGTCATGTGCTCAGTACATCTGGGGACACGATGCTGGGGACTTAGATGGAGGTGACTGACTCAAGGATGCCCTGAATAAACAGTGCTGGCAGAGAGACCTGCCTGTTGTAAGGGCAGCTATAAACCTTGTGCTTGGGACATGCTTTCATCTCTTGCACCATTTTACAAATGAACGTGCAGCTAGAAAAGTTAGTGTAAATATTTCAGCAAAACTTTCCAAATATTTAATGCTTTTTAAGTTCTTTGTGTGTGTGCATTGAGTGATGCATTTGTGTATCTTCTGCCATAATTAATCACATTTTCGTTTCAAATATTTATTTGGGAAAGATACCTCTGTGACCTGTTGAAGGGAATAAGGAGGTATCAGAGGGCTTCCCCTGCCAGGCAGTCAGCAATCCCTACTACTGAGCAGAAAAATCATCTGTATCCCCAGAGCAGCTCTGTTTCTCAGAGGGAGTGGTGAGTGCATCCTCCGGGCAGCTCCCTGCCTCTCAGCAAGCACCTGAGATGCAAAAGGGAGCAGTAACTCAATAAATCAGCCTACAGTAATAAATCAAACATAGCGGGAAATCAATTTTAACAATTAACAATTACTCTTTTGAAGTAGAGGCCTCAAAAGACAGAAGCAGAAGGATGGTGAGCTGTTGCTCTCAAGACTCATGGGAAATACATTTTCTGTCCAAAACACACATGGATGTGTGAAGTGAGTTTCATGCAACTTAGAAGGAACTAAGTGTTTTTTAATTTAAGTGCTTGGATTTACAGTATTACTGTGTTTAACAATTACAGCAGTTCAAATCTGCAGCATCCTATAAATTCTGAAGTGCTGAGTGCATGTAGGGCTTCTTGCCCATGCAGGATCTCTGGCCTGACAGGTATTCTACCTGAAGACACACATGGGAGCACCAGGAATGAGCTGTTTTCAAACTCTAGAGACTGTGAATTGGATGTTTCTGAGAAATTTGAAAACATAAGGAAAGGAAATGTAACTGAAAATATAACAAGGTTGATCTAAACTTCAAACAGTTCAGTTTGAAATACACACTGCAGAGTTTGGATAGTACAAGGCAGTAGTGTTGTACATGCTAATCCTCAGGGCATGGGGATGGATTAGGTGACCTCTGAAGAGCCATTCCAGCCCAGTGATTCTTTGAGAAGAGAAATACACTGGAATCTACAAAACATATCTGAGAAGTGTAATATGAAGCGCACTTGTGGAACCTCAAATAATTTTGGGTTTGTACAGTTGTGCAAGAAGGTTCAGTGAATAACTGCCAGTTGTCCTGATATTTAGAAGATAGGATGGAAAGACACAGGAATAGTGTGAATACTAAATGAGGTGGTTGCATTTCAACATTTCCTACCTGAGCTGCAAGGTGCTCTAACAAAAATGAGTATTTTTTAAATTTCTGCCTTCTCAGAGAGAATAAGACAATGCTTGGATGTCTCTCATAAAGAAAACCTTCTGGACATGGCTGTGCAAAACATAGGAGATTAAAGCATAGCATTCCAGTGACTTGTTTAAACATATCTTGTTATATCTCTTTGCAGCAATCCTTAAGCCCCAACTACCAAAGACTATCTCCTCACAGCAGCGACAAATTCCAATCCCAAACAAACCACCTGGGGCATGCTGAGTTGCTAAAGACAAATGTCAGAGGTCTATATTATTTCCAATATTCTCTGACATTGCTTATGATGTGGCCTCTGGCACATTCCCAACAGAAGAAAGTTCAGTTATAATTCTTTCAATTAAAGAATCTGATTTAGCCACTAATCATGTCAAAGAATGTCTGAGGGAGGGAAAGGAAAAGGAGAATATAAGCAAGTGGTGGGTTCAGATGGGATGGCTGGGGAGATAACTTGTGGAGGGAGGCATGGACACTATGGCATCTGGCTGGAACAAAAGCTGGCACAAATAGCAAATTGCTACATGTATCAAGAATATTATCGGTTTGATAAAATCATGCAAATCTTTTTTCATGGTCAGATGAGAGCATGCTATGACAGTGAAAATCCTGCTTCCGGAACACATTTTTCAGTGGGAATGGTAGGGAAATCTTTGGGACGAAGAGAACCCAGGGTATTGGGGAATAGGGGCAGTTCAGGAAGATGCTGCAGCATCTCACCTAAGCATGTACTTATCTGTCTGCCCTGGAGGACCCCAGTGCTGGGCATCAGGGTACAGGAAAGCAGCACAGTGCTAGCTGGAGGGTGACTCAGTCACTGCTCTGCTGGTCTGTGTTGTGTGAGCCCACTTCAGGGGAAGCTGTAGTTCAAAAAACTAACAGCATGCTCAAACAGGTATTTTGGTGGCTCAGAACAACTAAGATTGCTTCACCTGTTTGAATGTGTTGCTGATCTCCAAGGAATGGTGGAAAACACAGACAGTTCCCAGACCTCAAAAAAAGTCTAAGACTGTTATTGAGAGGATTTGCATTTGGAAAATGTTACCAGGTTACACAAGCAGATGCAATACTTGGGATATTTCTGATCAGCTTTTCCAAACCTTCCTGCTCCAACATCCT
Source organism: Phaethornis superciliosus (assembly GCA_023637945.1). Lineage (NCBI taxonomy): Eukaryota > Metazoa > Chordata > Aves > Apodiformes > Trochilidae > Phaethornis > Phaethornis superciliosus. The sequence goes on from JAJQWJ010000019.1 coordinate 9,362,528, forward strand.
CATGGCAAGTAACATTGCTTAATTTGGGAGCAAATGGATCTTTGGACATAATCTTTGGGTGAGTCTGAAGGATGTCTGACACTGAAGTCTTTTTAGGCATTGTGGCAACCAGTGAGACAATAGCCAGATTTCCATGTGCAGAATAGATGATGTAAGGCAGAGAGCAGATGTGGCTTTTCTTATTTCTTCCCTGTAGAAGTATGGTAATATGTCCTAAAACCCACTCACAAAACACCTGCACAGCCATCAGAGTGACTGTACAAGTTCTTAATGTTGCCCACATATTTTTGAAAGGTGTAAAAACAGTGCATTTTTCAGTGGGAGTTTTTAATTATGTTAGTTTATTTGCTGTTTTTTGTTTGTTTGTTTTACAAATAGTTTTGCACATAATGATTTTGCACATTAATATTGACATTTTCATATATTCTCAGCCCTGACCTAATCTCTGACCCTATCTCTGCTGTTACTATTTGAGCACTGAGCAGCATCAAGGGAATAGTCTGTGCTGGCAATAAGGACTATCCAAAATCTCTTGTCAGAGGTGTCCTGATGCACCCTCCTGAGGGCTGCACTGATGTCCTCTCTGGGGTGTACACAGACAAATGCCTCCCTGTGTGACTCCTGTGACAAATGCCTCCTGTCATGTGTGACTCTATAGACTCATACCAAGAAAGATTTTCTTTACAGCAGTATTCTGGCACATATTACTCCTTAAGTTAAGCAATGTTGGTGTGTGCAATCTGCATTATTATACAGATGTGCAAGATACCAAGATTTTACAGTATTCACGTGGTTTGAAACATCTGTTTTCAGAGCAATAGTGTTGATTGCTTTTCTCAGCAATAGACAAGGTCTCACTGCTGGAGAGAAGTCCTCGATGTAAGTACTAAGGTTTCTTTAATGCCTAGACCTTAGGGGAATCTATTGGTCAGGGATCAGTGGTGTTGGTAACTTGGCACTTGAAAAGCTGACATCTCCAGGGAGTGAAATATTGAGGACAGATGTATAAGCTATTGTACCACGTCTGTTAGTTGCAAATTCTGTCTCATGATGCACATCTTACATACATTAAGGAGCAAATGGGCTCATTCCTGTGGCAGCAAACTTCACAAATCAGAACAAATATTATTTATCATGACAGGCAGGTGGTACTTGCAGACAGAAATGGCTCTTGACCTTATGGAAATGGTCTCACAGAGACTGATTTTTTTCTTCCTGCTAGCTTCAGAGAAATCTTCTGGTTCTAGTCAAGGACAAGTGTTTTTTAAATGGTGATATGTCTCAGGCATGTGGACTTTATAACATACTTGGTTATTTGCATCCACTTAATCTATGAACTTGAAGTGTTATACATGCTGTTTAAAACATACTTTCCTATTTATAGAAAAAAAAAAAACACCCCAAACAACCCTACATCTGCCTACGTTTGCACTAAATCTACAGCACCAGCTCTGGTACCGGCCCAGCACACACCAGTTTGACTGGAAGGAGGTGCAATGATCCTGTTCCCAGAATCTCTGTGAAATCGGAGATAATTCTGTGCAGGGCAGATTTTCAAAGGCCATGTTTAACATCTCTAAAGATGCAACTGAGAGGCTGAGGAAGTTTTCAGCAGTGCCCTGCTGCCTGGCGCCTGTCTGCATTCTTCCCAGGGAAATCCTGGAGCCGATGGGGGCAAATTGGGGAGCAGAGGCTGAGCCCTGGGGTCCTGGTGTGTGCATGATGGAGAGGTGGAGGCTGTCACCCTATTCGTGTCAGTTGTAAGCGCCGTGTACCTTTCTGATGTCCTGAATTTAAGGAAGATTAATTCACACTGAGCAGGGGCTACTCATAGGATGCGAGATCCTTTTGTTTGCAGGACAGAACTGAGAGGCTTGGTGTGTTTGTCTTTGCAATACGAATGCAAAAGGAAGATGGGTTTGCTGTCTCTTGGTTTGACTGGGAAAGATAAAAGGAGGAAAAGAACATATTTAAGTAACATGACAAATGTTGGTGCAAAAGCTACTGAGGAGGAACTAACCAGGACACTTCTGGACTGGAAATGAAGATTTATAGCCATCAAGGCAGGGAGGTTTACTTCCAATGTAAGTGATGAGAGCAACACCCACCCCAGGGCACTGTTAGGATGTGCTGGACAAATCTGTGAGATGTATTAGAACACTGAGACAGGAAGGACCATACCAGTGGGTCAAGATGTCCTTTATATCTCAAGAGTTTTAGCAGGAATGTATATAATGCCTTGATTGCTGTGCACATACAATGGCTCTAACACACCATCGCCATTCCCTGCAATTGGGGGAACTGTCTCTGAACCACCTTTTCCAGTGTCACCACAATTCCCCAAGATACGGTGACTTCACTGCAATTTCTGAGGAGCAAACACTCTGTATAAATATAGAATATCACAGGGGAAGGGGAAAAAAAAAAGCAAAAATGAAGTTTTAGGGGTGTTGATGTGCAAGACATATTTGCAAGCCAGGAGTGCTGAAGGGGAGGGGGGAGAGGTTTGTAAACTTTTCTGTTGTGGAATGAATACACCGATGAACTAATGAATAGAAACAAGATGTTTTAACCACCACCTAGGGAGGTTGCTGAGTGGCCATAATCAGTGCTCCCTAGGAGGTGGCCAAAATGTCTCCTTGCTATTCATTAGGTCAGAATAGCTTTCATTTTATAATGTGATCCTTCTTCCTGACCTCCTTTCTGTTCTTAAATTACTTCAGGACTATAAATTCCCTCCTAAAAATAGCATTATTTATTTTACTGTCCTGTGTTTGTTATGGTCAGTTGTGATCTTTCTTTAGGAGATGTCATTTTGAATAAAAATGGAATGTAGTGTTGACAGAGTTTGGTGGTCCCCAGATTTTATACTAAAACACACTTTGCATGCTCTAAGAGTAGTTTGTTTGCAAAATATTCCTTCTCTTTATAACCTGTCTTCGAGAATGTTTCTGATGTTTCTGAGCTAGTCATACCAACATTTCAGGGCTAGTTTGTTGCTGCTTTAAATATCAAGGAAGATTTTCCAATGGATCCCTAAGGCCTTGGCTACAAAACTGAGCAATACACAGCCCCTCTGGCACCAGATTGCTTTTAGTACTCTTGGGACTGCTTTCTCCTTTCAGGTACATCAGGTCTGCGTTCCCAGTGACAGATCAGATGATTTCTAGTGCAATCCTGCTCCATGCTGAAATCCCTGGTGCTGTAAGGAGCTCAGCTGCCACTGGGGAGTGAGGAAAAAACCTCCACAGTGATTACGCTTCAGCAGACGGTTTAAGTACTTCAGGCAATTCCTTTAAATTTTGCATAACAGGTATCTTGACATCCTTGTGAAAAGCACTAGTATTTTAAATTGTATTTCATCCAGCACAGAAAGTGCTGGAGACTTCCAGCTAAACTTCACCAGGCAGCTGGGGACATTTATCAGGGCACCAAGGTCCCCGTTTCCCACAGCTCCGTGTGAATGAGGAGCTGCTGCTTGGACTGAGATGCCTGTATGCAGGAAAAAAGGTTGGGAAGTGCAGAGACATTGCCTGGCAATTTTATGTTCCACTCTGTATAGACAGAGGAGGAAAAACAATTTAACTCTAGAGGGGTAGAGTGGGTTTCTGTGCAAAACATGAATGAATGAAGACTGTGCCCAGAAGAAACTGCAGAAAGGTTGGACTTTCAAAGAGTAATAGTGAGGTGAGGGACAGAGAGTTTAGAAAAAAAGGACAAAAATTTGCAGGAGGTGCTGATCCAAACCCTATTTAAATCATAGTGACCAACCCTAAATCTACATTTGGAAATTTGACTCTGTGTTGGTTCTTAGCAGATGGCAATGCTGAGATAGATTTGGGCCTGAGGATCTTCTGGATGCGATGGGCATTGATAGAGGTGTATGAAACCTCAGTATCTGGAGCTGACAGTTGTATTGGCAGAGATGTTAGGAGGAAGAAATAGAGTATATGCTGCACTTTTGAAGACTATTGTAGAAAGGTTTAAAACATTTGTATATGGACAATAACCATATGTATTTAGTGATGGGTGAGCTGAAGTGGAAGCCACATGCACAACTTATTAAAGTATATCAAATATGATAGATGTTTGCAGTTGTCTAGAAACCACTATGAGAACCTGAAAGTCCATTATTTTCTCCATGGTACCGAGTTCTATTAGAGAATCTGCCTGCATTTTAATTCTACTAATTTATGGGAACCCTGACAAAGGCAGAGAAAAAACGCAGATTTTTGAAAAATACAAAAATATGGTTTAACTAAGAAATATTGATAACATCTGCAGTGGTGTGTCCTGGATATTAAAAATTAATTTGCAGGTTCAAACACAAACAAGTGGCTTGGTTTGCCATGTTTCTCAGGAAGTTACTAAACTTAAAATATCTTCTGGTTTTTTCATGCAAGAGTAATAAATGAATGAGCAAATAAATACAAGAACCAGGCCAATCTGCAAACCAACAGAGATTTTTAAAGTTATTTATTTATTTTTTATTTATATTTATTATTATGTTTTATGTTTTATGTTTTGTTAATGGGGTTCATAAAAGTTCACTTTATGTTTCACTGGGTCCGAGCCTCACACATTTCCATCTTCAGGGCCAGATGTGGAAAGTACCTAAATGCTGTAAAAAGCAGTTTGAAAGACTGAGTCAAATGGAGCTTGAAAACCACAGGGATCCCAGAGAGACTCTTGGGAAACGTCCAGCTGAGCTTCTCAAATAAACTGGGATTAACTTTGAGGTGGTGTGACCCAGAAGTTGGACACTTGGATTAATAAATTCTCCAACAAAATGTTCAAAGCTCTCAGAAGTTCTCCCAAGGTTAAATGTGTGGGAAGAGGAATTGTGATTGTCAAATAAATTGTATAGTATAATGCTTTGTTTGTAGCTCTTGAGTTCAACAAGCATGTCTGCTTTGAAGATCAGTGGTGTTCCATCAAATCACTTATTTATATTAATGGAATGACTTCCTTTGACTTTGTTAGCTTAGATACTTCCAATCAGTTTTGAGAGACTTGTCAGCCAGCCTTTTCTGCTGAGAAATAACTGAGAACCAAATGGAGACAATGTAGATGGAATTCTAGATCCACCATGATCATCAGAGATGTTCTCAGTGCAATGTAGGGAGTTATTCAGCTTGTCCTAAGACAAACATTTGCATTTGGATGGCTGAACGACTTGCTAGACTTCATTGACTGGGCAGAGTTGTGTATGCATATGTATATAGACAAAACTGTATTTCCATTTGAGCTGCAGCTTGGCCCCGAAAGCTCCCAGAGTCCTCAGTAGTCTTGCTTTACTCTGGGCTGCCCAGTTATCTTGGAGATCCTGCAAAATGTCTGTTGCAGCCATCATTTTCCATCACAAGTGGAGGAGTCAGTGGTGATGCAAGAGCAGGGTGAGCTTGGGCAGATAAGTTAAGGAGAAATTTTGAAAGCTAAATTGAGTCAGCCAGCAGATTTTGCAGAAGTATGGAAGTGGTGTGTAAGCCAGATTCTGTCTGATTCCAATAAACTGGGTGAAACTCTCCTTTAGTCCCTCTGAACTCAAATTCAGGAGCCCTGGATTTATGTGTGCAAATAACCTTTCAAACCTGACCTTGCATCTCCTGCTCTCCAGTCAGTGCATTTTCCATCTTTTTTTCTATATTAATTTCATGTTTTTCCAAAACTGAAAATGACAGGAAGGATGGCAGTGAAAATCATTTGCCATAGATGTTGATAAGCACTTAACAAGAGATGTCCCTAGCAGATATATTTAGTTTATCTAAGAGTGAATGGAAAGCAGTGTCCAATTCCAAGTGTTGACATGATTTGTAAAGTTTGCTGTTCTATATGTTTCTTTTGAGTAGAACTGACCCCAAACTGTAACTCTAAATAAACACCCACTTCAAATAACCAATGGCAGTTTCCTAAATTGCCAATCAAATCCATAAATGAAGACACAAACTTGGAGTGTGTTTAAGTCATGTTTAACAGAACAGAACTAAACAAAAACATTCCTGCTAGAATGCAGTTTTATTTCAAAGCAGTTTTCCCATGAACATTCCAAAAGCAAGGAGTCCTAAAGATTTCTAAATTATCTTTGCCTTTGCTTCTTGGGTGGGTGGGGAGAAAGAATGAGCCCAAAACTACATTAGAAACACTGAAGTTGGATATGAAAGTCACAGAGACACAATACTGCATCTTGTCATAATTATCACTTCTTTCTGAAAGAAAGAAAAGATCGGTTGATGGTTTTTGAAGCAGTATTATGTTGCAAAAGGAAAGGAAATGTATCTTAGTGTTTTGTTCACAAAAAACATTAGAATTGCTGGCAATGTTTACACCCCCTGGTTTTAGCACAGACATCCAGGACTGGCATCTACCTGTCCCAAGTTCTCTGGGTGAAATCAAGGGAAAGAGAGATTCTTCTCCAAATTGCTTTCTGAAGTCAGGGTTAAACAGGAAAGAACGTGAAAGGAAGCAGGAAAGGGAACACTTTTAAGTTTATTTTGGCTTCCAGTTCTGCTTTTCTGCCTTGTCAGCCTGGTTGTGCTTACCCACTCCAGCCAGCTTTTCTCTTACCTTGCTCTCAGCCCCATCACTGCCATGTGATAGTAAGCCTGTCTGTCTTACACATCCCTTTGAATTGCACTGTTCTTAATGTCTTTTTGAATTGGGACACCAGAGAAAATGAAGTATCTGAAGGAAACCAAATGCTTCTGAAATCCCACTTCTCCCACCAAAATCCCAGTTTGGTGTTTTCATGGGATACCTGGCTTCAAAGCTCTTATCAAGTCCTGTTGGAGTTAACAGACTTTAACTAGCTTCAGTGAGCTTTGGATTGAGATCTTATCTTTCACAGAATTTTAATTCTTGCTTCATATAGTCTTTCTTAGTCAGATCATGTTCACCAGTGGTTGCTGGAAGGTCTTGGAAATCCCAGCACACTAGGTTCCCTAAAAAGGGAGTGATTTCTGTGCAAAAGGATGTCCTCTTTAACACACACGGCCCCATCTCTGATGCCATTTTCATTATAGTTATTGAGGCACATTTTGGCAGCTGAAAGAAAAGGAGGTTAAAAGCCAGCAGAGCTCTTTCTTGTATTGCAATAGTCTTGCATAGCTCCCAGAGATTATTTCCATCAGGTGCTTTCAGAGTTGCAAGTAAGGAAGCTGGAGCAGAAGCAGTGGTTTAGAGTATAGGTTTTGCTCATGATTCTCATTTCTCAATTTTCAATCCATGAAGTTTTTGAGGGTTTTTTGTTTTTGTTTTTGTTTTTTTTTAAGAACTAAATCAAGGCTCTGCAGGCAGGAGGGGAGGAGGCTGGCAGCAGTGCTCAGCCAGCACAGGTTGGCTCCCTTTCTCCTGGTACAGCAGAGGGCACAGGCCTGACAAGAACCTGCCAAACCAGCTTTTTTTTTTTTTTTCCTCAGAATAGCCACGTTCACACCAGTGGTTTTGCCACCACAGCAATGCTTCCCAAAGGCTATGCATTCCATCTCTAAAGGCTGAGCCTGCTTGTACCCTGACATTCACAGAGCCCACCAAAATGTAGGACAAGGTCCAGGTACAAATTCAATGGTGTTTTAGGCTCTCTCTCAGCTGAGAGTTAAGGAATGTCTTCAGAGGTGTGCAGAAGAGGCCCTTTCCTGCTTTCCATACCCCTGGTGTCCAGGAGATGAGCTCAGGAGGCTCTCTGTCCACCCTCTCCATCCACTTCTGTTCCTAAACCTTGGGGTTGGTGTCACTTTGCTCAGGGACATGTTGTTCTGGTGTTCAGGGAGTTAACGTTCCCTTTGCATGAATCAAGAGCTATCATCACATGATGTGGAGAGTCTGAAACCTCAAATCCCTGCCAAAGTGCTCTGCATTACACACACACCTCTGTTTTGCCCTCAGGGGCAATATGTAGTTTAGTGAGAGCAAAGATGCCAGTTTCTGTGCAGGTATTTCACATTATCACTTAGATTTGCCTCGGGGTAAAAAGGAGGAGGGAATCCTCAGTTTCAAAAGGATATTTTAGTCTATGGGGCCACTGGGAATGTGTTTTCCGAAGTGCTATCTACAAGTAACAAGAAACAAAAGAGTAAAGAAAGACTCAAACCAGTCTTTTTCACACATAAGGAACACCACAAAGAGCACATTTATTTGTAATCTGGTATTAGACCAGAAGAATTAATCCACTATATTCAAACACTTAAGCACTGAAGTAACATTAAATCTTACTTTTTTTCAGAGTGCATCATGCAAAAATGTATGGGTGTTAGTGAAAACAGCAGCTGGGAAAAAGCTATCTTTTGATGTTCCTTCAGGAGAAATCAAGGGGCTGAAAACTTCTGCTGCAGTTTGGTTCATCAATTTTTTAATTCCTTGGAAAATATATTCCCTACCCTTCCCAGAACCAGTGAAAAGCTCTGAATTTAGTCAGGATGGGAAGATTGTATGACAAGGAATCAGTAGTTGTAAAAAATGTGAGAAAAATATTACTTGAATTTTTATTTTATTCTCACCTTGCTCTGTGAAATGAGCCTTCCTTTGAGCTTGTACAGTGTTAAAAATCATTGTTGCTGGGCATGTCAGATATCAAAGAAGGTCAAACTAAGTTAAGATTTTCCCATGTGAAAGGTGAGCAATAGGGATGGGAGATGAAACCTCCCCAGCTTGCCCAGCTGCTACCATGGGCAGGAGCTGGTACACAGGAACTACTACAGAGAAGTTTGTGGGTGCTAAAAGAGCCACTTGTGAGCACAAGGAAAATCCCAGTGAGGAAAATCCCAGAGGAATGAGATCATGACAAAATTGAGTTTGATTGTTTTATACATATCTGCAGATTTTAACTAAAAGAGTGAACATTTCCAAAAAAAGAAACTTCTCTCAGGGTGATATTTTGCTTAGATCGAAAGGAAAGTTCTGTCAGATGAAAAGACAGAGTCAGCAGAAAATTACATATCACAGCAATAAATTTTCAAAAATGTATTTTTAGCACCTTTTATCTGGTACCTGAACTTTGTGAGGCAGAGGAATGTCATCATTCCCCAAAAGCACTCAGAAGTGAAATGATTAGCCACATATCACATTGATTCTAATTTTATACTCAAGATTGTAAATCTGGAGTAAGGTCTTTGAAGTAATGAGGATTCTTTGTTTTTACACCAGGTCAACATCTGGCCACTAGCCTAAAACAAAACTGGGACAAATATTCTCCATCCAAAAGCAAACCATAATTATGATGATATTTTTAAAAGCTTTTGGTACATAGAACACTTGGTTTTGTGGTACTTAGGAGTGTTTAATTCTGGATGAAAATTTATATGCTGCAAGCCAAGATGAGGAATCTGGGTTTGAGGCTGGGGATGTTTTCCATAGTGCAGGTAAGTTTGACTCCAGGCTTTTGTCTGAAATCCTCTCTAGTATCTTAGCCTAGTGCTGAGTATTTTAGCTGTTGTAAAAATGCAGTTTACCTGGTAGAAGTCTGTGCTCTGATTCAGGCAACCCATTTAGGAAAAATGCCTGAATTTCTATTATTAAAAAAAAAAAAAAAAAAAAAAAAAGTACTTTCAGTAATTTCCTTCCTTCCTTGGAACATAGATTTTGTCCTAAAACTTCTTTGTGATTTATTCCAGTTTCTATATACCCCATGCCTGTGCTCCTGTGCTTGCAAAATGGCACCAAAGCCATTTTCCATGGGAAACTGGGAACTACTTCATGTGTGTTTTGGTTTGGAAGAGGCTACAGGCACAGTGTGATTTCCAAGCAGGACCAGGGGGATTGTCTGTCAATTATATAATTTTCTAGATAGTTTCACAAAGTGTGTAGTGAATGTTAAAGAGGCAGTGAGAAGCTTGAATATTGCAGAGATGATAAATCATCATGTGAAACTCAATAGGAATTGTTTCTTTAGTTGTGTGATATGTGAAAACTGTGCTAGAGGCTACATCTCTCAGAGCTGCCCATTACCTAAATTCCCTTCAGCTCAAATGTAAATCCTTTCAAGAGACTAAAGACACTTTGAAGTTGAAGAGTGTCTCACAATGACAAATATTTTTTTTTTTCTAAATGCAGTTAGTCCTTTACTTCTTCCAACAAATCCCTTCTTCAGATTCTGTAAGATACAGCTTAACCATAATAAAACAAGCCTGGAGATACTATTTTTTAAACTGTCGCCTCCTGATCTTTCATGAGTTTGATTGCCATTGTTATTCTTACTTTGTTTTTCTTATGTCTTGTCGTCTATAATGTTGTTGGAGTGTGTGAAAAATGAAATTTGGGAAGAGCACATAGAGGCTGCTGAGCAGTGCTGGGTGCCAGTGCACTGCCAGGCAATCAGGACCAGATGAGGAGCTCAGCTCCCTCCTACGCTTTTGTCCCCAGAAAGTTTGCAGTTATATGAGCTGAGGTGGAAATGTTTTATACACGGAGACTGTTCAATCTGTGGAAGAAACTCTATTCTAGGTGAAACCAAAAATCTAGTTGGCTTTTGGAATGCACCAAAAAATTAAGTTGATGGAGGGCTGGAGCCAGCACATGCAGGTTATCATAGAAATTTCTTGTTGGCAGAAAGCTGTACTTTCAGCTAACAATGAACTCTTCTAAGAATTTTCTCTCACAATTTTTCTTCATAAAATATAGTTGTTTGTTGTTTTTTTACTTTTGTTGTTTTGTTTTGGTTTTTTTTTCCATGGAGAAGTGCAAAATTTGTTTAAAGGTTTAACTGCATACTTGGATGAAAAATGTTGACTGTGTTATAAAGCAGCTTTATGAAGTAGATGATTTGGGTTGAAAAAATCCAAATGAGAACTGCCACTATGTTCTGTGGGATTCCTCAAAACACCCATAAACACAAACACATCCTTGTGTTCCCTTTGAGAGAAAATGTGGACAAACAGTTCCCACTTTTATTAATAGGAGCTTTATGTCTAAAACTTCTCTGTTTCTAGGCCTTTTATTTTTTATATAGGGACAGATTTCCTAGAAGGAAAATAATACTCAGACTGCTGAGAAACACAGAATCTGCCTCAGACTGAAGGCAAAAAAATCACAGACTTGGTAGAAAGCAGCATGAAAATCCTAGTAAGGAGAGAACCTTATCTGAATGAGGTTTTGACCAGAGAACAGTAGCACTGTTTGCCATATCTTTTTCTTAAATTCACTTTGCTTTCTTTCTCTGAAATTACCATTATGGTTTTTTTATCTTGGAAATTGAGGGGGAAGCTCTCCAAAGAGGGAAACAAATGAGATTGGAGAGTCCCAAGCTCAGTAGTAGAGTCCAGGTGATGCTGCTTGTGCTTTCTGTGGTTTTGCTCTGCGGGGATAAGGATGAGACCAGTCAGGTTGAAAACTTCAGATTTGAACCTTCCCAAATTTCAGAGTTTTTTGGATTTTGCTAATTATTATCTGAAAATCTAACATGCTTAGACTCTGTTTTGGGCTTTTATAGTTTCAAAACCTCAGTTCATTTTAGCTATAAAAGTTAGTGTTTGGACACCATTTTGCCTTGAAGGAGTATTTTAAGATCTCAGGTAATTTCTCTTTTGTGAGATGAGTTGCTAAAAGCAGAAATTATGCAATTTAGGATGGGGTCTTTTTGTTGCTGGTTTTTTTTTTTTTTTTCTTCACAAGGTTGGAGGTCACCATGACTAACCAAAAAGGTATTCCCAGGTCCTGATACTGTTTTGCAAACTGTTCTATATTAAATATCATCTGTCTAGTGAAAGCTGTCAAAACACTTTCATCTAACCTTCACCAGCAGAAAAATCTTAGTGATGCCACATAACAAACATCATATAAATAACTGTCAGGGCTCATTAAATCTCCTTTGAAAAAGAATATTTTATCCTGTGCTTTAAGTATTTTAATTTTTTAATTCTAAGTGTCATTCTAAACACTATAGTTCTGATTTGCTTATGGAACTTTTAGATCTCATTGTCATTAATTTTAATGGAAGCTTTAAAATGCAGAATACTAGAAAGTATTTTCCTATCTCTGCTTATATTGTCTTTATGCCATTGCACTGACAAAAGGGACAGAGCGTTGTTTCAGATGAAACAGCTGCAGATCATTTTATGTCCATTTTAGAAAGCATTGTGTCCATGCTTGTGGCAGAAGCGGATGGAAATAGTATAGAGGATTTAGATAGCCCTAAGTTATACCAAGACTGCTTCAGTGTCAGCAGACTGTAACAGCATCAGAAGCAACTTGCCCATTTACACCATGTAATGTAATACCAACCCAGCTCAGGGATGCTCTGGCCCATAAAAAGGTCTAGATTCCAAATAATTTAATATGGGTAATTTATTATTTTTATAACACTTGGAAACTCTGTTTGGAGAGGGATGGAAAACACATACAACCAAAAGACTGGACTATCCCAGAGGCATGTCCTAGGTGGCAGGTGAATAAAGGCAGAAAAGTGATAGCAAAAATTAAGACCATATTGACCTGCACCACCAGCCTGTAGCTATTTCTTCTTTTCTGTATTGGTAGAACTAAATTATTTTCACTCAAAATCACACACCTAAGTATCAAAACTTTCCAGGTGAAAACCTTCTGTTCTCAACTCAGGTCTTGTTTAGATGCTGAGTATTGCTCTTGTACCAATTGAAGAAGGGATTACAGCACTGCTAAACAGCACTTCAGGATAGAGATTGCCAGCAGTGAAATTGGGGTAAAACTTTCAGTGCTGGTTTCCTGGCAGTAACCAGGCCTGGAGGTCATCCCTTTGCATCTTCACAGAGGCAAGTCCTTGGCAGAGTCCTGCCATCACTGCCTGGGCTCTTACTACCTTTCCCTATAATTTCTGACATGCTAGGAAAGCTGGGAACAAAGCCAGCAACACTTCAGATGTGATTAACCCTGGCCCTGCAGGAGCAGGAGCCAGACTGGTGGCTTTGGGGCAGCCCTGGACAGGAACCCCCTCCCAGCACTGCAGGCTCCCTGCCCCAAACCCACAGGTCGGGGATTTTTTTTCAGTGATAAGATAAGGACCTCGGTGGACTTTGAATACACTGACATTTGCACTGAGAAGAGATTGAAAAAATGCCACGAAGTTCCCAGAGATCTAAAAGCAGAAACATGTGTTGGAATACGAGTCCAGGCTTTTTCCTCTTAACTAAATAGAGCAGTAGGAGATAGGAGTTTGGGTGACCCCTTCCTCACAGTGGGTGTTACGCAGACTGAGGCTTTAAGCACTTCCTTAAGGACTGTCAAGAGACTGGGATATAATTCAGTCAAAGAGGGCAGCACAAGCAACAATGTCAAGGGAAGGATTTTATGTTTCAGTTTAAGTGAATCCATTTGTTTTCTTTTTAATGGGAACAGCACTGTGACTCTGCAAGAGTTAGAAATGAGCTCAGCAACTGGAAAATGAAAAGCAAAAATCCTACTGCTCCTCAGGCTGAGATTTGTGCCTCACTGTTGTAATGGTTATTTTGGTGATCCGAGGAATGGATCTGATTAGCCCTGCTTTGCCATCACTGTACCTGTGCAGATCGCTTTAAATCCATCATCCATAGACTGCCCATCCATAAAAAAAGGTTAAGATCCTGCTAGCCTTCACATTTGAGATTTCATGAAAAAAGCGTGGCATATTGCTAGAATGCAGTGTGGAGATGCTTCCATGATGTGTAGGTTGTACAGTAAACTTTCTAAAAGTGGCAATGGGAAGTAAGCTGAGAGGCAAGCACAAGGAAAGCCAGAGGGAGCCACATTTTTCTTTGGTGCTTCCATAGTTGCAGTTGACCAAAGCTGTGCTGCTTCATAGCTCTTGTACCTCTCCTGGCAGGTGTTCACATGCTTGGTAGCAACAGGAGCTTCAATGGCTACTCATTTCCACCTAGAAATTCTGTAACTAAAACCTCATGGACAAAGGAGTCTCCACTGCCAAAGAAGTCACCAGAGCTCCAGGTTTAATAGGGGTAATTCAAGAAGCCCTGGTTTCATGTGGTAGTTCATATGCTATTAGACTTTTCGCTTTTTCTCTCTACAAATTTCTAGAGTTTTGCGTTTTACAAAGAGTGATGCTCCTTTTTTTCTAAGACATACACGGTTTCATTGTTTTCTTGTTCTTTCTCTGTACCCTGTGGTGGCAAAACTTTGAGAGCCAGTTAACCAAGATGGGAGAGTTTTCCAGAGTACTGTCAACCAGATTATTTATGTCCATTACAAAAATAACTGGGTTTCTAAGTATCCATCTTGTGGGGCACTCTTAGCTCAGTGTAATGATTTCATCATGAGCAACCAATTGAAAAACTCATCTTGTAAAGCTCTGTTGAAATGACACTTTTGGGGAAAATGCAAGCATTAGCACTGAAGTGAATCTGCTGGCAAAATACAGCCAAGAAACTAACTGTACAATACTTTTCAGTAACTCATAAATTTTACACATTCTAAAAGTTCAATCATTTATTATCTGGACCTATTTCAATATTTGATTTGACTCCAAATTCCTAGCAGAGGTAACAGTGCAAATGCTATTTCACATTTTTCCTGGCTATCTCACTATAAAGTTGTTTGAATTCAGGTTGGGGCCTCAGATCTGTCCACACTGCTGCAGCCTTCCAACCACGTGATGATGGAGCAAATGTGACCTTTCTCAAGAGCTTCAATGTGAATCTGTGGGACAGGAAAGTCCCTCCCTGTGTAAGTGAAGGGATTGGACTCGACACCTGCCCACTGAAGTACAGGCTTTTGTAAACAGGCAGAGAGCATTCCCAGTTTGCTTTGAAGAGGCTAATGTACTTCAGCTGTTCAACGCCTATAAAAGTCAGGCCATTTATTTTGGAGCTGGAATAGATGTAGGGTTTTAAGGTCAAAAACCACCATGGATTTCAGTAAGGTTTTCCTTAAAACAACTGCACGGCTGTGAGCAGATAATTTAATTCAAAACTCAAAGACTAGAAGTACACGACATTGGACCAATTTCTCTTTTGACAGATATTTGGCCTTTGCTGGTCCCCATGCCCATCCCACCCATGACATGAGGGCAAAGGCTGAACCAGAGTGGGAATTTTGGAATGGGCTGGTGAGCAGGTTGGCCTCTTGCCCAGCACCTCACTGGGACTCAGTCAGGTGTAGAGTCTGCTGGCAAAATCTTGCTTCCAAAAAGCCCTGAAAAACCTCTTTTCTGTGCTTGTTTCTAATTGCTGTTATTGAGAGAATAAGGAGTTTAAATAAAGCCCAGAATCACATGAAGTATTCCAGTCAACACATTTTTGTTTTTCCTTTTTAAATCATTCTTAAAAACATTCTGCAGTCAGCTGTGTGGCAGCCAACAGCCATTGCTTCCTTCCACATCAGAACATGTAGGAGCATCTATTTTAGTTGGGAGAAAACAAAAAATCACACTAACTCAGTTTTCCCTTTGATCCCTCATGTTTCCTGCATGCTTTCCTCTCTGTTTATAGTATCTGACATAATTCCTTTGGTCAGATTTTATGCCTGAAGTCATTTAGGCCAATTTTAGCTTCTTTTTTTTTTTTCTGAGCTTTGACGTCTCAAGCAACTTAATCTAGGTCAGTAAAGTACCTGCTGTTGAAAGGAATTTTCTTGAGTAATGTTTTGATGTCAGAAGGGCCTTCCTTGGCATGTGCAGGTCAGAGGTCACCAAGTGTGTACAGTATGGAAAGGGCAAGCCACTACTTGTTAAATATAGGTCAAAAAGCAGTCTGCAATGATGTTTAAATCCTTATAAATGAAGGGCTTTGTGATTTTTAAATGGCCAAAATGATGCAGCGTAAAAATTCCAGCAATGTTTTCTGTGGGGAAG
This sequence comes from Phaethornis superciliosus, assembly GCA_023637945.1. NCBI lineage: Eukaryota > Metazoa > Chordata > Aves > Apodiformes > Trochilidae > Phaethornis > Phaethornis superciliosus. The sequence continues at coordinate 9,378,273 of JAJQWJ010000019.1, forward strand.
ATTGTGCATACAAAATGCTTGGGTTCAGGATCGTACCACAGAAATAGCAATTACACTCATTTCAAATAATTCCCAGACTAAATCTGATTACTGAGTTTACAACTGTGAGAAACCAGTGAGCTCATTTGTGAGAACCACCACAGGATTTGAGCAGTGGATTACAATGAACCTTGGGTAGCTCCTTGCCAGAACAAACCTGATGCAGTTAATACTGACACTGCTGACTTTTGCATCAAGTTTGTGCTTTCCATCTTTTGCTGGTTTACTACTTTAATGTGTATTTTTGAGGACCCTTATCATAACCCTTAAGAGACAGACCATCCCCAGGCAGCAAGAGCCACAGAGCAGTTCTGCATTCTGGAATTTCATGGCTGTGTCTCTTCCCAGTGCCTGAAAAAGGCCCTGGGGACAGCTTATCAGCTCTCTAGTCAAGGCAGAAAGCCCAGCTGCTGGGATTTTGGAGGAAACTGAACTAAAATATGGTGCACATACAGCAGAACTAACAGATTTCTTTTCTGGGTTCGTATTTCCTGATTGACTTAATTTTGCATCTGAAAAGGGGGAGCTCCTTAAATTTTTTCCTTTTCTTGAGGTCAGGCATTTGCAGGGACCTCTCTACTGCACCTATCCACCTGCTTCACAAAACCAAAAGGAATTTAAATGACTATTTATCTGGCCTTCTGTCAAATTTGATTAAGAAGGGTTCAAACCTCATAACTGAGATGGGTCACAGGTATGAAGGCAAAAATTTGGCAAAGTGTAGCTCTTCAGTTCCAAATGACAAAGAAAAGGGGTGACTTGTTTTTCCCTTAAATTTTTAGAAAAAATATTCTGAACTACATTTATCTGTTTCTTGTGTCATTTCAAAAGAAGAAGCACAAGCCAGGATTTCAGCACTGCTTTAGAACTTCCCCTGAAAAATGTAATTTGAATGACATTACTGGAAACTAAAGTGATTGTGTATGTGCTTATTTAGCTCATCACTGAGTAGTCTATCAGTAGTACACTAACAAGTAGTGATATTTTTGCCCTTTAAAATTGACTTGCCTTAATTTGTTACATTTGCTTAGCTGGTTTCTAGTGGATTAAAGTATGACACAATGGTTCTCAAATTATGTTCTTCAGAGCATTTTTTGGTGGGCCTGATCAAACCCATGGTCATGAGATGCTGTTTTCCCTCATTTCCAGTTGAGAAGTTGCATTATGAGACTCTAAAAATATATTCACATGTTTTCATTAAATTGTTTCTCCATGGCTGCAATTATTACAGTTGCAGTGTTCATGTCTTGGTTGGTACTGGGAGGACTGGTGGCTTTTGTGATTGGAAATGGATCAAGAAAGGAGCTAGTCCCAGATATGTGTTTGCATGAGGGATGTATTTTTTGGGGAAGAGAGAAATCTATTTACATGTATGTGAAGGGGAGCATGCCTCACAAATTGTTTTCACCTTTTCTTCCTTCTGTGAACATTTAAAGTAGAAAGATTTACTTAATTTATTTTTAAACTTATGAAAATGAAAGGTGTGGGATTTGTCTCTGGGAAGGTCTTACATGTACACATAAAATGTTTTGGTAGGCAAAGAAAACTTCAATTGCATTTTAGCAAAGATCTCTTATATTCAAACATTTCTTCAGGCATCTGAGTTATAAAGGAGGTTGCCAAAACCAAGCTTTGAACCTCCAGAGTAAAATAACTTTCCTTCTGCTTCCTCACCTTTCCTCTTTTAAGAAATGATACAATGTGAGGTCACCACTCAGTAAGTTTCTCAGTTACCATTGTTGTTCAAGCTGCACAGAATCAAGAAATGGAATAAAAGAAACATACAAAAAAGTATGATAAATAAATATATACTTATAAAAATACAGAAATGTTTAGTATAATGATTTTAATAAATTAGAAAGAATTAAATAGATGATTTTTTTTCTTTCACACTGCCTGTCTCAGAGTTCAGTTTTAAGATATAAATTAGATCCTGGATATGTCTCGAAAGTGCTCTTTTAACTAAGACTGGTCAAAAACTCATTTCTCTACTCTGATACTTTCCTGAGGTATGTTAAAAAATTACCACTCCAAATAGCCTGGAAGTGTCAAGTTCTATTCCTCAAAAAATTGTATCTGAAAACAGAACACAAACTAAAAAAATGAAAGTAAAATTAAATATCTTCTGAACTAATGTTTTAAGATTAGTAATTTTTAATAGTTTAGTGCAATTAAGTACCTGAATGAGTAAGAATTTAATTTCAAATTGGAAACACAATTTTTCATTTTTACACTAAGTTCACGAACTCTCTGCTTCTGGGTTCACAGTGTGTTTTTTATGTTATTTGGTGTTTCCTGGAGATGGTCACCTGAGCTGAAATTTTTGCCTGAAAAAGCAGAATTCTCTAGGATTTATTTCTTAGCCTTGTTCTTCTCCGGGGGGTTAAAAGTGAACCTTCCTCCTCCTTTCAGCTATAAACATTACAGTCCACACAAGAAGAAATCTATTTGAAAGTGGCTGAATAAAGTCAAGAAGGTAAATTAGAATCATCTGCTCTCCAAAGCCTTTCTTGTCTCCATAAAACAATGCCCTCTCCTGCCTCCCAGGCTGTGACTAATTCTCTAACAGTCCTTTCATTCCCAGGAAAACTCTCATGTAGGCTGACCGTATGGTAATGAACAGATGCAGTGAAGATTGACTTTACAAGGGTTTTTTTTTTCCCCTCTTTACTTCAGTGGTGGGAAGTGCACAAGGGACAAAAAGTAGAGAATTCTAGTCTCAGTGTGGATGTTGAAGGATAGTCAGGTTTTTTTTGCTTCTTTGTAACCTGGACATAGCTGGGGGTAATGGCATGTGTCCAGTTAATTGGGGTTCATAGTGAGGGCTGTTTGGTACCAGCAGATATCTCTGGGCAGAAGCACGTGCAAGGGATGAGGATGTTCCTTAGAAAACTGTCGCATCCCTACTTTGAGGAGATGCAAGATGATGGGACTAGCTCCAGAAGAATGTAAGCAGAGGGCTGGAGTTCTCTCACAGCCCTTTCTTTGGAGGCCACAGGACCAGGAGTTTCCCCAGAGGGCTGCAGATTTGCCCTGGGAGGGACAATAGTTTTTTTCAGCTGCCTGCAGCTCAGAATCAGATTGGATTTCCAGCTGCTTGGAACTGCTTGGTCAGAGGAAAGGGTTAAAAGGAGGCCAGTGTGGTCAAACCTGCAAAGAACCTATGTCCTTTAAATCCTTGTCATGAAATTTTTATATCTCTGCATAGTTTAACAGTGAGCCCTACTTTAATGTTTCAAAGTACTAATCTCCCTTTGGAAGTGCACGTCAGGCACTGTCAGACCTTCTCCAAGGCAGTTTTTAGAGGGAAACAAGCTCTTGTGACACTCAAAATGATTGGTGAGAGGGAAGTAATGTTTATTTGAAAGAATTGAGGTATGATGGCCACCTCAAATTCTCACAATTTTGACACCTTTTTAGGCTGATCTAGCCCAAAGTAACCAAACCTGCTTTTCTAGTGACTCTACCCTGAGACCTATTCTTCCAATTTGCCTTTCTGAAAATTAAAGGAACCTTTGAATCCCTGGTGGTCTTGAAGACTATGTCTGCCATCTGACATCCTTTACCATTAAAAATCACATGGCAATTGTAAATTGAGCTGCAGGAATAAATCCAGAATAGCTCTTTAAATTTCAACAAATTGTGTCAGGAAAAAAAAAGACCAAAAAAAAAGTTTACCTCCATTTTTTTTCCCCCCAACCTTTTTTGTTGATAGGAGATCATGTTAATTTGAGACCCCTTTGGCCAACCCAGGTGCTGGAAGGTCATATGCAGTGCTTGGTATCTTGATTGCAGGAACACTTGATGGAGAACTAGAAGGAAAAACCTGGGTTGGTTTGTTTGTTTGTTTTTTCCTTTTGCGGATGCAAGTGGCTGATCTGACACTGAGCAGACATAGTCAGGAATCTGTAAATAGCCAAGGCTTTGGTGGTTTGCTTGCTGCAGGGGGGTGGGAATCCACCCCTTCAACCAGTGCTAGAAGCAGCTGACCCTCAGTGTGGAGGCTGCTGTGGCTCAGGATGGAGCCAGGAGGCTGTGCCCTGTGTGCTGGGGTGACATGGGCACGGTCAGTGTCCTCCCAGCTTTTTAGCAATGGAGCAAAACAGTGGGAATCTGCTGGCCTGATGTGTCAATGATGTGAAATTTGTGTTGCTAAATGCTGCCTAATAGCTGGGGTAATAAAACCCAAAGTGCAGATCTCACGGGGAGTTCCCTGCTGACAGGCGCCTCTTGAAGCCAGCTTGACCAGCAAGCTGAGCAATATCTGAAGCTGTGGCCATGTGCTTGGAGTCACTGAGACCAGCCCAGACCTCTTTCTCCCACTCCCTTTAAAAAAATCTGTGACTTTTCTTTGACTGGTTTCTCCTGGGCTGTAAGACTCCGCAGGCTTTTGTAGACACATAGAGCCACATCTGGTCTCTGAAACCAGAGCTCCTTCCCAGTAACTCCTGCATTGTTTCCCTGTAGACTGCTGGGGACAGAGCTGGGAACAATAAGTGCAATGGAGCAGCAGTTCAGGAAAACATAGATCTTAAAATGATCTGCCTGAAAAACTTAAGGGGTTGAAGCTGCAACTAGAGTTCAAGTGATTTTAAAAGACTATGAAATTTAAAAGGGATTTCAATCACTCAGGCTAATTCCTCTGATCTTCTTCAACTGAAGGTGCCTGGTCTAGCTCCTGTGAACAGGACCCAAGATCTCTTGTATGAAGAAAGGGTCTTGGGGGGATGAAAGGGAAGTAAAACCTGAAATTTTCCTATCACTTTATATCATTAGTAATTCCCATGAAGACAGTTATTCCAGTAGGAATGGCATTTGCATGTAAACAATGATCTTGTGGTACTTTTTCTCATAGTCACTTCTTGATTCTGCTTTAGCTAATTCTTGTGTGTTAGCTCAGGAATTTCAAAGATGAGAGGAGAAACCTGCATGTGTCTTCCCCTCCCCCATACTCCTTGTTTTCTTGTTCACTAGCAAACCTCTCAAGCTTTGTGTTCATTTGTTTGTTTTTATGAGCTATTTGCTTTTGTATCTCTTAGAGACTTAAAACTATGCAGGCTAAAAGTCTAGACACTCAGAATGATTTAAGCATCCTTAATTTGCTGGTTGTTTCATTGCAGCTTCAGTTGTGAGAGCATTACAGGAGAAAAGGTGTTGGCAGCCCATCGAAGCTGTGTGACAGTACCTTGTAATGTCACATGTAATGCTATAGGCTCTGCAAACCCAAATGGTTTCTTCAGAAACATTTCTGACAAGAAAAATCCCAGGCACAAATGTAGTTGATACGCTCTGGGTTTAAAATCTTGTCCCTTGGATGTAGTGCCTGGGGCTTAAAACACAAACAAATCAGCCCTTCATAAGGAGATGCTTATGTGCTAAATCCTTCTTTTCCTTGGCTTTGACAAATATCAACAAACATTTTGGCAATAAAGTGCAAGAGATTACATGTTATATATATATGGGTGGCAAGTAAATAATGGAGAAGAGGGAGGGACCATATCTGCTCCTGATGAAAGCAGAACACTAAGTATTATGCCATTAGTCATGTGAAGTGCACCCAACACCAGCCTCATGGTCAAAACTAATGCTAGTGCTCCAGGGTGTCTTGTCAGAGCTTGGAAAGAGCAAACCTCAGTGGGTGCATAAATTGGTGGGTAGATGTCATACCTTGGCTAGACTTTCTTCCAAGAGATGATCTGCTCATTTCAGTATTCCTTTGCTGTCTCATTCCTTTATTCCCAGCCGCTCATGACTCAGGCAGATAAAATATTGGTTGGAAAGGGCAAACACTTAAATGGAAAAAAAAAAAAAATTAAAATAATGTCATGTTTTTATATTCTGCAATTGTCTCTTTACTGACAGTAATTGTTGTTTCTTTTAATGGCTGATGTATATGGTCACAGTGATTGTTTTTTCACATAACAAGTTGGACATCACTTACACTTAAGTTGCTTGTCTTACTTTCCAGACCAATAAAACTCACACAGATGAAAGCTTGTTTCAAGTGAAAGAACTGTTGAAAAAGTGTTTCAGTGGATATAAAATCTGACGTGATGATAATCTGAGACTTCTCACTCCTCAAGGATGACAAAACTTCAGCAACTTCAAAGCAAAGAAAAATTGCCAGAGGGGAAATTGTAATTAAAATTAGATAACCTTTATGAAAAGCATCCAATTTGTAGTCTATAAAAGCATTTTAGAACCACAGTTCTTCAGCCCCAGGACCGTGGCTGTAATAATTATCTCAAGACTTTCACAGTGGATTGAAAACATGTTAATTTGTTAATGGCTCAGTATGTAGCAGTCAGGACTCTAACAAGGGAATGCAAACAGAAATGCAGAATTTCTGTTTTTAAGTAAATACACTGCTTAAGTCAAGTTGAAGTTTTGGTTCCTGTGGCAGTGCCCCATTCCTCAGTGAGAAAGTGGTTTTAAACTGAGTGAATTGGCCTCTTCCACACTTGTTCTCAGCCAAAAGGCCAAGAAGTGTGTCAGCTGGGAGCAGGTTTTGCCCCACACACCTCCCCTCCCACCTGGGATCCCTGGAACCATCTCTGAGCCCAAACACTGCACAACTTTGAAGTGATAAAGCATGTGAAATAAGCAAAACAACCTCTTCTGGCTGTCCTCAGATTAGGCAAGGATTAAGGACTATTCTGAGAGTTTGGGTTGTTGTGGGACTGGAGGGCAGCTGTGCAGTGGGGAGAGACAGGCAATGGAAAGAAAACCCCAAATACAAACATGAAAAGGAAGGAGGAAGAGGGCTGGAGAGATGGGAAGATGAAGGGTTGGAAGTGAGGAAAAGAAAAACTTCATATGAGGAGGAAAAGTAAGGTAGTAGAGAAGTGAGAAAAAGCATTGTATTTACATGAGCTGGGACTTCTTAATTCAAAAGAATTTTGGACTCAGGTCAAATAAATCTGATTTCTTAGCTCCTTTTTTGCACTATGGCAGTCACCCTCAAAGTAAGAGGAGCTTAGGGTTTGGTGGTATCATTACTATCAAGTAGTGCAGAACTCAGGGAACCCTTAGGTGCCATGTACACCATCACTACATCTGGGAAAATCCTGCTAGAATTTCTGTAAGGAGAAAGTCTCCTCAGGTGGCATATTACCTGCCCTATTGGTAGTCCTAAAGAAATTCTGTGGCATGATGGCAGAATGACTTACCTTGAAATTAGGGACTTTGGGAGAACAAACTGCTCTATTGACACCAAAAAGCATCTCTGTCGTTTTCATACTACTTGTTGCCAAGTCTTTTCACTTTTCTATTGCCAGTAAATTTTGGCATGCAAAGGTGTACCCAAAACCACCTGCATCTTGCTCATCTTTTCTCTTTCCAGGCCCATCCTTCAGATCAAATCCTGAGTGCTGCTCTGTCCCCATTCAGCAGCTTGCAATTTTGGTTTCTGAATGAGCTGCAGAAAACAGTATCTAGTGTTCACACACAAAAGTGTGTACTACACCACTGCATCTGGAAGCAGTATGGATACCCACCACAGTCACCTCCCTTTGCTGATAGACCAGTTAGGAGAAGGGCTAGGGGGAAAAATACAGAAGTTAGAATTGCAAGGGGATAAGTAGTAATTTTCTGTGTCTGAATCTCATCATTAGTCAGAACAGACTTCTTTTGCCCTGGGATAAAAAAAAAAAATTTAAAAAAAAATATCCTAGGTTACTTCCCAAGTGAGCTGTTTCATTACCTTTGGTAACTTCACAATCTGATAATAATCAGAAGGACTAGATTTTATCTTTTCCAGTTAAGAAAATAAGGAGGAGGTAAATATTTTCTCTTCCTTCCTCAAGTGACACAGTAGTCTAAGGTGTTGTACCTGGCAGCAGGGAAAGTGTTCCCATCTTCCTATCTGCTTTTATGCATGGCCTAATCTTGCAAGCATATTTATAACAGTATAAGATTTATTATATCATTCTTGCTTACGGCAAAAATATTCTGCTGATCTGATTTAAATGCAATGGAGTTATCTCATGCTGGTCTCTATTTATGGGATCAGTGACTCCATGTACTGCTATTATTAGCACTGCTATGAATGCTATTTGTGCTTTGTTGCAATACTTTGCATTTAATCTAACATCCCAAGGCACTTTACGAAAAAAGTTGTTCCGTATCAGTGGTGCCAGATGTAAGTAAATACTCTTCCAGCCAAGAATTTACCTTTACTGGGGAAATGCAGGCTGCTGGCTACTTTGTGAGCCCAGGATCCAGCAGATCTGGACCCAATTTTTAGTATTTCTAAAGGCTTTCTGTGTTGGAAGAAGGGTTATCCAGGTGTTAACTTTGGGAGAACAGGGAGACCATGAAGCAAAGGAGTCAACTGGCAGTTTTTTTAACTTTCTAAATATTTTTATTAAGAGAAATTCCTTTGGGCCTTCCATGAACTACCCACCACATTTTCAGGCTGTTGGTGATGCAAGCAAGAATCAGGGGCTGCAGGTGGAGCAGAACAACATTTTGAACTCACTTCAGAAAACACAGCCCCAGCACAGGGACTGCTGGTTATCAGGCAGCCCAAAGTGGGTCAGGAACATTGCTGGAGGCCCAGGAATCCTGGCCAGGCACAGGTTTGTGAGTTCCTGCTCTCCCTGTTCCATCTGGGACACCACTGATGCCTGAATTCCAGCTCCACACCAGATGTTGACCTCAATGTCCATGTGTCTTTCTTTCCAAGTAAAGGAAATACAAACATGCACTCTGGATGGGAGGTCAGTGTAGGGGACATGGCTAATTTCAAATGGCAACAACAAAATCACACAGCAGGATGGGAGACAGACATGGGGACTTCTCAAAGAAGCTTCCAAGTGGAAGATCTGTCAAGTTCCCTCTCAGTGATGCACACTAGGTGTTATGACTGATGCACAAGAAAAAGGCCATGCAGCATGGCTGTTAGTGCAGAAATTGCTGAGGAACCATGAGACCAGAGACCATCATGTGAGTCTCCTACACAATATAAATGCCATGGATAAATATCATCAATTAAAACAGTATTTTCCAGAAAGTTAAATATCCTAGTGAGGACTTCATTCAGGAAAGAGGGACAGCAATGTATACCTGCTTCAAAGAGGTTGATTTTAATTATGCTTAACCAGGGACAAATGTGTCTCCTTCATTTATTAGTTGTTGTTCTGCTCTGGTTTGGAAAGAGGTATTCCACTGAGCTTTATTATCAGCCTTCCTGCTGTTCCACATAAAATGTGGAGGGTCGTACCAATTCCCTGAATCATTCACTCAGCAGCATTGTTTGGGTTTGGTTTAGGATGTTTCTCAAATTCAAGTTGAGGCTGGTTTGATGTTTCTCTCTTCAAAGTTATTCACCACCCAGCCCTTTTGTGGCTCCATTGGGTTCAGAAGTTGGCACTGGAGCCATGTGCTCTATCTGAGCTTTCACAATAGCAGCCAAACAAATTAATCTTTTTGAAAGGCAATGTGGAAGACTGTTTTGCCTTCTATTTTTATGGTAGTGTTTTTGCTTTATTTCATGCTCAGACTTTAACCTTCATTCTGTGCCATTTCCTTGCCTTGAATACTGAATAAAATCCTTACCTGCTGAAGCTACAGTCCCTCCTTCTTGTAGTCCTATAAGCCAGGGCTAGTCTAGGATGTTTTGTGAACAAATCTAAACTAACTTGCAGCCTTACCAGCATTCTTGGTTTGTGGTATCTTTCATTTGACAGTCAGACTGTAGTTTTCTAACCTTTAAATTAAAAGAATAGAAATAGAAACATGGAGTTGTCTCATGTCCCCAGACCATTGGTGTCAGATGATCCACATTAGACAGCATAAATGTTTGGACCATTGAGATTGGAAAGCCAGGATAAATAGCACTGAGCACTTTTATGGCATCCATTTGAGGATGTTCATTAACCACAAACTTTCCCAAATGAACAAAAATGTAAATGACATTATACCTTCTTTACACTTAGTTACATAGCTGAAAGACATGCAAATCTAAGGAATATTTTCTCTGGGCTCCCCCCACTGTAAAGAAAGCAGACTCTCCCTGTTATAGACCCAGAATTCATTCCTAGCTGCCAGTAACATTTCCCCTCTCACAAGCTGGGGTTAGTTCTGACCCCAGACAACAGCAGCACAAGCATTTACACAGCTACTCACATTCCTATTTGCAGTGGGTGTGAGGAAAACACAAATGTTGGGTGAATCTTTCTCATTCCACAAAGCAAGAACAGAATACTTTGCCCCTTTTCATAGCCTCGGCAGGACTCTCAATTTAAAATTAGATGCTAGTCATGTTTTGTAACTAACCCATGATGCAGCTGAAGTCCACTGTTGGCTGGAGGGAAGATACTGCTGCAGTAGAATCCAAATTGAATTGCCTGTGGGCCACAATGTTTTCTCAGGAGGAGCTGAAGTAAGAAAGTCACTTTATGAGTTTGCTCATGGCCTGGACATTGTGGAGTAGGATTGGTGGGAAGTTTGGCTGCCAGCTCCACAACAGGTCATCCCTGCACCAGGAATATAAAAAAGGAGGAGGCAGTATAATGCCAGAAAAGGTCCAGCAATATGCAGGGCTGCCCAGAAGGAGAGCTGCCAGTAATCCTCACAGCTCTTGAGGAGAGTATCCCCCCAAAACAGCACCAGAGGTTACCTGAACCCTCCCACTCCCAACCCACCACCTCCCAAGAGGTCTCAAGGGGAAGCTGGAATTGCTCAGTGATGAGCTGAGCAGTGCAAACATTGGGGGAATCTCTCCCCTTGTGAATCACCAGAAATGGAAAATAATCATCTTAAATTAAAGATGTAATCAGTCTGCAAGCAGCAAAACTTTGTCAGCACAAGAATAAGACAGTCTCCTTAATCCTGTCCTTGCTGAAAGAAGTTTATTCAAGTATTTATCTAACCTTGTATTTAACCAGGAAATCCAGCTCAGCTAATCACTTTCTGCCAGAGAAGTATTTGGGTGCTCATCTGCCATGACATTTTTGCGTGATTCTGTACACTGTTGCCATTCTTTTAATGGTTTAATCACACCCAGAAAGAGCCACACATTTTTCAATGATGTTTCTTTCAGAAAAATCAAAGAGAGTTGTCATCAAAGAAGACATAAGAAAATGTTCACTTTTTGTAGAGGAGGTGCCTCGATGTGAGAGGCCAAGAGGTTCTGCCTCATATGCTTTTTATGGGCCCCTTCTTTGCTTGTCAAAGCTCATGCAATCTCATTCTGCATTTGTAATCTTTAACCTACAAAAATGCTCTTTCCTACTAAGATTTCAAAGAAGTGGCTCCTTTTTTGGTGCCATAAGACTAGGAGTCTGATTTCTTGGTTACCTCTATCTGTATTGCACCTCAGGAATAATACTGGAATATGCTTTGCTGATAAACAGCAGGATATTCCCTGTACACAGACATACATGTGCATCCACACTGTGATGAGCTTATGGGTAGAAAGACAACTTATACTTTTCACTGAGAGAAAATTAGATGGATGACAACAATCCTGGAAATTCTAGATTTGCAGTTATTCTGGGTTACGACTCATACCAAAAAAAAAAAAAAAAGTCTCAGAGAAATAGTTGCTAAGGAATTGCCACTTCCCTTTCTAACATTACAGTGAGTATCATGTGCCTCAGTTTCCCTCCAGGTAAAATGGTGGTGACTGAATGGACCCCATTCTAGGCCTGTGGATGAACAGTAGTATGTATGTCCCCTCCTAATGCTGGGGTGCTTCTCCTACCACAGCAGATGCAATGGCAGAAAACCAACCCCAAGCAGCCCTTGGATTTCCCCATCTCATCCTACGTCTGCCTGTGCAAGACTCACACCTGAAGAGCAAAAAAAAATAGAAAACAAACAATAAAGAAAAAGGCAGATACTTTGAGACTCATCCCCCTCCTCATCCCTTAGATAGCTGTCAAATAATTAGCTGCCACCCTCCTCTTCATTGTCCACTTCAAATCTCTGCCATGCTGAGTCACACTGGTGAGCAAGCTCTGGGTATCTCTGGCATCCCAAGGTGCCCTCCAAGGCTGCTCCAGATCTGCATGAACCTCCCCAGACCACCCTGGAGCCCCCAGGTGTGGATACACCGGTCCCAAGTGTCACCCAGCTGCCTGGATTTCCCCTTGGAAAGGAGAACTGGAAAGCTTACAACAAGCCCTCTGCTCTCAGCACCTTGCAGGATCAGGCCTCAAGTTAGAAAGTCATGCAGACATGGCCACAGCCAAATATGAACCAGCTGAATATGCTGCAACTGGGCACATTGTCTTCAGATCAGGCCCTGGATGAATTAAAACCAAGTGTGTGATCTGAGCATGCTGAAATGAGCTCCAAATGAAATTAGAGTTAGCTCTCTCCTTAGCAGGGAGCACAGGATCAGATTGTTAGGTTTAATAAAGTGTGGCCAGTATTTTAATAAAGTGTGGCTAGTATATTACCCAACATGCTTTTACAATTACTGCAGAAACAAGGACAGGAACTTCATTAACACTTTACAGGGGAAAGAAAGCTGTGCTACAGGCAAATGATATATTGCTATTGTGACTGTAGGTGCCCTTCATTTAAGAAAACAAGGCAAAATCCCAGGGAAGGGAGTAATTACACTGTCAGCAAACGTGTTTGTGTTTGAGTCCCACAGCTGCTGGGAGCCTGCATCACCACACGGCAAATTTCTAGGACAGAAGGTGACTCCAAAAACACAGCAAGAGCTGTAATGTGAGAGTCAAAACTCCTGCAGGAAAAAAAACAAAACAAAACAAAACAAAACATGCAGAATCATTTACAAAACGTGTTTTCCAGGCGGCTGCAACAACCACTGGCAAGGTTACACTCACCCCTTTGAAAGCTCAGGCTCCCTGCTTTGATAAAGCGCAGGTGAGGTGGATCTTGTGAGCTGCATGTCAGGTAGGATTAGCTCCTTGGCAAATTATCAAAGCCAACTGATAGCAAAACAAGTTGGGACTCTCCTACAGTGGCAGTTTAAAACTAGGTGTAACTTCACCTAAAACAAATGAATACAGCGGGGGTGTAAGGGGACTACCTAACTAATTAACCCTTTCATTAACTCCCAGGCAGATTACAGTGGGTTGGAGTTATCAAGGAGGTCTCGAGAAACTTAAGATGGTGTTGGGTAAATTAGAGTGAAATTCAATTATTTTTGCATAGTTTGGGGATTCAGTTTGAGGTGTTAGGAGGAAGGCAATGAGGTGAAATGCTTCATTATGTCCTCTACTATCCATGGCTGCTCATCCCTGCACAAATTCCCACATTGCAGGAGCAATGTAAAACACACAGAATGTTCTCCTAGGAAACAGGAGAGGAAAATAGGAAATAGGAAAAGGCTGCTCTGCAGTTTGGAAAGAGTAGTTCTATGTATTTGGTAAGGATCAAAACCACACACTGAATTTCTGTATACAGTTTTGAGGCAGATTTTTATGCTGCTTTTAGTTGAAACGGCTGAGGCTTTATGGGAAAAATCCACATATGAGGAATTATTGATTCCCCCAAATATTTGATGCAGTAGATATCCATAACACCTGTAGCAACACAGGTAATCATGCACAGGCTCAGAAATGCTGCCCTTTATTTTCAGTTCTCTTCTAGCAACTTTCTAATTTTCCATTTGTCTCACTGTAGCAGGAAATGCAAACAGTTGTATGTGCTGCCAGTGGGCGCATGTCCTCATCTGGCACATCCAAACAAATCCTGGAGTTTATGGAAACTCATTTTTGTAGCACTGCATATGGAAAAACCAGGCCTGCGAAACAATGCTGGGCTGAAAACGTGGCTTGTCAGAGATAATGAAAGAGACAGGAGATAATTAAAAAGGAGAAAAGTGACAATCTGACAACACGCTCAATTAATGTAATCAGATTTCACATTAAATCCATGGGTAGTAAATCAACGCACAAGATGGAATTATATGTAGTTTTTAATACTAAAAACTATTCCCATAATATGCAAAGCCAGGGAATACAAGGAAATTTCTATCTGTCTGTTGCCGATCATTAACTGGTTTAGGATAGACCTTGTTGAGTAATTAGGTTTAATAAGAGCTTGTCCATACAAGCCGCTATCAGATGTCATTTTACACAGTTTCAAGTCAGATATAATGGGTTAGATGCACATATTAACATTCTGTAATACTGTACTGTTTTTTTATGGGAGAGGGGTGGGAAAATTCAAACCTGATTATTGTGTGGCTTCCTTTCAGACAGTTGTATTTGATCTGATTTGATTTATTGCTGCACATTTTGAATGAGCAGAAATGTCTGGAGGGGAAAAGGGAGACTTGTTACAGTAAATGTTAGCATTAATGTATTTTCACCTGCTTGCTTGGTGGGCTCCACAGCTGGCTGTGTACATTACTGTTTGGGAGCCTTCTGTATTAAAAAAAGCTACTCTATATCTTTATGCTTTCTCTTGTAGGGAGGTACTGAGCTTCCCACACCTCCTGCAAGAGGTGGTTGTGTAACTAATCTATGCTGGCATAACAATGTCTTCACCTAGATTACTAATATTGCTAAACATAAATGCAGGACTAAAGGCAGATGTCTATTTTTTTGTGAGTAAAGCACAGCTGCAACTCACAGGCAGTTTTTTCCAGGTGGCTCTAGAGGATAAACATCTTGAATCTTGAAGAGAAATGCGTGTGGAGCTTAGAAGTTCCACCTCTTTTTAAAGGTGTATGAAAGCTTGGGTGCTGATATTACTTGAAGGCACAAAACCACAAAGTTTTCCTGATTGCTCAAGAGCTTCTGGGTCCCCAGTGTGGCCCAGCAGTCTTAGTTTTTGTTCAGCAGTGAAACGTGAGGAGGTGAACCAGTGCCTTTTCTATTACCTAGAAGGTAATAGACAGCCATCCACACTTGAAAAGGCATAAAATTAAAAAATGCACAAAGTTCTGTGCATTTAAACTACCTGCTCTGCAGTGTGAGGACTCAAGGTTTATCTGCAGTTTAGGCACAGAATAAGAAAATCAGTATTCTTTGGGCTGACTTCTGTTGCTGATTTTCTGCATGATGGTGGAAAAGGGCTGTATCTTTGCATTGAATTTTTATATAAACCCTTGCTCTGGGAACAGTTTATTTGAGGGATTTATTAGAACCTGTACTTCACAGGCTGCTCAGTCCTGTGGGCCAGGCCAAGACAGAGCAGCACCACAATTTCAGGTAACTTATCTCTGCCTTATGTGTCTGAAAGGCTGTGTACTGTTTCTGGAACCAACTGGCTGGTAGGTTTGTGCACCAGCTCTTGATTGATTCACAGCATTGACTATATTGGGTATTGAATGGCTTCTGCTCCATCTCCCCTTTAACCAGCATTACTGATGGGCACTGCCTGGGAAACAGGGCAAGTCACCTGAGTTCTGAGAACACAGAGAGGGATAAAATCTCTGCACCTGAAAACAATGATCAGAACACTAAGTACAAACCCATCCCTTTCTTAGGTGGTTTTAAGTTCAAAATGAGGCTGCCCTGTGTTACCTGACTCAGGTAAGTCTTACTAGCACTGCAAAAACATGGTCTGGTTTTATCTGGCACTGTCTCTTTGAGTGTTGCTTGTTTCCCACGTGCCACGTGGTTGCCATGGCATGTGTTAGCCTTGCTGAGGGAAATCCAAGATGTGAACACTTTGTGCTTCATGGGATGAATTTCCCTTGGTCTGCAAATGTTTTCTGGGCTGGTTTTGATGCTGGTCCCCACTGAGTCAGCTTTTGCTTTGGAGGTTGCATGCGTGGAGCTTTTTCTGTCAAAAAATGATACAGCATCCATGTGTTCAACACACAAACCACTCCACTGTGTTTGTTACTGATGGTCTGAAGAAATACCTACTAAACTAGTCCTTTACATGTTAGGTGTTGGCTAGGGAGGTAATTTGATCTGCTGACGTGGGTTTGGATATTTTAGTTGTGTTTGCTATTCATGATGAAATTTTTGTGAGGAAAAATAGCAGAATATACATAAAACTAGAGGAATAGGGATTTATTTCAACTCAAAAGAGGTAGGGGATGCTGAGAAGAGAAGCTAATATATTCTCATGTTTTATTGACCTGTTTGGTAATATTCTGTTGAAATTTCTCCTGTTACAGCATAAGTTTATGTTGTATTTCAGTATGGCCTGGCTATATCTCTAGAACAGTCTAAACAAGAACACCTCGAAATCTGTGGGAACTTCAGATTTCCATCTCCATCTAGATGCTAAGCATAATTTTCTCAACTGGATTTGCATCCTGAGATATCCACTTCCCTGAACACCAAATGTTTCACTTTCTGTACTCTGAATGTCATTTGCATTCTCATCTCCCATGGCTGCACGTTCCCTTTGTGCTGTGTCTGCCCAGCTCCTTAGGGTGACAGCAGCCCCAAATCAAATATCCTGCACAGTGACTCTGCCTTTTCTCACATACATAGTCGTTAGGAAATTTCTCTTATTACCTGGGCCATAATCCCTCCCTGGGGAGGATGCTTTCTGCACCAAATTAATTTCACTTGGCCACAGAAACTCCCTCTGCCTTTGGCATAGAAGTCTTTATACATAGAGAAAAAAAATAAAATTGTGGCAAAGCCACTTCATTTATAATATGTCACACCAATCTGGCTTGAAAGATTGGAAGTAATTTTTGAAAAAAACTCAGACAATATAAAAAAAATAAATAGTTTTTTTAGAAGAAAACTATTTTTTTCTTCTTCTTTTTTTCTTTCCCCACCTTTGAAAAGCCTCTTGCCTTTATTGACTGAGCTGCCTAAGAGCAAGAGGGACAAGCTGACGGTGCCCAGGTTTGGAGGTGGACTAAAGGCAAGTCTACACCAAATATCTCCTCTGTATCATACTTTACAGCTCAATTGGAGTGAAAATTTTCCACATTTCCTACTTTTTTTTTTAGTGTTTCCTTCCTTCTCTCTCTTTCTCACCTTTCTTTCCTTTCAGGCAGGTCATTATATCTGATGTTTTGAGAAGTAAATGTTTTTCAGCAATGAAAATAATTTTCCAGGAAATGCCTCATTTTCTTCAAAAAGCATTGTTTTGCACAAAAAAAAATATTGAAAACTAAAGCAATTCACTTTAAAAGAAAAATAAGATTCAGTCCAAAAGCTTCTGAGCTCTCACCATTTCTAGTGATTCCAGTATTTCACCTCAAGGGGCAAGCTGGGTTTGCTGAAGTTGTTTTTTCCACAGCAGTTGCTGTTTGAGTCCACTGACTCCTTCTTTCTCTTTCCATTGCTTTTCTTACAGTTTTAACCAGCTCCTGGTTTCTTACCTTCCTCTTCTCTTTGTCTCTCTAGAACACCCAAATCTTCCTGTTATTTTGCTATTCATGAAAGGAGAGGAGGGTGGAAAAAAGACACCCAGCTGAAAGTTATCAGTTTTAGGAGTGATAAGAGAAATGAGCATAAGAACATTATATTAGGTTTTGGGTTGTTTGGGTTTTTTGGTTTTTGGGTTGGTTTGTTTTTTTTTTGTAACACTTTTTTTTTTTTTTTAATTAATTAGTTTCCCCCTCTCTTCCAAAACTTAATAGGCTCCGCTTGAGCCTTTCTTAGATAGTGTGTGGATTCAAGGGCTTCACATTTCATCAGCATCCTTAATGAGCTTGAGGTGCCTCTAACATATCTCAGTCCCTTTAATGAATTCTTTATAGCTCTTAACTGCTTCAGATAGAGATTGACGAGTGTAACCGGTAGCACAAAATCTTGGCATGCAATAAGACAAACAGCCCCATCCTTTCCCTCTGGCATCCCATCTGAATTTCTGCAGCAGAGATAACCAAGAACCTGTCACTGCTATGAAGTTTGTGAAATTTAATTAGGAAACTAATAAAACATCTCTCATATAGTACTACAGTTACCTAGGAGATGTTATGTATTGTTTAAGAGCTTCTACTTCTGGAGCAGGATTGCATCCATGTGTTAGGGACCTGCTACTTGAGGGAACAGAATTAAAGATTGATCACTTTTCTTTGTAAACCATTTTCTAGTGGGGATAATACTTTAATAGAACAACAGATTTGCACTTCTTGAATGAGTAGTTTATACACCATTTATGAGCAGAGGCTGGGATGGTAAATTTAAACCCCACTCTGCAGAGAAATGTGAACCTTTTTTTCTTTTTCCCAGTTTCTCTTCTTGGTCACATTCTCAATCAAAAAGTGCTAAATTGTCTTATCCGTAGTAAAGGAGCCATTAATTACTATAAGAGTAGAATCAGTTTATATTCATCATAGTGGATCTTTTTCGAAGGTCTGCTCCTGAGCAAATGCTCAGGTGTGATGTGTCCAGACACTCTTTTCAACTCAGTGGAAGTTTTGACACTAATTTCAACAAGGGACCTTCACTTTCATGCAGTTACTCTTGGTATATCTCATGGTTAGTAGATTAGATTTTATTCTGGTGTATACTCTATAAAACATAGACCTATCAACTACTCCATAAGAATACACTTAATGCAGCTCATCTTCATCTTTGTGTTTGTGTTTAGAATTTATTTTTTTTTGTGATAAGTCAACTTGCATTTGAGAATGAAAAACTGCTTCAAATAAAGAACATTTTTCAGTTCTGAAAATACAAAGCAAACTCCTCTGACCATTTCAAAACCATTGTGTTTAGAAGAATAATTGAAATTAAAAAAAAACAACTGAAGCTGTCCCACCCCTGCTAACTATATCTGTGCAAAGCAGAATATTCCACCACTAAGAAGAAAACACAATAAATATTAAGTCAACTTGTTCAATAATTTTAATGCTCTTTGATAACTGAAGAGAATAGGAAAATTTTCTCATCAAGGCACCATGAGAAGGATTTTCTTGGAGAGCAGTTTTACTGAGCAAAATATGTATCTGTTATGAAGACCTGGCCTTATAACCTCTCAGTAAATGAGCATCAGGGTCTTTTTTGCACTTTCTTGAGGCTTCTGGTAAGGGGGTTTTATTGTTCAAGGCTGTAGACAGCCTACAGGGCTGGAATGGAGAAAATTGTTTCCCCAAAATACTTAGTTTGCAGTAGAATGCTGAGGGTGGCATGCATGTTTGTACAATAGCAAGATTGCCTGAGCCTCTCAGTAGCAAATGTTGTTAAACTGCTTTATCAACATAAAGGATGTTCAGTAATAATAATAAAACAATGATACATCCTCACTTTCTGCCGAAAGGCAGCAGCTGAACTTGTAGGATGAATTCTACAGACTTCAGCTCAGCAAAGTCAAAATGGTTGTCCTTTAAAAATAATGAGAGATCTTTAGCATACTTCCAGTCCTTCAAATAAATTATATTTTCACAGTAGCTCATAACATCTTCCTAATGACTGATAGCAGGTTTCTCACCTGTGGTGTGTCTGAGGTGCAGAAAATATCTTTATCTGGTTGCAACCAGGGAGTCAGAACTCAGCTCTATTGTTAGATCTCTTGTCTTGCAGAGGTGTCAAGTGAGTCATTTTACCTTGATGAACAACAGTGACCTCATTAAGGTGCTGTGAGCAGCAACTGACTACTGAATGTGGCACTGAGCTCTTGCAGGTACCCTTGAGCCAAGAAATTTTTCGAATTATACCTGTGAACCTTTGACCTATCAGACAAACCTTGTGCAGCAGGGATGACAGCGTTCGACCAACACATCATTAAAACTTTTCATAGTTAGGAAGGTATTGCAAGGAAGTAAATTATTTTCCTGCAGGCTGAAAGGCTCTTGGGAATATTATTTGATTATGGAGCTTGCTGCATCTCAGTTATGGGTTCAGATCCAGCCTTATTAACTGCTACTGAAAACATTTCTCCAAGTTATACCTTGTTCCTACTGAAGGGGCTCTGCTCTAAATGAGATGTCCATAATATGACTTAATATCATCTGTGTTGTAAAGAATATTGAGTGCTGGCATAAGGAACTAAGAATGAATCTGAATGTGCCACAGGCATCACCTAGAAGTGGAACATCTGAAAGTAACGATGGAGTTAAACTTCTGTCTCCATGGTATAATTACTGAATGAAATGGGCTGTTTGTAATTACGATGATATTAAACCTGATAAAATTTTTGATTCAGATTCTCTCCTCATTTATAGTGGTATGAATCAGGAGACTGTGAGAGGAGATCTCGGCCAAAGAGAGTTCTTCAGATAAACCTCAGGCTAAACAAGATTGAAATCTTACACACCCATGATACCCCTCCAAACATATCTTTTGTTCTGTTAAAGGCCAGGTACATTTATGGTGTAAACCATATTAAGATTATTGCTATTAACTATGTTCTGAAGTTTATCTCATCCTCTTCAGGAGAACTGAAATAATTTACATACCAAAACGAGTGCTGAAAATGTTTCCATCTGTTTTCCATGTTTTCCAATAAATTTTTAGACATTGGCCTTTTTCCCAAGAGACCATATCCCTGAGGAATCATATCCTGACCAGCATGCCTTTCAAACTGCACTAATGATGGTGTTTCTATGTGAGTCACAGGGACTTTCCTCTTCTTTCGTAAGATATGAGTGATGCTCTTTGGGGAAAAAAAAAAAATTGAACAGAACTAGTTATGGGGAGGAGGCATGATAGGCTATATAATCACCTGCTTTGAGCTGATAGTCACTACCATATAAAGGTTAGACTGTCAGATGATGTAAATCACTTAACTCCACTGACTTGCTGATGAGCTGCTCTTATACATTCGCTGTGTAAAGCAAATGTATGACACCAGTAAATCTAGTACAGCAATGTGGCTTTGGATGTAAACCATTTCAAACACTGAACAGATTATAAAGGAAAATAAAAAGCTATTTTAAAAAATTACCAGAAAACAAAATTAAATAAAAAACTAATTTATTTGCAATTCACAATTTCAATAGTTTTGTTAATAACAAAACCTCAGTCCTTTCAGAGATAAAAGCTTTTAGAGATAGTGACTATCTAGCAATCATTCTTAATTTTATTTACTTAGACACTTGCAACTTTTCTTAGCACACACAAAATTATGAGAATATCTTGATTACCAAGTGTAATTTCTCTAAATTGCTACAGTCCTAACAGGAGTAATAAAGAATAAGTGAAAGTAGGAGGCTCTCCTGCAGCAGGCCTCTCCACTCCTAAGCTCTCCTCTAAACTAAAAAAATACAATAAATTCCCACTTTTATACATTCTGTACACTTTGTACATGACCAGCAAAGTTGCAAAAAGTTATAAATTAAATAATTCGTGTTAAGTTCAAACCAAAATTTTTGATGATGAAAAAATTATCTCTACCAAATAGATTCTATTTAATGAATAACATTCAGAAACTTGAATGGGGAAGAAGCTGTTCATAAAGCAGAGGGTGTACTCTTCTATGAAGAAGGCAACAGAAGATGACATCACAGGAAGGGTTCATCAGAACTGCTACACTGACTCCAACTTCCTGTGGTTTTCCCAAGTTCAGAACTTCTACATACAGCTGTGGTTGCAGTTCAGGTTAAAACTAGAAAGGAACTGTTTCCAAAGAAAAATTTTGTGCCTGGGGGCACAGGAATATCACATCAGTAGCTGATACTGCCAACCTTTTATTATTTGGGAGTAAAAAGAAATAAAATGTGGATGCAGCTCATGGGATTTTGCCACACATTCCTCTGGTGGTGTTTTGATGCAAGCTCTAGGTAGAAAGCCTACGTTGTCTCAAAGATATGGGCAGCAATTTTTTAGCCATTAAAATATTTTCTATTAAATACTTCATCTATTCTCCAACTCCACAAAGAGTTATTTCTCTTTAACCTTGGAGTCTGCCGTTCTGAATCTTTTTTTTTTTGCCTCCCAGGCTTATCTACGATGATGTGATTCATGTTGTAGAGTCAGTGCAGCAGACTGATGCACCAAGGTGCTTTGGAATTCACTTCCTAAACCTCCTCTGGACCCAAGTATGTTGTCACTCCAGACACAGACCCCATGGGGAGGGGAAATGGTGCTGGGAATGATGTGTCCCATGCCATGGGATGCACTCCCTCTGCTCAGACCACAGCTGCCAATGTTCCTGTTCCAGCCTGGCAGACCAGGGTCCTGTTCCAGCAGCACAGCAGAGGTTTATCTCTGGCAATGTGCAATTTGGGCTTTTCAGCACTTTCACCACAATCTGCCATCAAGCTCTTGGCAGTCAGGAAGCAAGTGCTGCCTGGGAAGCAGCACTACAGGAAGGAATAGCAAAAACACGTGAGAGAAATAGTAATAGGAGAAAATAGTGAGTGTTTCATGCAGGTTTCAGCCAGAACTGGATTTGATGAGCAAAGAATTAGTTCTGCCAAGTATAAGAATAGCTTGACTTTGCTTATTCTGGTGGCAGTCAGGTTTCTCTCCAACCTGTGCTAAACCAGGACATGGTCTGGACTGACCCTCTGGGTTTAAGGGGTAAGGCAGGAGCCAACCTGCAGTTAAACCTGCTTGTCCTCCTTCCCCATCCCCAGCCTGGAGCCAAGGAGGGCAGCTTGAAAACCAGCACCCATTCTGAGCAAAGCCTTTGGCAGAGGATAAAATTTCAGGAAGCAAGCAGGGATGCCCAGGGAAATGGGTATTTCTCCTTCCTCCACCTAATGACCCAGAGGTGGAGATGGTGAGCAGCAGGAGGGAAAGGGCTTTGTTCTTCCCCTCTCTTTGAACTGCCAATCCCCATCACCCTTCTCTTTTCACAGAGAAGGGTAGTTGGTAATTTTGTACTCCATAACAATGAGTTTGGTATTTCCGTAGTGATGCACATTGTTATAATCTCTTTCTGCTTTGTTTCCTCGACATATTTTTTTATTAAAAAGCCTTCCCAGCCTTAAATAAGTACAGAATAAGTGTGGTCATTCTGGGAACATGAGAGGCCTGATTATCTGACCATCAAAGCCTATGCTGTAAACAGGATACTAGTAAACAGGAACTGAACCCCATATGGAGAGTTTGTGGTTTTCTTCAGCCTCTGTTTGTTATGTCTTACATCCTGTTAATTATAGAAAAAGAGCTGGAAAGTTGGAAATAATCTTTTCTCCAGATTATTTCCAGCTTTCCTCAGATAGAAGAAAATGCAGTATAGGAGTGTCTTACCTTGCTTCCTTCAGATGTAAAACATTAAGACAATTCATTCCAAGGGGATCACTTTTCAAGAGGATTATAAGTAGATTTTTTTTTTTAAATTACAAGATGTAAATTAAGCTCTTACCATGTTATTCAGAGAATCCTTTCAATTTTAACATAGCTTTTCAATGTATTTGGAGTTTGTTTAGGAACTTTTGATACCTTTTTAAGACCATTTGTATTACTGGCGTAATTCACATTTGAGCAGGTGGGTTCTTAGAATGAATATTTTTGCACATAAAAACAAATGACAAAACTTACTTTAGAGTCATAGTTTTCAAGTCATCTATGTTGTTAGGAGGTCTTGCTAACAGTGTAGTTTTCCTACCCTACTGACACCATTTGTTTAGCTGTAGCAGACTGTCCATGCATCCAGAGAGGCTGTGGGCAGAGGAGACAGCTCAGCCTCTGTTCCCACTGTTTGTTCTTTACCTTTGCTTTATATGGATGATTGTCCATCTTTCCAGCATGGTTCAGTCCAAGCTTCCAATGCTAGCCAGTTGAATCAGAAGCAAAATACTGGGAATTTTTATCTCTGAAGTTTGCATTTTGTGGCATGGATCTCCCTTTTGCTTAAGAACTTGCTTTGGAGTTTTGGTGCCTTATGGAACCACAGCAGAGGAATGTTGTGCTTTCTTCAGAATTACTCTTTGCAGATTAGACATTGATTTTGCAAAGGAAAAAGCAAAAGTCTGTTTGATACAAGGTTCCATGTTATCTGTGACAAACTGAAAGTACCAACCACTGCTTATGTTTCTTAGACAGCCCTGAGCCAGAGACCACAAATAAATCTCCCGTTATGTTATTTTTCAGCTCTCTACTCTCAACACTCTTTCCTTAAACAGCTCTCTGATGCTAACCATCTGCTCCAAATTGCTACATGACTCTCCAGCTCTGTAAGGCCAAATCCCATGCACTCTGTCCCCAGCAGCAAGCTCAGCACCCAGGCCCAGGCCAAGTCCTCCCTTGGCAAAGCAATCTCAGCTGCTCTCAGGTCTCATCCCCATGGGGAGGGAGATGGAAAGAACTCTCCTGCCTCATATCCCCTGGGCTCAAGGCCTTGCAGCACCTCCAGTCCTGGGGCTGCCTCTGGGACAGGAAAGTAATGTCAGGATTATGGGATCACCAGAAAGAATTTTTAAAATATCAAGAGAATTGCCTGCTTCTGAACAATAAGGTTTGGGTTCTATGGCATAACTCTGCTCCCATTAAACTCAAGGAAGAAAATGACCACCAACTCTACCAGAAGCAGAGTGTGGCTAGGACTGAGAGCTTTTGAAAATCTCACTGTGTAGCTGCACTCACTTTGTGTATCCATTTTAATGACATGATTAATAAAATACCAATGGAGCTCCAAACAGTTCTGTGTTCGTTATCCAAAGCAGTTTGACTCATCCATAATCATAACCAGACTTCCTATTACACTGGATTTTAATTGTTCTCCTTTAAGGATAATTACTGGTACTCTGAAAAAAATTACTATGAGTAGCTGTTGATGAGTAGGAATCGGCATCCTAGCTTCCCTCAGTCTGTTCTGTCATTTGAGTTACAAGGAATATAATCAGATATATGACACCCAGCCACAGAGTGGTAGCCAGGATCTGAGAGTGCTCTGTTTCAGTTAAAGTGTTAATTTGGTTTCCATCTTCTCACTTGTTGTGCTTTGATCTATCATTTCATAAAGGCAAAGCACCAGCTTATTGAGTGTGTGTGCTTGATTTCTGTGCAAGACTGCATTTGCATACACATTAATACTTTCAGAGTTTTGGTCCAAATTTCTGCAAGCCATGATATGGAGTAATGTGAGTTGTAATTTCACACTGCATGGCAACAACTGGTGGGAATAAAATTGTGCTGCAATTTGGCTGTATTCACACACCAGCAACAATTTTCCATTTGGAAATTTTTAATATTACCAATTGAAGTATATCTGTAAGCAAGCTGTAAAGTGAGCTGAAGGGCATGGAGGAGTAGGCTGAATCTCATGCTCAACTTATCTAGACTTTCAGCAACATGACAGCTCAGCAAGTGAGACTTATTCTTCTTTTTGCCTGAGAATAAACAGCCAGGGGCTTGTACTCTAGACTAGGAGCACAGATAGGACTGATTTTTCTGAAGTGAGGTTAGGACTGTGATTATTCACATCACAGGAGTGGTTTTTAGCATGATTGTATTTCTACTTACCAAGTTAAGATGCCAGTGCCAGGGTTCTGCTGCCATTCATCCACAAGCACAGATTATACAGGGGTAAGGAGGGTGTCATTCTGACAGACTAGTTCTTTAAACTTCCAGGACTCTTGAAAGTTCAAGTAGTTATTTTCTCTGACACCTAACCCAAAGGGATTAGTAGAGATGTTAAAATCTAAAAATTATTGTACTTCAGTAGTACTTTCTTGTTGCAATCCATGGAAGATCCTTTGAGACACAAAGCAATACATAATACTTTAAGTTTTATTATAGTAATTATTTGCATTAGATGAGTATTGTTTTAATAATTGTTCTTCTAAGTACTCTGCAGACTTCATATTATAATTAATTTTATTTTTTAAAAGGACCCCTGTGAGAAATACTGAACCTTACAAATGTATAATTTGTTTGTAAAATGTCTGTTCTGGTAAACTTCCATTCCTCATGGTGAAATTCAGGACAGTTTCAGAGAAAAATAAAGTTTGGGATATCAGCCTACAGCTCTGCCCAACAGCTATCAGTCAGTACAGGTGAGTGGTGGAGCAGGGTTTTGGTTCCACCTCTGCTCCAGAGCCTTCAGCTGAAGAACAGGGACTTGGCACTTCTGTTAAGTAAGCTGCTCCCTGAGCTATTGGATAAGCTGCATCTCCCCTTCTATGCTTGGAGATTTGTGACTTTTGTTTTTGCCAGAATTAAAAGTTGTGCTTGGGTTACTTTGATTTCTGGATAAGCTGTTTGGCTTCAGAGGTGCTGGTTTATATTTTCTGTGAAGTGTATCTGTATCAAAGCAGACTGAAGATTTTTGCTTTTTCCAGAAGAGGTCAATGACTGAATTTCTCTTCCAATGTCTAAGATTTTTGCAGTGGAAAGGTCACCTTAACCATGATCTGATGTTCCCTGCCCCCTGACAGTGCTTTGAATTTCCTCCAGGAGGTTATGGTTGTCCTGCTGGTTCATGGCTCATCAGTGAGTCTGAAATTGTAAAGATGCATGGTTTGCTCAGAGATACCAAGCCATTATCAGATCTGGATGCAAAACCAAAAGTAGATGGTTTTGAGGGCTACCCTCTCAGTTGGTAGACGTTGCTTTCCGTCAGTTTCGTTTCTGTTTCATAACTATGTAGCAAAATTTTGCCTACTTTTAGTTGTCACAGTAATCTAATGCAGACACTTCTGATTTAAATTATAGCCTTTGCCAACTAACAAACTTCAGAACTGGCTTTCCTTTTAATCCTTTTTTATATATTAATTTTTTTATATCTTGTCTTTACAAATTATGTTGCTTCATGTCATCTTAAATGATGTGCTGTAAAATTAAAAGAAAAGGCAGTTTGTAATGTATCAAAATGTTATTTAGAAAAACCCCAAAATGTTTGTCATTTATTTTGCTTACAAGTAATCCCAAGAGGCCGCACACTGTGAGGTTTTCTGTGAATGCATTTACAATAGGAGCCAACCACACATTTCACTGAATCAACAGGCTTGTCTCAAGATATTTATGACATGAATGTTGAGACTTCTGTTTAGTCAGCCACCCCCAGGGAAGACAGCATTTTTGATAGCACCTAAAGAAGTTAGACACACATTGTCAAAAGGGTCTTTGAAACACCTGAGAAATCACTGTAAACACAACTTTGGTGGCTAAGTCATTTAGGTTCCTGCAAATACAGTGCTGAGTACCTAATTCCCACTGCAAAGAGAATAGAAAATGAATGTGCAACACTCCCAACAGCTGGAGCCAGAGGCAGCACAGCTATGTTCACCATCACCAGCAGAGAAAGAAGAGCAACAATCCCATCTTGTTGCAGGAACTGAGAAACTACCATGAGCTCTGGATGTGTCACCTATAAAAAAATCATGGTCTGTCTGCACGGCTCACAGGCTGACTTTCTGTCACTCCCAGGGGGGATGCTGCCCTTTGTTTCACCCAGGGAAGGCTGCTTGCCTTTGAGCTGGGACTCTCTGGCTCACTTCTGGTGGAGGACTATGTCCTAGTTAACAAATATTTCATTGCTCTGCATAATGTTTGAAGGGAGTTAACTCTGGAACAAAGAGCAGTTTTCCTCTATTTGGGGGTCTATCCAGAAGTGTTAGCAGCAAATCCCTGGACCCAGGGGATGAAAGGCAGAGGCATAATCTGCAGTGTCTGCATGGGTGTGAGGGCAAAGCCTGCCTGGGGCAGGGCAGGGGAGACCGATCCGTGAGGCTGATGCCAACCCTGGCCCCAGTTCTCCAGATGCCTCCTCTTACCACAACCCCTTTGAGTGTCATCTGAACTATTTTTCCAATTAGAGCCAGACTACTCCATCATGTCCTCGGTATGAAAAAACTTGCAAAGGGGGCAACTTTTGATCCCTAACAGTTTTCAGAAGTGTTAATTCTATGTCTGGAATATTGTCACGAAGCGGCTGAATTCCAATGCGTAGAGGAGCACAGGCAGCACCCGGGGGGTGAATGCAGCCTGCACAAAGCTGTGCCATGTAGAGAAGGGCATTTCTTGCTAGGCTTTGTGTTCAGCCTTTTATGATGCTTTTAATATGAGAGACTCTTATCATGGTTCATTTACTTCCATGCTTGTGGTTTTGCCACTTGGGAGCAATTATAGGATCCTCCGATTAATGCTAAGGGAAGAGTTGATATTTAGATTATGAATTATGTGGCTATTTTTTTGAGGACTTTTGCTGGTATTGAGCCAGGAGATGTTAATGCACTTTGGTTCTGTTAAACTGGTGATTATCTTGCTCATGACCATCCAGTGTGTTTTGTCATCTATACTTGTTAAGTATTTGAAAAGGAAATATTGATAGAAGTTTGAACACAAGCTGTTACTGATTTGCCTTTGCTATAATAAAGGCAGGGTCCTAATTAAAATCCACTATGCTTTTTTCCAGTGCATTTTTTTTGTTTATTATCTGCTTTGATTTTCCAGAATGTCTATGCTCTAACCATTTCATTTTGTTTCTTTTTTGTCTCACCAGTATTGATCTCACTTGGAGATCTGATCGTCAACATCATAAAAAGAGTGCTAGGAAAAGCCACAAAATACTGCGTGAAGTCCAGAAGGATTGAAAGTTTTGATGGATTTGTTTCAGGAGAGACATTTTTTTCATGGGTGAGTAGGTGGAGCCATTTTATTTTTCCCAGTTACAATCTAGAACAGCTCAAATTGTTACAACCAGTATTTTGATGACATTGATTACCTTGCTGAAACAGTCTGAGAGCAGCAGTGCTTTTTCCCAGTGCCCTTGCTGTGAATTATATATGTTTCATACTCCATTAATAATTCAAAACAGTTTTCTTCCATTTAAACAATGTGATTTCTTGAGGTGGGAAGAGGATTTCTTTGACTGATGGTCCCTCATTTAGTTGGGAGTAGAAATGGTTTGCATCTTCTGAAGCTGAATGTAAATCTGACAAAAAATTCATTGTAGAACCCTGGAATTGGAAAAAACTCTTTGGAGCCCTGAGGCTAAGATGAAGTCTGGAATGATGGTCAGAAGAGTCCTTAAATGAGCCCAAGGCAAGAATTTTCAGGAGGGGAAAAAAACCCAAACATTTTGTTCGCCTCTCAAGCATCTGAAGGGATTAAAAATTACCCTCAAAGTGGAACATTAAATTCAACCTCAACTATGGAGACTGTGAGCCAGAATTTGTAATCCCTTTGTAGTATTGCAGTGATGGAAAGAGTGCAGAGCAGTGCTGCAGCTGGGCCCTGGAGGAGCAGATCACAGCTGGGAGAGGTTTTTGTGCAGCTCCACTGCAAGAGACAGGGCAGCTGCAGAGAAGTGCTGGAGAAGCAAATCCAAGCAGTTGTCCTGGCTGCAACTAGCTGTGGAGATCAGGGACTATGAATTACTTTCTCCATGCTCCACCCTCTTTCTCTCCAATTTTTCCAGATTAAATACTGATCAGATGTAAAGCAGTTTCTAAATGAGTTTTCTTTCCTCTGTCAATTAGCTTGCTGTGGAAAATAGCCTACAAGCAGCCACTGCTTCTCTCCAACATATGTACTGATTTCAGACAAGGGGAACTCCTGGAATTATTAATTTAATTAATTGAAAAATGTATTTTCATATGATATATTCAGATTTCTCAGTGGAGCTATTGGGTTGTTATCTTTCTGCCATCTTAATGTCTCTAAGCCATAACAGAGTTGGACAGGGATAAATATATGCTCCAAAAGGGAATATTGGACCTGCTGGATAAATGGTCAGAAACCATAGCATCCACCTGCCAGACAGTGATAGGGTTTTGGACAGGACAGATTCAGGCAAAACAATTTATCCATTCTTGAATGGTGAGCATATCATGACACTTTGATAATTTTCCCGAAATTTACATGATGCAGGCAGAAAGGAAAAAGAGGGATGCTTCTCAACTCCTCCAGGCTCTCCCCCTCTTCACCAGTCTTTTCCCTGATTTAGCTCAATCCAGACCCTTATGTCAGACAAACTTTAAAAGAGCAAATCAGAAAGGCTGTCATTTCTGTTTAATCAAGAAAAATTGTTTTACCAGGTATCATCTTTGTGCTTATGCTAAAACTGGATGAAACATTCTGCCAGTTACAGAATATATACAAATAACATACACTCATGGGGTTTAAGAGGATGAAATCCAGATGGAAGGTTTCTTTCTCAACAGAAAACACAGGCTAAACCCTAATCTGCTGCAGATTGGCACGGTTGCCTAAGGGCAATGCCAGTTTGCTGTAGGAGAGCCCAGACACATTTTCCTGCATGGGTTTTGCTCTTGCTGCCTGAGCTGCATCCACAGCATACATCTCCTGCACAATTACCTGCAATGATTGCAGCAAGCTCACAGAGACTCTGGCTTTCTTTCATCTGCATGTGATTCTGGGGATGTAAGTTGGGACAGCAGCACAAATGTAGTCTGTGTTTAGCCCCTGGGCTGCAAGGCCAGCAGCTGCTCCTATTAGGAAGATTTGCATATGGCCTTGGCATGGTTTTAAGTGAATCAACTTTTCTTCATGGGTGGGGACAGAAAATCAGTCTCCTTTGGACTTGTGGTCAATTCTGCAAGTATATACATTAAACTTGTATTTGGGCTGCAAGAAAAATTGATTAAAGTAATAATGATATTTTAAAATTAGAGCTTTTTAAGTAATTAAAACCAGAAAATAAGTGGTGGGAGAAGATGAGCAAAGAGCACCTGTGTATATTCATAGTCATCTAAATATAAACCTTATTTTTTAATGCTCATCTCTGCCTCTCCCCATTTCCATGTCCCCTGCCAGCAGGGCAGTGTAAACCTGGAGAAGCAACACATCTGGCAATCAGTGTCAAGTTCATTAATTCACATCACACAATCTGAATAGCTTGTTGCTTTTCTGAATATTGCATTTCTGTGCAAGTATCTGTTGGACAAAGCATGAAGGGGAGCTGGGACAAGTGTTGGATGGCAGACCCTTTTGAGTGAGTTCTGTATAGTTCTTATTTTTGGTTTCAGATGCAGTTTGGCACCTATGCGACAGTCAGGTATTTAAACACCATATGTCTGGCCTTTCTGTTTTGCAAAGAAAGGACAGGAGAAGGATAGGTGTCTCCAAAGCCTGAGAGGCATAGAGAAAATGAGCAGGGAATGTTCCAACAAAGCACCAAGGGGATATCAAAGGAAATGAGCAGGTGGCAGATTCAGACAAAGGAAAAAGAGGTTCTTAACACATTTATTTTTAAACTATGAAACTTCTTCTAGGAGATATTTTGAACTCTGAAAGTTTAGGTGAGTTCAAAATTCAAAAGAAAAATCCTATTATAGATTATTATATCCAAGTACCTGCAAGTGGCCTTGTAGCACATGTCCCAGGTGGCTGAGCATCCTCAGGGGAGGCACTGAGTCCCATGGCTGCATCCCATGCACCCACAAGGCAGGGCAGCCTTCCTGCCCACCACTGGGGACTGCTGCACCCAGACCTTGGTCAGGATCACTGCAGCCATTCCTGGTGCTCTGAAAGAGCCTAAACAGATATTTCACAAGGCAGCTTTGAAACTTGCTTAATGTGGACAAATCACTTTGAAATTTTTGGATGAAAGGGGCTGCATAACTGCTAAGTCTAGCCCAAAACATGCTTTATGCGATGTGAAAATGATAACTGAGTTGACAAAACTCATTAAATGCAGCACCTTTATCATACGGGATAATCTGAGAAATGTTGCAACAGCAAATGTTGGCAAGTTCCCAGCACATCATCATCCTATTTCTGTTACAGAGCAGTGACATGGTGATAAGCTCCTACTTGTTCAGCATCAAGCACTCCTGGGATGATATATTGGGAAATTCCCCACTGGGTACCTAGGGTTTTACCTCTGCCCGACAGCTTTGTGCTGGACCAGGGAGATGAAGCTGCTCCCACCAGTGACTCTGGCTGCTGTCAGCTTATGGGGCAAAGGCTCCAGCAGTGCTCCAACAATCTGCAAGAAATGTGGGCAGCAGCTACAGAAAGCTGCTTTGAAAAATGCTGTACAGATTTCACAATTAGGACACATGTCAGTCTTCTGAGGATTAAGATGAGCCTGGTCCTTCTTATGCAGCTGATCTCCATTTGAAGGACATAAGAGTTGTTTTTCTGGTTTTGTTGTCACAAGCAGAGATAATTAAGTTTTGGATCGTGATCATTTTATCGTGTGGGGGCAAAGAGATTGAAGAGGCTTTTGGCATGGTGAGAATACTTGGGAAAATCTGTAAGAATCCAGATTTTTTGCTGCTGCCTGGAATGGAGAAAAACTAGTTAGGTGTCATTGGGTGCTTTCCTAGATTTTCTTACAGCAAAATAAATCTTCAGTAAAATAGATCCAGTGTTTTAGCAAAATGGTCTGCATAGTCTATTGTTGAGTTCATAGGGAAATGTAACAAACAGCATTTTCAAGTGGTTTTGTATTCCAGTGAGACTATTTCACAAGCTTGTTCTTAGCACTTATGGAACCCTTTATATCTTCAGAGCTCCTGAAAACAACAAGCTTGCTAAAAAAAATACAAGCACTATTTTTAGTGCTGTAATGTCTAAAATAATAGCACATTGACAGGAACTTCATCAGTTTCAATAGGATGCCACAGTGCTTGGTGGTTTACCGTCCCCTTCCAGTTCCCAACTGGCTGGGCTCAGACAGGCTCACTGGGACAGAGCCTGGGTGGGCACATTGTTTGGGCTGGCCAACCCCAGTTGCCAAGCTGGAGCAATCACCCACCATTGAAATGCAGCCACCTCTGTGATAAAGCCTGGCCTCTTTTGAACACCACCAGAAAGTCTTCAGCTCCAGCTTTCTAGTGTGAACCCTGAGCCTGGAAAAAGTGGGTTTACAATTGGAGCTCTTCTCCCTTCTTACCGATTTTTGATGCTCTCCAGTTTTTTCTAACAGATAGCAGAGGCTCTGTCCAAGCACTGAGCACCTCCCTTGGCATGAAATCTTCATGGGGAGTAGGACATCCCATTCCCATCCCATGGCTCCCTGAGCCAGCCATTGGAGCTGCCTCTGAGCAGCGGATCCATTCTCACTGTAGCCCTGTTATTTCTCCCAAAATGTAATATGAATCCAGGAGCAGCTTTGTTGAACTATAATCTGGGTCAACAGTGTCTGGTAGGTTGAAAGGTCACACTGAAATCCCATCTGTTTTAGCTCTCCATTGGAACCATGAAAGTCCTTTAAACTTGAGATGTTCTGTAGCATTCCTAAATTATCAGTAATGTGTAGTGACACCAAGAACTGTGGTCTAGAAATGCCATGTTTCTTTCTCTCTCTCTCTCTTTTTTTTTTCTTTTCTTTTTTTCTTTTTTTTTTTAATCTAACTGGGTGAAGCATCAGATTTAGGAAGTAAATTCAAATCATCTGGACACAGGTCAGTGGTTGTATGTGGAAAGGGATGGTATGGTAGGTGCCTCTGGCCCATAAACAGCCTGTCCTACTGAGATCTGGCTCCGGGGCTTATTAAATACCAGCCATTTTTGACTAGTAAAAGACCAAACAAAATGTGTTTTTTCTCCTTTGATGATTAACTTCAGCCTGAAGTGAGGGGTATCATTTATATAAACACTTGCTTTTATGTATGTGCTGTCCTAAGAGATTAGCACATTTTCATGCTTACTTTTAAGGCTTTTTTGCTTTCAGGTGATAGCAAATATAACCTATAGACTGAGGGAACTGCCAAGGTGTCAGGGAGGGCAGGGCACATCTGCCTTTCTTCTGGTGCTTGGGATCCAGCCAAGCCTCTTCAGAATCTGCCCTGGAAGTGCTCAGTGTCACTGGTTCCCCCTGCTCCTCAGCTCAGCTCCAGAACTCTCCTGAGGCATTTTCAGTGCCATGGTTTCTGTGTGCACCAGGGACCCCTTTTTCAGTGCAGGTAATTCTGGAACATAAAAGAAACAAATTCACGTGGGAGGAAGGTCAGGAGCACTGGCCATTTTGTTTCACTCTGGGGAAAAATGTAGGTTAGGTCTAAGTGAGCAGCTGCTTTTTTTTCTCCATTCTACATCCCAGTGTTCAAGCAGTAAGGGCTGGTTGATGGGGAGCTGGGCTCTGAAATATTAACAGGGAAGTGGCTGAGACTGCAGCTGCAGAAATTGATTTTGCTGTTAACGTGGTGGGAATTAACAAAATTTAACTTCAGCAATTTTTGTAATTTTCTTGATAATTCTGTTGTGCTGTGTAAAGCAAAACTGTACTGAGAGCAATGGTGAAATGCCCCATGAGAGTGACTCCAGCCATGTTTGAGGGAGAATGTGTGCCCACAGCCTTCCTCTTGGCCAGGGAACACATCCTTCTAAGGATGTTATCACTGCCCCATCCATGCCATTCAAAATTAGCTATATTACCTTGGAAATCAGGCTCTGCAAACTCATCTGGGTTGGCAAGCAGCAATGTGTGCCTGACAGAGAGCTGGGGCAGTTACCTCCTGACATGGAAGTACATGGCAATTGCAAGGCCATCTATAGATGGCTGTGATTTTTCACACAGGGACATTTTGGTTTACTAGAGACCAAAAGACACTGACTCTCACTGAGACTGCTTAGGGGCTGGAAAGCAGAAGCAGTTTCTTCATACTGGGATGTTCTTGAGATATCTTCTCCTAGCAGCCCCTGTACTGTTTGCTGGGGCACAGACCTGCCTTGTTGTAGGGCAGCTTTCTGGACTTGTATTCCCAGCACCTCACTGACAGGTCCCAATCCAAACTGGGTTTAACGCTGGACTAGAAACCAAAGACCACACTGGTTTCTATTATTTATGACTGACACAGAGACAGTGACACCCTTGGCAGCCTCCTCCTGCCACCTTTAACCTTTCAGCTCTGTCCACTGCCTCCCCATCCTCAAGTAACACAAAGCTGAGAACCAAACTCCTTGCTCCTCACTGCAGTGTGATAATTGAGCAGAGTCACGCTAGCTGCACAGAGACAAATCTGCAACTGATTATGAGGTTTTTTTCTCAATTAATTGTCAGAAGCAAAGAGATGTTTGATGTTTAATGTCTTTTTCTTCTTTTTAAATGCATTCTCTTTGCCACCCGTCCTCAGACACTGGGAACAGACAGAACTGTGGAGCTGTCAGTGGATTTGTGCACAATCTGTCTCAAGCGTTTCTCTGCTGTTTTGATGTTATGCACAGGTCTGTAGGGGACTTTTTTTTTAGATCCGTTTGACAAAGTGACATTGACATCTTAGTTGGAGGCGCCAAATGAATCCTAAACCCAAGTTCAGGGTGTGAGCTGTAGATGCAGGACATATTCTCTGGGCTGGAAGAGGAAGGATGTGTCTCTTCTGTGCTCCATGACCATGGTATCTGATTGTAAATGTTGAAGTGTGCATGGACTGTCCTCACAGATCTGTCTTTGGGCAGGGGAAGGCAGTTCTTCTGTCTTCAATAATCTTCTTTGAAGCTGATGTTTCCTCACGTGGTCTGAGCTCAGGAACAGCCCTTTGGCCGTCAGGAGTATTTGCAGGGGAAAAAAGTAGGGAAACAGCAATGAGAAGTAGGATAGTGAGAGTTTTAAAAGGGAGAGGAATCAAGATGTGCCCTGTGCAACTGAAGAGCAGAGCCTTCACTTAAAGTAAAAATTTGGCACCAAAAGGATAATTATTTTGTGAAACCTTCTACTTTTGAGCTTTATTAATTTTTATTTTTCTAAAAAAATATGACCATCAATGGTTTGTGGATAATTTGCCTCTTAGGAAATGCCAGACTCCTCCAGTATTTTATAAATTCAGAGGCTTTAGAAAGGTGCAGGGTAATAGCTGGTAATTTTTGAGACAGGAACATGAAGCTCCTCATCCCAGGGTATCTCAGTGCTGCTGAAATAACTGGAGGAGCTGGCAGAGAGTGTCCTTATTCAAAAAGCTGGACACCTGAAAATTAGACCTGTGGGTAAAATCCTGATCCCAGTCAGATCAATGGCAAACTTTGTGCTTCTTCCTATGGAGCGTGGTTTCAGTGTTAGTCTTCCATACAGCTGATCAGTACTTTTGAGACTCAAAATGAAGCACAAATTGAAATATTTGAACTAATTGTAACTCAGAAAATTACTGGCAGAGCACTGACTAAGACTTTGAGAATTCCAGGCTCCCAGTCCTCTGCTGTGACCACAGGCAGGACTAAACTGATTACAGAAAATCTCTGGGAGGCTCATTAGATATAATATTTTGGATTTTCAGGAAGATTTTAAGTCAGT
Organism: Phaethornis superciliosus; assembly: GCA_023637945.1. Lineage (NCBI taxonomy): Eukaryota > Metazoa > Chordata > Aves > Apodiformes > Trochilidae > Phaethornis > Phaethornis superciliosus. The sequence goes on from JAJQWJ010000019.1 coordinate 9,414,195, forward strand.
CAGAAAGTAATGAATAGCTCCATAAAAAGGTAAACTAGAGACTGGGCTCTTGTAACTTGGAAATTGCCAGAGAAAACAAGTAAATCATTCTGCACTGGACTGTATTTTAAGTTACCAATTGCACCGATTACTTAAGATAAATCTCTTAATTTGTTCTGTTTTAAAAACAACAGGGATGCCATATTTCATTCCAAAATCCTAATAAGACCCATATTTGAGGTACTATATATCCTTTTTCAGATTTTTATAGTTAATCTCATGTTAATGATGGTTTACATTCACTTTACCACTTTATTACCGCTGGAAGGGAGGTTTTTATATATATATGTTCACACATATCTATATATATAATGAATTGGCAAAACTTGGACAATTTTTGATGTGCAGAATAAACTGATGTGCTGCATGGGATGGAGAGCAGGACATATACAGGGCGAAACTCTGCTCTGCATATGCATCTGCCTCACTTATTTTTCAGTGCAGTTAATAGTTTCCCTTGAAAGTGCTGCAAAAGCCAAGTCAATAATTATTTGTTCAGCCTAGATGCAGAAGCCAGTTGTGCACCGTGTACAGCCCAGCAGGCATTTCTCCTGACTGGTCTGTGCTTTTCAGGCATAGGAGTACAGAGATCCTTGAGTATTAGAGGTAAAGGTTTAGTTATGCAGTTAACCTTCAGCATTACCTTCTTTCATCAGAGGTTTTGATGTGCTGGCATGCCAAGGGAATAATTACAATAATGTGGACCTTTGCCTTTCTTTTTTTTTTTTTCCTTATAATTTAACTATATGTTTAAATGTGCTGTCAGATTTGATTTCAGTTGCAGTGGAAGTTCAAGTCAGTTCTTGTCTTATCACTATCTATGCACTTAGATAGAGTGCATCCTGTCTTCACCTTCCACACACACAGCCTCCCTCAGAGGTCTCAGCTTGAGCACCCAGGCTCAGGAGTAACTTTTGGGAAAAGTGGGCAACATGAGAACCTTACATCTCATTCAGGTAATTTCCCTCTGCTCTGCTGAAATCTCTCCCTATATTTCAAACATGAAAAATGGTGGGCAGCAGTGGGGAAAAGTACAGAAATATTTCATGTAAAAAAAACCAAAAACAAACCACAGCAAACCAAACATAAAAGCATCTCAAGAAATATGCCAACTGCTTCCCCCATGCATGTTACCAGCAGTAAGAAATGATGATGGTGGGACATGTGCCCACCATCACTGCTCAGGAGGTTTATATGAACTGCTAGGACATGGTTCTGGGTTTGGGTTTTGGTTTTTGCCATTTGTGCTGTCCCAGTGCTGGCCAGGGAGGGACACAGTCTGGCTGTGCTCACACACACACCTCTTCAGTTTACCCCTTGAGGGGGAGAGGGAGGCTGATGTGTGGTGTGTTGGGATCACTGTGTGAGTTCTCAGGCTGTGCAGGGAGGCCTGTAGGCTAGATGCTGAGTGTCTTCCAAAATTAAGCCTCAAATCAAACACAGTAAATTCAGCTACGGCATATGCAAGACATCATTTCAGTATTTATGTTTGCAGCCTCCAGCTCCGGTACCAAAACCCCTCAGAGACGAGTGCAATAAATAGCCAGTTCACAGAGGACTTGGCAAGATTTATTATGTTTATTATTCTGAACAAATAATGTTGAAAGATTTCTTTTGATACGGAGATAGCTTCTGCATTCAAATCACCAAGGAGAGCTACATATGTGAGGATCTGTCCCCAGCTGAAATCTTTATCATTACATGCGTATAATTCCTTGTGAGGTGTCTTTTAAACATTGCCATATAAAGGGGCTTTATGTAGACCATGATTTAGTGCTGCTGTGCTGAGATAGTGATGGTAGCGTTATCACTTTGGCTGGTGTAATATCATTGCAACTTAGTGGTAATTCTTGCTGACTGTTTCAATAGAGTCCTAAACGTGTGTGATGTGCTGCAGCAACTGAAACATGCAGAAAGTATCCCATTAAATTTACACTCAGAGGTTTTGGTACAAGTGCCATGGAATCAATGGGAAGATTTTCCTTGATTTCAGTAGGAGCTGGATTTAGCCCAAATAGTGTGAAGAAGCCTTCCACACTCCTGAACAACTAGAGAGTGGCATATGGTTACTGTCAGGGGAACAGGTGGATGTTCATATGGTTTGTAAAGGAGCTGGAGACAGCTTGTTGCATTGTGATATAAAGGTTATTCCAGGCAACTGGAATAGTGTGAAAAGAGGGAGAAGTACAGTATGGGTGTCAGAGGCAGCAGAGGCAGGCATGGGTGAGTCTGGGATATGGGGGACAAGGGAATCTGGACATAAGGTTATGCAGAACTGTGAAAATTAGGAGGAAATGTTTGAGTAAATATGTGAAAGAAGTGGAAGTGTTTGAGAACAAAGAGCTTTGTGGTGGGTTTTGCTAGGGCTGGAGGTGTTTGTGGGGGTTGGAGGGAACAGGATGGTCTAGCTGGGGGTGAAGTGAGGACAAGAAAGTGTCCTTCTCAGCTGGGCTGCCCTGTGGCTGTAGCTGAAGTGCCCCCTTCCTCCCTGCCAGGCATGTGGTTACAGAGAAAAGATCCAGGATGAGCCCTCTCACCCAGGGCATGGTACTGAGCAGTGAAGGTGCAGCTGGGGTTGGCAGACTCAGAGGTGGCAGCCTGACACAGCCTGAGCATCATAGTGCTCACACCTCTGGAGAGCAGTAAATTCATGGACCAGAGCAACTGCCTTGCTCATGCTGGGTTTGCAAACAAGACTCCTTTTCAGCCCCTGCCACTCAGCACGACAGGAATAATCTTTGAGTAGGACTTCAGGAGTAGTTTTGGATAAACTCAAGCTGGAAAACAGAGATAATCTGAAGAAATGAGCAAGTGAAGGTATTTTGTGCAGCAAGCCTGAATATGGGTTAGCCTGTTGTGTTGTGGTGAGATATTGTAAATGCTCAAAACAAAGTTTCATAAAGTGTTGCCATGCAGCAGAACAGAGATTTGCTGGAGATCTCACAATGACTATGGCAAAATGCTCTGTGTAGTAAACGACTGCATAACTTTATAATGGGAGCCATTGTATTTTTGCCATTTTCAAAATGAAGGCAATAAAATGTAATTTTAAAAAATGGAGAAGAATCCTGTGTGTATGAGAGAATTTTGTAACTGGAATTCCTTGTTTATACTTGTTCAGCAATTAAGCTTCTGTGATGCTAAAATAGGAGTGTTAATTAATTTGGAAATGCTAAATCAGCATTGTGGCAGTTATTCTTCTAAAAGATGTGTTTGGAAAGGTACTGAGAGAGATAACTGATCTGTGTTACTATGTTTATTGACTCGGGAGGAGTTTGTAAGTGTCCTCTTGAGATATTTCTGAGATATCTGCCAGTCCCAAGGAACTATTTCTGCATGAACAAGGCCATGTTGCTCCCAGAGAAGTCGCTTTTGCTAGAATAGGTGAAGAGAAATCCTAGCAAAGAATCCTTTCATAGTCATGCTGAGATGGCACAGAGGCACATCAGCCTGAAGATACCCCCCTGTGCTCAAAGAGAGGCTTGAGTTGCTTGTCTTTGGAACCGAATTTTCATTTTATTCTGAAAATTGAAACGAAAAGCAAAACATTAATGCAGAGCATCTTTGTGATAAAGACAGTTGTAGCAAAGGGAGCGGCTGAAACCTGGGGCCAAGAGCGTTGTGTTGCCAGCACAGGGCAGGGTCCCTGTCACCGGGCACTGCATGCACCTCCCCAGTTTCTGTGGGCACCCCAGAAGTGGCCTCAGGCTGAGGGCAGCCAGGCACCCTTCCCCAAATTATAATAATTAACAATACGGAGCATGAGGCTGCCTGGCACCTACCCGCGTCAGGCTGTTCTTTGCTTCTCCTATTTACTCAGGCTTTTGGAGTTTCTGCGAGTAGCTGGGCAGTGCTCCACAATTCAGATTGCGGGATTTTTATTGCAAAACGCCGAGCAGGCAGGAGCTGGGGTTGGAAGCAGCGGAGGCGAAAGATGCAGCGTGAGCTCCCCCTGCCCGCAGCCACCGGGAATCCTGCCTGGCCCTGGGAATCCTGCCTGGCCCCGGGAATCCTGCCTGGCCCTGGGAATCCTGACTGGCCCTGGGAATCCTGACTGGCCCTGAGAATCCTGCCTGGCCCTGGGAATCCTGACTGGCCCTGGGAATCCTGCCTGGCCCCGGGAATCCTTCTCCTGCCCTTTTTCCCCCCTCTTTCACGCCGTATCTAGCCTGTGAAAAGCGCACCTCGGTTCTTGAAGCCTTCTTAAAGTCAAATAAACAGAGATCACTCAAAGGAGATGTCAAATGGGTGATCGTTGTCTTTGCAAAGGGCTCCGGGATGTGGCTTTTTTAAGCCACCCTTGCATCCCCAGGGGTCTGCACAGAGAGGGATGCTGCAGCCCCACAGCACAGCAGGGAAGTCCCAGAGCAAGTCCTCCTTCCCCTCCTGTTCTCTCCCTCACCAGCAACAATACAATCAGAAAGTACAATTGGCATCCAGGGTATCTTGCATGAAAAGCATAGAAAAAACTTTTACCTGGGTACTGCATTTCAATGTGGTGAAAGGTTTGTGGGTTCCCATCTGAGGGTGAATGATGCCAGAGGCCAAAGTCACAGATCAGAAGCAGCTCAGTGACCCTTTTGGCTGGGAGGAGAGAAGAGGGCTGACAGCATATGAATTACAGAAAAATAATATAGATATATAAATGAAAACAAAGTAGCTGAAGTGACAAGCAGGCTAAAGGAGAGGATGTGTGTGGACTGGATTGGCATCCCAAATGTTGTGAGATATTGTGTGAGTTGGATGGCAAAGGTTAGGAAATGAATACTGCACCCATATAAGATGTGATTAATTACTTTTTTAATTAAAGCAGGACCTTTTATGGTCATGCCTCTTGAATGTTCACAGTTTTGTTCTCCAAGAGAAGGGCTGACCTGGGACACCTTGTTCAGGCTTAGCACCTGCTTGTCCCTCACCTCCAACCAGTAACCTCACCCCACACCAGACAGGAGATGATTTGGGGTGAATCAATCCCTGTAGGGTAACTTACAGAAACCTGCTAGTGAGAGTAACTCAGCTCTGATTCCAGCTGAGGAGTGGAGTGAGCACTTTTTAAAATAACCCAGACTGTGCTTTTTAAAAAGTATTGCTGAGAGCAGAGCATACAGGCTGGGACAGAGGGGCTGGCAGGGCAGAAGAGACAAGAAGGGAAGGAAGAAAGAAGGGAGAGGTGCTTTGAGTTGCTGGTGTCTAAGCTCTGCCACTTTCCTTTTCTCACCTCTCCTTCTGAGACCTCTTCTTGTTACCTCTTGCTTTCTCTGTATTTTTCTCAGGAGTTCTTGTCTTTCCAACTGAAGAACTGGGAGCCCAAGCAAACCCCTCTGGGTTCTGCTCCCTTCCTGAGCTATCTCGGACTTCCCAGGACATCTCCTGGGTGTGTTATCCCCGGTGCTGCTGGGGTGCTGAGCTCTCTTCCCTCCGGAGCCAGCAGAGGTCAGCAGCGACGGCCCTGGAGCCCTGAGCACCCTGGGGGATGCTGAGGGGTCCTGGGACAAGGGGTTTGCTTTGAAAACAAACAAACGAACAAAAAAAACCCAACCCCAAAACAAACAAAAAACACACCCCACCCCCCCAAAAGCAAAAAACACCAAAACAAAAAACACCAAACAAAACAGAACGAAAAAACAAAAAAACAAAAACAAAAAAAACCCAACCAAACAAAAAACACCACCAAACCAAAATAAAAACAAACCAAAATCAAACAAACAAACAAAAAAAAAACACCTCACCACAATAAAGAAAAACTAAAACAAAACAAAATATTTGTTCAAAGTAAATCAGTAAATAAATTGGTTTGGCTGGAGAGTTTCTACGGATGGGGTTCAGAGGACGAAGCACCCCAGGTTTTCTGCGTGGCTTCTCAGGGAAGGAGGAAGGTGTTGGAATTTTCCTTCAGGGGTTGGGAGTACTCCTTGCTCTGGCAGTGTTCCTTCCCTACCTAATGCCTTCTCACAGGTGCCTGGAGATCTTGGTGACAAGTGACAAATGCTGGCCAGAGGGACTGTGTGTGGGGTGGCAGAGGCCCAGGCAGGCAGCATACCCCGGGGCAAGGCTCACTGAATTGGGAGAGCCTTAAGAGATTGTTTCTATTGCAGCTCCGCTTCTGATCACAGCAAATAAAATAACCAAAACTCCTGCAGCCTCACTTTGTAAATGGTGTGAAATCATTCCATTGCAGCAATGCCTCCAGGAGGTAAGAATTGGTTCAGTTCATTAAAACAAACAAACAAAAAAATACTTAAGCCTAATAAGTGAAAGTATTTTACCTAAGCAAAACAATCCTCATTGATACTACTGACAGTGAGATGATGCCTGTGAGTTACAGAAATTACAGCTTTTTACTTCTCTTATTCAAAATTATTCCTTTGTGAATAGGGAAATGTTCATTCTGATGCCCCAAACACACTGTCTCTCATATTTGGGTCTAGCTTTGAAAATCAGAAAAAACAGTTTTGCTTTTGAAAAGTTCAAGGGAGCTAAGGGCTTGCACCATGGGGAGATGTTCAGATCCCAACAACAGGAGATCTAAATATTTATTCCTGATTGACTTTCTGAAACGAAAGGCGACGTAAGGGAGAACACCAGCAGGAGCTGTGTGAGGCAGCCTGATCCTCCCCTTCTTACTCAGCCCTTTGGGACACTTCTTAACAGTTATTCTGTTGGTAATAACAAATAACAGCATCACTTGGTTTTCCTCCAAGAAGTTTGGAGAGATTGCAGTGGGATTACACATTGTCCTTGGGTTACAAACATCCTCACAGAAAAACAGGATTATGTGGTCCTCTTAGTTTAAACCATTGGGAAGGACCAATCTGTAGGATGAAAGAGACTTATTCCTGGAAATCAGGATTTCCTGAGGCCAGGGCTTAGCAGAGCTCTCCCACTGGCACTGTAAGCTGTCCCCACCCTGCACCTTTGTCCTGGGGACTCTGTGCAGCCCATGGGCTCTGCCTGCCCACTTCCAAGTGCATGGTGCCAGGAGGGCACCCCACAGCTGGTGCTCCCCATTCCCAGCCATGGTCTAATACACAGCACCAGGGCTCTGCAGCAGTCTGCGGAGGTGAACAAAGCAGGAGAAAAAGACAAGACAGGTTAATGTACTTTGCTTCTGCCCCTGGTGCTGCTGGGGCCTCCAGCCAGGGCTTTGAAGGGTTTGTAGCACTGCTGCAGGTGTTTCTGCAGTGCTTTCCCAGCACCTCCATGCCCTGGTGTTAGTGCAGAGGGATCAGGAAAGGAGAGGCTGCTCTTCCCACAAGGCACACACTTGCTCTGGACACCTGTACCTACCAAGTGTCCTGGTCTCAGCAAACTCATCTCCTGCTTTGCTTCTAAATATCACTAAAACCTTCCTGAGCACAACTGTTCCACCAGAGGCACTTTTTTTTTTTTTTTTTTAATTCTGTCATGAAAAGGTATCTGGCCCCAGCTACTCATTTGGGAAGGAGGAAATTCTCCAGAGGCAGCTATAATTATCACTGAGCCCCGTTGTCCCCACAGCCTCCCTGATTTGGCTCCCATCATACACACAGGCCACCAGCAGCCAGAGGGGACCTTAATTCCCATCAAGGTGCTTCAGCATTTGTTACTTGGGATTCTGCCATTCATCAGTCTCCTCCATTTCCCCACTTCTGCATTAACCCACAGCAGCAGCACCCTCTGCAGCTGAGGGTGGGACTTTATTAGTGTTTAATTAGCTGTGAGCTGCTCAGAGCCATGCAAAGCTATCATATGGTGTGGAGATCACTTGTGGTTCTCACAGGTCTTATTTGGACAAGGATGTGTATGAGGTGCACAGAGCTATGAACGCTGACACTTGTATAGAGGTAAGGTTGATCCCTTCAGAGAAGTTAAAGCCCCACTTAAAGATTAATGATTTTTTTTCTTCTCAAGTCCCCAGTGGTTCTGCAGCATCTTTCCTGGCCCAGGGGCAGCAGACAGTGCTGCCCATCTCCAGGCAAAAGTCACACTGAGGAAACACAGTATGATAGATAAATCACAAAAGCTGCATTTGGGTTTTTTTCCTGTTTTATCTACATCATATAACACTGACCAAGTGTTTTAATTGATGCTGTCTCTTGGGGGATATAAATGAGCTCAGCTGATTGCTGGGTAAGATACTGGCATCTTCAGAACTTGACTCCTAACTCCTCATCTTCAACACAGGGCTGCTAATTTTTTGTTGTTGTTGAAGGATGTTGAAATGTGTTGTTGTTCCTATTGATTTAATATTATACAACTTGCAGATTCTGCCTCAGAGGTTTTATTATGAGATTTGCCTATTAATTTGCTATATTTAGGTAAATATTGTAACAAAGTAGTAATTTACTCTCTCATCACTAGGTTGATTGTAAATGTTTTGTATAAAGTCTGTAGAGATCTCTGTGTTGTGTATGAATATTTTTAATGCTTCTTTGCTAAAAGAATTTATTATAAATAAAAGCAGGGAAGATATTTTTCATTTGTAATTCAGGTTCTTTTCCTTGCAAGGTACCAGTATGGCCCAGCATACCAAAAAGAACGAGAACAAAACCAATTTGGCTACTTAAAAAATGTCATGAGAGATTAGCAAAGGATACGTAGACACAAACCATATGCAGACAAGAAAGAAACAGGACAAATCAAAACAGTTTTAGCAGGTAAGCACCCACACAGCAGCATGTGTCATATATCAAAGAGGCACAGACTGTAAAACAGCATCCAGCATTTTGCAGCTAGTAGAAAAGCTCCCAATAAAAGCTTGATCATCCTCCTTTGGTTTCACAAGCCAGCCTGGATACTGATTGCAAAATTGAGTTGTAAGCATCAAAAGGAGTCTGGAGTCATCCTAAGACCATGTCTATAAGTTCCTCTGGGATCCAAGAGACTGAAAGTATGGGGTGCTTGGCAAATGTGGGGTTCCTGTTCTGTTTAAGGTCTCTGTGCTTCTGTATATAGAGCTTATATACACACTATGAGGTAAAGCCAGGCTATACTAAGGTGATTCTGCTTTCCTCTCACTCTCCATAATGTGAGTGACATTCTGAATTCCTGCTAAATAATACAAAAAAAAAAAAAAAAAAAAAGTCAGCTGCTAAGTTATTAAAATCTGAGGGAAGAACAGTGTCACTTTTGAGTATGTACACACACTGTAGTAATATTATAGGAGATAAAGTGCTATGTATTATTTATGTATCTCTATCTCGCTTCCAACAGTTTTCACTTGGATTTGAGGTCTTTCACATCTTGGTTTCCTGAAACAGGTGGGCAGCAATGGTGAGAGGCAATTCCTTACAACCAGGAGGAATATGCAGTGCACCTTTTATGCAGATATTCCTTGTTTGAATTTCTCAGACTGAAATTAAACTCACTGGCTTGATTGCTGCAGGATCATCTCTGCTTAGGGAGTGCATGGCTTTTGTTTCTGTCTGAAATGCAGAGGTGGTTATAGATTTCTGTTTTAAAGGTCAATATTGTCCTTCTGCCAGCTGTCCCCAGTAACTGTGGGAATACACTGGTGTCTCTGGGCAACGATTCTCTGTTAGCAAGGGCACAGCAGGGCAAATGGCAGGTGACTTTCAAGGTGCTTCAGTACTCAGAGTTGCTCAGCTGATTCAGGTGGAAAGGCAGGATGTAACTTAGGCTACAGCAGATGAACTGCAGGACTTTCCACCCTGGCCTGTGTTTGCAATATAGAATGTCTTGTTTGCTGAATGATCTGCTTTGGTGATTCCATGGTGTGGGAATGGGCCCAGGCAATGGAGGAACCTTCTAGTTCAGCCTTCAGCCAGAGGTGAAGAATGCTAGCAAAAATTAGCCAAAAATATTTGTGTTTGCTGCCAATCCCTTTCAGAGATTTCTTTCTTTTTCTTCCTTTTTTTCCCCTTCAAGTTTCACACAAAGCTCTGTCTTTAGGATTAGCTGTCTATACAGGCAGCTCTTTGTATTCAGATGAATTTAAGATTATGGTTGAGTCATAAAAGGGGAGAAAGGTGACACTGGAGAGTTTCTGCAGCAGCAAATCCTGAAATATTCAGGCCCATTACATTTCTGTAACTGGCAAATGTTGTATGTCATATCTGGTCTACAGTGAGGCTCAGAGTTAGATTTCACAAAGAACCTGCTGCAAGTCTTGGGTTTAGGTGGCATCGTATACTTTCAAAGACATCTTTCTGGTCAGATGTCAAAATGCTATTTTTATTTGCTTCTTTTTGCAGTGAGGGGATTAAAATGCTTCTTATTGTTAAACCTCAGAGGCTGGAGAGCAGACAAACAGCAGAGGAAATCTGGGAGGGGGCATCACACTGAGAAGGCCCAGAGACACAAACTTTGCACTCTCACATCACCAGGACCTGCTTATCACACATTTGTAGGGTTTTTGAATGCACTGTAAGAGAGTGGGGAGATGTTTCCAAATGTTCTTCACTCTTGGATAAATAACTTAGAGGAGAATGAACTAAGAGGTTTTATGCTGGTCTCCAAAGAGTCCTGAGCTAATGATAGCTGTGGAGTATTGACTGTGGGTGTGCATGGAGGTGTATGGACATCAGTTAACTCTGCCTAAGAAGGTCAATGGCTTGAATCTATGAAAACCCAAGCAGCCCTATTCTAGTTCCAGTTCATCACTGGAACACCACTAAATCAACCACTAGTTACAGACACAAGTCAAGTCACTGAGTTTGGATTCACAAACCCTGAAAAAAATGGGATCTCAGGGATTAGGAACCTAATCTGTTTACCACAGGTTTCCCTGATGGAATTCTTGTGCTAGAAATTGTATGTATGCAACTGAGGCTCATTATAGGCAATGAGTTTTAGCTCCAAAATTTGTGTGTCTAGTGCTGACAGGCAGGAAGGCAGCTTGAAATGTGATTTCTCCCAGTATCTAATGAGTGTTGTTGTGAGGAAATCTTCTACTTGATCAGATGAGTAGAATAATTCTTTAAAAGGCTTTGGATCTACCACAGAAGGTACCAGAGCTCACCACAAATAGGAACAATTTTATGAAGTTTGAGGTTTTGTCACCATGGCGATGCTTCTTTGAGTGTGGAAGTTGCATTAGTTTGAGCTCACAATTTTTTCTTTTCCTCTCATTAGAGTCACACCTCTTATCCTCTTAGTTACCTTCTGCTTCTCTTCATACCCCACAATGACTGCATTTAAAAGCTAGATTTCCTTTCAAGGAAAAAATACACAGGGTAAATTACCTCCATCCGTTACTGCTTCCAGCAAGCTGGAACTGGTACAGTCCATATCTGAGCAGACCATATGTATAAATGCAAAGAGAAAAAACCCACTCCCTCTTCTCCTGTGCCAAACAGTTAAACAGCTATGAAGAGATAGGTCCAAATGTGAAAGGTCTTTATCCATCCTTTAATAATCACAGAGTTGACCACATTCACCCCTCCAGTGACTCCACTGGATTAGGTGGAGCTCACAGCAGAGATGAATGTGACCTAGTAAGTACATCAGTGGTCTTTTGGGTTTGCTTTACATAGCACGCAAAGAAGCTCTTCAAAGGTTTGTGGTACAACATAACCTTGACTTCAACTCTAGTTTTAATGGCTACTTGGAAGATGACAAAGACCACACTCTTTGGGAGACTGCCGTAGGGTGAGAAGCCTCAAAACCACATGGCCAAATCTAAGCATAAGTGAAGTCTATGCAGCCCACACAGCTACAGTGGCAGCTGTCAGAAGGATGCCAAAGAAAGCCATGCTCCTGGCTGACAACTGGAGGGTAGAGAGTCTGAAGCACAGCTTAAAGGAAAAATGTTTCTTTGATGGATATCCAAAAATGGTGACTGCTTCCTTTCAGGATGAGCATGCTGTGCCTAGGGAGATGCTGATCATCTCTTGAAACAACGCTGCAATCAGCATGGGCTGATGCTGTGACAGGAACCATGACCCATAAGAAACAGCACTTAAAGTACTTGGTTTTGATGAATTTGGGTGTTTGTTTAACTTGTCAAAGGGAGAAGCCAAGCTGTGGTTGATGGGTAGAGCCAGGACTAGATTTATCCATCTGCTAATAGTTTTCTGGCCACTGAAAAGACTGCTCTTAAGCAGCAGAAATTCTGTCCTAGCACCTGATTTTCGAGGGCATTTTCTTCTCTGCACTGACCAGCACCACACATCATCCCTCCCTGCCTCAATCTGTGCTCACAATCGAGTTCCCTCACAGTAGCACATATTTTATTAAATTTGACTGTGAGAATGTCACCAATTATGAAGGGAAAAGCAAGAGTGAAGGTTAGGGGGGAAAGGTGAAGGTTAAATTCAGACATTCATGAGTTTATGGGGCAGTTTGTCCCCAAATCAAAGCCAGGCATTCATGTCGAGCTACAAAAACAGGAATGAAGGCTCATGTAAAACTTGCTTAAGAAGCAAAATCTTTTAAGAATGTTTGCTGTCAAATATGTTCTTTCTTCTTGCTTCCCCTCTTCTTGCCCCCGAGAAAGGAGATTGCTCAGAGTATGCTGCTGTCCTGGACAATGTGATACCTCTAAAGATAAAGACAAAAAAAATCCCTGCCAATAGACATGTGTTTGTGTTCAAAAGGCTGCTGTGTGCTGCTGGAAGCACAGCATGCATAATGCCAAGCATTGGATCCCAGAGCAGAGGCATGTGCAGCAGAGGCATGAAGACCCTGACCCTAGGTCCTGGTCCTTCTTGAGGTGTTCAGTGATATTTTTCCTCATTATCACACTCCGTGAAAGCTTTAACTCAAGATAAAGTTTTGGGAAGGAAAAAGAAAACTGGTAAGAATATTTTTTTTAAAGCAAATTAACTTCAGATCCTCAGCTACCTTTTATTTACTAAACAGAAGAAGTTTCCATGTCTGATAGTTTCTTAAATTATAGGTTTCCTGTTTCCTGGCATCCTAATAAAGTCTAGATGAATGATGAGAGGGTCTGCTGGGAGAATGGGTAAACATCTCCTACTGTCTGGAATGTAAGACAACTACTGTCTTATCCTTTGTTACAGGTTGTTAAGATAAAATTACCCTATATATCAACAGCACTGTCAATGAAATTAGGGCATTCTACCTCCAAGATGCCTGGAGGGTTTGAGGCAGGAGGGGGAAGGCAGTTGCTTCTCTGTTTATTTTGGTTTTCCATTTACTGTGAAAGAAAGAAAAGGGTTTTGGTTTGGGTTTTGGGTTTTTTTGTGTTTTGTTTGGGGTTTTTTTGCTTTGTTTTGTTTTTTAGTGCAAATGAAAAACAGGAGAAAACCTTAGGAGGATGTGCAAGGCAGGTTCTGGAAAAAAAGCTGTGGAATTTTTTCTTGGTGAAAATCCTGGGATAATTTATATCTAAACTGCAGTGGCAGCAAAGTTTGGATGCAAGGAGACCCTGCAGCTGTAGATGTGGTGCCCATGCCAGGCAGAAGCTGCGAGTCCCTGAGCTAAGGCCACTTGATCTCTCTTGGGTGTTTTGTTCCCCAGCAAGTGTGAGCTGTGTGCAATGCCTTCCTGGCCTGTGGGTGCTTTACTAAGCACCTAAGGGTGCTTTCCCATGAGGGATCCTGGTGGCCACACCCCAGAGTCTTCCACCAAGAGCACCTCTTGCTCAGCACTTGAAAAATCCCTTCTTTTGGATGTGGTTTAACATAACCAATGAGTGGAAAAGTCAAGAGGTCTGTGGGAAGACAGAGGTATATGTGCATATTCCCTGGAGCTTTTTTCACATAGGAAGAGAAGCTGACAAGGAACACTTTCCAGACAAGTCTCCTTTTCAATTATTTTCGATTGCCTTTAAATAGCAAAGTTTGCAAGGAAATGTTTGCAGGCTTTGCTAACCCTAATGAATATTAGCTCGAGCAGTAAGTCCTGCTGCTGGTGAGCACTTCCCTTTCCCTTGTCTTCATGTGACTGCTGGGGAAAGAAAGGCAAACCCTGGCAGCCCTATTGACACAGTGGCCATCCTTATTCCATCAGTGACCACCCTGGGCCCAGATAGAGAGCAGGGAAAGGTGCAGATCAGCATCAGGCTGAAACAATGGGAGGTGAGGGTTCATGTTCTGAGAGGGAAAAAAAAAAATTGCATTTTTGAGAAGACCCAATCTAATCCAATTACTAATTCATCCCTGTGATGTCCTATGTATTTGGTGCTTTCTCTTGATTTCCTCAAGACACCTCTCAACCTCAAATTTTTCCTGTGGTTTGCCCACTCTATCTGATGCTGCAAATCTGTCAGCTACACTTTTAGGAGCATCGTCATGCACATCCCTGTAATCCAGTAATGTGTGTCTGGTGTCTTTTTATAAAATCTTTGTGCACTTGTGGATTTACTGGTCTTCAGAGAGAAACTATTTTCTCAAAATGTGAGCCTCGTGAGCATGCTCTTCATTACTAAAATACTAGAAAACAATCTATATTATCCTTCTGTACTCAGGATAAAACCAGTATTGACCTGCCTTCCTTCTAACTAGGCTGTATTTCCTGTATGTTGATTGTTTTCAGCTATCACTACTCTCGAATGATATAACTGTGAGATTGGGATCCAAAGCTTAACTCCCATTGGCTCAATTTTGCACAAAATTAATTTTCTGCTTCAGATTCCTTCTCCAGATGATCTCTCTGCTCCAGGAGACTATGGGCTGTGGCAGAGCTCAAGGTTTCTTGTGGATAGGGTTCTCATGGAAGTCAAAGATGGCCTCATCATGTCTTGTTCCATGTCAGGTTCTGTTTCAATCTCACTTCTTTGCCTTTTGTTTCTCTGCTTTTACCAAGCACTTTGTTTTGCTTCTTTTTTCTTTTTTTTTTAAGTTGTTTTCCCATTTTTGAAACTCAGACATTTCACACTTCAATATTTTTGTTTTGAAATCAGATAAAAAGATGTTGTTGTAAACAGTACTGGAGAAAAGCTGGAAATATAAAGCTCAACTTGGGTGAGAAATGCTCTTGGATTTGCAAAGCATTCCACAGTTTCTGGCAGCTCATCTTGTAGTGTGTCAGAAATTTTACATGTCACTCTCATGTATGTGCATACATATACATATGAGAATTTTCTTTAACAAGCTATAGGGCTTTGCTACAGATTTTCCATCCCTTACCATGTCAAGAAGAAAATATCTTAATGCTCTATTCACAAAATACTTTTGGCCTGTTTCCATTTGAATGTTATGCTTATTTACATAGGCAATTCATAGGGGAATTAATAAAACCTCTTCTGGCCTGAATTTGCAAATGCCTGCCCACTGCATGGGCTTTAAATGAAGTTAGACTGGAAAGGGGACTGTTTGGGAATGCATACATTTTGCACATATCCTTTAAATAACTCAGATACGTTTTCAGAGGAGGATGTTTTTCTTATGGGCTGAAGGACATGTTAGTACCACCTACTAATTTCTTCAGCTGAAAACATCACTAAGTAAATAGCTGAGGTTTTTGCCAACTCAGTGTTTCCAGCACTTGTATCTTCCCCTTGGAAAGATCCCTCATTAAAGGACAACCTCTTACTTTAATTCTTGCAGCTTAGTTACAGAAGGAAACCCTTTGCCTACCTCTTATTCCCAGTCTATTTCTGTGATAATAGGGATAAAACTGCTTTTCCAAGTCCTGCTGCCCAGCCCCACATGGCAGTGCCAATGGCAGCCAGCATGAAACGGATGTTTGTCTTTATTAATCATACACACACAATCTCCAACCTGAAATGTGTACAGGAACGGATGGAAAAAGTGCAGTCTGACCACAAATGCATTATTTTATAAATAAGGTCCTTCAGTAGTAGTTAATTGGATACACATTTTGCTAGATTCATGGCACATTAAAAACTATCATATCCGAATTGACTGACTGAGTTCATGTTACATCTCCAAATTACCAATGACCATTTTGCCTTGCAACTTCAGACCTTGGGTTCAGAAATCTAGCTCCAGGGCCTTTTTAAGTACATGGCGCTTTTTTTTTTTTTTTTTTCTAATAGAGATTGATTTAGTGTATGTTTAATGGCCCCATAAATCACTCAACATGCCCAACTCGCATACAAATTCTGCCAAAAAAAAAAAGTTTTCAAGGAAGCAGATGCCTTGTTCTTGGAACCAATTTGCCTTGCTCTCTGCGTGTGTGTGAACCCACCATTTCAAGATCCACCTTATAAAAATGTTCTGCTTTCACAGGTCTGAACATTGCTCGTTTTCTCTGGGACTGCTTTCTTACTATGCCAAGTTAAACTCAGGCAATTCCCCTGCTGTGCCCGTTCTGTTCTAGTGCCTTTTAGATCAGCAATAAATAAATTCATTGTGCATTTCAGCAAGAAGAGAAAGAAAAAGCCAGAGTCGCATTGTGCTTGCTCTTGTGAAGATCTATTGTGTGCAAAGTAGTGTGCTATCAAATGGAGTAGGTCATTTTTCATTACCCCACTGAGGATGCAGCTCAAAGCAGAGGATTATAGAAACTCATTTCCTTTGGTTAAAGGAAAAAAAAAAAAAAAAAAAAAAAGAAAAAAAAAAAAAAGAGTTAACATTCAATAAACTCAAGGACTATGACGCAATGTGGCCCTCAGAACCTTCCGAGCAGAGCTGTTAATAGCTTCCTTTCCCAGGACGCGGGTTTGCCCCGCTCACTTATCGACTTTGATGCATTAGTAAAAGAAAATATCAACCCCTCATAACTCTCAGAAATGATACAATACATCACTTGAAAGTAAGCTAGGATCAACACATTGTTAACTGTTTGATCTCTCGAGTCAAAATTAATGATAGGTGTTTTGCACACAAAAAAATGAATGTTAAAAGCCTATTTAAGCTAACTAAAGACATCCATACAACATCAGGGTTGAATTGGAGGTGATTTCCTGCAATGCAGCTGTTATAAGTTTATCAGTCTGCGGGTGGCAGTAACCAGTAATCATAACCAGATTGCAGAAGGGTGGGATGGAACTTATCTTTATATAGAAGATCTAACTAACTAACTGGCTAACTAAAGAAAGCTGGTTGAGAACTAAGCTCATGGTATTGTTCACTAGAACACCCAAGGGTTTAGGAGAAGCCAGTTTTCTGTATATTTTAAAGAAATGAAACTATTCTGAAGGTTTAACTGCTAGGCAGGGAGAAACCAAGGTTTCTAATGTTTAACAGCAGACCTCCTGTGCTCTTGCTCTCACAGCACTTACACAATAATGATAGCTAATAAGAAATGGCATTAAGAAATTACTTTAACTTTCTCCACTGAGATGTTGCCATAGGCTGCTGATGAACTTTTAGTTCATTCTCTTGTGACATGGAAAGGCAAGATCTGAAATACAGCATATATGTGAAGCAAAAGAGCGACTGAAAAAATTCCAAGAAATCCCTCTGAAGAGGCAAAGAGAAGTGTTGCACTGTGAGACAATGCCTCTGGACAATTGCAGACTGTTAGGTTTAATGCATCTCGAATTGTTTCCGTCTGCAGCTAATCTGACCACTGGAAACAGTCACTTTTGCAATGCCCTTTAATTTTTCTGATTTGCGTGTGGGCGGTATCAGTTGGTATTAATATGAATGTTTTCCGGATTGAATTAGAGAAAACAAGACAAGCTTTCAAAGTAAAGTTGACTTTCTTTGAGAAATGTGAGCTCAGGAGAGTGTACGAGGCAGTGGGAAACCATGGGGATGATTTAGGTCTCTTCCAGATCGTTGTGGTGTGAACATGAAAAGGAGGGACTGAAAAGTCCTACTGGATCCTCAGATCTCCCCAGCTCCACTCAACAAGTCCCCTTAGCTCTCTTTACTCTTAATTTTGTCAAAAACTCAGCCCTTTGTGCATGCTGCTTCAGGTGGCCCAGCTCAATCCATTCAAGCTGTGCTTGTCACCAGCCAGGATACCCCGATTCCTAACCCACTGATCCATGCAGACCTGCTGTTTTCTATGGATGAATGACTCCCTGAAACAGTTTAGGAGTAAGCCAAAATCTTCTTCCATCCCAAACGCAGCCAAACACAGGCTTTGTTTTTAAACTGATGGGAGCTAACAAAAGCTGCTGGGTAAGCCTCTCCCATCACCAGAGCTGGATCCTGTCTCTCTTTGGCACTCTCTCCTGCAAGCAGCCACCTTGCCATCAGCTTGTAGGAACTGTCCAGATATTTTTTATGGAGAACAGACTGAAAAATGGCAACTACGTTTTAACATAAAATTATAATGCAAATGAGTATGTCTTTAAAAATCCTGCACACAACTTTCCTTCAAATTTTGACAGAGGTTTAGAACTCAAATAACGTGTACTTTATTTATGCAATGCTCTTTTTCATAGAATTGTTTTCATTTCAGTGGTGGGTTTTGGTGGAAAAAACTGTTGATAGAACCAAAATATTTGAGATATGTTTCAGTTAAGATACTCAACTATTTCCAGTTTTTTGTTTTCTGAATCTTACTCAACAAAACTCTTAATTATTTCTCCATAGCTACAGGATCAGCTCACTCCCTTCTTCTCCCTAATGGAACTATTAAATCCTCAGCTGGCAGATCTGTCTGGACGCCAGGCTGTCAGATGGGACACATCACAAATATCTGGAGAGGGTAAATTTTCCGCTCAACAAAGTAGCAGAGAGAAAGAAATTTCTTTGCCTATATGAGGACAGGTGGATAGCAGCCAAGTATTTTCCAAATTTTAACTTACTGTGTGTTTTCCCAGTTGTTATTGCTTTGGAAATGATCCATCCCAAGCAGTCCAGTTACTGGTCTGGTTCATCTGGACTGGGATGGACCTACTGCCACTTGGTGCTTGCCCTCAACCCTATCTGCTCATTGGGTGTGATTACTCCTCACCAGGCTCCTTGGCAAAAACTCTGTCCTCCTGCATGCTGTGCTGGGGCTTTGCATGCTTTCCAGCCTGCTTTATCATGTCGGTTCTTTTCCAAATGCTGCCACATTTGCAAAATAAAAAAATATGGAAAATGAGACACTGGATAATACCTCCTGCCCAAAGTTATGCAGTGGATGATGAGCAGTAGAGATCAGGACTCCAAATCCAACTCCTTCCACACCATGCCAAGTTACATCTTGTTTAAAACACACAAGTGAGCACAGCAGCTGGAGAACTTCACTATGGGAACTTTTTTTGTAGTAAGCTCTGAAATACTCTGTTGTGTTAATAATTTAATATATACTGAGGGCTGTGTTAAGATGTTGTGTGGTTTAATGCAATCCTTAGGCTCACACATCCACTGCTAAAGCCCAGCCTAGGCTGATGAACAGCTTAGCAGGAAGAAAATGTATGCAGAAAACAGGAACTAGTAAACAACCAGTTAAGTGGTTCAGGCCACTGTCATTCTACCCCTGGCTCATCAAAAATTGCTGAATTCCTAAATGTGGGACCCAGATGCAAAACTAACAAAGACCACATTAAAGTGATGCTAATCACACAAGCTGTGGGGCTAGAGGAAGATGCAGGAAGATGCGGAAGTGTTTGGGAGGCTGATACAGGACTGGGGGAAAGACATCACAGCCTGCAACTGCTTTTTTTGAATAATATGTGGTGAAAAAGGTTTCTGTACCTCCACTGAGCCTCCTCATGTGAAGCCTTGGGCATGTGAGACCATGTGCATATGCCCACATGGGTAGGCAGGGCTCCCAACCCCTCTGCAGATGTGGGACCCCTCAACTTTCTAGGTGATCTTGGGAGGAAGATGTCTCAGAAACAATTCTTATTGCAAACCAGCCATGGTATGTGAAAAAAATCTACCTTTTTCACACCAGGCTTTTCTGGAAACCAGTGATTTTGCTAGAAACACCCCAACTGGACATTTGAAAGCAGCCCAAGCTTCAGCTCAGAGGCACACCTGGCTCTCCTGCCTCTCCTTGCCAGTGACAGGACTAGCCTGGCTCTGAGAACCCCTCAGGGAGAGGAAGGCAGGACAGAGGCAGGTATCTCCTGGTCCCCATAGTGATGGAGGTCAGAAAGTCCCTCCACAGTGGGGCAAGGTATATGGGTTGCTTCTTGTGGCCAGTGGATTCCATGTCTGTGACAGATTGTTCAGTGACACAATACATTGAGGTGAAGGTGAACAGCATGTAATTAGTAAATAGGTGATTGCTTCAGGAGTGAGGTCTTTGGGGTTAGAGGGCAGATATAGGCTCCTCAGTAGTGAAGCTCTACCACTTGGGAGAGAGCAAACGATACCTTGTGATTGAGAAAACCTGGTGGGTAAATGATCACTAAACGAGTTGAAAATCAGCAGCTCTTCAAGAGGACCATGTTACAGGACCTTGAATCAGTGACTGAGAAGTTAAGCTGGGATCTGGGGGTCTGGTTGGAGGGTAGGATTCACCCTAAGGAGGTGAAAAGTCTTGCAGCCTCTGTTACTTCACTTCCTTCAGAAAGAAGCTCTCCTTTCCCCAGAAAAGGTAAGTTCTGGTGCTACCTGGATGTTGCAGCCTGCTGCTCTTGAGAAGACTCAGTATGGGTGAAATGAAAAAGGTGACATCTGGTACTGGATGGAGAGGTAAGCCTTATCTTTTGTAGTCCTAACTAAAATGATAGAGTAATTTAGAATGACTGAGAAATATGGCAGTGTGGTTGATGTAGAGGTATAACAGGGGTGGCCAGAAGTAGGGTCTGGAGAAGCCCAGTCCTGGGCACAGCTTCCACCCCATGTAGGACACAGCAGATGAACAGCCTCTTCAACCTCTACCTGTTGGTTTTCAGTCAGCCTGGTTATGTATTTGGGAACAGAGGTATTGGGATGTTGGTATTGATCACCAAGGAGACTGCAGCTCAAAATGTTCTGTGAATCCTGTCAGTGAAGTTTCTGTGCAGTGGTTTTAGAGTAACATTTAAATATTATTTGAGTGCTTGATTTGCTCTGGCTTCACCACCTTCTTGGGCATGATCAAGAATGGGGCTGGTTATGTACAGAGGCAAGTCAGGCAGTTGCCTGCTGTGGCTAACAAAATCTGTGTTTCCTGTGTGGTTTGTGTCCTCTTGGGCTGTTGCCTTCTCTGCTGTACTCACTGCTGGGACTGAGTACAATACAGACTAGAGAAGGTCCCTTCAAGTTCTTCCCACCCTGCAGACTCCTGAACCTTTGAGTTTTGCTGCTGTAACATGGGCTTGTCCCTTCATCAATGTAGGAGACCAAAAGCATTGTTTGGGACAGGGGGGGGGCAGGGACAAGAGTAGGAAGTGACATTCTGCCGGGGAAAGCTGATGTGCTCTTGCTTTCAGGCCAGCAGAGCCCCAGCCTGCAGGTCTGGCTGGAGTGATGCTGCTGCTCTGCACACCCACCCTGGGCGGGATGCGGTGAGCTTTATCCCAGGGAGAGCTGATTCCAGCTTTCTGAGTAATGCTGCTTTATTGGAATAAGCTTGCCTTTGATCTTCTAGACAGAAGTCTGCAACAGCTGCTCTGCAGTAGATAAGGAAAGCCACTCTCCGGGCTGATGGCGTTTGGAGATGAGACTTAGGACATTGTGCAATGAAGGGGAACAGCCCAAAAATGCAGGGTAGTTCTGTTGATGTGTGCACCTGCAACTGCAGGGTTTGGGAAGGAAGTCATCTGCTTGGGCATCAGGCCTGTAGTATGCTGGGTGTCATGTAAATGGATGAATTTCTGCTTTGTCTCTCTCTGCTGCATACCCACCACTGTCTTCTCTTAGAGACACTGGGGAGAAATGCTGTTCTTGTCTGTTAAACCTGGGACATGTGTGCTGAATCTGGAAGTTACTGTAAAGATTAATTTTCTTTTTTCCTTCTTTATTGGGAATTACTTGATTTTAAATTATTCTTAAAGTTTTTAGTAAGAAGTTCTTAAAATTTATTACTCCAAATAGAGTTACTAAAATGACTCTCTGCATTACTCAACTGAAATGTTGCTTTGGTCTTGGAAGAAGGAATGACAGCATTTGCTACAGATGGGTGGTTTTGGCTATGTTGATTTTGGGCTTTCTGCAGGAATCACAAGAACCTGTCAGATGTATGTATTTCTATAGGAAAATAGTTCTGTGTTCTCTTCTAAGCTTTTGGAGGTGATGAAAAATAATCTGTATGGATGATCTCTGTTGGGTGTGGGCCTTCATGAGTCCAGGTGTTGGTCCTAACCAGGAGTCCACTACATCTCCCGGCAAGCTGCTTGAGTGAAGGGCACTTAATGCTTGGAACGGGGCTGGTGTGGCTTGTAGCCCCTTGGCCTTTGTATGTCTCACCTTTGTTGGCACTTGGAGATGTTGTCAACTGACTTGGCCCTGACAGCAGCACCAGTCTCCCCTGTGAGGATCAGGACATGAGCTTGGGTGCTGCCAGAAGTGTGGGTGAGAGTGTGGAAATAACTTTTGCCTGTTGTCAAAGGTAGTCAGGAGTGGTGGTGGATGTGACTTCACTGTGCCCACTGCTCAGCATGAGTAACCAGTTCCATGCATTTCCATGCCTACCATTAATTTCCAGATGCAATGAGTAGCATGGTATTTTCCATTTCCAGATCTTGTTTGTACTGGCATGATTTAAAATACTTTGTAATTACAGTGGTTCCTACAGTCAAACTGCTTGAGAGATGCATGGTGCTTGGAAGTTTCTTTTCTAGCTAGCAATTTCAGTAATGACAGTAATTCAGATAATCTATCTTCATGGCCTTGTGGCTTTCAGAAGTATAGGGCTTTTTTTTTTTCTGTAATGTAGCCCTATCTCTATTTATAGCTTGGTGGATATTACAATTCTGCATGTGTTAAAATAAACTTGACTGAGAAATTCCAGTCCCACCACCACAAACTTTCTGATGTTGCCCTTCACATTAATGCAATCAAGTAAATGGGGGAAGAAAATGGATGAGGCAGAGAGGGGAGCTTGGCAGGCTGCTGCAGGCATTGGCTTTATATACATCTCCAGTTGGTTTGGGGGATTTGAGTGCATGCCAGCAGCATCTCTTGAAACTGATGAGTGACTGTGAATATGCTGGACGTTTCCCTCTGAGCTAAGCAGACTGCAGAGGTGAAAGAGGCCAGGGCATGGTGAGAAACCCATGGAATTAACATTGAGGTGTGCAGCCCTGGGTGTGTGGGGTGGGCTGGGCTGTCCCCAGAGGAACACACTGGTGATGCCTGACCAAGCTCTGCTTTGTTTGTGCCTGCATCCCATAAGTTAACAGATGAGATGGGATATGGTATTTTCCTCTCAAGGATGAAGTACCCTGAATGAGTACAACTTCAGGCAGCAGCTGAGCTTCATTTTGTCCAACAACTCACAGCACAATTAACAGTTTTGGCAGCCGAATGTGACAGCATCCTATCAAAGAGGGATAACCCTTTGATTTTTGGGAAGATGGTTGAATCTTAAAGATGCTCTCATATGCTGGTTAAGTCTGCTACCAACAGAAACACTTCTAAATTACTGCTGGGAGAAACTGGTCAGACAGATCAGAGGCAGACATCTGTCTTGGTGTGCAATTATACGTGCAGCTTGCTTTGAAAAGGGGCCAAAGCAAACGGGAAGCAGCAATTAAGGTAGGCATCCAGAATGAAGACCCCAAAGTACAGGGCACAGTGTTTATCAGTCAGTGCTGTACAGGAAAGGTCTCTTCTTAATTTGACTGAAGAAGGAAGAGATGTATTGAAATATTTTTTTTCTACTGATCAAGTAACTTATTTTTCCCAGAAGACTCTCATATGTAGTAGAGAGTGGGAGAGGTAGATGTTGATTAAATGTTTTATATGACATATATTATAGTGTGAGAGCATGCCCAGGCCCTGACTCAGAAAACTCCTCTGCAAGTGTATGTGTGAAAGACCTCTGGCAAGTTGTTCATTCTTAGCCTCCCTTTAGAGGCAGGGAACAGAGATGGAAAGGTTTGCTATGCCTTTGTCCTAGTTACCTGTATATCTTCAAATAGAGGCTAACAACAGTGGGATCCTGAATGGGCACACGAGGTTGTTAGTGTCATACTGACGATAAATCAACCAAAATAATTCTTTTTAAATCTTAAGGAATAGGAGCAGTAAGTGAAGTGTCTCTGATATTCTGTGGCCATGTAGCACATTGGAGACTGCAGGAAAGATCTGTTTAACATACAACATGTCATGTCCAGGATGTGTTTGTGTCTATGGTGTTGTTGGGAAGCCATGTGTCTCTTTCAAAACAATAAAGTCTCACTGAAATCTAGCTGAATCCAGAAGTTGTATGGAAACAGAGATTCTGGTGTCAACAGTTTTGTGTGGTAACCCATGTGTATTTCTGCCACTTTCCAAAGATCTGAAAGCTAAAGCTAAATGAAATGAAATATAGTTGTAACCTGGGAAGAGGGAACCTTAACAGAAGGATCAAGCAGTATATTCCACCTGTCTCTGTGTGTAACCCCAAGTTAGCTGTATCAGCAGAAGTACCCTGATCCATGCAGATCTGCTGTCTGGCAAAAGGACAGTGTGCTTATTCCTTCCACACACACACACTTTCTAAGATGTTTCAGGATACTGTAGCTGTGAAGCCCTCTTCCAAACCTAGATGGGAGTTTAACTCCTCAGCTCTTAGAGCAGTAGTCAAGTTACCTTTTTACTAACTGTATATACACCCACCCACATGTGTCAGGAACACGTGAACACACACAACTTATATGGCTGCAAGGGTATCCAAAGCTGGAAAAAATCAGGCAGTTCAGGAAGGTGGTTTGATATTAGTGCTAGAATATAAAAATTAAAAGGATTGGAGCTAGCTCAGTAACAAGTGTCAAAGAACCATCTTTTCTTGCCTCTGCAATGTTTGGGCCTTCTCTTTGCAACCATTCAGGACAAACAGTGACTCCTCATCAATATATCGTGGATGTCTCCTTTCTTGCTAGAATCTAGTGGACCTCCACACCATTGCAAATGATAAGGGAGAGATGTTGTATCTGTGTGGAAAGAGGCTACAGAATATCTGTGCCACACTCCTACAAACGATATTAATCCTGTGTTTGATCAACCAGGGACTGACCTAGACCATAACAATCCTCACAATCTGTTCCAGCTCCTCATTTGCTGAGCATCTTTCTCGAGGAGGTAGGTCAATCACAGACATGGTATTTTCCTGGTCTTCTACCCCTTTTCCTAAAGGGAAGGAGGTCACATCTGAGGAGACATCAGAGTATGTCTGACACATGTTCTGGAAATGAAGCACAAGCAACCCCAGTATCCTGCAGTGTTGGCAGAGAGGTTTTTCTTTTAATTTTCTCAGAGGTGATGCATCAGAAAAACAGATATGCTTCCTCAAAGACTCCCATCTGGAGAACATAATATCTGAGCTGCAGGCCTTATTAGCTGTCAGTCACCCACATCTCCCAGGAAGGTGTCTCCATCTCTTAACTTGAGGCTGTTGCCTCTTGCCCAAATAACAGGTTTTTCAAGGCTTGTTCTTGAGCTAGATGAGAAACATGAAATAAAAGGATGCAAAATAGCATCTTCCTTTTTAAAGGAAACACTTTGAAGAGAGAGTGCTTTGCAAGTGTTAATTAATATGATTCTCATTGCAACTCCACCTTGCCCCTGCAGACGAATCAGGATGCAAAGTGCCATGGATCACTGAAAGCACACAGCTCTCTCTGGTTGTGTTTTGTTGTTTTGTTTTTTTTTTTTTAAATTGAGCATCTTGTTCTCAGCTGCTACGAGAAGCAGAAAATCTCATCAAGTAGGGAAAGCACAAGTTTGTGCTTTTCTATCAAATCCTGTGAAGTTGGAGCTATTTCTTCTGAGCAAAAATCTCTCCAGCAGCCCTTGGAGGGAACTGGCTGCCATTCCAGACTACAGACTGAATGGTTGGAAGATCATGGCTGAGTGACAGGTACCACTGATTGAGGTGGTGGGTATCAGGGTGGAGAATCCCTTAGCCTAGAGCATGAGCTTCAGCCCCAAGCACACCAAGTTCAAAAAAGTCCATCAGTACCTCATTTCATGTTCTTCTGTGAGCCCAGTGGAAGAAACTGCAGGACTCTGGGACTACACTGTCCTGTCTCTATCAAGTGTGGTCTAAGTATGTCCCCATTGGTATGGGCTACAAAGAGCTTTGTTTTTTTCTGCAAACCAAAAATACCGAGTTTTTAAAAATATCTGGAAATAAACAGTTACATGATCCACTGAAATTCATAACAAAGGACAAATTGAATACTTCATGCTGTGTAATGGCCATAAATAAAGGCTTTATGGCTGAGAAGTTGTAGGCAATGTTCCAGCAAAATCAGATTTATTCCCTCCCTGCCTCCTGCAATATAAATCTTTAGAAATGGGGTTCCAAGGACTGTTCTGACACAACATTAACTGCAGCTTTTTAAACCAGACTCCCTGCCAGTATTTACAGTTCACGTTCTGTGTATGGTATGTGTGTATATAACTACACCAGCTTTTACAGTTGATTTCTCAGTAGTCATGTGAAACCAAAACAACTGATGGGCTGAACTTGGAATCACTTGTGCATTTCTCTAATTTAAAAAAGAAAGAGACAGAGAAAAAAGCCTGTCTTGCTGTTAGGAAAAAAGATGTCTTGATTAAAGCTGTTCCAAGGCAATGGTGGCCCAGTCTCTAAGTTTCATGTTCCTTTTCACCAAAACCACTGTCTGGGTTTCCAGGGGAACCCTGCAAGAAGGATTTCAACACCTGGTTGAAGTGAGTAGCTGAATGCTTTCTTCTCAGAAATGTCTGGCTCCACCTCTGCTTGCTGTCCACTCTGAGATTTAGCCCTAAGATTTTGTGTAGTCCAGCCTTGGAGTAATTAACCAAGTCCTTAAACTGCAGTCCAGCCTGGTCATGCTCTATTAAGAAAGAACAACTCAGTTCAGTAGATTTAAGAGCTAAATTTTTCAGCACAAAATATAGGTCAGTAGTGGTAACAGGTTATGGTAAGAAATGAATAAACAAATTGGAAGCAAAACCCTTCATTTGTCAGTTTTAGATCAGCTGAGTATGTTGGTTTGTGCTCCTTGTATGTTTAGCATACAGTAAAAGACAAGCTTAAATGAGGGATTTGTTCTCATTAAGCAATTGCCCAAATATCTTTTTTTTTTCTGGTTGTTTTTTTTTTGTTTTTTTCCCAGAGGCTAACTAGTGCTTCTGCCCAGCCCAGACAGATGTAGAGCCATCGACCTCTCTGCTCTTGTCTACAGCTTGTTATAAATGCTGAACAAAATGGTTTAAATAGTTGGGACCTGAGAAATGATATCTTTGAGCTCTGACCCTGCATAACTGAATCCAGACACTGAATGCCTCTGCTTCCACATATTTTATATGAAGCACCTGACACAGCAGCGACAAATAACACAGGAATAAATCCAGCAGCCTGGAGCAGTTTGCCTTCATTACCCAAGCCAAAGGTCACCTTGCTAATGTCACCATTAGGGTCTGGGCACTACTGTGCACTCTAGATCATGCAATGGAGGCAAAGGTGGGGAGCCAAGTCAAAAGGCTCCCAGTGCCTCTGGAGGAATTTGTGTCCCCCAGAGCCATGGTGACATCCCAATCCTGTATGTGCTGCTTTGGGAATTTAGCATAAAAGTAAAGTCCTGGGCTTGAGGTGCAGGTGCTGACACACGAAAGCACAACAGATCTGCTGAGGTTCTGGCATTCCTCCTTTTTTCTTAAGAGCTGCTTAAAATAACACCATTAGCCCAAAGTTATCAGCAACACAGAGCTGCAAACTCAGGAGTCACTTCAGCTTCCCAGTCAGAAAGGGTCAGTGCATGGTTTCAATTATGGGTGAGCCCATGGGTGTTGCTGTGAATAAAGCCTCTCGCCCCCTCCCAATTCCAGACACAAATTCTCCATTCCCCAAATTACTGCTGACTGGCCTGGGGTTGGATTTTATTGCAGACAAGCAAGCCAATTCTTTGAGAGTGGGGTTAATTCAAGCAGCCCTGCATAGACCCTTATCCTGCAAATGGTTAAATGCTTAACCATGCCTGCAAAAATTAGTCAAGTGCACAGCTACCTTGGTAACCATTTGTGGGCTGGGAGCTGTAGCCCCTTTTTCTTCCCAAGTTTCTTCCCTGGTACTCTTCCCTGATGGATATGAAAAAAAGTGAAGCTGACCTGTTTGCCTGTTAAATATAAACCCAAACTCAAGCTGTCTAAAGATTGTGCCTTCTCAATTTATGGAATTAATTCAAACATCAGGATTCTATTCATTTGAGAAAACAACAAATTTGGCCTTCACAGTATCAAAATAATTCTCCAAATATTAAAATAGAAAAGTCTGTTCCTACTGTCTGATCAGCAAATAGACCATAGGAAAACCAGTGTGCACACTAGAAAACAAGTCAGTGCATTAAATGTGTTATCCAAAAAATTCTATTTTTTCTTAGATATTGGTTTAAGAGTACAAATTCTACTGAATTAAGCCAAAGAAGCAAATAGATATTAAAAATAAAATAAAAAACAAACCAAAACCAAACATAATAACTCAAAAGTGACCATAATAACCCATTTGTGTTGCTTTTGTACTTGGGTAACAAATGACTGTAGTATGGAGTGCTCCTAGTTATTGCCTCAAGGTCTTGTCAATCATTACCTGATAAATAAAAACTTCAAACAAGCCCTTTTTAGCTTAATTGGGCAGAATTTCTCTCCAAAGGAATGCCTGAACACAGAGAATAATGTGATTGTGGCAGCAGTGGAAGTCAGCAAGAAGGGTATTTGGATGGAAACATACAGAGGATGCAAATTTTGAACTCAAAAGTTGAGTCTTTTTAGTTTAACATATCTGGAAAGTCTCAGTTGCCATTGCAGGCAGAGCTGACAGATTGCACAGAGCAGCAGAGGAAATCTCGTGGTCCTTGGCACTGCCGCTGAGCTCTGCTCCCCCTCTCTGGTTTTAGGCTTTACCGCTGACACGTCCATAAAAATCAGAAATCTTAAAACTACACTAAAGCTTAAATTATTATCATTTATTGTATGAACACTGGCAGCAACAGAAGCAGTTTCCTGAGTAGGGACAAAAGGATCCTATTGTCAGCCCTGGAACAGATCTACAACAGCTCAATTAAGCAAACATAACATCCTCGGAGTTCGGCCTGACAGGAAGTTAAAATAACTGATCTATAAAATGTTTTAAATGTGCTTTACAATGTCATTACTCAGATAAATCTAGCTGTTTTGAAACTGGTTCACTGGAGCTTTATGGCCCTGCCAGTTTATTGCAGCATACGTATCCACACCAAGAATTCCTCTTCCAGAACAGTAGATGAGGAGACAAAGCCACAGCAATGCTGCGGGCCGAGGGGAGGCTGCAGCCCGCTCGGGAGTGGAGTTTTGGCTCCCAGGCTGGGAAAGCTGCTAGGAAGCATCCCCAGCAAGTTGTGTGTGTTTATGGCAGAGCTGGAAACCAACTGGATATTTCATAATATAAAGCTGGATGTGTTGAAGTGCATGATAAAGCTTCTGGTGGCTGCAAGACTGGCACTGTAAAGCAGGGTGATTTGTCAGTTTTGTTTCTTGTCTTGTTTAATTAGAATTTTTCTTCCACTTGCTGGAACTGTCTCTGACTTACACTAGGATGCAGAGAAATGGGACCATACAGAGAAATACCAGAAGATCTTCCTCTTAACATTAGTCTGAGCATGTAAACCCCAAGCTTGGGTCAATAAAGGTCTTTCCACTGATGCTTTGCTGGACTTCAGATCAGTGCACAAAGCAAAGCTACTTGTGAATTTGTAATCGCTTTGTGAAAGATCGCAGTTAACTGCAAAACACTGATGATATGAGCCTCTGAATCAGCAAATACATCTACATAAACCAGCACAACTCTGCTTGCTGTTCAAAGTAAACAAACCCCAAAATTGCTGTTATGCCCTGAAGATAAAATGTTCAGTTAATACAGGGATTTAGACCATTTTTTTTTTCAGCTGCCTCCATAGCAATGCGGTGTGGTATCCACAGTAGGAAACCTCATGCCAGCAGCATCTCTGAAATATGCTAAAACAATCTAAATTAGAAAATGTCAGCTTCTTGGCTGATGTTTCTTTGGAGTTTCTTTTTTCCTTTCTTGTGCCTCTATAATTTTATTGGGATGACTAAATCTCTGAACTATGTTAGCAGTAAACAGAACTAATTTACCCCCTGCTTCTTTGAAACAGCTGCTGACAGCTGCACTATAATTCAATCAGGGATCTTTGCAGTGCAGTCTGCAAAACATATTCATATTTATTTGTATTTTTTCCTTTCTGTTACATTTGAACTCAAGGAGTTGCACCAAATAGCAACATGTGCCATACGCAAAGATTGATCTACATGAAAAAGGAGGCTCAAGATGAAATATTCCCCAGCCAAAAAGGTTTTACAAATATAGGGGCAATAACCACACAGATACATAATGTTATTGGGATATCTTTTGTAAAGTTGCAATTATTTATTTTACTAGTTTGTACAAAAGGCTTCTGACAGCTGCTTTATGAAAAGAAACAGAAACGTGTATGCATTTTGCCAACTGTTAATAAATATCTTCTTAAATAAGGAAACAAATGTACTTAGGAACTGAGAATAATTTTTCCTGGATGTGACCAACAAGGAATTCGGAGATGGAAATAAATAATTCTTCTTCCACTTGTGACAACTATTTACATAAAAATGTACAAACAGTGAAGCTGATGTTGAGCCTAGCAACAGAAATCCTGTTATGTTAAAAAAAAAAACAAAAACCAAAACCCAACAAAACCCAAACCAGAAACAATCCCCACATAATATTTAATATATGAATCTTATACAGCAAGATACTGTGGTCCAAGTTAATTAAAAAAAATGCAATACATCAATGCAGTGACCACGAACACTGAAACTCCCACAAGAAAAACTAATCCATGACTATTAAATAGTGGAAGTTTAGGCCTGATTAGCTTTGAACTTTCTAGGCAGCACCTGAACTTCCTTTAGGAGGTTTACAGAAGCACTGATGTATTTACATTGTCCAAAGATGCTTCCAATCTGTACGATTTCAGTTCCTCACTCTGAGAGATGCTGTTGTGACTTGGCTGTGTACCATAGAAGCTCTTGTCTGCAGGCTCCAGAGAGAGATGGTCTTTTGCCTCCAGTTGTTCTCCTGGTGGCTGTAGCTATGTGCTCCAGGTCCCACCTTGGGGCAGTTAGGAAGCTTGCTGGAGTCACCAAGCCTGCAGAGTGTGTGTGCTGAGGCCAGGCTGCTCCTGCAGATGTTTGAGTTGCCTGGGTTGGAAACTGAGCACATCTGGCAATGTGGCAAGTGCACACCAAGGCCCCTGGCCAAAACCTACCAGTGTCATGGAGAGGCTTCCACTTTCCCATGAGCCTAATCTTGCTACTGAGAAAACTGCTGGGAAAACACCAATTGACTTAAATGAGATTAGATTTAGATCATCAGAAACAAGTTTCCAATTTATTTCATAGGCAGTAATTTTTTTCTTTCTTTTTTTGCTTGTTCTTTTTAAAGCGAGGCATCTGGTCTGGATTTGGTCTGTGATTTAGAGGAAGAGCAGTGACTGATTTCCAGAATCAGGCAGTTGTGCTAGTTTATCTTCTTTCTCTAACTCTTCTCTAAGACAAGACATGGAGCCAAGTCCTCACTGCAGCTGCATCACCCTGTCCACTCACTGCACAGAGAACCACCACCAGGGATTTATTATGTTCTGGACCCGTCTGTTGGAGGTTTAGGTTTTTGAAGTTTGGAGATTTAGAGCTGGGTGTGCTGAGAACCTGGTGTTTTATTAGACAGAATTTTCTTTTTTTATCTCTCTGGTGAAACTTATGTCAATCCTCCTTTTGTAATAGCAATGTATGCCAAAGTGTTGAATCGGTTTGTGATTGGTTACTACTACTTTGTATTCTTATTCACAACTTTAATTGAGTTTTAATTACATAAGTGTGATGTTTGTGTAACCTGTGACTTTAAAAGAAGGAAAAAGAAAAGCCTTGAGGGGACTTTTTCTTGCTCCTGGTTCCAGCTTGTTGGTGTGGCTCTTGAAAGGGTTTTGTTATTTTAGGGTTTTTTAAAAGGTGAAGCAAGTAGTAGAGCAGGAGTTTTACCATAATCACTGATCCTGGGAAGTAATGTTTCCTAGCTTGTTTCTAGCTGAGTCTGTGTGGTGCTGGGTGTATGTCCCAGCTTACAGCACCTTCTGCACTTGAGTCTCCACGGCTTTGAAACGGCGTTGGAACTTGTTCTGTCAGTGAAGTCAATGGACATTTTCCAAACAGGAGCAGGATCTTTAGCTGGCTTTCACAACTCTGTAACTGCTTTGCATATCCCAGCTAAACGTTAGGTTTAATCCCTGTTTTTAAACATTCTGCTGCTTTCCTGTTTCGAGTTCATAGCAAATTCAAATTCTTTCTGGTTGCTAGGGGAAATTTCTTTCCTCTTGGCAACAAAAAAGTATACCCAAAAAGTCTTGCTCTTTGAAATTATTTTTTTCAGTTCTTTTCTAATTAGAAAATCTTTTAAAATTATTCTTAGACTAAACAGTCTTTTGAACTTGCTATAGTTTAAAACTGGAAATTGCATGTAATTTATCTTCAATTTCATAAGAAAAAGTAAACAGAGGGATCAAAGTAATAATTCTCTAACAAAATACCTGTTGACTCCAGGTATATTTTGATCACTTATTTTATTGCAAACTGTATTACAGGAACTACACATGCTTATTAGTCATGGCACATTCTCACCTTGGACAGATTATTATTTTTTAACTTACAATCAACACTGGTGAGTTTGCAATCTTCAGAAAGACTCATTTGCAAAAGTATGTATTGGAGGAGCCAATTTTGTAGGCAGATTTGATTTTAAATGATTTCTCTGGCTTGTTTCAGTTTACAAGCTCATTGTCTGTAATAAACTAAAACAAAATGTGTTCAAATGCCACTTAAATCCAGAAACTGTTCCATTGTCTGAACTTTCAGAAGCCTGGTCCTAAAAACTGTTTTAGATTTTTTTTTGAAACCCGTTGCTGGAGTGCTAACCTTTTCCCCTCCCCCCCATAGCGGTACAAAACCAATCCTTAAAAATAACCTTTTTTTTCCTTTCCTACCAATCTAATGACAGCCACATGCTCGTACGACCATGTTCCTGTATTTTTTTAAGATTACATTGGAGCTGTCATCAAAATAGAGCACTGAGATGGCATTGAGTTGTGTAGGAGCACAGCAGGGTTTCGGCACAGTCTCTGGGTTTATAAAGTGAACCTGGGGAATGAAAGCAGACGCATGTTAAGATTTACTTTTCCCCTTTCCTCCCCCATATTTTCTTTCCCAGGCAACCTTCTGTCTGTCCCACACACTCAGACATGTTTTGAACACCTGGCTTTGCGTACAAATGGCTTGAGATGTCCACTGCGTGTGCAGAGGCTGACGCACACACCCAAGTCAGATCTAGTTGGAAATCTTTCAGTGAAGCAGGTTTTCATTAGAAAATTCCCATTTTTCAAAGCAGGGTTTTGCAGAAGTGTACCAATTATGATAAGCTCTGTGGGGTGTGCAGGTTTTGGGCAGGGCCCCTGTCCCTGCAGCTGGCAGCACCGAGACGCAGCTGGGGACAAGGTCTCTGGGTCCCCTGTGTTCCCTGCTGGGGGACCTCTGAGGAGAGGGAGGAAAAGCAAATAAAAAGCAATCTACCAGGAGAAAACCACACAGATATTTCTTCCCTTGGAAGAAATGCAGCTAGTTTTCCTAACAGTTTTTTCAATGTTGTCCTTAGGTGTGCCTTAGGTGTGTCCTTAAGATGTAGAAGAAAAGGTGGTGTGAGCCTCCTTGTACAATGCAGATCTTCACAGAAGATCTGGACTAGACCTGAGCTGGGCAAGGGGGGTTGTCCAGGCAGGTCAGCTGGGGATATTGCACAGCTGGGCTACTTGGGACAAGGTTGCCTTCTGGCCCATGCCAAGAGCTGTGGTGCATTGGTTTTGGTGATACAGCTGGGGCTGGGTAGCCCCTGACCAATGATCCCCCTCATCACAGGAACTGTGTTATGTAGACACAACCAGCTCAGGGCTCCCATCTGGACATCTTTCCACAATTTCTTAAAACAAACACACCCACAGAGCAGCTGGACCGTGCAGTTTTGGGAATCACTGACCCCTTCCTCAGTCTGCCCCCAGACCCCCTTTCTGCACCAGCACACTCTGGGGCCTTTTTCCAAGAGGTGCTGATGATGGGTCTCAAGTTCTGCTCTTTCCTTCCCAGGCACTGGGACTGTACCACTGTTCAGATGTCTATCTTAGGGCCTGTTTAAACTAGAGAGAGCATGTCAATGCTTGCAGCAAAGACAGGGTAATTCCTAGCCAACTATTAATTCAGGCCACTTGGCTAAACACGTCGAGCCAGATGCTGCAGGCATCTTGATGAGCTAATGCAGACTTTCCTTCTCTTGTTAGCTTAGAGATTTTTTTGTGTGCATAAACTTACTCCTGAGTAGTACCTATCACATATAACTCTGCATCAAGAGCTACAGTGCACCTACCAGTGTCTGCACAATGGCATGGTTTGTAGCATTCATGTAGGAATTCAATGGGAAAGCACATTCTCCTTCACAGTAATACGCAGCGTAGCCCTCGGGAGCGATGATCCAGTCCTTGATTACATTGAAGATGTTAGATTGTGGAGAAGGATAGAAATATTGTGCAGTGAAACAAAAAAGTAAAGCAGCACATGAAACTGGCAGCTCATATACCCACAGTTAGTGCAAAATAAAAAGCTGGTACCCTGGACTTGCTAGTGCTACCTCATACACCTCTTAAGCAGATGCCTCACTCCACCCATCACTGAAATGCCAGGTACAGGCTTTCAGAAATGAAAGTGTCTTTAACCAGATTTAAAAGAACTGATAGATGAAAATGGAGAGCTATGTGTGCATCCAGCAATGCCGGAAGACTTTCAGAGCTATGGTTTCTCAAAAGGACCTAAGTGTGTTGAGTTTCTAGCCAGTCTGACTCTAAATATTTGTATACAAAACTTTGCAAAAGCACTTCTTAAGCATGCTAAAGGCAGTATGTTAAGTTTTATCCCTCAGGGATAACAAAAAACGAGCAGTTATTGAGATATTGGCTTGATCTGACTATTGCAGCTGGGTAAGTGATGTGCAAGGGCAGCTCAGCTGACAGCCTGGTCACACACAGCCTTACCTGCCACCCGAGGTCCCTGAAGCTGACATAGAGCTCGTGCTTCTTGCAGGCTTGTCTCTGGTCACTGCTGCTGTTCTCTGCACAGGGACAAATAGGTGCCATGAGGCTGGGCAACCCCAGCACTCACAGCCCTCAGCAAAGCCCCAGCAGGGACTGAGGCCTCATTGCTCTTCCGTTGCTCCTGTGGCTGTTTTGTTTTGTTTTTTAATATTTGCTGGTTTAGTAATAAAATAATGTCTGGGTTCAGTACATATGAAAAGCCCCCCTGGCTTTTTGTGCAAAGCCACAAAAGGCCTGGGAAAATAGTGGGGTTTTTTGTTTGTGTTTGGTTTGGTTTGGTTTTTTTGGGGGCTTCCTGTTAGCAAAAAGCAGATCTCTCTTGATCATTGTCTGCTATGTAAAAGTAGAACCAGTGGAAGGAGTGATAGGAAGCAGCACCCTTAACTGATTGCCTAAACTCCTGTCTTTGAATCACCTGCATTACTGGTGAAGGTTGCATCTTCAGACCTACAGAGACAGCATATTACATAAAGATAACATGAGGTACTACAAAACCCAGAGGTCAGAAATACAAGCCATGGCAAAGCATTTTAAGAGACTTAAGGATTTTGGTGACAGGTACAGAAAAACACACATGTGGGTAGATCAGAAGAGTCACCCCTATTACCAGGGCTGCAGAAAAGCATCATTAGGTGTAGCAGAGGAATGACCTGATTAAATATTGGGAGGCTGCAACAAGACTGATGGGAGAAAGTTCTCCCATGTCCTTGCAGGTAACCCCAAGCAGCCAAAGCCACAGGCAAGTTGCATAAGATGATTATTATGCCCTAAAATATCCTTTGCCTTCTACCTTTTGCAAGCTGTCCTTCTGCTCAGTGAACACTTGTAGAAATAGAGCTGGAATTTGCCACTGCCCCTGCAGAGCTTGCCTGGTGCTGTGGTTCCTGCTAGGAAGGTCACCAAGGGCCCATTATTCTGAGGTATCTCATAATTAAGCCACATTTCTATTTCAAATGCTTGGAGTTTTCTTCCATACTAGGAAGCAGAGCTTCCCCCAGAATAACTGCATTTTTCTTGCACTTGTGTCTTAGGACTGGGTTTTCCTCTTCCATGCAAAACTTTTGGAACTACTAACCTTTTTTTTGGGAAAAAGTTAAAATTACTAATTTTTGAAAGCTGCAGCATTTTGATTACGATCCACTGAAATATAATATAATTTAACTTTATATGCTCAATATTTTTATATTTATTATAATTTTGATCACTTACTCATTGCTTTAATGTAATCATCTTACATTTCAAAATGAGAAATATATTTGATGTGGGACAAAACGAGACTTTCTGGTTAGGTGCTTTTTTTTTTTTTTTTTTTTAAATTGGACTAAGGAATCCCTCAGTTTAACATGTTTCAAATCCATCTTTTCATAACTTTCTTTTTTTGAGTAATCCTTAATTCCACCTGGGTTCAAACCAGCAGCTGAACACCAGCCCTAAACCGAAAAGACGAGAAACGGATTACGTGGGAAAAACTTTTCCCCCATTACCCCACACCCAGAAACACTGACCCAGAACCCACACTGTACCTGCAATGTTTGACACCCGGAAAGCCTCCTGGGTCTTTGGTGGTTTTGATCGGTTCTGGCTCCTTTGCTTCCCTCCCGTGGAGCGGATGCTGCGGAGATGGACCTCGGTAGCTTTGAAGAAGGCAACAGTGAAGGGCTGCTTGTTCTGAGGGCCGTGCCTTCCTATAAGACCTGCCAGTTTGGGATTGATGCTTTGCCCTTAATAACAGAATGGACTGATTAGAGACCCTGCAGTAATTTTTCATTTTCAGCAGACATAAGTAAGGATAACAAGGAGCAGAGCTGCTGGCTGGCAAGGGTGATCCCTAGGCACATCTGTATGCATTGATCCACCAAGGACCTGGACTTAATCAGCAAAGCTGCTTCTGACAAGAGCAGCTCAGCACAGCTAACTTCATTTTAAATCTGCATGTAAAAGTTACATAAAATAGCCCTATATATAATTATTTTACCCTAAATACGCTTAGCATTAACTTTTCCTGCATTCTTTAGAGGGGTTTCTTTAAGTTCACCAACATATAATTTGAAGTGATCCTATAAAAGTAGCCATAAAACTCAGCCCATAGGAACACTAAATTCCCACTGGAAGGTTATTAAGTTAAAATAAAAATGCCTTGTATGAAACGCGGACAGAGCTCCAGATATGTAACTGAGAAATAAATAGTTCAGATGTTAGAGCAATAAGCAAAATGGCTCTTATCTCAGCACTACTGTACCTGAGAACTTTGTTCTACAACTGTTGATTACTGTTCATGCTTCCTTCATCCTGGGCTTTTAAAATATTTTTATTTTTGGTAAAAGATTAGGTGGTTTCTCTGTAGAATGAAATATATACAAAAGACACAAGAAGTGGGTGGCAGTAGCAAATCTATTCCCCTTATTGCCTCTAAAGGTTGTCTGGGTGCTACTGGGAAATAAATAGAGGGGCTATACCCAGGGTTATTCTGTTACAAGCTACTGAGTACTGCTGCTAAATCAAAGTTATGATCGTGGCTTTTGTGATCCTTTGGTTAAGGACAGAGTTTGGCCTAGTCAGCCACAAATCAAATACACAGAAGATGACACTTTCTTAGAGAAGCCCCAAAAGGCAGCCTGCCCAGAGAGAGCAGGCGAGGGGCAAGAGACCCCTGACAAAGATTTCCTTGTCTTACTCATTTGTGACTATTGTGTGAGAAGGAGCTGGTAACCTGAAGTATTTATTTCTAGGTAATGTTCTATAGCTGCTATTCTTAGGATGAGTAAAGTCAAAGCCAAGGATTATAAATTGTTGTCTTTTATGGAATTGTTTCCATCTTTGCTCTTGCAAGTTACCAGAAGATTGGTAAATGTGACAGCCCCAGAAAAGGGGGCTATAATCAAAGCCTGAGGTCCAGACATGGACCTACATCAGTTGCAGTCCATTCTCTAGCTTTCTAAAAGTGTGCAGCCCAGTGAGCAAGTCCCAAGCTGCTGTGTTTGGGGTTTGTGGAGAGGACTCACGAGGTGCTGGAGGGGGAGTGTGGCAGCTGGAAGGGTGCCTGGTGTGACCAGGTCCTACAGCACATGCAGCTGGGCTGGGCCTTGTGAAATAGATAAAGTAAAACTCAAACAGGGCACCAGAAAAGCAGGGGTGAAAGTAGCAGGTGCAAAAACTCATGTGCATAGATTTATATGTGGACACTTCACTTTCTGCTTAAACTCCATTCTGGAAACTAATCCAAACAGTTTTCTTTCTAAGCATTTGAGGCTGAGCCCACAAAGTGCTTCAGCAAGTAGCTAATTCTAAATATATAAGTAGTTCCACTTGTGCTCAGGCTTTGCCAGATAGATCCTTTTTTCCTCTTGTCCTGGTTTAGGCATTTAATGCTCTGTATGTGACATAGCATGTTTCTTTTCAATACAGATGAGAAACTTTCTAACTTTCCTATCCATGCAGAAAGCAAGGTTAAACCCAAGGATATGTGTAGTCCACAGTAGACAATTACAAACTTTCCCCCAAAGAACTGAAGCTGTGCTCTTGAGCTGGAGGGCATGGCTTTATCTGCTTTTATGTAGCTACTTATTTAATACTGTCAAAAATGGGTTCTTAAGTGATAATTTGAATAAACCTAAGCAGGCAGCTGCTGTTGCCATTTGGTGCTGCAGAGCAGTAAGGCATCTCAGTGCTGGGCTGTGAGCTCACTGAGGGCTCCTGAGTCATTCAAACATTTCTTTTGCTTGCTGCTTGAACTGATCCCCATTTTCTAAGAGTAAACAAATACCCTTTGATACCACCCTAGTAATACATGTTGATAGACTTATTTGGCAAGATTATAAAGAAATAAAAAGATAAGTTAAATCAATTTATTTTGTATAGTTTCTTTTGGATGGTGCTCATTATGTCAGATTTGTTTTTACATAGACTGTATTGTGCTTGTGGTTGGAGATCTCTAGATGAAATGACAGGTACAAAAAAAAGATTTTTAATAATTTTTTTTTCTAATTCACTTTAAGCCTTGGGGGTTGCCTGAGCATATAGTCTCATCAAACTCCTGCTGTGTTTGCAGCATATGATTTTCATGAAGTTGGCATAAAAGCAGCTTTCTTGTTAGTTCACACTGTTGGTCTAACATATAAACTTGTGGAGCAAGGAAGGACACATCCTTGCAATTTAAAATAGAAAAAAAATTACACGTATGATGAGCTGTGAGTGCAAAGGTGTGCTGCCAGGGGACCTGGATACAGAAGACAAATGAAAATTGGGTTCTATAACTCTGTATTTACTTTTTAAACACTTCTAAGTAATGTCAGGCTGATAAAAGTATTTTGTTAATCTATATTGAGAAAGCAGCAAGTTACTTATCACTGAACCTGGGAACTTTTGTCTTTGAAAGCTCTATCTGTGACAGGTCTGGCTGTACGCTTTTAAGGATCCACCTCTGACTGCTCCAGCAGAACAGAGTTACTGTAAGTCTGAGAAAAGTTGCATTTCCTCAGATGCAGGATTCTGAAAGGTCTCCACTGGAATCTGTAACATTCATAAATCATCTGCCTTCCTCCTTAGTGCTGAAAAACAGGATTGTTTTTTGCTGTAAAATAAGTAGGTAGGATTAAGGGAGGACAGTGATAAGAAGGCTTTATTTTGGTGTAAGAGTGTGAGTGCCTATAGTGCTTAGAGATATGAAGCCTACTTCCAGCTGCCACTTTTTGTGGACTTTGGGCTCTATCTTGATGGTTTTCCTGTGTGTGAACCAGAACCAAACAAATGTCCCATCATCACGGACACAACTTCTGTGCTTACAAGTATTTAATTTAGGAGGTAAACTGAAAACTAAAACCAAGTGTTTGAAAACAGATTAAGCTTGTCTTGGCTTGCTAATTTGCCTTACTATTTTATCTTTAAGAGTTAAGACAAAGTTGTAAACCAGGCTGAATTTGAATCTTTATGCAAAGGTGAGAAAAGGCATCTGGCATTGGGGTGGGGACAAGTAACTTCCCTGGTGAAGTTCCTGCTTTGTACCTGTGTTTGAGTTTCTGCAGTCACTGGTCACTCAGAAAGCGCAAGTTAAAACAAACCCTGTGCACCTCTGTGTGTGCAGGTCTCACATGAATAACATCACCCTTTTGTGAAAATGCTTCTCTGCAGGTTACCTGGTTCAAAACTGCTTTGCAGAGTCTTTATGCAAAATATCTCCTTACTGGAAGTGTTTAGAGGACTGCGTAACAACCAGTAGCAAGTGACATCATAGATGTCTATCTGGAGAATGAAAGAATGTCCTCAGATAACTACGTTCAGAGTATTTCTAATAGTTTTAAGCTGAGTTTTCCTTAAGCTCTCCTGTGGGGCAGCCTGGCAGTCTCAGAAGATCCCAGGTCCTAGGAAGATGCAGGATACTTTGGCTTCCTTGCACTCCAAGTCTCCAAGTGAGCATCAGGTGTCTTAACTTTAAGACAAACCAGGTCTTTTTAGTTAAGTCCTGGTTCAGAAAATTCTCCATTTGATTCTAAACACATTCTTTTGGGAGATATTTCAAAGCTATGTCTTCCCATCCATTCCCAAACCAGTAATTTTTACTGCCACAACAGAAACTGAAACGATTCCTAGGTGTTTCCTGAATTTGACATGAATTTTTTGCTAATTAGCACCAGCCTTTTACATCACTCAGCTGTCTTTTCACGTAAAGCAAAGTTTCTAACTCTCCTCAACTGGATTGCTCTACTTGCACAAGAAATATAAACCTTGACAGGGATGTGTACACAGCTAACACTGAAATGTCTGCAGACAGGTTACCACTCTCTTTAAAGCATCACAGTATGACCTCAACCTGAAATATGTCTACTATTTTACTGTTATTATTACTTTCCTCTTAGGCAAATCCAGAAAAAATGCACTTAAGGCTCCTGTTCAAAGGAAGGAGTACTGAGTGGTTAAGGCTTCCCCTGGCTGGGAATCCTATACCTCAAACAGAGACTGTTTGATTGCTCTTGGTGTCTGACACTCACCATCAATGCCTTCCACAGAGAGCTGCAGGCCAAGATTGTGTTGGGGATTCACCACCCAGTGATTACTGGTTGCAGTAATGTCAAACACCAGCCACCCTTCTTCTGCGGCCCAGATTGTTCGAGAGTCGAGCAGGAACAAATCTGAATCCCTGAAAAAGAAAGCAGCATAATTCCCAGTTACCAGGCTTCCCACTGGAGTCTCTATAGGCGTTCACATCCGTGCTTTAGGCAACACGCCTGGTTGGAGCTGGGCAGCTTTCCCACCTAATCACCTTCAGATGAAGCACTGCTCTTTAAAAAAGGGAGGATGGGTTGAAGAAGAGTTGAGGTGGTTTTGGGTTACTTTGCTGTTACAGTTAACCTTAGAGCCACTGATGCAACTTCAGAAAAAAATGCTTGCCAGGCACAGATTTGCAAAATTATTGTTTGCATATGCAAACTTGGTAATTGGGCAGACAACGATGCTCATTATCCTTTCCACACATCATTTCCTGACTTTTGTGCATAATTGTAGCACTGGTGCAAGCCAGCTGGAACACTGGTGTGTGTACATTAACATATGTAATTGTTTTTTCAATTTATTTGTCTGACATTACAGGTGGTTGAGGCAACAACCCTCTGCAGAGGTACAGATCTGCATCACTTTAGATGGCAATTTTCTTATCCATTTGTTGCCTAATTTTTTTAAAGGCTGTTGTTGAATTATTCTAGCTGAAGAACTAATACCAGAAAATGAGAAAGATCTGAAATAGAGAGTATTTTGGACCTTTGAAAAGTGTGAAATAATTCTAGATTTACAAAACATTTCCAGGCAAATTTATGAAAATGAAAATTTGAGAAAACACAGCTTATCTAAAGGAAGATAATAGAAATTAGGAGATAAGACTTGGACAAAAATTGGGGGGAAAAAATTGGATAGTTGTACAGTTCCTTAAAAAAAATAACTTTACAAGAAGAACAAAGAAACACTATGGAAGTGTCTAGACAAGTCCTGTAAGAGCTGCTTCTGTACTTAAAAGTGCACAAACTTGATAACTTGTTTAAGTGTAATTACATCCTTCTGAATGAAGAAATATCCTTGGAAAACCCTTTAATCATATCCTCAAAGCTTAAAGAAGACCTTATTAATTTTGTCACCATTGATTTGTCAGTGCATATATATATGTTTAACTTAATTTACACAATGCCTCTTGTTTGCACAAAATGTCGACAGATTGAAAATGAATCTAAGATGTGCTGGAGACCTAGAGGCTTTTGTCTTAGAGCTTTTAGTTGTTCTTTTTCCTGTGAGATACCAAGAAATTTGAGGCTTTTGTCCCACACAGCTGACTCAAAACAGAAATGGAGTTTTATTGCAATGTTTTTATTATCTAGCTTTCCTTTCAGCCTTTGTGGGCCAGGGCGTATAAGAGATGATGGTTTTCCTCCGTGAGCTAATGGATGTCATCGCCTCTGGCTCTGTGCTGGCTTAGAAGAAATTAAACTTCTGAAATTAGCTCCCTCAGAGCACGTGAGCACATCACCCAGTGTGTGTAAGAGGATTCTGTTGTTTCCTCACCAATGCGTGATGCTGTTAACCTTTGGATGGGACATGGCTGAACATGCAGCAACAGCCAACGCTGCCAGGGTGCAATTAATGCTGCCTGTGGCAGCCGCAGGGAAATCAGTGGCTTTCTGTATCAGTTCAGTTCAGAATGAGGAGGCAAGGGTTGATGCTTGCAAGAGATGTTTTCCAGGCATGGGATTGTAGCAATTGCGTTTCCTCCCTTTCTCTTGCACAGCCCGGCCATGGAAGAAGGCACAGGAGAGAGTTTTGCTTTCCTTTAAACAAAGATTTGGCTTGTGGAAGAAGCTCCCCATCAGAACTGAACTTGCTGCAACAGTTTCTTGCCAACACAGAGGATCCTACGGGGACTATTTTGGTTTGGGCAGTCAAAGTGGGTGGCTTAGGAAGGGGCTGTGACATTCTCTGAAGCTCGGTCAGCTTTGCTGGGTGCACCTAGGACAGCTGAAGATACACACACATATTGGTTACAGGAATGTATGATGACTGAACTCAATCTGGGGGACAAATTTCCTGGGGTTGCATCCCCA
This sequence comes from Phaethornis superciliosus, assembly GCA_023637945.1. Classification (NCBI taxonomy): domain Eukaryota; kingdom Metazoa; phylum Chordata; class Aves; order Apodiformes; family Trochilidae; genus Phaethornis; species Phaethornis superciliosus. Next base: position 9,457,347 of record JAJQWJ010000019.1, read on the forward strand.
CCCAGAAGCAATGGCCGTGTTCCCGCTGTGCATGATGCAGCTGCACAGACACCTCCCGCCCTTCCCTGTTTACAACACACTGAACAAAACCCATCCCAGAGGAGCTGGGGACGAGGGAGTAGTACGGATTGGCCCGTCCCAATGGCTGAGTCCAAGTTTCCAGAAGTAAAGGGTTTTTATACTCACATACTGCATCATTTAAGCATGGCTCCTGACTGGAACTCATGATTCACACAAGGTTAATAGGGACTTGGCTTGTTTGGTTTTTCTCCCTTATACTTTGCAGGTTGAAGATAATAGCAATAATGATAATTTTTTTGGGGGGGGGTTAGCTCCAGCTCAACTGCAGTATTACTCAGAAAACCCGGCCTTTAAGTTTCCCATGCTGACATGATGCAATCAGGGTAAGCAGACAACATACAGCATCAAGGACCAGGGTGAGTCAGGCTGGGAAATTGTACAACACGTTTATTTTCCTGTAGTTACACAAATGTGCAAACAATAGGGCTGGAGGGGAAGCCTAAAGTGAGGGAGATCAAAGGGACCCACTAAAGAGAAATGTCCTTCCCACACACACTTGGAACATTTGGACCCATAAAGACCCTGTGTCAGATGCTCTCTGGAGTAGTTCAAGTACTCCTGAACTGGTATTTTCTACTCTGGCCCACCAGCAGTGGCCATGGATGGGGATGAACAACATGAGTGATGTTGCAAGCAGGGGCTTCTGAGATTGTGGTGGCCTGTTTTGATGAAAAGAAATTTTTTATTCTTTTAAAAAAGAACGACTTCCTTTTAAGTGAAATGGCCTGCTCTGCAAAGACTTATGGCAAACAGGGCTAAATCACTAGTTTAGAGACAGCAAGCCATTAGACATCATTGCTGGACAAGACATAATGAATATGGCAAAGAAATGTTTTTATTGTTAGATTTAAACAAAATTCACTCTGAGGGTTCCTATCTAATGAGTTGTTATATGAAATAGTGCTAGTGAAGTGTAATGCATCTGATTTGCATACTAGGCTTGAAATAAAGCTTTAAGCACAAAAGGAAAAGTTTTCTAGCACACAACTCACCCCCTGGTACTTTACCTACCAATGGCAGAAAATTCCTGTGAATGTGAATTATGGCTCTGCAACTATGAGGCAAAAATACTTTTTGGTCCCATGGCCCTGCATTCGATATCTTCATTTCAGAACTTTGGAGTATATGAGAAACTGTACTGAACTTCCAAAAAAATCAAGAGATGGAAAGAGGCACTTGATCCTCCTTTTACAGAAAATAAAGCTGGGACATGGAAATGCTGATGTCTAGATTAAAGTTACATAAATTATGAAGTCTGGATCCATACCACTAGTATATTTTGTTGAGACCACATCAAAATGGCTCAGTGTTCAAAGTATTTCTATCATCAAGTGACAAAGCTTTTAGCAACGATAAAACTTGGGGTTTTCAGCTCAGTTTTCTCAAGCATCAGGCTGTCAATGGAGCTTAAAATGAGCACAGGAGGTTGGCACTTCTCTACTAACTTGGTTTGGTGGTGTCAGGTGCTGGATGACAGAAAGGAGAGAAACTCCTGTTAGATATAGTCCAAAAAAAAAAAAAATATCTACAGGTCATATCTCTTCCTCATAATTTCCTTTCTTGGTGAAACTTACCTTTTCTGTATTTTGCCTCCTCTTATTCTCCACTCACTCCCACAGACCTCACTTCTTCCAGTCCTTTTCACTTCCACTGATTCCCTTTCTTAACCAACTTATGTCACCCATCCTCTATAGTCACACACAGTATTCTGGCAGCTTCAGCCCTTCAGCTGACAACAACCCTCACTTTGCAATACTTGTTATTCACTCTTAACTCCATAAAACACCAAGTTTACTAAGGAAACACCTGAAGCACAAATATGTTAAATGTCCTGTTGACTTGGCATGTGAACCACAGCAACTAACCCAGAAGCATAACTCTACTCTGGAGTGGTGTTCTGACCCTAGAAGGGCTGTCTGGGTCCCAGGAATGGTGTTTACTAACAAGCAGCCAAGGACAGAGCTGGTGTGGGGGGATAGTCATCCAGGTTTGAGCAGGTGGAGGGAGGAGAAGGAAGAAAAGGCAACCTGAGAGGGTGAGAGGAGATCTGGGGTTTGAAGACATCTGTTTGGATTAAAAAACCCTGCAGTATCCAGATTCCAGTTTGTTTGGTGTCATTGCTTAAAGTCAGCTGCAGCTGTCCAAAGACAAGCTTAGGAAAATATTTTTCAGACTTTCCTATTTTGAGAGGGCCCCAGTATCTCCTTGGGCCTCTTCCTGGCATGTTTGCAACACCCTCTGTACATGGACCTGATGCAGCCTTCCTCCCACACCTTCCCTTCCCTGTGCCTGGGATTCCCTGCTTGTCCTTCCCTCTCCTCTCCCATGAAGCCAGCAGCCAAACACAGCCTGGGGGCTTCTCCAGGTGAAGGGATGGCCATGGCAGGGAGCACAGGGTGCTGGAGGGGGTTTCCAAGGACTGGTCTGAAAACTGGCTGTGCTGTAGTGAAACATCTGTGTAAATTTTGTTGAATTTTAGAAAAAATTAAACTAACATTTCAGCAGATTCTTAATTCTGTCTTTTATGCCTCTAGTATTTGTATCCCCCTTCCTATGAGGTGTTTGAGAAGGATGACATTGAGATTTCTAAGACTGATTAAAAGTGGCAGTGGGAGTTTGTTACAGGCAACATCTTTCCTAATTCTTGCAAAAGCAGTGCTGAGAGAAATGAGGGTATATACATCTCTGACACTTTATACAGCTGTTTCTGTTCAGCGTGGAATCACTATTCATTAGTGCATCAGTGAGCTGAGCAAGAACCCACTAGGGTATGCAAAATGCCTCCTGCAGCTACCCAAGTGCCTGTGAAGCTTTGTGCCTTGCTAAGTGAGTTCAGGATTTCTCAGAGGTTTTGCAAGCAGCAGTGGCTTTTAGGAAGGTTCTGAAAGAGATCACTAGATGCAGCTCTCTTCTTGGAGAGCTATGGGGTTTCCATGCTAAAGTTCCTTTGCTGCTGTTTTTAAGAGGATAAGAGTACAGTTATCCACTGACTTGCAAATAAGTAACAAAAAATGAAACCTATTGTCAGTACCTTTCTAGATGCTGCTAAAGTACTTGCAGACACTGACATGGTGCTTGGGCACAATACTGTAAGAAACTACATCCTTTGCTGCACCATTCCTAGAACTGGTACAAAGTACACTGGTACTTTAAAAAGCTCAAAAAGAAGGCACATCTGCGTCGCAGGGTGGGTGGGCCTAAGTGTTTCTTAAGCTAGAATTTCATGTTTCAACCCACAACATGGAAACAGACTCCAATGAACTGGAGAAAGGGGTCTGCAGAGGGGCTCAGGTTTGATCCTGGTGCAGAAGTGGTATAGTTTGAGGCACAAACTAAAGCATTCCAGCTGCAAGTCAAACCCAGGAATGCATCCTGCAAGATCTTATTTTTCTGTGGGACTGGTAACATGAGCATTGGAATCAGTCACTGCCTTTGAAGCCTGTGAAATCCATAACGGCCACAAAGTGAACATGTAGCAACGACATTTCAATTACCAAAGGCTGGTCAAGTACCTGGCTTTATTCTCTCCAGTAACAAAACTCCCATCAACTTCAAAGGGGTTGGGATTTACTCTCCAGTGTAAGTGCTGGGCCCAATGAAACTGGAGATGTAACTCTGGGATGAGGTATTTTAGCTTCTGAAGGTGCAGACAGATGGGCAGGGTTGAGCTCTGTTGTTGAGGGGAGTTACACAGTCTGCATTTCTTCTGCAGCTTCAGGTTAATAAATTGAGGATGATGCCCTGACTGATAATCTGCCCCAGAACTGCATGGGTATTCCTTGCAAATACACAAGTTCATAGTAATTGCAGTAGGAGTTAGGTATCCCACCTGCTTAGCTGTTGTTAGAAATTCCACTACTCTTCAGCACTTTAGTCCCTTTAAAATTCTTGCTCTGGTCATCACTTACAACAGCAGCCAAGTCTGAAGGTAATGGATATTTCTTTTGCAAAGTAGCTCACACACTATTTCATTATTCCATTGTGAAAGTATCAAAGTTCATTTTTCTCAGGCTCCTATCCATCAGCTTTACTTTGGCATGTGTCCTGCTTAGGTGCCTGAGATAAATGACCTTCAAAACCCTGTAGATAGCCTTGTGCCTTGGTATGTGTGATACCTAGCACTGGAGTTGGCTTTGCTTTCCTGTAGTGCTCAGGCAGGAAGAGATGGAGGTTTGAGTAGTACCCAGCTCCCTCATGGTAACTTTTAGTTCCCACTAACAGGGTTTGTGACCACAAACAGGGACTTGACATCCTGCTGCTCAGCACTCCTCTGAAGCCAGTCGCTGGCTTTATCAAACTCTTCCTCAGGCTTTGGGGTGAGTGAACCATCAAGACCAAACAGAAGTTGGACATGAGTCACTGGACTTCACTTTATGCACACGAAAGCTTTGAGACATGTTATATTAGTCAAAACAGGAACTGTTCACAGTGTTTATGATTAGGAACATTTTTGTTCATGAATGTACTTGTTTGCCTAAAGTGAATAACTGATGCTTTGTGCCTAAAGAATGCTGTACGTGCCTTCCTATAAAGGGGATGTTGCCTGTTTGAAAAGCTTGCCTTGCAATGCATTCACAGATTTGGAAAGGACAGAAAGAATTCAGTCTGGTTTTCCTGTAAACACCTGTAATAATAAATTCAGCTTGACAGAGATATAATTTCTATTATTTAAAGTCCAGAGCAGCATCCTGGCTGCTACAGAGGAGAGGGCTGGGTTCTCATTCTTAACGCCACAGTTTTTAGGTATCTATCTGCCCACAACTGAGCAGGAGGATGGAGGAGAGCCTCCACCCTGTGTTCAAATGTCAGTATTATTGAGGGGCAGGATTTCAGAAATAGTCTGCTGTGGTTACAGCTGTTTGTCTGGAAAGACCTATGCCTGTACTTTTCACCAACGATAAATTGTAGACAAGAGATGTTGCTGGTTAGATACCTGCCAACCTGTCTGAACTCGTAAAGCAAGTGATTAATTGTTGAACTGCTGGTAGTTATGGTTTATTTGAACTGGGGGCAGGCCATCTCACCCTTCAAACTGGAGGCTCATCTGTCTGAGGTTTAAACAAAAAGCCTTCAGCATTTACAGTGGTCTCTTTACCCTCAAAGAAAAAAAGTGTGTGAGTCTCAGCTTGGGCATTCCAGCTGCATCCCATGCTGGTTTGGGGGCCCTAGAAACTGTGCTGATCCCTGTGCCAGCACTGAGCTGTTGTGCTTTGGTGCACTTGAGGTGAAGTGCACCTTGTTGGGGGCACAGGAGAATACCTGGTGGTTCAGACTCTGCAAGACAATTCCAGCAATGTCCTTAGAGATCCCAGTGCTGCTGTTGGCTCATCATAAGAGCACAGGGAGAGGGAAAACCATTTGGGTTTTTGTTGGCCATTGTACCTGCCTTGCTCTAGGGAGTGGAAGGTCCTAAGGGAAACTCAAGCAAAGGTTTTCTTGCCTGTGTCGGGGGGGAGGGCTTGGCTTTGTTTTGCTCTTGTTGCTAACAACGTCAGCTGGGTCTGACTTTCCAGCCTGCTCAGGATGAGACAAACAGCCAAGGAAGCATCAAAGTGAATGGGTGTTTTTTGATCAACAGTGGAGAGAGTTTGTTTTCTTTCTCCACTTGCCCAATGACACACTGACTTGGATGACTGGTCTGTGACAGAGCTGGTTGGAAAATGTCAGTGGAAAAATGCAGAAAAAGAGCAAATATTTTTACAAACCTTAGGGACAATATTTTTACCTTTGGTCAATCCAGACCAACAGGAATATTTTTTCAGGACAAACTGTTCAAAACTCACTATTGTCTGTGCCAAAATGTATGCAAATGGTGAACACACATGAACTTTTATTAAAAATAATCTTCCTATGGTGAATATGATGCAGTAAAATTGCATTTGATCTTGTAGCTGGAACATCTGTATAATTAGTAAGATTCCTCACCTCTTCCACTCTGTAGTTCATGTGTATGCCTGCCTTTTGCATACATTTTTTCCTTTAGGAATAAGAATTTGTGAAGGAGACAGTTTGCAAAATCTCTTGATGGTCTGAGCAGTTGTCAAGTTGTACCTGGAAGCCCTGTGTAAACATGGCTTTAACAAACCTGTGAATGTATCATCCTAAAATTAAGGTAATAAATGTCATCCTAATTCTGTTCATAAGTTCCCTAGTGAGTGCCTACCTTGCCAATTAGGATCTGAAAGAGAACTTCCCTGACATCTGATAAGAAAGGACATTTACTCCAAGAAGAAGTTTCTGGCAAGTCACTAATGCCCTGACATGCCCTGGCATGTGTTGGCTCTTCATTTGCCAACACATATCTTGTTTCTGCCCTTTCCAAGAGTGAAAAGTCATCCCTGCAGGCTTATACTTATATAAGTTACTCAAGAAATACAGCAAAGGGTATTCTAGCTCTGGAAGGGCCTAAGGTAGAATAAACTTGAATGTTTGTACTAAGCAGAACATCTATGGGGTCCTATGCATATTTATGGCTTGTTGCCATCTCCTTTAAGAAAGACTGGCTAAAATGTATAGTTTATAATGGATAAAAATAGATTAATGTTAGCACAGTCCCTAGTCCACGCAAATAGTTGTGTCATTACAGATGCTAAGAGACCTGTGAGTTTTGACCCATAAAACTGGAATTTCAGAAATGAGAGAAAACACAGCAGTAGTCAGAAAAAACAGTAGAAATTCTCACCATTTAAAAACATTGATAAGGCTTCCTGACATATTTTAATGGATCAAAAATGCGAAATATTTTTTCTGCATTTTTATTAGCTCTTATAAGAATATAAAAGCCCCCTTTTAAATCCCTGGTGTTTCTCTTTTCATAAACCTAAATTAGAGCTGTAGTATTATTACCTCATATTTAGTAGTCCTAGAGAATAACTTCTTACTTTTCATGTAATTAAATGCAATCTTACTTTTGGAAGGATTGGTATGTAAAAGAAGTGTGTGCAAATGAAACTAAGTGCCTTTGATAAATGATTTGGGATTAGTGATTAATTGGAACTAAAAACAGATGAGAAAATCAAACTTATGTTCTTATTCAAATTCCCTGGAGGATTTGTCAGGGAGCTTGGCATGCATTGATAATTGCTTGGAATGGATTTAATAGCTCATCTTGTAATTTTGCACACACAAAACAATCAATCAATATAAAAAAGCATGGTGTAATTTGTCTTTGTTAATTAGGGACCTTGAACGTCTTCAGTTATACTAGTAATTAAGCTTCAATAGAAAGGAGGCATTTGGATGAGGGTTTGCCACCTCAGGATCTACAAGCAGCAGAAGGAAGAGGGCAGGTTTTCCAGAAACGTTGAAATACTTGAAATCTAGATCTTTTCCTACACTAGTACACAGCCAGGCTTGTTTGCTCCTCAGCTCCCAGCTGCTCCCTGGGACAAGAGGGGCAGCTCTGAGGATGCTCTGTGGTGTGTTGTGGACGAACAAGGGAAGGCTCGTGCGAATCAGTATGATTGATGAACAAATAACACTTTATTGCGCAGTTATAATACTTATATAGTGCTTCTGTGAACACACCTCCTGTCACCTTGCACCAACAAAACTTATTACTGGACACCTGATGGTGTTTACCTAAAGGAACAAGTCTCAGCTGTACAAGAATGGCAGTAAGGTCCCGTGTAATTGGCCTCAGATAAGGAATTCTGTACACAGATATGGAATTGTGCACACCCCGATTCCAGGGTATTCTACAACATTCTACAACAGTGGTGCAGGAGGAGGCTCGTAGGACACAACCTTTTGAAGGAACATACTGTGCTTGCGTTTTCCTTGGGATTTGCCTGTGGGCCACTCACCTTCCTGGGTGCTCCTGGAGTACCTGGTAGACACTAATCTGGAATGTTTCGTTATCGAAGCGTTCGCGGATGTAATCCTTGTATATCCGGAACTCGGCAGCCGTCACCGCTTCCCCCTCTGGGATTCTGGAGAGATCAAACCTGAACTCTCGGTAGTGGCAGCGCTGATGGTGAAACTCTCTGTCATGCTCCACTGAAACAGAAAAACAGCCCATTAGCCACCTGCTTTGTTCTCTCTCCCCTCACCATCAAACAAGCTTGCGAGTTGCCACAACAGAAAAGGACAAGAATATCTGATTGCAGCATCTTGTGCTGGGGCTCGGTTCATTAATGCATGTAAGAAACAGAGGGCTCTATCTGGGCTATTATGGGCATCTACATGTTTATCAGACTCTCTTTGAAACAGTTTTACAGCTGGCTGGTACAGGGTGTGGGTGACTATTGTGTTCTAATGATTTTTGGCAGCTTCATGCTTGACAAGTGACTCTGGATATTTGCCACTGATAACGACTGAGCTGCTGTGGGAAGGAGCTGAAAGAAACAGATGGGGCTTTTCAGGAGTGCTGGTTCTTGGCCTGACTCTGCTTCTGAAAATGGCACAAGGACACACATACACACACACACACATATCTATATACATAATATATATATATTTATACACAAATTCCAGTTCTTGAGGCTTTTCATGCTGGTGACCTACACTTGGTGCCAGCTGAATCCATCACAAACTCACAGCACCACTCTAAAGGGTCAAAGCTTTCATTTTAAAGCACCTTTAGTGATCAGGACTGTAAAGCAGAAGTGAGGATCTTCTTCCACCTCCCAACACTGACTGTGTAACAATAATAAGTGCCAGAGTCCTCCCAAGACACTGTTAGCATGCTTCATTATCCCACAAGTGACAGGTCTGCCTGTCTTCTGATGGGAGCTGATGGTCTCATGTAACACTGCTTGTGGATATTGAAGCTGAGGGTCAGGGCTGTGAGGAAACAAAGATTTCAAGGCTGTGCTCCAGCAAGGGGGAGGAGAGGTGTCAGTGCCTCAGCCCAGCAAATGAAGTCAAGTGCCCTTCTTGGAACAAATTCCAAATTAAAGAGACAAGTCAGACAAAGAGAAATGGGGAAACAGAGTTGTAAAGGATGAAGTGACTTGCCCAAGGTCACACCACATGTCATTTTAAGAGCTGAAGTTTGAACCAAGGACTTCCTGTACATCCCATTCCCGTCGTTTGTCCACTTGACCTCCCTGCAGCTTGACTGCACAATTCAAGTAGTTAGCTCTGAGATTTTCTTGGCAAAGAATGCACGTCTTTCTACAGGCCTGATTCTCTTCTGGCAGCGGTAAATCCATTGTGTAAATCCATTGACTTAAATGGAATTACTCCTGAAAAAGAGGAGTTTCAAGCCTGAGTCTGGAAAGCACTATTTAACTTCCCTGTGCTGCACAGCACATTTGTGTTACCAGCACCAGGCAGGGCCTCCCCTGTGGCAGGGATGGAGCGTGGGGAGCTCCAGGAACCAGGCTGTGTCCAAGCACTTACATAGAGCAGGTTCAGGGCTTCTTTGCTGGCTGAGCTTCAGCAGTTTGGCCACAGCTCTTCCTCCTCTCACACATTACTTCTGCAAAGAGTCCAGGGCTCACAGTTTGCCACTGTGTGATGACTGTCCAGGGAAATACTTCAGAGCTCTTACTAAGAGCTGGGATTCATCTTAGAGGAGTTTTTAAGGTATGTGAGCCCCAAAGCTTCCAAGACCAAGGCAGTGATGTTCAGCAAACAGTTTAATAGGTCAGGCAGTCCTAGTGTGGACTGAATGAACAAAGATGCAGTTGCACCTCTAGCAGTAACATTTCCTACCTCAGAAGGATCACTCAACGTCTATTCTCAAGTTGGGGCATACTGTGAACATTCACCAGTGTTTATAAAACATTTGGCAGGCTAAAACTGCCCCATAAGTGCTAGTTATATTATTAAATGTGCCGTAATCTCTTTCCTCTTAAGTATTCTCAGCAGAATAAGATATAAAGAGTATGATTTCAGTCTCAAAGGAATTTGTCTACACCTAAATTATACAGGGGAGGAAAAAATATTTTAATATGGAATAGCTCCCTCAACCACAACTATAGAAGAATGAATATAATGTTGTGTGGTTTTAGTTATATTATGGATAACATCCCCAGCAGGGTGTGTTACAGAGAGGTCTAGCAGTAGGATGTACCAATATGATTTGCTTCCAAAGATACAAGACTGAATTTCCAAAGGAAAGTCAGTGCACCTTTCCAGTGTACATATGTGATGACAACTACATCGGCCAACACCAGTCTTTAGCTGCACTTCATATACACAAAGTCTGACAATAAACATACAAAGATGAAACTTTTTTGGGTGCTGCTAGAGTTCACAGTGATTCCCACTGCAGAGCCCTAGAAAAAATGTGTCATATTAGTATGAAAAATTAACAGCCAGGGTCATAAAATAAAGAGCCCCGAAGTTTAAACTTTCCCATGCTTTGCAGATGTTTGGATATAGGGTTTTGGGCTGAGCCATCTTTAGTGTTAAAGCAAACATTCCTGTGGCTATAGTCATTAAGATCATGAAAATATGTGGATATGTAACTGAAGAAAGAATCCCAAGAAACCCTTTGAGTCAGTGTTTATTGTTTTTCCCCTTTTTCTTTGCACTCTGGTCCTATCTGCTGACCCAGAAGTAACAAATCCTTTCAGAACTAATTTATGAGAAACACTGACCCTGAATCAACATCTGTTAGATGACTGCAGTAAATCTTATTACATAATTAAACACCAAAATCTATGGTAAAATAACGTTAAGGGCCTGACTTGAACTCATAAAAGCAAGACTCTTCATTATGAAGGCTGAAATCCTATCCTTAATTCATGCTGCTATGCATTGGTATTTGGGAACATATGGTACAGTATATATGATCATGCACTTTTTGTAGACCTCAGTAATACCTTAAGCACAGCAGCACAAGGTAAGCAGTCTGAGTTTCCTGGGTTTGATGGGTGTGAGTCAGAACTTTGATAACACTGCTAATGGGTTTTCTGCAATTACTTAGCTGAGGATTTTGAATGAGGAGGGTGTTTTACAGAGAAGGGTGGGGGGAAGAGTGGTATTTTAAATGTGCGCCAAAAGAGTCAAGCTAATTGCTTCAGAGCTTTGAGTATAACTGTAGTTTCTCCATTAGATCTCTAAAATCTATGATCCCTTTTGACACAACATACCACAGTGAGCACCTTTTGGTCGTTCCTGAATGAATTAATCTCAGCTGCATTATGTGTTAAATGCTCCCTTAAATGTCATCAATATGAATAGCTGCTGCATATACTTAATAGCCCTTCTGCCCAAAGGACTTGAACTGATGTTCAGGTTCATAGTTCTTACAACTCACTACCACCCAAAGGCTTTTGGTCAATGATTTCCATCCAGTTCCTAATTTCAAACTTTGGAAATTGAGAAATTCCAGCTCAGAAACTGTCACAATGCAAATGCCATGGCAAGGCAGCTGCTTGGAGAGGAAGCTGAAGCTCTGGATGTGCAATCAAAGGTTGTAAAATATCAAAAGGAAGAACACTCTTGAAAAAATAATTCTGCTATGAAACAGATGGTGTGCCTTAGCTGTGGGAGAACAGGTGATTTCCTCTCCTAAAAAGAACCAACCCAAAATCACCCACAGGTGATGCATGTGTGAATGTGTGCCTCTCCTCATCTCTAGACATGATATCACATTTTGGAGGCACAGCCACTGTAGACAAATTACGCCCTAATTTAAAACGTGGCTCAAAATCTGCTGGAATAAAATAACTCCTAATGAGTGTGGCAGCTAATCGTAGCTATGTAGGTGGGGATAACCTGAAACTGCCTTTGACATAGCTCTTGGGGAAAGGAAGGGTCCAGAGAGTGGGACTTGAAAGCTGTAGCATGGAGGCAGGCAACAGGTTCAGGAGAAAATAAGCAAAACACCAAAAAGTGTGCAAGACAATTAAAGTGATCCAAACAAAACAAGGACATTTCTTAGGTTAATGGTTATCAGTAAATTTGCCACACCTCTGTTGCAAATATGCAAGTGAGCTCAGCATCTTTGAAAGTCTGGCTCTGACTATCTGGCCACAATCTGAATGCTGCACAGACTGCACTCTTCTATCTGATGCAGATAGGACTCTGATCTCTCTGAAGTCTTTTGTCTCTCCTAACCAACTCTGTTTTGGAATTGTGGTGATGCAAGAGGAGACAGGACAGCACAGTTGTGCAACAGCAGGGATGGTTAAAAGAAAACAAGATGGATACATGTGCTCAGGTGTGAAGGAGCCAGGTATCAGATCCAAAAATATGGGAACGATGGAGATAAAATGTCAACAAATACTTGGTACTTGTTTCAACGTGTCCTAAAGTGTACTCTTCAGATACAAAACTTGAAAACATTAAGATGCAGGGATGAAAAAGTGTAGTTACAGAGGGAACTTGTAGCAATACTATGAAACCAGTACCAAAGAACTAATGTTGGAAGTAAGGTCTTGCAGTTCTGGTTTAACACACAAACTTCAAAAGCATCAGTGTAAAGCTGGGCAACTAAAGTAGATCCTGGATTTGGTTGTTTTCACAACAACATGAGTTGAGACTACAAATAAAAGTACCGGCTATTTTCAGTTACTCTGTAAATTACTACTGGTAAGTAAAAAGTTGACCTGAGCTAATTCTGTACACACTGTTGGACCACTGCTTTTGTTATAGGGATTGATGGTAGTCAAGGCATGGTACACGACAGCAAAGATTATGTTGAAATGTAGCTTGCAGGAGTTATTCTTTCTCTCTATACATACCAAAGACACCATTCTGTTCCAGACTTAGTGCTGAGCACACCAGCAGAATGTGAATCACTAACTCCATGTGTCAAGAAGAGAGCCACTGAATCACAGCAATAATTTTCCAAGAATGTCTGAGTTAACAACTAATTATTACAGAAGTGTTAAAGAGCTAATCCAGACCCCAGGGAAGTCAATAGAAATAGTTGCACTAATTGCAATGGATTTCATGGGAGGCCTTACTGTTGCAAATATACATACCTAAGTATTTTTATGCTCTTTGTTTCTGATGGTGTAAAAATCTCTCTTTCTCACAAGCAATGTAAATGGATTCTGTGCTCAGGGCTGCCAAACTGAGTAAGCTTTGGTAATTCTACACCTTCTTTTCCCTGGCATATTTGGGTGATGCACTTGGAATATATTTTGAATATTTAGACAAATAAAAACTTAAATTTTCCTGTTAACACTTTCACCTGACAATATGTTAATTGTTTTTATAGGGCACTGTAAGAGTACTTGTCTCATTTATTGTAGTGCTCACAACAATTAGAATGTTGCTTGTTTCCAATTTACAATGAAAAAAAGCCCCAACAGGAATGTGCAAGTAGGGTGTCTGTAACTTCCTTACTCCCAAAAAAGGCCAGAAGGGATTTGTAAAGGACTTTAATCTCAAGTAGATTAAAGGTCCTGAATTCCTGAGACTGAAAGATAAGTCAAAGGAAAATAGATTCCAAAAGACAACACCCCTTTGCCTCAGCCTCTCGACCAGGCAGGAGACTTGACTGCAGAGCCATCAACAGTTGCCTGCAAAACCCCTCAGAGGTTTGGATGCCAAAAAAAAATCTGCTGCACTCTGGCATCAAGTTCTATCAGGTTTTCAGAGCCTACCTGTGCCTGCTTGGCCCTAGGAACTGAGTTTAGTAGGTAGGAAAGTCTTTATCTGCTTTGCTCCTGATAGTTGCAGAGCTGCAGAAAATGAGTGTTGTTTCTTCAGAGCTGGCTGAGGGCTGGCTGGCTTCTTCAGTGAGATTTTTGCCTTAGTGGTTTTATGAAAGGGCAAACTACACTTTGAGTTGCACCATTTGCATCCAGCAGCATAAAATCTTCCTTGAATCTCCCTGGAAAAATTACCTTTAATTTCTTCCATCACTGCTCCTAGAGATACAAGCCAAAACTTTAGAAACTCCCTAGCATTTTTTCAATGTAGAGCATAAGACTCATAGAAAATGGCTGCCCTGGGACCACCATGTGGGGTCCATGAGCATTTTTAGCCTGTGTACATTAGTGCTTTCAAAGGGAGGGTCCATGCCTATCTACTGCTTTACCCTGTTTCTCTCTTGGGAAATGGATTCAACTAGAAGATAATTTTCCCTTTCTCAGTTGAGTTTTCAGGCAGATCCCATCCTCACTCAGCTCACAGCACGGGGATGGCAGAAGAAGGACTGGGGACCTCCCAGCATGGCAGGAGGGAGGGCAGGGCCACCCCTTGGACACTGGGCTCACAGCAGTTGTGAAACTGTGCTGTAAATTTTCGGGATGCCAAATCTGAGACCTCTTGATGGGATTCCAATTAACAGGCATTAAATGTTCCCTCTATAAATTGCTCCTCTTTGTCTCTAAATTGGTGGATAAAACCACGTCACTTATGAAATATAGGCCTTTCCTCTCTGTGTTAGTGAGGTTCAAGAAGGAGGAAACCAATTAGGGGACGGATCCAGCGGTCTCTGCAGCTGAAAGGGCCCACTGGGCTCAGTGGGATTCCTGATTGAGCAAGAAGTGCAAGGTCAGTCCTTATATTTTTCTGAGGAAGAAGGGGGAGTATACTAAAGATTGCAATAATGTCATGCCAGGCCACAGTCTGCTAATGCACGTTTCCCTCCTCATTGTGCTTGACAGCAAGAGTTACAGGGGCAGCGGCAGTAAATTTATAATGGCAAGAATTTGGGAACGTGAAGTTCTGTGATTGGTTTTCATTTGCTTCATCCTCTCAGCCACAAGATTTACATGCTGTCATTAGGCAGCTAAATCAGCAGTTAAAGAAGTATTTGAAAAAGTAGTTAAAGAATCTAAATTGGGAGTCCTATAAATGGAGTAGAGCAAATGTTCTGGGTTGTTTGATGAGATTTTTTTATTTTAAAGAGTGATACGACAGCAGTTTAAACAGTGATACAACCCTGTCCTGAGGGTTTTGTCCTCCTCTGCCCTGCACAGGAAGGGCTGCTCTGAGCCAAGGCAGCACCCAGACTCTTGGGGTTCATGGATGAGTCTTTCAGCTGGGTAAAAGGAGGTGAAAGTGATCAGCAATTTCTAACGTGGTAACATCAGTGTGTGGAAGGGCAAAGCCCTGCCTCCTCCACTGGTGGAAAGCAGTGCATGTATTTCAGATGAGATGAAAACCAGGCTCCATAAATCCTAATCCCCAACTCCAGAAACAGGAGGGTTCAAAATTCTTTAGTGCTCACTGTGCACAACAGTCTGGGGTAAGCATTTTTGCTCTGAGAGGGGGGCAAAAAAAAAAGCCCTCTGGAGTTAATATTCTTCCTTTAGCCATCACTTCATTTTTTCAGCTTTCAGCATGAAGGTGGTGTTGCCAGCAAGACCACCTAGCCACAAACCCAGCAGGGAGCTTCCAAAATTCTTCTGAACACTGACTCCTTGTTATAAATTGAAAAGTGGTAATAGCAACAGTGCATATCACATCTGTGCCAGGCTTTGGGCCTGGGAAGGAGCACTCTTCCTACTGCTGAACAGAACTTGGAAAGATCCTTTCAATCCACACACGTATCAGCATTAGCCATTTCTTTGTCAACAAATCCCTTAATACGTACCCTTTCTATCATGTACAGATGTCCAAAAAAATAATGGAATACTGTACTACAAGATTAAACACTTTAATGTCAGCATATGTGTTGCATGACTCTGAACAATGGTATCATTGTGCGTGTACAAACAGCGGGTTCAGGGAAGATGGGTTTAATTATCTCTGAAGCAGCAGCAAGATTTTCCTGACTAAGTTGAACTTCAGTTAGCAAGGACTGCTCAGGGCAGAAATTGTTATTTCTCTAACAAAATGCCTGGGTCCCTTCTGGTGTCCCTCTCATGTTAGGGACAGTGTCGTTCTCACCCCAGGCAGAGCTTCAGAGAGGGATGTGGAGCCACCTGCATCCCTGGGAGCCGCCAAGGAGCGCGGGGGCGATGAGAGGATGCTGTGTGTCACCACATCCTCTCACCCCATGTGTCACCCAGGAGGCTTTAACTTAAAATTCCTTAGGATGGTGGATGGTAAATGGCAATGGGGAAATAATCATTAAGAGAGGAAGAACCAAGAGGAGAGCGCGTGCTGCCTTCTGCACTTAAGAGACATTCTCTTGCCAGGCATTCTTTGCAGACACTTTAAAGGCAATGCTGGATGGTAAAACTATTTCTCCTTCATTTCATCCATGAAATATCTGGGCAGGTTATGCACAGGTAATCCATTTTCTTTTTCAAGTGTGCCCTGATTGGTACCCACTTATGCTGTGGTTTCTCTGCTGAAATCAGAGCCAGACTAGATGAAAGGTATTGTGAAAAATTTACACGTGGGACTGCTTTGTGAACACAAAACTCTCCTAATGGTAAACAGACTGACTGTAGTGTGAATCCTGATGCTGAGTTTGCAATGTCTGTATGTGTATCTGGGGAAAGCAAAGTTAAATAAGCAAAGAAGAATTGTGTGTCTTCAGAATACCTTATTCCCAGTCTCAGCATGTGAACTGCAGCAGCACGGTGCTGCAATCCATCTGCAGCTGCTGTAAACCACCTAGGATTGCTGTGGGATTTGGGGTGTGGGGAGGAATTGGGAAATGGGAAAGGGAAAAAGAATAAATGGGAGCTCATGAAGTTGTTCTTTAGATAGACTCCCTCTATTTCTACCTTCATCTTCCAGGAATCCAACAGAAGGAAATCTCCTGTAGGATTTCCCTTCATCAGCCTCTCAAATCTTGTTTCTCTTCTCCCCTTCACTGGAAAGCATGGGCCCAGGACAGTGCTTACCTGGAGATTTTCCCCCAACAGTTCTGCCTTTCCCAGAACCTTGGGGGGGGGGAGGGCATTTTCCTAGAGATAGTGAGAGACAAACTGGAGACCCTGGTGATGCTGCAAAACACAGCTCCTCCTATGTCCTCCCAGCTAGCCAGGGTTGTGGCCACTGCAGAATATTTTAAGCCCTCATGCAGTCATCAGGAGAGGAGTTAACTGAGGGTGGCATTTACCCTTCACAGACGGCACCACAGACATACTGGGGCTGTTGCTTCTCTTTGTGTATGTGTAAAATATGGATGCACATGGACAGCAGCTCTGAGCTAGGGCCTCCTGCAGCTCCCTGCAGGGTCCTTGGGCTGTGCAGGGCAAGCTAGAGCAGATGTGATGTTTCCTGCTCACCAGGCACAAGCTTAGCTCTTCTCTTACCCCCTCCTCTGGAAACATCCCTGTAGACAAACTGAGCAGTGAGCAAAATGACAGGCAAAAGCTCATAACTTCTGTTGTGGTTTTGTTTTGTTTTGTTTCTGTCTCTATACCACAATGTGTAGTATGGAATTGCAGAGGTGCTCTGCTGTCTAATGCATCCTCTACATCCTCTGGATGCAGCTGTGGGGGGAATGTGGAGACTGGGGAATACATTTTTCTTTTTCTTGTTTGAACAGTGATGACTGCTACATTGCACTGCTCTCTCTTTCTGTAATCTGGGGGACAGCAAAGCTGCCTCCGTGGTGCTGTGAAATCCAACAGTTGTATCTGGTGAGGCCATCTTCCCAGGGAAGCTGCCAGCATTAAGTGTGAACTTCAAGTGACACGTTTTGCCAGTGCATCCAGGGGTCAAGGAGATAGTGGCAGCCATGGGAGGAGGGGAAGGAATCATGGATAAGGATTGGGATGGTGAAGACCGAGGTGAAAGCCAGAGCACAGAAAAAGGTAGTGCTGCTTGAGAAGAAAAAGCTGGGTGATGGGACTCTCTCTCAAGGGTAGAGGCTGCAGAGTACAAAGAGGGGGAAAAGTGAGAATATGGTTCATTGTGAAAAATAATCCCCTTGTCCAACCAGCAGACAAGTGTGGGGCCAAGGTGCTTCCTGCAACCTACTCTGAGGCTGAAGGCCACTCAAAAAATCACTGATGCAAAAACCAGCACTCTGCCTTGCCTTCTTGTGCACACACTGTGGAACAAAGGGAAACAAATCCCCAGGTCCAAGGAAGGAGACAGATGTAGCTGAACAGATCTGGTCAGAAACAGGGTATATTCAGCTAGATAATATAAGAGACAGCACAAGAGAAACCTAAAAGGGGCTATTTGGGTTGAAATTCAAATTTTGAAATAAGATCCAGGTTATTCTTAAAAGCTTTCAAGTGTGAAACAGTTCTTCAGTTTGGACCAAAGTTGATTTCAGGGAGAAGGCAAGAAAGTTTCCCTGACATTTTTAGCCAACTCTGAGCTAATCTCAGGTAAAAGAAGACAGCTCACTAGTTACTGGTGGACTGGGAGGGTGCTTATCCTTGGAGGGCAAGGGCAGGAGCACTGCAAGCTTCCCTGATCTTCTGAAGGTGTCTGCTCATCCCCCAAGTGATGTCTGTACAAGGGAAGGGAGGTAGGAGCCTGCATGCAAAGGAAAAACCAATTGTGATACAGAAACTCTCAGAAGCAATGATTTGGCCATGCAGAGATGCAACAGCATCAAAGTGTGCTTGTGCATTCCAGTAACACTGGGGCAAACAAAGAAGGTTTCAAATGTATTTGATAAATTAGATACTGTTCATAATAAACAGTCTGAGCCTGTAATCTTGGGAAGGTCACTGCCCAAATGTCTCTGATGTGTTTATACAAAACAGACAGTGATGGCTAAATGTAGCACTAACACCCTGGAGAGCAGCATGTTCACCCAGAGTCTGCAGGGCCAGGTTCCTCTGCCTTATTCCAGGTCAGAGCAAGAGGATATTGCCTACCCACCTACTTTCATTTTTTTCTATATCTTTCTTCCAAAGTGTGAAGAACTTTCATAAAGTTGAGCTCCTAAACTGCTGCTTCTCAAGCTTATATGCTGCTATTTTCCACTACATGTCTTTTTCAAGTTGCACTCTGTTCCTTATTAATATTTGTATATTATTTATATAGCATGAAGTTATTTAATACAGCAAAGGATTCAACAGCATTTGCAAAACTGATACAGAAAGAAAGACTGGATTCTGGACTGGTACAGCTGGTTTAAGGTATTTTAGAAGTAAATGAAATCAAATGAGAATTTATAATCCTTCCTGAGGTCTGGATTCCATCAAACTAAACTCATTAGGCATTAAGGTGCAGGTGCAGCTAAATAAAGGATTGTTCTGCTTTTCTTAATACCATAGATTCACATCTTGAGTTCAAAATAAAAGTCTTTTAGAAGCACATGTATATATTGTGCATCTACTGGCAACACTTGAAAGAGAAAGTTCAGCTGATGGAATCTTCAAATGCCTCATTTTTGTCAAAGGAATGTGCCTGTTTCTGCACCAGCCCTGCTGAGGGACACGAGCAGAGAGGTGGCTGCACAACACTTTGGCCTCTTAAGGCTTATTCATTGCATTTGCATTAGACTTCCTTTCATCTACTAAACAGCTGCCCAAATAAATAACATAAATCTAATTAATCCTTCTTTAATATTATATTGCCACAACAATACCAGCATCCCCCCCAAAAAATATTCCCAAGTGTGGGTCTACACCTGCATAGGCTCTCTGGGAGGAACACAGCCTTTTTTGTGGTTTGCTGTGATAAAAGGAAATAATTCAAGAACCAGTTTTCCAGGTCTGAAACCAAACGACTTGCTGGATTTCTTAGCTGAAATCCCAGATTCTGGTTTTGTTGAGAAAACAGCTTGTGGGCTATTACAAAATAAGCAGTCAGTATCAGACATGTGGCCATACGATAAGAATCTCAGCTTTTGGTTGTAATCAGCAAAATTTCAAGTTGGAATGCATACACCCCAAGCTGTGCCAGGAGACCACAATCAGCTGGACATTTTGAGCTTGTCTGTGCAGTAACAAACATCTGTGCCTTCCTCCATCAGGCGAGCACTGGGAGATGAGGGGGCAACAAACTATGCAGGAGAGAGATCCATCTGCCCTGGGGGGGAAGTCCTGCAAGAGTAGAGTTTGTCTTGCATCCTGCCTGCTACATCTATTGCATGGTTTTCCTGTATTCTGTATGTGAGAGGTCCAGAGATATTAACACACTTTATAAACCAGGATTATTAGATAGTAATACAGTATTTGGAGAGATAGGAGGAATGATTTTGGAAAATAATTATTAGAGCTCTCAGTTAATGCTTGAAAAGTTTTCCTATAGTGACATTTCTCACTAAAGTGAAACTTAAGTGACCTCTCACATTTTTCTTTGAGATCATCATGTTTCCTCTGTGCTGCCAAGATAGCTGAGATCAGGTGGGGCACTGAGCACAACAGGGCTGGAGAGGAGCTCACTGCCCAGCACTGCTTCTCACTGCCAACCACCACACACACATCCCTGTACTGGTTTTTTGCTTTGTAGTTTATGCATACAACATTTTTACTTTCTAGGAAAGTTTGCTGTGCAACACATTTGTTTTTAGGAGAAACAGGCAGGGCATTGTTTATTCTTTCAATAATATGGTGTGCGGGCCTGAGAAACAGCAATATTAAAGATCTCAAAGTTGATTATATTCTGTCATATATTCTGTTGGTAGATGCAAAATGCTAGTGTCATAGAGCAATTGGTGAGTTTTAAGTACAATTCCAGAAATATCCTCAGGAAGACACATATATATGTCTTATATATGTACTTGTATAGAGTGTGTGGGTGCATTCCTTTTATACCTTAAATGTTGGTGGCCAACGCCCCAGGCATAACAACATCTGAAGGTTAGGAGATTTATTTTGAGTTTAATTCCCACCCACGATCTCTATTATACAGGAGGAATTTTTTTTTGGTACAAGATAAGCCCATCAGTGACATCAGCAGCACCTAGCCCTGCATACCACACTGCAGATCACATTCCTGACACTGAGCCTCTTGCTAGGGTTGGGCCATCCAGGCCTCCTGAGTCAGCCCCTAACAACAGCATTTGCTGTTTTGTTTTGGGTTTTTTGTGTCTTCAAACACAATTTTGCAATTACAGTTCTGGGGTGAAAGATCAGCTGTCGTAACACACGTTTTGCGTCCTCACATGGGTTTGGTATGAATGAAGGGAGGCAGTTCACATCCTGTTGCATGCAGCTATTAAAAATAGCACAGAAATTAGAGAATGGCATTTAGGAAAGTCTCTCAAGGAGCTGGAACACAAATCATTCTTTTTCAGCTCAGTCTCTTGCCTATCAGTCAGTACTCTCAGTTGCTGGACTACAACTGCCAAGCTGGGGAGGAGACTTCCAGAGTATTAGACACACTGACTTAGGTTTTTCCTTACTCTGTGATGTTTTCAGTGAAACAACTCCCATCCCACAGTTATGGACTAATAAGCAAAATTACAGTTTCTGTTTTCTAAAAAAGTATTTGATCATGTTCCTGCATTATTCTGGATTCCTTCATGCATTTCTGTATTCCCCGTGTAAAGTTTTAATGTAGCATAACAGTCAGAGGGTTCTGGGGACACAGAGTCAAATATTCCTGTAATTTGATTATAATGCATGCCACTGAGTTGCAGGAACTGTTGTATTCAGAGGTCAAAGCTGTGTTCACACCAATGAGAGAAGCTTTACACCACAGGTCTTCTTAGCTGCTCCTTCTCACCTGTCTCGGGAGACAGACACATGATTCATCCCTTAGTGCTGAAATATCTTCATCTCTGATCTGGGCCATGGTTTAAAAGAGCTCAAAAGTTTTTTTTGGAGTTGAAGAGAACTGTGCTGCATGATTTGCTTTCAGCTCTTGTCTTCTGCAGTTTATTACAAGTATATTTGTGTAATTAAGGGGCCCAGTAGTAATGTTGTTAAAATACAAGTGGGCACATTTATTGTTTCCTCCAAAAGGAAACAACCAATCTCCAGCAGTTCTGGTTTTTCCCTGTCTCAACTGACCATTTATTGCTTTATGTAGCTTGCAGATTGTGAGGCTAAAGTTACTTCTTTTTCTTTGTTTTTGGGTTTTTTTTCTATTTCTTTTTGTTAAAAAGAAAAAAAAATTACCTCCTTTCTCTTAAAAAATGCTGGATTTTTAAAGTATATGGTCAGAAAGGGGAACTTAAACTCAGCATGATGTTTATGGTACCACACAGGCTTCAGGAGAAGTGATGTGCAGTTCTCTTTATTAACATCTAAAAAGTCCCCATGGGATTATAATTACTGCACAGTAAATAAACAAATAAAAGTAGCAAGATTGAAATATTTGGAATATTCTGAGTGATAGAAACCGTAAGTTTTAACCTTGAACACCTGAGGAGGAGCAGCTTGGCAGCGTGGTGCACATAGGTAGAACAGATAGCATCAGAAATTGATTCCTGTTAGTGGTGAACGAGTATCATTTGTGGCACAGCAGCTACTTGGCTGATGTAAAGAAACTGCTGTTAAAACCCTGACACAGAAGTATCTGAACACTACTGAATTGTGAGCATTCAGAATTTCTAAATTACAATAACTTCAAATCTTTAAATCTTCCATTTAAATGATAAACCTGAATTCAGTGTTCTCTCAGGGTGCTGAAGGACTCATTAGAGTCCAGGGGGTTCAGGTACACAAGCAGTGAAGTTCTGCCAGCTCACTGAGAATCTTGCCTCTCCAGCAGAATATTAACTCCCAACTACTGATGCTCTATTATTTTATGAACATTTTTTAGTAGTTCTCCCAGGGTTCTTCTGGTCTGTTTTAAAAAGTTTTGCTGGCACTGTGCCATGGGCAGAACAATTGGTAAAATCAGAGGAGAGAAGCAGCCCCACCGGTGCCATCAAAAAGAGAGAAGGCTTTGGCCCAGTGGTTCTAGTGAGAGAGACAAAGCTCAACCTGATTTACAATTCCCCAAACTTGGTAAAGACCCTGTGCCAGCTCCTCAGATGGTGTCAATTGTGGTGACTTTGCTGCAGGGTGGCCTTGGGCCAGGTTGCTCCAGCTGAGGCTATTGCCTGGTGACATCAGTGGGTTGCACATCGGCACCTTGGGAGGTGGCAGCCTAATGAAAGGAAACCTTTTGCTCATTTGAAAGCCAGTTGTGCACAACAGGCAAAACTTAAAAAAATTATATGCTGCAAGATTATCGTTCTGATCAACAGGACAGTGTTCCTCATCAGAAAGAGCCCAAGAAGGCACTTGATTGTTTCAATTACAATTTAGAGGGAAGCAGTGTCTTCCCCTCTCCCCCTCTCTTTTATTTATTTATTTTTTTTTAAAGGAAGGTAGCTTTTAAGAGCTCGCCATGAAGATCTAAGTTAAAGGTTTTTCTCTACCACAAAGCCTCCTGCATACTTTCCCAGGCCAGGTGGACCTGATAGCACTGACTGCATGCTGAAAAATCTCATCCCCACCCTTCAGGCACTTTAATTGTAAGCCTTTCCAGATACACTGGATAAACACTGTCAGAATGAATCTGAAAGGGTTGGTGGTGGTGGTTTAGCCCTTAAATAATTATGAGTTTGTCTGTCTAATTACAACATAATCTTGTTTAAACTCGGATGACTATTTGCAGTATCTTTTAAATGAGGCAGAATCAGAAACAGTGAAAAGCTGAAAATTTAAAATCCTTCTACAACTTCAAGGCAATGGCAAAAGAATTTTTGATCCTGTAAAATTTAATCCAACCTGACAACAAAAGTCTAACCTAGAAGCTATTGCATTTAGATAAAGATGATAAAGAATAGAGTGGGACCTCCGAGATAGAACAGAAACTCAATACTCTACGGATAAAATTTTTCAGACACTTTAGAAATAGTTTAAGGTAATTTACGGGAAGACTTGAGTGACAAAGCACATTACTTGAAGTGCCTTTCCTTCGCTAGGCACTTTCTAAATTCTTTCTCTTTCATTTCTTTACTCTCAGGAGACTTCTAAAGCCAGTGAACCAAAACACCACTTTGTTTGTTGGTATAGTACAGGGCTGGCACAGATTGCAGACACTGCACCTGCTCCAATAAAATGGGAAATTAAGAGATAAACCATAGTGCTCATTAAGAGGAGCCTACTGAAACCTGAACAATTTGTATTTTGAATATCCTCCAGGAATAAAAAGAGAAACATATAAACAGGTGTTGTTTTCACCATCATCAGTTTAAAATAGATTTGTTTAAAGGGAACTTCAACATTTGTTTCATGTACAAAGACATACCACTAAAGGAACTATGATTATGCTTGAGCTTTGAGAAAGCACATGATTTTATCTAGCTACTCCTAGTCTTTTAAAGAAAAATTATCTGTTGGCAGTTTAAATCAAAATCCGTTAATTGCCCTATTCCTTAGCTGTGGCAGCTTTTTTCCTTTTATATTTATATTTTCTCATGCTGAGTAATATCACATTCTTAAAATCTAATCCATAATGATTAGAATAGCAACATAAACAGAAGGCCTTCTGCTCATCTGTTAATACATAACTAAAATTGTGGGACAAAGGGGGAACCATAAAACTGTTTGGATAGTTAGCAGCCAAATTCATTGAAACATGGGATGTTTTAGGCAGATTGAATGCACTATGTAAATAACTGATAGGTTATTAAAAAATCTTAAATGAGAAGAAACATTAACAGCTACTCAAAGGATAAATTTCTTCAGTTGTTTGCCTTGCTCACCAGTGGCTGTGCTGTTCAGCATCCTATATATCTCTCTCTGTTTCTCTCACACATAACACACACAAACATTGAATACAAAATGTTATGAAAATTCCTAAGTATCATTTAATGTTGGCAGCCCTGCACTGTAAAGCCATTTATATAAAACTGTGGTTGGCAGCTCTCACTCTTCCATGGGAACAAATTAACATTGGCATTCCAAACACAGGAAAGTAAGGAAATTAGAAACAGTTTATATTTAGCCAGTGCTTTGAAATACTGTACCATGCTACTGATGTCAATTAATGAAAAGCAGAATTTTGCGGGGAGGGTCTGGTTTTGAAACACATTAACACACGTTAAACATGTTTGCACAGGAACTGAACTGTAAGCATTTTGGTTCCAAAACAATAAAGCAATTACACTAAAACCTGTAGTCTCAAAGTTGCCATTAAATCAACCCACCCAATCTGGATCACTAAAAGATTTTTCATTGAGTTCAAGATGTAGACACAAATATTTAAAAGAATGTGCATGGTACCATATTGTGGGCCTTGATGACAAGGGCTCATGCCCAAGATCCCCTCACATTACTGCTGTAAATCAGGTAAATCTATGTATAAATATTGGAGTCATACAATGTATACCCAAATAAAGGGGGTCTCAGCAAACTTAGTAGTTTTCATCAACAAAATAAAGATTTCCAGAAGAGATATTTGGATTAAAATTGGTTCAAACTTTGCTACCTGCAACCTTTTTTGTAGCAAAGATGTTTACTGACAAAATCTCAAATGCTTCTGGTTTTGACATGTACACCAAAAAAATTCTAGATGGCAGTTTATCTTCTGGCACAACTCCACTGACTTCAGTGGAACTGCTCCAGCTTGGAATTTGGCCCTGCAGCCTTTACAACACACTGTTTATTTGTACTGTGATTCAGATATTTTGATACCAGGAATCTTTCAGCACTAAAGTTTCTCCATATGAAATATGTCTTGTATTAAGAAATATCAGTTTCACATTTTTGTCAAACATTATTTGTTAAATTCTGTTTGTTGCAAAGATGGGAATTCAGCTGTAGTTCAACAAAACGGACTGGACTAATAATGATAAGCAGTGACTAATAGGAGCTAGTTCATGTTTTGATTGTTTGCAGCAAAGGAAGCCTCCCTCAAAAACAGTTTCAAGATTTGGAGACAAAACTGTTTGAAGCTCTAACAGAAACTACTGCATGCTCATTATTTCAACACAGGGGCAATTCTTTGGCCCAATTCTGTTCTCAGTTGTGCTAGTGTAAATCAAGAGGGAGTTTATGGGAATTACTTTGGACGTACTGTTGTATAAATGAAACCATAGGGCCAGTTTCAGTAGAAATTTGACAATTTACACCAATGAAGACCTAGCCAAGAATTTTCTCTTGGGTTTTCATTTTCACAACATACGCATGAGCAGGACTTTATCCATGTGATTAGTCCTTTCGAGTAGTCACATTTACTTCAAACAGTTGTAGCATGAAACTCTTTATCCTGAAACTAATTCAAACATC
This sequence comes from Phaethornis superciliosus, assembly GCA_023637945.1. NCBI lineage: Eukaryota > Metazoa > Chordata > Aves > Apodiformes > Trochilidae > Phaethornis > Phaethornis superciliosus. The sequence goes on from JAJQWJ010000019.1 coordinate 9,483,326, forward strand.
TCACTCATTGACTTCGAAGTTCATTCCCTTTAGAGAATATACATATAATAGCATATTCTAAATTTTATATCTATATAAAAATCTAGATAGTTTATTCATGGGGGCATTTTGATGCAGGCCCCAGAGAGGAAGACTGTACCACTTGAAAGGGCTTAAAATGTCATGGTCTCTTAAAGCTGCATATCAACAGGTAGTCTCTTTATATGGCCTGCTATCAAAATTTGCTTTGTTGTGTTCTTGCTCGGATGACTTCATCCATCATTTCAATTTCTCACTGGTATTCATCAAGTTAGAACAATTTAGACGCATAAAACTAAATGTGCTATCATCCTAACCACAAATTAACAGTTTCCATATAAATATTAGCATTTCCTCACTTGGGCAAGGATAGAAGCCATAACGGCACTAAGAGTATATTTGATTTAAACTAATTAAAAACAGAGACTCTTGCAATTTAATATATTGATTTTACCAGTGGGACTTAAATCTTTTATAATAAGTGTACACAGCTGCACCACTCACCCACCGCCACTTTTAAACCTAATCCCTGCATTCCTCCTGACAATAACATGACAGGATCCACACATCCCAGTATTAGCCTTAACCCCGGTGACACTGCCAGAATGTATTAAACTAAAACATTGCAGTGTTCTATTTAAAAGGAACTTGTCAACAGCCCCGACTAGGCTTAAATCGTTATAATCTTTTTTTTTTTTTTTTTTTAATTAATGTTTCCAACCACTTGTGTAACCTTCTCTCACATATCTCTCCCTGCCCGTCCTCCCCCCCTGCCAGCCTGAAAAAGTGTTTCAAGCTTATTTACAGAGGAAAACGTAATGCCTGGTTTCATGCTGCCTGCCCAGAGGCCCTTAAATCTCCTTTGCAAAAGGAGTGATGGGGGGATGCACACACACACCCCACCGAGGCCAGCAGCACTTGCTGGGAGCAGGTCCTGCACGCTTCACTTGTGCCCAACTCCTGTTACAAGCATCACAAGATCTGGCCATCAAGGCTTGTCTTTTTCAAAGCACTTTAGAAGCCCTTGTGTTTTGGCTTTTTAAGTACAGTGCCTGGAAGGGGCTTCACCTCCCCAGGGCAGCCTGCGTGGGAAAAAAGGAGAGCCCCTGCCTCTGGGACAAATCCACTGCAGAAGCGTGCGAGCGGATGGGGATGGGTTCCATGTCCTTTTTCCTTGCATGAGGACATCTGTCCTCGGCTGCTCCGTTCTCTGCTACCACAGCACCCGTATGGCAGAAGTAAAGAGTTCCTGTTCTGCTCTGCCATTTTGCACCTGAAAATTAAAAAATTAATTAATGTTTCTAGAAGAGGTCTACACATTCAAGGAATACCCACTGGTTACTTGCTGCAGGGTCAGTGTACTCTTCGTATCTTTTAGATTGCTGCAAGCCTTCTACCTTAACTAATATTCCACCAGGTGTTGCATATACCCTTACTGCCCAACAGAGTTACAGGAGGTACCTGTTGAGGCTTGAGAGCTTGTAAGAGCACTAGGTGCAGAAGGGAAAAAAAACAAACTGAGGGCTTGGCCTAATGTATGGGCAACCCATGTGATCAAGACCAGGCATCCAAGGCTAACATTTAATCTGCTTTGTTTCAAGTGGGAAATATGTGAAGATCAAATAAGTTCAAATCCAGGTCAGATATCCCTGAAAATCTTTGATTTATATAAGCAGGAAAATGAGGTTTAAAAGAAGTGATTATGAAAGGGTTACTAAAAACACAGCTGTACGCATACTCTTATATCTGAGGCTCTCCAAAGAAAAACTGTGTGACATCTATATTAACCTTTGGCTGTACACCAATGAAGGCCTGTAGTGAGCTGGAATGCAAGGCAGCCCCTTCCAAATTTTAACACAAGCCAGGTTACAGCTGCAAATGCCTGCAGCCCGTGCTCACTTTATAAAGTATTCCCTGAAGGAAATTTTTTTAACTGTTATAGAATCTTTTTCTAATACCCTACAGTGTTAAAGCCTGTTATTAAAGGGCAAAGAGATGGTTCTCTATGCCAAACACTTGTCAACAAAAAGGATAGCCAGATGGTATGAAATAAAAGGAAACTTGGGGACTCTTCAGCTTCTTGATTTACATTAACAAAAGCCACTTTCATGTGTTCCTTCCAAGAATGACTAATTTCGCCCCCCCCCTTATTTCTTGCCAGGATTAAACAATATTGTTCATTTTATAATCAACCATGAGACAAATTAGCAAATTGCATATCACTTGTGCCGACTCTTCTAAAAAATATTCTAAGTAAGTCTGTTTACTGAGGGAAAATTACCCACATAAGGACAACACGATTATTTTTAGAAGAGAGAGTCTAAGTAAACTAGAGGATGTTTACTCCTTAGCTGCTGTTTACAAACTTGAAACGAAACTTGTGCAAAAAATGCTTGGAATTTTTTTACTTCCTAAAATGGATCAGTTTGTAAGCTGTACTTGTACAGTATCTGAAACAAAATTCCGAATAACGAAATTATAGTAATAAATTTTATAAAATTAGCCAGTAATTAACTGCCTAACTTACACAGACCACTATGGGTAAATTATCTTTTAATTTACATTTAGCTTCATTCTTGACACAACTCCATTCCCCATCCATCTTAGCACAGGTGTAAGCTAAGAGAAAATATAGCCTGTGAACTGACTGGTTATAAATCTAAATCTAATTAATTGTCAAGATTTTACAGTAACATTACATGCTTAGTAAAAAGCTCCCTGCAACATAACCCTGAAATGGAGCACCTGTGCTCTGGTTCCTCCCTACCAATACCCAGTATAATTTCCCTGGAATAAGAATACACAGGATCTCCATAGAAATCAGTGTGATGAGGGGTTGTTTGGTTTGGTTTTTTACTATGTAGCCTTGTAAATCTTGAAATATAAATTTTATTATATATATATTTTTTAATAGTCCTTTAAAGCTGTATGACTAGATAGATGAAGAATAATAGAACAAAAAAGTTTATTTCTCGATTAGCATTTGGAATCCTGGAGTAGCATGATTTATTTATTGAAATGTGAAAGTATTCTTTATGAACTTTACTTCCTCCACTCTAAGATGTGACACTTCCTCATTGTGACAGCTCTAGTATAGTAATAAAAACCTACCTGTGAAATGCAATGCTCACAGAGTATCTCTTACAAAACTAGAATGCAGTTTACTACAGTCTGCATTTAGCAATTCAGCTCCACTTCAAAAGGGATTATTGTAGAAAGTCCCCCAAAATATCTGCTCAACAATAGATCTTCTAATTCTCCCTGAATGTTATAGAAATCTGTATATATCAAAGCAGGTGTTGTATTTGGCTATATCTGGGAGTGAGTGGCTGGTCTAATTCATTAAAAAGTCCATAAACAAGCCTGTCTTTGTCCTATAAAGATGAAAGACTGATGACTGTAATGGGATGAAAGGTGTGCACAATGATGAAGAAAGCTACTATAGATCTATGTCCTTTGTAAACTCGTCCTGGCATGCACTGTTGACAAGGGAACAAAACAGTACAGATAAACCTCTGAAATGTGCCTTGCTGGTGAGAATTCCACCTGCCCCTTGTAAAACTGTTGAATTTTGCCTGCATTTTTACTACTCGCTGACAAAGGTGACAGCAATTAAATAATATGATAATTAAGTTAACTGCATAGAGAACACTTCTGGATTTCTAAGTCAAGTACAAAACCCAGCAGGTAGAAATGAATTAATGGATCCACTGCAGGAGCACATCAGGACATCGACTATTGACTAGGTAGAGTTCATACAGGTATAACCTATTCTACAAAAAGTTCTCACTTAGGAACTGGTACATTCTCAGTTTATGGAGCGATTCCGCCCCTTTCCATTCAAACCAATGGGGACCTGACCATTAATTCCTTTCCTGTAAAACTTCCACGGGCAGCAAAGCCTGGATGGGAGCACTGCAGTTTCACTGATCAAAGTTCTGCAGTAAGCAAACTCCACCCAGGGAACAGAGCTGCTTCCCCGGTGCTACACTCCCTTCCATTAGGTACTTACATGCTTCACAAAGGTTCTCTTTTCTATACCGAAATGGAAAGAGAAGTGTGAATTTTGCTATTGTTATTTCAACATCCTTTGTCTTCTGTTTGAGACTCTCCTGCACTCTGGTAGTATGTGGTGTGGGACCCAAGAACAACATAAAACTATGTTAGAGAGATGACTCTCACCTCTAAAATCAAATATTTGACCACCATTGGTACTCTTCGTCGTTCAAATATTTGATAATAAATGTATCATTGCTGATTAGCTTAAGTATCTAGCAGCGATTAGACAAACACTAATTCCAAATGGAGAGCACCAGCACTTTCAAAGAGCTCAGCCCCCGGGCCAGATGTAATTCAGAGCTTCCTACTGGGAAGCTTATGGAAGTCAACAAGGAGGCGCAGGTCATGCAAACCAGAGATCTCCCACAGCTTCCCATGTCTCCCTCTCATGGAAGAACTGTGCTGGGATGGCTACCGTGTCTAATAATTATTAACGTGTGTCACAGAGCCTTTACAGCTACTGATCTTTTTCAGTTAGTTAAAGTACTGGGATTAGAGAAATGATGATTTAGGTGGTGATTTAATCTTTGTTGCCTCTGAAGTTCCAGAGGCTGGAAATGTCCAGAACAGTGACATCCATAAAGGTGTTAATGGATTTATTGGCAACAGGGCTGGCTGTAATCCCTAGAGGGTTATGTGACAGAGGTGGGCTCCTCTTGAGCTTTCCGTGTCCCTTTGTTTGGGACAAAGTTTGAGTTAATCTTGTTTTGGAAATACTCTTCAGATTCTGTCTTGACCTTGCAGGCACCCTGTCCGTGTGGTGGTTTCAGAGCTGCACGTGATGAGATCTAAAAACGGATAGGGTGAACCAGGTCTATAATTATATATTTTAAATAGAACGCTCATCCCGACAATGTTTTACTCAAATCCAGCCAAGTCAGTCGACACGAGGGTGCAACCTACAGCAAGCAAACAGAAATCAGATTGAGCCATGGCATCCAATTAGAGAGGCCTGGTGAGCCGCATACAAAGCATGCCAGCTTTCATATCATTTGCATAAACCCATCCACATGTGCTTGCGAAAAGAGGCGAGTTAGCTGCATAAACTGGGGTCAACAGAAAAAAAGCTGCAGGAGTAAATAAGGATTTGCTGTGGAATCCCTCTCAGGCCATTAGGAAAACATGTGCGAGCTCGGCCCCTTCGGCTGCGGGAGCACTGGGATGGATGCCACAGGGAACTTTATCCATCTAAGCAGCCCTGGTGGCCCTGCATCCTACTTGAGCACCAGCCCGGTGCTGGAGCCACACCAGGACCCATGGTCCCGACTGGCTCTCGGGTCCACCTTGGCAGTGCGGGATGCAAACCAGACCTGTTAATGGTCCTGTTCGACTTCTACCTGCAAATCCGATTGCTGAGGTGCAGCAAGTAACTACCAAAGGGAGACGACGACAAAGAACTTAGTGTGTTGGTGTACAGAGTGAGCGTGACGAGAGGTTGTGGCTGTCCAAGTGCTGTGATGGGAAGTCCCAGCCCTCTTTCCACGTTGCTGCCATTTAACCATCACCTCGCAAAGCAGCAGCAGCCTTTCCAAGGGCCGCTACCTGCCTGGCCTTCCTCGCCCAAGCGGGTTGCCACCCGTCTGACCCGCCGCAGAACCTGCTCACTCCTGATGCCACCTCCGCCACCAGCCCCGTCCCTCCCGTGGGTGGCCAGAGCCCTGCTGGAGCCTCCCCCCCGGCACGGTTCTCGGTTCCCCTACACGGTCATCCCGGATCCAACCCCGGGGCCTCGCCGAGGGCAGGCACTCACCCAAGTTGACGAAGCTCATGACCATGTCAGCTTCGGTGAGGAAGTTGCTATCCTGCAGGCTGGCCAGGGGCGGCCCCTGAGTGCTGAAGATGGGCTTGTAGGGGTAGGAGAAGCCCTCGCCCTCCTCAGCGGCGGCCCCCGCCGCCCCCTCCTCCACGGACATGGCATTGTAGAGGTCCAGCATGAACATGGGGGCCGAGTTGTGCTTGCCGTGGAGGTGGGGCCGCGGGCGGTGCGGCAGGCCGAGGATGGAGAGGATCTCCCGCTGCATCTCGCGGCGCTCGGGGCCGCGCAGCCGCCGGTGGATGAAGCTGGAGTGCACCTCGTTGTCCACCGTGAAGTCGGCGAGGACGCAGCGCAGCCAGAGGGCGGGGGCGGCGGCGCCCAGCACCAGGAGCCAGGAGGCGGGCTGCCCTCGCCCCGCCGCCGGCATCGCGGTTCGGCGGCGGCGGGTGCGGAGGGGCGGCGCGGGGGGCGCGGGGCTGCCCCGCCGCGGGACGCGCCCCGCCGGCATGCGCGGAGAGGCGCGGAAAGGAGCGGAACGGAGGGACGGAGCGGCCCCGCGCTCACTGCGGCGGCCGGTAGCCCCCGCGGAGGCTCCGCAACCCGCTCATGGCCCGGCGGCGGGGGCTGCCCGGCGGACCCGACCCATGGACGGAGCGGTGGCGGCGGCTGCGGCGGCCCCGGGAGCTTCCCCCGGCGGCGGGAGGAGCGGAGCGGAGCGGTGCGGTCTGCCCGCGTCCCGCACGCCTTGGCGGAGCTGTGTGTGCAGTGGTGCTCGGCAGAGAGGCAGCGGGAGGTTTCTCTGGTGGGAGGAGCAGGCTGGAAAACCCAAGCGCTCTCGCTCGCCCGCTCCAAACCGCTTGGGAGAGAAAATCCCTGTAACTGCCTAGAGGAGGAACATCTGATCAGGTTGCTTTTCAGGATGTTTGCGGAGCCTGCTGGCTTGTGGGGTGAGCCCGTCCCAAGTGCTTAAATTAATGTGAACGTAATTAAGGAGAAGACACCCCAGGAGGGAGGGCGGTTTATGTACAAGGAAGGGGTGCAAACTCTGAGAGTTTATAGATTCCCTAAGTACAGCGTCTGTCTGCACAAACATGAATACTCAGGCAGGCTTTTTTCTTCCCTTCCACCCCTTTTTTTTTTTTTTTTTTTACTTTTCTTTTGAAGGTCAGGAGACGCTCTCCAGGACAAACCAAGCAGCACCGAATTATTTAAAATACGATGATGTGATGATTATATATTCACACATGTAGGCACATATATCTGTGTGCACAGAGCCCCAGGACACTTTTTGCACCTGGCAGCAATGGAGAAGCATTAGAAATCCGAGGGGAGAGTTATCTTACACGAGAGTAATAAAACCAGAAGCATTTGCTTGGATTGGAACCATCAACCTGTACACATGGGTGGTTTATGCCGTTACATTATCCTGTTCTCTCCCTTTCTCCGTGGACTGGTACAATACTGGTACAATACTGGTACAATACTGGTACAATACCTTTGTGCAATGCTGTCTTGAGATGGATTTGCAACTTTTTAAAGCAGTGACTTTTAACCTTTTTAACTCAGTGGGTGTAATATTCACCGTGAGTCCTGATTAGTCCAAATAGATGCCTACTACATCAGTAAATAATAATAATCTCAGAAAACAAATGTAGCACGCTGCTTCCCAAATTTTACTTGGAAAGCAAGAGGAAAGCAAGATGGAAGCATTTATCTGGGTCACCAAGTCCAGCCCAAAGTAATTTCAGGAACTACATACACACTAAGTTTATGCTAACATTAAGATTTGTTGCTTAGGCAAAGGAGGAAGAAGAGGGACAGGGGAGAAAGGAGGTCAGCATTTTTTTTTATTTATATATATCCAATTATATATGTATCCAGAGTCAGATACTGCATCTTTTCTGGACGCTAATATTTAGCACTTTTTTTAGCCTTTTATACTTAAAATCTGTATATGAACAGAAGATAACTAGACAAAAAAGCTTCATGGGAAACACACTGAGTGATTTAGTGTTTTTTATGTTTGCATGTGCACCTCTTAATAACAGGGAAACTGAGGCATGATCATTTCATAATGACTCATGGAGCTATTGAAATAGTGGTCGAACCTGCAATAAACTCCTAGCTCAATTCTAGCACATGTTTAGGAATGGCTCAAGCTCTGGGAAGGTGGTGGGGGGAGAGAGGTTGTGAAGCCACATCTACCTTAGGTTACATGAGAGCACTTGCTAAGCTCACTGGTGCTAATGGGGGTGCTCGAATCCCACTAATGCAAACACCAGTACCTAAGAAGCTGCATTTTGGATACCCAGTTAAGATCAAGCTCTCTGGCATCTATTATATATCCTGAGGAGCAGCACTAACCTGCTCTTAACCAGGCAGGTATTTGCCTAAATTTTTCTCTTGATGAGGGTGTGGTTTCAGATCAGCTTAAGCTGATCTAAATCCAGGCTCCTCCTGAGAAATATGGGTTTTTCCTCATCCCACCCCAGCCTGGACCTTCAGCTGTGCAGCCCCACCCTCCTGCAATGCTGGTACTGACACATCCACACACAGGTCAGGAAGCTGGTTCTGGTTTTAAAAATAATTTTTTCTTTTTAAACATTTATATATTTGTTTTTGCTGAGTTATTTTTCTGCTGGATCAACTCTTTGTTCTGACTGACTCTATATTGTGCTGGAACTAGGGAGGCCACAGGAATGCACAGCTGGGGGAAAGGAGAGGGTGTCTGGGCTGGGCTGCCTTAGGTTGGCTTAAACTAGTGGTAGAAGGGCAGACAGATGATTCAGCATCCCTCTGCTCTCCCTTTCAGTTCCAGATAACTTGATTTCACTTTCTTTTTTGTTCCTTGCAGGCAGTTGTTTTTCCTGAGTTTTGAATATTGGCCTTTTATCAAGCAGCTGAGCAAGGAGACTGTCCTTCCTCCTGGAGAATGAAATTTTAACAAAATTTTAAGGGTGGAACAGTGAACTGGAGAGCAGGTGTCCCTGCTGCCTGAATTACTTACACCTGAATTGCTTGTAGATCACATTTAAAACCAGTAAATTTCAGATCAGTGTCATTCTTTGGAGAGGCTTTGCTCTTTGGGAGAAAGAAAAGAAAACAGCAGTTTGGGAGATGTGGATCCTTGCTCATTAATACCTTAGGTAACAACTTGAAACTGGCTGTGTCCTTGAAGGAACAGCAGTGAAAAAGAAGTAAACCTTGAAACCTCTTTATTTGATGCATTTCTTTAAAAAGTGGTGTTTGAATGTATTTTCTTCTTGTTTTGTTTATTTAAGTGTTTGGTCAAGTTTAGGTACATTCTCATTTAATGCAGGATATGTTCTTTAAAGAGGGACCCCTTCTGCAACTGTGTCCTATTCATAGGGAGAGCTCAAAGAGTTTAATCTTTACAGTTGTATTTTCTGTGATCCTATTGCACAAGGTACAGCATTAAAGAAATGTGGGGTAGTTTGCAATGGGGTACTGCTTGCATGGGTACTTAAAACAACATAAAAAAAAACCACATCAAGAGTGTGCAATGAAAAATGGAATTTGTTAAAGAATAATTTTTCAGAATATGAGATCTTCAGATTGTTTGGGGACAAAACAAAGAGCAGCTGCTGCATACACTAAAGGATGATGCAGCTCAAACTAGAGTGGTTCAGTCCTCAGATCAGGGCTTGAATTTCAAATACCTTTCAAACAAGAAAAAAGCACAAACTAGATTGCCTTTCTCGTGGACAATGACTTTCTCTTCCCTCCTTTTTTGCCTGCTGCATAAATCCCATTCTGCTTCCTGTAGGATCAGTTCCATACAGGTTGCTGAAATATTGGCACCCTCATGTCATTGTCTTTTTCCTTCTCCTTCCTGGATCAATTAAGAAACCAGTTTTTCCTCTTAGTCTTCTCTGTTTCTCTTGTCTGTCCCTCTCTTCCTGAGAAGGAAAACTAAGTGCTTATGGTGAAGTAATCCCTGTTTGTTGGCTCTTGCTGCTTCAGATAATTTCTATAAAAACAAACTCCCAATGTTCCTGAGGTTCTGTTCAAGCCACATTACCAATTGAGTAACTTTTTGATCTCTTTGAGCTTTGCTTGTAAGCTCTTATCTGATTTTTGTACCGACTACTACCATTGTTTTTGTTTCTGTAGAAGTCAGTAGAGTTGGAAACATGTACTAAGAAGAAAAAGGGTCTGATTTTAAAACACAAAATACAAAAACCATGCAGGCACGGGCTTGGTGAATTTGTATGTGCTGCTATCATCATAGTGTACCCCTATTAGGCATATGCCAATGGTAGAATTTGGCCATTTGCATTCAGTTTTACCAAACGAGCAGTAAAAAGTACTCACAAATGCATTTCATGACTTTTTAAAGATCAGACACAAAGCATTTTTTCCTCTTTTCTGCTGAATCAGTTTCAAGCTCCTCGCTTTCCTACTTTGATGTCCTCTTTTTAAATTTAACCATGTTCCTTTTCCATTCTGTTTTGCATCTTCTCTCATTTGTCTTGAACAAAGTGTGAGTCCTAAATTATGACAAACTTTTTTCTTCTTCCAAATAAGCCCTCTGAAATAGCATGTGTTTGGGGAATTTTTAATTGTTCCTCTGGGCCCTGCACATGCAAAACACTTATATAACACAAATAATGGCATAATAAATAATAATCTTTTGTAAGAATAGCATAATAAAATATGCAAGCTAATTATGCATATTGGATCATTCTTATCAAAAGTTTCTATTCATCTCTTCAGCATTATTACAGAGAACATAGTCATCAACATTAAAGTAATTGCATTATGGGTAAGCCATTATGTTAGCTCTGATCCAGGAATTTGGACAGATCTGGCTTGAATTGTGCTGGACTTATACTGATTATGCTATCAAATTTACGTATTGATTCTCAATACTACTGATCAGAGGAGAGTCAGGAATGAAATCTGTGTTTTGGAGTATGAAAGGGCATTGCTACCTTTGGAAGTGCTAGAGGTAACTAAAATGGGAAATGGTCTCTGAATTTATGAAATGGGACTCTAGTGCTGAATCTAATTTTCATCAGTTGGGTAAGGCAGACAAAGCTCAGGCCTTCACAGTTCAGCACTTCAAAGGACTTCACTTAGCCAAATGAGATCTCCATGGGGATTCTTATTATTTTCTCCAGATAACATTAGAAATGAGTTCATATTATTTAAACATTTGCAGTATTGAATTTATCATACTTCTACATATATCTTGAATATGAAACTATGTTACATTTGATGCTTTTATACAATTGTATATTGGTACAAGTACATATATGTGTGTATGCAGTATTATACTTCAATAATGTCTTTGAAGTTTATGTAAGTAATATGTTTCTATGGCACAGATACATACATAGGAGTACTGTTGATTGTACAATTACTTGTAGGTCCATATAATGCCAAAGCAGCCCAAACAAAACTGAATTTAATTTTTCACAATGGAGTTAGTCTGTGCACATTGGATTTGGTTAAAGCTTTTGGCATAAAGTGAGGCATTTCCTTTGTTGGTAACATTGTAATCTGAAATCTTAGGCTTGTGTTTGTGAAAAACTGTGCTGAGAACACAGCTGTGTGTCCTAATTATTAGGAGAAGACTTAATCCAGGCTGCAGCACCTTGGGAATGTACCTTTGAAAGATGGCTTAGCTGCAGCATTTTCATAGCATAAATGCTGATCTTTGCTTCTAGGGCTGGTCACCATCAGACCATCAGGATTCTTCTTATTAATGTATGTTTATGTCTTCTAGAGTCTAGTTTAGTTTTCCACTGCTGGTGTTCACTAAAGATGGAGATGTTTGGTATTTTTACACTCAGGTTTGTACAAAAACCACATAAAACATATTCATTGTTTTTGAAGTGAATGATAAGGACTGATTCTGACCTGTAAAACATAATAGGACAATTTTGGATGGCTTTACACTCCTCTCCAGGCAGGTGCAGAGCAGTACCTCAGAAGAACCATTATTTTGTGCCTTTATCCAATGTGTACATAAATGCTTGCATAACCCTTGCACAGCTGCTGTACAAACTACTCATGCCACAAGTATTAGTAATCCTAACAGGGAAGGTTGCATGGAAAATTGGGGTGTGTATGCTAAAACATATGTACCATGCCCCTGAATCATAGAACTTCAGTTGCTGGACGAGAGAGATCTTTGGAAACTGTGGGTTTTACAGGTCTGTAGGAAGCAAGACTATATACAACAGCTGCACCCCACAGTTTCTCTCCTGTTGAGGCTTATCTTGTGCATTTAAATCACCACGAAGCAGAATTTGATTCAAAATTATCTTAATATGGTCTCAACTTCTACTTTTATTTATATTTAATTTCCCTAGGAACAATTAATTCAACAGTTTATTTTGAATACATGTTAAAGCCACTCAAATTGGAAGTTGGGAGCTGCCAATTTTGAGCTGCGTGGGGCTGCAGAGATACAATGTGCATTTTTTGCCTCTGGTTCTGCCTCTAAAATAACTTTCTTTATATCTGCAATGATTTATAGTAGTGTTTCCGAGCTGGTCTGAAGCAAAATGGAAGTCGGAGAGTCATTTGGTTCTCTAAAGCCCTGGCCACAAAAATCCCTTCCCAAGCTGCACAGAGTAGCACGATTTGGCCTCAGCTCTCCATGGTCTGAGGAACATTCCAGGCCCTGGTCTGAGGGAGGGAGGGAGGAGGTTTGCCACGTTACAAGTGGCTGCATGAAGCAATTTCCCAGAGCTTTAGCAGCAGAAAATCATTAATCAGAAGTTTATGCTGGTGGATTTTAAAATAATATGAAGGGATTGTTTCCTCTGCTGGTGTAAGCAGCGTGGGAGGGGAGGCAGGGATGCTTCTTTACACCAATCGAGGAACCCAAGCTGGCTGGGCATGGAGTGGTTGGCGTTACTGCTGCTCCTGTGGAGGATACTTCAGATGTAAATGGAACACCCTAAGAGTTTATCTTTGGGAGACTGGGACTTTTAAGTTTTCAGTCAGAATTTTTTTGCTTCCTAAATAGTGCTGAGCATGCACGGAGTTGGCTTTGTGAAGTGCAGCTCTTCAGCATTCATCCAAAGCCTTTTCTGCAGTTGTCTGAGCCCCATAGGCAAATATATACTGTTAGACTATTAAGATAATTTTTCAGTTAAGACATCGTCAAACTGCAAGCGGGACAATAGAAACAAAACCCCTTTTGTTCTGACTAAACTGTTCCTAATGACCCCCTCTCTAAACAGTGGCACCAGTGGAGGTCTCAACAAGGCCCTGCATTGAGACCCCTTTCAAAAGGAGAAGCAGAGCAGAACACGGGGCAGAAACTCTCAGAGTTACTGCACTTTACTCCGCTTTGGTGGTCTGACCACAAGAGAGAATCTGTTGTTTTTGTTGTTCAAGACACTTAAAAATAATAATTTAAAAGCATGAATTTCCACAATTAACATCCTAGGAAGAGTTCTAAATATTTGGATTGTTGGGAAAAGAGCAGAGGGAAGCAGTTTGTTTATTTGTTTGTTTACTTAAATCAAAGGGCTATAAAATAGATTTTTATAAGTTTGTAAAAGCTTATTTCTTGTTTAGGAGATTAGTTGTTATCTGCTAAGCTCAGCTGAAAATAAAAATGTAAAGTCCAAAGAAGTCACGATTTTTACATTCCAGTAAGATCCTAACATTTGTTGGGGGGGGGAAAGATCGTCTTTATGAAAAGCATGTTTATCATGAGCAGGGGAAAGATTTCAGTTGTTTAGTTTCTAGAGAAATTGGAGATACAGTGACAAACTGAAACCACAAAGGACCAAACTCGCGTTCTTCCAGATGGGTAACTGGTGCTCTGTCCAGAGGCGTGGAGGACAGACAGTGTCTTCATGGACACTTCGAGGGCTATGGAGATTATGAATCACTTCCTGATTATTTCTGTCCCTACTTACGTGTCCTGAATACATCAGAAAAATAACACAAAAGAACCTCCCATTGAAACAAAAACCTATTTACAGAGCATTTTCACTGTATGCAACTGGAAAGAGAAGGTGGGTCAGGCAGCAAACATCTACAATCTGAGTGATTTGGGCATGACACTGTTTACATTTGCAAATAGAAATGCCACTTGCTTCTGAAAGAAGGTGGAGTTTGCTTTCTGGCATCTCATTTATTAGGAGCCTTTCTAACTTAAAGCATGGGCTACTGCTTCAATTGGAGACCAATAGAAAGAGATCATGGAAGGAGAGGAGAGAAGAATATTCATTAAGACAGGAACCACATATTCTGAGTACAGGCTCCATCACGGAGAAAATTACTCTAACAAGGTTCAGAATTCCTTTAATTCTCTATAATATGATAGGGATCTGATGTCACTGTCGTTTGTGGGAAGGGCTTAGCAGTTTGCAGCTTTGGGGTTTTGTTGTTTCATTATGGACAGTGTACATACTCTTCATAAGAAAGTGGGATGGGTGGGTTCTGTGTGTCTTGGAGAAAAGGACTGGGTAAGTGCACCATGAAGGTCTAGTGCTCAGTGGCAGGATACTGAGACAAAGAGAAATGTCAAAGAAATCTTTAAGAGGTTTCCAGTTGAAACAAAAGTATCTTTGTGAAAGATACAGCTAGCAAGTCCAATGGAAGGGAATTGAAGGGGACTGAAAATGAATTGAGAGGATTTGCAAATTGTTTCTAAGCCTCGAGGCAAGAACAAAAAGCTGAGCATTTACTGTTTACTATATTTGGTATGTATGGAAGAGCAGTTTGGACATCAAGGGAGCTAATAAAATGCAGAGCCTGATTCCTCTCTCTGCTTCAAGCGGTGGTGTTGCTCTAGGGATAGAGAAATGCTCCTGGTAAAGGACAGTTCTGAGGAAGAGCAGCTGAGACTTGACCTCACCTTTTGTGAAAAGGACTGGGTTTCGTGGTAGCTTAGCTGAGGTCCAAAAGCATGCACCGGGATTTCCTGTGAATGCAATTTTTATTCTTATTTGTATGCATATAAGCATTCTACGAAGTGCAATTAAAGTACAGTATTCATTTTGTTACCTCTTTCCTCAAAAACCCATATTTGAGAATTGGTTTTGCTGAAAAATTCTGGAAAAAAAAACAAAACAAAACAAAACAAAAACCTAACTATGTCTGACTGAAACTTGCTGCCTCAAAGACTTTCTGGTTGAGAAGTCCAGGCAGATAGGCGGAAAAAATACCTTGTCTTCTGAGTCCATTTATAGAAACTTATGAGAATTAATTTGTCTGCCTAAATGAAAAGATGGGTTTCCAACCATGTTTAATGCTGTGTATACCAGATTTTATTTAATGTTGTGACTAGAAACTCTTATGTTTAGGTGTCATATTAAAGATGTGATAATTGTTAGTCATGAAGAACAACAGTGTCAAAGACACCATTTTTTTCAAGCTTTCCTATGATTACATTAGGAGAAAGACGAGGCAAAAGTAGCAATAGGAACTTTCTTTTAACTTTGACTGATGAAAAATTGCTTTCTCTTGAAAGTGGTGAATTTGGTTATACATGAATCTCCTGAACCAAAATATTTTTCTTATTGTCTTTCAAAGAACCTTATGATGTTTAACATGTTAGGAGATATTAGAGCAATTATGTCAGGAGATCCCAGTGCAAATTTAACAACAGTTGGGCACAGATATATTGGTATAAAGTAGTGATCCTTAAAATTTTCTGATTTGCAGACTTTGGTGACATCAAATTCTCTGTGTCATATCAAAGCATTCTGTCTTATTTCCCTTTTTGGATCTCTGCAAAAGAAGCTCATGAGCTCCAAATACTTGTGAAGGCCACTTTAAAAATCAATGTTATAGGACAATATAGAATGCACAAAATGAATTATTTTTTCTTATTCAAGAGGTAAATATGTCTCACTCTTCTAAAGGCCGGCAACTTGGATCTAGTTATAAGAGAAAAAATGAATTGAAGAGTTAAGGGTGGTGCATTGAGATTTAGAGCTGTCCAGAAACAACAACAACAAAAAAATCTAGTATATAAAAAAAAAAATTAATGGTTTTGACATTTGTTTTAGATTTGTCACAGAATGATTTAAAAAACAAAACATGAATAGAAAGAATGAGACATCCCAGAATAGCCAACATCCAGTGGCTAGGGTATTTACTTGGGCCATATCCAAGCAGTGCTTTATGGGATTTGGAGCAGACGTTTGACATAATGTTTTCAACATTACTTTTGTCAGACTCAAATCTGAGCTCTGGAGTGGGTTGAAAAAGAGCTTGCTTGGAGTCCTGTACTTCATAGGTGAGACTTAGTCACCAAACTGTTTGGTCACTCAGTCTCATTTTGGCCTAGGGAATTTTATTTTTTAAAACCAATGTAAAATAGCTGTATAGAGAATAAACAGCCACATATTCTATTGCATTTGGTAAGGGGCTATTGTACATTTGGGTATTTTTCTGACTTTAATAGTTAATAAAGTAACATTCACATTTCTACTCTATTCTCATTCAGAACAGATTTGTCTCATTGAAATATCTGAACTTGGATGATTATGAATCCATGGAAATCAATACATTACATTTTAAAATTGTGGTTTTGTGAAGTTGGCATTTTTTGATGGCAAAAAGAACATTTTCCAAAAACCCTCAAACAGATTTTTCTGAGCACAGACTTGAGGCATTTGCTTTAAGTGTTTTTGTAGGTTTAAGAAGAGATCACCAGAGAAATGTAATTTGTGATGATAAAATCTGGATGTTTAAATTCTGGGGGACTTCTAAAGGAGTATGTAGAATAAAATATAAAAAGCTGTTCATAACTGTCTCTCGAGTAATACTGAAATTTATTTAAATTCATAATGTAGTGGGGAAAAACCTGAAAATTTATTGGGTTGAAATTTCAGCTTTTCTCCCTTGCTTTACAAACATGGCTCTTTCAATCCAATCCTTTCATCCTTGTTCCCAGTCCCGCTCTGAACCTCATCCAGCTCCACTGGACACACATGTTCAGCTTCTCTTTCTGGTTTAGCCTGTGCTCCTGCCAACGTCCCACTCTTTTGTATTCCTTCCTCCCTGCTGTCTGTCTTATACCCAAGCCTGATCCTACCACAAACACACTTCCCTAGTGCTCTGTACCCTTGGACATTATTAACTAAGAAATGAGACTTCCAAGTGTCCCAAGGGAATCTGAAGGCATATCTGGAGGTGAAGAGCAGGCATTTCAGCAGCACACTTTCCCCATGCCTCAGCACTCCCCATTCATTAATCAGCAAAGTTAATTTTAAAGATGTTTACCATTTCTGCAGCTGGTTATTGGCAAGCTGATTACTGTGTTAGTGACTCCACTTATGAACAGTTTCCCATTACTGTAGATGAAGTCAATCCAGTTCAGCATGCCTTTTAATAAAGTGTTGGTACAGATTATGTATGCAGTCAATGCCTTGTTTTCCTAGAACAAAATGGAAATATATTTGCATCAGATATTAAATGTGGCTTACCCAATTCCCTAAGCAGTTAAATGATGTTCAACAATATTAAGGGTAGTTATGTTTGATGTCACATGTGTTTCTCAGCTCCATTCCCTTGTCCAAATTCAGTGTCTGTGATGTTTCACTTTTAACATCCACCTCTGAACAGCTGAAGTCTCTAGAACTGAACATTTTGCAGGGACTGAAAAACTAGCTAAGGCATCTCCAGCCAGGATTTGGTAAAGCTGTGCTAATTTACCTACTGCGAAATCAAATAGTCTGATTACCTACTGAGAAGCAGGATTTATTAGCTCTGGTGCAAGTTCCTTGTTCATCTAGAACCTGGTCTGGCTTGTTTAAAGCTAATGCAGGCAGTCTGAACACGTGCTGTACACACTTCCTGTAATTTAGGAAGCACTGGGTGATGCTCTACTTAGATGAAATATATAAAGCAGATTCTACTGACTTCTGGTCAGTGGAGATGCTATCACACCTCTTAGTCTGGTTCCCTAGGGAAAATGTTTACACAGTCTTGTTATTTGTCTGACCCAGTTTCCAATATGCTGACAAACAGGTTACATACATGTTTGGAGATACTACATCCTTACCAGTGCAAGCACTAGCTCCTAAGCAGAGGAAGGAATCCTTATTAATGTCCCCGTTGAGGAAGAAGGGAAAATTCAGCAATTATTCATTGTGTCTGCCAACAGCATTCGACTGATTTGCACATTGCTGTGATATTCCTTGACGAAAGCATTGCTTTATTCAGCTGACCAAAAAAAAAAAAAAGTCCAGGCATGACTAGGGGAAAGATGCCAAGGCATGCTAGAGTACTCCCCAGGGAATAGGAGACACTGCATGGTCTTTGTAGGGGGGACAGCCTGGGAGGGTGAAGGGGGCTGCAGGGCAGAGAGAGATGCGAGGGAACAAGAGGAGAGGTGGGGTTGTTCCAGGAGGGAGATGTAAGAGATGTAACATAAATCCATAAAAATCAAGCTTCATTACTTTCACTTTTCAGGGAATAATTTGTTAGGAAAATATTGAAGTCTTAATTTTTCTATTTTGGATACCTTTACACATTGATTTAACCCTTCCACAGCTTCGTGTGTCACTTGTAGCTGGCATACGGCCTTGCTGTTCCACAGCAGGAATCTGCTGTTATTTGACCTGAAAAGATCATTATACTGACTTTATTTGATGTGCATTTAATAATGTTGTAGCTGTTGTGACTATAACTCATGACTCCCCTGTCATTCAGCAGTGGAGCAACCAGGGATTCCGCATTCCAGCAGCATCAGTTCAAAGGGAAGGCTGAGGAACTCTATGCCAGAGCATTGTGACTTTTATTACTCCTCAGCACTCCTCTGTGAGGAAGATACATTCGCTAGCTGGAGAACTGAGAAGTACAAAGCATCCTTAGACCTTGTAATGCAAAGTGTAAAAAGTGATGTTATCTGCAGAAAAATGGACTTTAGATTCTATCAGCGCACATTTAGCATAAAGCATTTCCTATGGTAATGCCTCTCACTTTCCCAGACTTTTACAGGCTCCAAGTGGCACACAGGCTGCAGACCTCTTTGTAATGTTAATGAATCATCTTAATGGACTGTTTTAGCAGAAACATTCGTCACCTTTTGTACCACAATGATTTTTTTTGTTATACTTAAATGGTTAAGTACGCAATAAATGCCTATCAGACCAACCACTATGGTCTAGTAATCCACCTCACTATAAATCACCAGTGGATTATTATTGTCCTGTTTAATTAACACTCTTAAGGGATTCTATCGTTGGATAGACTTTCTCCTTGTACTAAGAAGGCATTAACATTTCAAATAAGAAAAACAATGTTTATGTGAAAAGTGTTAATCAGTGTGACCTGGAACTGGTAGCAGTGGGTTGGAAGAAATATGTGCATGTCTGTGTGCTGGTGTGGCCATGGGTGCTGTTCCTTGCATGGGTTTTCGATGGAAGCTAAAATCGGACTACAGGATGCTTATTTAAATCATAGAAAATTATAGTTTCAATATCGTTTCTATTAGGTCTCAAATATATTTGGCTATATTTGGTTGTAAATATCAGTTTTATAGATTATAATTCCAGGAGTTAGGAAAGTTAGTTTTGTTTTTTGTTGGGTGTTTTGTTTTGTTTTGGTTTTTTTGTTTGTTTGTTTGGTTTGGTTTGGTTTGGTTTTTTGTGAGTGAGATTTTTGCGTGTAACATGGGTTTGTTTGTTTGTGGGCTAATTCAGCCTGAAGTATTTTTAGAGGACAGGATCAAACCCTTTTCTTTTTCTTCAACAAAAGGTGAGAGAATTCTGATCCTGTTGCTCCTCTGAACTCTTTTCAGACTTCACAGCCAGAAAGAGTAAGCTAAGCAGAAAGAGTTCCTGGGAAAGGCAGGGGGGTCCGCAGGCTTATATGCTCTTTGCAGAATAATCCCTGCAGTTCTTTTGCAAACGAAATTCCCACACCGGAATGCAAGCTTGGTACAGGATCACTCTCAATGTACAAACATTTTTGTATCTAGTATGGCTCGATGCTTTAAACTTCTCTTGGCAGAATATGAAGATGGAAGCTTTCCTTCCTCCTGTAATACAATTCACTTCATTTACTAGTAATTTCCTCATCTTTGTCAGGAGAGAAAGACATTTGAAAAAGGCTCTTGTTAAGGCAGCGTTTCCCATCCATGAAATCTTACCCTGCTTTCTTTGATTTTGTTTCACTGGTAATAGGAGCAGGGCATTTGCGGTTCTATGGATACCAACACCAGCAGCAGCTCTGTGAGATAACCAGGTACTCAATTTCCATTTTACAGACAGCAACAAACATGTAAATGTTCAGAGGTTTTCTGAGGTCTTTAAGAGGCACAACTACTAGCATCGCTCAAGAGATGCTCTTTCTTGTCTGCACAAAAACCTGGAATGCACATCCCTTTCCTCTTGGCATTTTTGTTAAATTATTTCCTATTATGCACTCCTGCAAATTAAAGACCAAATAAGACTATTAAGTGGAATGCAAATACAGTAAATCTTTTCAATTAAGAGGCTGAACTCTTAGTATAACTTCATTTCCTGAAACAAAACTCCATTTATGTAAGATTAATTATTTCCTCTAAGATTGCATGGATTTATTGACTAACAAAATCTTTTGTTGCATAAATGGAAATGTGGTACTTAATGTAGTCTGCTGATCTGATGTGAAACCATAGCATTAGCATATTCACTGGGTATTTTGGTTTTAGTTGCATATTAATCTGCCAGGTTTCATTCAATTTGTAATTGAATTGAATTGTTAAATGATTCACTACTGAACACAAGGGAAATAGGACAAAACAGTGAAGGAATCTGAATAAGATAAGAAATTAAGCTAATAAGAATCTCCCATGTGCAGGTCAGTGTTGTGAGGTGGTGTGTCTGCATTGATCATACAATAGCTTTTTCAAATCATTTAACAGATGCACAAACCCCACACAGTTTCGAGTGTAGACATGTTCTGAGAAGAATCTCCTTCATTCCCTCTAGACACACCCTGCTAATTAAATCCCTCATGCCTAGCAGTAAGCCCCAGGGTTCAATCTTTTCTACAGCACTGTTACTTTCCAACATTTTACTTCATATAGTGGGCAGCCAAGATTCCACATCTATGCATATAGTAGGATTCCTAGCCAATATTTCTTCTCCTCTCCATCCTGACCTAAATATATGTTTGGTTGGCTTTGGAGTTTTTGTTGTTTGTTTGGTTTAGTTTGGGGGGAGGGCAAAACGTTATTGTTCCTTTAAGATTACTGTCATATATCATAATGCAATAACCTCTATGAGGGTGGCAAGTTAAAGTCTAATAAAATCAGAAATCTCTGCTCTATGTAGGTAGCTGGCCATGAGAAAATGCAGCAAGGATGGATATTGAATGACTTCTGTAGTCCAGCCAGGTTTTATCAGAACAGGTCATCAATCTGTAGGCTGCCCAAACCTGTTCCACTGCTTCCCCATTGATCAAATATCTGGAGATATTTACATGTATATCGAATTCTCCATTATCTATTTTATCTTAATCACACTCAAGTTCTTTTTTCCAGCTTGGGCAAAAAAGGTTCCCTCAAGTGGTGAGAAAAGACACTATATCTCCCCATTGTACTTTTGTACTTGAGTTTCCTTGGAGCCAAACTCTGACCTCAGATTCCCATGGGCTGAAATCAGCAGGGCTGCAGTGAGTGTAAGGAAGGTGGAATCTGCCTTATGTACAAATGTTAAGAAATTTAAAATCTGATTAATTTGACTGCAGAACTGACATGTACAGGGGGAAGAAAGAATAAAGAGCTTCCAAGTTCAGATTATTAAAGTTCCTGAATCTTTGTACCGGTATCATCCAAAGGAAGACAGAGGAAATTCTTACCTGGAATTGTCTCCTGCTCCTATCATTTAGGGATTTCCACATTCCTTACTGGATATTTGTTCCCAGCCTATTTTCCTGCTCTTATACTCTGCCCCAGGTATCATCCTGTAAACATCCTGAGCACTGTATTCCCTCCTCCTTGGTTAATTCTGCTAAATGGTTCTATCTTTGCTTCTCCCCAGTCAGATTCAAACTGATGGATTCAATTTAATATGGGTGTATGGGTGAACTCTCAGAAATCACTTAAAAAAAAAAAAAAAAAAAAAAAAAAAGTTGCAAATACTAGTTGGTCTGATAAAGCATAAGTCAATATGTATATGCCTCCAGTCATTGTCTTTACTATTGCAAATTTTTTGCAGAGACAGAATTTGCATTTTCAGGTTTGCCTACAGACAGATCCATGCCTCTTGTTTTAACACTGCAGGTATAGTTGTGTCACCCAAGCTGTACATATCTTGTGTTTCTTGAATAGAAAGTCTGTATTGAAAATATTAACAACTGGTGTGTTGAAACTAAAAAGAGGCAAAGGAAAGGAAACCAACTTTTTCACTGGGTACTGAAAAGTTGGATGGTTGGAATTGGATTTGGGAAACACTAAGATTAGTGTAAACTATCTGAAAAGTGCTAGTAGATTCAAAATCTGAAGGGAGATGTGAAAACTTGTTAGTGTCACAAAGTACTTTAAATATGATGTCTGCAGTTCAAATGCTCCAAATTAACCCCTTTACTCTAGCATATGTCCCAGTATGGTGTTCTAAGCAGATGTTTAGGTAAGGATGAGAGCTGCTCTAATAAATAGCTGAAAGTGTCTGAATTAAACACAATAAATAATCCGTTTGTTGCTGCTGCTGCTGCTTAATGAACATGCTCACATTGGCTGGGTTAATGGGATTATTACGGTTTCATTTCAATAGTTTTTCATTTCCATCTTTTTTCTTCATCCTGTTGGACAAACTGATGCCATGGTGCCCACACAAATCAATGAATCATTACAAAATGCTGATTTTTTGATTCAAGGAGATGATAGCCATATTACATTGCAAATTAAGCACTTCTGGTTTTCACTTGTACAAAAAAGCCCTCATTCCTTATGAAAACTGCCATTCTGTCAACTATAAATTGCATACAAGGAATTTAAATACAAATATAGCACACAGATAACATGTATGTAAGATACATATGTGGTAAAATATGTGTAATATTAAAGGTAGGAGATATCTGAAACAGTAAGAAACCAGAAGATGGAAATTTTTAGTTTCATATTAGGTTTTCAATTTTATTCTTACTGGGGTGCTGGTTTTGTAGTTGTCAAGGGGGGTTTTGTTTTTCAAAGAATGCCTGAAAAATGAGTAACATTTTTTCCTAATTTTCAGCCGAACCTCCCATGCTGTAATTTATGGCCACTGCTTTTTGTCCTGTTATATGACACTACCTACCAAGAAGAATTTGGCTACCATCTCTGTAACTACCATTCAGGCAGAAATCAGACCTTGGGCTCTTTTTTGCCAGGATAAGCAAGCACAACACCTCCAGTCTCTCTATTCAGGCCCTGTGCTCTTGGCCCTGAGCTAGTCAGTAACTCTCTGCTGAACCTCCTTTAGATTCTCCACACTGCCCTTGAACTGAGGACTCTGAGTACACCCAACTTCACTACAGAGTCCCTGCATTGCTCCACCACTGCTGACTCCCTTTGCCTTGCCAGACTGTGCTGGTACACACAGATGTCTGGGAGCAAGTTGTGCCTGTGTGATTCAGTGCCAGAAAAAGGTTTAAGAACTTCAGGCTTTGCCTGATTGTCATTTTTAGGTCACCTTTGCCAACGATTAGGGAAAAAAAAAATTAATTCCCCTCCACTTGGCTGTAGAGAAGTTGACTTTGTGCAAGATACTCCAGTGACAGAAGCTCCGTCTCTCTACAGCCACATAGGTAGGGGCATGAAAAAAAGAGTATAGCAAGTTTTTCCATGGATGAATGACTTTTGCATCTGTGCCCTGGGGACTGTAAACAGCTCATATAAATCAAACCAAATACGCTATTCCTAATGTTGCCAGCAATGATGTGAGAATGAATGGAGTACAAAGATGAACTTTACATATCGTTAGCACCAATCTGCCTCACTGCCTTTATAGGCAAGGCTCTTACATAGGAAGTCAGTTGGCAAAACTTAAATTTTTTTCTTTAAAAACTGTGATCAAAATAAATATTTGTGCTGCACAGAAATGTTTCTCAAAGATCAAGGCTGGTTTGGGATTTTATAGTTGTGAAAAGTTGAAAGCAGTTATTGATAATATAATAATTTCTCAAACATTTAGCCTAAGTATTTCTATTACTACGTAACTGACCCTAGTGTATAATTTATTATATTTACTACAAGTGTGTCATACAAAAGACTGAAACATATAATTTAAATCTAGACGTTTACTTGCAGTTTAAGTCTCCATCAGAAGACTGACTGAACTATAACACAGAAAAAAAATCAGGACTGTTATTGTTGCCCCATAATAAGAGAATGTTGGTAAAAGTGAAGATTATAGATTTTTAAATGTTCTGCAAGAACTTATCTTTTGTAAAGCAGGCACCGTTTAGTTTATGAAATCAGAAATTTTCCACTCAGAATGGAAATAATTTTGAATATAAATATTGGCCTTTGTATCGTGAATGATTGATTTTATTATTTTTTTTTTAATTCTACACTAAAAATTACTAAATCCATCTGATACAAGTACAGATCCTTTTGGATCTTTTTGGTTTGTGTTCTGTTGTTTTTCTCTCCACACAAGTAGGTTGAGTACAATATGAAAACAAAATAAGTTCCTGAGGGATGCACACCACTGAAATTAAAGGATGGGCACAGTGTTATGAAAACCTTTCAGCCAGTTGTCTTTCAGATCTCCAGTCTCTGAGTTTGAAGGCTATGCCCTAGTTTTTCAAAATACTTTCCAATAGAAAAAAATTAAAATGTTTTCTTCCATAATTCCACCTATTTGCTCAACTGAATCCTCTTATTTTTGGCTTTTATTTGCCCTGTCTCTTCCAGTTCTAGCCTGAGAGATGCCTAGCTTGGCTTTCCAAATTCTATTTATCATTTTCTTCCTACTATGCAGACTTTTGGCTCTTTCCAATGTAACAGTGACATGAAAGGGGTTAGGTAATAATCTTGTAATGGATTGCTGCACCAGAATAAAACCTCATTTCTTTATTCCCAAGACTCCCTGGGAATCCTTTTGCCACAGCCTTTTTCTCCCCAAGGAGATTATACAAAATTGTTCTTGTGGCCATTCATTGTGTCAGTGTGAGGGGACAATCTGATTCCCATCAGTTCCCATGGGTAGAGCCATAATTCCCAGAAAACATATCACTATGCCTATATTTGAGTAGTGTGTCAGTGATCTCAATATACAAAAATCTGTAGAGATTTGGGTCCTTCCAAACTACGGATGGGGCATAATTTTCTTCCTCCTAGTAATTATTCAAATTATCTTTTTATTGCTAATATGTTTGTTGTGAATGTGAGTATTTATTTTCCTGTGTCAGCATTTTTTTTCTTTGTGGGCAAAAGTGTCTCTGTGTAAAGTTTTGTATTTCTCTGTCAGAATATATTATATATGTATATATAGGTATATTTATTTTAGGTTGTAAAGTTTTATAATCAAGAGTAATTGAAAAACTACTGGAAAGTATCTTTTAAAAGTATCCAAGAGGCAACATTTTGTTTTTCTTACTATTCTCCTTATGTCACATTATATAATTTGACTTGCAAATCCAGTTTTCTGGAAGTAGATTTCCATTTCAGAAAACAGTCTCTGTATAACAAGCATGTTCCACAGGAATTAACTAGTTTAGTGTAATAAATTTAAAAAATATTTCAAGTAAAAATGAGATTTTTGATGCATTTACTATCATAATATGTCTGAAGTATCTAGAAAATCAACTTATTTCAAACTTAAAGGAGAAGTTCTCTCCTGGTTGAAACTTTGAGAAGAGCCAACATAGTGCAACAACAGCTGTTCAGCAACACCTTTTTTTTTGCTTACATTACATCACATCACTGAAATGAGGCACCCTGTCATTAAAATGAGAGTGAGGAACTGGCTTTCCTGATTTGCTTCTTAGCATTCTATAATTTTGCTGAGGATATGATCTCATCCAGCTCTCCACACCAAAGATTCTGGATTGGTTGATGAGCATGTTAGTTTTTCCTTCTGATGAAGTTTCAAACTTCATAAAATAGCTGAAAGAAAATCTTTAGCTCAACTTATAGCAAAAGCTTTAAATATTATTTTCTTAGAACTATACTGATGGATGATTGTATCTTCAGCAATGCCATTTCTATACCTCTTATTTTTTATTTCATCTCCTTGACACATTAAGGTCCCAATCTTGCAGTCCTGGCACTTAAAACTCCTTGCAAGTGAATCCAAACATGGAAACATTCCAGCAAGATGCATGAGAGACCCTTTAATATTGCAGAGGGCATGCAGAAAAATATTGAGACCATAAATTAATTGTAAAGTAGACTTTTAGAAAGGAACTCTCTCTGGTAACAAGTTCTAGACCCACCTGTCACCCACCTCTGCCTCAGGCACAAACAGGAATTCTTAACCTAGAAAAGGTGCTGCTAACTGCAAGTGATACTTATTGTTTATTTATAATTTATTAAACTTAAGGTACTAACACCAAAACCCTTGTCTTTTGCAGAAGCATGGAACTGTTGTGTATTTCTTTCTAATGATGTGTATGATGTTATCAGAAGGCTGATGACTGAGATGTGAGATCCATCCATCAGAGACTACAGCAAGTAATTTTATTAATATCCTTGCACTGACTTAATTAGATATGTTTTGGAGTTTTTTAATGATTTATTTAGGTTGATGCAACATCCTGTAATGGACATAGCCTTGCAGATGTAGAAATGGTCTTAGCAATTAAGTAATCATAGTAAATTATAATAATTTATCTTTTATTAGTAAATTAAATGAAGGGTCTTAATATGTTGCATCATAGTCTGATTGAAAGTAACTTCCCTTTCTTTTTCTGCCACATGTTATATAGCAGACAAAAAATACTCTTCTATTCAAGAAAACAGGCTTTTTCCTTACTCCAGATAGACATATCTGTGTTGGAAAAGTGACCGCAAGAGCTGTTTCTGAATAAACTGTCCATAATAGCTCCCTGTGTGGATATTCCAGTCTGGAAAAGTCATGGGTCAGACAGTAAGTCATTGCAGAATACTTTATTCTGCAACAGCAATTTCACTCAATTTTCCAGTATAGAAAAGCCCTTAGTCCACAGCCCAAAACTCCTGTTTGTGCCAGAAGATTTTGTCTTTAGAGAATAGTATAAACTTGTTCTATTCAATTCTTTAAGGCCCAAATTCAGCACTGCACTCCCTTTGGGATCAATAAATGAGATCAGCCAGAGAGAAGTTTATATTTTAGACATTTGTATTTATGTGCACACGCCGCTTTGTTTTTTTAACCAAACATTTCAGCAACGCCTTATAGGTGTGAACTGCATGCAATTTTGACTGTGGGGCATCCTTGTTATTCTTCTGATTCAATACCTTCTAGAGCCCTCTCCTAAACCAAGAAACAGAAGGTTGCCTGGAAGAAGATGCATCATGCCATGGAAACTCATGGTGGTTTGTTGCTTTCCTAACTGAGTGCAGGGAAACAAGGCAGAACTGGGAAAAATGTCATAGCTTCACCCATGCCCAAAAAGAGAGGATGGTTTACAGCAGTGACATCCAGCTGACACATTTGACTTTGCTCTGAGTACAGAGAAAGCAGTGGTCTATAAATAGACAGAAAGGCTTAGAAAAATGTTTGTATGGACAAAAAATGTATCCAGGAAAGGCAGTGCAGAGAAGACTTCACTGAAGGCCAATTAACAATCTCACTGCATCCAGAACTACTTATACAACAACTTAGTAAGACACCTTTTTTGGCTGGGTTCATGTTTATATTTGAATCTTGTTTTTTTTCTCTTCTCCTCCAGTAAAAAATCCCAAGCACACCCAGATAAGACGTCTATGATATATTTTGTATTTGATAAACTTTTTACTTGAGACCCTCAAAAGCAAAGCTTGCCATTTAGCCTAAATTACATCATGGTGCCCCTGGCATTTTTCTGGTGTGGACCAATTAACATTAGCAGCTTAATTAAAAACACCAAATGCATTTTGAAAGATGACATAAAGTTGATTTTAATCTAGGTTTTCAAAAATGAAGAAGTCTGTTAATCAGCTGCCCCACCCTTTACATTATTTATATGGCCCACTGTGCTCAATGTCAGAGTAGACTCCCACACCATTCTCCTACTTCATTTTCCCCAGGCATTATTACATAGTTAATTACAAAGGTCTAAAGTCCATCCTGACTTCTACCTGTTTCCATAAATCTTGGGCCATGACAGCACTGGTGTAACATTCCTATAAACGAAAAAACAGATTTTGGCTCAAGTAATTTTAACATAGTGCAGCTGGCATTTTTGGGTTTAAAGAGCAAAATCACACCTGAGTTTTCCTGCTTTCTAGGATTTTGCTAACAAAAGGAAAACAGAAAATCAACAAGACATTTTATGTCTTGAAAGCCAGCAGAAATGGTGCAGCTGTTTCCAAGACCACTGTGTTCAAGCTGTCACATGAACATGGAATAGAAGATATTCTTGCTTTCTGGTTATGTTTTAGCACAAATGTGTTCCATTTGAGTGTTTCAACATGTTGTCCCTATAACACATTTTCTTAATCAGAATTTTGCCTAATAGCATGTTTATTTGATGCTGGGAAAATTTGGGCATAACAATTTTAGCAGGATGGTAGGACAAGGGGTAAGGGTTTTAAACTAAAAGAAGGTAGATTTCGAATAGATATAAGGAAAAAATTCTTTGCAGTGAGGGTGGTGAAACACAGGAATAGGCTGTCCACAAAGTTGGTAGATTCCTCATCCCTGGGAATATTCCAGGTCAGGTTGGACAAGGCTCTGAGCAACCTGATCAGGGGCATTGGACTAGATGGCCTTTACAGGTCCCTTCCAACACAACCCATTGTATGATTCTGTGATACATGGAGACTCCGATGCTCAAAAATATTTTTTCTATGTTCCTTCACAACATGCTCTTCAAAATAATAATAGAAGTGGTAGAGTGCCCAATTTGCCCATATAAATTCCTAGTCTCATTTTTGTCTGACTTTTCCAAGCCCACAGCAATTCCTGCTTTAAAACTGTGGGAAGTATGGGAAGCTCGTACAGGAATTGGGACTATGAAGG
This sequence comes from Phaethornis superciliosus, assembly GCA_023637945.1. Classification (NCBI taxonomy): domain Eukaryota; kingdom Metazoa; phylum Chordata; class Aves; order Apodiformes; family Trochilidae; genus Phaethornis; species Phaethornis superciliosus. Next base: position 9,512,219 of record JAJQWJ010000019.1, read on the forward strand.
GTGAATCAAGCTGAAGGATTGTCCTGTCTTAGTGTGACACCAGTTTAGGAATGAGAAATAATGACTATGATAGCACTGGACAAGTTCAAACTTCTCAGCACATAAAAATTTTGTCTTTTAGTGTTCAGTCACATAATGCTGCCTGTTTCCAGCTTAATTGTTGTCAATGACCCAGCATGCACATGGCATTCATGCTAAATGGGGAAAAAGAATTCTTTTTATTTAACTTGGGTTTTTTTGTCTCAAATACCTGTCTTGCCCTGCCACCCAAAATACATTACTACCCCCTGGAAGCTTTAGAAAGCGTTGTATCTGAAAATAACTAACTTTGGCAGAGGTTAGATGAAAGTTACTTTTCCTTTAAGAAAGGCCTGCTAGACTTTATTTCTGTCTGAAAGATAAAACAGAGAAAGAAGGGATGGAAGCAAAAAACATTTCCTCTTATGGTGATTCTGTTCACCACAGAATAATTATTTTACAGGTGTTTCTTACTCCAGAGCTAGGTAAAATGAAAACACATTAGTTCTGTGGGGTTTTTTTTAACTAGCCTTGTTATTTGGAAGGAGATATCCCATTTGAAGTTTTTAGCAGTGAATTACTTTTCATCTTCTATTTCTCTGGGCTTAGCTCATTAGAAAAAGATCAGTAACTCTTCATGTACCTGGCAGGTGATAGATCTGCCTCCTGCTTTGTCCCAGCTTATTGACAGTGAAATCTGCTGGCTCACAAGCCAAGTCCTTCCAAGGACTGTCCAGGTGACAACTAAAGAAGACAGAAAGAAATTGGAACTCAGTAGCCATATTTCCAAAAGAAGCTATTAAATGGCTAGTGGAGATTTTCCCCAACCCCGCGTTCTTGCTGTGGTTTTTGAGTCTTCATCTGTCTCCTTAACACCCCCATCTGGCCCAAATACTTCTGCTTGCACTAAATCACTACTTTTTACAGAGGTCTTGTTTCCCTTTTTCTTAGGTTAGAGTAGAAGGCTAGTTTTCACCTGCTACTTGACATTGGTTGAAAATCAGCATATCAGGACCACTTTAATACACCTACCAGTGTATAAAAAGAACTAAGGACTGACCACTTGATGAGAAGTACTTACCACAGTAGCCGTAAAAATTTAGTGTCTGAGACTAATGACATATGAAAAGAGGGAAAATATTTTGATAGGGTATGCAGTGAAGATAAGGAAAAAGCATATATAAGCTTTTACATATTTTATGTATTAGTTGTCCTACTGATGTAGTTATTGATATATGAGAAATCAGTAACAAGCAGTTTAAAATCTTGGCACTAAGATAAATGCACATTTTTGTTCTGTATAGTTGTTGTGTAGTATGGAGTGATAGCAACAGTTTTTGACCCAGACAGATTCTTCTTCAGCAATTACAGACAGACTTTGAAATAGGCATCAGAGAGCTCTTACAGACTGTTTCCTAGCACAGCTTCCTCTGAAAGTGATAAGAGCATGTGCTGATAACAGGACACAGTCATAAGGGAACTTTTTGATAACAGATCTTTTAAAGCAAACAAATCTGGAAGTGTTTAATTACCTATTAAACTAATTTTATCCAGGTTTAGTGAAATCATAGCATTAAATTTATCAGTTTCGAAGTAGTAATCTTTTTTTTTATTTCTCTGCCATCTTTGGTGCCCTCTACTGCACACACAAGCAAGACAACCATTGAGAGAACTGTATCGGTTACACTGCTTTTTTCACATTTTCTTTTCCATCTTAACATTTAACAGTGGCTCGTTATTTGCTTGCCCCAATACTTTACTTTCTAAAATATAGAAAAGTATAAAAAATGCATTCGGTGTTTGCAATTTTGCTATCGAAAGTATTTTTTGTTTGTTTGTTTTCTTTTATTTTCTATAGGAAGGAAGGAGGCTTTAGGAAATTAAGTTGATAGATCATCTATTGATTCTACTTCATTTACTAGTTTTATTCTGGGTACTAATTTATGTGGCTATATATACATGTATATATTTACATGTATATGTGCAGTATCAAGGTTAAAGAATATAAATTTTCATTATTGTTGCTTGTTTTTCAATCTGTTATTTTGGTTATACTTTTATGTAGTTTCTGTTTGGTGCTATGAAGAAGAGACAAGTCATTAAATTAGCTTCTCACAAGTTGATGTATGTAGTTTTGTTTGCAATCTGTTGCCAGGGGCATGATATAATTTCGTCAGTTCTGTATCAAACAAAAATCTGCTGATTTTGATGTTGAATTGTTGGAAAGAGCTCCAGAGATTTAACATAAATATTTCCGGAGTGATCTCAAGGCACCCAAAGGCCAAAGACTTAAGATGAAAGATCTGAAAATTTCAATTTATTAATTCCCCTTTCTTTTGCTTGCCTCTGTTAATTGAAGCACCTTGTGTTTATGTCATCATAGCCTGAGGTTTTCCTTGAATAAATCAATGCATGAATTTTTAAATTACCTACTCAAGCTAGATTTGGACGGCTTGCTCTTACGAGTGCCAGAGAAGAAAGGTTCAGGGGTAGGAGCTAATGGAACAGCAGGTGAAACCAGCTGCCTCCAACATTTTAAACACTACGTCATCTAATTTGCTAACAACAAGTCTAAGCATTGCAACACTTGAACTGCTGTTGGCAGCGAGCTAGAGTACAGCTTCAGATATTACTGACTGCTGTGTGTGAAAGATGATGTTATCAACAGTGGGCTGTAAAAATCTTTCTCTAGAAAGAACAAGCCTTTAACATATTTATCTCCCAAGTAACTTCTAACACTCTCAGAACGACCACTGTCATCAGGCTGCCAATTACGGTGACATAGTCAGGAGCTGAAAAATAGACTTTGGCGTATCACAACCACAAAGGTAAGAGCAGCTTGAGTTCCTAGGCTTGCTGCTTTTCACCACTGAGCTGCCAGCAAAGGTGCTCTGATCTTTGTAATCAAACCCAGTGAGAAAACCAAGCACGTGGTTGTTCTCCAGGAGTGCCCAGGGCTGCGGGACAATGATGAGGAACTGAACTGGACACACACTGGGCACTCGTTTGGCCTTCACTGGCTCTCCCACAAGAACCACATTTTCGTTTTAAATTGCAGAGACTTTAAACTTCCCAAAGTGAAAGCGAAGACTGGAATTTTTGTAGGAAAAGGTAAAGACCTAAGGTCAAGAGGCACAAAAGGCACCAAAATGATACTTGCATATGCGGTTTCTTTTCATGTTTGCTCTCTGTGCCGCCCATTTTGAAGGGATGCCCTCTGGCCAAGGGTGCCATGTGAATCATAAAAATCTTGGTTCAGCCATAAGGCTTACAAAATTTAGCAATTTTTTTCCTTAGGCTTTAGTTTCCTTGGATGCCAGTGACTCGTAAGTCTTAGAATTAAGGGTTTATTGTTTATTCAGAACACAAGGGTTTAACAGTGTATTGAGAAAGATTTGAGAACATATCCCAAGTCTATTCTAAAATTAAAAATAAAGTCAAATAAAAGTAGTATTAAATATTTAATCTCAATAGTTGTCGAATTCCATTTCCTGACTGAGGGAAAAGACATTTGATACTGAGGGAAGAAAACAATTGCTGGTCACTCAGAAGGGATGAGCAATGTATTGATAAACCACTTGGCCACTTTAACTGCATTTATTCCAGTGACCCTGAGATCTGGGAGCTACAGAATTTAGTATCTGCTTAAAATGCTCAGGCATATTTAATAATTGCTTAAATATCTGCTGAGGCACAGGAGCTCCCGAGGCCGTTCTGAGGTTGGGTTCCCAGCGGAGGACGCTCAGGTAGAAAGGGCGGGAGCACGGGGGCGGGGCCACCTCCTGTCTGTCATCCAGAGCGGGGAAAGCCATTGGTCAGTCAGGAAGGGCGGGAAAAGTGATTGGTCAGTAAGAAAGGGCGGGAAAAGCCCTGGGTCAGTCAGGAGCGGCAGTCACCTCCTTAGCGCCATAAAGGGCGGGAAAGTCTGGCGTGTGGTTTCTACAAAAATTTTCTCCTTTTTCTCTCTGGCCCATGGTTTTTTACCTCAAATCATGAGTTTTACGTCCAGCAGGCAGAATAGCGTTTTCTAATTTCTTCGTTAATCTTTTGCCTTTTTTCAGCATGGCTTCATCCTTTCCAGAGAAGTTGGATCGGTCTGCACCAACCGCCATGGAAGACCACGGTGTGAGTTCTACTAAAATGCCAGCTGGGAACAAAGACAGCTGCAGGGAAACAAGTCTGCCTGGTCAGGAGAGAGATGTCTCTAGGTAAAAGATATGAAGACTATCACCCATACTCTCGTTCTGTGGTAATGCTACAGAAGGTTGTGGACCCAATGGGCTTGTGCAAACGTGGGAAAACATTCCCCCCAAAAAAACACAGGGGAGAAAGGGTGCTCACACTGCAAACAGCATCTTCATTTCCCCAGACCTCTCCAAAAAGTCTGTAGGTACAGGTAGAAACACAGAAAACTGTGACAAAGCAGTGAATTTCAGTAACAAAAAGTTGTCATTTTTTTGAAGATTCTTTCCATGCACAGTATATCAGCTTCAGAGCTAGAACTAACTGGGAGAGTCCTAAAAATATTTTTAAAGGAAAAGGACGATAATAACGGTAGTAATATTGATGATGATGACTTGCATATATAAAAAGGTAATATTTTTCAGGAATTGCTTTCAAAAAGTATCTAGTTTCAGCAAGAAAAGCAACTGGAAGCTGAGGTACAAAATGGAAGAAACACATTCAGCTGATAGAGTTTTAATGACACATCCTTGTTTAACGAGACTCATAGTGAGGCTTCAAAAACAATTCTTGCTGATTTTGTAGCAGTGGGGTAATTTTCTGTGGTGTGCATTGATATTGACTCCTTTTTTCTTAGTATATTACTTAATGACAAAATTGGACTTCGCTGATCAAACTTCGAGCTAAACTAAGTTTTGTCTATTCCTTTACTTCCCATGTAAACTTACACTGCTATAGAGTTCACTTGTAATTTTAAGGACAGCTGAAATGTTGGAGTCAGATTGCTTATGAAAATAAAAAGCATCTGTCATAACACTCAAAGCAGCCTAGAGTTGTGCTGTATGGGCTCTGCTGCAAGGTTACTTTGTCTTTTTAGGTGAAAGATACAGATTTTATTCTTGTCACAGTGTATCTGTTGAGACTAAGCCTTCATATAATTAAAACCCTGAGCAGTATTTTGGCTCAGAAGATCAAAAGGTTAATGTGCAGTGGTACAACAGGAAGTATTTGTACTCTTGAACACTTTTAAAATTTACAGCATTTAGAAACAACTTAGCCCAAATCATAGCCAAAGCCAATATTACATCATTTATAGTAAAACATTAATCATTAGTCACAAATGGGCCAGTTCGTCTAAAAGTTCAGCTGGCGAAAAATGTGATAACTTTAGGATTGAATAGAAATGTACTTTTAATTATGTCCTCAGTCATGCATCTGGAATGGAGAGTCAAAGATTTTAGGGAAAGCAAACAAAACAAAATTAAAAACCAAAGAGTTCTTCTTCACATTTTTGAAACAAATATATCCTTGAAGCCATTTTGGGTTGCGTTATTTTTGTAGGAGGGGGGGTAGATGATCAAAACTTGAGGTAGGACTGGAATTAGGACTGGAATTTATAATATGAACTGTATCATTAATTTTATTTTTTTCAGTTCTGAAGTTCTTGAAGCAATAGAAAATGTCATTCAAGATGTACTTAAAAGCTTGGCCCAAAACAAAGCACCTGTTCTCACAGTGGCTAACAGATCAGATTGGAGGAACATAGAGTAAGTATTATGTCAAGATCTGCCTTATATTTATATAAATGCCATTAATAGAAATTTGATTATGTAACTTCCAGGAAAGTTAATTGTACATATTTCTAGAAGTATTAGAGATAATAAATTATTTTACTTCCTAAAAAGTCATAGATAAATAAAAAAAAATGTTCAATAACCCCCCTGTATAAATGAGCATAGTATATTCAGAAATAGCAGATCACAGCATAAAGGGAAATGTAAAACTTCTGTAATAGGAGTTGGAAAGGAAAGGGAGGTCCTACAAACAATCATTTTCTGGAAGCAGGAGATACCAGAAATGGTAAATTGTGTTAGAGTGAAAAAATCTGGTTTAGGCTGGAAACAATTACCAGCAAGTTCATCCTCCAATGCCCTTTCTATACTCAGCCTTTTTCTCTGTTTTTCTCTATGTTATCTTATTTCTTAAAATAGTGATAAACTTATCTTTTTGTTCTACAGAGAAGATGCATCTCATCTCTTTCTCCTTTTTATTTTTTACCTTCGTGTTGTGTTCTAAGGTTATTAGCAGCCAAATAAAGCAAACCAAGTAATATGCTCTCTAAATTTCAAATTTTATGACAGATTATCTAGACAGGTTCAGGGGAAAAAAGCAACTTGTCCTTCTTTATAACACACTTCATGATTTGTAGAGGCATCCTGTACAGCAGTATTTTACCATGGAGGTAATTTAAATTGAAATTTTAACTGAGATATTAATTGCTTTCTGTAATACAGAAGCAAAAGGATAAAGGAAGACACAAATCTGTTTCTTTGGATGTCAGTGGTTTAGAGAATATTTAGGTTGATAAGATTGCAGAGGTGCTTTTAAGTGGACATATTAGAAGCATTTGAGGTTAAAAAAGTGTAGCAAACCTTCCACACCTAACACTTTGGTGGAATACTTACTTAAAGAGAACAATAAACTTCTGTCAATCAAAAAACATGAGGCCTGAAGGTAATTGGTTAACTGAAAAGGCTTGTGTGTTCCAAGGAATTTAATGGTTTCTGTCTTGATAGTTTGACAAAAATGTTTCATTCAGATGTCTGTAAAATTTAAATACTATAACAAAGTTTTTCAGTTTTTTGCAGTCTTTGGGGAAATGGCATTCCAGGCTAGAAAAACACCATGGGGGGAGAACATTAAAATTAAAACAAGTTAACATCACAGTATGTTAAAAATAAGACTCATCCATCACATTAAAAAAAAGTTGACCCATTGTTTATGGTAGAGAAATGTAATCTTAGATGTGTGTTTCAATTAAATAGTGACCTATATCCCATTTTACCACAGCAGTTTAAGAAGACAAGTGTGATCAGATAAATATTCTCAGATAAAAATATAATCAGAATTCCAAAATATAATATGAAAAGAAGAAAATGCAGTCAGTGAGGCTTTTTTTTTTTTTTTAAGTACCTACTTTACCCATCTGGAATCTGCTGGACACAAACCAGTAGAACAAGAGGATGATTTCATGATTGAAATGTTCCTTTTAAACATTTGTAGATGCCCAGAGAGGTATTTACCTGAGGATGATGTCAGTCAGTGAGAATGCCAGGCCTAAAGCAGTGCAGGTTCCATTGTCCAGCTGTATCTTGACAGGGAAATTTAAAAAAAAAAAAAAATTTTATAAAAAAATTCCATCAGTGGAAAGAAGATTTCATAGAAAAATACTCCGTTGGGATGAAAGCATTCCTATTCAATAGTGACAATCTGCTGTGGCCTTTATGAAATATCATCTGTGGGAGAAATATTGGTCAGGTCCTCCAGCACAGGGTTTTTGAAAGGAGCCCCCTCCTTGTTTAACCTGAGAGAGCAGCCCAGCAAAGGTTTGATTACTGTTTCCTCCCATGCAGTTACATGCAAGTGAAACACACAAATATCTTTTAAATGTTGCAGCAAAAGGCAAGAAAGTTACTTTAAAGCTGGCAGATACACTGAGCTTTTGTTACCGCAGTCACTTTATTTTTACTTTTCCACCGTGGTGTGGTCTGCCACCCAAAGGATGTATGGAGCAAAGCCTTTGACAAACACATTTAAGAACGTTATGGATTTTAGATAAAATTATGGCCATTTTACCACTAATACTTTTAAAAAGTACATACAGAATTCTGAAATGAAAAAGAATGCTTTGGAGGCAGATTATCAGGCACTAAAATAGCTTTCAGTAAAATAATGGATTCTCCTTAAGAAAATAACTGTTTTGGTGACATGTGCACTTTCAGGCATGAAATGGTGAAACACAAAATGGTGGAGCTTATTTAAATTAAACAGCTGTTCAGAGAAGAGAACAAACAACATTTTTGTTTCCAGAATTAATAGTGGAATATAATTGAGTTATTCTGGTAATAATTTAAGGGCATAAATTATATTATTGTAATATGAAGGAACACATTTTTAAACATTCTGTGTCAGAAAGTCACTGTGTCAGATTTGATTTTTGTCTTAATAGTTATTCACGTTTTTTCCAATCACTCTTTCTTTTGTTTCCATGCTAAGTATTAATTAATGCTGATATAGTAAAAGTTATAAACATGTACAAAATATTTTTCTTATCTCAAATTTGTCTGGAAACCTAGGTATTCTAGGCTTAAATTCAGTCTTGAAACATCTTGAGAAACTCTTTCATGTTCTGAAGCCAATGATCAGATGGGGAGCAATTCAGTAATATTTTCAGTTGGATCAGATTGACAGAGGATGACTACTGCCTGCTGCCTTTTGCCTTTGGCTGCTCCATCTCCTCCCAAGTTGGTGGTTTCTGTGCTGAGTCTGAAAAGAGCACTATGATACTTGATCTGAGTCTGAATTACCTTGCAGAGGCCAGTTTACATGTACTCATCAGTTTTATTGTATTTGTTTGCAATGAATCAGATTTAAAGATTCTGTAGGTCTACAGATGATACCACGTTGTACTACAAAGCGCATAAGAAGTGACTGCCCTAGATCAGCACAAAGATTTGGTAAGTTTAAAAAGTACAAAAGCAGAATTCATGCTTTTCCTTGCATTTTAATTGAAAACTTAGTAAAAAAACAACAAACCACCCCAAAACAAGCCAACAAACAAACAAACAAACAAAAAAGCAAAGCAACCACCACCACCAAAAAACTCGAACCATAAAAAAAAAAATTAGGCAGTGTTTTAAAACTGTATGGCCAATATAACCTGATACTATAACCAGCCCTTCAGCTTTTCTCTTCTTTATTAAATTACAGTGTGACAGTGAAATTAATATGGCATTTTTACAGTTTCCATGTCCCTGAATGAATATCAGCTGAAGGCACATTCTAAAGGTCTTAATGTAAAAACATCACCCTTCCTCAAAAGCCTAGCTAGTAAAGGAATCTTGGAATATAGACAATAAGCTAATTTCTTTTTCTAACTCAGTAATTTAATTTCTTGGCCTGGACAGCAGGGCATACATTCCCTCACTTAACTCCATCATATTCTTTCTAATTATGACAGAAATTATTGAGTCTAGTGAGTAGCAGTTTAAAATATACGTTTTGAAGTTTTATTTTATGAGGCACAAATATGGGTCATATAAATACAAATTATTGAATTTGTATTTCTGAAAATATATATAACATTCTGTAAATTGTATTTTTTTAGCTCTGATACTAAAAATATTATCCATGATCTATAAGATGGTGCAGAGCAATACCTATGCAACTAAAAGGTAACATGCTACATTTCTGTAATTACAAATAAAATTTTATTTTAAGAATTTTATTGTGAGAAAAGCCTGTAGGATACAAGCCTGCAGGAAAATAGATTCATGTATGTAAAATGCTTTCGATGCAGCTAATTAACCATGTCCTCTATAATGTTATCATGAGACTACAGCTGTTTCAGTATTATAATTACAAATACAATATTTTGCCTTGATAGAGACATATATTATTCAGATACACAGCTGTTTGGTAGCCAGAGTGTTGTGGACAATATAATCAATGACATTTCTTGCATGCTTAAGATACCTCGGAGAAGTCTACATATAGTAAGTGGCTTATTATGAATCTCTTTATAACAAATTATATAGATTGAAATTAAAAGTGAATTATCAGGAAAAGTTATCAGTAGAAAATACATAGTTAAAATTAAAGGCATCACTTGTACCAATGAAACCTTATTATGGTTTGTAATAGCCCTTGAAAGGTTTCTTTCTTCAGAGAAAATTCATAGAGTTAGCTTGCTCCAAAGAGTTTGGGACAAACTGCAAGCTAAAAATCACACTGTATTTGCTATTATCTACCGAAGGCAGTGAAAATTTGAAGTACACCAGAAATATAATAACTTTTCAGATTTACTTGTATCTTATACTTTAAAAGAACTTCTTGGTATCTAAAAATGCAGTTGTTAATTTATTCTCAATATGCCTTTATATCCATGATGCCAACAACATTGCTTAGTGTTTAAAAGGCTGATAGCAATCAATAACTGCTTATTACCAGTCAGAATTATTCTCAGAAGTTTCTTGTTTTGCTTGTGCAATATAGGAATATAACAGCATGTAACATGCAATTTACTGAATACAATTTGCTACTTTTTTCAGCTGTCTACAACTAAAGGTTTTGTTGCTGGTAATTTGAGTTACACTGAGGAGGATGGTACAAAAGTGCATTGTACCTACAGTGCAACAGTATGTAGAATAAAGTGGTAACAGTAACTCATAGCACTTACCTTTGCATGATATTCTGCACTTCTTGTAGCTCAGGTCGCTGTAAACATTTATTATACAGACCTGTGCTTGGGGCAAATGGAGACATTACAACATGGGTGAACCAAAGAGATAAAAAGTATTGTTCAATCGTATTGCAATTCTGAAGCTCAGCTATATACTCACCAGGAATATAACTTTAGGATGTGGTTTTTAGCATTATCTTCTACCTGAGGCAAAAGGCAGCAGACCTGCTGACTGCTGTCATGATTCCCTGCAAAATGCCTAAATTGTAAGCCTAAATTGGTAATTTCAAAACTAAAAGATAACCTTAGCTTCCTACTATATTTTGGTTTTAAGCAGAGCTGAAATACCTGTTATTAATGCCTTTCTACAGCTCTTCATATTTTCATTTGTTGAATTGTTCCACATTGGCACAAAAGGTGATTTAGCAGTCATAAGTAAAACCAGACCTCACACTTCAATCATACATACTCTTTGACAAGTTCTTCCTCCAGTTCCTGTTTTCTCATCCATATTCTTGCCAGACTGAGCCAATCCTAATACGAGACACAAAGTAAACTTTACTGTGTCTTAAAATCGTTGCTTCAAAACAGTTACAAAATCAAGTTATAGGTTAATGAAAGAAAGGAATTGCTGGTCTCCCAAAAAAGAATATTTAAACATTTTAAGCCTGTATTATAGTTGCAATCTTCACACCAAGCAGACTTTTTTTTCTGTCTCAGAGAGATAAAAAAAAAAAAAATGGGGACATTGTTATTTCTACAATGCCCCTATGATGAACAATCTTCTGTGACAGTAGCTTGAAAAGCATCTTGTCACAGGAGGAGTCCTATAGAGCCATACAATACAACAGGATATGGAAGGCTGAATACACTTATAATGAGGTGAAAATGTCAAGATTGATCTGGTATATAGAAAAGGAATGGCTGTTTCAGGATGTAATTGTGTCCTTCATTACCTAATGTTGTTATTTTAAAATATATCATTTTCTCAATTTAAAATTATTAATCTCATTTTTGTTGTTTTAGGCAGTCACTGTGCCATCTAATGTTCAAGGAATTAAAAGTATCCTTTGAGAAAGAACTCTAGCTGTAGACTGAAAAAATAAAGTAAAACAAAGAATACTCCAAGTTAAACAATGTTCTGGTAATTTTTTCTTTGCTTGTTGGCTCTGAAATTGAATCATGAACACTGCTTTTTGGCTGCAGAAAAAGCAGTGCACTTTAGAGCATTTAATTCTAATTGATTGGTGTGATGGGTCATTTTACATGCAGCTAGCCTTAACAGAAAAGATTTAATTTCACATGCCAAATTTATACTAATTGTAGAAAAAGATGCAACTTTTCAGAGACTTCTGGATGATGACTTCTGCAAAAGGATGTACCCATGCATAATGATTACAGTAAGCATCTTACATTTCATATCATCTAGCTAGGCCTAAGAAATTAAATGATACTTTGTAGGGGTGCTCAGATTTGGTCCATATTAAAATTAATATGAAGCATGTCTAAAAATATTTTTTAAAAATTTTATTATCCTGATCAAAATACAAAATACACATTCTAAAGACTGATCTCCTCCAAACATCTCCTTAGATCTTGGTAGCTTATCAGCTTCATGTGCTGCTGCCAAGTAGCTGCCCCACTCAGTCTCAGAAAAGCTTAACTGTTGAGTAATGTTTTGTCCTTCAGGATTCTGGGCTTCACAAACCCAAATGAAAATGGTTGATTTTGGATTGGAACCTGAAGAATGGATAGGAAATGTGTATATGGATACCTCCTTGTTCTGGGACAAATTTGGCCCACAATGAGGAAAAAACCCAAATCTCCATACCTAAGAGAAATAAGCACTCATACAATGCACCATACTGTCCAGATACAGTCAGTCACAGCAAGAACTTGGTTTATATTCTATCATAGTGCCATAAAGATTTTTGAGAAGAAAAAAGTGCCCTTTTTACACCAGCTTACACAGATACCAGGGTACATCTAACCACCAACTCCCAGACCTTACAAATTAACTCCTTAAATAGAGAAATGTGCAAAACATCTACTGGGCCTGTAACCCAGGACATCTGCTGTGCTGCTCCCCAGCCCCATTCCTATTTCCCTCACAGAGCCAAAATAGGAATGTACAACTTTTCCTGCAAAATAGCTGCTGGAGAAATATTTCTGCCAGCATTTTTTTTTTGTTTGCTTGATTTAAATGACTAATATAAACACATATGTAGCCAGATGCTGTTTGAATTAATTTTAAACTGTCTGCTTTTGTTTTATTCCCTCAGGGAAGAGGCATACCAGATCTTAACACACGACTTTTGGTCAGAAAGCTGTGGGATACTTTTCAAATTCCTATTTTCTCCCTTATGGATGCAGATCCACATGGTAAATCTGTAGTGGTTCAATGACATAAAAGGAAAGCAAATCTATGTAGAATGTCTTTTCTCACTTTTATGGGAAGGTATTCAGAGCATAGAGATCCAACACAACCAGAAGGTTCCTGATTTATGCAGAAGACATCCAGGAGTACAGAAGAAGTTTAACTGAAACAGCAGTACTGTCTTTTCATTCCTACTGAATATACTCTCATGGTCTGTGATGACTTGTTGTGCTTTGGAGTATTAATAGGAAAGCTACCTTGAACCTAAAAAATATAGAATTTACAGCTCAGAATAGGGCTAGATTTTGAACATACCCGTGGGCCTAAAAATGAGGATAAGAATGACAGAATTTTATAATCAACTGGGTGTTAGGCACTTCAGCACATCTAAAAGGCTCATGAGGTCCTAGCAGTATATTTACAGAGTTCAATACAGTTGAAAATGTTGCTCTGTCAAAAATTCCAGCTGTTTGCTATACTATTCCTTTTGTACAATAGAAGGAAGTAACAGGAACTTCTATAAACATTGTTCATTTTCAAACTGTTATGAACCTTATGCCAGACAGAGACGAAGAAAACAGTATGAGCAACACGAGCCTGTTGTTGGTTTCACAGCAGTTCATATACTCTTGTATTAATAATTCAGCATTTGTGCCCATAGTTTACAGCAGTGAAAGCTAGAAACTGCAAGTCTGATAACAATAGGAATAAAGTTAAAGCTGAAAAAAACCCAACACATTCTGGATGTGCTGTGTTACATCAGCAACAGGTCTGAATTTTCCTTCTTTTCACCAAGGGCTTCTCTGTATATGAGCATGTATGCCTTTCTTTGAATTCAGAATCTGAATTCACATTTAAAAAGTTTAGAAAATCTCTTCTGTATCTACACTGATATCACCTGAAATCAGGGCAATTACCAAGAAGCAAAATGAGAAGCAGCTGCTGAAAGCCTGAATAATATTGAAAAGTACTAAAAGAGACAGCTTACACAAAGAACACTTTTTGTCCTAGCTGTTGGACAATGAGTGAAAGAGGTGATTATCCTTGGTTCTGAAATGCTTAGGCAGAATAAAACATTTAACTATATAAAGATGATATATTATGCTCAAATTCTTATTATTTTTACATACTCTAAAAATAATTTTAAACCATAAAGAACTTCACTAATCATAAAGCCATAACTGTTATGCTATAAAATTGAATTCTTCATGCAGTCTTTTAAATTTGAGTGTGGAGATAAAAAGACACTTTACATTTTGTGTTCTGCAACCTAGGTATAGAAATAATGTGCATCTACAAATATGGATCTGTGGTGAGTATAATTTTTCCACTTCAAATATATTGTTTTGTATCCCAGACATGCAGCTCAAATGAATTAAATGTCACAGCCTTTGTTAGAATGGTTACTACCTTTTACCATTTTGTGTCAACACAGAGAGGTTTTAAGCCTTGTTTATCTGCAGAAACCACTTCTTCCTTTATAAAAGATGTCACTTAACTGTGATATTTTGGTGTAGGGGGCTGTAGGTGACTAGTTTGCATGGATTCTGAAAGCAACCTGATAAAATCAAGTACTACACTGCTACTAATTCTGGTTCACAAAATTGGAGTCACTAAGCACTGGGAACAGAGGGAGTATTCTGAGAAATATCATTAATTGCTTACTTGGGCTATTTTTATATGATGTGATACTTTGCAGCAGAAAATATCACAAATTTCCAGGTTTGACTGTAATTTTTCCTTATAACCTAACCTAAAAACCATTCTGTAACGTAAAAGTCTCTGAATGTTATAGCTGACTTTTCTTATTTTAGTCAATGTCTTTTGAGGCCCATCATCTCACCGTTCCATCTATAAAGTGGCTTGGGCTCCTTCCATCTGATCTCCAGAGGTTAGTTATTTACCCAAAAGAACCAGCAGCATCCTTTTGTTTCATACACAGAAAATGCAGTCTGACTTAATGCACAAAAAAACAACTGACGTAATTCTTTTCATATTTTTGCCCTAAAATAAATACATTGGAATATTTTTTTTAGTATATGAACTAGTTTAACGACTTTATCTTCTTTTCAGATTAAATATACCCAAAGATGCCCTGATTCCATTTACAAAGCAAGATCAAAATAAGTTAGCAAGTATACAAAAGAGGCCTTACATTGCTTGTCAGCCAATGTGGAAAAAAGAAGTAAGTAGAAGCCTAGCATGTTTATACTTATCCTATTGCTTACTCTCCATAGGAAAAATGATATTGCCTGCAACCCTTTTCCTGTGTATGATGACAAAGTATTAGTATGGCAGACACAGGAAGGTTTTGCAGCCCTACAAGAAGGCAAGGTTGAGTAAGCCCATCATGCTCACTGTCAGTGGCTCATTGGCTCACAGGCCAGAACTGGCAGCATTTGAAGCTTTCCCAACAGCAGTCAGCTGATGATTATTTGCTGTACATGGGATTTTACTGCTTTCCTAAATATAATTCTTCCACAAGTAGGGCAATACTTGCAGCAAGTACTCACTAAGTACTAGAGGTCTAATCTGGTGTGTATCTTTTAAACCATTTATCTCTCAATTCAGGCATATATGGTGTGAAATGTTTAGAAAAGAAGGAAAGATACTGTAACCTCTCCCTCCTGCTTAACTTCACATTATAAACCTTGTTACTGTGTATCAAGCTGTTAAGAGCATCATACGCTGATTTTTTTTTTCCCTCCAGCTGGAAATCATGGCAGCATCTCAACTGAAAGCTGAAATTCAAGTTTTAACTGCTCTTTCATCAGATTACCTTTCCAGAGTCTATTTACCAAACAAACTGCAGTTTGGTGGATGGCTCTGAGTGCTTGTTTGCAAAAGAAATGTTTCCTTGATATAGATTTGGTTTGTTGACTTCTTTTAGAAAAAAAAATGCAGACACAAAGGAGTATGCATCAGTTTCTTGTTAGGTTTCTTTATAATTCTATCTAGAATATCTCTTTTGTCTTCTTGAAAATGTAAAAGAAAATATGGTTCTTTTAGACAATGCTGTAGTTTTCATTCTGTGGCTTCTGCACTGTATCAATGCCAAATTCAATACATACATAAATAATGCAGAATATGCATAAAAAGATGGAGGTATGTTCTTTCTGTCCAGAAAGTTCTAGGTTCAAAAATGTCTCAAGGAATTACTTTGCTTTCTTAAAGCACAAGATGATGCTGTACCAAACTTTTTATTTTTGAAGATAGTAAAAGACTTGTTAACAATTTATTGCACATGCCTATTTTTGGACATTATTTTTAGTGTAGCATTGTTTGTTTTTGCTGTAAGTTCAGTCAGAAAAGTTCAGATTTAATTCTTCCTTACTGTGTATCACAAGCAGCTGTAAATGTTCCAGCAACCAAATTACTTTTTGTCTTCAATGAACAAGTAAGCAAGCAGATGTTACTTATTAAGACTTTAATAAACAATCCTGTTAATGATGCACACAACAGAACCCCTTGTTCCTTTTCTTTATTTACTTGGCTCTAGAACAGGGAAAAGGAGCAGAAAGCTCTGGTGATTAAAGCATGCAATAAATTTTATGTGAGGAAAGAAAATGACTGCATAGAAAAACTAATATATAGTCATCAGCAGGGATCTTACAGATATTTTCAGACTTAAGTTGGTTTGTTTTTTTTCTTTTTTACTACTGTTCCACAAGTATTAATTTAAAAAGGAATTAAAACTCCTTTTTATTTACTGCACAGTAGCAGTGTTACCACCTGCCAGTGCCCAGGTGCCCACAAAATCTCAATCCAGAACAAACCCGAGGCTGCTCCACCAGCCACCAAATGGCCATGGGGCTTGGACCAACAGAGGGGTGATGGGGCCCGGGCAGAGTCCAGAAGCAGAGAACATTTACACTTCTGGCCTTCCGTTCCTCACAGCGCGGGGAAAGAGAAAGAAATTAAGTCTTTCTTTTCTTCGAGGAAGCGACAGGGAGGACGGGGGAGAAGGGGGAGAAGAAGGGGAGAGAAGAAGGGGGAGAGAAGAAGGGGGAGAGAAGAAGGGGGAGAGAAGAAGGGGGAGAGAAGAAGGGGGAGAGAAGAAGGGGGAGAGAAGAAGGGGGAGAGAAGAAGGGGGAGAGAAGAAGGGGGAGAGAAGAAGGGGGAGAGAAGAAGGGGGAGAGAAGAAGGGGGAGAGAAGAAGGGGGAGAGAAGAAGGGGGAGAGAAGAAGGGGGAGAAGACGGGGGGAAGAAGGGGGGAAGAGGGGGGAAGGAGGGGGGGGAGGAGGAGGGAAGGAGGGGGGAAGAAGGGGGGAAGAAGGGGGGAAGAAGGGGGGAAGAAGGGGGGAAGAAGGGGGGAAGAAGGGGGGAAGAAGGGGGGAAGAAGGGGGGAAGAAGGGGGAGGAGAAGAAGGGGGGAGGAGAAGAAGGGGGGAGGAGAAGAAGGGGGGAGAAGAAGAAGGGGGGAGAAGAAGAAGGGGGGAGAAGAAGGGGGAGAGAAGAAGGGGGAGAGAAGAAGGGGGAGAGAAGACGGGGGGAAGACGGGGGGAAGGAGGGGGGAAGGAGGGGGGAAGGAGGGGGGAAGAAGGGGAGGAGAGGGGGGGAGGAGAAGAAGGGGGGAGAAGAAGAAGGGGAGAGAAGAAGAAGGGGAGAGAAGAAGAAGGGGGGAGAAGAAGAAGGGGGGAGAAGAAGAAGGGGGGAGAAGAAGCCCCTATCAGGACCGCACCGGGCTGGGCTCACCCCAGCCGGTAGGAAGCGGGTCCGTAGCACCGCCCCGTTTTCCGTGGCCTCCCCCAGGCCTGCCCACACCCGGCCCCTTCCGCCCCGCCCGGCCCAAGCGCAGGCGCTCCCGGTACCGCCGCCCGCCGCGCCTGCGCACGGAGACGCTGCCTTCTCCGCTTCGCCGCGTTCGTTTCTGGGCCGCGTAGCGGGAGGCAGCGGGCCGGAGCGGGCCTGCCACACAGGTGAGTCCAGGTCGGTGCTGGATGCCCGCCCCGTGCTCCCCGGTAGCCCCACCTCGCCTGAAGCAGCGCTGCGGGCACCCTCGGCCCCGCTCCAACCCCCCCCGAACGGCTGCTGCCCGCGCCGGCCGGTTCTGCCGGCAGGGAATGGGGCGGGTTCGGCTGCCGTCCCGCTGACCGCTTCTCCGGTCCGGCTGTACGGGGACGAGACGGGGCTGGGCAGGGTTGGACACAGCGCGTGGAATGGGGTTCGGGGGGGCAAGGTGTCCCCTTGGGATGTCTCTACAGCTGTCAGGGATCCAAGTGCAGAGAGAAGTGTGATTTGTGTTTGTTTGTTTTAATCAATTAATGAATTTGGTTTTAATTACGTGTGTTTTTTTGTATCCCTGTGTGCCCGGCAGGCAGGGCGAGACACCCTGGGGATGCTTGGGGGCCTGGCAGGTCTCGGTAAACCCTCTCCTTGTTTGCAGGGCAAGCATGAGTCTCTTTGGAGCAACATCAGGGTTTAGTACCGGAGGTACCAGCATGTTCGGCAGTACGACTGCAGATAACCATAACCCAATGAAGGTCTGTGTGTGGAACCACTTGTTTCCCTGTGTTTTAATGTGTCACAGCACTCACTACCTGCTAACTCATCCTGGAGAAGTTTCAGGATATCGGTGCAGTTTGCAAATGTGGCTAAATTTGTTTTGTCTTTTGTTCTTTATAGGATATTGAAGTAACATCTCCACCTGATGACAGCATATCTTGTTTAGCATTTAGTCCACCAACATTGCCGGGTAATTTCCTCATTGCAGGATCATGGGCAAATGATGTAAGTTCTTACAGTCAGGCCTACCGATGAATAAAGTCAGGGAATTGCTACCTACAGTGTAAAACATGATCCTAAAGATTTGTGCCAGGGTACCTGAATACCTTAATCTTTGCTTTGGTGCCAAGGCACCCAAGTTTGACAAAGCTGAGCATCTCCAGCTGAGAAATGCAGTTGGAATATTCAGATAAGTCCTTGATCTGCCTATGTGCTTTACACTTCGGTTTGGAATATGTAGCCAGTGTTTTCCCTCTTGGGTTTTTATTACCTTGATTTTTCTTTTTCCTTCTTGTTTGGGTTTTAGCTTCTTTTTTTTTTTTTTTTCACAATTAAGCTAAGACAGTTATTCTTTGCCCAGTGAATGAGCCATGAGCACAATGGTAAACACAGTGTAGTCTCAGAAAGTTCAGTTCCTAGAATTTTATTGAGGTTTCTTTGTACTGAAGGGGGAGATTCCAACTGGCACAAACAGGGAGGAGAAGACAAATGTGAGCACATTTGTCATTCTTAACTGATCTCTCAGCTTTCTCAACTGATCTGTTGGACTGTAGCCTGTAGCAGGCAGCTTCCTAAGCTGATGGGTGTTACGTGACCATAAGGCACTTCTGAAGGGGATTTGAAGTTGTGGAGTTGAGTTGCTGCTGTACAGATAAAAGGAATGTATTCAGAGAAAATAAGGTTTCACTGATTCTGCAATAAGCTTGGTGTTTACAGTAATATTTTTTGTTAGGTAAACTAAGGCTGGGATCTTCAAGAAGTCTTTTAAGTTCTTAGTATTAATATGTTACATCTGCATGCACTTTTCCTGTTACAGGTTCGCTGCTGGGAAGTTCAGGATAATGGACAGACAATTCCAAAGGCTCAGCAGATGCACACAGGGCCTGTACTAGATGGCTGCTGGAGTGATGTATGTTCCTATTTAAAACTAATTATTATTAAAAATCTGTTGAGACAGGCACGAGTGCCACATCTAGATGGCTGCCCATGATTATTGTATAGATTTAGGCTAAGCACAGCCTAATAGAAGAGTGACATGGGTATAAGAAGAAGTTTAAGAATGTATTTAAAGCTATTATCTAGCTAGCAGAGTTTTCTTTTTTATGATATGCAGTCCTAAGTAAATTTCCACTTGTAATATATTACATTACTGTTATGTTATTACTGGAAGATAATATACCTTGACAGTTGTCTAATAGATACTGAATGATAGATCTATTAAATCTCTTGGCCTTATTCTTGTTTTTTAGGATGGGAGTAAAGTATTTACTGCTTCCTGTGATAAAACTGCTAAAATGTGGGATCTCAACAGTAACCAAGCTATTCAGATTGCACAAGTAAGAAAGCAAACCCCAAGCTATTATGTGTTTCTTTTAATTTCTATTTTTATGAAAAGCTACCTGTATTAGCAAATTAAGATAATATTCAGTGCTTCTGAAGTAGATATTGCTAGATGAAGAAGAGGCTGTAGGGTGACTTTTTTTGAGATAATGAAGTGTACAGGAATAGGGAGACCTGCAGTGGAAGTGATTGGAATAACCTGTGTGGCTTTTTCCTCTATTTTGCTTGAGAGAGATTTTCATCTGTTGCTGCTGTCACACTGCTGCATTAATAGGGGAAGGAAAAATTCAAAGAACCATTGAATTTACTTTCACAAATGCCATCTTTCTGCTGCAGCAATAACTGGGATCATATTATCAATTATCAAAAGTTAATGTCTGTTCAGAGAATCTGTAGTTATGGTGACCAAAATGAGTTACCACTTGTATAATTTGGGAGAAGTTTTAGTCCTTTTACTGACTGCTTCTTGTATCTTATTTGAGGTGATAAAATACACATTCTCAGCCTTCATTTTAACATTTTCTTGATACAGTTCGCATAGGACTTTATTCTGTAGCTATTGTCAGAAGAAGATGGGGTTTGTGGGTTTTATTACAGTAATTATTTATTATTTTTTTTTTTTATTATTATTTTTATATTTTAAATTTTTAATATTTATTATTTTTATTTTGATTTTATGAAATCAACACTTTGACAGACAATATCCTTTATAAGTAAACAGAAAGCCCCACTGTTCATTATTTGTATTTCTGCTGTGTTTTCTATACAGGGTGACTTGATTGTAGTTCTTTGCATTGGGAAATACTGTTTTCTTATGTGGGTGATTTTACAGCACTAAACAGCACAGTGAGATGATGGGCAACCTTAATCCTAAATATTGTGACTAAAATAATGACTATTTCATATTGAATGGATAAATAGTGTAACTACATACAAAAAACCCAGTGAAATGTAGACTATCTTAATAAATATATGTGTATTTGTCTTTTTGTTTTCTTCAGCATGATGCTCCTGTGAAGACTATCCATTGGATTAAAGCACCAAATTATAGCTGTGTCATGACAGGAAGCTGGGATAAAACGTTGAAGGTATGATTTTTATCTGAACAAAAGGACATAAAGTGTGCTAGTAATCTGTGTATGATAGTATCTATGTGAAATTAAAGTATTTTGTTAAATACTAATATAAAAAACAGATAAAATAACCACACTTCACAGAGGGTTGCAGTATTCTAACTGTAGGCAAGAATGAAGTAACTTTGTACCAATTGCATTCTCTTTACTAAAGTAATTTAAATGGTGTAGCCTCAACTCCAAACACAAGTTTTTTCATTTTTCTGTTTCCATCAGTTCTGGGATACCCGTTCACCAACACCTATGATGACATTGCAGCTCCCTGAAAGATGTTATTGTGCAGATGTGGTAAGCTGTGACACATGATAAACTAGTGTCAGCTACATGACTGGGAGTATATGTAAGCTGGCAGTCTTTGAAGCTTCTGTAGGTTACCACTAAATACTGACTGTTAGTAGTTGATATCTGTATGATATTAGCAATAAAACAAACAAATCTTTTTGATCAGGCATCTGGGAAACATAGAAAACACACTTGGTGTTCTTTTAACCTCCCCAAACCACATCAGCACTACTCCTGACCTGCCCTTGTTTCTGGATAAGTTTGTATAGCACTCTTTATGATGCATATTGGAAGGGTTAGCTAATAATTAGAAGATTATTATATGTTGAATTTTGTAATAGCAGGTAAGAACTGATTTGTTTTGTTTAAATATAATTCCATGAATTTTGTTATTACTTTCTTCCCCTTGCCAGCCCTCCCCTCCTTCCTCCCAGAAAATAGTCTTAAGTTTTTTAATTTCTTCAGGGATTTCTGCAAAATAAAAAAATAGATGTCTCTCTTCCAATCTGTTTTACATCCTTATCCAGGTTCATCCTATGGCTGCTGTGGCCACTGCAGAAAGGGGTTTGATAGTTTATCAGTTAGAGAATCAGCCTTCTGAGTTTAGAAGAATAGAATCTCCTCTTAAACACCAGGTAAATTATTATGTTTATAACAAGTGTATTTGGTCAGATTATTGAAATTCTGAGCTTGTCATTTTTCGGTTTAAAACAACATTTCAAAACCAGGGTACGTTATCATCACATGTCCTGATTTGTCATTGTTCTGTTGCTGACCTTCATAAGAATTTAAGAAATGTCAATACTGTCACCCAAATAGAATTTGTAGTAGAATTTGACTTATCTCTTGACCTCATTTGTGGTTTTCCTTACTTTGCATCCCCATGGAAAACAGATGGCAGTCAGAAAATCTGGCCTTCAAACCTCTGCCTAAAGTCTCTCTGTTATCTCTCTCAAATTTAGCATCGCTGTGTTGCTATTTTTAAAGACAAAGTGAACAAACCTACTGGATTTGCCCTTGGAAGTATTGAAGGAAGAGTAGCTATTCATTATATCAACCCCCCAAATCCGTAAGTATCACTTAATAAAACATTCTTTTGTTATTGCTCAGTTTATAATGAGGAAAGTAAAAATACCTTTTTTTATTCCCCAGTGCAAAAGATAATTTCACTTTTAAATGTCATCGCTCCAATGGAACAAACACATCAGCACCTCAGGATATCTATGCTGTAAGTATTCAGCATATTACCACTAGATCATTTAGACAGGGCAGTATAGATACTTAACGCAAAATTGGCTATGAATTGTTTGTTCTCCTTGACCTTTTGTCTTGCCTCAAGTTACCTTGGACTTGTGTTTAAATACCAGTCATTGATACATTAAGAGGAAAGACAGATTTTTGTATATATCTTAAAACAAGCCCTAGGTCAGTCATTCATTAAATCACCTTGGTGGAGATGTCACTTATTAATGTTGCTGATACTGAAACAATACTTTTTGTATTTTTGTATTTTTGTGATGCAGTATTTTGCATTGAATTTCTAGGGACTGCAAAAAGGATGGTTCTTTGTGTTGTTAGGTTTTTCCCTCAAGAACATATATGAAATATTTTTAATAATAAGAGCAGTACCTAGTTGAAGAAAATCTTTCCTGTGTATTTACTCTCAATGCATGTGTTGTGAGTGTTCCTCTCACCTGTCACACATCTGGTGTTTTACAGAGTATTTTTTATGATTCCACAGGTAAATGGGATAGCATTTCATCCTGTCCATGGTACTCTTGCAACAGTAGGATCTGATGGTAGATTCAGCTTTTGGGATAAAGATGCACGAACAAAGCTAAAAACATCAGAACAACTTGACCAGCCAATATCTGCTTGTTGTTTCAACCATAATGGCAACATATTTGCATATGCTTCCAGTTATGATTGGTCAAAGGTAAGAAAGGTTTAGGCTGGCACTCACACTTGCAGCTGACAACTGTTCTTTTCCCATGAGGCTTTTGCTGTTCTTTATAAATTGGGGCCGAGTTTAATTTCGTAACAGTTCAAGAAAGCTTAACAATGGTCATGTTAAACATCTGGTGCAATTTAACACTGAAGCCATGTATTTTTTGTTTTTAAGCTTCAGTTGAATGAGATTGCTAACAACACTGCATTGAAAATACGGCAAAATGTAAATTACACGATTCAAAAGTTATGCTGACTGCTGACCCATTCTGCTGTGGGGACTGTCATGGGGCAGTGTGGCACCTAACAGCTTCCCACAGATCTTTTTGAAATGCACACCTGTGCTTCTCATTGAGATTCTCTAACTTGAAAAATATTATGGTTATAAACACTTAAACCATTTTCTTAATGCTATCTACTAAATTTCCAGTACCACTCAGTGTAGCTTGCAGGTCACATTTATGTATCTATCTTCCAAACTTGACTCAATAATTAATCATCTAGATGCTAGAGAATCACAACAAACCATAATGTGTGGAAAATCAATACTTCCTTATGTTTTAAGAAATGAGTAGCAAGACTGAAATGTAACTCTATTTTAATAGAGTGGCAACTTCCATCATCAAAAGCATAATCTCCTCTTTTAACTGGCACTTTAAAATTTGAGAATAGTGTCCCTTGTGGTTTTGACCGAAATGAATGCAGACATCACACAGATGACCTCATTTGCATGCCACAAGGAGAGCAAAATTTTAATTTACTGCATTGCATCTACTGTTCTGGATGCTGCCCCAAGTAAAATAACTTGTTAGGTGCTAGAGCAGGTTAATTTTTCTGAGTGCTTGGGTAGACTGCTATGGTAGACACCTCCTGAGATGTCTTTCAGATCTGTAAACTATTATTAAGTGGTAAAACCAGTACATACAAAGTAGTATATTTCCTTTCTAGAAACAGAGCAGAACTCTGCTCTGTCAAGCATAGTTGGTAATTTTCAGGTTGTGCCTTGGATTGTAGTAGCTGTGTTGATGTTTACTTTCCCTGATTTGAATACTTGTATGTTGAGTCAGTAATGTGTATGCAAATAAGGTCAGTATGCATAATACTATATTTGCATCTGCAGTTATGAACCTGATAGTTTTGCACTTGCCTGTAGAGCTTGAGCTTCCCTTTGAAAAAATGTGACCTTATTTTATTTAAGAGAGAGAAAATGTAAAGTGAAACTGGATGTACGCTAAATTTTTAGTTTCTTCTCTGCCAAGAATCATGTTGGAAAAAATAAATTATACTGAGCTCTTGCATTGTGTCTGTAAAGTAGATCTTAGACATAAGTGGTAATTTTTTAATGAATTTTTTTTTATACCTTAAAAATGGATAATTATCCTTTACATTTTACTCTGTACATACAGTTCTTATATTCAGCTTTTGTAGTAAGCTGTTTCTAATCCAAAATCTCGTTTTAACAACTTAAGGTTGTATCTTAATACACTGAACTAATGGAATGTTCATATTCTTATATTTTAAAGTAATGCTGATATTTGTTCTTTGAAGAGAGTAAATAGAGATTATTTTTCTTTTTAGGGTCATGAATTTTACAACCCACAAAAGAAAAACTACATTTTTCTGCGAAATGCAGCAGAAGAGTTAAAGCCTAGGAATAAGAAGTAGTGAGTACGAGTCTGACTTGGATTACTCTACTGATTTTCTGCCATTCCTGCCTCTACTCCACTGCTTTTCTGCCATTTGTGCCCTATTGCACCATGGTTCAGTCAACGTTGGATTGCTAACATTTAGCAGGAACTGTAAAAATGACATTAAATATATTCTGACTTGGAGAACATTTTTGCAAATTAGATGTTCCAATGTGTATAAGAAAGAGAGGCTAGTATTCATATGATTTAGCCACTGTCTGTGCCACAGCAATAATTGCAGCAAATCTAAATCTGGGTTAGATATTCCTGCTTAGAAGTGCTACCATTTGTATCTATGGATTTATTTTATTAGTACTACATTGAAATATGTTAATTATAATGGTTCTGGGGAAGTTGTATAGTGTATTTTTTGTAAGTACTTGAAGAATTGCAAGTAATTCTTCTCAAAGGAGTCTTGTTATTACTTGTTATTCAGGGGTTCTTTAATTGCTTTCTGATTTTTTTAAATGGGAACATTGTCTACTGTATACCAGGAAGAAATGCTCTGCAAATTGTTTTTCCTCAGTTTTTGGATGAATTTGGTAAGTATGTAAGAGGCCAATACAGTGACAGAAACTTGAGACAGAAAGTGAGCACAGTGCAAATTCTACTTTAGTTTTTCTCATACTCCAGTAATGGACATGACTTCTGAGCCATCAGTACTCATGCTTACTATAGTACAAAGGAGAAATTGTCAGTTGTGCCAAGTGCCATGTAGTTCAGTAATATGAGCAAACAGGTAAAAGAGTTTTTTCATGACCAAACCAATGTATGCAAAGTACTCATGGCCTAAACTGTTTTAAAACTGACACCTGTTAGAGTTAAGAGTTGGTTCTTTTACATCTCTCTTGACATATTTTAGTCCCTTAACAGGGGTTTCTGGACTGAAAAAAAAAAAACAAACCAACAAACCAAACTCATTTTTGTATTAACTAGAAAATAATGTTGGTGAATTTCATCCTGATGAAAAATGCTGTGAAACAAAACAAATGGGTCTCTTTCTGACTTGAATCTACCACTGTTTACTTTTACCTAGCCAGTTGTATACATGCCAAAGTTTTCTTTTTAGAAGTGAATGTTTATTATTCCTGTTTAACTATTGTTTGATAACAACAAAATAAAAATAGAGGGGTGCATGTAGAGAGATACCTGTCATATTGTACAAATTCTCTGTAAAACTGTATGTTGTAACGCTTAAGGCTATGGATTCGTGCTGCATTTCAAATAAAATTTCTACTAAATGCTTTTTTTTACATTTGTATGTTGTATTATATAACCTGGCCAAGGTGATGTGCTTCACTACTGAATGCACCTTCTTGTCCTTTCATTGTAATTAAGATACATTTTTTGAAAAGTCTTTTCCTCCAACTGCTTTAGCTGTAAATCTTAATGTTTTTTCCAGCTGCTCTTTCATTCTGAATGATTCCTGTGGTTTTGTGTCCAAGACTTAGGAGGGCTAGTTTGAAAAGCCTTTTGTTCTATGAGAATGAATCAAGTTCCTTGCTATCTTAACAGCTAAACACCAGATAATTTGTCTTAGTACACATGAATCATACCATCCTCAAACTCTCTATAGCCTATTGCTCCTTTAACATCTCTTTGCTTTATAATGTTCATCAGTTTTTGTTGAGTGTGTTGTGTAATTGAGCAAAGTCCATGAAATACATTCTGCTATTATTTAGAGACACTCTTCTCTGGGTTTTGTTTCTCAAGTTATTTTTTTTTTCTTCTGCTACTTTCTGTATTTTACAAGGTTCAAAAGTCACATTCATGTACTATTTGTTTTCTTTAAGATAGGAAAGAGTTCCCAGCAGTTACATCAATAGCTGGTCATTTGCTCAAACATTTATTATGATTTTATTGAATTTTATTTTTAAAGGCTGTGACTGTTGTGCCTGTAGTCTCTGGTTGTTAACACATTTTTCTGGTCTTCTTAGTTAAATGAATGCCACCAAGTGATTGCAGGCTAAAGCTTAAGTGTGTGTCATCATACATGGTAAATAAAATTAAATGATTCTATCTCCTGTGTGCAGAATTCCCAGTGGTGTAAACAGGGAAGAATTGAATGCATCATCTGATCCATGTTTTAAAAAATATGTTTCTTCGTTTAAAAACTTAATGTGAAAGAGTGGTGAGAGAATAGATTCACTCTAGTTCAGCAGGTATGTTTCTACAGGATCCAGCGGAGTGACATAAGTGGATACTAAGTTTAGCCAAAATATATTTTCATTATGAAGCCAGCTCTGATAAGTCTCTCTTGTTTGGTAATACAGTTCTGTGTTAATATGTTGAGTTCTAATTCTCCTCTTGGAATCAATTTCATTTTATCTGTCAGCAAGGTTTCAGAATTACTTAGTCATCATGTTAATTGTTCAGTCTAATTTTAGAGGGACATACTTTCCATTATGTTGCTGTGCACATTAGATGTATTCAATTAGGAAGACAGACTCAAACTTTGAACTGATTTGTTTTCCATTAGTCAACTTAAAAGAATGCATTGGCAATTTACTCTTCCCTGGAATTTTGGTGAGGTTCTCTTGCAAAGTACACACAGCTGTATCCCTTCAAGCATCAAACATGTAGTGAGAGCTTATTTATATACAAGTAAGTGTTATTGCATGTTGTGGAAATATATTAACTTGGTATTCTGTGGCAGTTACCTGTCCAAAAAACCTGAACAAAATGGAATGTAAGATTCTAAACCTGTGTACACAAAGCTAACCATAAGAATCCTAGATTATAGCATAACTATTTTTAATAATTTTTTTTTTAATTTGCTGTCAATCTTCGTGTTTTATGGCAGAAAAATACGGTTTGGCATAAAGAGCAACTCAGTTAAGCTCCTGCAAATGTGGATGTTTTATAAACATCTGGTAAGCTATCTTAACCTTGCTCCTGCTGGTCTCATGTGTCAGTGGGCTTTCATGTTTGTTTAATAAAGTGTATTTTGGAAAATGAAGGAGGTGACAAAAACTTTGTTTGCTAAAGCCTTTCACAAATGAAAACGGGACATGTTTGCACAATGGCAAGCA
Organism: Phaethornis superciliosus; assembly: GCA_023637945.1. Classification (NCBI taxonomy): domain Eukaryota; kingdom Metazoa; phylum Chordata; class Aves; order Apodiformes; family Trochilidae; genus Phaethornis; species Phaethornis superciliosus. The sequence continues at coordinate 9,540,183 of JAJQWJ010000019.1, forward strand.
GTCAGGCAGAGTATCTTAATTTACCATCTGTGAGATGAAATGCAATAGCTGAATTGGTGAGTACTACAGCCTAGCTGCCAGGCTAGGAAAATAGGTTGAGTCAGTGTCCAGAGAAGTATGAAGTGGAGATATAGAGGTAGGGTTAGGTATATTTGGGGAATTTTAATAAAGCTATTGCTTAGAAATGGTTCAATTTAATTGTGATTAGATGCTGTTTGTAGACTAGGTTTTTGGGCAACTGTTCATTATAAGGAACTGTGTCTAATCTGTCTTAAGAGGTTTACAGTATGTGGTCTTCAAAGTGATAGAAGCCACTTATTTCTTGTTTGCTTTCTGCTGTTGTTTTTTTTGGTTTTTTGTTTTTTGTTTTTTTGAGATGAACGAGGACAAAATTAAATGTTAAGATTTATGCTGTTACAATTTTACACCCCCAGAATTGCTAGATAAGCAACATTTTCATTCTGGGATAAGACTAAACTTTGATTTCTTCCAAAAGCTTTTGATGGAAATTCACCATGTCTAACATTTCCATGGTTTCAGCTTCCCAGCCAGGTGAGAATCAGCAGTTAGTGCTGCCACATAAAATGAACGGGACAAATTCCGGATTAAAACAATTGCTGTAAATAGCCTTTTATGCCAGGAGATGGCAGCATTGGTGGCTGCTTCACAACCTCTTCTTCAGCACAGACTCTGCCCTGTTGGTTCCACTGCAGTCCCTGTGCCTCTAGCAGAGCCATGCAGGACCTGTTGCACAAGATATGGTTATTTGTATACATCAATCTATCCCAAAATACTCAGAGAATAGATGCAAGATGGAAATACTTCTTAATTTGTTTTACAAAAGTGGACGTTGTAAATCAAGACCTTCTTAGAGCAAGCAATGAGATGCTCTGTTAGCTGCTTAGAGAGACATCTGTATGGTTGTCTGAGTTTTGGGGATATAGGTAGTATTAAAGCTTTTGTTAAAGGCTGGCATGTTTGGGGACAAGGCATTCGGAGAGTTTAGGATTAGGTTAGGGTGGAGCTAAATCATTTAGCGTATTGGCTATTGGCTCCTAGCACTCAAATTAACTTCCCTTTCTAAGACAAACCTTAATAACTGAATAGTTTTCATACTGCTTTCTTAGGAGACTAGATTTAAAAGTGCTAAACAGCTATGGCTTTTGTTTCCAAAATATCTCTAGATTTTCTGAAGGAAGGAAGAAATAAACAAATAAAAACACCACTAAAAACCAGGTAAGTTTTGTGATAAGCAACTAAAAAAGAAGGGCATTTTTATTCCAAAAATTCAAAATGCAATGTCTGTCTTACCATTTTCAAAGCTGGGAAATACACTGGGTAATAACAGGTGGAGTAATAGTTGTGCATTATAAGATGTGAGTAGGTTTTTAATTCTTATTTACCCAATGTAGTTATCTTTTCCCTGGGGCATATGTGAGTGGTAGCCCCTTTGCCAGCCCCTGGTAATGTAGTTCACACACTTAATGTCATGTTCTAAGGCAAGCAGTCATTCTTTGTGACCAAGCAGGTCATGTATTTGTTCCCTCTCCCTCATTACCAGGCCCTGAAGGTCCTGTGAACCAAGTAGACAAACCAAACAGATTTCTTCTTCCCTCCCTGTCGGCCTCAAGATTCCTGGGCACCCAGCCCATTACTCCCTTCCTTGCTGGCCTTGAAGGTCCCAGGCACCCAGCCAGCCAGGTGCTGGTGCTGCCCCTGTCACAGAACAAGGAAGCATAACAGCACACAGAGCACTGCCTATAAAAACAAGCAGTTAGAAGCCCAAAGTGAGGAACTTGGACCCAAATTGCTGCTGGACAGTGAGACCCGTGACCTCCTGATGGCCAGGGATGCCTCCATCCTCAGCTGCTTCCTCCAAGGATTGAGTTACTGACTTACATTGTTTTATATTACTTTTAAGTCTAGGTGATGATTGTATATTGATACAGAAAACCATGTATTAAGATCTCATGTTCAAATGGTCCAGGTGATCAGAAATCATAGGTTAAGTGATAGAAATCATATAAGGTATTATAATTTCTATATTATGCTACTTACAGATTGCTCTACATTGATTCTGCCTGTAAAAATCCTGGGTCGTGTCCTAAACTAGTTATAACACCCTGTTAAGAAAATAAAGCTTTAACTATAACTACAATGCACTGCTGTCATCATTCTGTCAAGGGTTCCTGAGAGAATCTGTCTGTCCCCTTAGCTTTGGGTGACAGACATACTGTAAGAGAAAAAACCCATAAAACATTAATCTCTGCCTTGACAGAATGTGGTCTTTACACACCTTGGTCTGTGAGGTGGTGTTTGTAGAACAGGGTATTTTATTCTATGCCTCATGTTCGAACAGTTAAAAACCATCTTATTCCCAGGTAAGCTTAAAGGCAGCACAGAGACCATCCTACTGTTCTCAGGAACAGGACAGCCATTGCAAGTGTGGAAACTGCTGCTGTTCTTCTCCTGCCAGGTCAGAATAAACAGAGTAGCATCATCAGGTGGCTGGCTGTGGTGGTTTCAGCAGAGAGATGCCAGTTCTTACTTCCATAGTGTGGTATGTTCTGTGTTCCTAAGAATCTACAGCAGGAAACAAGCTTATGAGAAGACAGCTGCTGGAGTGGGACACTGGCACATCACAGCTTCAAGTGATCTACTTGTGCTGCCCTGGGCAGGTCCTGCTTGACACAGGCTGGGACAGCACAGGGCTGGAGTCAGGCTTACATATCCCTGCTTTAGTTTGATCAGACTCATTCCTTAAATGCAAAGCAAGCCTTATTTGTACCATTCACCAGCTTCTGAAATGGGGATAGTGCTGCATTGGGCAAAAAGACTTCACATTGGCGCTGGCTTGTAAGGTAATATGAGGCTGAGGCAATATCACAAAGGGGGGCATGTGCCCTGGGAACACTTGCACACTGACAGAGCAATTCCAAATGTTTGCATTGCATCAGTTCTGCAAATAGTTTTTGTTACTGGGCATGAAAGATACAATACCTGTCAACATTAGGTTTGTAAAGAGAGATTGTTTTCTTCTGTTGACTAATTATCCAGTGAATATATTCCGTTTGAAGAGACACTTCAATAATTTAGCAGGCATGTGCCAGGTAATATAGGAGCTTTTGTCTTACGAGCAGCATAGATCTTCAATCATGTGTAACTCAATCTCTGGCTTTATGTATTCAAGGAAGTGTTTCGTATAGCTCCTGTATCAAGTGCCACTGAAAAGCAGGCCTAGATAAAAGACTAGGGTAATGTTAACAGAATAGGGAGAGTTTACCCTTTACCATCCAGTATATCTTTTCCAGGCAATAACTGCTTTATACATGTGATGTGTGTATATATATATATATATATATATATATATGCTGAGATCCAAAAAATTAGTTTGTAGTAGTAGAAAAATGCTGGAAACTGCCTATTAGATTCCCAAGTCTGTTAAGTCTTTCCCTCTTTATTTCTGGTGTGTGAACAAATGCTTTGTAGTTTGCTACCAAATGCTTTCTTTCACTAATATTTCTTAAATGCAAATCACTTGTAGTCCTACATTCTTTGGTTTGCTGAACCAGGTAAGGGAAATTATAATGTTCAGTTGTTGGGAACACTGTGGAGCAAAACTCAAGTAATGGATTTTTTTCAAACACTCACAAAGTATTTAATCACAGTTGTGCCACTTTTCAGAAAGGTGTAAGTTCAAATGTCCTTTTCTGAGCCACTGTCAACTGGTTCAGTCATCTTTCTCTGCTAGCCTGCAATACAACTACCACAACAAAGGGAGATATATTTTATTTAGGAAAGACCATGACGATTGTATTCAGTAAAGTGCAGAAATAATGCAGTAGCTCAAACTATTATCAAATTACTAAAACCAGAATTAGAATACAATCTTTTTCTTCAGAAGGGCAGCTGTCTGCCATTCTCATGCTGTAACACAGAGTGGGATTCATATGGACTCAAAAGGACAGATATCATTTACTGACAGGCAATTGCTTTCTGCTGACATCTGACTCTTCTCCTCAGAGGTCTCCTTTTTCTACATAATGTTCATTCATGGTCTAATGCAGCAGGATTGCAGATAGTCATTGGCTGTCTATGCATTAATGTTTAATTTATCAAAGGGTACCTATGTATTTGTGAAGAACAACTTTTGCATCTGTTGAATGTTGTCAGACCTCAGACATTAGTATGTAGCACTTTAGAATGCATGGGCTGGACTGAAATAGCTTTTCACAAAAACAGAGAAAGAAGGGAAATGTCTGTTAAAAGAGAACAGCTTAGCAAAACCTTTTTCATTGGCTGGACCCTTCTCCTGTCACGCTTTTGTTCAGTCATAGACTGTGTGATGCTGTTTGATGCTGACCTATGTCTTTCACAATGGCTTAGATCAGCCAGGTCATCATCTGAGCACCTTTCTTTGGTGGTCCTGCCTTCTGCAGTGGGGAAATGAAAGAGAAGATGATTGAATTCTCCAATCTATTTTAAGCATGGCTTGGCTCGAGGAAGAGTTCACCTTTCCTATCATGAGTCACCTGAGAATCTATTTGCTACTATCTTGCTCTTTCTAAGCCTCCTTATCTTCATGGGCAGTGCTGTCCGAGCTGCCCAACTGGTAAGGAAACAGAAGAGTTGTTTTTAATTCCTGTAGGATGATGAAAATGTTTGTTGAGGTAAGTGTAGCCTTGACACCTCCACACTGGCAAAAAGAAAACAACACTCTGAAGCAGAATGGATTTCCTGATCTAGTACTAATCCATACGCTTCATTCATGAACTTGCCTTCAAAAATACAGATCAAGTGATCTGTCAGCCTTTTTCTGTCTTTCTGAGAATGCATGCAGTATATACCCTCTTTATTGTCACGTTTTTCTCTATGTGCTTGTCCCCCAACTAAAAGCAGGATGGAGTAACTGGGCCGTGTGATTTCTCAGGCCTGCCTATGTCTCACTTGTCATGCTCAGCTGATGTCATTGTGCTGCTGCAGTGCTGGGGACATCGTGGTGCTGGCAATTGCCTGCTGACCTATGGATGCCTTTTCCTCATCAGCAACGACTGTGATGCTCCAGCCAACTGGATGTGGGTGTTGTGCTGTAAGCAACTGTATGGCATCACCTGAGTGAGCCTCTGCCCTTGCAACCTGTGACTGTGCAGCTCATCTGTGGCAGTGTGGTGACTGAGTTTTTTGTAAAAAGGCACATTTTAGGCCTTTTGAGATCATATAGAAGCTGGAATCATTCTGCCCAAGTTTCAGTCCAGGTCACCGTATTTTTCTTTTTAAATACCTTTCAGGGTTCTTGGATATAGCTTTTGTGTCCAGTACTGATACGTTGTTTTGATGTCTTGACAGTTCACTTGTGGTCATATCCTGTTCAGATCTACTACAACAAATCTTTGCTGCATTATGTTTGATTAGAGTAGCCATGGTAACTAGAAGGCCCTAGGAATTTCTAACTGAACTTTTCAACAATGTTAATAACATAGCATGCTGATCATATATATATGTGGGGTTTTTTTTCTTTTTTTCTATATCTTGGCTAGGTTTATTGCAGACATTAAATACCTTTTCAAAGTATCAGAAATTGGATGCATGATACCAGAGTAGACGGATTATCTATCTCACTGGATGTGGCAAGATAGAAATGTCTGTTTTAGTAAGGTCTAAAGTACAGGAATCTCAGAAGGGCACACTACCAGATTAAGGAGGTGACCCAGATGGGTGAGGAAGAATGTTTATTTTTTAATTCTTTTTGCAGCAGCAGTTCTGAGTTAAGCAATGGTCCTGGTGTGTTCAGGGCACCAATGCATAAAATCTGAGACAAGGGGCCAAGTGCAGAATTTCCTGCTATAACCTAAACCAAATGCCACTGAATGCAGCCTCCCTCAAGATCTCCCAGCTATGCTACTGTTCACAGCCTAGCTGGTGGCCAGCATCCAGACTGAGCATTAGTAAAACTAACAAACCAAATGGTTCCCACAGTAAGTCCCTTGCTTTCCAGCTAACATATTTAATTGTGGAGCTTCTAAAAGAGATGTTTCATCTACTGTTGTTGCAATAACCAGTACATGGGTATCCATGACAAAACCCAAGGGCACTGCCCTACAGCAAAGAAGGCTTGGCCAAGCAGCAGCACAAACTGAAAAAGGTCAGAGGTTCACAGTAGCCCTGCTTTATTTTAAAAATAAAGCCCATCAGTTTCTTAAGAAATGAAGGATGTTCTTCAATGGCTTTCAGATCAACACAGTTTCCCCAGAGACACGAGGGGAAGGCAAGTGTACAAAGAGGGCACCACAGAGCTTCACTGACATTCCTTCTACCCCTTCCTACAAAAGGAGGGACAAGACAGAAAAGATTTCACAGCTCTGCAGAGGACAAGGAACAGAGCTAGCTTTTCCCCTGCAATGAATTTGCTGTGCTTCCCTCATCCTCTCCTGTTCTTGTGCTCCCAGACATACAGCCTCCTTTGCTATGATTTGGTTTCCTTTCTTTAGACAGGGACCATTTCTGCTTGGTTCTGTCCATGGCTGATCTTGCAGTGCCACCATCTCTAAGATTTTCATGGAATCCAGGACACTTGGTTTGGTGATCTGCAGCTTCCATTTCAAGTCTTGGGTAATGCTGCTGAACTACACCAGAAAGATCCTTTGTGTATCAGTTTTGCATAAGCCTCGAGGATTATATTAACATGTAAAAAACCAGTAAATTCTCCTGTCTTGAATAAAAATTAATCTTCCCAGTCTGTGTCAAAATAGAATGCTCTGGATTTGCAATACAAATCCTGTACATTGAGAATATGAATGGTTGTACACTGCTGCTAAAGATTTCTCCAAGCCTCCTCATAGATTGAACAATGTAGTTTTATTTCTTAATAAGTACAAAGAACTAAATACAGCCCTGCAATAGGGCTGTGTCTGATCTGTGTTCCCATTTTTGCTTGCAGTCTACTCTTGTGCTTGTGATAAGCATTGTCCAGCATTTCCCAAGGCAGCTTCATCCTGAGATGTATCTGTTTCTGCAGGAGCTCTCTGACCAGAGAAACTTGGAACATACTCATCAGGTACTCCTCTCACTGCAGTAAAAGCACAGGGAGGTGTTGGCACACTAGCTCTGCCAAGGTCCTGCAGTTTTAATCTGGTGGATGGATTTAATCTGTTGGTGTTTGGGGAGGATAGCTGCTTATCACAAGAACAAAGGAAATACTGTAAAAAAACCCAACTCAGATAAAGTTACCACTACTTGCTTTCTCTTTCCCACAGGGTTTGTGGTAACAGCCCATTATTCTCTGTGCTTGCACTAGCTTTGCCATGAGACAGAAGGTTTCATTTCCCATCCTACTTTCCAGGGTGTGGCACAACAAATGCACACCCCCCAGCCATGCCAGCAATACTCTGGGGTTTGCCCTGCTCATTCAGTACAGGTGTAGCCCTCATTTATTGTTGTGTTCTGCCTCTTAGAGGACATCTAGGTTTTAAAAGGTATGGAGAAGCCAGGTTTTTAACTAAATGTGGTTTTATGTTCTAAGAGAACTTCTCTTCCTGCCTCTAGGAAAGTCAAAGAACTGCGATTCCTCCTTTGATAGATGTGGGGCTCCTGTTTGAAGGGGAAAAAAAAAGTATGTGATGTTTTCCTTCCCCCTGACCAGTCTAAGCATCAAGAGCTGAGACACTTCTGGTAGCTTTTGAGAACTCTCTGAGCTTTGCCTTCCTTGCAGAGGAACAGGAGTCTATTTGGATGATTTGAATCTTTGCCATCATTGGGAGCAGAATGAAGCTCTGTAAAAGGACTGCAACTGAATAACAATTGGGTTGTCATTAGCTTGGGCAGCCCAGGAAGCAGCTGATGTGCAGTTTGTGGTGGAAGTCATGCAGACAGAAGGGCTATGACTCCGTGGAGGGGCCTCAGCCTCTGGCTGTATTCTGACCCTAAAGGTGTATTCTGGCTGTGCTGTTGGGATGGACCTGGGTTGTCTTGCTGTACCTACACACATGACTGCATAAAACACAGCAGCTCCAAGGATTCCCACCTAACCATCCCTTTTGCAGAAGGCTGTTAATGTTGCAGTGATGTTGGGTGCTGCTGGCCCAGCTCCATCTTTCTTCCACAGTAATCAATCCAAACATGTCTTAGTCTTTAAGTCTGGTGCTTTCAGAATGAAAAGCTTAATGGCTTTCCTGGGTTTTTTTCATTCTTTTATGAAGCATAGGGTCTTTAGAACTATGGAGTAGTGCAAGAAAAATATTAATGAATAACTACAGACAGCAGACATTAATGCATTCCTTTCTCTTGAAATAACTGGCTTTTCTCTGCGGGTTCTGTAAAAGAAAATTGTCTGCAGAGCCTGAACCTGCTGTATAGATGCCAAAGTAGATGGTGATTTAGAACTTCACTGGCTTTTCTGCTAAAATGTTACCTCTGCATTTATCATGTGGCAAAAATCTCTCTTCCTCTGCCAAATGATAACCCTGGAGAGGCAAGATAAACCGAAGCCACAGGTGCTGATCTTGAGGTTCTGGCTGTTTAATTTCTAGGTGATGGAAACTGAAGGAAAAATGTTTTCTAGGACCCTCTTCTACACTCCAGTCTCTAAGGCAGAGTTGGAAGGGGAGGAAGACAAGCATTGCAAGCACTCCCCAGTTGGAGCATTTTCCAAGGATGGCTTTTGAGGCACTGAGTAGCTTTTCAGCTTTTGTTTTCCTGCAGTACTGAGCAGAGGGTTATGTGAACTGAGTACAGGGCTGCACTGTAGTAACAATATTCCCAGTTTAAATCCCAGCTTTCCCAGATCAGTGCGGAAAACTGCAGGTCATACCAAAGACAGTGGCATTTCACAGCCTCCTTTGTATGAGCTGCCCATCCTGAGAAGGAACAAAATGCAAAAGGGGGACAGTGGAGAGGAACCCCACTGCTGGCCACCAGCAGAAATGGGAATAACACATCCCATTGCCACAGAGGGAGGCTGCACAGGTAGATGCCCATTGGCAAAGCAGGGACCTGCTTAAGAAAGAGACTTTTGGACCGTTGTTCAGTGTTTAAGCCCCTGGCTGTTTGTTCCCTTCTCGTTGACTTGGTTCCAGACCATCCTTTCCTCCCACCTTGGCTTCCTAACATGCCTTTGTCACCCAGCGTGCCACAAAGGCTGGCGAACTGGTCGATGGCTTTTGTCTCCGAACCTGCCAGGGATTAAACACTTGCAGTTGAGATAATTGTGCAACTGAGAAGAGGGAAGAGGTGTGTGTGAAAACAACCCTTTTCCGAGGCGGTTTTCTTTGGCGGGATCCTGCAGGAGCACTCCCCCCACGCCCTACCCCGGGGTTTGGAGCTGCCCCCCGTGTAGTTTGGGGCAGGCTCAGCCTGAGGGGGTGGCGACAGGGGAAAAGGGGCAGAGAGGGGCAAAGCGGCTGTAATTCGAAGCAGCTCCGTTACCGGGGAGCAGCGTCCGGGGCCCCTAAACCGCCCGGGGATTGAGCACCAACCCTCACGGCCGGGACACCCTTCGGCAGGGCCACGGTGCCGGAGGGACTCGGGGGTGCCTGAGGGACTCTGTGGTGCCTGAGGGATTCTGTGGTGCCTGAGGGACTCTGTGGTGCCTGAGGGACTCTGTGGTGCCGGACTACGCGCCCCGAGTGCCCCTGCGCGGCGGCGGGGCGGGGCGGGGCGGGCGCGGCCCTACAAAGGCGGCGGCGGCGTCTGCGGGGCCGCTACTCACCGGCACCGGCGGGAGGGCGCGGTGCCGCCCGCGCTCCCGGGACAAAGCGCGGCCATGAGCCGGCTGTAGGCCCCCGGGACCCAGCCGCCGCTCCGCTCCCTTCGGCCGCCGTGGGGGCTCGGAGTAGGGGGGTGGGGGGTGTCTCTTCTCGCGGGGTGGATGCCGGCTGGGGCCGGCCGCGCCCGGTACCATGCACACCGTGCAGAAGGATACCACCTTCACAAAGATCTTCGTCGGGGGGCTGCCCTACCACACCACCGACTCCTCCCTCAGGAAGTACTTCGAGGTCTTCGGGGACATCGAGGAGGCGGTGGTGATCACCGACCGGCAGACGGGCAAATCCCGGGGATACGGCTTTGTAAGTGCCGCTCCCTCTACTCCCGGGATCCACGGTGACGGGTGACGGGGCTGCCCCCGGGGAAGGGGTCTGGCAGCGCTGTCCCTGGGCCGGCAGACCCCTCCACCCCCCCTGGGGTCGAGGCCCCGCTGCCGCCCGTCCCGTCGCTGTTGCTTCGCGGGGGCTGCCGTGCCCGGCGGGAGCCAGGAGGGCTCGGCCAGGACAAAGGATGGGGTGGGGGTCCTGAGAGGACAAATACCCCCGTTCCGTGTCGGCCGGGGTCGTGCCACTCATTTCGGTGTCTCCTTTCCCCGGTTCCCCCGTCTTGTTTCTTTGCCGGCTTCAGCCGGGCGGGATGTGCCTGCCCCTCGGCTGCCAGCTCCTCTCTGGGCTCTGCTGCCGGGAGATTTGGGACCGGCCTCACCAACTTCTGAAAAAAGCACGGGGGGAGGAGGTGGAAAGGCAAGGGAAAACAGCTGGCACAAGCCCAAGGGAGTAAGTTGGCGAGGGGGGAGCCCTCGTTTCTGTCGAGTCCCCAGGAGCCTTTCCCATCTTGCTGTCTGAGTGAGACTGCACGAAGCAGAGTTCAGCTCCCGATTCAAAATAGAACAATAAATAAACTCCACTTAGTGCTTGTTGCTGGAGTGTTTACAAAGTGCTGTTGCTACAAACAAGGCTGTGCTTAATTCCAGGTGACCATGGCAGACAGAGCTGCAGCTGAAAGAGCATGCAAAGACCCAAATCCCATCATTGATGGCAGGAAAGCAAATGTGAACCTGGCATATTTGGGAGCAAAACCAAGGAGTATTCAAACTGGTGAGGCATCCAGGAGATCCCATCTCTCTCCATTACAATAACTTGTAAGACAAGGAAACAAATTACCCAGGCAGGACTCATTTGATCTGATGATGCATGCTTACCCCTCACAGTTTTGTTGGTTGACTGAGGATGCTGTAGTGCAGCTACTTCTCTTCTGCACTTTCTTACTTGTACCTGTTACACTAGCCTTATGCACCTTAGTTCACATAACTGAGTTAAAGTTGTTTTCTTCTGTGGCTAACCTGTTTTCCTGTTATCCTCTCCATTACATCAGTATATTAACAGTGAGATCCATTCCATCATTCTGCCCTTTGGTTTAATGACCACTCTACCCCATGTGTAAAATATGGCATTATACCCCAGTGTCTGTTCAGTAACAGCATGTCCACACTGTTCTTTAATCTGAATTTGCATCTGGTCCTGCTGCATATCACATATGCATGTTGACATTAACTTGCTTCTAAATGGGCTCTGAATGTGCTCGCATGCACAGCTGATGAAATGCATGTGGTCTGAGGTGTAATTGTGCACGTCTAAGTTGAGGGTTAAAATGGATGCTATTCCTTAATATTTCTTTTTCTCTGAACACTTTTTTAGGTTTTACCATAGGTGTGCAGCAGCTACATCCAGCCTTCATTCAGAGACCCTTTGGGTAAGTGGAAATGTTTCTTAACAGACTGAAATTGAATTAATGAATCTACTCCCTCGTTATTTAACGTGTGAAAAAAATCCGGAGCTGTCAGGAGTGGGCAGTTTCAACAGCTGTTGTTAATGTTTGGAGTACTAGATTTCTGGTGAAGATTTCAAAAGTTTTGTGCATTTGTCAGCTTTAATGTAATTCCCAAAGATCCTCCTTTATCCTCAGTAAATCTTAGTCATAATAGACCCAACGAGTTGCTTGCTGCCTTGCCAACTTCAAGAATTCAAATAAATGGAAAAGAGTTTCCCTATTATAATACTTAAGGTGTCAAAACAATTAAGCAAATTCTGTTCTCATGTTTCTCAGATAAGATCTGCTTCCTCTGTGCCGTTTCCCACGTAATAATGCTTAGAATACAGTTTTATTCTAGAAAACAAATTGCATTGGGAACAAAGTCTGTTACTTAATGAAAGTAACATTAGGTCAAAAATTGATTTTGGACAGATGTTATACAAGGCTTGAATAGTCTGCAAAAGTGGGCTTTTGTCTGCTGTTTTCAATAGCTTATACCATCCCTGCTCGGTTAGAAAAGTCCTCTTTTTATACATCTAATAGGATCTGGCAGCTGCTCGGCAAAAGACAAGTGTGCTTCACCAGAACAATAGCGACTGTCATACTGCCTTCATTTAACTGTTTAATGATTGATGCAGTTCTTTTTTTTACACCATTTCAGAAAGTGAATATTGATAGGGGTTTCTTATTATTATTTTCTAAGAGCATTAAGAAAGTAGGTGCATTTTTAAAGCTTTTCAGCACTGCTCTGTTGTGGTTTTTGTGTGACTCTAGTATAAATAGATGGGATTTTAGCCTCTGTCAACAGAAATATTTCACCCCTTTCCTGCTCTCTGTGTTTTTTGGGGGCTTTTTTTTTTTTTTTTTCTTTAAAGAGAAAAAATCTGCCAACAACAAACCAGAAACTTTCACTCCTTTGCCCTCATAGCTGCAGTTGCCAACTGCCTGGGTAATCTTAATGCAGTGAGTTTATGGATGTAAGAAACTGTGTTGCCACAATAGTTCACTGCCATTGTATGTGTGTTGTGTATGGTCCCAACACGGCAGTTTTTGTAAGTGCATACAGCTCTGTTTGAAATACTTGAAGAACATCTGTCATGAAATGAAAAGTCTCTCTTTTTGTTTGGCAAGAGCCATGGTAGTCTGCGTAGACAAGATGTTGCTTTTTAACAGCTTTCCTTGTACAGGAGCTACAGTAGCTTTCTTAGCCCCCTCCCAGAAAAAAAAAAAAAAGTAGGCAGCAGCTGTACCTTTGAGATGTGAACCCAAGAGGCTTTCTAAGTTGGACAAGAGTGCAGAGGAGAAGTTGTCAGTAAACCCAGCCTGTTAGGAGTTTCTCCATGCATGCTAACAGAAAAGAATAAAATGGTGAAGCATCTTCAGTGCTTGCTGGTAGGAGCACGGGTGCACTCCTGTTCCTCTTGCAGATAATCTGCTGTTCCTGTGGGTGCTGTTCCTGCCCTGGAAAATGTGGTGTTTGAACACTTTGCTTTTAGTTTCACGTACAGAGGAGTGTGGGATCAACTGACTACGTGTTCCTTGTGATCTAGACAGTTACTGTTCCAGTTCTTAGGCATTGGTTTCATCATTAAACCAGCAGAGCTACAGTTAGCACATACAGCACCATAAATTATTTATCAGTTGCCAAGAGACAGGAACCAGGAGACTGGAAGGCTGGAGGAAGGGGATTATATATCATTATTTGCAGGCATCGGTAAACATGAGTTTTTGTTGCATTCAGTCATTCCTGAGCAGAATCACTGAAAATGTTCAGAGCTGGCAACATGTGGAGCTGTTTACCTGAGCACCATGACTGGGGCTGCTCTGTGGCCTCTGAGCAAAGCATCAGGTGCTCAGTCAAGCAGTGGAGCTTGACTGCTGGTTCCCTCTTTGTCTTGTCAGTAGACCAACAAAATTTAGAGCCTGCCAGGCTCTTGCATTCCCTTGAACCCACAATTTCCTTGACCTTTTGTGGGATTTGAGGCTAGATAAGGAGTTTATGAGGATCTGTCTGCCTTCATCAAATTCCTCTGTACTGTATGTGATGGATCCTGACCTTTCCCAAATGAAACTAAGTGGTTTGTCTCCTGTGCCCTGTCTGCTTGGGCACTGGTTCTCTTGCCTGGTTCTCTCTCCTGTAGTTCCTGTCTCTCTGAAGTTTTTGTGCCCAGGGCTTCCAAAAGACGATTGTTAGGGGACATGGGGTACTAGGTGTGCAAGCTGAACTTGGCAAGGAAGAAGTGAATGAACAAGTGATTAACTGCTAGGCAGCTGAATACGGGAAAGCCAGCCAGTCACGTGCCAGCTATCAAGCCACAAAATGCAGGTTTTGGAGAAACTTGAAATGAATGGAAACTATGAAAATTACCCAAACATCAGTATGGATTATTTATAAACTTAAGGCTTCCCCCCCCTAGCCCCAGGCACCCAAATGCAGCTGTAAATATTGCCTGGGGTATGCGGAACAGAAAGAGAAACCATGAAGTGCCTCTCTCCTTCCTTCTGCTGTTCTGGCAGGGGAGGCACTCGCTAAGCAGACAGCAAGGAGTCAGCAGTAAATCCTCTTTGAAAAGTGGTCTCTAGATGGTCATAACTGGAGATCTTAACAGTAAGAAAAGGCAAAGGATGCCTCTGTATCAGGGTGACTTGGTGATCTGGCTTCCAAGTTCAAGGAAGCAGCTTTAGGCCTGGGGGCTTAGCCTGGAGCTTCCAGACTGCGCTTTGCTTGGAGGCAGCTGGCAATGCCACAGTGTGTTCCTTCAGCTGCCTGGCAGCACAGAGCTGAGCTGATGTGATCAGAGAAGGGGAGACCCTCTATTTCCAAATGGAGCTGTCTCTTACAGCACCAGCATCCCTTCTAAGAAATTTTGAAAATGTATGAAACTCCGTGGAGCCTGCTAGGAGCAACTGTGTCGATCAGGAGTATGGGGAGATGTGGCAAAGCTCCTTGGTGTCCCCCTCTGGAATGCTGGTGCTTACGACAGGTTTGAGTCTGTGCAGGGAACGGGGATTCCCTGGTTCTTCTCTTTGCAGCCATGGTTGCTGTTCTGTACACAAGCAGTGTATGGCAGATGCATTCCTGTGGCTGTGGCTCAGTGAAGGAGCTATCTGTGTGGGAGATCTACCAGTGACTGAGTAAGTGACTGAGCTCTTGGAAACATGTAGCTCTCTCTTGCAGCAGGATCCAGCTTTTTCCATATCTGCATGTTGGATGTCACTGCTCCAGAGGCCCTGCTGCCCAGTCTTATGTAGTTGCTTATTTTGGTGGCCCACTGACTCTGGACCATGTTTGGTCTCAGGCAGCATTGGAAAGAGTTAAATCACTTTGAATTTGCAATTTCATGCAATGATGCTGCTGCAGTTGGGAAGTGAAGAAAGTCCCTCTTTGTGTCAGCCCACCCTCCCTCACAGATGTTTATCCTTAAAACTTCTCTATTGGGTTAAAAATAAAAGGAAACAAGCTTTCATCTTTTCTGTGGTTATGCTTATAAAGCTGCATACGCTGGCTTTGCTCTGCCCAGCCTCTCTCAGCTGGTATCCCCCGTGCTCTGACTTCCCATTGCACCACTTACCAAAAGCTGGACCACTGCAGAATCCCAGGCTGCTCTGCTGGTCCTGAACAGCATCCCTGGGGATGGCACACTCAGCACCTGTTCGTCCTGTGCCAGTAACATGAAAGCTTTTGAGGGGGATTTCCTAAGAAATATTGAAATCCACTTTCCAAATGGCTTCAGCTGCTAGTGCTCAGGCATGGTAACTGCAATTTGTACCAAATGCTTGCCAGTCAGAAAGAGCTCTTTTTGTCTTTTCCTTTTTTTTTTTTTTTAAGAGTGACCATGTATTTATAAGCAGGTCAGATGGCTTTGTGAAATTTCTTGAGCATCTACATCAAGGTGGCAAATGCTGGTATCAGACCCAAGGGTTTGGTGTACAGTTTGTGTTGGGTTTGAGCATGATTTGCTTTTGTTCTGCTTTTATTATAGGTCTGTAGAGCAAGACAAAAAGAGAGCATGGTCTGCCATACTGACCTGACCCCTGGGTACATAAATGGTGTGCCAAGCTCAAGGCAGCTCAGGGGACAGGCTCCTGGTGAGGGTTGCTGTGTGCTGTTCCAGTGCAGTCAGGGCACAGGCCTGCACATGATGACCCAGGCTGAGCTGGCTTTAGCTTCATCTTTACAGCACATGGATTGAGTTGTGCCATCTTCTTTGTTTGATTTCATTGCTTTGGGTGGATTTGCTTTCATCCTCATCAGTGTGAGAGTAGCCACCTTAGCAGCAGAGATCTTTTCCCTTGTAGCAGGAGGTGGGGAGTGACAGATGCAAAACTCTCCTATTCTAATCAGACTTGTGCTCCTTAGTCCCAGTGCAGCAGATTCATGCACACATCTGAATTTTCATAGCAGTCTAACTTGTACTTCATCTCATCTTTCCTCTGTGCAGCTGTTGGCATACTGGTCCCTAACTCTGTAGTATTAAACACATGCCCAGTAATTCTGATGATAAATGCAGCTCTCACTGGCCTGCCTCAGGATGCCAGTGAGGGAACTAGACAGTTGTTCTGCTGATAATTTGGTAGCAAGGACACTGGGTCACTTCTAAATATGACTTACATGAAAAACTTGTTCCCCACAGATGGGAGCAAGCTACATACCAGAGCTATATATACTCTATGATCACAAAAGATGAAAAGTTGTGGGCCTCAAAGTTAAAACTGAATCTCCTGTTTCCTGGTCTCTAAATCCTGTAAACACGATCATGCTGTCCCTTGAAATTTCCCTGTTGCCAGCTTTGAGTGTGTCACCTCTCCTGTCTCATCACTGAACGGGCTCTGCTCTGGGCAGCCCAGCATGGGCTGGGAAAGCTGTGGGGGGCAAGCTCATAGCTCCCCCCGTGATCCCTGTTTGTGGGAAGTTGTGAAAAAGAGGTGTCTTAGATGCTGTAGATCACAAAAAACACAGCTGTCAGCAGAGATAACTGAAGTTCTTAAAATGCAGTTTCTTTCTTGGCTGAAAAATTACTTGTTTTATCAGTGTAGGTTTCCATTTTTCAAAAATTGGTATTTCACTGCTTCTTCCGTAGCTAAAGCTTCAAAATACTTCATCTATCCAAGGAAGAGTTTTTGATAAAGCAAATATATGGATAGTTTAGTTAAAAGTCAGTGGAAAGGATCATGTGTAAAGAAAGAATGTTAAAAAATTGAACCAGTTGAAGATAGTCAATTTAACATTCAAATAATGCCAAAACTTATCAAGTACTTGAGAACACTCTCGAGATGTTTTTGCAGCCTTTGGTCTTCACCAAATTGCAGAATAAAATTGGAAAGCTTGTTAAAGACAGAATTCCTGGGGCTATCTGGGCTCATCTCTCAGAGCCTCTGTTGTTCCTCCTGTGTGGACAGGATGAATCTGGCATCCCCCTGGATTTCTCACACTGATGCTGAAGGACGCAGGCTCCTGTAGTGGACTGGGGTGAAGCTTTTTTCTGTTTCTTCTGTCAGTTCATTTCTGTTTTGGCTGTGGTGATAACTCGACAGGGGAGGGTTTTTTCCTTTTCTGGATAGCTGGCTTCTTGTAGATAAACTTCCATGTTGCTTTTTCCTTGGTGCCAGATGGCTCTTGTTTCAGGCAGATGTTATCTCCTGCTACCTGAGTGTTTTTCAGCCTGCCTCTCCAAAACTATTTTTGGTCTGGCTAAACATGCCTTTGTTTGGGATTTTTTTTTTCCTTTGGGTGTGGGGAAGCCAGATGCAGAGGATAAATCTGTAAATTCTTGAGCCTGGATAACTCACAGTGGAGCTCAGCATATTGATCTCAGACTATTGGTTAAGCTGAGGAAAAGGTTTATATCTTTGTGAGAAGACATATTCACATCTTTTGTTTGCAGCCCTTTTTAAATTTTTTTTTTATTATTCGTTTCCCACACAAACACTTTTGCACAGTTTATGAGATAAGGTGCAGATGGCTTTTTTTTTCCACTTGTTTTCTATGGGTTCCACCATCCTCCCCTATGGGCCATTAGTTTGGAAGTCAAGATAGGCTAACACTGTAAAATGAGGACATTGCTGGTGTATAATAGGTTCTTAGTTACTGTAGTGCTGCCTTTTCCTTCAATTTTCTCTCTTCTGCCAAAATGAAAATAAATTGAAGTTGTGGATTGCTTTCTTAAGTTTGCATTTGTATTTCTGCAGCAATGGTTTTGGTAGGCTTAGCAACCAACAGAGGTTAGTACTGAATCCTGTAATACAATAATTTTTCTCTTGTACTGATTCCTGTCGGGACAGTCTGTTGTGGCAGGTTATTCCTTGGTGATTGCCACCGGTGTGGTGATGTCTGGTCCCAAGAGGAAAACAGGGAACCCAGTGGTATGCATGTTTGCACAGGCTGCAAAAAAATCTGCCCATGGGGCCAGAAGAGGATGAGTAGAAGATGAATGGGCAAATTAATCACAAGATGAGCAGAAATTATGGTGGGTTGCTATTTTGTGTTTGTGTCCTAGCCTAGTAGGTGAGGATAAATACTGTGCTGTGGGGCTGCAGAATTCATCATTGTGTTTCTCTGAGCTGGCTGGTAGATAGCTGCCTGATGAGGCAGAAGCCACTGACATTTCAATGCATGTTACAATCAGCTTTAGTAGGGGCATTTCAGGATTCAGAGTTTTGTCATGTTCGTAGTTGAAGCCCAGTCCATGTCAGTGAAAGCTGTTGGATGATGGAGTGGTTGGGGCACAATGAGTGTCCTGATCTGCACCAAACTGTTGGCAGATAAACTCCATGTCTTGCTCCCTGAGCAAGAGTCCTTGTTGGCAGGCAAGGACTGACCTGGCCGTGCTCCAGCCTGTAGCCCCTTCTCATCACGTCTGAGTTTGAGAACAGAGACAGAATTTTTCCATTTTCTACACCTTGTCGTTGTGGCTGGGGCCTGTATGATACATCTTGCCAGGCTCCACTCAGGTCTACTTAAAGTGGCCCCAGGAGGTGTGTGCTTGCTGGCTTGGGAGTGTCCTTCAGGAATTCTGTTCTTGGGGCATGAGTTATCTCAGGATGTGTCTGTGCCTCACCAACAGTGAGGGGATGGTGTGGCACTGTTAATGTGAATGTAGAGCTCCTGGGCTGCTGCTGCTCTCCTTGGAGTCACTGGGACGTGCTTCCCAGAGCAGCTTGGTGCACTTACACTTGTGAGCCCACTTAAAAAATACATCTTTAAATCTCTCACCCAAGCTGTGGTTGGAGGTGTTACTTCACTCTGCTGCTGTCATGGACAGCTGTGGCCATGCTCGACTTGTTCTGCAGTACCACCTGCCAACTGAAGCTTGGCACCGCCTGCCATCACGTGCTGGGGCAGTGTGGATGTCCCTGTAGCAGATAATGGGTCAACTCTAGTGGAAATGGAGGCCAAATTCCTGAGATCAAATGCCAGAATTTGTGCCTTCACTGGCAGACACAAAGGACTGTGTTTCTTTTACTCTTCAAGGAATAAAAGCGGTTGGTTTTGGTGGTGGCATTTGTGTGCCAATCTCTGTTGGGCCGTCAAGAGACCTGTGCCCCTCCTTGTTTCCCAAGTGTCTGTATGATGCCATGTCCCTCTTGGCAGGGTTACAGTTGTCTCCCACCTCTCCAGAAGCACCAAAACCATTTCCCAGCCTGGCAGAGCTGCAGGAGCTCCTCATGGCTCATGCATAAAAAGTCCTGCAGGACAAAGGAGAGCTAAAGCAACTAAAACACATTTTAGGTATAAACCTGGCCTAAAATAATCAGCTATATAAAGTGTCTCAGCTATGAGACACTGCCAGATAGAGATGCTGAAAAGGGAAAGGCCATTACTAGTTCATTTGTCTTCCTTGCTCTTTGGGAAGTGGTGTGGGACAGATGGCCTTCTGCTGGCTTGTCCCTTCTTCCTGGCTGCCCTGGGGGCTGCTGCTGCCCCCCCAGCAGCCCTGCTGGTGCTTTGGGGAGAGCTGTGTGATGGGGAGGTTCTAAAAGATCTGCTGTTCCAGCAGGCAGCACCTCCTGAGAGCCAAAGGCACTGGCAGCCCCAAGCCTTACCTGATGCTTCTGAACTTGCCCACCTCAAACTGCCCCCAAACCGGGTTGCTTTTGTTCTCTCTTTCACATTTCGCACAGCAAAAGCAGCAGCCCAGCCTGCATCTCCTCTGCCAAAGGCTCTGTAACCATCTCTTTTGTTCTGTGTCTTTCAATTTTGGCTGCTGGGCCAGCGTGGCATCGTGCCACGTAGTTAGGAACGTGGGCCAGCGTGGCGGTCCCGGCTGTGCTCCTGCACCCATGGCCCTCCCGAGTCCCATGTCCCTCCTGTGGCTCTAGAATTAGGTTTGACTCTGCTTGTTGGGTTTTGTGGCCTCTGCCCTCCATTAATTGCAACGCTGTAAGCATCTTGTACATCTGCTGTTCACGGGGTGACTGATGTGGGGTGGCAATGGCTGATCACTTGGTTGATGTTTTATAATCACATTATGTGTGTTCTAGATGAAGTTCTCTTCTGGCTGGCAGGGCTCATTTGTGGGGGAGGGAGGAAAACTGCAGGGAGGAAGGGAAAGGCATCTTAAAACACAGATGTGACTCATTCTTTAGAAATTCAGATTAGAGTTTGCTGAATTTTAGAAAAAGAAATGTAAAAGATATATTTTTTGGATGGTGAGTTTTTTTTCCCCTCTGAAAGATCTTTTTTCAGAAATTATGGAAGAGGAGAAAACAAAATAAGACCTTCTGTGAATGCCCAGTGTAGCCAGCAGAGAACTTCATCATACTGTATTGGTTTTGTTTTGTTTGTAGCTGCAAGTTATCAAAGTGACCTTACCTGGGGTTGTGTGTTGTCTTGATCAATGAGTTGCCAGCTGTCCACTTAATACAGAAGTCTGAACTGCATATCATGCTTCAAATTTCTAGCTAAATTATTAAAACTCCACAGACCAAAATAACTTTCCCTTTTACACAGAAGCAGATTCTGGAGTTGCTGAGTGTGATTTTCTAGTGCAGTAAACTCTAGTGTGTGATATGCACTTGTGGATGTATTGGGCTGGGATGTATTTCAGGGAGTACTGGAATACTTACTGTCCTCTTAACTAATGGTGCTTTTTATTCAAAGTAGTTTTGAAGAGCTGCGATTTTTCCTTGCTGAGCAAGAACAGTAGTGCAGGATGTCATGGATTTGCTGTCTCTCTGGAGCAGACTGTGGGAGCTGTGATGGAGGAGCTGTGCATGTGAAAGCAAAGCCCATGCGTGGAGTTTCTCAGGGATGAGTTGGGAGCGTGAGCTCCTCCTGACACCCCACACACGACCATGTCCCCTGCATGGGATGTTCTGGCTCTAAAGAGCAGTTGGGTGGCAGAAAGGGACACGAGGGGGTGACCTGCAGAGCTCTTCAGACAGGGTGGTGCTCAGACAGGATTGCTCAGAGGCTCTTGGACCATCCCTCTGGTCATTTTGCCAGGTGCAGGCTGAATGCCTGTGGGCAGGAGAAGTAAAGCCCCTTTCTGGTGGGTGTTTTTTATTGAGTCCCGAGCATGAGTAACGTGCATTTGTGTTTGTTTTTTTTTTTTTTGTTGTGTTTGAGGGATGGTTTTAAATTTATCAAGCTCTGAAGTAGCAGGAAGCCCAGTAGTGGGACATATGTAGGGAGAAACAACAGGCAGCCAGAGCATCCGTCACCAATTTGGGATGCAGGCTGCTGTCCAAGCTGCTGATTTACAAGGGTAGGGCAAGAAGGTTGTGTGGGGTCCTCTCATCTCACCTCCCAACAGATACATTGTCCAATGCCTGGGGCTGCCTCTGCAGAGCCATTTCCCCAGACCCTGTCAGGCCAAGAGAGCAGAATTGTACCCTAGCATTTTTTAAAACAAAACAAACCAAGCTCTCAGTGACCAAGTGTGAGGAACCTCTGGGTTGGGACTGGGCCCCAGCTCCTCAGAAGAGCTGGCTGCTGCTGCTGGTGGATGTGAGTGTGCCACATGGAGAGCTTTGGGGATGAACTTGTGTAGAAGCTTGAGCTTTGATTCAGTCATACACCTCAGTCGAGATCGGAGCTGAACCAAAAGGGTTTCAGTGAATTTGTCCAGGCTCATTTCATTCTTGTTAGTCACAGGGTATTGGATATGGAGCATTTATGGATTGCAGGGCAGCATCCCTCTCTCTGCACTATACTGGGGTTAGCTTTGGCCTCTGGAGATAGTCTTGCAATTAATCAGCCAAAGGCTGAGGTGCTGCTCTCCACCATCCCTCCTTCTCCCTGGTGCTGCTCCTCTGGGAGTGGCCGTGTTATATCTGAGGACCCTAATTTCAGACACAGTGTTGCTGTGTGTGGGGAGGAGAAAAATCATTCCCCATTCTTGCAGGGCAGTTAGCACTACACCATCTTTAAGGTCCCCTCCAACCCATACCAATTTATGGTCAGAAACTCTTTTTCTGAGGATTTGTTTGCAAGAAGCCTTTCTCATGCCTGAAGAGTGGTTGAAACCATCCACGCCGCTTATAAAGCAAATGGAAACAGCCCCATAACTGCTCAATAGGAAGGACCTGCCCCAGATGGACCCTGGTACATTGTAGGTGGTGGCTGAGGCTTAGGAAAGACACTTGGGTGGCAGACAGTGACCCATCCAGCAGAAGTGTCCAGTCCTTGGCTGCAAGTCCCTGTGACAGACTGGAGCACCAGGTCCTGCTGCTGGGCAGCATGGTGGTTCTGGTGGGGTTCCAGCCCTGGAGATCAGATGAATTAAGTGGGCAAGAAACCCTCTTCCTGAGCAGCTGAGCTTTGAAGAGCAGTTGAGGCGTGTACCAAGCCTGTGTCTTGTGAAGAGCTTGTGGGAGGCTTTCAAAAGTGGTTGTGTTTGGAAGTATGCTGTCACACACATCCACACAAAAATCCCCAAAATATTTGAATCTGCGTAAGCTCTTTGCAGAGTTTTACCTTGTCTTTTTTTGTTTGCCAGAATGAGTTGGGTTCTGGGGGCTGGGTGGAAGGAACTCTCTGGAGAATGGCTTTTGGTTTGTGCTGTTGCTTTGCACCATTCAGCAAGCTGCTGGCCACAGGGGCCTTTTCTGCAGCTTGCACTTTTTGGTGCAAATGGCTCTCATCTTTCAGTAGTCACATGCTGTTTGCTGGTGATGGTCTGCAACCCCCTATTTCTTAAACAAGCCCCAAATCTGTCAAGCCTGTGCACAATGGAGCTCTCTGCTGCTGGGGCTGTTCAGACAGGCACCGCTTGCACCCTGCACTTGATGTGCAATTGCCAATTTTTGTCTGGCCCATGGTTTGTGTGGACAGACCTTAAACCTTCAGGTTTGCTCAGTTTCTGCTCTTCTTTGAAGCCTGACTCATGGGCCCTTTGGAAAATCTAGCCCATCCATTTTGCTGTTTTTTTGTGTGTTTGTGTGTGTGTTTGTTGGTTTTGTTTGTTTTTTTTTTTTTCCTTAGTAGCAGTTTCTAGCAAATTAGTGGGCAACCCTGTATTAATTATCCCCAGGATCTTTCAGTCTATGGACTTTTAAGTGACTGTGGCATTGTAAAATCCCTTGGCTACCTCAGGGGAGGGCTAACCAGCTGGTGGAAAGCAGTGCTCTGGGACATGGACCAAAAGGGCAGAGGAGATGCTGGGGTCTGGCTGACCCTGGAGCCTGGGTGTAGCATCTCATGGGCATGGGAGCATTGCTGGGCTGGACACTGGGCAGTGTTACTCAGAGGAAGGAAACTGGAACTGATATCTAATGTTTTACGACAAACAACCTGTAGCACTGACCTAAACATCCAGTGTTATGGAAACATAGTCTTACACGTGTAGAAACTGGTAACAGCTGGCAATCTGCAAGGCCCCTGGGACAGGGGTTGTTCCTGGTGGGATGCTGCCTGGGTGGATGAGCAGAGTGACCTGGTGTCCCCACTGCTTGAAGGTGTCCAATGGCAATATGGGTCTTCAGGAGCCTCCACCAGGGTTTGGGCAGTGAAAGGGGAAGGGTGGACCTGGAGAGTACAGGAGGCTGCCAGTGCAGGCAGGGAGAGGCAGGGCATGTGGGCAACAGTCAGGCAGGGGCTGTGTCTCTGCTGTCCAGGGAGGTGATTTTGGTTGGGTACCCAGCAACCTGGACAGTGGATACATGGACCTGGAGACCAGGGTGTGTGTGTCTCTGTATTTACCATCCTTGCTCCACCTTTCACTACTTCCACTTTGGGGGCTAGGATGATTTTGCTTTCATTCCCTTCCCCCTGAGCAGCACCCCTGACCAGAGAGCAGCACTACTGAGCATCACCTTTTCCGAGGGTGATGAATACAAATTGAGAGGGTGAAGGAGGGGTAGGACGAGGGGGGCACAAAGGCTGGAGGGAGCCCAGCCCCTCACTAACTCTCTCCCTTTGCCTCCACAGACTGGCTCCTCACTACGTTTACCCCCAAGCTATCATCCAGCCCAGCGTGGTGATCCCTACCCCTGTCCAGTCCATCACCTCTCCCTACATCGACTACACCGCCGCCAGCCAAGCCTATTCCCAGTACACCACAGCTGCCTACGACCAGTATCCCTACGCTGCCTCCCCCGCTGCCGGCTTCGTGGGATACAGCTACACGGGGGCAGTGCAGCCCCCCCTCACCGCCAGCACCCCCGCAGCCCCCGCCGCTGCCTTCGTGCAGTACCAACCCCAGCAGCTGCAGCCCGACCGCATGCAGTGAGGGCCCTGCATGGCCTTGGCTACCCAGGACAATCTGTTACCATGGAAAGATGCGACTAGGACAAGAAGGACAACAACAAAACCACAATAAAAGAAACAACAACAAAACCACAATAAAAGAAACGAAACAAATCAAATCAAACCCCCCGCCCCTTTGTCCCCTTTGTGTAGGTGCATATCAATACCTTAAGCTATTTATAGTGTTAAGGGCAAACCCTTGCAGTCTGACCGTGCTCATGAAAATGGACTTCTGGTAAGTTGATTTGTTGGTTTTGTTTTCAATCTGGACAGATATTGTCTTGAAGATGTTCTAAAAGTGACTGAAATGTTTCACAAGAAAAGTACAGATCCTTGCACACATGGCAGTCTGCTCCCATCACCTGTGGTCATCTTCCCAGCCCTACGCCGTCAGACCTCCCCTCCTCATCAAACCTGCAATCCTCTTAATTACTGTTAGTACAGAGGTACTCGAAGAACATGGAAAAAAAGCAATCTTATTTTTTGGTTGTACAAAAACTTTGTAATACTCAGAGATGCCTTACAGAAAAAAAAAAAGCGAAAGAAAAAGAAACTATTTTTTAATATTTATTGCGATTTTATTCGCATGAGCTGTGAATTGCAGACAGAAGAATAGTAGTAAGTATCTGCCTTGTTTAATTCTCATTTTACTAAATTATTGTATGTAGGTAAATGCTGAATCACTTCAACATGCAAAAGGGAATATTGGCTTGAAGGAGAGCAGAATATTCCTTTAGTCAACGCACTGTACTATTTTCTTATTGTAATTGTTACTCTGTTAAGATTATCTCAAATTTAGGTATATTTTTAAATGCAAAAAACCAACCAAGAATACTGAACATTTTGTCTACTTTGGTAGATCTTTTGTTACAATGCTGCAACCTATGGAGACATTTACAGTATTTATGTAAAAGTGATCTGGAGCTGTTGGCCAGGAAAGCTTAGGAGAATATCATGAGTGGAGCAAAAAAGAAGGTGTTATGTCACTGAACAAATGGGTAAACGTAACCTTTTTATGCCTATAATCCAACAGCCAAATAAAGGAAGAGAACAGATGATGTAAGTTAAGTGCATTTCTACAAAGAACAGCAATAAACTATTTTAACTTTTAAAATTATTCAATACTGTATGGTATGATGTTTGCTTGGCTGGAACCTACTAGGGAGGACTTTCAAGCTGACCTGATCTGGCTGTGCTGGGCCTTGCCTGTGACCATGCCAGGGTGGGCAGGGGGTGCATCCTGCTGCAGCTCCAGCAGGAACTGGGACAACCAGGATGGGATCTTACCCAGAATCCTCAGGATATCACTTCTGTTAATTGCTTTCCTTAAACTGAATCCACACAAAAGTGAGCACTCTGCCAAAGCCTTGTCTCACTTAAGGAGTCTCTGCTCTGATGGGGTAGGGGCAGGCTGTGGGTAGCGGTGATGCTCTGGCAGGGTGCTTGAACCCCTGAGCATCTCTTTGAGTTACTCAGCCACCTTGAACTCCCCCTCAGCAGCTTGCTTTTGAAATTGTTTCTCAGATTTTGACCATTGCAAGTGGTGAATATCGGCTTTTAAAAGTAAATAAAATTATTCCCTTTGAATGTGCTAGTTATTTAGTTTATCTTTGTAAAGGTTACAGAAGAATTGGTGCCAGGAAGTCCCTGTGTTTTTGGCACTGGTGTGTCCTGCTGTTCAGTAGATGGTAATGCCTAAAGCCATCCTGAGGGAAGAAGGTGCCATAGGATGGAAGCAGAAGCAGTTCAGCACTGTCTGATCAACTGCCCTGGTGAGTTTAAAGGCACAAGAGGAATATGTGTAATGTCAGCAGTAGACCTAAGAGTAAAGAGCCCATCTCAATGAATGGAAACAGCTCATTCCTCTCTTGCTCACACTGCATGAAGAATGCAGCTCCTGGTGGGACTCTTCATGCTGCCCAGGGTTTTGCTTACAACCATTGTGGGTGACATTTATTTCCTTTTTAAGTAATTAGTTTCTGGATATGGGGGTGAGGCTGCCAAAGGAGTAAGAGTTGAGTCCTGCATCCAGCACAGTTCTGGCAGGGAGCACAGCCTGGCCCAAGAAACCTGCCTTGGAAGTACTATCAGGGCTGAAGGTTGTTCAGCAATTTTTCTTTCTCTCTGTCATGAGTCTTCCTGAGGAGGAGGAGGGAGGGCAGGATTTTGGAGGTGGGAGCCATGTGGCTGTGCCCATCCTCAGGCAGTGTTCCTGCCTGGCTCCAGCACTGCTGAACATTGGGGTTATTTTTCACCAAGGACCTGTCTCCCAGGTCCATAGGAAGATCCAGGGCCTCCAAAGATTTAATTTGTCATTTAAAAGAAAGAAATAATGTCTGGTGCATTTTAAAGTGAATGAGTGATGATTTTTCCATTTAGCTGACTCTTTAATTTCCTGAAAGGTGGTTGGGGCTGCCAGGAAGGGAAGGTGCAGGGGTTCTCAGCATTATTACACCTGCTCCCAGCCCACTGCTGCTGAATGCCATTCCTGGATCCTGCTCGGTTCTTCTCTGGGCTCATTTTGAAAAAACACATGAAAATCCACCCTCCAGTTTCCCAGGTGGAAGTGAGGTTGTGATGGCAGCTGGCACAGGACACTGGATCCTGAAGAGGAACCCAAGTAGTTCCTTGTCTGGGAAAAAATTAAATTTATTTTTATTGTTTTTCCATATTCCTTGATGAAGCATCCTTTTTTCATCTGTATCATGTACCTTATGTTGTCCCAGCACAAAGTAAGCTCACCCAAGCAGCTCTGCTCTGCTCTGGGGTTCTGTTCTGGGGGTGGGAGTGACCACTGAGTCGTGACCTTGCCCTGAGCATGTCCCCAGGGCCGTGCTGGTGGCTGACCTGCTCAAAGCCAGCTC
Source organism: Phaethornis superciliosus (assembly GCA_023637945.1). Classification (NCBI taxonomy): domain Eukaryota; kingdom Metazoa; phylum Chordata; class Aves; order Apodiformes; family Trochilidae; genus Phaethornis; species Phaethornis superciliosus. The sequence continues at coordinate 9,567,306 of JAJQWJ010000019.1, forward strand.
CCAGCAGCTGTGCCCACATGCCTTGTCATTTGCATGACAAATTCAAATATTTATTTTTTTTTTCTTTTCATCGGAAACCATCACACTGTGGTTGTTGGGGTGAGCGTTGGGTCGGTCGAGTGTGCTGGAGCATGTGCAGCTCTTCTGCTGTTACAGGGCAGCTTCACCACCACCACCAGTGCAGGGGCACCATGGGGAGGGGATGGCTCAGGTGAGATTTCTGCCCTTTCCAGGTACGACTGTACCCTGGGCTGTCCCCTGCCATGAAGACACAGCCAAGGGCTCTGCTGCCAGCAGCTACCCAAACCCCTTGAGATAAAGGGCAGGGGGCACCCAGGCCCCATCTCTGCAGTGTTCTCCCTCACTGCCACACACTGTCTCGCCAAGACTCTTGGGGAGCCCGTGGGTGCCCACTGAGGCTGAGGGCATGGGGGGCACTAGGGCACTGCCAGCCCCCCCAGTGCAGCTCCCACAGCCAGTGGGCTCCAGCTCCAAAACTTGATGGCTGAGAGGAAAAGGCTGAGCACAGGATTTAGTTGCATAGTGACTGGGCTGCTGTTGGCACTTACCCTTTAAACTAAAATTCGCAGCAAAATGGCTTTACCCCTTCACATATAGGGAATGCTAACAGCATCCTTTTTTTTTTTTTTTTTCTCTCTTCTGGCTGAAACTTGTTTTATTTCCCTCCTTTGTGCCTCGCTGAATCCTGCCAGTGTAGAGATTCCCTTGTTCAGAGGGGGAAAAAAAGAAAGGAGGAAAAAAAAAAAAAAAAAAAAGAAAGAAAGAAAAACCTAAGCCTGGGATTAAAAACCATCACTAAAATAGTTTGAATAACAAAGTCAACTGACTCGCTGGGAGCCCAGTGAATGCCTGTCACGTATCAGGGACATGGTCATGTGTATCTCTAGATAGTTCCTGGAAAAGCTTCTGCTCGGCCCGATAGACCCACGGCTGCTGATACGGCGGTGCCTGCACTGGCCTTGCTCACCCAGAGACCTGCAGGAAACTTCGTGAACTTATGGGGGTGGGTAGGAAAATAAATAAATAAATCAATCTCCCTTGGGTACCAGAGACATCACAGCTTCTCCTGCCCTGCCCAGCAACCAGCTGTGAGCAGTGATCAGACTCCCCTTGCCCCAGTGGCACCCTGGGCCAGCAGCCCTCTAACCCCACTCTCTTACTGATGGCTTTAGCAATGGGATTTAATTGTGGTTTTTGTTTTCTTGGTTTTTTTCCCTCCACTAATTTTTGCATTGTTTAAGCTACACAGATAATCCAAAAAGGGGGACTTTGCATAAGATAAAGCTGAGGGTATCTAAATCCCCCTAAGCAGAGCCACCTCGTGTGTCAGATACAGCTTGAGACACCATGTTACCAAGACCATGTTGCTAGGGGGATATGTGCCTAAAAACAAAGCCAAACTGTTGACACCAGCAGCCCAGGCCTGGAAACACAGCAGTGTGCTGAGAGGAACGATGGCTCAGATAAGGCCAGACTGTGTGGGAAGGCAATTAAAGGCTCAGATTTATTAGCTGTGTGTCCATGCTTGGGAGCCTTGATAGTGGTGATGGAGAGGTTGGAAAGGTCAGAGATGGAGAAGTTAGAGACAGTTGTTCTGAAAGTGCTGCAATGCTTTAAGGGTGAAATGGCAATAAAGGCACAAGAAATCTCTGCTGAGCCAGACTGCAGTGGGTGCAGGCTATGCCCAGCCTGAGCTGCTGAACCCAAGGTCAGGGCAGTGCCATTGTGGCACAGGGTGTTTGCTCTCAAAGGGACTCAGTGCTGCCCACAAGCTCAGGACTCATACACTTGTCTCTAGAGATCCCTACTTATATGTGGGTGAGTGTATTTATTTATTTGAGTGTGTGTATATATATGTATTTTAAAACTTATATATAATTTCAATATATAATGGTATACAGATATGTTTAAACACACATATATAGTTTATATATAAAAATACACATGTATATAAACTATTTTTTTCCTTCTCCCCATGGGCTCTGTTGAGCCACAGCCTCTGCAGCAGCCCCTGGGCTTGCTGCATGCTCATGCCAGGAGCTGCACATTTCCCAGGGGTGTCAGGGTATCCTGTTATCCAGGTTATTTCCTGTGTTATGGCTGCAGTGGGGGAAGTTCCACCCTGTCCACTGCCACACACCCAGTCCACCAAGTTACGTGCTATACAGCAGAGAGGAGAGACACACACACTATTAAAAAACTTGCTTCTGGGCACCAGTAGTATCACTGGCCTCTTACTAAAGGATGTCCTGCACCCACCATACCCATCTTTAAGAAGAGGCTGAAGGTGAAATAATTTAAAGGACAAACATGACAGAGGTCAACTCCCACTTTGGGCTGCCTGGTTGTTAAGTCCTATTGAACAGATGATCACTACAGCTCCCAGGAGTTGGTTTTTAAAAGCATTTACCCATGTAAAGCTGGAGAGCACAGCCCTTTGTAACTCAGCCAGGAACACAACTTGGTTTGAAAATAGAACTGAGCATCTTATTACGTGTGTAACACTCAAAAGAACTTTTCAAATCAGACTAAGCAGGGTTGAGTGGTCCCTGGTTAATCTCTACCTATAGATCAGCACCGTGAGGTCAGGGTGTGCACCCAGACACCCAGAGCCCTTTGCTGCCCCTGCACCCTCAGCTGCTTGTGCTTACGTGAGCTGCTCACATGCTGGCATGTTAAGCAAAGCTTGAGCTTTGCAAAATGAAACTGAAATAAAATAAATACATGGCACCGTTAACTTTCTGTGAGCTGGCTTCAAAATTAAGAGGTTTTAGACATAAACATGGTAGAATGAGTCCTCAGGGAAAGCAAAACCTTCCAAAAACCACATCCTAACCTTTTTCAACAGTGTATGTTAAGCTTTATTTCATGCCATTTTAGTAAGGTAAACTAATTGGTTTCCTGTTTCCAATGAATTTTATATGTATAAAAATATTTATACTATATTCATATATTTATATAATATACAACTCTGATTAGAAACACTCATGTATGAACACACCTATTTTCCAGCAATATCAACGTGTGTTCACGTTTGTGTGTGAAAGACCACATACACATGCCTTAATTCAACTATTTTAACTTTTATTTCATAAATCCTGACTGCTGAAGATGCCAGATGAAGTTTAGACTAGAAGCTAGTTTAAAAATGAGCAGCATAACATAGCAGCAATATAATATAACCAATTTAATGGAGCAGTTTATGGGTGCTCAGGCATTTCAGGCTGGGACATCCATGGACCACACAGGGTGCAGCTCTTACCTGCCCAGCTCCTGCCCACAGAGTGCTGCAGCTCTGTCCTTTTCCATCCAGGATAAATCTGGGACCGTGGTGCCAATTTACTCAGGGTTGGCAATGCCATCTCTGTCCCAGTAAGATGCAGCCATCAGTGGAGTAGATGCAGCCAGTGGGAAGGGTTTGCTGTGGATGTGGGTCTCAGTTTTGCCAGGATGAGCATGAGCTGGGTCAAAATCATATCCTGGGCTGTGCTCACAGTACAGCAGGCTGGGAAAAAAAAAATAAAAAAAAAAATCATATGCTGGAGTGAGAGCCACAGCTGGGAGCTGGGCACACACTGGGGTCATCCTTGGCTCCTGCTGCAGGGAGCCCTGGCCTAAGCAACACCTTTTGGCATTCCCCATCCTCCTGCCCTCTGCTGCCATATGTGCCCAGGCACTTTGCCTGTGGGTGTCTGACTGTCTGTCTGACTGTCTGTCTGTCTGTCTGCCTGTCTTTCTGCATTCCCGTATGCTCTCTTCAATCAGCAGACCATGAGCACTTCTACAGCCTCAGTCTGCTCAGTCCAGAGCACAGATATTTTGGGCATCAGCAATCTGGATGAAAGCTCCTGCCAGCAGCTCTGCACAGGCTTGAATGGAAAAAGAAATAAAAATATCCCATCTTGTTGGGTAAATGCTGCCAGGCTCTCCCAGCAGGCACTGCCAGCCTCATCCCAAATCCCTGCAGGCAGGGGAACAGCCCCAGAGCTGCTCTGTAGCCTCCCAGCTCAGACAGAGCCTGCAGAAAAGATAATAAATTGAATCCAAATGTTTATACCACAGGCACTGACCAGGTTATGTTCCCAGTAAAACTGAAGGGGGAACAAATATTTTCTTGTAGATGCCATCTAAACTGCCAGAACTGATGGCTGTGCAGAGGATCCTGGTGTGGTGTGGGAGGAGGCTGGAGGGGCTGAGACCTGGATGGATGGATGGATGGACATGCACACATCCAGGCTCAGAGACTGTCCCAAGAGCACTGTGCACAGGCAGTGAATTTGGGGGAGGTGTGGGGTTGTCCGTGGAGTTGGAAGAGGAACCTCTGCATGTGCCTGTTTGTGTGCAAGGGGGGGGTAGTGGGACCTTCAGGTTCCCTGCAGTGCCTCACCCCACAGGCACCCACAGGGGGCTGCAATGCATCCTGGATGCTGCAGGTTTGTAGGCTGAGGTGCTTAAAAAAAAAAAAAACACCAACCCCAACCAAGCACAGGTCGAGGCTGCTGCCCTGAAATGTCATGACACAACTGTTACAACGGGTTTACTCATTTCTCCAGTGAGTAAGACTGAAAGAGGAGCTCCCTGGTGCAGGGCTGGGTGCGGGGTCGGTGGCCGATAAGGAGCAGCTCCTTATCTCCAGCCCCAGCAGCCAAGAGGACGAGGGTGATAACCCTCACCAACCCAGGATCAGAGTAGTGGGGGTGGTGCTGCCAGTTTGAGTGTTTGCAGAGTTGCCCTCACCTCAGGGGCTTTGTCTGCAGCATCCCCCAGCCAGGAATCCCCTCTCTCCTCTCTGGGAGCCCCCAGGAGGTGGTGGATGGGGCAAGCACAGGGCACACACACTGGGGAGCAGGCACTGGGGCATGATCATCTTGCTTTGCACCCTGTGCTTCCCATGGGGAAAAGGAGCTCCAGGAAAAGCTGATAAATCATCCTGCTTAGGACAATTCGAATTTTAGGAGCTGGAGGTAGGGAAGGTCCCAGTCAAGATCTATCTTCAGCCACCCCATGGGATGGGTGACACTGGGAGCACAGCGAAGCCTGGTGCTCCCCTGATTGAGACCTGGGCTGGGATTTTTGGCTCAGACACCTTCTTTTATCCATCCCCTTGGAGAGCTGCCAGAGGGGCTGGCTGGGCCAGTCCCAAGCCCATTGGTGCCCATCTCCCACTAGCACATGCTCACAGCTGTGCAACCAGCACCCCAGTTACTGCACCATCAGCCCCAGCTCACTGGGGTAACTCAGTCACCCCCTCACCTCCCCTCCATGTGCCCAACTGCACACGATAAGCTCTGATCCAAAGCACATTTTTGTTAGAGGGCAGCAAGATAAAAATCTTAAAATAGCTTAATGCGACATTCACCAGGGTCTGTGGCCACTGCTCTTCCCACACGTCACCATCCCCTTCCTTCTCCCCCTGGGTTTGGGCATGAATATCCCCGGGGAAAGCTTGGTTCCTGAAAAACAAAACAGAACAGATGAGCAGCAGAACTGTTCTTGTCTCCCAGCATCATCCTCTCCAGACAGGACAGTCCTGAGCTCAATGTGGCACTGCCTGCACTGTACAGCAAGACCCTGTCTCTGCTTTTGGGGTGCCCCTGTTCCCAGCTTGCTGTGAGGAGCACTGCACTTTTGGCCATCCCTCCTTTGGCTCAGGCCAAACGCTGCTCAGCCAAGTCCCCAGCAAGGGCACAGAAGCAGAGAGACCCAGAACTGGACCAGTGAGCTGGGGGAGGGCACAGCTCCCTGCAGGGCTCCTCTCCAGGGCTGGAAACAAAGGGGGCACAAAAGCTGAACATCCCCCTGGCTGCTTTGGCTGCTCCCCTGCCCAGGGCTGCTGTGCCATGGGACAGACTGTGAGAGCTGATGCCAGCATCCTCTCCTGGAAAGGCCAGGGCCAGCTCCAACACCAGCTCCACGTCCATCTCCAGCTCCCTCCTTGCAAGGTTTTCCCACTTCTTTAACCCCTCCAGCACCAGCTGCCTGTGCAGTCCCTGGCTTTGGGCCCTGGGCTCTCAGCAGTGCTGCCAAGTGGCTGTCAGAAAAGGCTTTAGCCTTTCAGAGATTTTAGGCACATACTCCAGCTCTCCCTCATTTTTTGTTTAGGTTTGTACAGCCATTAGCAAGTCACAGTTAAAGGCACAGTTTCAGCTCATATCTACATTTTGGTTTTTTTGTTTTTAATGGAAAACAAGATTAAAAATAATCATCAGAGAAAACAAATCTTTGTCATGCCCACCCAGATTTCTCTTAAAAATTTCAAAAGTGCCCATGAGAGCAACTGCTTCTAAGCAGTGGAGAATTTGCAGCACAAGGCATGACACTAAGGAGACGAAGCATGTCCCAGTGTTACCTTCAGTCTCAGCTGGCTGCAGTTTGGCTCTGAGGAGGGGCTGTTAGGGCACACCACGCTGATTCTTTTATTCACAATACTAATTCTTTTATTCGGGCTATGAGTAGTGAAAGCAGCTGAGCTCACTCCAGTTAGCTCGGCTGCAGCTGCTGCCACATGTAACAGCCAAGTGTCTCTGGTTCCCCTGCGTGCCTGAGGACAGAGCTGAGCTGGGGACAATCCGTGAGCTCGCAGGGATGCCACACTTGAGAGCTCATGCTGGGCTGAGGAGCTGGCAGAGCCTGCACCTGCTTGAATTTAGGTCTGCCAGGCTGGCTGGAGCTTTTGGGGAGTTATTTAGGGTTTCGCCTCTGGAGAGGTGCAAGCTGTCTGGACAACCACGTTTTGCTGTGGTTCCTGGTGGATGGAGAGCAGGCAGCACCACTGTGGGAGCATCAGGCACAGGTTCAGCCATTCTCCCCACAGGAACAGTGTTCTGCAGCCCGCATGGGAAAGGCTCCACTTGGTCCCTGTGATGCTATGTAAATACTGGTGGATTTCCTTAGCAGCTGTGAAATGCACATCTGCTCATGCAAAGCTGTGGCTGATGCCCCAGGCAGGAGTGGGCAGCTGGAGAACCCACAGCCCTGGCTGGCACAGGAAGGTCACCACCATGCACGGGTGGCTTTGCTACACCAGCCTGGCTGCCAGCTTGAACTTCTGGCCTGTGAGTGCTTCATGCACCCAAAACACTCACCCCTGCTCACCTCCTCATCCCCAGAGCCTGGGCTGAGCTGCATCCTACCCAGGCCCTCCAGGTAGGCAGTGGGGAAGCATCTCTGCCCTCTCCCAGGGACAGTCCCTGCAGCATGCCTGTCCCCTGCAAAGTCATGGAGATAAGGCTGGAGGATGAGTGGTTTGTGCTGTCATCAAGAGAAAATAAAGCCGGTCTGCTTCCAATACAGTTTTTTTCCTAATTGTTCTATTTCCATGTGTCTGTGGACACCCGGCCCCCCAGCTTTTGCCAGGAAAGCTGAGTGCTGATCATTGTCAGATGGTTCATACAGAGGTTTCTGTTCTGTTTTGTTTTAATAAGGATCCAGGATGATAGGAGGAGGGAAAGAACTTTTATCCTCTGCTTAAAATAATTCAAGAGCTTTCCACTGTCTGCGCCAGGCTCAAGGAGACATTTGCATAACAAATAAGCTTCTCCCTGCTCTTCAGCCCTGGGTGACCCCTGCAGCTCCTGCAGGAGGAGGCTCCATTCCCATCATCTCCACCTCCATCATCCACTTCCATCTCCCATCCTACACCCAGGAGAAGGGGGAAGGCATGTGGAGGGTTGTAAGTTTTCAGCACTAATGTCAATCAAGACTTCATCAGTGGCCTCCGGAACACTGCAGCAGTAAAAACTTTGCTTGGTGACCAGCGGGCATTTTTTATTTCACTGTAAAAATGCTTCAAAGCTGGTTAGTGAAGATTTCTCTCCAAGCTAAAGCCCACTGACAGGAGGACCAAGCACCCATTTTCCTGTTATTAGCAGAATCTGTGCCTGACCTTCTCCTCTGTGCAGCCATTCACAAGCACAAGGTACAGGCCCAAGAGCCTGTTCCTGTGCAGAAAAAACCAAGCAAAGCCCCTAGTAGTTTCACAGGATTTTTTTTTCCTTCTGAGACAGATTAACACCTTTGCTAGTTCAGATGTATAAACTATTTCAACGGTTCTGCTGTTGCTATTGAAACAGATTTCATTGCAGAGTGGTTCCAGAGAGCATCTGCTGCAATGGCTGAGGTCACAATTTGCAGCCCAGCAAGCAGACAAAAGTGCTTTGAGAGCCCTTTGCAAGACCTGTTTTGTGCAGAGCTGTATCACCTCAACCCCCCTGCAGTGGAACTGGAGGGATTTTCCAGTTCCCATTCTGCTGGAAGGAAGAAAGTCAGGAAGTGAAGCTTATGTACCTTCATGTAGCTCTGTGAGGCAGCAGGAAGGTTTTCACAAGAAACTGAGCAGAAGCAAATGCTATTAGAGTCCAAAGGCCCCATCAGTTTATCATCATATTGTATTCTGATGGTGAGAGGTGGGGGAGAAGGGAAGTCACAGCAATACTGTAACATCCTTCCTAGACAATGACTGAAAAAAATGTTGCAGTTACTAATTTTGAAATGAGTTTCTGTAGGGGTTAATTTTTTTTTTTTTTCATGACATCACATTTTGGGTACACAATCAAAAAATGAATCTACAATCAGCCAGAAACTATCATCCCCCCACTCCTGCTTTTTCTTTTAGAGCAAACTCTGAAATCAGGCATTTTTACATAGAACAAGCCTCCTCCATGACTGCCCAGTGCCTTCTGGTAGCAAATCCTGCAACACCAGGACATGCTTCACTGCAGGTACCAGCAGCCATTTAATGGTCATCAGTTAAAAAAGAGAAAAAAACCCAGCAACAAAAGACCAACAAATAGTTGACTCTGTTCCCAGGGACATACAAAGAATGGGTTTGGATTGTCACTGCTGTCCCTTTGTTTATTGAATGCAGTAACAGAAAAGGCAAGGAAAGGAAAAAATATCCCCTGACAGCAACAACTTACTGTGAGTAAAGCAGGCTGGGGCATGCCCAAGAAAAGGAGGGTCAGGCTCAGAGCATTATCTGCTGGTGATGGGAAATAAATGTGCCCCAAAGCACTTAAAAGAAAAATAAAAAGGACCAGACCTGATTGCAGCAGTTAGTAGTGATATATTCTTGGCATAGAAACAAAAAGCAAATTCATAGCAGGTTTGGAGCTGATCTTACTGGCTTACATGGGATTTTATACTTAGGTAATTCTATTGTTGGCTGGAGCTACCTGATTTATGCCTGAATAAGGTTCTGATTCTGCAAACATTTACTCATGTACTTTAGTTTTACCTTTGCCCCTAGACACCTTATTAATTTCCCTGCAGCAAGGATAGTGTCTACCTGCAGAGCTGGGGCCTTTGCAAGAAAATCTTTGCTGTAATGTCTGAAACGAAGAGGAAATTTTGCAGCAAGATGTGAAGCCCCCAAGCTGTGGTTGTCCCACACACCAGGCACGCAGATCCAGAAGCTAAATGATGGTTTGTGTGGCTCCCTCTGACCCGTATGCTTTAGGAAGCTGCAGAGGAACAAACCTGCAATTTCATCGAGCTCCAAGTTGGTCACTGCAACAAGTCAAACATAAAACAGTGGTGCAACATCAAGTTAATTCTGATGACAACCTCTCCCTTGGGCAGACTAGCCAAAGGAGATGCTAAACACAGAAAAAGCCATTTGGAATAGTTGTTTCTGTTCAACAAAGTGGCACTTAGTACTAATAACACTGGGTTTGCTCTGTACCCACCCTATCAGGCAAGGTAAAAGTGAGGGGTTCATCAAGCATCAAGCACTGTCCTTCAACACTGAAACCTCTGGGTTTGCTTCAAAAAGAGCATGAGAGTAAAAAACTATCAGAGGTGAGAGGAAGAGGACCAGCACAGAGAAAATGTGGACTAGCTTAAGCGGGGAAGATGGAATTGCTTCAGCCTCCTGGCCAGGGAGAAGCCCCGGTGGCTGCGGGTCTGGCAGTGCCATCACTCACATGCCCATCACATGCTGCTGAAACCAGCACATAAAATAAAATAAAAAGGGGCTGTGAATCTTGGAGCAGCTGCTTTGTCACCAGCACATCCAAACCTTCCCGAGAGCCCGGCTCTTTCTCACACAGGGGAGAATTAGTTTGCTTTACAATGGAGCAGGACAGTTGGGGGGCTGTGTGGGGGGAGCCAGGAGCAGCACCTGCATCCAGCCCTAAGGGTGCTCGAGGAGCTGGAGGAGGCTGCAGAGCAAAACCCTCCAGTACAAATCCCTGCTCTTTCCTGTCTGAGCGTCTCACCAGTCCCCAAGCCCCCAGACCCATCACATCTCAGCCAGCAGAGCGTGGGTGCTGCTTGTGGACCACTGAGCACCCATGGACCATGGGACCTCCTGGCTCCTGCACACCAGCTGGGGGATCTCTCCCTCCTGGACATTCCTGGCAAAGGGTGCTAGCAGCAAACACCAGCTGTCTGGCCTTTCTCTTCAGTATCTCCACAGGCTACTGGCAGCCCTGGGCACCCCACTTCTGGCAAGCAGAGAAGAGCCAGGGCAAGTGGCACTGCCCACACCTTGGAGCCAGATCCCTGCCAGCCCCGTGTGTTTCCCCTCCCTACCTGGGTGTGCTGGCTGCAGTCAGGGCTGAGATCATGGGTCAGAGCTGGAGCTGTGTGGGTCCCGTGCCTGCCTCCGTCCCTCCAACCCACCCTCAGCACCCCCAGTCCCAGGCAGAGCTCCAGCCCAGCTCCTCCTCCTCCCAGCTGTTCCAGCAGCCCGAGTCCCTGGTGCTGGTGTACACCCCAGTGCTGGTGCTTAGGGCACAGTGACCCCCAGGACACTGCCCTGGCCAGGCAGGGTGGCTCTGCTGAGTTTATCCACAGTGTACAATGAAGTTGCAGGATGGGGCTGGAGACTGTTCCCAAGAGCACTGGTGCATTTCCAGAGCAGCTCCTGAATTTGGCTCTGCTTCTGCTGCAGCAGCCTGGAGAACAGAATATTGCCTCTCCAGGAAGATGCAATTATACATAAAATTAGAAGGAGAAAGTGTTAGTTAAAATTTCATACTTGCGGAAGGCAGCCAGTTCGTTAGCATTACTTTAATGAGGCACTAACCTCACTGTAATGCTTTTATTAATGCTTGTTGCTGATTGAGTACCAACTGCTTGGCTCCTCTCCGACAGGCCTGCTGGTCCACAAAGTGAATGGTTTAGGGTTTTTTTGATGCAAAATGCGAGAACACTTACACCACAGCCAGGACAAACGACAGTTGGTGAGACGAGACAGCCCCAAAATCACCAGATGGTGCCCAGAGGAGGGGATGCAGTGAGAGCCTGAGGGCAGGGCAGGCAGGAGGGGAGGCAGGAGGGAAGAAGCTGTGGGAGAAGAGGAGAGGGTGGTCTCACCAACGCCATCAACACCATTCCTGTTGACTGGGGTAGTGTCAGGGTGAGTTCTTAATCCAAACAACTTCCAAATGCTTATGGTGTCTGTATCCCTAAACCTATTTCTCAGTCTGACTATCATGACATAAATTCTGTTTTCCAGGTGCCCCCCAATGCCACTGAGGAATTGTTCTGACTGAAGGAGATGCAGGAGGCAATGGAGTCCCCCCCTCCCGTCCTTCTGCACTGCCCATGCTCTTGCTCATGACCCTGTTGGGCTGCAGAGGGCAGGAAGGGACTTTGTCCCCCAACCCTGCCCAGTCAGTGGAACCCACCTGCTTATGGGGTGATGCCCAGGCACTCTGGGCACACCTTTTGGGTGCAGTCATGGACTGAAGGACCAGGATTACCCCAGCAGCTGCTGGGACACACTCCCCCACACCTCCTGGGAGCCGAGGTGAGCGTATGCCGTATGCTTCCCCACCTGTTCCTCGGAACACTCTGAATAGAGGGATTAAAAATTACCCATTGCAGTTTAAAACAGCAGAGCCAAGGCAACAGCACCGGCTGATATTCCAGCACAGCAGAGAGCAGAGGGGCTGCCACATCCACAGTGAGCAGGAATGGGAACAGCTTGTTTGAGGCTCTGCCTGCTCCCTCCAGGAGCTACCACTCACCAGGAGCTGAGGCATCAAAGGCAGCTTTGCCACCTCCCTGCTCCCAGCTGGCCAAGGGCCAGGGTTGTTTCACAGCAGCCTGTACCAGCCTGGAAGGAAGCTTTTCCACCTCCCGGGTGCTCAAAGGTTGATCTTGCCCAGGGTAAGGCAAAGTTTTTCTCTGCATGTGAGGTTGGCAAAGCAGCAAAGAGACAAACCGGTGTTTCCCACCAGAAAGCCCTGCTCACTGCACAGAGGGTGCCTTTGGCCCTGGGACCATGCTGTGCATGTCCCCCCCCTCTTCCCCCTGCCAGTCCTGGGTGTGAGCATCTCATTTGGAGTCACAGCAGAGAGTCAAGTTCAGCCAGGGGTTGGGTCTGGTGTCCCATGCCCATCCAGGAATGGCTTCAGAGGTAACTGGTGAGTCCTTGGCAAAGGAAGATGCAGCTCTGTGTCATAATCTTGATTTTTCCTGAAAGTGAAAGAGAATTGTTCATGTTACCGTAGAAAAAAAAAAAAAAAAAAAAAAAAAAGAAGAAGATTATCCAGAGGACAGGAGAGGAAGTCAGTTGGCGGCTGGGGCACAAAGCAATGGGCTGGGGACAGCAGGATGAAACACAGGGTAGAGGTAGGGATGACCAGGGAGAAGATCCTGGTCAGAATACACATCATTCAGTGTATTCTGCCCTAACTTCAAGGCAAGAGCACCAAACTACAAAGTCACAGAACTGGAAAATACACAGCATATTTTTTTCTCCACGTAACCTGACAGATTCAAAGCCAAACATGGAAATTTCACAGGGTGCTGATGTGCATTTTTCCTGCTAAAGCTGCTCTGAAAATTGGCCTGGTTCTTGTGAAAGGGAGAAAGAAAGATAGAAAAGAAAGAGGATATTTTGAACTAAAACAGTTAAATGCAGCCACTTTTAAAGTGACATCTTGAGGCAACTGGAAAATTGGTAAAATGAAATGTTTTCTTGAGCATTTTTTATACCAAAATGTGGTGGTTGATGTGCCTCCTCTGCCTCCTAAGGGGCTCTCCACCTTTCTTCTCCCCTGTGACAACTTTGCAATCTGTCCCCTGGTGTGACCCACACCTCAGCCAAGGGTAGGACCTGCTGGGAGCAATCCCTCTACCAGAGACTTTCCCAGCAGGCCCAGAAGAGCCCATGGCTCACTGACCAGAGGAGAGGGAAGCAAAGGGCCTGCCCATTCCACCTCTTTGCATTAGCATGGGGTGATGGAGATCCCATCCTCCTCCTGCCTCTGCCAGCAGCCCCACCCTGGAGCCCAACGGCTGCACAAACAGCCACTGCCCACAGACCTCCACTGCCTTTTCAGCCCGTGCCCAGTTCCTCCCAGGCAGGTGTTGTTTGCTCTCCCATCACAGTTCTTGTCCCTAGAGAAGCTGACTACAAAAGCTCGGCAGTGGTTGCTATTTATTCTCAGCCCTGGCTCAGTTTTGTTGAGATGACCAGGTGAGTCTGCAGGCAGTTGGTTCTTTCACTTATTTTCTAGTGGATGGGGACAGCAAATATTTGCTTTCAGAAATATTCGCAGCAGCCCCACTACAATTAACAGCATCAACTGAAATGCTCAAAAAGGGTTGGGGAGTGCCCCTGTGCCTTCGTTCTCTCCTGAGCTTTATTAAGATCACCCAGAAAGTCTTGGGCTTTGTTGCTTTGCCACTGACTCTATCTGATGGGCAACACATTAATATATATGATGGGCTTCCCTTTTGGCTTCACTGGAAGATGCCCACAGGAGTGGATCTGAGAGCTCCTGGTTACTATTCCATACCAGACAACTTCACAACTCTTAGGGAACAGTTTTCAGTGGTACAAATGCAGAGCAGCTAATGGACTCACCTTAAAGCAATGCTATTGAATCAGAACATAATTTAGTCCTAGTATTTCAGGAACAACAAAACCACATGAGGTTATATGCTAACTACAGATTACTTGTCTCCTCACTCTCATTCACATTGCAAGACACCACCCAGTCCACCAACCTGGGTCAGGGTGTCTAATTTTGACTCAAGGAAGCTCCAGCTGTGATTGAATATGGATGCTGCATTCAAGATAAATACAGGGAAGGACTTCACTTTTTACAGGGAAGGCTGAGCTCAGTCTGTAGGGTAGCTGGTATCAGTAACAGAGTCAACAAGTGATGTGTTCTCCTTTGAGACTTCCAGAAGTAGATTGAATTCCAGATATGTTTTCCCTCCCTCAAAACACACTCACATAATGGACATATTTCAAGAGCGAACTAGGAGTTTGGGAGACAAAAATCTCCACTGGTGTTCAAAACTCCAACTCAGCATAAGATTTACAAAAAGGGAGACACTTCCCCAAACCCTGGGATTGTTTGTACTCCATGTTGCATCCAAAGATGTGTCCACTACCTGCAGGGTGAAACACAGCAAAGCAACCTCAGAGAAGCAGACAACAGGTCCAGGAAAGTCTGTGATAGAGACTCTGGTCCATGGGTCACTAATAGGATCAGATTCACACAGCGTGCAGGGGATGGGCTGGTGCTAAGTGCTGTGTACTCTACATTCTTCCCAGGCACTGAGTATGCACTCTGCAGTTTCTCTTCCTTCATTTCTTTTTTCTGTTTTCTTTTTTTCCCTCTTGTAAAGACTTTGCTATGTCAGAATCTGTCAAACAACTTCTTCTGCCATGTTTTTACAAGAATCCTACTTGCTGGTTTGTGCCAAGCACCCTTTTAAACAATACTCAGTGAAGTATTGCATTGCCTGTGCTCTGCTTTTGGATGCCATATTTAGACAAAAGCTTGGGAATTCCCTGCCCTAGATGAGGGTTTGAATGAGTGCATTCTTTTGCCACCTCAACTAACTATTCAGATCAACCAGGCCTTCTACCCAACTTCATTTTTAATTGATTACACACTTTGATTTATCTACCTAGAAATCAGAAGGGGGAAGAGAAAAAGAATATGAAACAGAACGGGCGAATGTAACCACAGACACATGCTTAGTCCTGCTGGGTGCACTCCCAAAGACAACAAAACCCAGGTAGCTGTGGAAATAAAACACCCAAACTCCCCACCAACATTGCCCCAATTCTTAGCCAGATCACAGCCAAACATAGTTGTTACTGCTTTGGCCCAGGGTAAATGAACAGCAAGCCCTGACATGGATGAAGATTGTCAGGAGGGTTTCTAATAATGCACAAGGACCCTGTCAGCCACCTGAGTCTCTGGGATTTTACTGGAGCAAAGGAAAATACCCCAGTGAGCAGCCAGAGCAGGCAGCTCTGTGACTGCTCCATGGATTGCCCTGCACGTTCACCCATTCATCCTGGCAGAAGCCGGAGGGCAAGGGCTCTTTCCTGACACTGCAGAAGTCAATGGGGCTGCAGATCCCTCTGGAGCAGCTATTGAAAGGCCACATTCCAGAGAGCTATGTTAATCGCTTTGAGCCAGCCCTCCAACATCACTCCCATTGCTAATGTTTAAATTCTTTGCCATACTTTTTGTCCACAGCGCGTGGGCCCCCCAGATTTTCTGACATGTGGTTCTTCCACTCACTGCCAAGGGAGAGGACGTCAGCCTCACAGGACCAAAACAGATGCCTTCCATGCACTAACTCTATTGGAAAAGCTTCAGATAAAGGTCTGTCTTGCCTCCTCCTCTTCCCCACATACACTGGAAAATATTCATTATATCTGCCCCAAAAACCTACTTACAGTTTGAATCCTGAGAGTCAGAGCATTGTCCAACACAGGGTACACAGCCTGAAACACAGGATGAAATGCTCCGAAAAAGAAGGTAGAGTTTGCACTAGATTTTTTTTTCATATAGATTAAATACATAGATAGAAAATTCACTACAGCCGTCTCCATAGTATCTGTACTGCTGGCAGTGATGATGGAGACCCTGCTGCAGGCAAGATGCAAACAGGCACCAGCCTTTTAACTGCTGTCATGTTATTCTGTTCAATTTTGCTTGAGCTGACATAACAACTAAGACATCACTCAAGCCTTGACTAGCTTGGTGTTCCTAGTGTTATTGCCCCTGCTGGAAGCATTCTGGGGACAGTGAGAGGAAAAGAAAATATATGGACAGAGCTGTAGTGTTATAAAATGTACCCTTAGGATCATATGTTCAAAAGCACTCAGTTCCCATTTCAGAACCTAAATGAAGCTGGCGGGATTTCAGAAATGCTCAGCATCTATCAGCTCCTACTGAGAACATGCTGAGCTCTTCTTAAAATTGTTAGAGAAGAACAATTCAAAGATAAGAGCCAGCTTGTGGCTTACAATTAACAGCATTGTATGGGTCTTTGAAACCGTTTGGCAAGAGCAAGAATAGCTGCTTTCACAGAAGATATAGTGTATGAATTCACATCTCCAAGTACAGCACCAGGTCTATAAGCAGTCACCCCTTCTAACTGCCTCTTGCAAGAGCTGTGCACCCCTAGGAGAATTTCCCAGTTTGTGCCAGTGATGCTTTCTATAGCACACAGTAAGTGTGATTCTGTATTTGGTCATGCTAAAAGCAACCACATCAGTGGAGATGAGAAAGAGTCATGAGTACCTAACAGCTCAGAACATAACCCACTGTGCTGCAGTCAGAGCAACTGTAAAAACATCTGGAGAAACACACTAATTTAGTCCTAACCCATATTAGCTTTTGACATATAGCTGTTAGTGATATTAAATGTCAGTTGGTATCTTTTGTCTTTGATCCCCAAAGTGCTCTTTGTTCTGTGAATGAGAAAGTTGTCTTCTCCCAGGAGTGACAGAAGCAACAATCTTCCTTACACAGTTGTGGCTGGGCCAACACCAGTGTGCACCTTCAAGAGATAGAAATATTTGTCAGATTTTTCCAAAGGTATGAATCCAGTGAAGTTGTTAAACACTGCAGCAGTCCCACTCACTGGTCTGGAACCACTAATCTATTTAAAAGAAAGGCTGTGAATTCAAACCATCCTACTGCTGGCAGCTCATCATTCCTCTGATCTGCAAACACCTAAACCTTGGTACACCACATAGGAAAAAACCCCACAAATCAAGCACAACAGCTTGTGTCAGGCTTCAGCTCACCAAGGGATATGTTATGACTCCTGAAGGGGATTAAGAATAACTTTTTCTAATCAAGATCCTCTTTTTAAGTGTCCTTTGTCTTACCTTGAGATTCCTTGAAATTCCAGAAGCTACCTTCCAGATAGCAGTAACTTGCTTATCCTTACTTCCCAGGTACTTCAAGGGTTATAATGTCTGTCTAGCCCTTAGCTTGCTATTTTGCCAGGTATAATTCCATAGAAAAACTCCAGAGATTTTTCTGGGGACAGTAGGAGCTTGCAGGATCTGATGAGCCTTGTGACCAATAGGTTCCTTGACTCACCTTGGCATGGGTGGTGAATCTATCATGTAATCTACTTCAGTAATTTCTGACATGAGGGTGCTGTGCTTTAATCAGAGCAGCCATGTAGCACTACCACTCATAGAAGTGGCAGAACACATTTTTTTCTCTCTAGCTTAGACCACATTTTGTGTTTTGTTTGTGTCAGCTCAGTGACACAGGAGGGACATTAAATACTGTCCAATCAAACATGACAGGATCTTACAAACTCAAGGCCATGCTGATTTATTTCCCAACATCTAGAAATGAAAGCAGAACAACAGAAAAATGCATAGCATTATTTTCTCTTCTGACTAAAGCAAGTCCAAAACATGCATGAATTTAGCTTGTCACTCCTCGGATGTAACAATTCATTATGATTCATTACTCCCAAGTATTCTAGTTCATTTTCTACAGTTAATTAACCTTGTAGGCAACAATTTGCCTAACAGGCACCAACCTTAAAGGGGAACACTCTATTCACAGGAGGAAGGTATCATTCTCTGCCACCTTCTCTTGGAGAACATAACTGCTCACCATGGTCTGGCAAAGAGCACTGCTGCCTTTTGTTTCCTGAATTGTTTACAGAACAGGGATATCCTGAGAAGACCGATATAGACAAATGGAGAAATGTGGGTGAGCAACATGTCTCCTTGGAGAAGAGATGGTTGATCATTGCCACATCCACTGAAGGTTAACAAATACTTACCCTTCTCACAGGTGAGCTGAGCTCAACTAGGCAGGAGGGAGGGTAAGAAGACAGACAGAGCAGTGAGAGAGGACTGGTGACTTGGGCAGCTCCCCAGGATGATGTCCTGGCCTCAGGCAGCCAGAGACTCACAATTGGGTAATAGCATGGACTTTGGACAAGATCGTTGAGTCTTTCTCTTTGTCCCTTTTATCCTCTGCTAAAATTTACACAACCTCTCAACTTCTCATGTATGTTTAGACCAAGGAACACCATTAAAATGCCAATGAGGTTTTTGAGAAAATGTTTTGTTTTATTAAACCAGCTTCAATCCTAAACTCTGCTTCTGTGAAACAGCTCATTGGACAGGACACTTCAAACCTGAAATACTAATTAAGTGCCATTGTCACTCTCAGAAAATTGCTGTTTTCACAGGTCAACCACAGAAGGAAAGAGAGTTTTAACAAATGTTTTCTGACCTCATTCACAGGGGATTCAGGGGATTCACAGGCAGCCCCTTCAGCATCAGACACTTCGGTGTAACACATTCTTCACTGCAGAAGTCCTCTTCTTCATAAAGTACCAGTGCTAAGACCCAATTACTGCTGGTTTTGAAACACTAACTGCCATTTCAATAGTATTCCCTTGCTCTGCTCCCATGGACACTTCATGGGTGACTGTACCAGAGCTGCAGCCTGAGTGTCACCCAGTGAAACCCAAGAGCTGGATCCATTTTTAGAACCAGGCTGCCTGAAGATATGTTGCATTATCTGAGCAACACGTAAGGGAACAAAATGAACTGCAGCTCCCTCTGCCACTTATTTACCTTCTGTTTAAACAGTGCCTCTTCAGTCCACTCTGTTCTCCTCCCATGCACCCACTTACTCGGCATCTCTTGCAGGGCTGCCCAGTCTATATTTAAAAGCATGCTGCTGGCTTTTATCTTAAGCTGACTAATTTTTTTTTTTTTTTTTTTTTTAAGCTCTTGTACTCTTTAAACTTCTTTAAAACATGCTGGCAGATAAAACTAGTGAGGGGAGATAAAGCAAATGCATCATGGCTGGCACTGCACGTTGAGAAGTAAGGCAAGAGATAAAACCCAAACAGATTAAAAATTAATACCTAAACTCATCAATGAGGGCCAAACAGCAGCAGTTCTCATTCAGGGGAGTATCTCCCAAGTACTCAGAAGGGAAGTTATTTGAATCAGGACTTCAGGACTGGTTCTCATCCAGCTGCTGGCAGCAAACATGCTTGGGTGCTCACAGAAGGGAAGAACAGTGGCCTGGCACGTGCCAGGAGTCACAAAACCACAGAGTCCTGTACAGGGACATGATCTCCCAGCTGTATGCCATTTTGAAAACATCCAGGGTTTGCCAGGTGGTTAAAAGGCTCTGCTGGCTCCAGCCTGAGCTGGCAGTAGCAGCATTGAAGTGAGTGGGCTGGCATGATGGATGCATTACCAGTAGGAGAATCTCCAGCACTGTCCTTGGTTGCAAGAAGGTAAGAGGGTGCCAGAAATACATAGCTTGAAAATCCAGAGTCCCCACCCATACCTGCAGTTGTTATCCCAACCCAGGATGCACTTAGCACCCTTGAACAGGGAGGCAGGTTTCCACTTTTGAGCCTAAACCCCTCAGCAGTAATTTGAATGAGAGATTTCTGAGGCTCTGAACCCTGGCGTGCCACTGCAATGCTGTCAGTTGGGTGGATTACATTGAGACATCATTTAACAATAAGAGAAACCAGTTCCAAAACATCACATTTTGGTAGCTTAGAGATTTTGTAGCCCATGCATGAGCTTACTTGTCACAAGATTCAGGTGTCAGGTTCTGACACCACTCAGAATTGTCCTAAGCATCCCACTGGTGTTCCTGTAGTGACCAGACACACATACCTGCCTCTGCCACACTGTGCCTCAGGCTGAGCTCAGCTCCATTTCAGATTCAGGACATCTCTGAGAAATGGTTGAAACAAGGGCTCACTACCACTTCCATCTGATGCTGTCGGGCTTTTTTGTGCCAGGAAAACGGATGTGTGCAACAACAGCAAAAACGCCTGGAAGCATCCCAAAGCCTGAGTAAAATGAGAGAATTTTGAGTGGCATCAAACAAAAGGAGCAGTGATTTAATCTCCACAGATGGAGAGAGGGGAGCAGTGTCAGGAAAAGCAGGAGGATGAGATTAGCTAAGCAATAAAATGAAAATAAGCAAGAGGTGGCGCAAACTCAGCTGAGATAAGAGGAGGTGGATTACAGGGCTGGCAGATGGAAGGGGAGCTGGCAGCCAAATAGTGAAAAAAAAAAAAAAAAAAAAAAAGAAACAGGTAATAAATCTGGAAAAATTGCAATCAACAATGTTAGATACAATTTTCAACCAATTTTCTGCAAGGAGGTACACAGTTACAGCAGATGGACATCCAGTGAACACCTTGTGCTATCCCCTCAGGGTGCAATGATGCTGCTGCAGTGGCCTTCAGCCCAGGGCTCTGCAAAGGAGCAGCAAGGTGTGTTTGCTTGGACTCTAAATTCCTGCAAGGCAGCCAGATTCCTTCCTGGTAGATGGATAAAGCAGCCGTTTAACACCAAAAGGTGAAGAAAAATGCTTCTTTCTGGAAGGACTGATGGCCCATTTGACACTGCCTGACTCAGGAAGGTGACACATCCTCTCTTTTGCTGCTGAGGGGAATATTTCCTCAAGCCCTGCAGGAGCACATTAGGCTGGGTATCTCGGTTCTGGGTGATAAAGCAGCTTTTATCAAGAAACTTTCACTAATGCAGTTCAATTGGCAATAGGTGACTGACACTAAGCAGACATTTTACCATCGAGTCATTAAGCCCTTGACCACCGAGGTTTTGGATAGTAATGTCTACAATATCTTGGCTGTGTCATTTTAGAAAAAACATGCTGCAGCTTTCCAGATCTGTCCATCCCCCACACAAATACCCAAATTTTCCATTACCCCAGGCAGGACAGTGCCTGCTGGCAACACATCTATCTTGGTTCTCCCTATCTCAGTTCTCTCTGTCTCAGGAGGTTACATGAAATAATTTATTTGTCATTGTGTTTTGAGTCTGGGTATTATCTGGGTACTGCAATAAATAAATAAATAAATGAATAAGGAAATTCATGGATGAAAATAAGTAATCACCTTGTGAACCCGAGACCTCTTTGGAGTTAGGACAGCTTTTTGCTCTGCACTGGTTGAGCATTTAGCCCCAAAATGTCACAGGGCTGTTGCGAGGCAAAGGAAGAGCAATGGTGGCTCATACCTCATTGCAGACATCTGTGTGGAATAACAAATACCTGTAATGAGTTGAAAATTTCCCAGTCAAATGTAGGGCAAGGTCAGGTTAACCCCATTGCTGCTGAGCTGGGTTAAAATGTCCCCACTTTCAGTCACTTTTCAGTGACTTCCTTATTCCCAAAATAGATACCTCTTCCCTCTCCACCCCTTTATCTTATTTAACGTCTTCCCAACCTTCAGCACAACCAGGAGAGGAGGTAGTAGCAGTCAGAGAACAATCTGGGGAGGGTGATGGGATCAAGGGCAAAGCAGGGAGAACCTCAGTCAGGAGATCTTTGTCCAAGACCCTTGCAAATTCATGTGACACTTGGCTATCAGCGTCTATGAAGGAATTTTCAGCTGAAATGACTGCATTTAGGTGCTGCCTTTTTTTCCAAAAAAGAGCCTCCAAAACCCCGAAAGCTTCTAGAAAACCCTTAAATAACAAGCTCTGATTGCCAAAAGTTAGCAAAGACATCCAAACTATCAGGACTCTTCACCTGACTTCAGTTTTTATAGCACTTGTGCTCCCTGCCCATCTCCCTCAGCATCTCCCTGAGGAAGCCGAAGGCTGCAGCGGGAGAGCCCAGAGCTCCCAGCTCCGCAGGCACTTGCTCCTCATTTGACCCCAGAAGCTGTTGTATTTCACATGTTCCTCCTTCACCCAAGCTGTGATGTGAGATAGCTCATCCTGCTGGAAACTATAACTAAAAACACTGTCTGAAAACAAATCCTCTACGTGGCCGGAGGGGAGGAGCAGGACCCAACGAGCACAGCAAAACGCAGCAGGAATTCATAGCTGGGCTGAAAGAGACCCAGGAGGGCAGAGGAGTGGTTTTACATGAGGAAGACAGGAAGACCTCAGCACAAGTCAGAGAAAGTGCTTGGTGTTGACTTACTGAGCCAGGATATGCCCAAATCCAGCACACAAGGATGCAGAGGATGCAGATGGAATCAGTCGGATCAGGTTCAAGCCAGTGGTCATGTCTTCATCAGGTGTTAAGAGAAGCTGATTTCCACCACAGGATTAGCTGCAGAATATACAGCACATACTCACTGCAAAACTGTCATAATATCAGAACTCCATCAGTACTCAGGCTGGAACTCAGAGCTATTAATGACTACTGTGGGAGAGCTAGCATTTTTTTCTTATTAGCAGTTAAATAAGCTCTCCTACACCCTGAATACAAATCTTTGTTTTCTTTAAAGATATGTGTGTGTGTATATATAAAAATACATGCACACCATTTTTTTTCCTTTTGTAAATACATAATAAATACATATAGGGAGAGAGACACTTGCAAAGATTAAAAATCCCGACATATTTAAAATAGTGTGTTTACTCTTCTTTAGAGGAGCTCAACTGTTCTCTGTTCTGATGCAAATAAAGCACATACTTTCACTCTAGGTATTTTTGGTCAGAAGGAAAAGATAAATAGATAGTGTACTTCAAATGTCAGACTTTCAGCTAGCTTTATCTAACTTTGGTCAAGAATTTAAAACTTTGCACTGCACCCTAGCACATTTTGATCTTGGACTGTAATTCTCTTCTCCTGACAAGAATTTGCTGCTGAGCAAGCCTGACTGTGACATGGGAACCAACAAGCTAAAGCTCAAACCAGTGCTGTCAAACTCATTTCACTTATTAGTTATGAAATGGGAAAAAACAGTAAGCTTCAGTGTCACATGGAAACATGAGTGCAGTGGTGACACAGCCTTTCATACAGTGTCAGCACTAAAAACAGTGTATAGATTATTTGGAAAGTAATAAACACCAGTCTCGTGATTCTATTCTGGGATGGCCTATGACAAAAAAGGAAAAAAAAAACACCATCAAAACAAAACCAGAAGCTGAAAGCCCAAAGCAGTTCAGAGTTGTGCCTGTAAGCAGCAGTGAGGGCAGAGCTGCAGCTCTGCTGTTTCAGTGGAGCTGGCCTGACCGTGGGCAGGGACCCCAGTGCCAAATCCATCAGCTTCTGATCCAGGGAAAGGATGATTTACACAGGAACAACTGCTGAAGTTACACCCCCAGCTGCCTGCTGCATGGAGAGTTTGGCTGCTCCCAGCTCTTAACAGCTTAGAGCTGTTGTGGGGCTGGGTTTTTTTGTGTCTGTTTTTTTTTTAAATTTACTCTACTAATGCAGACAGCCAGTGTCAGGTTCTCCTGGCTGGTTTGCTCCCACGGGTCAGAGGTGGCTGGTCAAAGAGAAGTGTCTGTGCAGCATGCAAGCAGTGGGCTGTGTCCCACTGGCCATCCCAAGAGAGGGTATTGCAGCCCTGGGACACTGGGACACACAGGTCTCTGTTGAGCCCTTCCACCCCCGAGGTCAGGGCAGATGCTCAGAATGGCACTTTCTAATCTTCAGCATGTCAAATCATATTAGTTGATTTCATTAAGTCTCTTT
This sequence comes from Phaethornis superciliosus, assembly GCA_023637945.1. Classification (NCBI taxonomy): domain Eukaryota; kingdom Metazoa; phylum Chordata; class Aves; order Apodiformes; family Trochilidae; genus Phaethornis; species Phaethornis superciliosus. The sequence continues at coordinate 9,591,026 of JAJQWJ010000019.1, forward strand.
CCAAACATCTCTGAAGTAACCCTGGGTGTTGTTTTATCCCAAAATAGCCACTCAGTATGAGTTTTTGGCAGTCAGCACAGAGGCTGGATGAGACCCTGGAGAACTGGGTTAAGAAGGAAAGTCACAGCCCATCCTGTTCACCCTTTTGACTTGCACCACTCCTTCCCAGACCCACATGCCCCCTAAACCTCTTACCTTAGAAACTCTGCAAGCATCTCTGCTGCTCCAGTTATCTCAAGCTCAAAACTGGGTCCAGGACACAATTCTGCTCACAGACATCTCCAGTCACAGGAGATCTGCATTTGGACCCAGTGTGCAGCTGCACACAGTCCTCATGACTCATCCATTTACAATAGGCCTTTTTTTTCTACTTTCAGAGAGAAGAGATATCTATCAGACAGAGGTACAGAGCCCCTACAACTGTTAATTATTAAAAGCATTTATCTGTAAATCTGGCACTGAAACTATAGTGATGGGCAGGTGGCAAGTCTTCTGTGAGCCATAAAATTTCCATGAGAGAACTTTTCAGGGGCAAGAGCTGGAGGAAGCCATAGTGTATTTTAAGTATAATTTGAATTCTAATCAGTGACTCTTGACACAGTTTTAACTTCTGACTACAGAGGTTTACAATTTAAAAGACATCTGGTAAGTGATGATTTTGCAAGGTAGACAATTCAAAAGACATCTGGTAACTGACGATTTTTTCAAAGCTAGAAGTCCCTTGCATACATTCAAATGAACTTGAAAAAAGCACAGGCACATATGATTTGATGAATCAGAGCTCAGAAAAAAAAACATTCCCTGTTGCAAAGTTGTTGGTGCTCCTGGTTTTGCCAATATTGAAGTTGAAGGCAAGCAAAAAGCAAAGCAAATCTCACCTGTGAGGCTGGAGGGACGGGATGTGCAGAGGTACCTGTGGGCTGAGGAATCTGGAGCTGGACTGCTAGAAACTTCTGTCCAATCTTCAACTGCATCCCAGGTCTGTGTGTCCTTAACCCATCCTTCCTCTTCACACCAGGCCAGGAGCCTGGGCCACCTTTTCTCATCCCAAATATTACCTTTCTTCATCTGCCCATAGAATTATTTACATCTCTGCCATACAATAAAAATGGTTGGATCCAGCTCTGAGTAAGAAGATCCTCATTTGGCCCTGGATGTATTGAATATATGGGTCACACACAAAAGCTGGAACACAGACAATCCTGGCTGCATAAGTAGCAGAGAATTCTGCCAAAGAGGCCAGGGATTTTTTTTTCTGTAGTTGGCCCTTGGAGAATGCTTTACTTGACCAAAAAAAAAAAAAAAAAAAAAAAAAAGAAGATAAAAGAATGGTGTGTATAGAAATATATATATATAAATCCCTTGCAAGCTTATGGAAGCATGGCCGTGTGCTCCCCAGTACTGTCCCCCATAATAATTCAAATGGCAGGAACTAAGAAGTCCTCACTGCTGCTTCTGATGTTAGGTTTTTCCCCTATATAAAGTCACTACATCCTTGGAAATGCAGCCAGTATAAACTGTGGAGTTTTCCAATGAGCTACTGGAGGTGCTGAGCAGCCCCACAAAGATCCAGAAGGTAAGTTTTCCCCAGAGCCCATGTTCTCCCCTGCACAGAAGAAAACCATTGGCCACTGACTCCAGCAAGGAGAAGCTCAGCCCTCAGTTCCTGAGCTGTCACTGTTTCCAGGGTTTGTGCTATCTGGAGTTTTTCCTGCAGCCAGGCTGGCTTTATTCCAACAGCTGGGAATGAGCTTCCTGAGCCATCCCCTCTCTTATCACTCACTGCCTTAAACAAGTTTGACCTTCTGATTGATTTGAACTTTGGCCAGCATTAAAACACTCATTCTAGCAGACCAGGCCAGTTACTCAGCTTTCTGCTCTGTGTAATGGGACAGGTAATTCTACAGTGGTTTTAAATCTTGGCATATTCCCAGCCATGAGGACAGGGGAAGAAGGAAAATTCACCAGAGGTTGTCCCCTGACATGGGACTGGGCTGGGCTTGAGTCTTGCACACTTTCAGCTCTCAACTCCTGCCTAGTGGTTACTCCTTGTTGTTCACATTTCAAATCATGTAGAAAAAAGTTTTTACCTCTCAGTCTTCCTCTCTTGGTCATCCCCTCGTGGACTTCCCAAAGCAAGCCCTGCACTGTGGAGGATGCCTCCTGCAAAAGATGCTTGGGTCACTGCTGACATTAAAAAAACTAATGTTCAATAACTAACAATGACAAACAAAACCTCAGGAGTAAGAGAATGTCTCCATGGCTTTTAAAATAGTCTTCGAAGGAAACATATTTTTGTCTAAGCAAATAAACATAGGCCTCAAGTAGTCACAGAATTGGTAAAATTGTGCTATATGTCAGGCTTGGAAAGAAAAAAGCCCAATTGGAAATAGATTACAAAGAGCAAGCTGAAGGAAATGCAAAAACCAACCATGCAGAGAAAACCACACTGGAGTGGACCCAAATCTTGTCATCATTCTAAAGGTATTTTATGTTAACGCGAAAAGGAATTCATTGTTTTGTTAATGCAGAATTTGTTTCTCTGCCATCTCTGCAGGATTCAGTGTAGACAAATAAAGAGCTGCCAGTGTCTTCATTGCTGTTGGCTTTATATAAAGGGGTTGGTGCACACACTAAAGGGTGCTTCTTTGAGCCATATGACAAACAGAAATAATGATGGGCCATTTTTCCCCCTGCTTGAAGAAGAATGCTTGAAAGTTAAAAGAACTGATTATTTTTGCTTGTTTACAGTTATGGTTGGAAAAATTCTAAAAGAAAATCTTAGTTGTAGAAGGGAAAGTTAAACATAAACCTAAGCATTAAGAAACCATTTTTCTTCAGTGGTTTCCACATTGCAAAGTTCTGCACTCCTCTCCTTCTTGGTCATTGTGTCATTGCTTTAAGAGGTCAGGACTATGAACATGAAGGGTTATCTCAGATTGTTAGGACATAACCAAAGGGAAAGCACCTGGGAATGATCATTCCTAAGGATGGTGTGGCCACCATTGAGGTAGATGGGTTGATGCATTCTCTGTCCGATGAATCTTTTCCTGGTCTGTAGATTCATTGTTAGGTGTCATGAATTCCTGTTAATGTGCATGGAAATCCAGAATGAACTCATCACAGTTGTCTGCTTCCAAAGTACAACCTTGTGGCTCGTTTCCTACGGGAACACTCCGCTGCCATGTTTTGCTTGCTAATCTTGGTCAATCTTTGCTGGTTCCATAGAAGAGATCCACAGAGCCCCAAAGGTCTACAACCATCATATTCCTCTATTTCCTGCCAACTCTAATTAAGAAGATGGTGTTACTTGCCCAAAACATGTCATTTCATTGGGAATATGACTAAATCTTGAGTCTGAAGGAGCTGATGGTCAGGGTGCATCAGTGCTTGCCTCCAGCAGATAGGGAGTGACAATGTGCACCTCCCACCATGGCTGTGCCACAGCACAGTGCTCTCCACACAAGGTTTCTTAAGGCCTTTCAGGAAGAACACAGCCCTGCAATACCAACTACTTCTGAATAAAAAGGGAGGCAGGAGGGCAGGAGAGCAAGGATGCCACTTTTCAGAGCTCATTATTCAGCACACATCCCCACAAAATCTGCAGGAGCCACTTGCAGTGCCCTGAACACCTGCCAGCAGGGACAGAAGAAAAAGTAATAATTTGTTATTTTATTTTCAAAAACAAGCACAAAAATACAAATTTTACATAGCAATATTCTGTCCTGTGGATCATCTCCCCATATCCACTCACATTTGAAAAGTTAAATACAGCTAGCATCCTGTACAATATTAATTAAAGCAAGCATTATCCTGGGTCCCATGAATCATTTTCTGTGTGTTCAATATTTGCAAGTGTCACCATGGTGAGGAGTTGCACCTAGCTACAGTGCAGTGGTTATAAAGGCTTAGTGAGTGATTGCTCAGCCATTGCTACTGGCTTCCTAAACCATAAACCTGTCATCTGGACTATGCCAGCTCAGAGATCACAGAATAAGGATTACAATTCAACATCACTATTTGAGGTTAATCCACGGCTCATGTCAGCTGTGAAAGTTGATGTTACAAATACAAAAATATCTACAACAGGAAAGTATTGAGTGCTAAACATGCGCATTGCCCAAGATAAAACAGAAGTGAAGACAGGGCCTTTCACAGAAACCCAGACCAATAAATTAATGGGGAAATGATTAGGATATAGTATGAAGTGTGAAAGCTTTAATGATCACAAGAACAGAAAAAGAAAATAATGTGAAAGGTCAGTAATGTGCCCTCTCCAGAGAGTCTGTACACCTCAGTTTCAAGGAAAATATCTTGCTCAGTAAGCAAAGTGCCCCACAGATTCTATTATTTGGAAAGAGATGTGATGTTGTTCCTACAGACACAGAGATCAAGTGTCCGCATACAAATATAAAAATGTAGTGCCTCATGCCTAGCAAAAATGGCACTAGTTGTATTTTTAGCAACTTTGGATCCAAGTACAAGACACTAGCTTTATCTAACTTTCCAAATGTGAGTTTTGAGAGATGAGCCATTTACCACAAAAGCACTGCCACCAGGAAGCCAAAGTATTTTGTACAAAGTACCTGATGTGGCCTTTGGGACACTTATCTGAGTCCTTCTATATTAAATCAGTCACAAAAGGAACAGTTTAAAATTGTTGAGCACATCTGGATCAGACTCTGCCAAATGATATTTTTTTACCAGGATGGCTTCGCTGTGGCTTGTGTTGTGAGGAGGTTTTTGGTACCCTCCCATGAGATCAAACCATCCCCCAGCACTAAAGCATCTGACCAGATGAACCACCAGGACAAAGAGAACTTCACATCCCTCCTCCTCCCCTGCTCTCAGCCCACTGATTATCTCAGATCATCAGTGTTTTGGATGACCGAATAAACAGGATTATCCTCTCCCAGTGCCTGTTAAGTCAAAACTGTATGGAGATCCTATTAGCAGATTGCAGTGGTGTGAGGATATCCAAGCAGGAGATTATCTTTTGCTTGCTCTGTGAAGCTGAAAACAGTACCGGGAAATTTTTAATCTCCATGAAGGGGACACTAGAGCTCACAGAAAGAAAACCAAATTCATTATTATCCTTCTCAATTAGCTGCCTAGCTCCCCTCAAATTTTCCTGATTGACAAACTTATAACCTTTTTTCATTTATATTGTAACAGATTTGGGACACTAATGAAAAACATCTTACATGTGTAGCCTTTTTCATCCAAACTGATTCCAGAATGCTTTACAAGTGCTGCATGGAAATGGCACGTGGGATTAGCAGCACTCTACAGTGGTCTGTCTCTGTTCCTACTGATGTTAGCAAGAACAGAAGTGGGAATTGCCATTGAATAAAATGTGAACCAGGCTGGAACACAGCCAGGACTCTGAGATCAAGACTCTCATTCATTTGGAAGCCACTGGCACAATGGCCCTGTTGATCAGCACATTGGTTCAGGTCTCGTCCAAAACAATGTATCATGCTACAATGGGGCATAAAATTATGCCATTTTAGACATGTTGGTAATTCACCATTATTTATTCTTCAAGTACTCAAAAATATTGAAAGAACAAGCAAAGGAGGAAATACCCATATCTAAATTAAAATCTTCTTAAATAAACTATCTAGATTTAAACACAGAGTAGGAGTCAGTGAAGCCAGCCAGATCCACAGCGTTTTATACACATGCATGCATAAAAATAAATTTCTTCAAAAGAAGCTTTGAAGAGTGCAATTAAGCATGAAAGTTACCACATATTAAATTATTTATCTAGTAAAAAGGAGTCATTAGCCCAAAAAATGGGCTGTTTATGTTTTCAGGTTTGCCTAAGGCCATAACCTAATAAACTAGTCATTAACCAGTCATCCCAGTATTTCTGGGATGCTGCTGTTAAAAGCTGGCAGCCTGGTGTCACAGCTTAGGAACTGCAGAAAAAACAAAACCAATAAAACCCACTGCACTGTGTCTAGCCCAGAGAAACAAATGAATGTTCAGAAAGGTGAAACCCCTGCTCTGAGGCACCGTGAGCTCCATCACTGATCAAGACACCTGATTTCCACTCTGTGCACTGAATTTGCAGAACATGAGACAAGCAGCACCAAGAACAGTAACGAGGAGAGCCCATTCCAAACACGGGAAGCTCTCCTAGGATGTGTCCTGGCAGAGACAATGCCCAGGAGAACCCATGTCACCAGAATTTCCCTGTCTATTTGAAAGTTTCTGCTGATACCTGCTCGGGTCACCTCCCTGTTGTTCCTCATCTCTCCTCTGAGGCCACACTTCAGTCACTCTAACAGCCGTTTCTGTGGAAAGTAACACCACAAAAGCTTCCTTCAGGCATTTCTTAGCAACTGGTAATAAAAGGAAAAAAAAACAACAGACCATTTGGTCAGCCAGTTCTCTCCAGAGCACCCATATTTACTTTCCTTGTGACAGTTTGAAGAGCTGAGGTTGTAGAAACAAAAAGTTGCACAAAACAGCTCTCTCCAGGTCTGGAAACAGCAGAAGCAGGGCAGATTCACCAGAGTCAGAACTGCAGAATACATGAGGGCTTACACAGGGATCACAGTGACTTGTGCAGGGCAAAGTTTTTGAAGTAACAACACAAACAAGTGCACAAACCTCACCTCCATACAAGCAAGTGGACAGTGCAATGCAATGTCAGAAAAGAAACCCACTTCTTCACCAAAACAAATACAGTGCACTGGGTAACATTGTAAGTCCAAAGAACTAGATAAACGAAGCAATCTTTTTCAAAGGACATAACTACTCAGTAGTTCAAAACAGAAGACAAGCAATCCAGTAAACTGAGGAAAAAAGCCATTCATCCCTCAACCTGCATCTTCATCAGCAGGCTCAGCTAAGCTCCTCAGTTTGGCAAGGGACCAAGCATGAGCTCCCAAAACTTAGAAAGAAGAAATGCCCACCCATGTACATATTGCCACTCAAAGAGCAGTCCCAAAAGCAGAGAGAGACCCCAGGGACTTGTGGGCACAGAATCTGCTGAAGCTCTGGGATGCCCAGGGACCCAGGGCTGCCACCCCAGTGCTGCTCCACACACACCCTGGGAGAGCTCAGCAATTCCCTTCATTGGCAAATTATACTTTTTTAGCCTCTTTCCACTCTCTGGCCGATTTCTCCTCCTCACTTGCTTCCTGTGGCAAAATGCAAAAGTGTAAAAACTGTTTCATCACAGCGGCCGCAAGCTGTGCTGGGCCCTTTGCTGTTTGCTCCCTGGGGAGCTGCTAATGGTTTGATCTGACACAAAGTTCTCGAACTTAAAATAAATAGCATAAACACAGCACTCCCCAGGATGGTCTAAAAGCAAAATGAGAGATTTGTTTGATTTAGGGAAGCTTTTCCTCATGTATATTTAATACTTTTTTAACTAATCAGTTGTTTTGATGATTTTTTTTTTTGTGAAAAGACAAAATAATTTCCTCCTTAAGTGTTCTTCTGATTAAGGTCCAGGATTTATATTTCCACATAAAAAGAAAAAAAAATAAGCTGGATACTGTTTCAGTAGAGACAATGGCAAAAACTCCCACTGACTGCAATTACCAATAGAACAAGGTCTGTGTGCAAACTTTGGGAGTAGGTTTTTCTGGAATCTATTTATCAAATACTGCAGCAAAAAGTTCAGTTTTTCCCTATTTTCTACTTTTCTTACAGTAACATTTAAAGCACAACCTCAGATGGTTTTGTTAATGTTTTTTTTTTTTACAAATCTACTGTGTCATGTAAGTCATATTCATGATTCCTGATTCTTCACATAAATGTTGGATTCTTTTTTTTCTTATTATTCCTACAAAAAGAACATGTCTTGATTTCAGCAGCAGTTGCCTAGACTTCAGATTAAATATAGCGGTCATTGACTTTCTCTGAGACTCAGACACTTCTGAAAATAAGCTTTTTGGCACCCACTAAGGAACACACTGAACATCTCCTTTAGTTACAAGCCCTCAAAATAAAAAGAACTTATAAAGTTCTTACATGTATCTATAAGAATTTGATCTGAGGTTTTATGTAACTCTTGTTATAAATATACAGGGGGCTGGTACTGCTCTCCCTGAAGTTGTAATATCTTCAGTGCAAGCAGTGGTGGTATCACAGTGTACAAGTGGAAAAATAAGATATTAATTAAACATAAGAATCAAATTATTCAACAGTTTCACCTGTATTTGTACAACAGAGGTCATTAAAAGGGCACTAGAGGTACAACTTACACTGGATACTGAGTGTCAGCAGCTCTAAACTTCCCCAGCACACACAGCTCTGCCCTTCAGTCAAAGTTCTTAATATTTAAAATGACCTTTCCAAATTTATTTTGGTTTTAATATGTCAGAAAATCTTTCCCACTTAAGTGAGCAGATTTTCCAGTGAACTCCAGCACTTAACCCTGCAGCATTTTACTATTTCAAGATTAGAGCATGAGTTTCAAAATTTGTCCTGAAGAACAAATATCTGCATGAAGTTATGATGACGATGTACTGAGCCTAAGAGTCATCCTGGAATAGAAAACAATCCAAGCAAAAATATTTGGATCTGGACAGAAATTTTCCCAGAAGTTCAGGAGTAATTGACTCTCTTCTAAGGCTACAAATAATTCTGAGTCTGGGCTCCAGAGGCTGACTTATTGTATAATCTGTCAAAACTGAAAATTCTGTCACAAATAGTTTACATTATACCTTTTCCAAAACTGACTTGTTCCAAAGATAACTTTCTGAGGGGGCTAGTCCTGAAACACTTTTACCTCTGAGCAGGTAGACACAGACAAGTACAAATGCAAGCAGACTTTGTGAGGTTTTCAACATTTACCTTCACAAGGGACTACGACAGATTTGCATTATTTCTTATTAAAAGTATTTTGTTTGCTATTAAAACCCCCAGCAGAAGTGCTTTATTACCACAGCTGAGCACAAGATGGAAATCCTTTTCCACAAGATGTCACCTGACTAGGAAAAATACTAGTAAAACCCCAAACAGCCTTTTCACAGCAAAGTGTTTTGGAAGTAAAGTATGGTTTTCCATCCCATCAGCAGCCAGTTTGGGAAACCTCATCCATTTCATGTTCTTTCTCCATCCAGGGAAAAAATATTAGAAAGAACTTCAAAAAAGATGGGGAAGGTCCTCAGCCTTCCCCCTTGCAGCCTGGCATCATGGCAACAGGAGCTGAAGAGAAGATGGGGGGCTGCACCCTCCTGACTTCCCTCTCTTGCCCCAGGACACAGCTCCCCAGATGCAGCAGAGGGGTTTGACCAGTAGATACCTTACAGAAAGTGTCAGGATCCTTTTACCCAGGTGGATGATAGACAAGATGTCATCAATTTCATTTTATCTAACTGAAGTTTAACTTCAGTTTGATCAAAACCCAAGTCTTTTCCTGAGATGTTTTGCCTTTTCCAAGGAGGACAGTTTTCCTCTGAAATAAATCTGATGGAATCCCAAGCTGGCTCTTCTTGTTACAGCAGCAGCTCAGACACACCAAGCAGAGAAAAGCACCATCCACATGCATTCACTGTTTCATTTTAAAGTGCAAAGGATAAAATAAACTCTTTCTCCATACTATTACAGGTTTGGTTGGGGTTTTTTTTTGAGTGAAAAAGCCTTCTGAAGAATGGTTCTAGCCAACCAGAACCTGGCATGGCAGAGCCCAAGCAGCTCAGTGAGTCTCTAACCTGCGACACTGTGACCCACACTAACAAAACACTGTCCTAGGATCTAAAAATGCTAAAAGTAATTTATTTTTGTTATTGCTTGTTTACAAAAATGTGCAGAGACTTGCACTCCGATGCCACCGGGCACAGACAGAAGTAAAAGGCCATCCTTGTCCCCAGAGGCAAGAGAAGGGTTGGCGAGCAGAGAGGAGCCGTGGCCTTTCCCCACATCCAGAGCAGCGTAGGCTGCAGGGCTCAGGCCCCTCACTCACACTGCTGCCAGGCTCAGGCCAGCTTGCTTTTGAACAAATTATCACTATGAAAGAAATGAAAGAATAAGCTTCTATGTTTTTAATGATCTGATCAAGTTTTCCGCCCTAAATCTAATTAAGACAGCAAGTAGGGAGTTACATTTAAAGACAGACACTTGCATCTGTTTTTCTGATTATAATAGTTGCATGTTTTACTTTAAACATCAGTGGGTTGCAACTGCTATTTAAATGATATGGTAATTGCTACTTAATACTGAAATTTCCCTTAAGCAACAAAGGGAAGGATTAGCACATGGCTCTGTATTTTCTTTTGTCTTCTTTTCATTTTAATAAAACATGGTGGCAGTGGAAAATTCTTTGATCGTTCATGAACAACACCTGTACCTTTTAATATTTTATTGCTACCAAGTTACAGAATATTTTAATCCTTTTGCGTAACTATTATGACAACAAATTCTAACTAAAATATCCTGTATCTGAAACATTGAATTAAGTTCATCTACACAAGGCTTCTTCATGACAAAAATAACACATCCACGGGCTATACAGAGAGTTATGCAAGGGAAGTGAGGTACTAGAAACAGTTTATAATTATTTTCAGATTTAGATGAAGCTAATTAAGTGGATTCCTTCACAGAGCCTGTCTTTTGTTCAGTCCCACTCAAGAGTGAATCCTACCCATTTCTAGCAGTATATAGCAGAGTCAGTGCAAATATGAATCAGACCACAATCAAATCACAGCATGAATTTTTCCCACCGTAAACCCCACAAGTACAATCACAGTTGTGTTTCAGCTGTTTGCACTATTGGTCCCTCAATCCCTGTCCAGCTCTGCACCTTCTTATGCATGTCTAAAGAAGGCAACTTTTTAGTGAATTTTAATGGTAAACTTCACTCCAGGCAGAAGAAGTTAAAGTGGTAAGTGATATACAAAGACAGCCTTACCAGTCTCCCAAAAAAAAACATTTTACAGAAGACAGATTAAAAATACTTTACAGACTTTGAATGTTACTGCAAATTATTGAAATGGTAAAGAAATATCAGCAACTGGCTCTTACATACCTTACAGGGACCTATCAAAGACGAGTTTCAAGAGGGCTGTCATCCTTTTCCCTTGACTCTGTTTTGACAGAATCCTTGACATCCCTGCTATATGCTTTAATTCCAACATTCCCTCTCAGCATGGCTATCCAGCATGTGCTGAGGAAAGTAAAAGCACATTACAAGAAAAATAGTTCTTAAATAATCACGTGCAGACACATTGACAGAATTTACTAGTAAAACAATCTTTCTAAAGAGGATGATACACAGCATTTCTGCTTTGATGTCACAACTTTGCAGTGTTTGAACAGTGGGAAACTATCAAGTCTTGACCAAATCACACACGTTCCCATGTTTGAAATTAATTAATTAATTAATAAACTAGAACACTGAAGGCAGTCACTGGGTTCTGATGTTCTTTAGCATCTAGAATAGATCTGGTGAAAGAATTTCAATTCTTGCTATGCAGGCTCAGACAAAAAATACACACAGGGTAACTAACAAAGCAACTCCTCTCTAAATAACTAGTTTTAGCACATCACCCAAGATGGACAGTAATGTTCATCTAGAGCTGCCTACATTACGAAGGGGCACAAATCCTAATCTTACTCACATGCTCCTCCGCCCCACTGTCTTTGCTGGATATTTTTTTCACAAAGGTAAAGAGGACAACATTGCTTCAAAACATCCCCTCTGCATTCATCACACTAAAACCAACCCGACAGGGCTGGCTACAATATATTCATGCAAGAGCTCCGATAACCATGCTTGCACTTTTGGTTTTGTTAGTCCCACATGAATATTTATACACATTTCCATGATATGTCCCCTGGTTTGCATAGGGCACAACTTGTCAGCAGCTGAAAGCCATTAGCATCTGACAGCTGCTAAAATAGCTTGTTTGAAACAAATAGGTGGTCCCAGCCATTGTCTAGCAGGCAGGTGATTAAGGCTTCATTACAAGCTGCATCTTCTTTGGCAGCTGCACAGACAAGGAGGGCCCTTCTTCCACTGCCCAGACCTGCCTGGTAGAGGGGAGATTTAATTATTATCACTACATAAAGGGTAGTTGGTAGAAGTGGAAGACCTGACAGAAACAGATAGTGGGCAAACAGAGGACACAGATCACAGCCGATGAAGTAATTACAATCCGAATAAGAGTGTATGAGCTGGCTGGGAGCAGCAGATGTTGCTGTCCATCAGTATCTCCATATAAAGCAGATGTTCAAAGGTTACTGAGAAAAAAGACAGCAGAACGTTATTTGCAAAGCTACAGAATGCTTTGGGCAGAATGCTCAGGGAGAAAACTGCAGCTCCCACAGGGAAAATCCAGGGGATGTCTCAGAGCACTGAGGTGAGAGACATCCAGTGCATGGGGCAGGACTGCAGGAACAGCTAGCAGGAGGGAGCAGGGAGGAAGAGATACCTCAGCCTTCAATCTATCACAGTCCTCCTCTCCCAAACCTGCTTCATGGATCCAGTTCTCATGCAGGGAGAGTGGGAATGGGCTGATGGACTGCAATGGTGCCTGGAGGAAGAGAAAGATGAAACCTGTGCCTTGGGCAAGCAGAATCAATGGCCTTCCACCTGAGGTGGGCAGTGATGGGAAGGTGGTCAAAGTCCTACTCACATTTAACATCTCTAGATGGAAAAAACTGCACACGTGGCAAGTAAAAGATGCATGAACCTTTGTTCCAGTAATGTTATCTTGCTTTCTCAAACCAAAATAAACGCATGTGTTGGACAGACATGAAATGAGGTGGTCAAACACAACAGAAGAAAGAGTGCAAGACAGCCCTTCTGAAATGCTGGTTTGCATACTAAACTAATAAACACAATTATTCCACCGAAGGATATTTCATAAGTTATTAAAAAAAAAAAAATGATGCAAAAGCAGGAAATGTCAACATGTGCACATTGCTTCCTTTCAAGCCATTTACTTGGCAACCGCCCTATCTGTTCTACCTCAACCTTTCTTCCAAAATTTCTTCCAGAATTAATATTTATCTGAATAAATCTAACATTTAAAGTCTTTCTGAAATTACTTCATCCACACAGCATCACCTTCTAGACTGGCAATGCTGTTTTACCACATTTCATATTTAAGCACTCTTTTTTCTATTCAGAATCGATGTGAACAATTACATTGTAAATAAATTTATGCATCAGTTAAAAAAAATCCATATTCAATAGCAACATAAATTTGGTTTGTAGATTGCCATTCAGCACTCTGTCACATTATAAACAACAATGTACAGCTTCACTGTCTTTGATGCAAAGCCAGAATCAGACCTTTTCAACATTTTCCTATTAAGGATAAATTACAAAACAAACCAAGCATGCTAGAGCTGGACTTGTTGGGAATGGTGTCCAGGTGTTAGGATTTCTTTGTTTAATGTTGATACAGCCTTTCAAATATTGCAGCCTTTTCGCTGATTACATATTACATATAAAGTCTCAGAATCAGGGTTTGTTGGGTTTTTTTGTTTGTTTGCTTGTTTGGGTTTTTTGTTTGGGTTTGTTTGTTTTTTTTTTAAGTAAAAGCATCATTTTTAGAGAATGTCCACCAGAAGAAAGAATCTGGGTTTTTTTGGTTTTGTCTGGGTTTACAAAAAGGGATGTCAGGATAGATGATTTTTAACATGTGTTACATTTTGGAAGCTAGTTTTTTATTTCACTTCACCCCTTCCCAGGTGTACCACCTCTGTAAGAAGGAAGACAAGGGGACAGTCCAGGAGGATTCTAACCTTAGCCCACAGAGCAGTTTGCTCCCATTTTTTGCAGGCCATTTGTACTGCCAGAAGTGAGTCCTCCTGGTAGACACATCCTTGCATCAACAGCTGGAAGGGTGGGCAAGAGGAGCAGGAGGCTCTGGAGGCTGAATTTTACCTCCTTACAGCAGCTCAACCTCTGAGCACACAGGGAATCTGGCCTTGATCTCCCAGCAAATTTTTTCCCATGTTCTGTGTACACAGTAACCAATATAAGCACAATCATGGTGGATGTTTGTGCAAATTATTAGCTCGGAATCTCCTTGGTACTTTATATATCCTTGTTACTATTTTTATTTCATTTGTATTTTTTGATATGGGGAGTGTGGAAATATAGCCCACTTTCCTCGGAGCATATGCACAACGTGGCTCTAAGGCACAAACCTTGAAATTAATAAGAACAAGAATCATTTAAGCTTAAAATCATCAGTTAAAAACTGACCTTAATGAACCAGTCCCAGGGCTTACGAATGTTCATTGCTGCATGTTTGTGCTGTGTATTTTTAAAACATGCACTGTTTAAAATATACACAATTAATATTAACAAAGACCTGTAGTTCTCAGAGCAAGTGTCTGAAACGAGCACTGCCTTCTGTCTGGTGTGCAGTGACCTTTGCAATATTTTTAGGCACTGTCCTATAAGCAATATGTCTTGCACAAATTACTTTTGCCCAGACATAAAGCAACATTATCCATGAGAAGGAGGGAGCAACATGAAACAAATCTGTATCTTCTAAAACAGAGGAAAAAAGAAAATTAAAGATGTTTATAAGAGGATTTGCAAAGTGCACAGTCTTCTCTGATCTATCCTAGCACATAGAAGATCATGTGCCATGGATAAGGACACTCACAATGGACTGAAGTGTTATGTGATTCTCCCATTTTTTAATAAAAGAAGAAGACTACAGTGATTAGTTCCTTGTAAGAAACAGAATTAGAATCTCTTATGTATTTATTTAGAAGTATTTGTGTTTTCCAGAGAGGAGAAAAATTTAGGCCTAAAATTTTCAACCTTCATAGCATTAAGCTAAAAACTAAAGTAAGAAGAAACCTATGTGGGGAAATATTTATCATTGTGTGTGTTGGAAGTGATTGGCTCTGCTAGCCATGGGAGAAGCCAAATCACACTGTGTATCGTGTATTGTGGTATACAACTGGCTCATACAGTTACATATCAATATATATCAATAATTTAAAAATCTGGGAAATTACATGAAGGATTAACAAAAGCTCAATGAAATAAATAAAAGAGAAATTATAAAGTCAGACATTTTCACACCTCAAAATATTTTTCCAAGTTGAAGAGGGAATATAGAAACAAAGGAAATGCAGATTGAGATTCTGGAAGCTTAACTCCTAAACACATGAAAAATGTACATCCTTAACACTTTCTGTAATCTACTTTTGTGAAAAAGTGCACAGAGAATAACTACCAGTGGCTGTTATTTGTCAGCTGGAGGAGGAGCCACCTGACACACTAACCTGCTTACAGCAGTGGCCAACAGCAAATCTGTCAAAATCACACGAGGTAAACTCAACACAATCTGCCCACAATACTTGCTCCCCTCTGCTGCCACTTCCTGAGCCACAGGATGATTTAAACCCACACTAACATTAAGACACATGTAGTCATCAGTAAAGTCCTTAAAACTCAAATTTAAGGTAGTAGAAAGATTTGGAAAAGGCATTAAGTATAAATATATGCCACTTCAATGTTTGAATGGATATAAGCTGTATTTAGAGATTCTGAGTGTATTCTGTTCATTATATGAAAAATGAAACCAAACCCCTATATCTCTGTATACATACAGGCACAACCGATATGTTTCAAAAATGTTTTTAATCCATATATTTCACACAGGTATAAGCTTGTGAAGAAAACAGAATCAGCTGTACTTTGGCTGCCAACAGAACCAAATGGTTGCAGTTACCCCACAGCCAAAGGATAATGTACCTGTGTCCAGTCATTCTGTAGCAAACTAAGGGCAACTAGGAAATAAAAAAATAAAATTCAGTGTAGAAAGGCTTCTCATACAGGAAGAAAATAGTGTGATTGCATAAAGGATCTCCCACTTGACACTGCCAGACAATTTCCTTCTCTGTTACATCACCATGAGGTTCCTTATTAAGTTCATTTCTTTAAAAATCACCCATAAACACCCCATGGGATCAAAATGCCATATTTACAGAGGCTTTGGTAGTGAGGACAGAGTCCAAGTTCTGCTGCTGTCCAAAAGGTGCACTGAGAATCTCAGAGTGTTGAGGATGGGAGGGAGTGGTGCTTTCAGAGTTAACAGCTCTTGAAGCTCTAAGAAGAGCAATTTTAACATATTGGGTAGAGATACCTAAGCCTTGCCAGCTGCTAATATCCATCTGCAGCTGCCTTGGATGGGGACCCTTCCTGATAGAGTGCTGCAGTTCTTTGTTTGACCTGGGGTCCTCTCTGAAGCTCAGCAGTGTGTAGATCACAGTTAACCCTGAAACTCTGTGGCATCTGAAAGAATCTCAAGGCATCAGCTCTTACCAGATATCACCAACAGCAGATACATTTCATGTAAAAATCTCAGTATCTATATTCAGCTCCACAAGTGTTTGGGCCATGGGGGCATGCTCTGTCCAAAATCTGCTGTAATCACCTGTTTTATAACATCTGTTGTTGAGAAGGACAGAAAACAAGCTAAATAGTCTAGCTGATACCAAACTCTGAAGAAAAAAAAAACAATTTTCCCATTGAAACAGACTGCCTGGTGTAATCTGTACAATTTTTACTGTTTAACACTTGTATATTACATTCTTCTTGTGTAATGGTGCCACCAGCAGATTATAGTTAGAACTGGTTTTAGCTGAAAACCTAGACAAGAATACAAAGTTTTCTATATAGGATTTTTAAGCTCTTTAATTTTTTTTATTTTGGTGAGAAAATGAAGGCTAAAAAATTGTTTCTAAATATAACTCAGTATTTTGCATGAATCTTCAATTTTTATAAAAAGATGAGAAAAAGAGACAGAACAATTAAAACTTTTTGTTCTGCCTACTTTTCCCATTAAGGAGTACTACCAGGTCATAAATAAAACTTCCAAAAGGATGCTACAAAGCAAAACTTACACAAAACTTATCCTCCATGCAGAAATAATTTCAAGTGTAACTTCAAGGAGATCACAGAAAAATCATAGCAGTTGAACCTTTTTTTTCACTGAAAAATGTCTCTGTATTTTGCTTGCTGTGATAAAGATTTTACAAGAAAACATGCTGTTACATCAGCCTACAGCTTGGCATGGCTTTTTCTACCATAAACTTCTCTAAAGAGTAAGCCAGTCTTCCACTGCATCAGCTCCAAAACCACACCATAACACTTCCCTAATTTCACAGGGGTTTTGTTTGTTTTGTTTTTGTAACAAAAAGAACATAAAAGACAACAAGTTGCTCAGATACTGCAGTAAAAGAATGTCTTGGCATAAATTTGTCCTGGTTTTCTTCAAATACAATTAGCCTGAGAATTCCAGACCATGCAGGTATGGATTTCTTTTCATGCAAGGAACTGGGACTTAGGTGCCAGTTGCAGCAGAGTCACTGAGCTAAACTGCACTGCCCTGAGAAGTTATTCCAGACTGAAATACGAACAGGGCAATATGGGAATCAGATCAGTTACCACCCAGATAATTTAAACCAAGTCTTTCATTGGCTGACTTACATATTTTGAATTCAAGAATGTACATCTGAACTACACATACTCTGCAATCCTTTACAGCTGAAGCCTCTCACTGTGTTTATCTCAAGTTTAAGAGGGGTAATCTGGAGCAGCCCTGGCAGCTCTGTGGGACAGAACACAGACCCACAGGCAAAAGTCACTGTCACCCATTGTGCACTCACACTATTGCACCTGCTTATTTTATTTCGCACACAAAAGGTCAAAAGCTTGCCAGCAGGCTGCCTGCCTTCTCAGACACACAATGCACAGAGGAAAATAACTCCAAAGAGCTGCTTGCTGTAATTTCCTGCAATTTAAGACTGTTTTTTAAAACTTTTGCTGCCAACCTCCCCATCCGAGTGTCACACTCTTCCTGAATTTTATCAGCAGAACATAGTAATTTATTACAGATCAAACCCAACTGGTTATTTGACTGTCTTGCTTTTAAATACTACTCAGCCTTTTTAGCTGCTCTGAATCCTCAGGGCTCTCTATAATTAATGTTTCTTTAGCAGAGGCAGTAAGGGGACTGGCTGTGCACAGCCCATGTTAACCCTTTCCTGAGACCAACATAAATCCACAGCAAGGGGCTGCATTTGCAAAGGGGTCACAACAAATGATCCACAGAATTGCTGCTTCTTCTGGCACTTCAAAATTAATCTTTTATACAAGGTCAGAGTACAGCCACTGTCTACCTACATGATTAGAAACTGGTCTGTGCCTGCAAATGTTAATTAGCAGATGGAGGGTTGCACCCACACATATGGCATTTGGGGAGAGACTGGAACTTCTGTAAATCTTTTGTCACAGCTGAAGGGACTGGAGATGGCAGAACAAGAATGATCAAGTGAAAGGCTGAATATTTGCAGTGTGGGGTAGGTATGTGTTGGCTCCGATAGTGGTGCAGCAGGAGACGTAAATGTAACAACCAGAGGAAAATCACCATGGTGTATTTGAACCAGAAGACAGGGTGGTGGGTGATAATTTCACTTGAGAGAACACTGGAAAGAAGAATAAGGATACCCAGCATCTTTTGACCCCAAATGCTGGAGTCTAATCACAGCCAGTGGGCCAAAATGAAGTGCTACATTTGAGGGGTGAAAAAGAGGGGCCAGCCCTTAGCAGGCTGTTGGCACATACTATCTCAAGCCCAACCTGTCTGAATTCCCTGGCAGCAGTAGAATTTGCCCAACCTCACTCACACTGGCCACCTCTAGCCAGCTGTCAGAGGCTTCTAAAATTGAGCTCTGAAAAGCTTTTCTTTGTAACACCAGGAAGAACATCAAAAAGCTCTTGAAAAACAAAAGGGAACCATGGACTCACAGAGCAGCCTATGTTGGAGAGGACCCTGAATCTGCCATTTTTGGGAAAGGGAGACTAGACGAGACTATCTAACACTCTATCCAACAGAATCCTGAAAACTCCCAGGTTGCTGCTATCCTCTAGAAATGCTCCTTTGACCCTAGCATAGATAAATGTTCAAGACAACCTCTGTGGCATCCTGAATAAGCTTAAACTAAATTAACAAGGAGCTACATCTACAGCAGCTTCCACACTTTCTTGTTCTGCAACTTCACTGCCACCTCACTCCTCCCAGTGTCCCTCACAACTAAACAAGAATAAATACAAATATATTTATGAGTAAATGTTAAGTTTTATTCCTACTCTTGAAGATAATCTCTTGTGCTCTTTAGGTCAATACTACCATAACCCAGAGAAGGTCTAATAGGAGGTATTTGGCAAGAAGGGAAAACCATCACACGGTAAAAGAAGTCAAATAATGAACACATTTTCCTTTAAATTTTAGCATCTTATTATCATACTCTTTTTCCAGCTATGTGACCTATTGCCATCAATAGAAAAATAATGTAACCTAGCATAGGAAAACAACCATATTAATGAAGATCTACTCTTTCATGGTTAGGAGGGTTGAATTTGACCTCAGAACATTCCAATGATCTGTTGCAAAACAAGGCCACAGAAAACCTACAATATTTGATATTTACTTACTAGAAACTATTACTGCAATTGGAATTCTGAAGGGGCTGCTGTAAGAAAGCTTTGTCCTTTTCTGGGTGAACTATTTAAAGCAGAATCCTTGACTGAACTTGCAGCATTCTAATTTGACCATCTTTGTCTGCTACCCAAACACTCTCTCTGCAAAAAGAGCTGCCAGAGCTCCTGTGCAGCAGTTGTCTCAAGAAATAGCTGCGAAAATCAGACACTATCTGATACTGTATTTTAGGAAGATTTTTTTTCAAAGTCTCTCATTAAGCAGATTTTAGTAGTGGCAGATTGTTTGGGTATAAGTCTGTCAGTTTCCCATGAGCCAGAGCTTTGGGGAGACTTTCACAAGTACATTTGAATTTTTACAATTAAATATCAAGATCTATAGTGGGCATGAAGTACTGTTTGAAACCAACAAAAATTTGTACTTATCGAATTTTAAATGTACTAATTTGTGTTGGCACAATTTTTCTTCTGTGTTACTACCTACTGAGTTCACAATAGTAAAGACTTATCAATGTGAAAAATCTCACAGCAATTTAACTGAGTAATTAAGTGACTGAATAGATTACAATTTGGGAGCATTGCTTTGTAATAATAATACCTACACAGACAGGTACTTTAGAGACAGGTACTTGGCATTTCTACTCCACTTTCTTGGATTTTGAGCAGAAAGATCTATGAAGAGGGAAATAAGAGCAGATTAAAAAAACTCTAAAGCAGTTTCCAGAAAATGGTTTTCTCCTCCTGCCTTTGTGTAAATGTCAGTAGGAAAGAAACATGTCTCAACATGCAAACCAGCCCCAGAGTGCATCAGAGAGGAACAAGGCTTTGTTTAAAGCAGCACAAGGTTACCCCTGCACTTCCTTATTCTGTCAGCTTCTGGTAACCAAAGAAAACTGATAAATGGAACACAAAACCTGAACAGCAAATGTAAATGTCCGTTAACAAACAAGTAATCTCTAATGTTGGATGCTTACTCCCTTTCCTCACTGGTAGTTGGCTAATCAGGATTCTTTATGTAGTTTTTGTCAGAAAAGGAATTTCAAAAACAAACAAGAGTGAAGAGAAAAATTTCTCTATGGACAAAGAAATAGTCTATTAAAATAGGAAGCATTCTGTGGTATTCACAGCATTCAGACATAAACTGTCATCTGAGGTAAAAATTGCAATGTAATTTTTGTATTTAAAATAGTTCCTACCATTTAACTCCTTCTCAGTGAGCACAACCTCTCTTTAAGGTTTCTTCTTCACATAATTCAACACTATGTGCCAAGGCCTGGAATGACAGATAAAGGTGTTACTTATTTACTTCGTTTCACTCAGCAATGTAAACACAAAGCTTTTGGATTCTAGTCCTACACAGTGAGAAGCATGAAATTGGCTTTGTTTTGTAGCACTACAAGGTTGCATAAAATGATTACATTTATTTTGTATCTTTTGTAAGGCACGAATATAATCTCAGAACAGATAAGTAAATCTAAAAAAATCTATGCTGAAGGAACAGATCCCTGTCAGTGATCAATACAGTTTATCATTTCTTTCTAAGTGCATAGTAATAAAATATTGAGTCATATTCAAAAGGAAAAGAAATTCCTAATAGCTGAGCACTGTGGTAGATGCAAATAAATATACTTATGTGCTCAGTTTGTGCTGATTCACAGGCATGTCCTGGGGAGAGAACAGAACAATTTTCATCACTTCCTCTCTAACGTTCTCTGTATCATGGAGCACAAGGACTTGTGAAAGTTCTTTATTAAGAAAGAGCATGGATGGATTCAGGCAAGATATATTTACTAAGTCAGAGCATTTCATAAAAGTATTTAACAGTAAATAATATTTTTATGTTTAAATCACAACTACATCTCTCTTTCAAAATGGGACTATTTCCCATTCACCTGCTGACTGAAGAAAACATGGTTGGATTAAGAAAAAGCAAAAAAAGAACTTTCTCCATTTATACCACAGGAAGGAATTTTCTTGATTTAAGGCATAGGATGAAGTTCACTTTCAAGTATATATTTACAAACAGAATCTCTGCCTAATGCTTTGTGATGGGAGCTGCCTCCTCAGGGTGCAATTACAGCAATTATCTGGATGGATCTTCTCATCAGTAACCTTTGACTCATCTCCTACAAACTGTCAGCCTTCATCATCAAATGGGGGAAGTAATGTATTGTTTCTATTCAATCATCTGCTTTTGAGAAAGAGAAACTCCACTATTAGGGCAGCCTGCCTGCCTATACATAGAACCTCCTGCAGCCAGCCTGCATCTGCCAGGCAGAGTGGGAAACCCCAGAATGAAGAGCAGTTCACTCCTATGCTCTTCTTCTGTCAAGATGAAGCTGGCTGCCACCCTTGCTGCCCATTTCTGCGTTCTCTTAGGAATTTCAAGAAAAACAGAAAAAAAATCTTTTTGCATGCAAAGTACAGATGCATTTCCTAATCTTGGTTGTGCATCAATTTTTGCCAATTAGTCCCAAGAGACCACTGTCACAGCTCCAATCCAACTGGAATGAATTCACTGAACTAAATGGATTTATTATAAGCTTAAACCTATGCAAAGATGGAGCAATATCTTGCACTAACATTATTCTGATATTTGTTATCACACAATTTTTATTGAAGTAAAACTTTTGCAAAAGTTTGTTGCAGGGCATGGCCTGGAGGATGTAACCCATTTAAAATTGTGATTTTGGTTCACGTTCAGAAATGCTAAATGATGAAGGCATAAACAACTCAGTCCAAAGAGCAGAACATTTAATATAGGATAGGAAAATAATTGCTATTAATAGTTCTATAACTATAACAGAAAAATGAAAAAAATCACATTTGCCTTAAAGGGTGGATAGCTTAGTTGTTCAGCATACAGTGCTTCCTGAAAAAGGATGGCAAGTCGAAAGCTTAATCATAATCACCATTAGCTGCTACCAGCCATTTGATGAGCTGGCAGTAAAACCAAGGCTCTTTCTTATCAAAGCAAACAGCAATGCTACTCCTCCTTTGCATTCTTCCCATTAGTTGGAAATGTTGTTATGTGGATGGGGTGGGAGTAAAACCAATAGAAAAAAAAAAAAAGTTAAAAAT